>OX421487.1:1345740-2691480 GCA_949126895.1 Eilema caniola
TCACCTACAGGTTACATAAAAATCAATTTAAAAAATACTACATTTTCAACAATATTTGGTAATATGTAGTATTTATACATTACATACAAACCTACATACCAACTAATAAAAACTTTACCAACAACATTTCATACCCCCGTTGAGATTCACCACTTAAAATTTATCTACATAACATAACTCAATCAACTCTAACCTTCTTACTACTCTCACTCTCTTCCTCATCTTCTCTCAGTCTCTTACTCTGTCTTCTATTCTCCTTTCCTTTGGTCTTCTTACCAACTCCTTTACCCTTGGACCCGTAGTATTCTTCTATTTTATGACTACCCTCTCCGTTCAAAGGTTCCAAGTCTATAGACTCGTCAAGAACTGAGTTCTTTGGTTTTTCCAATAACACATCTTCGTCATCAGAATCTATAATATTTTTTTTGGATTTATGGTTTGAGGTTCCTGTAATATTAACTTTCTTTTAAAAAAAAAAAGATAAAGAAAATATTTCCAACAATTTGTATGAGTCCGTAGACCGCTCCCCTTTTACAGTGGCAGCGCCTACGAAGCAGTGGTGAACTTAGGTTAAATAAGACAGCAATGTTTGGCAAATGTTAAAAATTTAAAAATATAGTAGTTTATGATACTGTTGCATAATAAGGGTTCTTATAACACGAGTTTTTTTTATAGTATCACACTAGTTTTATAAGGCCAAGTTATGTACAGTGTCATACACTACTTTATCTACTCTCATACTATAATACATAAACTAATTTATTTCACAAACAAAACCAAACTTTGTTTAATTTAAATGTAAAATGTTGGCGCCAAAGCGCAAACATCGATTGCGCATGCGTGTTTCTTTTTTTCTTCCGAATCATTCTTTTTTTTAAAGTAGAGGTTCACTCCAGGTGGAGTTTGTATAGGTGTATCGTTATGATTAAAAAGTTATTTTATGATATAGGTGTCCATACAAGACCTGTATCGTAATAAAACTTTTTTTTTGGCCTGTGCGTATTGTTTGTCATAAGAGTTTTGATTTCAATTTTATAATCTTTGTATTATAGTATCAGAGTAGATAAAGCAATTAAAAATCTCAATTGCTATCTAAAAGACCGAAACAAGTAAACCAAGTGCTGTCAGATCAATACAAGTTAGACTGTTCATACCAAAACCAGGAAAGGCCACGTACCAAGAAGCCAAATCCTTCAGATGTATAAGCCTCTCCTCGTTCTTACTAAAGACCCTTGAAAAGATATTAGATAGACTGATTAGAGAACAAGTGGCTACAAGCGGATCACCACTTCACAGAAACCAGCATGCGTACATGGAGGGAAAATCGATTGAGACAGCCCTTCACAACCTGGTCAACAGAGTGCAGAGATCGCTGAGCAATAAAGAATACGCACTGGGATGCTTCTTCGACGTCGAGGGGGCATTCGACAGAGCGACTCCAGACTCAATAGAGGAAACCCTGAATCGGGAAGGAATAAACAAAGACATATCAGGATGGGTGAAAAACATGCTAAGACACCGACTGATACAAGCAGAAATAGCAGGAACAAGACGTACGGTGATAGCAAAAAGAGGTTTTCCGCAAGGAGGATGCCTATCGCCCCTACTATGGTGCCTGCTAATAGATGAACTAGTTGACAAAATCAATAGGAGGCACATCTACACACAGGTGTACTCTGACGACGGTGTGCTACTAATCACAGGAAAAGTACTCAGTGTCATGTGTAACATCATGAACAGGGGGTTAAAAGAAGCACTAGAATGGTGCAGGGGTAAAGGCTTAAACCTAAACTCTGACAAAACCAAACTAGTCCTATTCACCAACAAGAGAAAAATAGGACAGACTGAACCAATTAGAATAGATAACCAAGACCTTGAAGTGGTGAAGGAGGTCAAATATCTAGGAGTAATACTGGACAGTAAACTGACCTATAAGACACACATAAGCCAAGCATGCTCAAAGGCAAAAATGGCCATGATGCAATGCAAAAGAGCGGTAGGCAGAAGCTGGGGGATGAAACCATCCATAGTGATGTGGATATACAAAGCAATTATATTGCCAAGGATATTACACGGAGCTCTAGTGTGATGGCACAAAGCCCAAGCTGGGAAAAACAAACAGGAATTGAACAAAGTACAAAGACTGGCAGCTCTTATGACCACTGGCGCGATGAGGACCACTCCCACAGCCGCACTGGAAATCATACTGGGCCTAAATCCTATAGACCTTGAAATAAAAAGGAAAGCAACAGAACAATGGTTCAAACTGAGAAGCACTGGTCAGTGGACTGCCAACACATTTGATGAGGGCCATGCCAGTATCAGTCAAGGCTACGAAGAAAGACTATCAATGGTCCTGTCAAACAACGACCTAATCAAGAAGGAGAGGACTTTTGATAAGAAATATAGAATACACATAGGATCAAGAGAAGACTGGATGATGAATGCAGAAGGCATCATCTGCTACACAGATGGCTCTAGAAAAGAATCTACCAAGCTTTCTGGCTCCGGCGTACATATCAGGTGCGAAAACGAAACAGAAATAAATAAAACAATACCTTTAGGCAAATATGCAAGTGTCTTCCAAACGGAAATTTATGCCATAATGGAATGCGCGGAAATGGTGGACTGCCTGAAAGACACAGGCAAGGCAACCATCTACAGCGACAGCCAGGCGGCACTAAGGGCACTAGAAAAAACAGAGACGACATCTGGGCTCGTCAAGGAATGCAAGAAAACCATTGAAAGACTGTCCAGGAAACTCGACGTGACACTCGCCTGGGTGCCCGGACATGAGGGCAACAAGGGCAATGAGACGGCGGACGAACTGGCGAGAAAAGGAGCTGATGAAGATCAAGTGGGCCCTGAGCCCAGACTACCCATCGCCCATAAAATAACAAAGGGAGTCATCAGCCGAAGCATAGTGGCCGAAGCCAATCGGAGATGGAAGTCCTCGCCAGTCATGAGACAGTTGAAGATCTTCATTAAAAGCATTGACAAAAAGAAAACAAGCCGACTGTTAAAACTCTCCCGAGGAAACATGAGGCTGGTCGTAGAAGTGATAACGGGACACTGCCGACTAAATAGGCACCTGACACTTATAGGGGTGAAAACTGACCCCAAATGCCCAGAGTGCATGGAGGAGGAGGAAACCAGCCTCCACCTGCTGGCCAAATGCCCCATGTACTCAATGATAAGATGGGAAAACATGGGGACGGACACCCTAGATGAACAAGACCTTGAGGATCTGAAGGTGGAACAGATCGTAAGATTCTGCAAAGAGACAGGTAGGTTCGACGGAACGCCGTGATTGCCGGACACTTCTTGGCCTCCCAACAGGAGGAATAGGGGAATTGGGTGAAATGGCCCCCATAAAAGGGCAGATCACCCGTCCGGTCTACGGCGTCCCCCGCTGGAAGTAAGTAAGTAATACAAGTTAGACAGTAGGCTGTACCATATTACCAATCATAAATCAAAAGAACAATTAATGGGTACCAATTGCTGTTGGGTTAATTGCAATTAAAATGTGTACAACACTGATTCCCCCTCAGTGCATTATAGTTGTAATGTAATGAATGTGCAATATGTAACGTCCAGTTTTGTTAGCCTTTAGGAGATTGTAGTGCTGTCCTAGTTATAATGAAACGGTGGCGCCGGTAAAAACTGATGAAGATTTATTAACAATTGGAGAGTGACATTACTCGCGAGATTTATGGCAAGACTAATCTAAAATATTAATGGCTTCTATACATTGACTCCTGTCAAAATTTACAATATTCTTAACTTGAAAATATTTAAAATAAAACTTTTGTCTTATTGTTTCTATAAAAAGGTGGGTTGAAAAAGGTTGATGCCATAAGCCTATTAAAAAAAATTGAATGTACAATGCAGGGTCCCCGCTGGCAGTAATAAAAATAAAACTTAGACCCTCACCAGCCTCTGCAGCATCAGCATCAGATTCCACATCAACATCTTCCTTCCCGTCTCCATCCTTGTTGATAAAGAAGTTGGTAATGGGCCTCTGCCACTTAGGAGTCTCCCGTGGGCATACCGGGTTTCCTCCTCCAGTGGAGCCCCGAGCACCTCGGTCAGAACTACCTGAAGAAAATAAACCTCACAATTTAAATGCTTTTTTAAACCACTTAAGTGGCAGATAAGCACATAGCCTACCTGATGGAAAGTGGTTACTGCTGCATATAGGCGTGTGCAACACCAGGACAATGACACCTGTGCTGCCGACAAGTGGTTACTGCAGCCTATGGACCTGTGCAACACCAGGGCAATGACACCCATGCTGCGGACCCTGCAAGTACCTTCTAATATTGGACCCCCATATTTGTAGTCTCTTGGAAAAACTACAGCAGGGCATTCATTCCACAGCTTGAGTGTGCATAGGATGAAGTTCCTTTCATACCTTACCAACAGAGTGTGCACCATTTCCAGTTGTAATGTGTGAATAATTGAGAAACTGGGACCCAGGGCCCCAAACTTCCTCTGCAAGCTGCATACTGATTGAGGGACAAGGTTCAACTCTGGGGGGTTAAGGGTCACCGCTCAAGATAGACCAAAAATTTAATACAGGGAGTTTCAGAGTGCTGAAAATTTTGCTTTATCTATGCCTCCCAGACTGATCCGCTAGTATAAAATCATTTACCTGAGGTACCAGACCCGCTTGGTGTAGGTGCTACGCTGCACCTGGCTTTACTGCTCTTCCCAGCTGACACTGCAACACACAAGGAGACCCAAAGTAACTAAGTAACTAAACTGTATCTTGTCTCAATACTCAAGTTTCAATACTACAATAATTCTTGTTGAATAGTAAAGAAATTATGATTTAAGTAAAAAAAAAGTAAAATCATTGAGTGTTTCGTTTCGAGTTTCAGTTTTGAAGAAAAATTAACTTAAAATATAATTCTACTTCCCACTGGAATACTGTTATGAAAACTTACCTTTAGATCCCACAGAAGCCTTTGTTCGAGCCATATTATATGTACACAATGCACGTATTGTTTATTTTTTTGTAGTTACTATCTTAAAATAATAAAATAGTTTACCATAAAAGTTGGGTTAGCTGGAAGAATTTGCGCGCGAAAATGTTTTCTATTGTCACTATTGTCAGACTTTTGTTGACAATGACATTTTGTCATAATGACAAAATTGACAATAACATCCTGTTTTTTTTGAAGATTTTATGGCCCGGTGACGAGACCTTTAAGCAACATCTTCATTTTTATAATATTCTTAATTTTTTGATGATGATGATAATGGATTGATGATATTAATGACGATGATGATGATGATGATGACGATCAATGAGATGATCACTGCCTCAGTAAAGTTGTGGGCCTTTACTAGAAGCTCCCTAGTTAGATTTGGCTCGAACATGAAAAGTCACAATTCACTGTAATATGCCATTTTCCAACATTTGTGTGCATTGTCTAAGACGTTATGACTAAAAATCTAGCATTTTTACACATAAAAACTCGAATTCACAACAATTTCGGAAAATAAAATAGCACAACGATGTGCCACTCTTCGTTTTTCCGCCAAAACTCAACGTCATGTCATTGTCAAAAATTATACTTTTTAAAGTGAAGGAAATAGAGGTGCACGTTAGGTACTAGTTTCTCTGTTCACGGTGAATGGTAAATAATGTCCAAGGAGGTCGCCATTCAACGCTATTTGCCACGAACAGCTTCCCGTGTGTGTTCGTATCGTTTCTCATTATCTTTTTCACAACACTGTAATTTTACCAATTTGCCTTAAAGTATGAGTTTAGTCAGTAAGGAGATGGCATGGCATTTTGGTAAATGCAAAAGTCCATAGCTTCGGCACCATTTAATGTGAATGGTTAATAGTGTGCCGCTTTCATAGTGTGCGAAAAAAAAAACAGTCGTTAAACATGCAAACTGTCCTTTTGATTTCTTTTAGATACTCTGTGGTTACATTGTTAGAATTTTAATAATCTTTTCCTTAATTTCCTTTCTTATTAATCTGTGGTAATAAAACTACTTCACTTCCATTCACTTCAATCAATCAACTTGTGATTTGTGAATGTCTGAATATTTCAATATTTCTTAGCATTTTGAGGTTAATATCTTAAAATCGTAAAATATTTCCTGCTAAATCGTTCTTACTATAAACATTTGGGTTTCAGTGTTACAATTAAGCAGTTCAGATACATATTAGCTTTAAATATGTGGATATCTACCCTTCAAATCAGGTATTATGCACTATAATAAAATCCTGTTTCACCAAAAATATAACGGTTTGATAGATTACAAATGTTTTATGTACTCGTATAATTTAAGCCTATGGTATGTTAATCATTATAGTTCATCGAACTCGATCATATACCTCGGTTTATTTTTGTTCACAATTTATTATTAAACTTCATTATTAAAGTACTTGTTCATTACTTTAAATACCTATCGATAAATAAAACATTTGGCAATAGTTTTTATTGGAACTGCTGTTGAAAATTTCAATGGGTTTTGTAACAAGAACTGTATATGTAATGATTTGGAATTGTAGTTCAATTAATTCATTATGTTTAGAGTTCAGTTTACTGATTACACATACAATAAATTATTATCAAAAAAACAGATCTTTAATAATATTACCAGTGTTAACAAGAGAAAGTTGATCATTTTGATACGTCAACCCCATCATATCCTAATATATATGAAATAAAAACAGTAACATCCACTGTTCCTGTTCAAGACACTCTAAACCTCACTGGTGGGGACTGTTGGCTGATGTGACCAAAAGACATAGCCTCAAGGCCTTGTCGGAAGTTAATTATGTACATATTTTCTTAGTTTACAAATAAACTATTTAGGAATATAATAGTTTAAAACCATTGTAAACCTTTGAGAATACTCTAAGCTGAAACTGGTCAGGTTCAAAAATAAAATCTATGAAAAAATACAAAATGTGATACTCCTCAACACAGCACATATTGTGAGGAGATTCCTCTCTCTGGAGCCCCTAACCACTGGTAGCTTGGTTCCTGTACCTGATGCTGGCGGGGCACAATTTTTTTATTTTTAAACATAATTAACTTTAACTTGTTATTAATGTGGCCTTTATTCAAAAACTACTATTGTTCATAATATTTTATAAAATACTCTCAACAGTTATTAAATTATCTACTCACATTATCACTCATCCAACAAATGGAATAAAATTAAGATTATTACAATCATTACATAGTATAAAACAAAGTCACTTTTACCGTCTGTCTGTCCCTATTGCCTACGCTACAGATTTTGATGCGGTTTCTTTTAATAATAAAGTAATTCAAGAGAAAGCTTTATATGTATAATACATGCTTTATATAGTAGAGAGTGCAGCAGGCACAGGATCTAACGCCACGGGGGCCGAAAATAATTGTCGGTACGAAGTTCGCCGGATCAGCTAGTTAATTAATAAGAAACAAATAGATAAATAATAATTATATCCAAAATTAAATTATAGAAACAAAACTGTGTACAACAGAAATTCTCCCTGTCTCCAAACATTGTGCTGTTCGCGACAGGGTCCATAATTGTAAATTGTAACTCATTAATATCAACATGACATCAGTATCACATTATGGAACGCAATAAATATATTAACTTAGTTGTTTCAATATTTTTTTCCGTGACATTGTATTCTGATTTCAATTACGTTTTTTTTTCAGGTTTTAAACCAGGAATTCATAAATTCATCACTTAATGCTGTTACCACACTAAAACCAATAAAGTGAGTATATTTCATATGTACTTTTTTACGTGTGCGTTCGCGCAGCGGAATGTTGTTGAATTTAAAGATTTTAATTATGCAGATATTTAGTGTATGACGTCGTGTAATTGTGTATGGTAAAAAAAAATTTGTGCATGCAGCCATTGTGGAGAAATTCGCTAAAAATTGATTCCGCTGGGCGAACGTTGTCCTGGCGGAACTTTTTTCTAATCCATGGACTTAGAAGAAAAGAAATGAGTCCAAAAATTAGTGTGACTATTGGGATATCGTAAGCGGCACGAAAGTATTATCATCAACGGCGGATGCGGCGACAAAATCTACGTTCGAAAAGGAAGACCTCAAGGCAAGAGCTGAAATTTTACTTTTGTTGTCACCTTCAGAACTCAAGCAAATAAAAACATGTACGTCGTCAAAATCTGTATGGGACAAACTTAAAGCTACGTACCAAAGCACCGGACCCGCACGTAAGGCAACCTTATTAAAGCAGCTAGTTCTCAAACGTATGACAGCTGACGAAGATATCCGTGACCACCTAAATAATTTCATGGATGTGGTCGATAAACTCGCTGACATGGACATCAAAATACCACCAGAACTGCTTAGCATAATGCTGCTCTACAGTTTGCCAACATCATTCGAAAACTTCCGAATAGCCATCGAGTCAAGAGACACATTGCCTAATCCTGACGACCTGAAAGTGAAAATACTCGAAGAATACCAGGCCAGGAGCGGTAGCGAGACACCTGAGAGTAGTGAAGCATACCACTTCAAGAAAAATAAGACGAAGGTGTACTGCAAGAACTGTAAGAAGAAGGGCCATTCTACCGAGGCATGTTGGGGGAAGAAGATCGCTCAAATGAGAAGCGTAACAGAAGCCAGCCAAGAAACTTCAATGTCTGCCTGAGTACTGCAAATTCAAGCACCAATAAAAACATGTGGTGTTTAGATAGCGGCTGCTCATCTCATATGTGCGGCGACAAGACAATGTTTTCGGCTTTGATCCCTGAAAATGGAACCCTAAAGTTGGCATCAAATAAATATTCAAGTAAAATTGAAGGCAAAGGAAAAGTTACAGTCAGCCAAGAAAAAATAGACTACAACTTCCAAGACACATTGTTTGTTCCTGACGTGTCAGTGAATCTACTGTCAGTGGGCAAAATAGCTGATAGAGGACACAAAGTCATATTCGAAAAAGATAAAGCCTACATCGTAGAGAAAAGCGGCGAGGTGACACTGACAGCACAGAGAAGAGACGGTCTATACTACTTCGAGTTTGAGAAGAAAGAAGTGTCAAACTACACCCAAAAAGGCAAAGACTGCAACTTAATGGAATGGCATCGAAAACTAGGCCATATAAATGAACGGGATCTAAAGAAGATGGCTCAAGACTACCTTATGTATGGAATGAAACCGACTGATGAAAAATTAGAAGCGTGCGAAACCTGCATCAAAGGCAAGCTGTCAAGATTACCATTCACGCGACATGAAGGCCTTTACACAACGGAAAAGCTGGAAATTATACATAGCGACGTATGTGGGCCTTTCGAGTGCGAAACATTAGCGGGATCGAGATATTACGTCACATTCATAGACGACTTCACTCAATACTGCCACGTCTACTTCATTAAAAAGAAAAGTGACGTTTTCAACATGTTCAAACAATATAAAAGCGAAGTTGAGACGCTCCACAACAAAAATATAAAACACCTGCAGACTGACAACGGCACTGAATATCGCAACAAGGTGTTTGACGATTTCCTCAAGCAACATGGCATCCAAAGAAGATTGACCACCGTGTATACCCCGCAACAAAATGGGATAAGCGAGAAGAAGAACAGATCATTGCTAGATAAAGCCAGATGCATGTTGATCGAAGCAAATGCGCCCAAAAAGCTCTGGGCAGAAGCGGTACATACGGCCAACTACCTAAGTAACCGTAGCCCTTCAAAAGCGTTAGACGGCGACGTACCTTTTACGAAGTGGATCGACCGAACGCCATCTGGCAATCATCTTCACGTTTTTGGCAGAAAGACTTTTGTCCTGAAAACGAAGAGACGAGGAAAGCTGAATCAACTCGCCAAAGAGGGCGTATTTATGGGATACTCACTGACCACAAAAGGTTACAGAGTATACATACCTGAAGATGACGATGTGGTGATAAGCAGGGACATCAAGGTTATAGATCAGATGTACTTTAAAGAAAAAGACACGGATTATAAAGACCTTGTACACGAAGAGGAACGCCGTCTCTCGAACACATCTGAAAAAGAAAACAAATATAAAAGAAAAAAGAACAAAATAAGACAGGAACAGGAAATAGAAATCGAAATTACAGAGAAGAAAAATGACACAATGAACAATGAAATTCAAAATACAGAAAACTTACCTCTAGAACCTGATGACATGGATGAAATCGAAGCCTTCGACGACGCATCGGAGACAGTAGAAATTCCTGAGAATGGGAGGCCGCAAAGAGAAAGGCGCCCACCTACATGGACTAGAGATTATGTACTGTATGATACTGAAGAAAGTCATTTCCTCAACGAAATTAGTTACCTGTCCGACGAAAATGATAATGAGAACGACGAGTACTGGCATGATGCCATAAAAGCAGAAATTAGAGCGCATGTTAAAAACGGAACCTGGAAAGTCGATAAGAAAGACAAGAATGTGAAAGTTGTAGACTACAAGATGGTTCTGAGAAACAAAGTAGGACCAAATGACAGCGTCACAAGAAAAGCGAGACTTGTAGCACGGGGCTTTACACAGCGACCAGGTATCGACTACAATGAGACTTATGCACCCGTCGCGAAATTAAGTTCGATCAGATCTGTCATCGGAGTTGCTGTGGAAGAAGGGTTAAATTTGAACCAAATGGACGTCACAACCGCGTACCTAAATGGTGAGCTGGAAGAAAAGATCGTGATGAAATACCCTGACTACCTAGAAGAATACCTGACAGAAATTATGGTCGAAGAAAGCACTAAAGAAGATTTAACTATTTACAACAAAACTGTTGAAATGCTGAGAGACATAAAAAACAACCCAAAAGAGAAGGTATGCTGTCTCATCAAAGCACTTTATGGACTCAAGCACGCAGGGAGGCAATGGTACAAAAAGCTCGACACAGAACTGAAACACATCGGTTTCAGAGCATCAGAAGCTGACCCATGTGTATACCTACTAGAGAAAAGAGGAGTTAAAATAATAATAGTAATCTATGTCGATGACTTATTGATTGCCTACTCGTGTCCTAGAAAGCTTAAGGTAATTAAAGACCTGCTAAATTCTAAATTTGAACTTAAAGATTTGGGAAGACCGAAACGGCTCATTGGTATAGATGTGACATACAACAAAGATGAAATTAAAATCTGCCAACAGAAATTTATAGAAGACACTTTAAAGAAATTCAAAATGGAAGATTGCAAAACTACATCGACACCAATGGAGCCAGGCCTAAAACTTGAAAGATGTGGAACAAATGAAAATCAACATCTTAATTTTCCCTACAAAAATTTAATAGGTACGCTGATGTATCTGGCAGTGGCAACTCGCCCTGACATCATGTTTGCTATAAGCTACCTATCACAGTTCAACGACTGTTATAAGGAAGAGCACTTTAAGTGCGCCAAAAGAGTACTTAGATACCTCAAAGCGACGAAGAACGTCGGCTTGACATTCACGAAGACCGGCCAAGACATTTTCGGTATGGCTGATGCGGATTGGGGCTCCTGTAAGCTCGACAGGAAATCATTCTCGGGCTTCTGCTTTAAATATGCTGGTACGGCCATAAGCTGGATGTCAAAGAAACAAAAGAGCGTTGCCCTTTCGACAGCAGAAGCGGAATACGTCGCTTTAACTGAAGCTGCAAAGGAAGCGATACATTTGAAAAGTCTATTCAAAGACTTGGGAGCTGACTATGAACGAGTTGTTGTCTTAACGGACAATCAGGCAGCCCTCAAGTTAAGCCATAATTCAATGGTGACGTCAAAGTCAAAACACATTGATTTAAAAATGCACTTCATTAGGAACTGTATCCAAGAAGGAGCCATAGACGTCAAGTATCTGCGAACCGAAGACATGGAAGCAGATCTACTAACCAAAGCTTTAGCTGGTCCGCGTTTGCTGAAATTGCGGAGCAGTCTGGGACTGTCCTGATCATCGCGAATACCACGATAGTGCCGTGAAGAGGAGTGTTGGTACTGGCCACATCACTGTCGATGGTTCTTGTTATGAATATGGTGCGTCAGATATTTTTCACCTAATGTCAATGCAATTCTGGTTGTTCAAAAGGTCAACAATAAATGTGTATATTATGTTCGCCATGTCTTTTAAAGTAAAATAAACACCTACAGTATTTGTGTGTAATTGTGTATGTATGAATAAAATTAGTGCATGCATAAACTTCGGAGAAATTCAAGTTTCCGCTACGCGAACGTTTGGCCATAAGCTAGTTTTCATATAAAGCTCTAATATAGAGAGCTGTAGATTTTTACATAGGTTGTTTTGAATTTGTTTAAATTTGTTTAAAAAACAGATTTAGAAGAAATCGTAGGGTTCAAAAGATAAAAATATAAACGTGAAATACGCTCATTAGGTCTTAGTTCGTGAAGTAGCCACTTTGGGGTCTAGATTTTCACGTTTATACAAATCTTGTAAGTGTCTGCAACATGTTGCCAAGTATCAATGATGGTTCGTTAGTAATTAATGAGTTATAGGACAATTTACTATGAATAGACCACTGTTTGCAAAGCAGTCAAATATCAAGACGTTCTAAAGTAATTGCATAGTAAAATGTATTCCAATAATTAGTGTATTAATTCAACTACTCACATGCAAAATTTCATCTCATTAAATTCAGTAATTAAAGAGAAACAATTAAAATACTGACAAAGCATCGAAAACCTACATAACCCGACCAAGTTCGGATAGCTACAAAAAAGCGACCGTGCCATATTTGTAAGTAACGTTCTTAACCTTCCAGTATAGTATTTATTAATATGGTACAGTTGCGTACACAAGCGTTAGGAAAAAATAAAACAATTGTATTTCTAGAATGAAAAATATTTTTTTAATAATACCGCCCCTATCTGCGATAAGAATAAATCTTCAATTAACAAGTTCTAATTAAACATCAGCTTCTCACTATCACTCACTCAATATACCTACCACATAATTATTTTAAGCTTCCCTGTTACACTATAACATTAATAACACACTGTCAATATTATTATTACGGAGAATTGGCGATACATAGCAAAACAACAGCGCATACGCACATTGTCCTTGAGTACAAATTTGTGAATGGGGATAAAACAAAACCAGGTTCAAGTTCAACAGCAAAATACGCGCAGGCCGTGGCTTATGTGAGTTATGAAAACATATTGCGCTGTCTTTTCTTCAAGGATGGAAGTACCGTTTCAAGAGGGAAGCCGCCTCTATCGCTCGTTGCGCGCAGCGCGTTGTCTGTTTTTTTCACACTAGCATAATATTTTTGATCAATTCCTAACTACAATACTTAGACTATTTAATCAAAGGACTAGCCTTAAGTGTACCGCTTCGATCAAAATAATTCTGAATATTTTGGTGGGGTGAGCGGGAACACGCCCACATACATAAGTCTATAAAATATCATATAAAAAAAGCTATAAAGTAGCTACGTAAATAGTACTTACTGTCATAGTCAAATACATTTAAAAAATCATGTGTAGAAAAATAAATGACCTATAAATTATATCAAAACAATTGTGTTATCACCTGTACCAATTGAATACCGGTATTATACTGTAAATTTTAGAATGTTACCTAGATATATTGAACGGCCGCTTTTTTATATCTATCCGAATTTGGTCGGGTTATGTAAGTTTTCGATGCTTTGTCAGTATTTTAATTGTTTCTCTTTAATTACTGAATTTAATGAGATGAAATTTTGCATGTGAGTAGTTGAATTAATACACTAATTATTGGAATACATTTTACTATGCAATTACTTTAGAACGTCTTGATATTTGACTGCTTTGCAAACAGTGGTCTATTCATAGTAAATTGTCCTATAACTCATTAATTACTAACGAACCATCATTGATACTTGGCAACATGTTGCAGACACTTACAAGGTTTGTATAAACGTGAAAATCTAGACCCCAAAGTGGCTACTTCACGAACTAAGACCTAATGAGCGTATTTCACGTTTATATTTTTATCTTTTAAACCCTACGATTTCTTCTAAATCTGTTTTTTAACAAATTTAAACAAATTCAAAACAACCTATGTAAAAATCTACAGCTCTCTATATTAGAACTTTATATGAAAACTAGCTAATGGCCAAACGTTCGCGTAGCGGAAACTTGAATTTCTCCGAAGTTTATGCATGCACTAATTTTATTCATACATACACAATTACACACAAATACACACTAATTTTTGGACACATTTCTTTTCTTCTAAGTACATGGATTAGAAAAAAGTTCCGCCAGGACAACGTTCGCCCAGCGGAATCAGTTTTTAGCGAATTTCTCCACAATGGCTGCATGCACAATTTTTTTTTTACCATACACAATTACTCGACGTCATACACTAAATATCTGCATAATTAAAATCTTTAAATTCAACAACATTCCGCTGCGCGAACGCACACCTTTTTTACGTGCCGGAAATCCGCACGGATACCCCCCCCCCCCTTTCGGAAGCTGAAGGGGGAGGTTATATCGGACTCGAACCGACTAAACCACACGCCGTCTGTGGGTCGATGTGCTAGGCCGAAGGTGAGGTTGTCTTGTGACATATCCCTCGCACCCCGGCTGACCCAGGGCCATTCCTCTCGGTCTGGCCCTCCTCGGGAGGGGGGACCACGCGGTCCCCGACGCGTCCCCGGGATGGGGGGGGCGCGATATTTCATATGTACTAACATATAGTTAAAGTATATTTCACTGGAGGGGCTTCACTTCACCTGCAAGTGAATACACATGCTACAGGCACCTGACAATCGACCCCAAATGCCCGGAGTGCATGTAAGATAAGGAGACTAACCTCCACCTGCTTGCTAAATGACCTAGTTACTCACTAATAAGATGGTAAAAAAATTGGGACAGACTCACTAGAAGCACAAGACCTCGAGGATCTGAAGGTGGAACAGATCATAAGATTCTGCAACGGAATAGGTAGGTTCGAAGGAACGCCGTGATTGCCGGACGCCTGTGGCCTCCAAAGGGCAGGGATAGGGGTACTGGGTGAAATGGCCCTCGCAAAAGACGAGATCACCCGTCAATGGAGTCCCCCGCTGGAAGTAAGTAAGTAAGAGTTCACCTGCTGATTAACATAGGCACAGGTGTTTTCCTAAGGTTGGTTATTGGTCAGATGGTACACACTTGTTCTGCCTCTTAGATTCAATCCCAGTTGCATCCGAAGTTTTCAGCTTGGAGTCTGGTCCCGCTTTACCAGTCTAACTGCGGATTTGGCTGAACTTCGATATTTTCTGTGAAGCCACTGCATCTGACCTCCACAACCCAAAATATCGAAGCATTGCAGCTAAACCACTTATTGGACTTTTTAGGGCTCCAACTACCTGTAACGACGGCCATAGATGTTCGTATGGCAACCGGGACCGATGGCTTAACGTGACCACCGAGGCACGACCAGACTAATGCAAATGCCCATATTCATGCATACAAATATTTGCACTGAGCGGGGATCAAACCCGTGCCACCTGCGTAGCGACCTCGTTCACTACCGCTACGCCACAGAGGCTGTCTAATGTCAGATGGAATACGCTTCTGTAAATCTAAATTATGTAAATTAAGAATATATTGCATGGAATATGAAACCAAGGCAAAGTGCTCTTCTTCTTAAAATGTAAGAGAGTCACCTTCGCTGGTGTCCCACGTTTTGCGGCAACAGTCAGGCTTTGTGGGTAACCCCTGGTCCAGGTCCGGAGTAGGCCCAAGAAGTTCTGGCTTGACGTCGTGGCGAATGACCAGCGTGCCAGTGGTCCCACTACCATGAACTCCTAAGATCGTGCGAAACAAAGGAGGAAGAGCTGGACGGTGCTCCGAGGGCATCTTGGCTTTGGATGCAATCTGGATAACGTCTAAATGCATCATTCCTGGGAGTTCCCCTTTAGGGTGCTTTTACACGGTGCAAGTTGCTTGTGCATGTTAAGGAACTTGCGCAACCTTAACATGCACAAGCATCGTGAAAACTGCATTTAAAAAATATGTGCTGGTTCAGAGCAAGCGCACGTTTTGTGACGCAGGTTAGTCGCGCAACGCCACAAAGCGCGCGTTGCTCTCAGTAGCAAATAACTTGTGCGTGCTTGCGAGTAGCTGGCACAAGTAGCTTGTGTTTACTATTCACGCAAGTAACTCGCACCTTTACTATATCCCCTTTACTATCTACTACTACCTTTACTATCTCACCCTCAGCGTACACTCAGATGTTATAGTCACATTGATGTACCTACAAATAAATTCTGTTCCAGCTCTTCACGATGGAGGACGACATCGACATTGAAGAACATGATGTCATGGACAATCCGAAGATCAGAGACATATTCCCAGACTTGTCTCTGGTCAAGATTGAAGTGCCTGATACCATGGAAGACACAGAAGGTAATGTAGTTTTTATTTTGGTACTTAAAATATACAGAAAAAGAAGTATATAGGCAAAGTAAAGGAAAGAAGTAGGTAGGGTTCTGATGGAGGTAGGACAAGACGGTATTTCCGCCCCAATTAAGCAGTCCAATTAAGGAAGTACCTCCGCCCCACAGAATACCGCGGCCATAATAACCTCGTGTTGTGTTCCCGGCGGTGAGTAAGGGCAGCCAGAGCTCACTGGAGAGCTTTTGTGCTGTCAGTGGGAAGACCAAAGGCTATTCCTGCTTTCATTACCCTAAGTTATTCTGATTTGTTCCAGATCAATATAATGTTCCGATGGAGTACGAGTCAGAAACACACTATGAAGTGAACATAAAAAAAGAAAATCCAAGCGATGAAGAAATTAACACTGGACAAAGTCAGCAAATTGATAATCTCACTTGTCAACCTGGGCAAATTGATAATTCAAATGAACTTGAGCAAAATGGAGTTGATAATCCAGAATTTGCAAATGATGATAACTATGAATTTGTAGAAAATGATAATTACTATGAATTTGGGGAAGATGAGGCAGATTTTGATTATAATAACCGAATAATTATTGGTTCAAAACCAATACCGGACTATGATACACTATATGAAGAAGCATTACATTCCAATATTACTGTATCGTTAGAAAATTGGGAAGATAGACTTAAAAACAGCTTTTGTTACTGCAACGATTGTGAGATTCTGTTCCCAACAGTTAATGCTTTAGATGCTCATAAGAGCATAAGTCATTCGTTCTTAGTGGCTTTAGATATGCCAAGATCAAACACAGCAAGAAAAAGTACAACAATAAAATCATCGAGGTACTGTAATCATTGCGACAAAATTTTCACCGATGATACCGCTTTAATCAAACATTTATATGAGCTGTTACCATTGAATAACTTTAGAAAACCAACTCCGGAACCGCTCAAAGTTGATGCTAACTCAACACGGTTCAAATGTACTAAATGTAAGACATATTTTGCTACGTTTGCTGCGGGTAGAGAGCACAAGAAGAAATTTCATCCTACGTTGACTAACGTCAATATTATATGCAAGGTTCTAGCT
This sequence comes from Eilema caniola, assembly GCA_949126895.1. Classification (NCBI taxonomy): domain Eukaryota; kingdom Metazoa; phylum Arthropoda; class Insecta; order Lepidoptera; family Erebidae; genus Eilema; species Eilema caniola. The sequence continues at coordinate 1,363,176 of OX421487.1, forward strand.
AAAACAGAAAGTGGTGATCCGGTTCCGCACGCAGTCGTAGCTAAGAAAGAATTCCTTGCATCGAATTCATTGATACCAAAATCTGTTCTATTCCAATGTCATATATGTCAGATAAATTTTGTATCATGTTACAGTGCTACCCAGCACTCAATAAAATGCAGAAATAGTACCGAGTATAATAAATGCACGATTTGCAAACGGAAAATACGGGCAAAGGATAGTCATTTGCACGCTTTGCAGCATCGGTATGCATTACCGGGGGCAAAGTTGAAAATTTATACTTTGCACAAGAAAATGTCTGAAAAAGTGTATATTAAATGTCCTAAGTGCTCTATTTGCTTTGATGAAAAAAAGTTTTGGGTCCATTACGGGTTGTGTACCAGTGAAAAAGTCAATTATGTCAGATGCCACATTTGTCAGATTGATATCTGTCAGTCTAGATATCCGAACCATAAATCGAAGCATGTATTGCAAAAGTACATGAAAAAAGACTTTGTCATTGTTAAATTCTATGATGTTAACGAAACCAATTCACCAGAAACACCGAAGCCAGCAAAATTTGTCCCTAATATGCAAAACCATGGTATGAAGGCAGTTAAACCAGAGAAGATACCGTTGTATTACTGTGACGTTTGTGGCTCATGTAAGACTGTTTCATCTCAACGTGGTCACAACAATGGGGCCTGTAAAAACCTAAGCATTTATTTTTGTGAGGTATGTGGACTCGGTTTTAGTAGAGAGTTCTATAAAAGGCATAGAAGCCATCATTTAGGAAGGCGACTCACGTTAAATGATTTTAAAATATTCAATCTGAAAACTGAAGCCGAAATAGAAGTACCGGTATCAAACTTTCACTGTTGTAAACGTTGTAAAATTCACTTTTTGACACGTGACAAAGTACAACTACATAACTGTAAAGTAGAACAGTTCGAATTCTGTGAAATTTGCAATAAGAAGTTTAATCCCCGAGCTTTTGCACCCCATTCTAATTTCCATACTCATAGCAATATTCCTGAGCTATTAGAGAAATATAACTCCATAAATGACATGTGGAACGTTGTATATTCATGCACTGCATGTAATCTAGTCACTATGACATATGATTCAGCCGTTGAACACAGCCAAAACCATATAAACGGGTTGCCAAAACCTCCATCAAAGAGATGCGATGTATGTGACTTTGATATTATAGAACCACACTTTAAGACTCATACAAAGTTACATACAAATAAAATGATGATAGACAGGACCAAGTTTAGAATTCTGACATTTAACTATGAACAACTATTCTCGAACGAATGGATGTCTATGTTCTCTTCACTGCCGAAAGCACATAAATATCAGATATTATCGAAGAGTATATACAGGTATGTATTATTTTTAATATTAATATTCTAATTATTTTACAGTGGACCGAGGACACTTCCCTGTGAAACTCCTGCTCTGCAGTTGTGTAGTGTGATGATTTTCGCAACTTATTTAGATATATCTCAGCAATTTTAATACATTTAACCTCTGTGATACAGTGTCAAACGCCTATCCTATGACAAAAAGTAACGAAAAATTCTGTCTTCACTAACTTTCACATTTACAATATTAGTAGGATAAAGAACAACTTCAGCTTGCAAATAATACTTGATTCGATCCAAGAAAAATTTCTTTTCAGATTCTCCCGTCGTTTCAAGTTCAATTCCATTGTAAACAGCCGCTCAGACGACATCAAGATATTCTGCGAGAGATGCAAAACTGCTGTCAACTTTGAAGACACAAAGAAACATTATTTCGACATCAAATGCAAAACATCTACTAGTTATGTATGTAAAAATTGTCACTTACACTTCAGCACATTACACGACTGTCTACTCCATGAAAATAACCACGATACAGTGCCCAAAACATATAAAGTTATAACCTTTAAAGATCAAAAAGACGAACAATTTGATCAAAGATTGAAAGATTTTGAATTGTCAGTCAATGCTGTAGCTCCTATTAAAACAATAAATGTTTCTTCTAAATCAACAAAATCGTTGATAAAATCTGGATCACAGATGAAATCTTCCAAAACTTTAATCAAAAGTTTACCGGTTAAAAGTTTACCCAAAAAATTGGTTAATAGAATCATTAAGTTTAGTAGAAAACGTAAAACTGTTGCCGATGAAGTTCTTAACTCTAACAGGATTAAACTTTATAAGTGCGAGAAGTGCGGGTCTTGTGTTAGTAAGAGACAAAATATATCTAAACATAACTGTACACAAACGTCTCGTCACAAAATGTGTGGGATTTGCAAAGAAAATTTTTACTTTCGTCATATACACTTACATATGGAGCTACATAGGCAATTTCCACATCTAAAGAAAAAGCCTTTGGTGGTACGATTTAAGCCTCACTCTGGGACCATAAATTTACCTATTGCTAACATTTTTCAATGCGAGTGTGGCCTCCATTTCACTTCAAAACAATCAATTGAATCTCATTTAGAAATCTGCAGCAGTGGTCTCGATATTTCAAAAGAAACATGCAGTAAATGTAATCTCTTATTTCCTACTGATGCCCTAGTAACTCATTTATGTAAGCATCACAGTAAACAAATGGATATAAGAGTTCAGTTAGTTAAAAATAAGAAAACAGGTCCTATAAAATGCGCAGATTGTAATATAGTATATCCTAATATGAATAACTATGAAGATCATCTCTTTACGTGTGGTGGTAAAGCTGGAAAAAATTGTTCACGATGCAATTTAAAAGTTGAATCAGCATCGTTTGGTCTACATAAATGTACTGGCAATCAAAAAGTGCCTGTTTTAAACAAATCTGCCTCTATATCAACAGTTTTCCGTTGTATGTCGTGTAATATATGCTATTTGAATGCCAAGAGTTTGGGATATCATCTTGAAAAGAACCACGTTACTTTTCGAGACATCGTGACTTGCAATATATGTAAGTTGAAGTTTACTTCTACAAGCCATAGCAGACATGAAGTAATGCATAAGAACACAGAGAACTATATTTTCAAAGTTCTTGATCCAACTACCGGCCGTTATACCATTCGTAAAGGAAAAAATTGTAAAGTATTAAAATCTGCGATCAAAAGTACTTTGGATGACGAAGACGATTTAGAAGAAGCTGCTTCAGAAGAAACTGCAATGGAAGAAGATATAAAAGAAGAGGAAGTTCATCAAAACGATACGAAAGACGAGTCTGACGGTGTTAAGAAAGCTGTATATAGAGTTTATAAATGCAAACAATGTGACGCATGCTACAAACTTAAAAAACGTTTAGATCGACATTTGGCAGCCAATCATGTTAACAGTCTAGACGTCCTTCCTTGCACAGTATGTGGTCTGAAATTCAGCCCGAAATTAATACAAAGACATATGTTATTACACGAAAATGGTGATTCGGAATATAATATTGAAATTTTGGACTACGAAACTGGTGCAAAAACTGTTTTAAGAGGTAAAAATGTTAGGCCTAGTACCAGTAGAAGTACTTCTATTAGTAGAGCCCCTAGTGTTAAACGTTCTTATAGCGATTACTGTGCCTTGAGAAGTAAAAGAATAAGAAATAACACAAACTATTACAATATGCAGAATATGACTGATGATAACTTTGACAGTCAAGACGAGGAACCTAGCACATCTAAATACGGTTTCGAATCTATCGATATGAATGTGGATGACAACGAATCAATGCTAACAGATGCAGATAATGAGAGCAATATTGATATTATGAATGTTAACAATGATCCGCTAAATTCAACAGATTCTATTCTACCAGATGTTGAAACTGGTACTACTAGTAAAGCTGAATTAGCTAAAAAAGTTACAGATAGATTAAAACATACTCTTGACATTAACTTACGAAATTACAGTACGAAACTTTACAAATGTAGATTCTGTAATCTTCACTTTTTAAAAGAAGCCTCTATAATTTGGCATTTAACAAGAAATCATAATAAAACTTTCATACCTTACAATTGCGATATTTGTGGGCTAGGATTTACGTATGCGACGCTAAAAAGACATATATACATACATCACACGTGTATGCAGCTGGAAAGAGATTCATTCGACATACAAATATTTGATGATAATACTTTGAAAAATCCACCACAAGTAATGTTAACAGCTGACGCTGGCCATATATTACCTGACGATAATATCACAGAGCAGATAGAACCACCAGTTGCTGATAATAATGATGTTGAAACAGAAACGAATAATGCAAAAATACACTATTATAAATGCGCGAATTGTAATGTATGTTTTATAGATGAGAACACGTGTCGAAAGCATTGCATAGATCACAAAGAATTAAATCCTAAAACTTATATCGAATGTAAGATATGTAATTTTCAATTTTTAATCGATTCTCTGAAGAAGCATGTTACCGTACACCATGTAGAGGAGTTCTTTATAGAGGATTTAGTTATTACTGAATATACTGCTGTTATAGATGGCAATCCTCGTGTAGAAGTGTACCAAGGCATAGATAAGGTTCAATCTAGGTTGGTAAGTACTACTACAGATGTCAGCAGTACGGAGAAAGATATTATTGGTATTTGAGTAGTTAAAGAAGTAATATTCTTCTTTAATATTCTTTTTATTATTCTTGAAAATAAGAGACTAGCTGTTGCCCGGGACTCTGTCCGCGAGGATCCAGTTTCCGCTGCACCTTCGTAGGTGAAATTTTCAAGTTCTGTATATAAATATTTTCATAACAAATATTGGTCAAAATTTCACGTCTGTCGGTATAAAAGTAAAAAAACAGTTTTTTTTATTTTTATACAAACCTTATCCAGAAAATAAAAAACACATTACAAAAATAATTATTCAAGTTGGTGCAGACTTTCTCCCACTGCTTGCGTTTTTTTTTAAATGTATTATATGTCTTGTAAATAGAAGTGATTTTTGTATGTCCACCGAACATTGTTAGTCCATAATAGACTGGACTTATACTCCGCTTGCTTAGATAGTAAAGGTAAACAACCTTGATGAACATTTTAATTTTTTTTTTAATTAAAATCAACTTCATTATCGGTTGTCAAGGTCTAATCTACCCCTGTACCAAATTTCATCAAAATCGGTTCAATGGTTTAGGCGTGAAAGCGTAACAGATAGACAGTAACAGTAATTCAGTAATTATGACTATAAAACAGTATAACTTTTTTTTAAACTCAGATTAAACTAAAACTGAAATCAAAATATTAGTTTAAGCAGTAGTTTATTTATTATGTGTTTGTGTGAAAAGACATCAAAATCGTTACCTTTAGTTAATTACGTCACCAAACAAAGTATAGGTCCCTTAAAGATCCCACCATTTCATTTTAAAACTATATTTATATTGTTTTTTTTTTTAAGAATATGTTAATTATAAGTTTAGTAATCGTATTACTGGTGGCTAAGGCAATTTGCGTTATATATGTGTAGAAATATATACGGCGCGATGCAGGCTTACCTACAATGTGTTGCTTTTTGCGTTTCGCACTCCCAGGGAAATAAATTCTTAAGTACGAATCCATCAATTTATTTCTTGCAGTTTTGAATAGTGCAAGTAAAGATACAATACGGTAAATTTTTTCGTAATATTCTCACGTAAAATGAAGTATCTATATCTGAATAAACAACAAAGTTGACGTTTTCAACTTACGCGGTTATTTCTCTGGGGGTGCGATTTGTCAATTGATTCAATGTAAGTAGTTATTATTTTTGAGAAATGTTACCCTTACATGGGTACAGCCGGCGGCACGACTATTTACATAGTAGTATGAACTTATATAGCCATCTCTGTCTGCCCCTAAAGATGTGCATAAGTTAGAATAGAAATAGGTTTGTGTCATAGTATGTATTTGGTCTTGTTTGTAAAGTGTCGACATGCTAAATTGAATTTTGACAGGTGTCAAATCTGACAGATATCAAATTTACATTCTGAGAAATGTCAAATGTTAATTTTGACAGAGGTCAAATTTTAATTCTGACAGATGTCAAATTTTAATTCTGCCAGATGTCAAATTTTAAATCTCGAGGATTTTGCTTCCAATTTTTTATTAATAAGTTGTTGCACGATATCGTATTATGCAAGACTTCATTATATAAGCTTTGTTATTTGTTTAATTGTAAATTAAAATATAATGTTTCATTATACCGGGTGTAAGGGAAATGCTCCCGAAGCCGAAGACCACTGATAGTACACGGAGTACGCTACAAACGGGCATTTTTTTTTCGATTTGGTGGAAAATATATTGTTTTCATTTAATTTTTTTTTCTGTTTCATTAACTTTATTTATTCTCCATCGTATTAAGGAAGCTCAATGAACCGACAATTTCAAACAAAAAGACATCACTACCGAAAAGAAAACAAATGGCGCCAAGCGCGTGCTGTTCTTGTAGAGATGTTTTTATTTTCACCAAATCGAAGCCAATTAGTGGGCCCGGAGTACTACCAGGGGCCCTCGGCTATAGTTCGTGATATCGCTTATCGTGGTTAGGGCGGAATTAAAGTAATATGAATTTTAAAAAAGCAAGTAAGACGTGCAGCTTGTCAGACAACTATCTACAAGGGACTTCAATCAATCAATAAATTAGCCCACCACAGTCCTCTGCTGGCCATAGACCTCTCCCAATGTGCGCCATTTCGTCCGATCCTCCGCCTTCCGCATCCAGTCCGTCCCAGCCACCTTTTTCAGGTCATCGGTCCATCTGGCATTAAGGGACTTGATTCTGCTAATTTAGAAGCCGGATAAAATTCAGTTTACATTCCACCTCATACTCTCAAATATCAAAAAGAGTATTTTCGTAATGCAATTTTCAAGAACACTGGGTCGAGGCAAAATTAATAAATAAATTCAAATTTTTTATTTCTTAAAATAGTGTAACGTGATTACATCTTTTACACAAATCAAATTATGCTTTAAACTAAGATGCTCTAGTGGAGAAGAAACCGTGCAACAAACTCCACTGCGAAATAATTTAATTATAACGAGAATGGGAATGTCCACACAAAACTAATTGTAGACGGCAGCAAGGGCGCTATGACCAAACAACAATAACAAAATCATATACTATCGTGTTTTTTTGGTATTATTTGTGATCTGGACTTGCTTCAGTATGTATTAAACTTGGAATATGCAACAACTCAAAGCAGAAATAAGGGAAAAGAGGTGAAAACTTTAACTAGAAAGAAACCTAACCTCATCGAAAATAAATCTTTAAATTTTACTGTTTTTCCTAAAGATATTGTGTTATTTAACTCTTGACACTGTATCTATCCAACTATTATGGGTTGGAGACCGCTTAAAACAATGTGCGAATATGAAGTGGGTACTGCCTCAGTAATAAGTTCAGTTCCTATATTTTAACAGTTTTACTAATTCCAGATAGGAGTCCTATGCCCAGGTGGGACTCGAACCCACGACCGTCGCCCTAAGACGGTAGTATAGGAGAATTTGGATAGCTTCAGGTGTGGCCCGGTGGCTCAGTGGTCAGAGCATTCCCCCTGTAAGGGAAAGATCGTGGGTTCGAATCCCACCTGGGCATTCACTTTTTCCTATCTTGATCGATTTGAAAAGTTAGCATATTAATGCTTCAAAAATTTCATTCAATTATTTGGGCGGAGTCATCCAAAAAGCAATGTTTAAAAATGATTGCAACATCATTCATTGTTTCCGATATTTCGTAAGAATATCGGTAGATGCCTCCCACCGTCGCCCTAAGACGGTAGTATAGCAGAATTTGGATAGCTTCAGGTGTGGCTCGGTGGCTCAATGGTCAGAGCATTCCCCCTGTAAGGGAAAGATCGTGGGTTCGAGTCCCACCTGGGCATTCACTTTTTCCTAGCTTGATCGATTTGAAAAGTTAGCAAAGTAAATGCTTCAAAAATTTCATTCAAGGATTCCTATGACCGCAATTTCAATTTCGGTCATGTTGAAGCTGAAACTGAATCTTCTACTTAAATGGGACTTAATCTAGAATTTTCAGTAGCCACAAAATTCTTTCATCGTAGAACTGTCACGCACTGTCTTTTTTAGCTTAGCATTTTGAGGAAATAAATGCATTCCACTAACATTACATCTTGGTACTGAACAAAGCGGCATTATGGAGTATATTCACAAAAAATGTCAGACAAACAATGAAATCTACGTAAATGACTGCTAACATTGGCCATTGCGACTATGCGCCCTCTGTAGGGATAAAGGCGCAGTGGACATCCCCATTGGCATAATTTTGTTGTTGTCACGTGGTCGTGTGACATTTAATTTGATTTTGACAGCTAATCGAATTAAAATTGATTTTTTATAAATTAGGAGAATAGGCCTTAGATTTGAAAATAATTTATTCTACGTTACTATAAAACAGGGTGGATTTTTTAAACCGTATCCGGAGGGACAGGTATCTGAGAACAAAACCTCGTAATAAAAATCGATTAAACTTCAGCCTCGGTCTAATCTCAAACTGCTAAATGTCAAAAACCGCCGCGTCATAAGTTAATACAAATCCGGAAGACGAAAACCCGGGAATGGGGCTCCACTAAGACATGAGGACTTTAATGCGGCCCCATGTAAAATAAGAAATATTCATGTATTATAAGAAAACTGTAATAGATTTGTATAAATAATAAATAGTAAGTACTGATGAGTCAGTAAGTAGGCTTTATAACATGTTTGGCAGAATGTGATTGATTCCAACGCCTTAGTTTTAAGAATTGTGTGTACCTTTTGATAGGCTATGTTCTAAACTTTGTTTTGTTCTAAAAAATTGTAAATAAATGTCTCTTTTTTATATTTTGTTGTTTCATTCGTTATTCAAGAAGCGGATTCTCAGTACTGCTGTCTTTGTCCGCCCTGCAGGGACAAAAGTGTGTATGAATAATCGAAAACAAGTTTTTTTACAACCCCTTTTGTAATACATATATATTTAACACCGGGTAAAGTAACTTAGACAACTATTGTGTACCGACTGACATCTAACGTCCCAGCCCCAAAAGGAAAGCCTTTTAGCGTTTGCACAATATCCGATTCCCGATATCGGAGGAAGTCAAATGTATGACATATGTATCTGTCTTTCACAATGTCCGGCCCGCTATCGGTTATCGGAGCCAACACCACCGTGACAGCTTCTGTGGCTTGGCGGTAATGAACGCGGCCGCTACGCAGGAGGCGCGGGTTCCCAGTGCAAATATTTGTATGCATGAATATGTATATTTGCATTGTTCTGGGATTTTCTATGTAAATATGTATGTATTTACAATAAAAAAATATCTAAGTATGTTTATCCCCATTCTAGACTTCATAACACAAGCTAGTTAAGCTATGCTTACCATGGGTCTAGATAGCGTTGTGTGAAATGTAGAATATCTACAAAGAGACTAAAACAGCGACTGCAAGCAATTTTCGACCTTAATGACATTTTCTTAGTTACGTGTCTTTTTTTCATCCCTAGCATCCCTAACTAGTCTGTGTTTTCGAACAAATGGCCGTATCGGGCCGATTTTATCGTATATATGTGAAAACAGCACATGCAGTCGGCTATCGGCGTCCGATACCGATATCGGATATCAGATGAATGTGAAAATGCTCTTCATCGAGAAAGTAGGTAGGTGTGTAGAATTCTCCAGAGACGTATAATCAGCATCAGTGGGTGTTTATGTCAAACGCGAACCGACGAAAACCGCGCGTCCGTCTTGGGCCGTCTGCCGAGGGTGAATGCCTATCAGACAAACAAACAGAAATTCATATCTTAATTACTAACTTTTGACGCTGTATATACCTCATAAATAAAAAAAAACCACATATATATAATATTTATTTATTTATTTCAAAATTGCATCTATTGACTAAGTCGGACTAAGTCCAATCAGATAACATTCTTAGAATCAAGAATATTCGAAACGTATGTATAATTATAAGAATTATACTAAATATAGGAGCAATTCACACTAAAAGCACAACGCGGACTTTTGAGTCAAAATATTGCAAACCAATTTGAATCTTATCTACGAAAGACAAAGTTCAAAGTCATTTCTAAGCAAAGAAGGGGCAGCGCTCTGTTACGTTTTGTTAAGACTGTTAGCACTATTAATTGAACTGGGCCCCAATTTTGCTAATTTTATGTCAAAGCAATACCACTGTGGCAGAGAAAACGCTCTACCAACAAGATTGAATCAAACAGATCTTAACTGAACTCTCTTTCCGAGGTATCAAATAAGGTAGGTACTGTAGGTATTTTAATTCAATTAGGTAATTTTTAAGGTTTTAAATCGTTTAGCAAATTATCCCTTACATCAAAACAAGTTTTGTTTAAGTTTCAAATGCATACATGAGAGCTCTGATGCAATAAAATTTAAAAGGCAATTATATGGTGATAGCGTGCGAATTCTTTTCTGCCGACGCGGTGAATACTATTTGCTGAGTTTCTCGCTCTGATTACGGATGTTTCAAAGCATACGAAATCGATAGAAATATACCTGAACGCGAAAGTCGTTGATATACAACGTGGAACATTTCGACTTTACCTGGAGGGAAAGTACTTTAACTACAGGAGATAGCGAATTACACTCAAAGGAAACATTGCAGTATACATCTACTTATTAAATAAATTTTATTGTACCGACAAGGTTTTACTTCTTGGATTTTTTTTTTTATTGGACGTTTAGTAGTTACTAGTTTTTACGAATAATATGTATATCTAAATGTAGCAAGTGTACTTAATAAAATAAGACGCAGAATTATTTCTTGTGATTACCTAAGTATTCTTACTTAATGTACTTTTGTTTAACTGTCTAAAATGATGATAAATAACTATTGTTACAAACTTTCAAAGATGCTCAAGCATGCATTAAGTATTATATAGGTAAATTACCAAGTAAGTATAATATAATATATTATGAGAAATAAAGAACCTTTACAAACAAACAACAACTCTACATTCCTTTATTTTCAAAAAGGAAACTGCATTTAAAGATTTTTGAAATTGAAATTAGCTATTTTCAATATTTGGAGTACTTTCCTTCCAGGTAAAGTCAAAATCTTCCACCCTGTATATGTTTCGACCCATACTCCTAGGTCTATTCCGTTTTGTACTTAAATTGTTATTACATATATCAAAAAAATTTATAACTAGCTATTATTGTAAAAATCAAACAATTGACAAAAATTCGCTAAATCACAATAACACATATTATGTAATACTTAGGCGGCAATATTTCTGTACCATTTTTTAGTCAAGAACAATTTTTCCAAACTAAATATTAATATTATCTATCCGGATAAATGGTTACTCTATCGGTATACCCGGATACCCACAACAGCCAACAGATTTTTATAGTTAATTAAAATCTGTAATAAAATAGAGCCGTCTGTTCGAGTTTTATATCCGGATTGAAAAAATATGTTGCCGGATTTTTTATTAGGTACAGAGTGATAGTGTCCGATAATGGAAATAAGTTCAACCCCTGTAACAGAAAACGTTATGGGCGAAAGGTGTATATGTGTAAGTATACAAAAATGTAAATTTGAAACTAATCAGTAGTTATGTATTTGTAAGCTAACTTCAAACAATTATTACAAAAATTCACTAAACCACAACAACAAAACTGTTTTTAGTGATACTTAACTATAAGATCGATGTTTTGTTTAACTAGATGACTAATCACATTACTATCCCGGGATATCCGGATATTCAACAACAGCCTTCCTACAGTCCCGGGTCGTTTAAGCGGGGCGTTAAAAAGCATCTGATTTTTGATCGTATTTAGATCGTCAAATTGATGGTTAAATGGGATGCAGTCTAAAGAATAGTGGCAACCTTGATGACATTGCCAGATGTTTTTTCACGCCCCGTTCAAACACCCGGGACTATAGGAAGGGGACTCAACATTGTAACAATGTTGTCGTCTGTAATGGTGACCCTCTTTCCTGAGACTGCCTTCAGCTCACCATCAGGCGAGGTGAAGTCCATCTTTAGAGTTTAGATATCGTTTAGAAAGTGATTATTTTGTATGATATTACTAATTTAAAAAAATGACTAGGGTCATTTTAACTTGAGGCTAACTTATGAACAAAGGGTTCTATTATTTGAGAAAGAGAAATTAATGAAGGTTAATACACCTCTGCCTACCCCTTCGGGGATTTACAGGCGTGAGTATATATGGACGTATGTATGTATGCAGAAATAAATAACTAAGAATTTGTGAATAGAACGAGGACAAAATCGCAGGTCACAGCTAATTGTAATAAGGGTGAAAGTAGTCGGAAAAATGCTAAAGCAGTTTTCAGTTGATAATAAAACATCAACTTTATTCCATTAGATAAAAGCTTGAAATAGTACACAACATTGCGCCACTGCCTTATACAGTATACTATTTTCAGCCTTATCTAAATGGAATAAGGTTTTTATTTAATTAAAAAATATGCTCGAGAGAATTCCACCTGATCTGAATTACCCCTAAACATGAAAAAAGTGAAGTCAAATTGCACTTGTGTGAATTCTAGTTGGAAATATATTATAAGAGTTAGTTCTAGACACACACTTTATATCTTAGACATATATTCTCTAACAACACTCAGTCCCGAAGCCCGATTTATCTGAGGACAGGTTGACAGATTGTCTTTACAATCTGTCCTCAGACAGCCTCTGTGATGTGGCGGTAGTGAACGCGGCCGTTACGCAGGATGCGCGGTTTCGATCTCCGTTCAGCGCAAATATTTGTAATATTTGCATTAAAATTTACATTGGTCTGGGTGTTTTATGTATTATATGTATGTATTTATAAAAAAAACTAAGTATGTTTATTCGCATTCTAGATTCCATAACACAAGCTAGTTAAGCTATGCTTACCATGGGTCTAGATAGCGTTTTGTGAAATGTTGTGGAATATTTATTTATTTATAGATACATCGAGACTAAGAACCATTGTAGAATACGCTCCTGAGGGTAGTGAGAGAAAATATGATATTACTCATATTAACATGTGTAGAAAGATAAATATATGAATTATGACTAAAATAGAATTATATATTATGATAGAATAGAAGATATTAGTACCTATACTTCGTTTGGTTATGTACTTTACTAAAGGTAAACAATCTTGATGTCTATTTTACACACACATATTAAAAATATAAACTGCTTAATATAGTAGTTTGATTTTGATATTTAGTCGCGTTTTTTAACAAAAAAAAGTAATAAAATAATTATAAATTGTATATATATACGGATATCCGGCTATCCGTGTGGTGACGGATAAAGAATACAAGTATTGCTCCATCTCATCCGAAGGGTGAGAGGCGACTGACGGAAACATAAGCAGACGATATCACTACGAGAGAAGGAACAGTCGAAATGAAACCCTGTACCGACCCGTCTGGCTAGCGTGGGCTAGTAGGGCTGAGCCTCCCAACATTGGGAAAGGCCTGAACTGATTTATTGATATAAATAAAAGATATATCATAATTGTCTACCTCTAAAGTACCTAACCAAATGGAGTAACTATAGATGTTATAATAATGTGTTTGTTAAGCTAGAGGTTCGAGCTATGCATGAGGTTGGATTCCCGGATTGGGCAAATCGTTAAAGATATTTCACTATTTTCTTTGCTAGGCATACAATTAATATATTTTGTTACTAAAAAATTAAGTGCAGGTTTAGAATTAAATATAAAGTATTATAATGTGCTTTGTTAATACACCCCTGTCTATACCTTCGGGGATTTACAGACGTGAACTTTATTCACAGTCACTAGATTGTTCTGACATTTGCCCTTTGACATTAAATGTTAGTTTTTTTTTCAATTGTAAACCTTGTTCTCTGTCGTTTTTTTTTTAGTCAAATTTTTTTAAAGTCACTCAATTTTTTTTACTATAGGTACACCTCTGCTTACCTATTGTATTTACGGGCGTGATCATATGTATCTATAATGATATTTTACTCTTGTACTCTGACGTCATATTAACTTTTTTTTTACTTATATTTTAACTTTTTTTATGACGTCACTATTCTGTAGTTACGTCACATAAGATCAAAGCTACTATATGTGCAATAAATGACAAATTTTCATTGTAATAAAGTTTATGCTGAAAAAGTATTCACGCAGTCAATATATTTATATCTAATTGCAGGTTCAATTCCGTCTTCTTCAAGGTATGTAAGGAAATACTTGTGTGATGCGTCCGATGCCCCTGGAAAAAAAAGTTTATTAAATATTTGAGGTTATGTTTATTCTGGCGCGGTATTTGATTCTAGAATCTATATTTATATTATAAATGCGAAAGTAATTCTGTTCGCATTTCTCTGAATCAATCGGTCTGACATGACTCCAATGCCCGAGGAGGGCCAGACCGAGAGGGATGGCTCTGGAGTGGGAGGTTATGTCGGACTCGAACCGACTAAACCGCACACCGTCTCTGGGTTGTAGACGTAGTGCAAGGCCGAAGATGAGGTTATTATGCGACATTTCCCACGCACCCCGGCTGACCCAGGGCCATCCCTCTCGGTCTGGCCCTCCTACGAAGGAGGGACCACGCGGTCCCCGACTCGCCCCCGATAAGGGGGCCGTGGCCTGCTTCTGCTAGGGTGACGGGTGGCTCCACCCGTCACCCTCAGGCCCGCGCTCATGGGGGGCGGAGGTCGGTCTGCACCCTCCGACGCCCGAGCCATCTACGAGCGAGTGCAGAAAGCGCAGTGGACATCCCCATTTTGGTTGCTATCAAAGCTATTCTAAAGAAAGGACATGTCAAGAGTACCCGTAACAGGCGAGCATGTATGAAAACAATTATGAAAGTAAAAGATGCGATACATATACACCAGGATCGTAGCAAGTGGAAGCATGTGGTCAATGCCTACCCCACGGAAGGAACTGAATCAAAGCTTGTACTTTGGAACTCTCTTGTTTCTATTTTTAATGGTTTATTGGCCGTCTGAAGTCTTATGGGGGGCCATAAGAAGGAAACTTGTGCGAGTCGTCCACAGAAATATATTAGGATAGAACGGTTTTACGCAGTTTTCACCTGCATGTCAAGCATGGCGACTTTCTCACTGTAAATAAATACTCAAGAGAAATAAGTTACATCTCTATTTTTCAAATTTAGCTCTCCATTTTCATTTTAAAGTTTGAAATAGAACATTTTGGCGTATTCACGGTATTTTTAACAATGTTAATGCAGCTGTAGTCATTTTTGTAAATTCAGATAATAAATTGACAACTGCAAATGTCAAATTGTGAAATAATGATACCAGCTTTTAGTGCTCAGTGACGTGCTCGAAACTGTCGACAATGTTTGTGGCCTAGATACTTTGGCTTTATTATTATGATAAAAAGTTAAATTTAGAAAGGATTTAGTTTCGTACATTTTTTTTTACGTGCGGGAAATCCTCACGGATACCGCACCGCACCCCTCCGGAACGGGAGGAGGAAGTTATGTCGGACTCGAACCGACTAAACCGTACGCCGTCTCTGGGTTGCAGTGCTAGGCCGAAGGTGAGGTTGTCATGCGACATATCCCTCGCACCCCGGCTGACCCAGGGCCATCCCTCTCGGTCTGGCCCTCCTCGAGTTTCGTACACTGTCCATAGAAGCTAACTATAAAATAATCCACAAAAATTATAATTTTATACATTATTATTAATATAATTTTATCGACAACTTTCGATGCTGGTGGCACATGACTATTTTTTCATTGCAATTAACTGGCCACACAGGGATAATATCAGTTTACCATCTGAAATTAAAAAAACAGACTATAATCTTAACAGTACTGAGTATGGGTTTGAAAGTTCCTGTCTCATAGAACAGGAATTGATTAAAAAGTTGGCATCCGTTTTTCAAGCCGTTCTATCCTTTTTTTTTCCGTGAGGGAAAATCCTTCATGGATGCTATGCCGGATTTCTACCGACTATAAACCCTCACGTACCGCCTAATAGCCTGCGGTTGGGAGCCCCGGGTAAGCACTCGGAAGGATGTCCCAGGACTACCAACAGACCTGCGGCTGCGGCCTCGCCTAACTTCACCGGTTCGGGTGTTATACGCGTATATGGGGGGTGGGGGTTCGGGTCATCCCGCTTCTTAGAGAGGGCGTGCATGGATCAGCCGTTCTATCCTAATAGAATTCTGTGGTCTAGTCTATCAATCAGTAGGTGGGTGCGCCCACCTGGTGCCGAGGCCGGCCGTGAATAGTAGGCGGCGGCCGCGCACGAGGTACTCGGGGCAGCGCACGAAGCGGAACACCACGGATGCCGACTCGTCCGCGCGTAATACCGCGTTCAGCGTCATTATACCCTAAGGAAAAAAATGTATATTAGGTCTTTACATATGAATAACCGCGAATAGATAACCGCGGTAGCCTAGTGGTATGGGTAATGGACTGCTGAGACGAGGTCTCGGGCTCGATCCCAGGTTTTCCATGGCACACACCACAATGACATTTTGATGTTTTTCGAAGTTATGTGTGTATTTATCGCAGGTTTATAAGTGCCCGGTTAATGGCGATAGGCTCGCCACCTATTACATTGGGACCTAAACATAAACTGGCGAAATGTGGGTGCTAGCACCTCTGCCTACCCCTTCGGGGATAAAGGCGTGAGTTTATGTTATGTTTATGAAGCGTAGTGTAGGACGCCCTCCGACCAGGTGGGATGACGATCTAAGAAAGACTACAGGCAGATGCTGGATGCGGCAAGCTGAAGACAGGGCGCTATGGCGCTCATTGGGGGAGGGCTATGTCCAGCAGTGGACTAATATAGCCTGATGATGATGATATGATATGAAATTGCCGAAATTCTCTTACAGATTCATGAGTTCGTTATTCCTGTAATTTAATAGCTATTTCCATTATTTATACTTTGTTTGAAAGTTGATTTCAAGATTTTACAACTCTGTATTTGATGTTTTTATTGGTCGCTTGATAAATTAAATTCGCTCTTCAAAAACAGTACTTTCTAAATGCTATCCATTTTAATAATAAGTTTCGTATTACTTTTTTACAGCTGTCATTTTTCAAAAATGTAATAAAAATTACTGTTAGCTTAATGTTGTCTCATTCATACACAAAAAAAAATCATAAAATTTGGATTTGTCATTCATAAAAAAAATGTAAACATTTTAGTAATGCAAACAGGGTTTTCTCCTATTTCCTCAATAAAACGGCAATATCATATGTAACGACATATTATCTTCAAAATGTAATATTTAATTTAATATAATTTTAAACCACGTAGTATGCTAACTATTCAAATTGATTAAGATAAAAAAAAATTAACAGTTCAGGCAGGATTTGAACCTGCAGTCTTCCTCTTACAGGAAAAATGCTCTGACCACTGAACCACTAGAACCATGTCTGAATACACTAAAATCTTCCTAAATCATAGTCTTAAAGCGACGGTTGGAGCCATCTACCGACACTCACAAGAACCATCGGAGCCAATAAATAATGTTATAATCATTTTTTAAATATTAATTTCTGATTGCTCCACCCAAACATGATTTTAACAAAATCATTGGCTCTTATTCGATGTAATGTTTTATCTTAGACTATATACCTAGACACAGCAAGTATCATTACAACGCGGTGTTAAAATAGCCACTACTTCGGAACAAGTTGACGTATGCATATATTGACAGTTTAAAGAACAATGTTAACATTAGCTCACTCACACAAAACGCGTTTTTCACGCCGTTTTTTGTGATACAATTTGTTAATAAAGCTGTGTCTATACAGAATATGATCTAAATAGTCAATAGAACAAAGGAAATCTTTGTTAACCTAAAACCTTTAGGCACCTATACTCCGTTTCAATATTCACTTACCTAAAGGTAAACAATCTTGAAACTACTTTTTATAAAAACCCATAATAAATAATTAAACTTTGGCTAACTAACTAACTAGTGGTTCGATTTCGGTTTTTAATGTTTAAAATTAGTTATTAAACAGGAAAATAGTTATAAAGTGGGTTTTTAAATAAAACATTTAAAAACATTATTCATCCATACTAATATTATAAATGCGAAAGTAACTCTGTCTGTCTGTCTGTCTGTCTGTCTGTCTGTCTGTCTGTCTGTCTGTCTGTATGTTACGCTTTCACGCCTAAACCACTGAACCGATTTTGATGAAATTTGGTATAGGTGTAGATTGGACCTTGAGAAAGGACATAGGCTATGTTTGGTCGCGATAACCGACATCCACGCGGGCGGAGCCGCGGGCAAAAGCTAGTTAAAAATAAAATAAAAACCGACAGATTCTGAAAAGATCGAAACAAGCTTTATAGCAGGTGGTACCTACCCATTAATTTTCATCTGGTTTGAGATTTGCAAATGGGAACCGCCTGCTATAAAACTTGTTTCGGTCTTTTCAGCATCAGTCGGTTTTTTTTTAATAATTTTTTTTTCATACTTTTTAGTTATGACTATGACATATCTATATTTTTGCTATCGTTTTCTAATTTCCTTCATTTTGAAAACGCATTTGATCAATTTGAGTGAAAATTTCATTTTTACCACATATATTTTGGCGCCAAAAACCAACATATAGCTTTTGTTCATATTTTATGTACCTAAGAACACACACTTAGGCAATAAATACCTTACATTTGAGACATGAATCATTGAAATCCATACGGTGGTTCAGGATAGATAGGAGATATTACAAACATACAAGATACGCGCGAAAAACATAACCGTTCTTGACAGTCGGGTTATAAGACTCATCAAGATTGTTTACGTTTGGTTAAGTGCTTAACTAAACGGAGTAAAATTTTAAGTAGTCTATAAAACAGGCAAAACTGATTTAAAAACGAAATATCTTTATTCATTTAGGGTGAAAAGTAACGCATATGAACGTCATAATCATTGTGTTTGTATCTATGTCACGAAGTAACACGTATGAACGTCAAAACGATGAATATATAATAAAACGAACCTCTATAATGGCCGTCTGTCGCACGTTCCCAACGTGCACGGTACACTGGAAGCCCGGGTAGATGGCAGTGGAGTGGCGCAGTACTTGGACGGAGGCCTGGGGAATAGAAAGAGAATTAACTAAAGATGATATTTTATGAATAAAATTTTTAAGCATTGAAGAATCATTTATTGGTTCCGATAGTTCGTAAAAATGTCGGTAGATGCTCCAACGTTACCTCAAAGACAGACATAAAGGGAGGTATTTGGATTGGTTAGGGCGAGGTCTGGTAGCTTAGTGGTCAAAAATTTGCCCCTGTAATTCAAAGATCGCGGGTTCAAACCCCGCCTGGACCGATTTAATTTTTTCTATTTATTGGTGTCTATAATGGCCCTCCTTTCTGAGACTTACAGCAGACCATTAGGAGAGATGACGCAATATTGACGAGTTCTATATAAAAAAAAGAGTGTGCGTTAGAACATTTGATTAAATTAAAACTTCTTTAGCTCCATCGTAACTGGCTATGAGAGAAAGAGATAAAAAAAAATGTGTGCTCACACCACTTTCTCATGCCCCCTACAGTAATATACGAAACGTTATTCTCCCTCTTTCTATCTTTACTAACTTATATCTCCCTCTCAACTAACATTCGCCTCGTCCGATCACACTTTCCGTAACGCTCTCGTCACGCATTCACCAGTTTACTGCCCAAGTCAAATACAGATTTTCTTAATAAAATATTTTTGACCGTATAAATGCACCCGATGCAGTACAATAGTGCCACTTCATCCCTTCCCGTGGGTGATGTGGAAAGGGACTAAGGGATAGAGCTGTTCTCTATCCAATAGTAAACATAACCGATGACAATTTAATTTCAACAACTGAATAATTATTTTAAATAAACTTTAGGCATTTTTTATGCTAAATATTTAAATCGAATAAAGAGAAAAAATTGAATCGCTCTAGGCGGGGTTTGAACCCGCGATCTTTGCCTTACAGGGGCAATGCTTTGACCACTAAGATACTAGACCTCGCCCTAACCAATTCAAATTTCTCCTTCTATATCTGTCTGAGGCGACAGTGGAGCGCCTACCGACGTTCCTACGAACTATCGGAACCAATGAATGATTTTTCAATAATTTTTAAACATTGATTTTTGACTACTCCGCCCATATTACTTGAATTAAATCTTTTTTTTAACAATTTTCTCTTTAACTGAACTGTATAATTATCTTACCTGGAAATAAATACATCCCCTGGGATCATTTGGGTCTTCTAGAATCACTTTGTCACTGCAGAGACACTCCATGCAGTCCTGAAAATATAAAATCGAATTATTGTTGTCCATTTGGCAACACTTATGATCGTTCATTTAGTAAGTAACACCTATGAATATGCATTTGGTAACGACACCTATGAATATTCATTTGGCAACAACACCTATGAACATTCATCTGGTAACAGTTATGAACGTTCATTTAATAACAACATCTATGAACATTCATCTGATAACACTTATGAACGTTCATTTAGTAACACCTATGAATATTCATTTGGTAACAACACCTATGAATATTCATTTGGCAACAACACCTATGAACATTCATCTGGTAACACTTATGAACGTTCATTTAATAACAACATCTATGAACATTCATCTGATAACACTTATGAACGTTCATTTAGTAACACCTATGGAATATTCATTTGGTAACAACACCTATGAATATTCATTTGGTAACAACATCTATGAACATTCATCTGATAACACTTATGAACGTTCATTTAGTAACACCTACGAATATTCATTTGGTAACAACACCTATGAACATTCATCTGGCAGCACTTATGAATGTTCATTTAGTACAACCTATGAATAATCATTTGGTAACAACATTATGAAAATTCATCTGGTAACACTTATGAACGTTCATTTAGTAACAACCTACGAATATTCATTTGGTAAGAACACCTATGAACGTTCATTTAGTGACTCTTATGAACGTAAAGATATCAATTTGTTGGATTTCAAAAGTACCAGGGCACCATGAATACAAGCAGTTTAATTCCTAACATACCTGGTCAAACGTATTCGCTTCGATGACAACAATATCTTTGCTCAAACATTCCTCGGCTTTAGCGATGTCTTGTAGCAGATTCTTGTTCCGTTTCATGTTCTTGCGAGATTTTGTTTTGTCCGCTATGTTTTGTTCTATTAATTGTTTTATCTAAAACAAAACATCGCGTTTTAGGTCTTTAGTTGGGTTTACAGGGTCCTATAGTCTGTTTTCTTTTTTTAATTTCAGATAGTAAGATAACATTACATGTGTTGCCGGTTTATTGCAATTAAAAAATAGTCATGTGCCACCAGTATCGAAGGTGTCGATAAATTAAATTTAGTACAGATTTTTGTAGCTTATTTTATAGTTAACTCATATGGATAGTGTACGAAACTAAAAAACTATTTAATTAACTTTTTTCTTGAAATATAATAAAGCCAAACCACTTGTACCTAGGCCACAAACATTGTCGATAGTTTCGAGCACGACACTAAGCACTAAAAGCTGGTATCATTATTTCACAAGTTGACATTTGCAGTTGTCAATTTACTATCTGAATTAAAAAAACGGACTTTAGGTAACTTGAAAGTCGTCGTTATACCCTCGAATACGCCCTTCCCCCAGACACTCGGTGGGGCGGTTATACCGGACTCCGAACTCACTAAATCCGCACAGCATCTTCAAATGCCTGGATGTAAGATTACCTAAGGTTTATCCCTGGCATCCCCAATAGGCCGGCTGGGATAATAAGCTATCTGCGAAAGACCCATTAAATTAGGATCAGCCGTTTTAAAAATTACCTAATTCCCTGAAATTTAAAAGTGTGAGAGTTTCTTTTTTACCCCCTAGGATACTCCCCTAAAAAGCCTACTAGGCAGAGAACTCATCCTCACACATTACAACCAGAAATGTTGCGCACTGCGCGGTATGAAAGGTACTTCATCCCACGCACGTTCAAGCTGTGGTATGAACTCCCTGCTGTGGTCTTTCCAAGCAACTACATTATGGGGTTCTTCCAGAAGGGTATTAGAAGGTTTATCAGGCTTGTCAGCACAAGTGTAACGCCCCTGAGATATTGCACATGTCCCTAGGCCACGGTAACCGCTTTCTATCAGGTGGACCGTTTGTGTGTCTGCCTCCTAAGTGGTATAAAAAAATTAAGAAGGAAATCTCGTGGGATACCCCTTTAAAAAACCTAATGTTGAAAACCACACTACCAGGACCGCAGCGTTCTACAGGATACAACAAGATCACTAGTATACTAACCTGTCTCTGCTTACAAGCGCCGGGTGCACACCCACCAAAAGTCTCCCGCAGTTCTCTTCTCGGAGCCCTAGGCCTCAGGAGCACCATCCCGGGGCGCGGGGAGCCCCCAGCGAGACCCACACTAGCGCAGGCCCCGGCACGGACTGCCCCCACTGGGGCGCGGTTTCGATAGATACTGCGGACGCGGACTGGGGCGAAGGAGCCGTCTTCTAGGGGACCTGTACACCACATTTTTTGACATGAAACGTCGTGAAAAAAGTTAATAATAACAAATAAAGCGCGATAGTTTTTTTTTATATAGGACACGTCAAGTAATAGAATCCGTTATTAGTAGTTTATGATACTGTTGCATAATAAGGGTTCTTATAACACGAGTGTGTTTTGAAAAAAAGGAGCCATCAGGCGAGTTTTTTTATAGTATCACACGAGTGTTATAAGACCAAGTTATTCACAGTGTCATACACTACTTTATCTACTCTCATACTATAATACATAAACTAATTTATTTTACTAACAAAACCAAAACTGTTTTTAATTTTAATGTAAAATGTTGGCGCCAAACATCGATTGCGCATGCGTGTTTCTTTTTTTTTTCTTTCGAATCGGTGGTTTCTTTTTTTAAAGTAGAGGTTCAACCTTCATGGTCCAGATGGAGGTTATATAGGTGTATCGTTATGATTAAAAAGTTATTTTTCTCAAACATGCTTGGAAATGTGAACATTATTTTGACAACCTTCTTCGAGATAAATCGAAATTGCTGTACATGCGAGCAGCGGCCAGATAAAGTTGTATAAAAATCCATATCTGTCGTGTTTTAGCGGCCAAATAAATTACTAAGTAAACTCATATCTGTCGTGTAATTTAAAAATGGAACTAACTTTTACTCCGAACCATGGCAACCAAGGAGGTAACTTATCTAAGGCGCTATTTAAATATAGAACTGGCTTGCAAATAGAATGCTGTTTATTATGAAAAATAAACAGCATTCTAAGAACATTTCGCCGCGTGAAAAATTACTGTTGTTCGTTGTTCGTCATTGGTTTTGAAAAGTAGGTAACTAAAAAATTCTGCCTAGATACTACTTAGTTTTAATTTCCGCGCATTGTTTGAGAAAAGCACTATACAAGCCTTGGCCACAACTGAGCGTTGCCGGACTCCGTAATGCGTGCCTCGGCTGCGCCTTGGCCCGCATACTTCACGATCGTCCGGCAACACTACAATTGGTGGCCGCGGCAGTAATGTACTATTATCTACTCTGATACTATAATACAAAGATTATAAAATTGAAATCAAAACTCTTATGACAAACATTACGCACAGGCCAAAAAAAAAGTTTTATTACGATACAGGTCTTGTATGGACACCTATATCATAAAATAACTTTTTAATCATAACGATACACCTATACAACATCCATCTGGACCAAACCTCAACTTTAAAAAAAGAATCCGCCGATTCGGGAAAAAAAAGAAACACGCATGCGCAATCGACGTTTGCGCCTTGACGCGAACAATTTTTTTTTTGTTCTATACATTTAAATTAAACAAAGTTTGGTTTGGTTTGTAAAATAAATTAGTTTATGTATTATAGTATAAGAGTAGATAAAGTAGTGTATGACACTGTACATAACTTGGTCTTATAACACTCGTGTGATAATATAAAAAAACTCGCCTACGGCTCGTTTTTTTAAAACACACTCGTGTTATACCCTTATTATGCAACAGTATCATAAACTACTATAACGATATAGGTGTCCATATAAGACCTGTATCGTAATAAAACTTTTTTTTGACCTGTGCGTAATGTTAGTCATAAGTTTTGATTTCAATTTTATAATCTTTGTATTATAGTATCAGAGTAGATAAAAAGTTTTATTTCAATGAATTCGATTTTGAAATTAGGTGTTAGGCATTGAATAATAATAAAATCGGTGTTGGAAATTAAAGCTTATCTAAAATGAAATGAACATTGGTACCTAACGATCGTAAGGCCAAGTAACGCATGCTATTATAATTGTACTATCTTTTGCCCGCATGGATGTCGGCTACCGCTATAATATCGGTTATCGTTTTAAAGCTTTAGTCGCATTATGTCCAATTCGTAAAATGTCCAGCGGGCTCAAATTGTCATTCTCACAACGTCCAATTCGCAAATTGTCCAATTCTCACAGCGTCCAATTCGCAATTGTCCAATTCTCACTATGCCAATATGGTTAACACCCCGACTCAGAGTACCCCGACTCGGATAGGTTAGGTTAGAAGGCTAAGGCGGCAGCGAAGCGGAGCTCCCGCCTTAGCCTTCGTGGTTTTTTTTTTATATGATAGTTTAATTAAAACTGAAATTACTTCGAACTGGACCAATTACGAACTGGACTAATTGCGAACTGGACCAACTGCGAACTGGACCAATTGCGAACTGGACCTATTGAGGGTTGGACAGTTGGAAATTTTGCGAATTGGACATAATGCGACTAAAGGGTTTTAAATTGTAGCCTATGTGTTATTCTGATGTATAAGCTATATTGTTGTAAAGTTTCATTAAAATCCATTCAGTAGTTTTCATGTGAAAGAGTAACAAACATACATTCATCCATACTTACTAACTTTCGCGGTCATAATATTAGTAAAATTGTTATGCTAAGTTCTAATAACACAGCGCTTGACCCAAAACATTACTTAATTAGCTTGTGATATAGATTCTAGAAAGTGGATAAAATTGGCCTCCGTAACGTGGCCGAAGTACATTCGTCTGCTACGCAGGGGACGCGGGTTCGATTTCCGTTCTGTGCAAATATTTGAATGCATTAATATGTCTCTTAGCTGTTTGTTTCTGCGTATCAGCAACGTTAGGCATACTAACATCAATGGCAGTCGTTACAGGTCTAACTGCAATACTTAGATATCGCCGATGGTTTGTGGAGGTCAGATGGTGGTCGCTTATACCGAGAATAAATATCAAACCGAGAATATTCACGTAAATCTTGACCTAACGAGCCGTGACTGACTTTTAACGACCGTCTGGAGCGCCTTGATAGCTTAACCGGTTAATCGGTTCAACGCCGCGCCTTACAGCTTACCTAGAATTAGAACTCACCTAGAATAACAGTGTCCCCTTCGTACAGATGTCCTTTAGCCAGCAAGCCGCCGACGACGGGAGAGGTGCTATCCCCTACGTGAAAGATTTCGTCTATCTGGAACTCACAGCCATCATCCTGGAACAAATAGTTGTTTTTTTTTTATACCACTTAGGTAGCAGACAAGCACACGGCCCACACGATAGAAAGTGGTTACCGTGGCCTATGGAGGTGTACAACACCAGGGGAGTCACACTCGTGCTGCCGACCCTGTTAGTACAGAGTTTCTGTGCCGACAGTGTAGAAGATAAAGCGGGATAAGAATTTGATTTTCTCACTGACAGCACAAAAACTCTCCAGTGAGCTCTGGCTACCCTATCTGGGTATTCTGTAGGGCTGATGTACTTCTCCAGTGGGACTGCTCAATTGGAAGGAAATACCCACGTGTACTACCTCTGTATGAGTGACCGACTTAACCGCACGCCGTCTGTGGGTCGATGTGCTAGGCCGAAGGTGAGGTTGTCTCGCGAAATATCCCTCGCACCCTGGCTGACCCAAGGCCATTCCTCTCGGTCTGGCCCTCCTCAGGAGGACCACGCGGTCCCCGACTCGCCCCCAGTATGGAGGGGGAGGGCGCGCCGTGGCCTGCTTCTGCTAGGGTGACGAGCGGCTCCACCCGTCACCCTCAGGCCCGCGCACCTCTGTATGCGGTTATCGTAGAATAAACACTAATGTAAGAACACAATTTTATTTTCATCCTTGAATTGCTTTCTTGGCTAATTATTTTGATTCAAACATCGTGTTGGGGTCCCCTGGGATACTTCGAACTCGAACCGACTTAAACCGCACGCTGTCTTGGATCTACAGAAGCCGAGGATGAGATTTACAAAGACATGTTCCCCGCAACCCAGACTGATCCATCCACCAAGGCCATATGGACCCTTAACTGGTAAAGCACTCCGGTATGTTATAAGAACGATCCGAGGACAACGTCGTTTTTAGTCGGGTCAAAGGGAGGTGCCCAAAAAGTACTAGGCTAACAGTAGGTGGACAGAGTTCTACTTATTCATCCGAGCGCTTCAACTTCTTCAAAATGGCCTGCAGCAAATCGCCACAACTCGCCAATGTCAAGTAAAATGTAGTATAAAATTATTAATGGCGACACGCCAATGTCGAGTGTACCAGAGCCACGTTAGCCACGCCAGTAAATTTGTTTCGGTGTGTGCGCCCCCCACGAGATTCAGGTGAACGATCAGGACGTGTGGTTGGATTTTAGGGGGCCATCCGAGCGCTGATCCGGTTACATTTTAGGAGCCGGGCCCGCCTCCTCCAAGCCAACTGTATAATTTAGTTTAACTCGGCTTTTCCGAGAGCGACTGTCCGCTGACCCCCAAACCTGAGCGCTTCTGGAGCAGTAATATGCGTTTTCAACACCCGTCTCCATAGTTCTTCTAAAAAGTACTAGGGTAGCAGGAATCTCACAGCATTAACACTTCAACAAAAGCCACATTTTCTTCTCCTGTCTATTGATGAACTAGCTCCGTCTTAAAGTACTAGGGGCAGCAGAAATCACTTTTTCTTATATCACAGTAGATAGCGCGTTTTCTAGAGGTACGTCTGTATTATAAATCTTTCAATCTGTCAATCTGTGTGTAATTTAACCTGTCTTTCAGATAAATCTCAGTTCTAGAAGTACAGGCCTTAGAAGAGTAGAGACTGGCTCCTTCTAAAAAGTACTAGGGCAGCAGAAATTTCAAAGAGTACGTACATCTTCGGTCCGATGCGTGGCCACAGGTTGAGGCGGCCTCAGAGCGAGTAGGTATGCATGTAAGGCACTTATACCGTTGCCTTTGACGCAGCTCACGGGAAATACTGGGATTGTTTCGGACTCCGAACAACTAAAAAAGAAAAAAAGGATTTTCTTAAGAAAACTGTTAATATGTGTAATGGCCTGCCCATGCCTTTTTCTGATTAGGAGGTCAGATAGCAGTTTGGTGTCTGTATTCTTTGCAACACCACAAGTCTTGGAAATCTTTACCAGTACAAATGTTTCCTTCTTATCACAATCTATGGTCATGGGCTTGAAAAGCATCTGATGAGGCCCTTAAGCTGAGAGCTACCATTGTGACCCTCTTTACTGGGACATTGCCTTCAGCTTACTGCGAAATTTTCGTGACCTATTTTAAAAAAAAAACAAGACGGGTTGCACTCTGGGAGTGCCGGCAGAAGTGAAAACATTTTCTTTTTTTCTTCGTTATATACATAGAAAAAGATAAAAAAGAACATACCATACCATACCTATAATATAGCGCTAATCATAGAACCTATCACTTATTTTCTGCTAATTTTCTGTCAGAAGAAATTAATAAATTATGAAAAGAAAAAATAAACACAAAAAGTAATAAATTACAGAAAGAAAAAATAATCATAAAAAGTAATAAATTACAAAAAGAAAAAATAATCACAAAAAGTTTCTGAAGGCCAGGTGGTTTGAACCCGATACTATCTGAAACTATAAGGACTTACCATAGATATAGTATATCCATAGATTGGTAATGTCAACTAGCGGACGAGACTAAAATTGAATTGTCTATATGTGCACGTAATGTCAATGTGTGCGTCAAAAATGTTGTTCCTGATCTTTTATCGATATCGATGAAATTTCTCGGCTGTGATATATTTTTAGAAATCCTCATCCTTTTTGCCTGCGGTGCCGCGGCTATCGCTAGGTTGATGATGACGAAATGAAATAACACCCAGACTCGGAACAAGAAATTCCAAACATTACCACGGATATTCGAAATTATCAGACCATAATGTAACAATATTCGAGGGAAAGAGATATTATCAAAAATGTGTATAAGAAGAAAAGATCAAGAAAATAATAAGAGTACAAATTTAAAAATGGTTTATTAATCATCGGAATGTATCTTCTAGACACCACTAAATATAACAATCTTGTTATAAAATTGACGAATGCTATATTTATTAACATTTCGTAATTTGTGCTCATACCTAATTCTAATGTTGAAATAAGTTTCAATAATCAATTTAATTAAAATATACTTGTGATTATTAATTGGATCCTAGGTACAGGTTCAATATCTCTGTTCAGATATGTTAGTGTTCTACGCAGTGGTTTAATTTTTACCTTGAATTCAAATGTAATATGTTCTTTGTGTTAGCAGAAAGTTTTATACACTATTTAATAACTATTAAAATTTGTTATATTTCTTGTAGAGGAATGTAAGATCTACTTCTAATTTTATTATTGATTTTGGGTGTATACAGACCCTACTTAAGACTTTCGGGGCCCAAGCCAACCTTACCTGCTGGCTGGTACTACCTGCTGAACAACGGACGCCATTCTGGTGCAGGCTATAAGGTCAGACGGCAGTCGCTTCCGTAATGGCCAAATAAGAAACTTAAAAAAAAATGCAGACCCCGGCTTCACAGCTGGGCTATTGGAAATACTTAAGCATAACTATTCCTTACTGGCATAGATATGGTTGGAACAGAACCATGTAGTAACCTCCTCCTCTGTTTACCAATTACTGAAAAGCAGTTTTCATTGAAGTGTTTACTGCATATAGCAAAATATTTATGTGGAGACCAATTTGGTCTATTTAACATGCGAAGCCATTTGTCTCTGACATCAGGTTTTACAGGAAATCTGCATATAAATTATTAGTTACTAAGGGAACAGGATAAATAATAGTACTACGTACAGAAGTATTAAATTAGTACCTAATGGCTTCATGTAAATATCAAACAGTCAATAATCAATTAGACACAGAATCATGCATACAATCGATACTATTATAATATTCTAAATGGCGCAGTACTATTATAGTTACGAGTGTGGGGGTCGGTTTAAAAAGAAAATGCGAGCACAACCGTTGAAAACAGATTTTATTCAGCTGCACTTAAATTAATACATTACACTAAGTTCACAAGAAACAAAATTTTCAACCTTCAGCCATCACAATCACATTCGATACAACGAAATAATGTCGCGATCACATCCCTACAAGGTGAGGTTATAATTATCCTGATTTTCTGTATTAATTATATTGTTACGAGCGTGGGGATCGGTTTAAATAGAAAATGCGAGGACAACCGTTGAAGGCAGGCTTTATTCAGCTTCACTTCAATTACAGCAAAGCGCGTAGAAATTCGAAAACTCTTCCTTACACAACACACAGTCACTTGTATAATCGCACTGTATAGCTTCACACACTTTATCGCTTTGTTCGCTTCGAATACTAGTCTTAGACTAACTGAGCAGCGGCTGTTAGCTCGCCTTTTATATAAGGGGCGGCCGAGTAGCGAAAGATCGAGAAAAGACAGGTACGTTCTGAAAAAGACAGGAACTTTCTGGGAGGTTCTATTAGGTCTTATGTCTCTTTCTATTCGTTCCATTCCTTCTAGAACAGTGACGTCAAGGCATGCTGTCTCTTTCTAGCCTGACGTCTCGTTCTATTCATTCCATTCCTTCTAGAACAGTGACGTCAAGGCATGCTGTCTCTTTCTACAGTGCCGTCTCGCTCACTCCTATGGAAATTTGGCCATATATTGAAGTGGCCAAGCGCCGGGCGTAGCACTACCCCCTTCTTAGACATGCTCGTCCCGAGCATTATTAGATCCGTAGTATCTCGCCAGTCGGTCAACATGTACAACCTTCAAGGGGCTTCGCTGGTTGCGTTGTATCCGGAATGTAACGTCATTGATCCTGGTGACAACTTTATACGGCCCTTCCCAGGTTGGAGACAACTTCGGAGATTTGCCTTTGCGACGCATCGGATTGTGTAGCCATACGAACGAGCCTTCGTCGAACCCGGCTTGATGAGAGTTGCGGTCGTATCGGGTTTTCATTCTGTCGCTTGCCTGGAGCCCAGATTCACGGACGTGGGTGTGAACGTCATTTAGTCTATCGCGCAATGCACTAGCATATTCCGTGATTTCTTGCGGTGAATCTGGAGGACGTCCAGTCAGTAGATCAGCCGGTAGTCTCAGTTCTCTGCCAAAGTTTGCACACGCAGGCGTCACCGTTGTGTTTTCATGTATCGCTGTTCTATAAGACAACAAGAACAAAGGAATATGACTATCCCAGTCCTTCTGGTGGCTCTCAACAACCTTAGCCAAATGCCTTTCCAAGGTTTGGTTAAATCTTTCAACCATTCCGTCAGACTGCGGATGATATGGGGTGGTCCTGGTTTTATGAATACCCATTATCCTACAGGTTTCTTGAAATACCTGTGATTCAAAATTCCTTCCCTGGTCACTGTGTATTTCCAGAGGAACTCCATATCGGCAAAACACTTCCGTGACTAGTCTTTCCGCGACTGTAGTTGCTTCCTGGTTAGGTATGGCAAAAGCCTCCGGCCATTTAGTAAAGTAGTCCATTACTACTAGGATGTATTTGTTTCCAGACTCCGATGCAGAAAATGGCCCTGCAACATCTAATGCAATCCTTTCCCAAGGCGCTCCAACATTGTATAGCTTCAATGCTCCCCTGCTCCTTGTATGCGGCCCTTTTACCGATGCGCAGCATGTACATTTCCTACACCAATCTTCAACATCCTCACGGCAATGGATCCAATAGAATCGTTGACGAATCTTCATCAACGTCTTCTTCACACCAAGATGGCCGCCTGAAGTTCCGTCATGAAATGATCTCAAAACCTCATTAATTTTAATCTTTGGGACAACCAACTGCAGATGTGAGTCTTTCCCGTTTGCAGACTCCCATTTTCTACACAGGACTCCATTGTGTATCACGAGGCTTTCCCATTGTGCCCAGTAGCTCTTCGTAGCTGCACTCATTTGGGAGACATCACTCCATTTCGGCTTAGGTGTTCCTGCCTTTATCCATTCGAGAATAGGCTTGATGTCTCGATCCTCTTGCTGTGCTTGCTGCATGGCTTCGCTACTCCACTCATCGCTGACAGTATCAGTCCTTATTATTCTAATCGCTACACTGTCTTTAGCTTCTTGCCTGACACAATGGTTACATTCCACCGGACAAGGTCTTCGAGAGAGCGCATCTGCATTTCCATGCGCTTTCCCACTCCGATGTTCGATGACGAAGTCGTATTCCTGGAGCTGTTCAATCCATCTTGCCACTTGTCCTTCTGGATTTTTAAATTGTAGCAACCATTTTAAAGCAGCATGATCAGTCCTCAGATGAAACTTGCGGCCCAGCAGAAACTTACTGAAATGCTGCAATGTCTTAACCACGGCCAGTAATTCTCTTCGTGTAACACAGTAATTTCTCTCTGGTTTAGACAAAGACTTACTAAAGTAAGCAATCACGGCCTCCTTGTCTCCTTTTCTCTGGGACAGGACTCCTCCTATCCCAGTATTGCTGGCATCTGTGTCGACGACGAACTCATTTTCTGCATCTGGAAAACCCAAGATTGGTGTTTCACAGAGTCTTTGCTTAAGGTCTTTGAAAGCGGCTTCACATTGTTCATCCCAGCTAAATTTCCGTTTTTCTTCCGTTAACCGATGCAAAGGCTTCGCAATATCGGAGAAGCTTTTCACGAACCGCCGGTAGTATGAACACAGACCTAAAAAGGCACGAACGTCGGTCTTATCTTTTGGTGTCGGCCAATCTTTCACGGCACTGATCTTCTCAGGGTCTGTTTGTATCCCATCCTTCGAAATAACATGCCCCAAATAATTCACTTGTCGTTTAAAAAGTGAACACTTCTTTGGACTGAGTTTTAAGTTGGCACCCTGTAGTTTAGTCAAAACTTGCTCTAGTTTGCTGAGGTGATCGTCGAAGTCTTTTCCAATGATGATTATGTCATCCAAATATACCAGACAGGCTTCTCCCAGCAGTCCAGCAAGTATTTGTTCCATCAATCTCTCAAATGTGGCCGGAGCATTACATAATCCAAATGGCATGACGTCGAACTGCCAGAGACCTTTTCCAGTAGAAAACGCAGTTTTCTCCTTATCTAGTTGACTGATTTGAACTTGCCAATACCCACTCTTGAGGTCCAATGTTGAGAACCACTGCATGCCACTTAAGGTGTCCAAAGTGTCATCTATCCTTGGCAACGGATAACTATCTTTTTTCGTAACATCATTCAGTCGGCGATAATCGACGCAGAATCTGGTGGTCCCATCCTTTTTCTTTACAAGGACTACCGGTGAACACCATGGACTGACCGAGGGTTCAATGATACGGTCCTTCTTCATCTCTTCAATCATTTCCTCCACCTCCTTTTCTCGAGCAATCGGTACACGTCGTGGTCGTTGACGGATTGGCGTTACCTCACCAGTATCGATTTTATGCTGTACTACTCCAGTTCTGCCAATGTCACCACCATGCATAGAAAAGACGTTTTTATAACGTAGTAGCATGTTCCGCGCCTTCAGCATCTCTACCTTACTGAGGTCATTGCGACAATCTTCTAGTAGTTTCAGCACTGTTGATTCTCTGTCACTTGTAGCATCGCTTTTGGTCGAACCCTGGCAACTACGTATCCACGAGATCTCCTCACAAGTGCCAAGCAGTGTCCCTTTGTTTAAGACGCACTCGTTGTCGCTCATATTTAAAATTCTTATAACGGCTGTGGTTGGTGTTGTTACCACAGTACGAGCTGGTATCCAGGGACTACTGCCGTCTACTTTTTCCACCAATGCACAGCGATGAGAATTGATGCCATATTGAGGTAGTCTTATTGGCACTAGGGTCTGTGATTTAGGCTGGAGTACAGTTCGTTTTGCACAGAACACTTTTCCACATGCGCCACCTTCCATGGGAATTTCGTCGAACCCAATTTTCAGAACGCCACAATCCACGTCGATTTTACAGCGATATTTTCTCATAAAATCCAACCCAATGATGCAGTCATCTAAGATATCAGCGACGATGACTTTATGCCAATAGGTCTTATCACCGACTTCCAACGCCACTTCTTGCTCTCCTCGGACGGAAATGCGCTGGCCGGTAGCTGTCTGCAGATGGAGATGCTTAAGTTGATGTAGATGATCTCTAGGTACATTTTTCACCAGCCGAGAGCTAATCACGGTCCGACTTGCTCCAGTATCAATGGTGAGGTGGCACGGTGATCCATCAATACCTCCTTCGATGACCAGACTATTTCCATCATTGGCTTGAGAGATCAGAATTGGGACTTTTACACTACCAGCCAGCACCCGTCCCGCAGTCCTGGCGTTTACTCGTTTCCCTGTTGCTCCGGCGCATCTGGATGTCGCGCCGTTTGTTCTTGGCCATTACCTTGTTGAGTCCGTTTCGGGCAGCTAGACCGAATATGTCCTTGCTCTTTGCAGAAATAACACCTGGGTGTGAATTCCCGACGGTACACACGTTGCTCATTTGTTGAGATCTCACGCAATCTATGTGCTCGAGGGTCATGTCGTACAGCTTCCACTTCAAGGGCGTGAGCAACAGCATCTTTAAGGGTTGCATGGTGACCCAGACGGACGGCAGCTCTCACCTCCAAGTCTCTGATCCCGTCAATAAAAGCTTGCACCAAAATGCTGTCAACAAATGACGAAGAAGCTCCTTGGTAAGCTTTTCTCACCAGCTTTTCTATTTCCAAAGCCCACTGCTGCAGAGACTCGCTAAGACGCTGGTTTCTGTCCTTCAATTGGGCACGGTAGACATGTTCCAAGTGACTATCACCGTAACGTGATTCCAACGCTTCAAGAAGGCGGTCGTAAGTCACTTCACCTCCAAGCGCCTCTAAAACACTGAGTGCTTGGTCTCGTAACCCCAATGTTAATGCTGTTTTGGCTTGCTCCTTATCCCAACCGTTCGCCTTTGCCACAGACTCGAACTGCAGTTTGTATGCAGTCCACGAGGAGGTCCCATCAAATGGCGGTACTTTGAACTTCCCGACAGCCTGTGCAGATGGAATGGTTACAGAGCCAGCTGTTCCGCAAGCTATTTTCGTCTCCAATTTTTTTACGTTTTGAGCCACAGACTGCAACCGTTCCTCATAACTCTCAAATTTCTTGTCGTGGCTTTCTATTCTGTCTTGCACTGAATGAATTTCTCTTTGCCATTCTGCTTTAGACTCTTTCAAGAAGGCAAATAGATCTTCTTGTTGTTCCCGGAGCTGAACCTTTAGTTGCAAGGCACGCTCCTCCTGTTGACGGGCCTGCTCCTCCTGTTGACGGGCCTGCTCTGCCTGTTGTTGCTGGAGCTGTGCCTTCAATTGCAGAGTCTGCTCTTCCTGGCGACGGGCCTGCTCTTCCTGGCGACGGGCCTGCTCTGCCTGGTGACGGGCCTGCTCCTTCAATAAGGTCATAATCGCGCTCAGGTTAATTTCCGATGATGATCTTGAAGCACCCGTCGAAGTACTCGGTGTACCCGCAGCCTCTTCCGCGGCCTGGCTTCGGGTTTTAACTCCCTCCCTGTCGTCTCTCGGCGTTATCGGCATTTTCTATCCCACTTCTGACACCAGTTGTTACGAGCGTGGGGATCGGTTTAAATAGAAAATGCGAGGACAACCGTTGAAGGCAGGCTTTATTCAGCTTCACTTCAATTACAGCAAAGCGCGTAGAAATTCGAAAACTCTTCCTTACACAACACACAGTCACTTGTATAATCGCACTGTATAGCTTCACACACTTTATCGCTTTGTTCGCTTCGAATACTAGTCTTAGACTAACTGAGCAGCGGCTGTTAGCTCGCCTTTTATATAAGGGGCGGCCGAGTAGCGAAAGATCGAGAAAAGACTGGTACGTTCTGAAAAAGACAGGAACTTTCTGGGAGGTTCTATTAGGTCTTATGTCTCTTTCTATTCGTTCCATTCCTTCTAGAACAGTGACGTCAAGGCATGCTGTCTCTTTCTAGCCTGACGTCTCGTTCTATTCATTCCATTCCTTCTAGAACAGTGACGTCAAGGCATGCTGTCTCT
The DNA here is from genome assembly GCA_949126895.1 of Eilema caniola. Taxonomy (NCBI): domain Eukaryota; kingdom Metazoa; phylum Arthropoda; class Insecta; order Lepidoptera; family Erebidae; genus Eilema; species Eilema caniola. The sequence goes on from OX421487.1 coordinate 1,398,360, forward strand.
TTCTACAGTGCCGTCTCGCTCACTCCTATGGAAATTTGGCCATATATTGAAGTGGCCAAGCGCCGGGCGTAGCACTATCTTAAAAAGGACACTTTCATTTATTCCATTTCATTTCCGTGATTTGCATATTGTTTTTTTTATTATATATACACCAAAGCTGCCACATTTATGTATTTTTTTTGAAGAAACGATGATTGTAAACAAACATTTAACTTACTGATGAAATGAATAATTTTGGGGATTATTCTTCTTTGATGAATCACAACCTGGTACTGCACATAAACGCATCATAAAATGTTGTTGGTTTTACTGCTATGACTTTGAATTACTTATATAATCATAAAATAGTTTAAGCGTTCACTCAATAGTCCTCTATTTCCCAATAACAAATACATGTTTGGTCTCGCTGACAGCATCGTGTACTCTCTCTTTCTAACACATAAAAGTACTATTAGATGCCGGAGCTCTCTTTCACTCCTATTGCCAATCTATGGAAAAGAAAAATACTAAATCTATGGGACTTACAGTCGAAGTGCTTACCGTTTAAGCTACCACGCTATCTATGGTAAATTGCAAAATAGATAGTCCTTACCTAATCTTGTATGACGTCAGTCGTCGGTTACGGTTCAAAGGTCAACTAATCCTGACGCTTCCTTAACATTTTACACCCATCCAACGCCGCTAAAGAAGTTTTCACTTCAAAAGCCACTTGTAAGAGAAAACGGTGTGGAAGATCATGTGTATAGACAAACAGTCTCAGCCTATCCCAGGAGGGAGAAAATGTGATTTTAGTGGCTGAAATTTGGCAGGTAGACTGGTATAACCCATACGCTACTTTTTACCTGCAATAGGCGGACGGGCGGAGCCTCGGGTAACGGCTAGAGTAAAAATAATACTTACTCGTCTTTAATAGTATTTCGATTGTCCAATGAGTCAATTATCAGCTTCTGCGGTGCGACGCAATTCCTCGCCAGATTTTCGTCCGTTATCAGAAGAGGTTTCTGGAACAATATACATTATTTGACTTCAAAATAAGGAGAATGCGTCCCAATGTTTTCAATGGTCATATTGAAGTACTAGGGCCACATATTATATGAGAAGATGTTACATTTTAGTCGGCTTTCTTTGGTTGGTCACCTGTTCCTATATCACCTGTACCAAGGCGACGCAAAAGGGAGGGTTATGAACTGTTCCATATTTTACGCCATTTTCCCCCCTTCTGCCCACTTTTTAGCACATATTTTTTGATTACTTATTTTCTAATAATCTATATAATATATAAAAGTATCCCTATTTCCCTTGGTCATGCCTAGTCAGTGAACCGATTTACCGTATAGGGGTAGACTACACCTTGAGAAAGTTGCTATGTTTAATCGCGATATCCAAAATCCATGCGGGCGGAGCTGCGGGCAAAAGCTAGTATTTACATAAATTCGTTATGTAAAAGTACCAGGGCAACATAATGCAATAAGAGATATTTTCCTTATTGGTCAAGAAAAGTTCTAAAAACGGGGTGAGAGGGGGTCTCGTTCTTTCAAAGTACTAGGTCGACATCTTATACGAAGAGATGTTTACCTATTGAACGGCTAAGGTCCAGCGCAGACAATAGACCTGTGTCATCAGTTTTAGCATAATGCTGGTTGCGAAATTTTGCTCTCAACTAAGCATCAATACTGCTGGACATAGGCCTCTTCCAATATGCGCCATTGCTGCCGATCCTACGCCTTCCGCAGTTTGTCCCACGGAGCCTTATTTTTATTAATATCTTGGTTTTTCCAGGAGCAACTTCATGCTAAAGTACCAGGACAACATATTTATACAAAGATGTGTTTACCTATTGACTGACTGTTGAGAGGAGTCGTACCTACTTAATGCTGAAGTACCAGGGCGACACATTATACAAAGAGACTACCTCAATGGCCAGCGCGATCAGTTTTTTCTTTTTTTCTTTGAAGAAGTTGTCTCAGCCTGTCCAGAAAACTCTTGACGGCTGTAGTGGATATATCGCACTTGCTTATCGCCGTGAAGAGCGGAAGGCACAGGGCTGATAGGTAGACCCATGTAATCATCCAAGATTTGCGTGCCTAAGGTCCATTTATTGTTTAGATTGGTTAATCGGCATTTCCGTTACCAGTACCATCTGACCGGAAAACTTGTTTGCCAGATTCTCATCTGTTGGTTAGCAGTTAGGTTTGGGCCCTGTAAAACTTGGTGGGGCCCAAACAATAGTATATTTTATTACTAGTACGGAATGGCTGTCATTGCAAAGAGTTCCGACAAATGTCTACCCGAGCCGAAGGCGAGGGTTGACAGTCGGAACGAGTTGCAATGACGGTTCCGTACGTGTACTGAACGACTATTTTTAATACAGTTGCGAAAAAATGAAGCAATTTAATCAAATTATAAAAACACAATAAACTCAATTAACTAATCATTTATTTCTTATAAAAGTTATATTTCACATATACATTGAAATTGGTACAGTTTTTTATACTAACTGGGGAAGTTTTAGGTTGCATATTTACTGTTCGAGACAAAAAAAATATTAATTTCGTATGATTGTTCATGTATATTTGTCATACAATGGCGTTTGCTAGTTGATGGAATTGGATCTGATGAATTATCATTATCAACGAAGGTACTCGTAGATGGACGAACGTTCTCTTCAGCATGTGAAGGAGACGGACTGGACCTTAAATTAATGGATTGTGTGATCTTTTTCCCAGTTTCTAGTTTGTTGTTTAATGAATCACCAATATAGCTTTCTGTAACTTTGTCCGATTTCCAACCACCTAGTCGCTTTAAGGACGTCAAATGGGCTCCTGAATCTGCCAATAATGTAGCAGAGGTCCTTCTGAAGCTGTGCCCAGTATAACACTCAGCATCCGGCAGACCAAGAAACGTAGCTATTTCTTTTGGCATATTACCAAATTTGTTTATACCGATTACTTGAGCTGTACACTTCCCTTTTTGGAAATTTTGAAAAAAACGGTCGGATTTTCCTTTTTGGGACCGCTGTATCATATATTTTTTCACTATTGTGAGAAAATCTCCTTCAATAACAAAGCTTCGCGGTATCTTATTTTTTGTGTTTGGAATCTTGATAAGTAGCATTTCTCCATGGGCTTCAATATCTTTTAAAGTAATATTGGCTAACTCCTCTCTGCGGCAAGCTCCAACAACGCCAAAAATCAAAGCAACCTAAACAAAACGATTTGATTCATATAAATAATGTATTGACTGTATTTTGCGACTTTGTAAACTGAACACTAAAGAAAAATGTAGATACTTATTAATTAATAGATGTAGTATACTTATTAATAAATTACCTTTGTGGCTAAATAACAATCATCGAGAGCTTCTTTCAAAAACCTTTCCACGTCATTCGATGTTAATATTTTCGACATTTTACTGGTAAAACCGTCTGATTGTCGTTTTAAGAAAGCATTTAATTTTGGATATTGACTTATATCCACGTTGTTCCTTATTTTCAGCATACTTTTTATCATCGAAGTCTTTAGTCCTTACTATTTTTTATTATAAGAAATGAAATTGAAATTTAATGAAATGAAATGAACTGAAACCTTCCCTAACTCATTCAATCAAATAATTAATTCTGATATTAGACAAATTAGTATAGGTAGCTTCTTTTTAGAAACAAATAAACCTATTTGCATGAATCGCAAAAACTTCTATGATTTTTTTATCGTGGTTGTTTTTTTTTTAATAGAAATTATTTTGACAGTTGGGAAAGAAAACGCACGAGTTCGGGAAAGGCAAAAAAAAAGCACGAGTGTGAAATAGCCCAGATCCCGAACGCTACACGTCCCTGCAATACGCCACTTTTTGAGCAACTGTATTAAAAAAAAAACATTTATGGCATAGCGTTCTACTAAAGTACCAAGGCGACATGTTTCACAAAGATATGTCTACCTATTGATCGTAAGGAGTTGTGATCTCGTTCTGTTACAAAGTTACTCTATTGGCTGGCGCGAGGAGCTTGAGCTTTTGTTATAGTGCTAACCTTTGGGACTTTCACAGTTGCATCAAACACTAAAGAACCAGGGCCACATGTTACACAAAGAGATGTCTACCTATTGACCGTAAGGAGTTGTGATCTCGTTCTGTTTACACAAAGTTACTCTATTGGCTGGCGCGAGGAGCTTGAGCTTTTGTTATGGTGCTAACCTTTGGGACTTTCAGTTGCATCCAAACACTAAAGTACCAAGGCCACATGTTACACAAAGAGATGTCTACCTATTGACCGAAAGGAGTTGTGATTTCATTCTGTTTCTAACAAACACCATTAATTAGGACTTGATTCTTACTTTTTGAAGTGAAAACTTCTTTAGCGGCGTTGGATGGGTGTAAAATGTTAAGCAAGCGTCAGGATTAGTTGACCTTTGAACCGTAACCGACGACTGACGTCATACAAGATTAGGTACAGACTATCTATTTTGCAAGTTACGATAGATAGCGTCGTAGCTTAAACGGTAAGCACTTCGACTGTAAGTCTTTATAGTTTCAGATAGTATTAGGTTCAAACCACCTGGCCTTCAGAGATTTTTTGTGATTGTTTTTTCTTTTTGTAATTTATTAATTTCTTCTGACAGAAAATTAGTGATAGGTTCTATGATTGGCGCTATTTTATAGATATGGTATGGTATGTTCTTTTTATCTTTTTCTATGTATATAACGAAGAAAGAAATAAAGAAAATGTTTTCACTTCTGCCGGCACTCCCAGAGTGCAACCCGTCTTTTTTTTTTTATCTTAGTCATGCGTTATCCTTAAATACCAGGGCGACATGCTATGCGAAGAGATTAAAAAATTCATACCGTTGGCCGGAGCGAGAGTTCTGCGATTTTGTTCCGTTACTTCATTACCTTTGTAACGTAGCTATCTATTCGTAATGATAAAGTACTAGGGCGCTATAATACACAAAGAGATGCCTACCTTATTGGCGGGCGCGAGTAGTTGTGCCAGTCTGTCCAGTAGACTCTTGACCGCTGTAGTGGATATATCGCACTTGCTGATGACCGCGAAGAACGGAAGGTCCAACGCAGACAGTAGTCCTATGTGTTCTTCTGTTATCGATGTGATACCGGCCGTAGCTGAGATCTGTTGGGGGAAAATTTACATACATATAGTTATTCAGTATGCTTCTTTCCTGTTGGGGTGGGTGGGTACCACATCTTGCTTGCTACGATCCTGGTACTCTATTTTATTATTCAAGGCGGTATAATGGGGTTTTAGGTATGTGTGCGTGGTGTGTTTGTCAGAGTCTGCACACATGCATCATGCATGCATGCATGCATCTTTCATTTTATTTTGGTCAACTGCGCAAAAGTAGAATTCTCTCCAATTTGGAAATTCTTTCACATTTAGTGAGTAAGTGCTTATGTGTTAGGGCAGTTGTTAGGGTATGCTTATAATGTGTGTGTGTGTTTTAGAGTGTGACTGTGTGCGGTAATAAGGTAACGGTGCTGTTCTTATGTTCACTGGTGGAAGAAATGGTGACAAAAATTTCGGCCGGGTACCACCCGTGCAAGATTGCGAAGCACCCTCCATAGTAATCCAATCTCGGTTGGATTGCGTTCAGAGGTCAGCTAGTGCAGCCGGGCAGGGGGAGTGTGGTCGCAGCACTAGTGGGACCGGTGTGTGTGTGTTTAAATTGTTAACATGGTACGTGTATGTAATGGTGACCCTCCTGCCTTCAGCTTACCATCAGGCGAAGTGAAGTCAAATTGATGTTTCATATGTAAAAAAAAGCTAGGGTGCGAGAGGTGAAATGCCATTGGCAATTTCACCTCCAGCATCTGAAAACCCGAGACGCATACCGTTTAAGTCGGTTCGAGTCTAAGATAACCGCCCCAATCGGACGGCGGAATTCCGCACGAAAAAAAAAAACTAAAGTGCTTGTGTGTGTATTAGCGAGCGCCTATGTGTGCGTTAATGTATTACTGTGTGTGTGTGTGTGTGTGACAGGGAGTATGTGTATATGTATTGATATAATATTGCCTATATGTAGGTATGCATGTGTCTGTGTGTGTATATTAAAAAAAAACTGTCTCTGCAACTCACCACAAGCATAGCATAGTGCGGCGAGTACCCTGTAAGTCCGTGCACTGTGGTCCTCTGGTATTTGCTGTGCCCCGCAAGGTCCAAAAAAGACACCAGTTTGGCACTCCTCTCGCCAATCCTCTCGGCGGTCATCAGCTCAGAACAGCCGTAATTGACTACATTACCCTGGGAATTAAATTTTTTATGTAAACATGCTGAGGGTTCGGCCGCGGACGATTTTGTTTCCGTTATCGCAATTCATGGGACCCTAGTTCCCGTAATAAATACTAGCATGGCGTACCGATACTAAGAAAATATCTTTTCTCAAACATGCAATGAAATATTGACATTACGTTCCTCTTAATAGGCTGCGAAGTATGACGTTTCAGGCGCGGCTAGGACCAGAGGCCGGCAATGGAATGGAATAGGCAGGGAATTCATCCTCATACACTGCGACCGGAAATGGTGCGCACCGTGCGTTTTGAAAGGAACTTCATCCCACGCACGCTCAGGTTGTGGAATGAACTTCCTGCCGTGGTTTTCCCAAGCGACTACAATATGGGGTTCTTCAAGAAGGGTATTAGAAGGTATCTACAGGGTCGGTAGCACGATTGTGATGCCCCTGGTGTTGCAAACGTCCATAGGCCACGGTAACCACTTCCCATCAGGTGGGCCGTGTGCTTGTCTACCACCTAAGTGGCATAAAAAAAAAAATGGAATTTCATACAAACCTTGCAGGCCTAGGCCGGCAAAGTCCTCTTTTTTAATTTCGATTTCACATAAATTTGTGGCAAAGGCATCGACACTCTGCCACTATGCGTATAAAAAAAAAATATATCGTCTATATGTCTTCGGCCGGCAACCCCTTTCATCCCGGCCTCTGTAGTAATGTACTATTATTTAAACTCAAAAATGAGTAGTCTCTTTTATAGAAATAAAAAAGTTGAAACGTTTATTTTCTGACTAAGAATCACGTAAATTATTTCAGAACGTACACATAATAATGTAAGCATGAAAGCATGTAAGCATATAAAACTTGTTGGTTGTCTGTCTTTTACAATTATTGTCTGTAACTTTTACAATTATTGTCTGTAACTTTTACAATTACTGGCAGAATCAATATAGATTAGAATATTTATGGTTTTATTCATTAATACTCAATAATATGTTTAGTGTATGTTTTATTTTTGACAACTTAATTTTAATACCAGAAATTAGGCTAAAACAATGTCGCCATCTAGTTACAACTCCTGAACTAAAAAGCTGCCTGCCTGCTTTTCGAAGTTACGAGTGTAAACATTTTTTGTTCCTGATTGTGCATCTGTATAAAAACCACTTTCCATCAGGTGGGCCGTGTGGCTTGTCTGCCACATGTGGTATAAAAAATGTGAAATTCATGTATAAGAAGGTAACACTAAAACTCATTCAGTCTTCTGTTATCCTAGTACCTCATAGCTGTTTTAAATTTCTTTTTTTTTTTTCATTAATCATCATCATCAAGCTTGAGCCTAGGATTCGCCCTCCTCATGTGGCTTATCTTAGCTTTTACTGGGGCAAATACCATCTGTCTGTCCGGGGGCAGCCGGCAGTCGCTCCAGTAAGTTAAAAACCAGAGAGAAGTCTCCACAAAAGAGAGCTAATTCGATTTAGTCTTTTCCATGAGGCACAACTTAAACCGCACGCCAATCAAGGTGAGTGTCAATCTTCGTCTTTAATTTTATTTATACAACTGAGGAGGCAGACTAGCACACAGCCCACCTGATGGTTAGTGCTTACCGTGGCCTATGGACGTATGCAACACCAGGGGAGTCACACTTGCTCTGCCGATCCTGTAAACACGGAGAGTTTCTGTGCCGTCAGTGTAGAAGACAAAGCAGGAATAGCCTTTGGTCTTCTCACTGACAGCGCAAAAACTCTCCAGTGAGCTCTGGCTACCCTACTCACCGCCGGGAACACAACAAGAGGTTATTATGGCCGCGGTATTCTGTAGGGCGGAGGTATTTCCCCAGTCGGACTGCTCAATTGGACGGGAATACCGCCGTGTCCTACCTCTATCTATTCTACTTCCCGGCTAGTCAAACCAGCCGAGTGCTGTACAAGAGAAAAGTGTCTTACCTGGGCATCGAATCCAAGTATCTCGTGGCTCAGTGACGAAGTTCTCCCACTCTTCACTTCGTGCAGATGACGGAACATATTCAGGCGGGCGCTCCCCCTACCATTGTCTAATTCACCTGAAAAATGAAATATTATCAGTGCCCGCGGCTCCGCTCGTTCCAACTCTTATTGATTTCCAGAATTTGGTTAATTTTGACTTTTACGAAAACGACTTGTAAATAGAGCAAAAAAAAACCATTGAGTTTCTTGCCGGAATCGTCTCAGGCCGGGGCCATGTTTCAAACCAAGGATATATTTTTTTAAATTTGTGACGTTTTGTAAGTTTTAATGGTCTTTACAGTATAAATTATTTTTAACTTTGACTGCCAACTGACCTCCTACCCCCAGAGGAAAATCAAACATTTATTTGGTCAAATGTTCATTTTTAAAATAGAATATTAACAATTGAAATATTTCCTAAGTAGTACATTTGCAAAACCTGTTTTATGTCAAATGATTCTTTTTAAAGTAATATATTATCGAAATGAAAGGCCTCACTGGAGAGGTTTTGTGCTGTCAGTGGGAAAACCAAAGGCTTGTTCTGCTTTGTCTTCTACACTGACGGCACAGAAACTCTCTGTGTTTACAGGGTCGGCAGCGTGAGTGTGACTCCCTTGGTGTTGCACACGTCCATAGGCCACGGTAACCACTTACCATCAGGTGGGCCGTGTGCTTGTGCTATAATACAGTTGTTTAAAAAAAAATGAAAGTTCGTCAAATGATTAGTTTTTTAAAGGTTGTTTGTAAAATGAAATGATCGTGTGTCATACGTTTTTTGTTATAGACGGTTATTTGAAGGCAGTTTAAAAGTCTTATTACATCAAAACAGTGGCTTATATTCATATATTGGCGACTTGAACAAATCTATCAATGGTTGGCCACTAATCCAACTCGGGAGGTGGCGGAAGGCGGTACCAATATAGACGGAAAAAAATATGTGTGTGTACTAATATGTACAAGCATTAGAAGTTATACGTCTTTTAAAAAACTAAAATGATGACTATAGCTAACTTCAGGGTGTATGTTGACTATAGCTAACTTCAGGGTGTCGATATTTCGTGACGGTGTGCGCGCGCATCGTAAAAATTTACTCTCATAATTTTTTTCTAACGCGTCAAAATAAGTACCTTAAAAACTCATATTTAAGCGGACTTTATTCCTCCTAAAGGCCTCAAATACGACCGGGACTAACGCACGGATGATGATGATGATGATGATTCCTACCTTGTGTCAGTACACCAATCAGGGTGGACTTGCCGGCCTCGTTGGCTCCCATAACGGCCACGCGCAGTTCCACGCTCTGCTTAGGATCTGGTAACTGGAACCAATAGAAATTATGTTACACTACACCGAAGACTTTGGCTGCTTGGAATTTTAAATAAAATATCCACTAGGACACTATTGGTGTAATTCGGGAATCTTTTTCCTTCCTTTTCATCCTGGGAACAGGTTTCTGAGGGAACCGGGAAGATTACAACCACGCGGGCTAAGTACCAGGCTAACAGATATCTAAAAGAGTTGCTTCATCAACTGGCTATTGAGTGATTGATGTGAACTTTTGGGGCTCTATTCAGAAGAGCGACGATCTCAAAACGCGCGATTTCAAATCGATTAGGAGAACCCAGTAGGAAATGTTTTGAAATCACGTTTTTAAAACGCATATGTGAGTTGTCTGGGTCGTGGGCTCTGCTACTCTGCTACCATTCAAGTCAACCGAACAAACATCTGTATAGTACTAGGCTACGAGAATAATGGAGAAGGTTTTTTTCTTTCCTTTCTGATTCACCTCTGCATTAGCATAACAATAAAATATGAGATGTAGTAACCACTTTACCTTGAGGTGGACCTTAATTTACTTGCTCATTGAAGAGACTCCTACCACCTTTGGAAGTCCGTTAAAAAAGGGTATTTCCCAAAAAAAATCTTACACGACACATCCAGAAGTACCAAGCTATCAGAATACTCAAGGAGTTATATCCATTACCTTTCTGATAGAAACTTCTCTTCTGCGACAGTAGGGAGCGATCACGCGTGTGAGTATCGCTCTGATGGCGTCGGCCATTCGCCGCAGGGACACCAGCGAAGAACTCAGAGCTCTGGGGCGGAGCGCTACAGCTAATGATGTAGAATGCGCTTTCGCCCCCACAGCGGGGACCCCATTGTAGGACATCCACATAAATAATTAGGGGCTCCTCATTTGCTAACATTAAAATAAGCCTAACAAATATTCGTAAAGTACTAGGCTAGCAGAATACTAAAGGAAATTCTATTACCTCTGTGATATACCTATCCATCTATCTATATATGAATGCAGGACTATTCGAAAATATGAAGTATGGTAGACCTTCAGGTGGACCTTAATTGACTTGTTTTGCCTATTACAAAATAACTCCTCCTTTGTTGTAACTCTGTTAAAAAGAATTCTAAAAACGAAATCTGCAATAACACACAGCTCAAGTACTAGGCTATCAAAACTCTCAAGGAGGTATATCTATTACCTTTCTGATATAAACTTCTGCGACAGCTCTGTGTGGGGCTACTCTCCTAGCGGTCACGTGTGTAAGTGTCGCTCCGATGGCATCCGCCATTCGTCGCAGGGACACCAGCGAAGACCTCAGGGCTCTGGCGCGGAGCCCTACCAGTGATCCGCAGTCTCGAACTCCTACAACGTAGACTGCGCTTCCGCCCCCAGAGCGTAGTCGCCATTTTAACTGCAAAATCAATCAATCAAAGTTTTGAAGCATTTGTAGTTTAGTAGTTAAGAAGTCGGTTTTAGGATCGAGATGTCCCAGGTTTAAATCCTGTCCATTACACTACCGACGTGAACCTACTTTTAACACCGTTGACCAGAGGGATGATCAGTCCTTCTGTGATTAATGACTCCCATAGATGTTCGTATGACAACCGGTCCCGAGGGCTTGAGGTGCTCACCGAGGCACGGATACAGCCAGACTTTTTTTTTTACGTGCGTGATATCCCCACGGATACCCACCCACCCCTCCGGAGCCGGAGGGTGAGGTTATGTCGGCCTCGAACCGACTAAACCGCACGCCGTCTCTGGGTCGTAGTGCTAAGCCGAAGGTGAGGTTGTCATGCGACATATCCCTCGCACCCCGGCTGACCCAGGCCCATCCCTCTCGGTCTGGCTCTCCTCAGGAGGGGGGGATACACCCAGACTAATGCAAATAGACATTACCATACATACAAATATTTGCTCTGAGCGAGAATGTAACCCGCACCGGTTGCAGTCGAATGCTACTACTACAGAGGTTGTCTGAAATTAGTTTAACTGAAAAGGTGAGCAGGAATCTTCGTAATTTCGGTTAAATCTTGTTAAAAAGTGGACACTTACCTGAGTGACTAGATGTTGAAACCTCCTCTCGCAAAGTGAGACCAGCTGTAGCTTATACTCGACGTTACCGAACCTTGGTTCAGGCGGCAGACTGCCGTACACCTCGTCGCCTGAGTCATCGGGCTCCGATGTTCTGTTGAATCCATACTAATAATTTATAAATGCGAAAGTAACTCATGTATGTCTGTCTGTTAAGCTTTCACGCCTAAACCACTGAACGGATTTCGTCAAAATTTGATATAAGGGTAGCTTAGACTTCGAAAAATTACATAGGGTCTATTCGGTCGCGATAAAAAGCATCCACGCGGGTGGAGCCGCGGGCAACAGCTAGTTCCTTATAATAGCTGTTACTCGCGGCACCACCCGCGTGTGATTTTGACCCCATTCCTCCTACCTATGGGAACTTATTCCCCAGGATAAGAAGTAGCCTTATGTACTTCCAGACTTATCCATCCCTGTACGAAATTTTAGCTAGATTCGTAGTAGTTAGAGCCTGTGGAGCTTAATTCGCGTACCAAGATCATAGCAAGTGGAAAGAGGTTTTCTCTTGCAATTAATACGATACAATATCCTCCAAACAGAGATAGGAATCTTTGTGCACCCTCGGATATCCGCAGATATAGCTCCCGGCATATATCTTGAACCCCAAATCACGAAAGAAATGAGGCCCCTAGCATGCGCGGGTTGGTTTGATATCCAATACTAACACCAATTTTATAAATGTGAAAGTGTGTGTGTGTCTGTCTGTCCATCTTTCAGCCTATACCACTGAACCGATTTTGATGAAATTTGGTATAGGGGTAGATTAGACTTTGAGAAAGGACAAAGGCTTTTTTAGTCGCGATAACCGACATCCACGCGGGCGGAGCCGCGGGCAAAAGCTAGTCATCTGTGATTGATGGATTTAAGCTCTTTCGCCACCGTGTTCAAAAAACACCCAAAAAACTCTTACATATTATGGTGCATTTTGCGACGTAAATGAGATAAAAAATATATACTAGAAACTGTACGAATACGGATACAGATAAAAAGCTTGCTATTTAAACAAATATATACTTACGAATCATCAACATACTCCTCCAAATCATCAGAGCTATAGAACACATCATTTTCCAATTCATTCGTATCAAAATCACCCGCTAGATACATATCATCTTTAAGTATCACCTTTTCCAATTTGTCTATCACATTATAAACTTCTCTATCACCGAACGACATATCATTCCTAACATTCTTTATCTTTTTCAAATTGTTCACGTTCTTTCCTATCCTATCATCTAATTTATCATCACAGATTTTTGATATAGCCGATTGATTGTTCCAATTCGTGTCAGTATTTTCTGGTACCCATCCCGGATTCTGAATGTCTTTGGGTGGTGATATTTTGTTCTTTTTTCTACGTGTTTTGCGACTGGAGTTACGCCGTTTCGGTTTTTGTAAGTCGTTTTTATCTGAAACAATTGAGTATATCTGTGTTAATGCTGATAGCCTGGTACTTTTAATTTTTAACATGCTTTTTATTTTTTTCTATTCATCATCTCATCTGAATATCACTTGAGCCACTCTCTTGCTCCTTTGGAGATTTGGTAAATCTTAGTTTAAACGGGAGTGACTACCGTCTGAACCCCAAACTTAATAGGAATGCCAGAGCCTCATCCATCAATGAGCAGGTGTACTGGCTGGAGCTTGAGCCCCGATGATCTTAGATGACCTCATAACAAACGCCAAAAAGTCTAATTTAAAACTGATATGTACTAGGCTAGCAGATACCTAAAGGAGGTTGTGTGTTACCTACCTACTAAACATATAAACTGACTTTTCGTGCGGAAATCTCCACGATGTGTGTATGTCAAATTCAAACTGTCTTAAACTTCACGCCCTATCGGATCTCAATTGCTGAGGTGTAAGGTGGTCCAATAAGACATTTCCTTAACACCTCAGCTGACCTGGGACATCTACGGTTTTACCCCGTCTCCGTTGCCCAGGGTGCATCGCGTGAAGGTTCCAGCCCAAGTACCCTGGTCAAACGCGAGCCTATTGTACATAATTAAATAAATAAATACATACATACATATACTCACGCCTGTAACGGTGAGCAAAAGTACCACGTCATAGGGGACGTCATGTGGGCAAATAAATAAATGAAATACACTCACCATCTTCCTTCATATTGATTTCAATGAAATTTTCTATATAGCTGACATCCTTAACTAAGAGATCTGTGCTGAGATCTGGCTCGCAGAGGAACGAGGACTCTTCTGGCAAAGTCTCGTTCTTTCCGTTGGATTTCCTACCTCTTCTTCGTCCTGCAACAGAATTTTTATAAGCGCCGGCAAACTTCTTGAACATAAAATTTTAACAATAGAGTTAAAGAATATTAGGATTTTCATATTCTACATTTTTGTTGTTTTTAAAACTTCATATGTCAGATTCGACAAAAAAAGAGTAAAGGATTTTCTCCCATCGGATATCCGGCACGTCACTAGGAGAGACAGAAGCCACCTCACAAAAAATTTCGTTGAGGTTACTTCCAAACTTACTTTGGCCAGACTTTGATTATGCCAAGGGCTGACCAATCACACTTCAATCATGAAAGACAGTGCAAGGTATAACCGTCCCACATTTCGCAATTTTGACCTGACTGCGATCATGTCAAGCGCTAACCAATCAGACTTAGACCACGTCAAAAACTGAGCAATCTGTCTTCGATCATGTCAAGAGCTGACAGTTCTGACTTCGATCACGTTATGAGCTGTCCAATCAGACTTCGATCATCTTAAGAGCTGACTTATCAGACTTCGAAGAGCTAACCAATCAGAATTCGACCATGTCCAGACATAACAGACTCACCTTTCGCAACTTCCGGTTTCTTCTTGACCGTGTCCTGTTCTGTTTTGTGCCTATTTTTATGTTTTGGCTTGCTCTGGTTACCCTCTGAAGGGTCGAAGAGATTAAAGAAGTCCATCGTTCTGAAACAAGAATATGTTTAAGTTAAGTCGCGAGTTCGATTCTAGGTCAGTTTCAATTTTAACCAACTTCCAAATAGTAGGAGGTTCTCAATTGTATACTCAATATGATAAATACATTGTGCAAATTATAACTATGCGTGAATATATTAGACCTAAATGTAATTATGCCACAGTACATATACTGCTAAAAATCAATTATGCCAAAAAAGTATGCCAAATTCATTATGCCAACACATTTTAGGATTACATATATTGTGTTAACGAAAGGGATCCCCTGAGGACATCATGGATTCGGATGCAATCAGGAATATACGTCTCTATGAGTATGATGATGAAGACGATATTCGCGTATCTTCCGATGGTATCATAAAAATAAGTTTATTACCGTTAAATCACAAGTGTGACTAATCTTTATGCTAATTTTTTCGCCAGGTCATTCACATTTCGTTTTTAATCTCGATTCGGCCTCGACGCCGGCTTGGTTATGTATGTAAATAAATATATATTTTTAAATTCTAAACACGAATTTCTCTGGAGGACGAATAACTGTTCTATTTTTAAACGGTTTTATTTTTAAACAAGCCGCGACTCCGCCCGCGTGACAGTCGCTACCCATTGTAACGCTATTCTTGGGATATAAAACGAAAAACTATCGTAAAAGTATTGAGAGTATGGAGCACTGCGATTGCAGGGGTGGAAGCGCTATCAAGGCCTAAAATTACTGACTTTACTGACCAAAACGTAATGACATACTGACCAAATACTGACTTTTACTGGTCGTTCCACCTTCCGCCGGACTGTTCCAACCTTCAATGTGTGCAAGGTGCATACAATATTATGTGCGTGTTAAAAATAATTAATACAAGAATACATACTTACTACCGATGTAAGTTTATGTTATGTAAGTCTATGTTAAGGGAGTACATACCGGAATTCACTAGCGCTCCACTGTTTTTCATTTATTTTTATCAAACTACAGCAGGTATGTTAGATTTCCTTTATTTAACGCAAATAATACCATAGCGAAGTATTTTAGCGATGAATATTCATCTAAAATGTTCGTAGTTTAGTAATATTTGGTAGATTTAGCTTTAGTTCTGCTAAGTTGCCACTTTTAGCAAATTAATCAAATATAACTACAATACGAAGCAAATTGAACAAGAGTACCCCCTGGATGAAGTAATAATACAAAGAAATATATCAAAAAGTATAATTAAATTTATAAAAACGAAATCGCTTGGAAGAAGAATGAAAACATTTCTGAACAAGAAGAATTCAGCGCTGAGATCCTGAAAATACTGACTTTACTGACTAAATTTTGAAAAAACTGACTTTTACTGACTGCCTTCTAAAAAACTGACTTTTACTGACTTTACTGACTTGTTTCCACCCCTGCGATTGGTCGCCTGCCTACTGTGAACCTGTGTGTGTGTGAAACCGGCCAATCGCAAAGCTCCAGCTTCTCAATACTTTTACGAAACTATTACGATGGTTTTTCGTGCTAGGAATACTGTTAGCCCCTGAGCCACGTTTAAATTTGGTCAATGACTACCTTCCGAGCGATACTTCAGCTGCGACTTCATTGGTGGGTTAAGCAGCGGTGACCGCTCAAACATGTCCTACCGGCTGAAAATTGGCTAAAATACAAGTGAAGCCTATGTCTAGAAGTAAAAAAATGTCAGCTGCTCATACCACGGTGGAAAATCGGCCAGATGGTGACCTAAAGTTGTATAGACAATTAAAATCGTCAGTCATTTCCTTCCGGCTCCCACACGCAGTTCTGGGTCATTTAAACGAGCGTGAAAAAACATCTGATGAGGCCGTCAAGCTGAGTGCCACCATTGTTAACATGGTACGTGTTTGTATGTATGGTGACCCTGTTTCCTGAGAGGTCCGGTCTTTGCCTTCAGCTTACCATCAGGCGAGATGAAGTCGAATTGACGTGTACTAGGTATATTAAAAAAAAACACAGAAGCCGTGATTCCCACACCCGGAGTGCCATCAACCGGAGATGGCCCTGGGTCAGCCGGGTGGTGAGGGAAATAACATATAGGCTAACCTTACGGCCTAGAACCTGGAGACCCGAGACGACCGTGCGGTTTCAGCCGAGTGAATCCGACATAACCACCTTGCCGACCCCCTGAGGGAGGGGTATCCTATCGGATATTCGCACTATAAAAAATGTTATACAATATGTTGTTTTCTTTCGCAATAAACCTTCTTCTTTTTATCCTGGCGTTAATAACAGCTGCATCCAAAGTTTTCACCTCGGAGTTTAGGTTCCGCTTTTCTGATCTAACTGCAAGTTTGGCTAATCTTCGATATTGTCCGTGAATACCGCCTTAAACCTTTCTTGCGCAATAATCACAGCTGATATTCTATTTTCAATGTTTCCCAGATCGAAAGACGTTTTAAAAATATAATTCTATCTCTGGTTTGTTTTTTTCACAAAGTTGGCAATGATTTCTGTAATAATTGGCGGGAATTTGGCTATACTATACTGTCATGGCGAGATATTTTTATTTGTAATTAAAGTAGATAATACAACTGTTAGGTGCCAAATTGTTATGTAAATTTATTGCAAATGCAACTTTGTCGTTAATTATTGTACTTCCTAATATAATATCTTGATTTTATGAACAGTAAAATCATGAATGCAATGCCTTGTATTAAGGTAGGTATGTCAACTAGTTAGACTGTCTGTCAACAACGCCTAACTTTTCATAGCTAAAGATTAATGAATTAATTAATAGATATATAAATGCCCGTCTTTATTGATTTTATGCGCGGTTATGTTTTTACACGGATCTTATACTCGATGTACCTATGAACGGCTTCTGCTGCATGGATTTATTAAAAACAAAATTATACTTTTTTTTTATACCACTAAGGTGGCAGAAAAGCACACGGCCCACCTGACGGAAAGTGATCACGACGGCCTTTGGACGTGTGCAACAGGGAGTCACACTCATGCTACCGACCCTGTAAAAACAGTTTCTGTGCTGTCAGTGCAGAACAAGAGCAGGACTAACCTTTGGCTTTCCCACTGCAGCACAAAAACTCTCCAGTGAGCTTTGGCTACCCTATTCACTGGCCAGCACATAACACAAGGTTATTATGGCTGCGGTATTCTATGGGGCGGAGGTACTTCCCCAGTTGGACTGTTCAATTGGGACGGAAATACCTTCGTAACCTACCTCCGCCGCTTAGGTGGCAGACAAGCACACAGTCCAGCTGATAGGAAGTTGTTACACTTGTTACCGTTGGCCGATGGACGTAGGCAACACCAAGGGGCGTTACACTTGCAGTACCAAACATATAATTAGGTGTTGAATAATTATAACATTTGTACTTTTCCACATTTTATGTGTAGTATATGTAATGTAGTATATGTTATGTTAAGTGATAAAATATATATATATATATATATATATATATATATATATATATATATATATATATATATATATATATATATTCAATATGTGTAGCAGATTCCACCAAGTGCCATCAATCTCCAGTATAAACATATAATTAGGTATTTAGATGAACTTATTAAATTAAGAATGGTAAAAAGGTGATAATGATAACAGTTGTGTCGGTTCCTATTTTATTTATTTTTAGTCATCCACTCAACCTATAATAGTAAATGATTTGACTATTAAATAGTATGACATCACAAATAAGTATTTCATACAATTTTCCATAAATAACTTACCGTTTTGACGTTTAGTAAAAAGTAACTAATTTGACTGGTCAGTCACATACCCAATTAACATATCATCAGATTTATTATTGTAATTCGAAATCATGGGCAATTCAATAACAGGAAAAAGAATGAAATCTGATGTAACATATCAAATTTTATACATGTTGAATTTATGCCTGTGATTTCCCCTGGTGACTCACCATGTTGCTATTGTCACAGATAACATAATTGTGAAATAATAATTAGGTATTTATTACACCATTTTATTAAATCATTATGAAATCCAACATGGGTGTTTCCCTGTGGAGTTCAAAGGCTACCTTATCTCTTCCTATAAGCATCCTCCAACCCATTGATATACAAAAAACCCAAGATGCAGACAGGATCAAATTTTCTGCATTTCAATGCTCCAACCGTTCAAGCAATTTTAGTTTTATTCTTCTTCTTTCTCTCTCGTGTCTGAGGTCTGCTTTACCAGTCTAGCTGCAGGTTTGGCTGAACATCGATATTTTCTGAAGCGACTGCCATCTGACCTCCAGAACCCAAAAAGGCGATTTCAACTAGACCAGTTGTTGGAAGACTGCCATAGATTGTATAGCAACTGGGACCGACGACTTAACGTGCTCTCCGAGGTATGACAAGACCATTGCAAATATCCATATTCATGCATATAAATATTTGCACTAAGCGGGGTTCGAACCCGCGGTCGCGCTTCCTGCATAGCCGCCGCGTTCACTACCGCCACGTCTCAGAGGCTGCCCAAAACTATATAGCCTAATTTAAAGCAATTAACTGTGCTCACGAATTAGAACATTTACACAGTGATTTGGGTTTTAATTTTTTTCACAGAACACTAATAATTTTTCGTAAATAAAAGTAGCTTAAATTACACACCTTATAACCTCGGCCATCAAACAATGAAAGTCTCATCAAAATCGGCCCAGCCGTTTTTGAGATCAGCCGCTAGAGTCAGATTTTGTTAACAAATCACATTTACATTATTGAATCACGTTCATATAAATTCATTTTAACATTGACAGACAGATATCACAGTGATTCTATAAGAAGATGTCTTCACTTTGAAGTATAGAACCTTAAAAGAACAGCTAGTGAAACCGTGGGAGACAACTAGTACACTGTAATCCTTTTGATTACCTCTGTTATCACCAAAAACAATGTAATCAGTCATATGACGTAATCATACCCAGAATTTGATGTGAATTGTGACAAAGTGTTTGCACAATGAAACATTTGTTTTGGAAACAATACAAATTATTTTTATACCATTTAGGTGGCAGACCAGCATATGGGCCATTTGATCAAAAGTGGATACCATGGCCTACAATAATTGCATTGTACTCATTGGCGAGCCTAGTTTATTTTTTTAATGTGTGTTTTTATGAAAAGTCGCCACAAGATTGATTACCTTTAGTTTAAGTATCTAACTGACTGAAGCATATTTATGGAGGGCAGGAAATGATAAACGGTCTCATGTACAAGTGGTAATTGACCATGTTGCAAGGTTAAGCAATGCTAACTAGGTCAGACTTAGTTCATTTTCCTAACACAGGGAAACACATCTGTGACTTTGTGCTGGTGCGGCCCGAAGGATGTGGTCCACCGGACCCGAAATTGTGCACGTACAAATGAAAAGTATTTGCACACTCAAAGGAAAATGGACAAAGAGAGAGAAAAAAATTGAAGATGTGAGCATGCATGGCTTTGCAGATCTCGTTAAGCAGTTTGTCATGGTTACCATACAACTGTAGTATTTGTTACAGGTAGTTAAGGCCTTAAGTAGTTTAACAAAGATGATTGATACTTTCAATTTTTTTTTTTAAACAAAATATTTTAAATCAAAATATCTTAGGTATACATATTTCATTTTCGCTCAACAGAATTTAATAATATATTTATTACATTGAATACATACATAATACCTACATAGATTACATAAATAGATATGTATAACAATGCAATCATATTCTAATACAATCACCTTTGTATAGTTTCAAGGTCTTTTACAATGGATACAAAAATACCGCGAAAACGTATTTTTTTTAAATTAAGATAGTCATTGGACTACACCTTTTTCTGGTCATCGTTTCTTTTCTTATTTTTTTTTCTATGTGGGTATAATGTATGGCAAAGTTACTCACTGTAACAGCTGTTTATTCCAAGGTCGTTATAATAGCCTGTTGCCAACTGAAGATCTGAGACTATTGTGAGTCAATAAACACTCCACGAAAACAGGAACACAGCCAAATTATTTACAATGACGTAAATAAAATATTTACAACTGAACAAATATTATTTATACTACAACCGAAAGAGACTAGCAGAGGATATACTCATATTGTACTTGTTTATACGCCTACACACGTCACGCGATAAGAAACGAATGTTATTAAATAGAAAATAATAGTGCTTTTGTTTAAAACCGATAAGATTATTTCGTTATGGTTGCGAAAATTTCGTCATGAATTGCACTGAGACTGAATATTTTGTTTGACATTTTCTAAAAGTACAACCGTTATTTTTAGAGATGGCAAGTGGAGTTTAGAAAATTGTTAGATCGTTCGAAAACTGTACTTTAAAATATGTTTTAAGTATCTTCGTTTTCTCTTACCCATTGCTAATTTTAATTGATTTCTGAAAAAAGGTGTCTAAAGATCCTAAGGTAGTAATTTCATTACATATTCGTTAACCACTTGAAGATTTGATGGTTGGTAACCTTTTGTGAATTTAGTTTGCATCGTAGCAATTTTGTCCTGTACCAGATATGCGTTTCGTGATGATCAATACCCGCAATTCATAGAGTTGGGACAATGGAGAAGGAAATGATAGCGGAGATGTTGCAAGGCAATCGAGTCGCGAGCCTTCCATACGTCAAAACGACTCAATTGGTCTGTGACGTCACCATCTAGTACTAGTGAAACGTCCTTGCGTTCGGTTGTCATTTTTGGTCAAAAGTTAAACAATAAAAATAGTTATAACCTGGTTTAAGAATGAAGTGTGCAGTACAAGGATGCACAAAGTATATAGATAAACAATTTAAACATTTTATAACATTTCATCGGGAAGTCCACTATATTTAAATTTTATTTTTTTTGAAAAATGTCGTTACAGAACCCTCTAGCGTAGAGAAGAAATAAGTAACCTTGTCTTACATGTATACTAGTTGTAATAATAACTCAATTCATTTTATGAAAATTTCATCACAAAAATCTCGCCCGAGTTCATTAGCAATTTCGAAAATGTTATTTTATTTATTAAATGGCATATTTACCTGAAATTTAAAATTAAAGTAAAAAAAATTGGGCCATCTGTCGGTATAAGGCCAAATCATTTAGCCCCCTAAATGATTTTGCTATAATCCGAAAGATGGCGCTTTATTTTTAAAATATTTACCTAATAATAGATTAAATCGATTAAGATAGGAAAAAGTGAATCGCTCAGGTGGGACTCGAACCCACGATCTTTCCCTTACAGGGGGAATGCTCTGTCCACTGAGCCACCGAGCCACACCTGAAGCTATCCAAATTCTCCTATACTACCGTCTTAGGGCGACGGTGGTAGCCAAAAAGGAAAAGGAAAAAGTGAATCGCTCAGGTGGGACTCGAAGTTTTCCTATCTTAATCGATTTGAAAAGTTAGCATAGTAAATGCTTTAAAATTTCATTTAATTATTTGGGCGGAGTCATCGAAAAACAATGTTTAAAAATGATTGCAACATCATTCATTGTTTCCGATAATTCGTATGAATGTCGATAGATGGCTACCACCGTGGCCCTAAGACAGTAGTATAGGAGAATTTGGATAGCTTCAGGTGTGGCTCGGTGGCTCGGTGGCTCAGTGGTCAGAGCATTTCCCCTGTAAGGGAAAGATCGTGGGTTCGAGTCGCACCTGAGCGATTCACTTTTTCCTATCTTAATCGATTTGAAAAGTTAGCATAGTAAATGCTTCAAAATTTCATTCAATTATTTGGGCGGAGTCATCGAAAAACAATGTTTAAAAATGATTGCAACATCATTCATTGTTTCCGATAATTCGTATGAATGTCGATAGATGGCTACCACCGTCGCCCTAAGACGGTAGTACAGGAGAATTTGGATAGCTTCAGGTGTGGCTCGGTGGCTCAGTGGACAGAGCATTCCCCCTGTAAGGGAAAGATCGTGGGTTCGAGTCCCACCTGAGCGATTCACTTTTTCCTATCTTAATCGATTTGAAAAGTTAGCATAGTAAATGCTTCAAAATTTCATTTAATAATAGATTATTCTAGAATTCTGTGTAGCGTTTAGTGGCGAATAGTCAAACTATATAACAAAAATGACAAGGTCTGTTTCTGTTCGGTTTCGCTATGACGCACTAGATGGAGATGGGGACGAGGTATAACGTCATGCCCCCCGCGTCTCCCTTCCCACCCGCATTTGGTCACGCGTTTTTCTTAAGAGAAATTTGACTATGGCATCTCCGCTACTTAATCATATTCTGTCCTCCGTGGTTGGGACCAATTTGCGGTGAGATTTGTACTAATCCGAGATCCATTGTTGTCCCACGGAGGGGACAACAATGGACACACAACACGCCTCTCACCTTTAAAGTGTGACGCGTGTTGTGTGTTATTGACTGTTAAGCACATGTGTGCTGTAAGATACACGAAGAGGTACCAACTTACTCTTTGAGAGTAATAGATATTTTCATTGTCTACAGAAGGAGATCTACGGTGCGAGATGACAGAATCACTGGTAATCAGCAATCATGGACATGCCTTGCATTCAAGCTATTGAACCCTGAAAGAACCCTCTGTTTCGCGAAAGGGTAATTTTACGAAGGCTTTTCTCTTTGCGACAATCGTTTTCAGGGTTTTTTGGATTTGCTGATAATGAATATATCATCCATTTAGAGATCCAGAATGGCGAACTCGAAATTTTCAATAGAATAGATATTCAAACGCAGTTTCAGATTCACCTTCAGATATAAATTCAAATTCAAAACTTAAAGTACCTATTACGTTGGTTTGATCATTAAATAAATATTGCAGATAAAAATGAAAATAAAAACTATATTGACAACCCTAACAAAACTGCGAAAGGTGACATTTCCGCAAACATCAAAGGCAACGAAATATTGTAAGACTCGTAACTGCTGCGGATATAGATTTCAACTTCAACTTCTTAAAAATGGCCTCTGCAGCAAATCGCCGCAATGTCTCGCCAATGTCAAATACAATATTATATAAAATTATTAATGGCGGCACGCCAATGTCGAGTGTACCAGACCCACGTTAGCCACGCCAGTAAATTGTATCCACCACTAGTGTATGTCATTTTGACAATTTTGACTGTTTAGTTTTTGACTTTGACAACAACATGTCAACAAAAAGTTTGTTTCTTTTTTTTGCGGGTTTTATTTTTTAATTTAACGCAAAGCCTGGAAAGGCGGGAAGATTTGGATTGGAAAGGGCGCTTTATTTTGTTAAAATTTATTATTTCATTTCTTGTACAATATTAGTATTTATTTATAGTTAAATTGTATATTTTTAGTGTAAATACGTCAATATATATTAGCTGGTAAGTTTTTGTACATTATTTTGTCCCCCCAATGGATTCATCCATTGAGGGGGACCTTGATCCAGACGACATTTTCACGACGCCACCGTCTTCAAGAGGTATAGACACACTAGTAGCGGCTGCCAATCAAATTAATGATGCTGCTTTGGTTAAATATGTAAAGTTTAAAAAAAATAGTAAGCCTAAAACTATAAAAACTGGCAAAATTACAAAGTTAACAGGCGGATCAAAAATGGCAAATAAAGTTAGTTTAAGTAAAGACGCGAACATGGACACGTCTCTCCCTGTGGTTCAGTCCAGTTCAGCTGATGAAACCGCCACAACTACTGTTTTTCGAACTCTATACAATGACAGGGATCCAGGCCCATATATTGTGTATGCTCAATTTCTTGAAAGTGATCCAAAACAGGGATCTAGTTTACACCCACTTACTTTTTCTGCATTTTTACATAAAAATGGGTTACGTGCGATTGTACAGAATGGCATAAGGAGAATAGGGCGTAATCGTCTCTCAATAACTTTTAAGACAGCCAAGGAAGCGAATACCTTCCTTAATAATGACTTATTGGCAAGTAGTAAAAAATATAAAGTTAGTATTCCAGTATTTAACATTTCTAAAATGGGTATTGTAAAAGGTGTTCCTGTAGATTGGTCACACCAGGACATTTTGGACAATGTTCAGGTTCCTGATGGCTGTGGTGTGATTCTTCGGTCACGTAGAATTTCAAGAAAATTGGTCACATCTAATGGTGTTGAATGGATCCCCACTCAATCTGTTGTTTTGACATTTGATGGCCAGGACCTCCCTTCAAGGGTTTATGCATTTTATTCCTCATTGCCTGTGTCACAATATATATATCCAACGATTCAGTGCTATCAGTGCTGTCGTTTTGGTCACACCAGAACTTCATGTAGAAGTAATCCAAGATGCTTTAAATGTGGCTTGGACCATGATGGCAGTAAGTGTGATCTAGGTGAGGGCTACATCTGTTTAAATTGCTCTGGTGCTCATAAAGCTACAGACCATTGTTGTCCGGAGTATGTTAGACAATCTAATATAAAAGCACATATGTCCAAAAACTCCATCTCGTACCAGGAAGCATCAGAATTGTTCCCAGTTGCTAAGTTGTCATTTGCAGAGGTTGCCACTTCTCCGTCCAAGGCTTCACCGAAACAGGTTCCTGTAAATATTAATACAAAAATTTGGGAAAAGAAAACTGTCATCAAATCCAAAAGTCAGAAACCACTGTCACAAGCACAAGGATATGATAAAGTTGCCCACAGCAACATAATCCACTCTTTCACTGCCCCCCAAGCTGAAAACGGTTGTGCTTTACAATCTAAAGAGAAGGGTGATGTCAACTCGATCACATCTTCTGAAGATCTGAATCTTCTGCTATCTAATTTGGTCAATATCATTTTAAATTCAACAATACCGTACAACGTTGCTCTGAAACTTATACAAACAATTTCCATCTCTATTATTAACCTTCGTTATGGACCAGATAGTCCAGTGGAATACAAAGAGTGTTAGATCCAAACAATCTGAACTTATTTACTTGATTAATAAATATAAACCATTTGTGCTTGCCATCTCTGAGACTTGGCTGAAGCCTGGCACTAATTATCGTATGCCTGGTTTTACTGTTCTCAGATGCGATAGAACTGATGGTTGGGGAGGGGCAGCCCTCCTCATAAAGAATAATTGTGTTTTCAATCAGTTACAGTTACCTTACTTTAACAACAATCATTTAGATGCTGTGGCAGCAAGGGTAGGTAACATTACTTTTGTTTCCATTTATATTTCTAGAAAGGATGGGTCTTTGTTACCAATATTAAAAGATATTTTTGAATCATTGCCTTCGCCTGTACTTATTTTAGGTGATTTTAATGCACACCATTCATTATGGGGGGCTCCTAAGGATGATCATTTTGGTATTGGAATTGCTAAGCTTATTGACGATTTGAATCTTTGTGTATTAAATACAGGTCTACCTACTCGCCGCCCCGTTCCAGACCAAAATCGTAGTTATGTAGATCTGTCTTTGTGTTCTCCTTCTCTCGTGGGTCTGTTCTCATGGATATGTTTACCATTATCACATGGTAGCGATCATTTTCCTATTGTTTTATCTAAACCCTCTTCCAGGGATGCTTTTGTTGAACATCTTCCTCCTCTTCTCAAATATAACATTTCAAAAGTTGACTGGAAGGCATATAATTCTCTTTTGGACCAAAAGGTTTCAATGCTTCCAAAAGTAACCTCAAATAACGTACTAGATTCGTATGAGACGTTTATTGCTATAATGTTGTCAACAGCTGATGAGATATTTCCATGTAAAAAACTTACCAGGGGAAAAATACCTTCACCACCTTGGTGGGATAGTGAATGTACGGAAGCAGTCAAGAAAAGAAATGTGAGTCAACTGTTATGCCGTAATTATGTGGATTTAAATGTTTTCTTACAATTCCGAAACACAGAGGCTGCTACTAAGCGTCTTCTTCGTAAAAAGAAGCGCGATGGCTGGCACCGCTTTTGTGCCTCGCTCTCACCTGATACCCCTTTGTCACTAGTATGGAAAAATGTTCGTCGCTATAGAGCCTCTTTTACTGACACTTCATGTTCTTCATTTTCTCATGAATGGGTTGAACCATTCTTTTATAACCTTGCCCCAGATATGGTGCCCAATATAAATCAAATGCCATATTCATATTTATATCCATCTGGAAGCGACACTATGAATTCTTCATTCACACTCACCGAACTGAATTTCGTTTTGAATCGTGTATCGGATTCCACGCCAGGAGTAGACGGTATCCCTTACTCTTTTCTTGTTAACTGCTTGCCATCGACCCTTTCTTACTTTTTGGAGATAATAAATTTAGTTATTGAAACTGGCTCTATTCCATTATCCTGGAAGAATCAAATCATAATTCCAATCTTGAAACCCCACAAAGACCCTCTCATGTTTTCTTCATACAGACCAGTAGCGTTATCTTCTGTGCTTTGTAAAATAACAGAGCATTTAATTAAAAACAGGTTAGAATGGTTTTTGGAACATAACAATTCGTTATCTAGCTCTCAATATGGTTTTAGGAAAGGTAGAAGCGTAGCAGATAATCATAGTATTTTGTTTACTGATATACTCCTGTCATTTTCTGGTGAGGAATCTACTGTTTGTGCTTTTCTGGACGTTAGTGCTGCTTATGATAATGTTAACCTATCAATGCTAAAACAAAACTTGCTTAACTTAAAAATACCTCCAAAATTGAGTAACTTCGTGTTTAACTTATTTACAGGGAGAACTATTAGTTTACGTGTTGCCGGTCATAACCTTCCAAATAGAACACTTTGGAAAGGCATTCCTCAGGGCTCAGTGTTAAGCCCTTTATTGTATGATGTATATACAAGGGATATTGATTCTAACTTTCATCCTTCTTGTTCTGTTTTGCAGTATGCTGATGATTTGCTCATTTATTCTTCTCATTCCTCTATAGAACAAGCTACATTAAATTTACAAAACTCGTTAGATAATCTAGTAACTTGGCTATTAAATCACGACTTATCTCTCTCAGTTTCTAAAAGTACTGCTGTTGTATTTTCTCGTAAAAGATCTATCCCACTGGTAAGTGTTTCTCTTGGGCAGTCGTTAATCCCAACTGCTAAAGAGGCACGTTTCTTGGGGAAAATTTTTGATAGTAAATTGAATGGGGTCGCACATATCAATTATGTAAGTAAAAAATGTGAAAAAAACATCAATGTGTTAAGAGCTTTAGCTGGTGTTTGGTGGGGCGCTCATCCCTCTTGTCTTAGATTGGTTTATAATGCTTTAATAAGAAGTTTGTTGGATTTTGGTTCCTTCACATTAGAACCTGCTAATAAGAATGCACTCCGTAAATTAGATTTAATTCAATCTCAAAGCTTACGCCTTGTGATTGGAGCGATGAGGAGCACCCCAATAAATGCCCTCCAAATTGAATGTGCTGATCCTCCTCTAAATCTTAGGAGGCAATTTTTGTCTGATAGGTATTTGTTTAAGTTAACTCAGAATAAACCACATCCGTTAATACCAAAACTTCATCAATTAAACTCATTGATTGTAAGTGGTAATCGTTTTTGGAATAATAAAACTGTACCTAATCTTTTAGCTAGCCTTAGAAAACTCATTGATCTTAAGATGCATATAGTTGATTTTCCGTGTCATCCACTATTCTTTTATGACTACAAAGTTTTAACTTATTTGCCAAATGTCCTCCTGACTATAGGTATCAACAAACATTCAGTCTTCCTAAACCCTAACCGAGTGTTGGAGTCTTTCGTGCATCAGCATTGTCAAAATGCTGTCGTATTTTTTACGGATGCATCGAAAACATTTACCTCTGTTCCTTCAGTTCCGGGTCTTAATGACAACAATAATGTGGTAGGTTCAGCCTTTTTAGATTTCCATTCGGGTCATTTCAAACTATTTAAATACCCTGGCATAATTTCAATTTATTCTGGCGAAGGTATGGCCATTCTTGAGTGCGTCCGACACATTCTTATTAAAAATATTCCTGAATCAATTATTTTTTCGGATTCTCTTAGTTGCTTACAATCGCTGCTTTCGAACCCATTCAATAAAAATTGCTTTGCTCCGTTATCTTTAGAAATTAAAGCTAAACTTTTGGAATGTAATGACCGTGATTTACAAGTCACCATTGCATGGATTCCTGGTCACTCGGGTTTCAATGGAAATGAGATGGTAGATGAATTGGCGAAGTTGGCTGCTCTACAGGGTAATACGAATAATCAACTAATTTATAGTAATGATTTGTCTATACTTCCTCGTATTTTTCTTGAGGAGAGTTGGAATAAAATTTGGTCGACTTCCAATAAGGGAAACTTTTATCGTCGCTTTCAACCTTGTATAACCATGCACCCATGGTTCTCTAAATTACACATCGAAAAAAAATTTTCTTCCACTATTTCTCGGCTGAGATTTGGCCATTGTACTACACCAGCACACCTTGCAAAGTTAAGGGTGCGCGATTCATCTTTATGTGAGTGTGGTTTGGATGAAGGTAACATTATGCATATTCTATTTATGTGCCCTAATTATTCTCCATCATTACTTGATATTATGATTTATTACCAAGCTTCTTTACCTTACGATCTATCATCTATATTATCGTTATCTAACAAAGTATATATAAAATCGCTTATTAAATTCTTACGTCTTCATAATATATCTTTGTAATTATCATTATATTTGTGTATATATTGCCCATATAAGTCAACGTAAAAGCCTTTGTCTACATTCAACTCAAACCGCAAACGTCGAAGAATCACTTAGTGATTGGGAAATTTCCAACTTGACACTGGCAAGAATGTCCCCTAAATTGGGTTGACTACATTGCCATCAAAGAAAAAAAGAAGAAGAAGAACGCAAAGCCTGTAAAATATTAAAAATGTCTATAATTGTAGAAAACAATTTAAAAGATACGGAAAATGTTGAAGTATTTAACCAAAAAGCGCATTATATTCCTTGTAAGATAGAAGATGACGGTCCTGCGAACGTAGAGAAATATTTTGAGCCCTATATTGCAGAAAAGAATGGAGGTATGTACATTACGAGGTTCTCAATCAAGGTTCAAGATTCATTTATTAGCATAAACACGGGTTAAATGGAAGTTGTTACAATATAATTGTCGTTTGTTACGGGGCCAACATGTTTTGCCCAGACAGGTGTACAAAAATCATACTTTTATTTACTTCTGCTTTACCAACACCTTTGGGGCCCCAACTCAATATAACCTGCTGTCTTGCGGGGATCGAACACGCGCCTACTGCTTATTGTCGTCTTAAAAAATGCCGCAGTAGAGTTTGTTGCGCAGTTTCTTCTCCACAAGCGCCTTGGAAGCGATGGTAAACTTAGGTTAAGTAGAATTTATTATTGACATCAATAAGAAACAACCACATTGTTCTAGATTGAATAAAAATCTTTGACTTTGACTCTTTCACTACTGTCATGGGTAGCAGACACACTATGATGTACTGTCATACACCTCATAATTTTCTTCCTTTTCTAGAACTGACTGCATCGTTTCGAGGCTACCCACTGGATGGTACTAAGATCCAAGTCCCTGAAGGCTACAGCGGGATAGTGGTAACAGAAGCTAAGCGACCACTTGCTGAGGATGCCGACAGGAAATTCCAGGTAATTAAAAAATCAATTAGCCTATAAGTTTTGAATATCTATAACAGTCATTGCAGGTAATTAGAGCCCTAAACAGCCCTATAGTTTTACAGAACTATTATATTGCTCATGACAGCTTCCGTGGTGAGTTTGAACCCCGCTCTGTGCAAATATTTGTATGCATGAATATGGGTATTTGCATTGGTTGCCATACAAACATCTATGGCAGTTATCACGGGTAGCTGTGTGCCTTCAAAAGTTCAACAATTGGTCTAACTGTAATGCTTCGATATCGCCTTTGGGTTGTGAAGGTCAGATGGCAGTCGTTTCACAGAGAATGTCGAAGTTTAGAAAAATCCACAGTTAGGACTGGTAAAAAAGGACCCCAGACTCGCAAGTTGATAGCTTCGGAGAACATCCATATTGCTGATGACTTGTGGAGATCAGATGATAGTCACTTCGCATAAATTATTATCAAAGTTAAGCTGGTACACAGTTATACTAGAAAGCCAACCCCAATTTAGCTGGGAAAAGCTCCTAGGATGATGACTGACATTACTGGTTAAATACCTGGGCATTAACCATTATTTTTGTTACTTCTCCCTAGTCTCATCCACAATGATTGGGCCCTAATTGGATATCTGGTTTACTGATGACTGACTGAAGAAACAATGCAATGTAATGCTATAGTGCGTAGTGTAGCCGATGCCGCCCACATCCACCACTCCGCCCGCCGCCGCATTGATGCGCCGGCGTGTCGCGAACCAGTGATGCACCAACACACATGAAAAGTTGAGATTAACTTATATTCTAATGTGCCGCGTACCATTGAACGCAAACACATCTTACACTCCAACTTGCGTCTTTTTTTTTACCACTTAGGTGCCAGACAAGCATGCGGCCCAACTGAAGGCCTGATGCCGTGGCCTATGGACGCAACAGCGCGGGTGTGGCTCCCCTGGTGTTGCACATCACCAGGGGAGTCATACTCATGCTAGCGACTCTGTAAGGGCAGAGAGTTTTTGTGCCGTTATAGCAGAAGACAAAGCAGGACATGCCTTTTGTCTACCTGCTGACTGTGCAAAACCTCTCCAGCGAGCTCTGGCTACCCTACTCACTGCCGGGAACACAACACGAGGTTACTATGGCTGTGGTGGTCTAATATAGACACACAACTTAAAGTATTCAATTCTATAATTTTATTACCGCAGGTTGCAGGTGGTTTCAAGGAGTTTGTTAACTGGAATTGGGACAAAAAACCATCGAAAAATGACAACATAATTCGAGCGTTGGACTGGATAGACATAAGTGAAGCGGTGAGTTAGTAAGATAGTATTCGTAGTGACGTAGGAGGCGCAGGTTCGATTCCTTCTCAATGAAAATACATTTACTTACTTCTAGCGGGGGACGCCTAAGACCGGACGGGTGATATACCTTTTTACGGGGGCTATTTCACCCGATTCCTCCCATTTGGAGGCCAAGAGGCGTCCGGCAATCACGGCGTTCCGTCGAACCTACCTGCTTCTTTGCAGAATATAACGATCTGTTCCGCCTTTAGATCCTCGAGGTTTTGTGCTTCTAGGGTGCCCGTCCCCATGTTTCCCTATCTTATTATTGAGTATATGGGGCATTCAGCCAGCAGGTGAAGACTGGCCTCCTCTTCCTCCATGCATTCTGTGCATCTGGGCATAATATGTTTTACTGGTGATAGAAATTTAATGACACAAATTTGTCACAAACTTCGGCCGGGTAGTTAAAACTCTCCATAGTAATCCCATCTCAGTTGGATTGCATTCAGAGGTGCAAAGCCGGGCAGGGGGGATTGTGGTCGCAGCACTGGTGGGACCGGTGGGTTTCATGCGGTGCTGCGACGACAATCTACTTCTGATGATGCCATGAAGCTAAGTGCCACCATTGTTAACATGGTACAATACGCGCCACACAAGTTTGCGTCTAGGAACTTCGCGCGAAATGCGCAGCAATGATGCAATTATAGGTGTCACAGGGGTAACTGCTGCGCAGCAGAAGGGGGCGGGGCGGCACGTGGCCGGCCGAGGCGATGTTTAATTGTGCATCCCGCTGTGACGTTCGGTAATTTTGCCGCTTTCACTCTAACGTGCTGTCGTGAACACAATTGTTAAAAGTTTTCGTTGATATTGTTATTAACGAAAGAAAGTATTTTTTTGTGTTATGAAGGTATTTCAAGTTGCCTCATTAGTAAAGTCATTATAATTAATCTATATATAAAAAAAAGGTTAATTACTCCAGGTAAATTATTTAAGTTATTTGCTACATGAATAGATTAAACATTAAACATAATTCAATTAGATGAGAATGACTACGGTAATGAGGATGTTTCTTGACTAAACAATTATAGTACTTACTTAATCTTTAACCAATATTCCACGCAAACAGTGTGTATTATATATCGCCGATGAAGAGTCAATAAATAATAACTGCAAAAATGCAACTTTTCAGGAAGCGAAAAAAACGTCTAAGTCCGTATGAATTTATTTTTTCCATATTTTTTTTTTAATATTCATACATGTACTAACTGTAATATTACAAAACAATTTATTTTTCTATAATGTTACTGGGCTTCAAATAAATTGTAGATTGTAGGTATTGCTTTGTCTACTGAAACATATTGTTGGAATTCGAAGATTATAGGTATTGCTAATGCAGAGCGTAGGCGCTATTGTCTGGTGGCCAAGGACCGAAAACAGTACGATATCAGCTAAACTACAACGGACCCAAAGATTAGCCTATAGGGCAACCACGGGATGCATGAAGACCGCCCCCACGGCGGCAATGGAAGTCATGCTCGGACTCCCACCATTGGAACTGTTTATCCGCCAAGAAGCAACAGCTGCGGCTATACGCCTAAAGGCACAACCTATGGAGCGACAGGAATACACGACATACATCACTGCTCACAGATCTCACAGCTGAGCTGCCTATCATAGGAGCAATAAATGATCGTGTACTGAAACAGCATATATTTGATAAGAAATACAAAATCCAGCTCCATGAAGATCACCGCTGCGAGGCACTATGCCCAGCAGAAATGCGTATCTTCATAGATGGATCAAAAACGGATAAAGGCACGGGAGCCGGCGTCTTCTCAGAAGACCTCAACATCACCATCTCGAAACCGCTGGGGACGGGTACAACACAGTATTCCAAGCAGAATGCATGGGGATAACCATGGCGGCTTCATCAGTAATGGCGAGGAGAGTGGAAAGCCACTCTATACGTATATTGTCGGACAGCATGGCCGTGCTGCAAGCCTTGAGCAGCCACACTATAAACTTGGGACTAATACTGGAGTGCCATCTTAAATTAAACCAAATAGGCAACACCAACAACATAATCCTGCAATGGATCAAGGGCCACAGCATCTCGCGCGGCAATGACGCAGCGGACGAGCTTGCTAGGAGAGGATCTGGCATGGTCGCAATGGGACCTGAGCCCATAATACCGATCCCCTTTGCATACCTACGAACCATCGGAAACAAACGAACGATAGATCAACACAACAGATACTGGACAAACCTGGAAGGATGCAGACAGGCCAGGGAAGCAATCCCTGTGCTTGAACATAGACTGACCCGGCGTGTTCGACAACTGTCAAAACAACAACTACGCATGGCTACAGCTGCCATCACGGGGCACGGCTCCTTTAATAAACACCTTTTTATTTTAGGAATCGCCGACAGCCCTCTCTGCAGAGCCTGCATGAGAGGGAAACAGCGGCACATGTGCTCCTACACTGTCCTGCAACCGCCACATACAGGGCTAAGTACTTCAATAATACAGGTACGCTCCGGGAGATCACCAGCAGTGTAAAGAGCCTGCTGACGTTCTACAATGAGTTGGGGTGGATCGAGTGAAATGCCCACCCTCACGCAAAAACCGCGCCATGACGTGGAGTTGCGGATACCAGCCCGTGTTACCATACCATACCGCCGCTGCATTGACAGGTCGCAACTTGTCAGTACGCTGGTACAATGATCACAAGCGGACGCATTTAAGCGTAGATAGTATATATTGCCATCATAAATGACGTAATAACACTTAATATATATTGCAACAACTGTTTATCTAGCAAAATTAATACGAAATAGACCCAAAATCTTTATCAGTAAGGTGTATTTCACTATTTTACTATGAATTTTTGAATAAAACGAAAATGGGTAAAATGTCAGTTATTATATATTGACTCTTCATCGGCGATATGTAGGTATTTCAATACTTAGTACTTTTGGTCGCGACGGTACCTGCGCAACCTTGAGTATTTTGCTATCTTCGTAGGCGATAAGTTATGTGGCGCGTATTGTACGTGTATGTAAAGGTGATGACCCTCTTTGCCTTCAGTTTACCATCAGGGTGAGGTGAAGTAAAATTGACGTGTCCTACAGTCGTTATATAGGGTAAATTGTTGGAATGGTGCAGTCAGAAGGACTGACCACCCGTCTGGTGAACACCATCCCCGCTGGCAGCACTAGTGGTAGTAGTATCACCCTCAGTGCACATTGCGGTCTGGAGGAGTAATCTCTTCTCTTTGCAATTTGTTGCCTTATTTTTATACCACTGAGGTGACTGAAAACCACGCTGTCAACCTGATAGAAAGTAGTTACCATGGCCTATGGACGTATGCAACATCAGGGGAGTCAGACTCGTGCTGCCGACCCTGTAAACACAGAGTTTCTGTGACGTCAGTGTAGAAAAAGACGGGTTGCACTCTGGGAATGCCGGCAGAAGTGAAAAATTTTTCTTTCTTCGTTATATACATAGCAAAAGATAAAAAGAGTATGTTCTTTTCATACCATACCATACTATAACTATAATAGAGCGCCAATCATAGAACCTATCACTAATTTTCTGTCAGAGAAAATAAATAAATTACAAAAAGAAAAAAATTATCACAATAAGTAATAAATTACAAAAAGAAAAAATCTTCACAAAAAGTAATAAATTACAAAAAGAAAAATTAATCACAAAAAGTAATAAATTACGAAAAGAAAAAATAATCACAAAAAGTGTCAGAAGGCTAGGTTTGAACCCGGTACTATCTTAAACCATAAGGACTTACAGTCGAAGCGCTAACCGCTATGCTACGCAGCTATTCATCGTATTTTGCAAAATAGACAGTCTGTAATATTGTGATGTCAGTCGTCGGTTACGGTTCAAAGGTCA
Source organism: Eilema caniola (assembly GCA_949126895.1). NCBI lineage: Eukaryota > Metazoa > Arthropoda > Insecta > Lepidoptera > Erebidae > Eilema > Eilema caniola. The sequence continues at coordinate 1,433,549 of OX421487.1, forward strand.
AGCGATCCTGACGAAAGTTTAACTATTTTTATCCATCCAACGCCGCTAAAGAAGTTTTCACTTCAAAAAAGCAGAAATAGCCTTTGGTCTTCCCACTGACGTCACAAAAACTCTCCAGTGAACTATGGCTACCTTACTCACCGCCGGGAACAGAATACGAGGTTATTATGGCCGCGCTATTCTGTAGGGCGGAGGTGCTTCCCCAGTCGGACTGCTCAATTAGAAGGTAAAACTGTCGTGTATTAGTTTAAAGCGACTACCATTTGACCGGTTTAGCCTGAGAGGAGAGCTTCGTAGCTGGTGCACCAACAAGCAGGTAAGGCTGGCATTGGCGCTCATACACCCCCATATATCTGTATTTGTTTCCATTCACCACTTCATGTCATTTTACTGTTTTTTTTTTCATTTCAGATACATGGAGACTGACACCTCAACAGAGAACTAAGAAAAAATAAAATAGTTTGTAATTTATTTCAATAAATACATTATTTTAAGCTAAGTATCTTGTTTTCTTGCTTTTCGAAATATAATTCATACTAGCTTTTCCTCGCGGAAGCTAAGCTATATTATTGTGAAGTATTTTTTTTAAATCCATTCAATACTTTTTACACGAAAGAGTTAATACACATCCATACATACTTACAAACTTTCGCGTTTTTTTTACGTGCGGGACATCCTTACGGATTAAACCCCCCCCCCACCCTCCGGATCCGGACAATCTACTTCTGATGAGGCCATGAAGCTAAGTGCCACCATTGTTAACATGGTACAATACGTAGGTTATGTCGGACTCGAACCGACTTAACTGGGTCGTTGCGCTAGGCCGAAGGTGAGGTTATCAGGCGACATATCCCTCGCACGTCCCTCTCGGTCTGGCCCTTCTCGGGAGGGGGGACCACGCGGTCCCCGAAGCGCCCCCGGTATGGGGAGGTGCCGCCGTGGCCTGCTTCTGCTAGGGTGACGGGCGGCTCGACCCGTCACCATCAGAAAACTTTCGCTTTAATAATATTAGTAGGATATCGTATAGTAGTGGTTCTCGGCAGAAGAGCCCCCCTCATCTCATCCCGTGGGTGTCGAAAAAGGGGACTAATTAATAGGGCTGTTCTCAATCCGACGGTAAACTTACAGCTCATGACTACGTGGCCGGTTGACGGTAATAACCTCGACCGTACATGAGACCGAAAAACACTTGGCAAAATGTAGGTCTATACCTCTGTCTACCCCTTTGGGACTGAATATGTATTTTTGCGAATAAAAAAAAAATATAACAAACGTAAGTAGTTTATTTAAATATTATAATATTTTATAACTAAATTGCTTTTTTCCTTTACTAAAATCCAGTGAAACTTATGCTATTCAGATGCGGACACAGGAGGGGCAAAGAGAACTACTAGAATGATGCTTGATCCCCCCCCCCCCCACCCGAGTCTTAGTCGGTACAAGTCCGATATAATCGCCGGGTGGAGTATTTACATTTTCGTGTTCATTAGTCATCGAAAACATGAATTCCTCTGAACAAACACGGTTTCTTGGAGCTTAATCAAGCCAGATGCACATTGCAGACCAACTGCAATCGGAAGTAGCATCGAGCTGAACACGTGTTTGGAATACGGATTTGACAAGGGTAAATCAGTATAACATCAAAGTTTCAAGGGGCCGCTGTCTCCTATTGAACACGGAAATGTAAAAGTACCGCCGGGTGGGGGTTGTATAGCGTACTATACAACCTACGGGAAGATTAAGATAGGAAAAAGTGAATCGCTCAGGCGGGACTCGAACCCGCGATCTTTCCCTTACAGGGGGAATGCTCTGACCACTGAGCCACCGAGCCACGCCTGAAGCTATCCAAATTCTCCTGTACTACCGTCTTAGGGCGACGGTTAGCATAGTTAATGCGTCATACTGATATGAAATCATGTGTAAGCGTCTGATCTTAATTAGGTACATTACTGATTGCATAGTAGTTTCGGAGCGAAAGATTTTAGGCACAAATCATCTGAAGTATTAATTCAGTGAAAACAAATACCCTGGCCACCGGTTCTACTAACTTTATGACATACCAAAACCACTGTCATACCGCTGACATTGCAAAAATTGACATTAAATTTTAGACCTTATGGCGCTGTCTTAAAGTCCAAAATGAAATGAGAAAGAGTTTATACCATTTTTCATTCACTCTACAAGATTGTCATTTAATTTTAGACTGTAGCAGTATCACAGTAAAGTGTAAAGTTAAATAGCATTGGTTACAGTCTCTGTGGTATCGCAATGGTAAAATTATTAGCAGAATCAGGGCCTTGATTTTTCTTATAACACTAATTCATTCTCTTCTTCATCCTAGCGTGAATCCCAGTCGCATCCGAAGCTATCAACTTGGAGTCTGAGGTCCGCTTTTAATAGTCCAACTGCGGATTTGGGTAAATTCGACATTTTCCATGAAGCGACTGTCATATGACCTCCACAACCCGAAGGCGATATCAATGCATTGCATTTAGACCAGTTGTTGTACTTTTGAGGGTTTGAGGGATCGAACCCGCGCCTCCTGCGCAGCGGCCGCGTTCACTAGCTGGCTACGCTACACATTTAATTTTTATTCGCTAAATTATTTCTTACAGACAATTTCATTATCGAATCTGTGCCCAAAATGTTTGGCTCCCAAACGATTATAAAATCATCTGATATATAATGTCGCCGCCCACTAGCTCAATCAGCCGTTTTATTAACTGCTTAGGTTGTTAAGGGTGCCGTTCAATTAGCGGCCTGAATGACATTTAGCTATTTTATATACCTTTAGTTAGGTATATAACCAAACGGAGTATTAGTTAAAGATCTTGTTTATTCAGTCTTATGCTATAAGAATTAACATTGATAACTTTTCACATAGGGAAAATGGTGATTCTTATAGAAAGTGATTGAAAAACATTTGATTCTCAAGAAGTGATGGAAAAAATAGTGATGTTTCATCAATTAATTAATCACTAAATTAAAAAAATGAGTGATGTTGGTCTTACTCTTCAGACTAAAAGAATAATATTAAGTCAAATTTTTAATTAGATGAAGCTGATGTTATTTAGGTTATCAGTTTTTGATGAAATAAAAATAGTGTTGTGACAAAGTGAATGATTATGACATTCCTAGTAAAATCGTTAGTAATTCCAATTAGTCTATATCTAATTCAAATTAGTCTAAGTAGTAATTCTAATTCCTAGTAAATTTTACTTTGATTTCGTCAATAAAGTCATGACAATGGGGATGCCACTGCGCTTTTATCCCTACAGAGATCGCATCATCGTAATGATAGATACAGTATTTTTCGTTGCATCAGGAGTTAAATGATATATATATATCTTTTGAAAATTTAAGGATTACTTTTCGATGAGGCTAGTTTTCTTTCCGGTTAAAGTTGCATCTCTTTACCGCAAATCTGCTTTGAGTTGTTGCATATTCCAAGTTGAATACATACAAAAAATACCAAAAAAGCACGATAGATAACAAAAAACAAGTCTCTTCAAATCTAACAGCTATAAATTCGTTATTGTTGTTAGGTCATTTCGCCCCCGTTGCCATCTGCAATTAGTTTTGCGTCGGCATCCCCATTGAGGATGGAGCCGCGGCGTCATGAGTGAACGAGAACTGAATGCATCACTATTACATTGAATATGGCAACATTATTTCACAAAGTGACATTAGCTGCTGTCACTTTAATTCGTTTAATTAAAAAGTCGACTATATATATACTTCACACGCTAGTTCTGTGCATTCCATCTATATTATTCTTTTAGTCTGAGGGTCTTACTTTACATAACCAGAAGGATAGGATGAAAAAACAAAAAAATATTTCTAACATTCCCTAAAAAAAAAGAGTGAAAACTTTATTTTAACTTCAATATACAAAATGAACACTCGACATAACGTAAATAAATAGGATTCTTTATAAAAAAAAAACATATTACTCTTATTTAAGTTGAAACGCAACTTTTTATGCTAATTATTATTATTTTTTTGCATTCTTATGAAAGGTAACAGGCATATTGAGTATTTAAACTTTTATTTATTTTTTAACGCAAAAGTGAGATTATTTTATTTTATATTTAGGTATATTATCTACATTATTTTTTGCATATTTCAAAAGACACGCTTATATTTTATTTTTGAAAAAAAATAAGAACAGGATAACTTTTTATAGGAAAATTCGAAGTCCCAATGTATTTTTAAAGAATAAAAATCTATAGAGGCACGCGCAAAAAACCAGGACGCGCCGTTACCCTCTCCCTATGTTAGATATTTTGACCATCCAAATCGCTATTATAAGCCTCCAGCACACAGTCGCGTAAGGATCGGTCGATAATATCACACGCGTTCTGTTTTTAATATATTATGTACTAGCTGACCCGGCGAACTTTGTACCGCCAATTTATTTATGGCCGCGTGGCGTCAGATCCCGTTCCCGCTGCAACCTCTACTATATTAAACATGTATTATTAGTAGTTTATGATACTGTTGCATAATATGGGGAGGTGCCGCCGTGGCCTGCTTCTGCTAGGGTGACGGGCGGCTCCACTCGTCGCCCTCAGTCCCGCGAAAATTTTCGCGTTTATAATTTATAGGATATCGTATAGTAGTGGTTCTCGGCAGAAGAGCCCCCCTCATCTCTGCCCGTGGGTGTCGTAAAAGGGGACTAATTAATAGGGCTGTTTTCGATCCGCCGGTAAACTTACAGCTCATGACTACGTGTCCGGTTGACGGTAATAACCTCGACCTTACATGAGACCGAAAAACACTTGGCAAAATGTAGGTCTATACCTCTGTCTACCCCTTTGGGACTGAATATGTATTTTTGGGAATAAAAAAAAGATATAACAAATGTAAGTAGTTTATTTAAATATTATAATATTTTATAACTAAATTGCTTTTGTCCTTTACTAAAATCCAGTGAAACTTATGCTATTCTAATGCAGACACAGGAGGGGCAAAGAGAACTACTAGAATGATGCTTGACCCCCCCCCCCCATTGGAGTCTTAGTCGGTACAAGTCCGATATAATAGCCGGGTGGAGTATTTATATTTTCGTGTTCATTAGTCGTCGAAAACATGAATTCCTCTGAACAAACACGGTTTCTTAGAGCTTAATCAAGCCAGATGCACATTGCAGACCAACTGCAATCGGAAGTAGCATCGAGCTGAACACGTGTTTGGAATACGGATTTGACAAGGGTATCAGTATAACATCAAAGTTTCAAGGGGCCGCTGTCTCCTATTGAACACGGAAATGTAAAAGTACCGCCGGGTGGGGGTTGTATAGCGTACTATACAACATACGGAAAGATTAAGATAGGAAAAAGTGAATCGCTCAGGCGGGACTCGAACCCGCGATCTTTCCCTTACAGGGGGAATGCTCTGACCACTGAGCCACCGAGCCACGCCTGAAGCTATCCAAATTCTCCTGTACTACCGTCTTAGGGCGACGGTTAGCATAGTTAATGCGTCATACTGATATGAAATCATGTGTAAGCGTCTGATCTTAATTACATTGCTGATTGCACAGTAGTTTCGGAGCGAAAGATTTTAGGCACAAATCATCTGAAGTTTTAATTCAGTGAAAACAAATAACCTGGCCTCCGATCCTACTAATTTTATGACATACCAAAACCACTGTCATACCGCTGACATTGCAAAAATTGACATTAAATTTTAGACCTTATGGCGCAGTCTTAAAGTCCAAAATGAAATGAGAAAGAGTTTATACCATTTTTCATTCACTCTACAAGATTGTCATTTAATTTTAGACTGTAGCAGTATCACAGTAAAGTGTAAAGTTTAGCATTGGTTACAGTCTCTGTGGTATCGCAATGGTAAAATTATTAGCAGAATCAGGGCCTTGATTTTTCTTATAACACTAATTCATTCTCTTCTTCATCCTAGCGTGAATCCCAGTCGCATCCGAAGCTATCAACTTGGAGTCCGGGGTCCGCTTTTAACAGTCCAACTGCGGATTTGGGTAAATTCGACATTTTCCATGAAGCGACTGTCATATGACCTCCACAACCCGAAGGCGATATCAATGCATTGCATTTAGACCAGTTGTTGTACTTTTGAGGGTTTGAGGGATCGAACCCGCGCCTCCTGCGCAGCGGCCGCGTTCACTAGCTGGCTACGCTACACATTTAATTTTTTTTCGCTAAATTATTTCTTACAGACAATTTCATTATCGAATCTGTGCCCAAAATGTTTGGCTCCCAAACGATTATAAAATCATCTGATATATAATGTCGCCGCCCACTAGCTTAATCAGCCGTTTTATTAACTGCTTAGGTTGTTAAGGGTGCCGTTCAATTAGCGGCCTGAATGACATTTAGCTATTTTATATACCTTTAGTTAGGTATATAACCAAACGGAGTATTAGGTAAAGATCTTGTTTATTCAGTCTTATGCTATAAGAATTAACATTGATAACTTTTCACATAGGGAAAATGGTGATTCTTATAGAAAGTGATTGAAAAAACATTTGATTCTCAAGAAGTGATGGAAAAAATAGTGATGTTTCATCAATTAATTAATCACTAAATTAAAAAAATGAGTGATGTTGGTCTTACTCTTCAGACTAAAAGAATAATATTAAGTCAAATTTTTAATTAGATGAAGCTGATGTTATTTAGGTTATCAGTTTTTGATGAAATAAAAATAGTGTTGTGACAAAGTGAATGATTATGACATTCCTAGTAAAATCGTTAGTAATTCCAATTAGTCTATATCTAATTCAAATTAGTCTAAGTAGTAATTCTAATTCCTAGTAAATTTTACTTTGATTTCGTCAATAAAGTCATGACAATGGGGATGCCACTGCGCTTTTATCCCTACAGAGATCGCATCATCGTAATGACCAATGTTAGTTGTTATCTACGTCGATTTCATTGTTTGTCTGACGATTTTTTATGAATATACTCCACCATGCCGCTTTGTTCAGTACGAGGATATAATGTTAGTGAAGTGTATTTATTTCCTAAAAATGCTTAGCTTAAAAACAGTGGGATACTATAGAGACAGAGGTTATGTCGGAACCACTTCAAGGATAGCGATTATGTTAGAGAATCTGCCTACACAGGCAGTATTTACGAGTTATCTTATCCAATTCAATTGTTTTTTAATCAGAAGGTGTCACATACTTATAATGTTGCTTTTTTTAGGACAGTTACAGCAATGCAGATACCTAAAAAAGGAACAATTCCAACCCATAATAGTTGGATAGATACAGTATTTTTCGTTGCATCAGGAGTTAAATGATATATATATATATCTTTTGAAAATTTAAGGATTACTTTTCGATGAGGCTAGTTTTCTTTCCGGTTAAAGTTGCATCTCTTTTCCGCAAATCTGCTTTGAGTTGTTGCATATTCCAAGTTGAATACATACAAAAAATACCAAAAAAGCACGATAGATAACAAAAAACAAGTCTCTTCAAATCTAACAGCTATAAATTCGTTATTGTTGTTAGGTCATTTCGCCCCCGTTGCCATCTGCAATTAGTTTTGCGTCGGCATCCCCATTGAGGATGGAGCCGCGGCGTCATGAGTGAACGAGAACTGAATGCATCACTATTACATTGAATATGGCAACATTATTTCACAAAGTGACATTAGCTGCTGTCACTTTAATTCGTTTAATTAAAAAGTCGACTATATATATACTTCACACGCTAGTTCTGTGCGTTCCATCTATATTATTCTTTTAGTCTGAGGGTCTTACTTTACATAACCAGAAGGATAGGATGAAAAAACAAAAAAATATTTCTGACATTCCCTAAAAAAAAGAGTGAAAACTTTATTTTAACTTCAATATACAAAATGAACACTCGACATAACGTAAATAAATAGGATTTTTTATAAAAAAATACATATTACTCTTATTTAAGTTGAAACGCAACTTTTTATGCTAATTATTATTATTTTTTTGCATTCTTATGAAAGGTAACAGGCATATTGAGTATTTAAACTTTTATTTATTTTTTAACGCAAAAGTGAGATTATTTTATTTTATATTTAGGTATATTATCTACATTATTTTTTGCATATTTCAAAAGACACGCTTATATTTTATTTTTGAAAAAAAATAAGAACAGGATAACTTTTTATAGGAAAATTCGAAGTCCCAATGTATTTTTAAAGAATAAAAATCTATAGAGGCACGCGCAAAAAACCAGGACGCGCCGTTACCCTCTCCCTATGTTAGATATTTTGACCATCCAAATCGCTATTATAAGCCTCCAGCACACAGTCGCGTAAGGATCGGTCGATAATATCACACGCGTTCTGTTTTTAATATATTATGTACTAGCTGACCCGGCGAACTTTGTACCGCCAATTTATTTATGGCCGCGTGGCGTCAGATCCCGTTCCCGCTGCAACCTCTACTATATTAAACATGTATTATTAGTAGTTTATGATACTGTTGCATAATAAGGGTTCTTATAACACGAGTTTTTTTTATATTATCACACGAGTGTTATAAGACCAAGTTATGTACAGTGACATACACTACTTTATCTACTCTCATACTATAATACATAAACTAATTTACTTTACAAACCAAACCAAACTTTGTTTAATTTAAATGTATAGAACAAAAAAAAAAGTTCGCGCCAACGCGCAAACATCGATTGCGCATGCGTGTTTCTTTTTTTTCCCGAATCGGCGGATTCTTTTTGTAAAGTAGAGGTTTGGTCCAGATGGAGGTTGTATAGGTGTATCGTTATGATTAAAAAGTTATTTTATGAGATAGGTGTCCATACAAGACCTGTATCGTAATAAAACTTTTTTTTTGGCCTGTGCGTAATGTTTGTCATAAGAGTTTTGATTTTAATTTTATAATCTTTGTATTATAGTATCAGAGTAGATAAACATATAAACCTTCCTCTTGAATCACTCTATCTATTTCAAAAAACCGCATCAAAATCCGTTGCGTAGTTTTAAAGATTTAAGTATACAAAGGGATATAGGGACAGAAAAAGCGACTTTGTTTTATACTATGTAGTGATAAGGTTGACGGCTACACGACACACTGCTGCGGCATGACAATAGCGCCCTTTACACGCACAGTCTTTCGCGAGGGTAACCCACATTCGAGTGTTAAAAAGCGCGTCGCAGGACGCCGCTGGTTCTTAGGAGCGTCCAGGATTGCGTGGCGGAATGCACGCACGTATAACCGCGCGATTGTGGGGGGAAAGAAAGGGAAAGAACGTGCGCTCAGCGCTTCCCTCTGAATTGTCGCGCGCGTGAAATCGCGTTTTAGGTTTCGCGTGGCCTATACCGCGCGAAAGATTTTGTGAACTTTGAACTTCAGAAGATAATCGCGCACGATTATACGTACGAGCATTCTGTCGCGCCATCCTGAACGCTCAAGAACGCGTGATTGCGTAACCGTATAAAGGCGGTTAATAACGACTGGTAAGAAATAGTGACGTAATAACGTGTCTGTGTGGTGAAGGCTTAACGCAGTTCCCAACTTTGGTAGGTTAAAATTAATGGGTGAAGTGTCAATTAAAGATCTAACTAAACTCTAGTCTCCTCCAATCTCTTCCTCATTTGATTTTTAATTTCCTTCCTTCTCATATATTCTTTTTTACTAATCATTATTGCTCTAGTAAATTTTTGGCTAACATTTCTCCTATTTTTACCGATATTTTTATGTACTGGTTCACTTTCGGTATGTACTGTTTCTTTTTCGGTATCTTCTGTAACTAACGGTACACTCTCAATATGTACCGGTTCTTCTTCGGTTACTACCGGTACGATTTCGGTATCAACCGGTTGCTGTGTTGATAAACAATGTACACCGAAATGTAAGTCGTTCCGATTTTCTAAATCTGCGAAGTCATTGACATTTTCTCGACTCATTTTGTTGAAAATCTTTAAAAATTGCCAGAATTCAATATCACCACCTTTGATATTAGATTTATAAAATTCAATCAACTGTTTATCACATTTATGTTTATTTTTAACCGGTTTCGGCGACGCGAACCGGTTATTTGAAGGTAGCGATATTTTAACCGGTATTTCTCGCACCGGTTTTTTGAAAATTTTATTATTTTTTTTACTTTTCCGCTTGAGCGTTTTGTACTCAATATGTCTGTTGACCCAATTTTTTGGTTTAAACCTTTTTGGATTCACTTCATGTTTTCTATTATGCAATTTCAACGCAGACAAAGTCTGACAAATTTTTTCACAACCCCCACACGGGTACAACATTTTGGTACCGCGCTTTTTAGCCAAATGACTAAGCTTTTTAATCCTATCCACGTAACCATCACCTTCTATTTTTAAATTCGTATACTCTTCCTCAGTAAACTCCGGCAATAGATACTGATCATTTAATCTCACCGCTTGTTTTTCAACTACCCACTCTCCACCTTTTTTTACTAATTTAGTTTTACCGAAAAATAAGTTTTTATTATGACGAATTTTTTCATCGTTTTTCTTGCAAGCTATTTTATTAAGATTACTGACACTGGGTATTACTTCTAATTCGCGGTCATTATTTAGTTCAAGGACGTATTTTGATCCATCTGAATTCTTTTTTTCGGTAATATGTCCGTATGCGTAAGTAATATTGATCTTGTGAACGAGTTCGACGTGCCTTTTGATGTTTAGATTAGTGACGTAACCGCAAAATGGACATTTTTTGAGCATTTTCTCGTTGCATACGTCGAAATGTTCGCTGCAGTGCATTTTTAGGTCGTTTTTCGTTTTGAAGATCTGAAAGAATCAAGGAAAATAAAGATCCAAGACTGAAACAGCGTACTGGTACAGAAATTAAGGGTTCTAGTTCTAATAAAAGTCTATTCAAAATCAAGTCTTAATCTGTCAAAATCAAATTAAATATCCAAAAAAAGCTTTTTTCGTAACAATTTTCGAAAGGCTATTAGAATCAATATTTTTTTTTACTTATTCACTTTATTTCATATTATTTTAAGTATTTCTTGACATAATAGGGAATATGCATGTGATTCAAATACCGCACATTTCGTTTTACGTGTGGTCTTTTCTTTTAGATTTACGTACATATTCATATTTTTTCATTTAATTACGATTTGATTAAGAAAATAATTGCCGAAAAGTGCATAAATTGAGAGGGAAATTCAAATGAGTGAAAACGTAACGCTATTGGTTGGTACACAGTTCCGACCAATGGCGTACCGACTCGTAATCGACATTGACGTCATATCACATAATACAAATATCGGTTTGTGTCGTCTGGTGTATATTTGTTGTGAATAATTGTCCAGTTGCATTATTAAATTGTAGTAAAACACAAAATATTAATATTATACAATCCAAAACACTTTTGCAACTATTCACGACATCATGTAGTTGTTAGCTGTCATGTACATTGACGTCACGACAAGCGCGCCAACATGGCGGTGCTGTCATGTACATTGACGTCACGACAAGCGTGCCAACATGGCGGTCGTTTGGAAAGCTGATATCAGCCTACTATTTTAAAACTTGTTTTAAAAACCAAATGTTGCCTGTTTGGCACTGTTTTTTTTTGTATTTATATAATGATGTAAATAATCATTTAAAAATATAAAACCAAACATGCATATTCCCTATTGTAAAATTTTTACGTTCATATGTGCTATTTATGTACTGAATAAACGAAATTTCTTCTTTGATCATATTACAATAATTGGTCCTCTTTCCAGTGAAATCGTGAGGGTTTTTGATATTTGTGTCAATTTTCATTAGGAGCTCTGGCTACCCTACTCTCCGCCGGTAACACAACACAAGTTATTATGGCCGCGGTATTCTGTAGGACGGAGGTACCTCCCCAGTCGGACTGCTCAATTGGACGGGAATACCCTCGTGTCCTACCTCCATTGTTGGACTGCTCAAATGGCCTACCATCTCTTTCTCTACCTTAACCACTAAATCTAGTTTAAACTGAACTTACCTTGAAACATATATAACACTCATGGCCATCAAACGTGATTTTCCCTTTTATATTTGCAGTCTCTGTATCACTATCTACATTATCACTATTATCACTATCTCTATCATATCTCACTGCTTTCCGCTTCCTTATTTTGTTTGTTCTCGTCCTAGTGATACGTTGTGCGATTGGAATATCACATATTGTATCATCATCATCATCGATTTTGTCCTTTTCGTTTTCAACTTCCGTGATAACTGATGTGATATTATCATTTACTGATATTTCATTATCAGGTTTATCATTGTTGTGATTATCATTTTGTGGTGTATTATTATCGTTTTGTAATTTTTCGTCAACAGGTTTACTGTGTATTGTTTTATTAATAGATATATGATTTTGTGATACATGATTAGCAGATTCATAATTAGCTAGTGAGCTAATATGGTTATCGTTTTGTATCATATCACTTGTATCGTTATGTGACATAACATCATCAGTTTCATCATTTTGTAATCTATCACTCTCATCGTTATCATTATGTGATATATTTTCTGAACCATCATCAACGTTACCATTTTGTACTGTATCATTACTAGAGTTACGATTTTGTGATATATCATTGACGTTATCATTATGTGATATATTTTCTGAACCATCATCAACGTTACCATTTTGTGCTGTATCATTACTAGAGTTATGATTTTGTGATATATCATTGACGTTATCATTATGTGATATATTTTCTGAACCATCATCAACGTTACCATTTTGTACTGTATCATTACTAGAGTTATGATTTTGAGATATATCATTGCCGTTATCATTATGTGATATATTTTCTGAACCACCATCAACGTTGCCATTTTGTGCTGTATCATTACTAGAGTTATGATTTTGTGATATATCATTGACGTTATCATTATGTGATATATTTACTGAACCATCATCAACGTTACCATTTTGTGCTGTATCATTACTAGAGTAATGATTTTGTGATCTATCATTGACAGTCTTATTTCGTAATCTGTTCAGAGGTTGGTCGTCTTGTGACGAGTCATTATCAGATGTATCATTGTGACTGGTTGTGATATTTTTATGTAGCGAATTGTTATTATCTTGAACGTTTGCCGATTTTTTGAAGTACGTTATCTTTGTTGGCTCTGAAATATATTAATGTTCGAAATTGTAATTTTTACTGTTTATTATCATCCATTTGGCTATTTGACATAAGTTAATAGTAAAAATGAGTATATTTATTTCACTAGTTGTATTGCGTGAAAGGATAATAAGTGAAAAAGACATTATGCGAAAGAAACACACATATCTAATTGCGAAAGGAACATTGTGGGAACGGGACATTGTGCGAAAGGAACATTATGAGCAAGAGACATTGTGCGAAAGGAACGTTATGAGCAAGAGACATTGTGCGAAAGGAACATTGTGAGCAAGAGATATTGTGCGAAAGGAATATTTTGAGCAAGAGACATTGTGCGAAAGGAACATTATGAGCAAGAGACATTGTGCGAAAGGAACATTATAAGGAAGGGACATTGTGCGAAAGGAACATTTTGAGCAAGAGACATTGTGCGAAAGGAACATTATGAGCAAGAGACATTGTGCGAAAGGAACATTATAAGGAAGAGACATTGTGCGAAAGGAACATCATGAGCAAGAGACATTGTGCGAAAGGAACATTATTAGGAAGAGACATTGTGCGAAAGGAACATCATGAGCAAGAGACATTGTGCGAAAGGAACTTTATGAGTAAGAGATATTGTGCGAAAGGAACATTATGAGCAAGAGACATTGTGCGAAAGGAACATTATGAGCAAGAGACATTGTGCGAAAGGAACATTATGAGCAAGAGACATTGTGCGAAAGGAACATTATGAGCAAGAGACATTGTGCGAAAGGAACATTATAAGGAAGAGACATTGTGCGAAAGGAACATCATGAGCAAGAGACATTGTGCGAAAGGAACATTATTAGGAAGAGACATTGTGCGAAAGGAACATTATTAGGAAGAGACATTGTGCGAAAGGAACATCATGAGTAAGAGATATTGTGCGAAAGGAACATTATGAGCAAGAGACATTGTGCGAAAGGAACATTATGAGCAAGAGACATTGTGCGAAAGGAACATTATGAGCAAGAGACATTGTGCGAAAGGAACATTATGAGCAAGAGACATTGTGCGAAAGGAACATTATGAGCAAGAGACATTGTGCGAAAGGAACATTATGAGCAAGAGACATTGTGCGAAAGGAACATTATGAGCAAGAGACATTGTGCGAAAGGAACATTATGAGCAAGAGACATTGTGCGAAAGGAACATTATGAGCAAGAGACATTGTGCGAAAGGAACATTATGAGCAAGAGACATTGTGCGAAAGGAACATTATGAGCAAGAGACATTGTGCGAAAGGAACATTATGAGCAAGAGACATTGTGCGAAAGGAACATTATGAGCAAGAGACATTGTGCGAAAGGAACATTATGAGCGTCACAGTAAGTACACAGACAGCCTCACCCTTCCGGGCCGCGCCCGCGTGCGCCGCCTGTATGCGCTCGTTGTACGCGCGCCGCGCCGCCTCCAGCGCCTGCACCGCCCGGCGGTTGCGACACTCCGCCAACATCTTCTCCACCGACTTCTTGACGGAGGCAATTTTACGCTTATCGGTCTTTGCTATCTTTTTTTTTGGAAGCTCTAAAAGGAAGGAAATAAAAAAATAATGTATAGGACTGGCGTGGTTGCGGTCACCGACATCCACGCAGGCGGAATCGCGGGTACAGGCTAGTTATTGTATATATGACCTACTTAAAGATCTAGGCCTATCGAGAGCTACAATAAGCTCATTACTAGGACGAATGTCTAAAGCGGCACTAGTAGATTCGCATCGAATAGATAGGCAGAGACGGGAACTTGGGGTAGTGAAGGTGAGTGTTGATGTACATCAACAAAAGGGGCCCCTTCTAAACCTACACTTGGGTCGCAAGTCCCAGGCACTGTCCCGAGTTCCCAACTCAGCAACGCGATGGACCCAGTACCTGCATGGAGAATCCATGAATTGCTAAGAATATCGGTCTCATACATACAGTAGCCTCAACGATAAAATTATACATACATATAATCACGCCTTTATCCCTCGGAGGGTTAGGCAGAGGTGAATTGACACCCATTCACGTAAAAGTCACCAATCTGAAAGCGCTTAAACAAGATCTATAGCACTAACCTTTCGGTTTGGGTGTGCTCAAAACCTGCTGCAAAAAGAACTCATCGAAAGATGTCTCCGGCGCCTCCTGCTTGCCTCTCTCCAGCAAACTCCTTGAGATATCCTCCTCTAAAACCTTCTCTGAGTACGCTAGAGTTGTCTCCGCGTCTACGTATTCTGGTTCTGGTATATTGACTGTGAAAAATATTCATAATTTATATATATCACTAGAGTCGGAAGGAGTCGGCCTTGCGGTCGAGAGGTACCAGGTTCTCATCCTGGCTGACGTGAATCCACTCCTTACACAGAAGTTTAGTTTAGCTGAAGGGGTTAGGGGAAATATTAATAATTTGGGTCAGCAATCTTCTATTTAAAAAAAAAGCAACCCCGAAGCCCTCGCCTCGTAATTTTACTCCAATAGTTGACGAAAACCAAACCGAATTTAAGTATTGTTAGTTATAGGTGAGTAATATAGGGGAGTGTGTGGTCAGGACCCTCCAGTTACTCCTTGGGCGAGGGAGACGGCAGCGTCTTTCTGCCACGCAAGCACTCTACTGCCTACGGCAACTACCGGCTCCGGCGGGCCTTGTAGAGGGCTGCTCGGAGGCTTTCCATGTGTCCCTCTGACCACCAGAAAGCACAGTGAACAGCCCCCACCCTGGAGGGTGAGGGCGTCGGTACGTCATACTCGCGGCCGACTCTAAAAATCTCCTGTATTAGAAAGCGGACAGCATTAAGCTGAGAGGCGGCCATTTATTCAGGACGGATGAGGGTAAGTTACTTTATTCATGGGGCTTTCCAAACGAAAGAGAGAAAAAAAGTGTACCAGATAAAGAAAAAAAACCAAACACATACCTTGCCTCGTGGGTTGGTTAATGATCTGCCTCGCGAACAACTGCTGGAACTCGTCCTGGTCCCTCATAGTCCTGCACATGTCTTCCTCCAGCACCTGGGTGGAGTACGCTATAGTTGTCTCCGGATCTTCGTATTCGCGGTCTGATACGTGTTCTGAGAAAAAAAAATACATATAGGTCTAGAAGAATAGTGCCATCCCAGCTCTTCGTGTGGTAGAAGGCGATAGAGGAATAGAGTTGTTCTTCATCCAACAGTAAACGTGGACATATTGAATAATTATAACACTTGTACTTTTCCACACTTTATTTTATTTTTATTTTTAACCTGACCGGTTTCACCTTACGGCATTATCAAACCTTTGATAATGCCGTAAGGTGAAACCGGTCAGGTCAAATTTATCGCGACTCAACATCCCCTATGTCCTTTCTCAAGCTGTAGGTAATATACTGGGTGTAAGTGGAACGCTCCCGAAGTCGAAGGCCCCTGGTAGTTTTCCAGGTACACTACATTTTGGCGTTTTTTCGATTTGATTTAAAAAAAAAAACATGTTTTTTTTCCTTTTTTCCGTTTCATTAGCATTACTACCAGTACTACCAGGGGATTCGATTCGGAATGATTCAGGAGCGGATGATGATGATGAGGATTCGGGAGCGTTCCCCTACACCCGGTATTTGTGTACTAAATTACATCAAGTTTTATCTTCAATAATGACGAAGTTTCATAAAAACTTTAATTCCTCATTTCAACCCCTTTTTTCGTAATAAAAGATAGAGGCTATCCATCCAAAGCTCTATTTTCTCTGTACGAAATTTCATCCAGATCGGTTCAGTAGTTTTGGCGTTAAATCGCAACAGACGGACAGTTACTGTATTTATGATAAGTGCCTGGATGACCGAGCTTCGCTCAGTATTTTTTTGTAACAACGCCATCTGCTGAAACCTTTAGTATTGTTGTGTCGTTAAAGCAGTTAGTTGCTCACATCGCCAATAGATGTCAGGAAGAGACATATTACTTTTTTTTTATAAATAAAATGACATTTTCTAAAAATGAATCCTAGCTAGATCGATTTATCGCCCCCGAAACCGCCTGTGGACTGCATTTCATGAAAATCGTTGAAGCCGTTTCCGATATTCCAATTATAATACAAGAATTTCTCGTTTAAAGATATAAGATTGTATGGATTCCACTTACCATCCATCTCAATCTTCTGTACATCATAGTTGAATTCGAATTCTGCGTTGAGTTCCATTGGTTCATCTTTTATAACCATTCTTTCTTCATCTGTTCTGCAACTACAAGTAAAATTTATATGTCGTCAATTAGCTTTATCGGCCGTTCAATTAACCGCCTAGGCTCTTTACTGAACGGCGTCGGTCAATTAGTGGCGTGAATGATGTTCAGCCAGTTGATTTAACGGCTAGGCAAATGACTTCGATCGGACTTACGAACTGAATTTAGATTTGAATTTAGACAGTAAATTACTTCGACATGCAATTATTAGACAACATACACCTTCTAATTGCCACTACTTCGACAGACGATTATTCGACAGACAATACTTAGACAAGTCACATCTTCGAATGACCACTACTTCGACAGAATTTTTATCATTCTCCTATTACTGGGTGGTTTAAAAAAAATAACCACGAAGGCTAAGGCGGGAGCTCCGCTCCGCTTCGCTCCCATCTTAGCCTTCTAACCTAACCTATCCGAGTCGAGGTGCTCTGAGTCGGGGTCTTAACCATAATGAAGTAATTTGACGCATAAAAACCAAAGAAAAAAAATACAGTTACAATTCAACGAAAGACTACAAAAAAATCTGTCGAAGGAGTGGTATTTCAGCATGGTTATAAAAAAAAAAACCACTAAGTGAAGATTGATGCGACCGGGACTTTTTTTAACGTGCAATACCACCCCCGCCGGAGCCGGAGGGGGAGGTTATATCGGACTCGAACCGACTAAACCGCACGCCGCCTGTGGGTCGCGGTAAGGTGAGGTAGCTATAAAGCATACCCCTCGCATCCCGGCTGACCCAGGGCCATCTATATCAATCTGGCCACTGGCTTCCCAACTCGTCCCAGGTACAGAGGAGCAGGGGAGGAGGCGCCATGGCCTGCTACTGCTGGGGTGGGGGACGGAGGTCATGCATCGACCTCCGACGCTCGAGTTGCCTCAGTTGGCGGGCAGCTTGGGGCCGCGAGTCTTCTTCGCTCCCGTTCCCGCTCCTTGGTGGCGCTTCTTTGAAGATGACAACGAGAGCAACACTCACCTATTCTGTACTACGAACTTAGTTTGATGTAACTTGAAGTAGTGTTCTTTTAAAAGATTGCTGGTAGATACAACTTCTGAACATATGTTACATTTTCTATCCTGGAAAGAACAATATATTTTTATATGTATGGCTAACGTTTAACCTCAATCGCACCTGATGGTAAGTAATTATTATGTTAACTATTAAAACAGAAAAAGTGAATTCCGTCAGCTCCCGGCGGTGAGTAGGGTAGCCAGAGCTCACTGGAGAGGTTTTGTGCTCTCAGTGGGAAGATCAAAGGCTATTCCTGCTTTGTCTTCTACACTGGCGGTACAGAAACTCTGTGTTTACAGGGTCGGCAGCACGAGTGTAACTCCCCTGGTGTTGCACACGTCCATAGGCCACGGTAACCACGCATCATCAGGTGGACCGTGTGCTTGTCTGCCACCTAAATGTTGTAAAAAAAGACGGGTTGCACTCCGGGGGTGCCGGCAGAAGTGAAAACTGTTTGTTTCTTTGTTTCTTCGTTATATACAGAGAAAAAGATAAAAAGAACATCCCATACCTATAATATAGCGCCAATCATAGAACCTATCACTAATTTTCTGTCAGAAGAAATTAATAAATTACAAACAGAAAAAATAATCACAAAAAGTAATAAATTACAAAAAGAAAAATAATTACAAAAAGTGTCAGAAGCCCAGGTTCAAACCCGGTACTATCTGAAACCATAAGTACTTATAGTCGAAGCGTTCACCGCTAAGCTACAGAGCTTCTTATCGTATTTTGCAAAATAAACAGTGTATAGCTAATGTTGTGTGACGTCAGTCGCCGGTTACGGTTCAAAGGTCAAGTGATCCTAACGCGCGAGTTTAACAATTTTTACCCATCCAACGAAGCTAAAGAAGGTTTCACTTCAAAAAAAACTCACCTGTGCGGTCCCGTGACCATATCTGAGATGTAGTATGATACATTTCTTGGTATAAGTGGTGAGCCCACACTTGTCACATATGTACTTTTCGCCATTCGGACCATGTTTCGTCCTAATGTGGAACGTTATAAAGGATTTCCGTACGTATCTGTAAGAGATGGATATTTTTCGGTTAAGCAACACCAGCTAAGTCGGTCTTAAGATGGGTGACCATTCATCGCACATTGAGACATCTTCGTGACTATGAAAGCACGTTAAGCCGTCGGCTCCGGTTGTCATACAATCATCTATGGTAGTCGTTACGGATAGTTGAAGACCTCAAAAGTGCGACCATTCTAGCTATAGAATCTAACATGATCGCGTTAATTCTCGTTCTCTTTATAATATATCATGGTAGCCTAGTGGTATGGGCAATGGACTGCTGAGACGAGGTCTCGGGTTCGATCCCAGGTTTTACCATGGCACACACCAATGACTTTTCGATGCTTTTCAAAGTTATGTGTGTATTTATCGCAGGTTTATAAGTGCCCGGTTAATGGCAATAGGCTCGCCACCTATTAAATTGGGACCTAAACATAAACTGGCGAAATGTGGATGCTAGCACCTCTGCCTACCCCTTCGGGGATACAGGCGTGAGTTTATGTTATGTTTTGGAACGCGAGAGTTTAAAAGATGGTCTAACTGTAGCACTTTGATATCGCCAACACGTTGTGGAGGTCATATGGCAGTCGCTTCACGGAAGATGTCGAAGTTCAACCGCTTTACAGTTAGGCCCAGAACGATACTCAGGCCCGTATTCTAAAATGCCAGTCAGCTGAATCGTGATTCATCTGAATAACAATTGTGTAGAGAATCTGCCAGAAAAGCTGTCCAATTTGTCAATGTGTCTTTTTTTTACGTGCGAGATATCCCCGCGGATACCCCCCTCCGGAGCCGGAGGTGGAGGTTATGTCGGACTTGAACCGACTAAACTGCACGCAGTCTGTAGGTCGATGTGCTAGGCCGAAGGTGAGGTTGACCCAGGGCCATTCCTCTCGGTCTGGCCCTCCTCGGGAGAGCTGACCACGCGGTCCCCGACTCGAACCCTGTATGGGGACACCGCCGTGGCCTGCTTCTGCTAGGGTGACGGGCGGCTTCACCCGTCACCCTCAGGCCCGCGCTCGGGGGGGGGGGGGGGGGGGGGGGAGATGGGCGGGGGTCGGTCTGCGCTCTCCGACGCCCGAGTCACCAACGAACGCGGACAACGATGTCCGCGAGTCTTTCTCGCTCGCCGTTCTTTACTAAACGGCGCCGTTCAATTAGCGGCCTGAATGGTGTTCAGCCATTTCATTAAACGGCTAAACAAATAGCTTGGAAGCGATGACGTTTAATTACTTGCCTAGCCATTTAATCAAACAGCTATAAAAATGAATTATTTCTGCATGGTTATAAAAAAAATAACCAGACCTTCTAACCTAACCTATCCAAGTCGGATTGCGTAACTTTCTCAATGAACCTATAATTAATTTTCTGTGAATACATCTCTGCCTACCCCCTCGGGGATTTACAGGTGTAAGTATTTGTATCTATGTATGTAATTTTCTGTCTTATTTCGGTGTGGTGCTCCATCTTACGAATGGCCTAAGCATTATCCAGCAAGGTTATTAAATGTAATAAACGTTACGACTGAATTATCATTCAGGCCGTACATTGGATGGCGCCGTTTACTTAACAGCCTAGGCAGTTAATTGGACGGCTGATTAAGCTAATTGACGGCAACATGTATACAATCTTTTCCCAAATAAATCGAGGATCAGCTGAGTCTAGAATACGGGCCTCAGACTTGAATTTCGTTTGACAACTAGATCTGAGGCCAGATTGTATTCTAGATGACAGTTCTAATGTCATTGTGAGAGTTTATTCACAACTGAGCGTTGTAATGGAATACGGACCTTAGACCTGTAAAGCGGACTCCGTACTCCAAGGTGAGGGCCTCGGACGCGACTGGATTAACGCAAGTATGATGGTTATTCAATGATTGTGATGATGCAGTTATTCAATAATGATGATAGAGGTTATACAATGATGATGGCTTATTTATTGATGATGGAGGATACGAGGGTCAAACTGAAAGTTCTTAGAAAATCAAAAACTGATTACATTAGCCAGTTATTAGTTTTATTATAGCTTTTCAAAATATTGTCCATCCACGTCAATACACCGCTGCATGCGATGGAACCACTGGGAAAAGCACTTTGCCCACTCGTCCTTAGGGGTCTCTTCAATGGCATCGCGATACGCAGCCACCGCTTCTTCAGCATTCATAAACCGCTTTCCTTTAAGTTTTTCTTTAATTTTTGGAAATAAATAAAAATCACAAGCCGAGGTCGGGGCTATACGGCGGGTGACCCAGTAATTCAACGTTTGATGTCGCCAAATAGTCGATCGTTCGCTTGGCGGTGTGCGACGAGGCGTTGTCGTGGTGAAGAAGGATCCTACTGCGAGGTCGTTTCTCTCGAACTTTTTCAAGACAAGTGGCAAACAATTGGTAGTGTACCATTCTGCAGAAACTGTTTTTTGATCCTCTAACACAATTGTTGCGAAATGACCTATCCTTCCAAAGAACGAGGCCACCATTTTTTTTTCCCGCACTTCGATCTCTCTTCACTTTAGTTGGCAACTCCTCGAAAGGAAACACCCACTGAGCAGATTATCTTTTGGTTTCAGGATCATAACAGTAAATCCAGCTTTCGTCACCTGTTAGTATGTCGAACACAGCATTTGAGTCACCTCCGTTAAATCTTTCAATCATTTTACGGCACCAATCCACACGATGGAGTTTTTGAGCCTCAGTCAAATTATGAGGTATCCACCTGGCGCAAAGCTTCCTGACCGCTAAATGTTCGTGGAGGATTTTGTGCACTTGACTCATACCGATGCCTAAGCTTGTCCGAATCTGCTGATAGGTCACTCTTTTGTCAGTTTCTATCATACGCCGCACAACACAGATGTTATCTTCAGTCGTCGCCGTAGAAGGCCGTCCCTCACGTAAATCATCAGTGAGATTAGTGCGACCACGTTTAAACTCATTAAACCAGTTGTAAACAGTCGCACGAGATGGGGCTTCATCGTGAAAGGCCAATCGTAGTCTATCATAACTTTCTTGTTGACTTAAATGACATCGAAAGTCATAAATAATCATTGCACGAAAATTTTCTCGTGTTAAATTCATGTTGACGTGACACAGACAATTTTCAATTTGCCGCCAAATCGTAAAACAAATGACAAATGAATGAAATATATACTCAGTAATATTGGCAAAGAGTTCTATTTTCAAATTTTAGATTTTTTTTTTTATTATATTGTTTATAAGTGGCCAGTTCTAAGAACTTTCAGTTTGACCCTCGTAGACAATGATGATGGGCTTACTTAATGATGATGGGGGTTATTCAATCATGATAATGGTTATTTCATTTTGACGATAGGGCTCTATCTAATGTTGTCGTTTATACAATGATGATAGGGGTTTTTCGATGAAGATGATAAGGGTTATTCAATGATGATGGGGTTTATACTAGGATGTTGATGTGGGGTTATTCAATGATGAAAATGGTTATTTAATATTGACAATAGGGATCTATTCAATGGTAATGTGGGTTATTCAATGATGATTATAGGGGTTATTCAATGATGATGATGAGGGTTATTCAATGAAGATGGGAGTTATTAAATTATGACGATGATGATGAAGTCATTCATTTATGGTGAATATGATGATGATGGGGGTTATTCAATGATGATAATGGTTATTTCATATTGACGATAGGGCTCTATCTAATGTTGTCGTTTATACAATGATGATAGGGGTTTTTTCAATGAAGATGATAAGGGTTATTCAATGATGATGGGGTTTATACAAGGATGTTGATGTGGGGTTATTCAATGATGATGGGGTTTATACAAGGATGTTGATGTGGGGTTATTCAATGATGAAAATGGTTATTTAATATTGACAATAGGGATCTATTCAATGGTAATGTGGGTTATTCAATGATGATTATAGGGATTATTCAATGATGATGATGAGGGTTATTCAATGAAGATGGGAGTTATTAAATTATGACGATGATGATGAAGTCATTCAATTATGGTGAATATGATGATGATGGGGGTTATTCAATGATAATATACTTACGAGACCCCACAGTAGTCGCAGGTGTATCCGCCGGCGGTGGCATGCTTCATCTTGTGTTCCCTCAGGCGCACCTTGCGCGAAAACTTGCGGTCACATTTATCGCACTGGTAGTGGCACTCGGGGTAGTGGATACGAGAGTGTTTCCGGAGCGTGCTCTGTGAGCAAAAATATAGCTCTTGGTAAATATGATGTCCTGGTACTCGAAAGTGGGACTGAAGATAATAATAGGTGAAATGAGGACGTTAATAAACTTCTGTCTACGTGAAATTTTACTCGCAGGTATGTATGTGTGTATGTTAATAATAAAACTGGCCAGTGGACACGCATAGACACCCTTACACTCACAACAAACCAACTTATATAAAGACCTTATGTGTGTCTCCCATCATGGGAGAAACATACCTCTTGGTAAATATTGCTACGCCCGGCGCTTGGCCACTTCAATATATGGCCAAATTTCCATAGGAGTGAGCGAGACGGCACTATAGAAAGAGACTGCATGCCTTGACGTCATTGTTCTAGAAGGAATGGAATGAATAGAACGAGACGTCAGGCTAGAAAGAGACAGCATGCCTTGACGTCACTGTTCTAGAACGAATGGAATGAATAGAAAGAGACACAAGACCTAATAGAACCTCCCAGAAAGTTCCTGTCTTTTTCAGAACGTACCTGTCTTTTCTCGATCTTTCGCTACTCGGCCGCGCCCGATATAAAAGGCGAGCTAACAGCCTCCGCTCAAGTTAGTCTAAGACTAGTATTCGAAGCGATCAAAGCGATAAAGTGTGTGAAGCTATACAGTGCGATTATACAAGTGACTGTGTGTTGTGTAAGGAAGAGTTTCGAATTTCTACGCGCTTTGCTGTAATTGAAGTGAAGCTGAATAAAGTCTGTCTTCAACGGTTGTCCTCGCATTTTCTATTCAAACCGATCCCCACGCTCGTAACAACTGGTGTCAGAAGTGGGATAGAAAATGCCGATAACGCCGAGAGACGACAGGGAGGGAGTTAAAACCCGAAGCCAGGCCGCGGAAGAGGCTGCGGGTACACCGAGTACTTCGACGGGTGCTTCAAGATCATCATCGGAAATTAACCTGAGCGCGATTATGACCTTATTGAAGGAGCAGGCTCGTCACCAGGCAGATCAGGCCCGTCGCCAGGAAGAGCAGACTCTACAATTGAAGGCACAGCTCCAGCAACAACAGGAGGAGCTGATCTGTCGCCAGGCAGAGCAGGCCCGTCACCAGGCAGAGCAGGCCCGTCGCCAGGAAGAGCAGGCCCGTCGCCAGGAAGAGCAGACTCTGCAATTGAAGGCACAGCTCCAGCAACAACAGGCAGAGCAGGCCCGTCAACAGGAGGAGCAGGCCCGTCAACAGGAGGAGCGTGCCTTGCAACTAAAGGTTCAGCTCCGGGAACAACAAGAAGATCTATTTGCCTTCTTGAAAGAGTCTAAAGCAGAATGGCAAAGAGAAATTCATTCAGTGCAAGACAGAATAGAAAGCCACGACAAGAAATTTGAGAGTTATGAGGAAGTTCAAAGTACCGCCATTTGATGGGACCTCCTCGTGGACTGCATACAAACTGCAGTTCGAGTCTGTGGCAAAGGCGAACGGTTGGGATAAGGAGCAAGCCAAAACAGCATTAACATTGGGGTTACGAGACCAAGCACTCAGTGTTTTAGAGGCGCTTGGAGGTGAAGTGACTTACGACCGCCTTCTTGAAGCGTTGGAATCACGTTACGGTGATAGTCACTTGGAACATGTCTACCGTGCCCAATTGAAGGACAGAAACCAGCGTCTTAGTGAGTCTCTGCAGCAGTGGGCTTTGGAAATAGAAAAGCTGGTGAGAAAAGCTTACCAAGGAGCTTCTTCGTCATTTGTTGACAGCATTTTGGTGCAAGCTTTTATTGACGGGATCAGAGACTTGGAGGTGAGAGCTGCCGTCCGTCTGGGTCACCATGCAACCCTTAAAGATGCTGTTGCTCACGCCCTTGAAGTGGAAGCTGTACGACATGACCCTCGAGCACATAGATTGCGTGAGATCTCAACAAATGAGCAACGTGTGTACCGTCGGGAATTCACACCCAGGTGTTATTTCTGCAAAGAGCAAGGACATATTCGGTCTAGCTGCCCGAAACGGACTCAACAAGGTAATGGCCAAGAACAAACGGCGCGACATCCAGATGCGCCGGAGCAACAGGGAAACGAGTAAACGCCAGGACTGCGGGACGGGTGCTGGCTGGTAGTGTAAAAGTCCCAATTCTGATCTCTCAAGCCAATGATGGAAATAGTCTGGTCATCGAAGGAGGTATTGATGGATCACCGTGCCACCTCACCATTGATACTGGAGCAAGTCGGACCGTGATTAGCTCTCGGCTGGTGAAAAATGTACCTAGAGATCATCTACATCAACTTAAGCATCTCCATCTGCAGACAGCTACCGGCCAGCGCATTTCCGTCCGAGGAGAGCAAGAAGTGGCGTTGGAAGTCGGTGATAAGACCTATTGGCATAAAGTCATCGTCGCTGATATCTTAGATGACTGCATCATTGGGTTGGATTTTATGAGAAAATATCGCTGTAAAATCGACGTGGATTGTGGCGTTCTGAAAATTGGGTTCGACGAAATTCCCATGGAAGGTGGCGCATGTGGAAAAGTGTTCTGTGCAAAACGAACTGTACTCCAGCCTAAATCACAGACCCTAGTGCCAATAAGACTACCTCAATATGGCATCAATTCTCATCGCTGTGCATTGGTGGAAAAAGTAGACGGCAGTAGTCCCTGGATACCAGCTCGTACTGTGGTAACAACACCAACCACAGCCGTTATAAGAATTTTAAATATGAGCGACAACGAGTGCGTCTTAAACAAAGGGACACTGCTTGGCACTTGTGAGGAGATCTCGTGGATACGTAGTTGCCAGGGTTCGACCAAAAGCGATGCTACAAGTGACAGAGAATCAACAGTGCTGAAACTACTAGAAGATTGTCGCAATGACCTCAGTAAGGTAGAGATGCTGAAGGCGCGGAACATGCTACTACGTTATAAAAACGTCTTTTCTATGCATGGTGGTGACATTGGCAGAACTGGAGTAGTACAGCATAAAATCGATACTGGTGAGGTAACGCCAATCCGTCAACGACCACGACGTGTACCGATTGCTCGAGAAAAGGAGGTGGAGGAAATGATTGAAGAGATGAAGAAGGACCGTATCATTGAACCCTCGGTCAGTCCATGGTGTTCTCCGGTAGTCCTTGTAAAGAAAAAGGATGGGACCACCAGATTCTGCGTCGATTATCGCCGACTGAATGATGTTACGAAAAAAGATAGTTATCCGTTGCCAAGGATAGATGACACTTTGGACACCTTAAGTGGCATGCAGTGGTTCTCAACATTGGACCTCAAGAGTGGGTATTGGCAAGTTCAAATCAGTCAACTAGATAAGGAGAAAACTGCGTTTTCTACTGGAAAAGGTCTCTGGCAGTTCGACGTCATGCCATTTGGATTATGTAATGCTCCGGCCACATTTGAGAGATTGATGGAACAAATACTTGCTGGACTGCTGGGAGAAGCCTGTCTGGTATATTTGGATGACATAATCATCATTGGAAAAGACTTCGACGATCACCTCAGCAAACTAGAGCAAGTTTTGACTAAACTACAGGGTGCCAACTTAAAACTCAGTCCAAAGAAGTGTTCACTTTTTAAACGACAAGTGAATTATTTGGGGCATGTTATTTCGAAGGATGGGATACAAACAGACCCTGAGAAGATAAGTGCCGTGAAAGATTGGCCGACACCAAAAGATAAGACCGACGTTCGTGCCTTTTTAGGTCTGTGTTCATACTACCGGCGGTTCGTGAAAAGCTTCTCCGATATTGCGAAGCCTTTGCATCGGTTAACGGAAGAAAAACGGAAATTTAGCTGGGATGAACAATGTGAAGCCGCTTTCAAAGACCTTAAGCAAAGACTCTGTGAAACACCAATCTTGGGTTTTCCAGATGCAGAAAATGAGTTCGTCGTCGACACAGATGCCAGCAATACTGGTATAGGAGGAGTCCTGTCCCAGAGAAAAGGAGACAAGGAGGCCGTGATTGCTTACTTTAGTAAGTCTTTGTCTAAACCAGAGAGAAATTACTGTGTTACACGAAGAGAATTACTGGCCGTGGTTAAGACATTGCAGCATTTCAGTAAGTTTCTGCTGGGCCGCAAGTTTCATCTGAGGACTGATCATGCTGCTTTAAAATGGTTGCTACAATTTAAAAATCCAGAAGGACAAGTGGCAAGATGGATTGAACAGCTCCAGGAATACGACTTCGTCATCGAACATCGGAGTGGGAAAGCGCATGGAAATGCAGATGCGCTCTCTCGAAGACCTTGTCCGGTGGAATGTAACCATTGTGTCAGGCAAGAAGCTAAAGACAGTGTAGCGATTAGAATAATAAGGACTGATACTGTCAGCGATGAGTGGAGTAGCAAAGCCATGCAGCAAGCACAGCAAGAGGATCGAGACATCAAGCCTATTCTCGAATGGATAAGGGCAGGAACACCTAAGCCGAAATGGAGTGATGTCTCCCAAATGAGTGCAGCTACGAAGAGCTACAGGGCACAATGGGAAAGCCTCGTGATACACAATGGAGTCCTGTGTAGAAAATGGGAGTCTGCAAACGGGAAAGACTCACATCTGCAGTTGGTTGTCCCAAAGATTAAAATTAATGAGGTTCTGAGATCATTTCATGACGGAACTTCAGGCGGCCATCTTGGTGTGAAGAAGACCTTGATGAAGATTCGTCAACGATTCTATTGGATCCATTGCCGTGAGGATGTTGAAGATTGGTGTAGGAAATGTACATGCTGCGCATCGGTAAAAGGGCCGCATACAAGGAGCAGGGGAGCATTGAAGCTATACAATGTTGGAGCGCCTTGGGAAAGGATTGCATTAGATGTTGCAGGGCCATTTCCTGCATCGGAGTCTGGAAACAAATACATCTTAGTAGTAATGGACTACTTTACTAAATGGCCGGAGGCTTTTGCCATACCTAACCAGGAAGCAACTACAGTCGCGGAAAGACTAGTCACGGAAGTGTTTTGCCGATATGGAGTTCCTCTGGAAATACACAGTGACCAGGGAAGGAATTTTGAATCACAGGTATTTCAAGAAACCTGTAGGATAATGGGTATTCATAAAACCAGGACCACCCCATATCATCCGCAGTCTGACGGAATGGTTGAAAGATTTAACCAAACCTTGGAAAGGCATTTGGCTAAGGTTGTTGAGAGCCACCAGAAGGACTGGGATAGTCATATTCCTTTGTTCTTGTTGTCTTATAGAACAGCGATACATGAAAACACAACGGTGACGCCTGCGTGTGCAAACTTTGGCAGAGAACTGAGACTACCGGCTGATCTACTGACTGGACGTCCTCCAGATTCACCGCAAGAAATCACGAAATATGCTAGTGCATTGCGCGATAGACTAAATGACGTTCACACCCACGTCCGTGAATCTGGGCTCCAGGCAAGCGACAGAATGAAAACCCGATACGACCGCAACTCTCATCAAGCCGGGTTCGACGAAGGCTCGTTGGTATGGCTACACAATCCGATGCGTCGCAAAGGCAAATCTCCGAAATTGACTCCAACCTGGGAAGGGCCGTATAAAGTTGTCACCAGGATCAATGACGTTACATACCGGATACAACGCAACCAGCGAAGCCCCTTGAAGGTTGTACATGTTGACCGACTGGCGAGAAACTACGGATCTAATAATGCTCGGGACGAGCATGTCTAAGAAGGGGGTAGTGCTACGCCCGGCGCTTGGCCACTTCAATATATGGCCAAATTTCCATAGGAGTGAGCGAGACGGCACTATAGAAAGAGACTGCATGCCTTGACGTCATTGTTCTAGAAGGAATGGAATGAATAGAACGAGACGTCAGGCTAGAAAGAGACAGCATGCCTTGACGTCACTGTTCTAGAACGAATGGAATGAATAGAAAGAGACACAAGACCTAATAGAACCTCCCAGAAAGTTCCTGTCTTTTTCAGAACGTACCTGTCTTTTCTCGATCTTTCGCTACTCGGCCGCTCCCGATATAAAAGGCGAGCTAACAGCCTCCGCTCAAGTTAGTCTAAGACTAGTATTCGAAGCGATCAAAGCGATAAAGTGTGTGAAGCTATACAGTGCGATTATACAAGTGACTGTGTGTTGTGTAAGGAAGAGTTTTCGAATTTCTACGCGCTTTGCTGTAATTGAAGTGAAGCTGAATAAAGTCTGTCTTCAACGGTTGTCCTCGCATTTTCTATTCAAACCGATCCCCACGCTCGTAACAATATGTTACCCTGGTACCTATTGCAGACAGTAGTACCAGTCTGTGTGGTAAATTTAATTTATTAAGCGTACTTGTATAGACTACGACTTGAGATAAGCTAGAGATGGCTCTTGGTATATATGTAGTCCTGGTACTTCTATCACGTATTTAAAAAAACCGTGGTACTCCGACAGTGGCCATGGAAGTGAAAACAATCAACCTTGCAATTAGACTAGTCGCGTGATAAATCCGAGTACTCTCTGTGTATGGACTAGCGCTGACATTTATTATTATTGTATAGAACAAGACGTCCGCTCGCTCGTGCTTTCTGTCGCATTATGACTAGTTGATCAACGAAACCATAACTAAATCGTCGTCAGTTTGTTTGTGTGCATAAGGAAGGCGGCAGGGCGCGACATTCGGACTCAGATAAGCTATAAGACATCTCTTGGTAGATATATTGTCTTGGTACTAACGGGACTGGGAGTAAAACGACACACATATCGCACTGGTAGCAGCACTCGGGGTAGTGGATACGAGTGTGTATCCTGAGCGTGCTCTGTGGGCAAACGTATAGCTCTTCATAGATATGCAGTCCTAGTACTAATGAGACCAGAGAAAAAAAATGCGGTCTTACATATCACACTGGTAGTGAGTGACACTCGTGGTAGTGGATACGAGAGTGTTTCCTGAGAGTACTCTGTGGACAAACATGTAGCTCTTCATAGGTATGTTGTCCTGGTACTAACAGGATTGGGGGTAAAACTTGCGGTCACACATATCGAAATGGTAGTGGCACTCGGGGTAGTGGATACGAGTGTTTCCTGAGCGTGCTCTGTGAGCAAACATATAGCCCTTGGTAGATATGATGTCCTGGTACTAATGAGACTGGGAGTAAAACTTGCGGTCACACATATCGCACTGGTAGTGGCACTCGGGGTAGTGGATACGAGTGTGTTTCCTGAGCGTGTTTTGTGTGCAAAACATATAGCTCTAAATAGATATGTGAGTAAAACTTTAACTTTACCTATATGCATATTCTCTCTGTTATTGAGTAAAATTGACTTAACCGTCCCACGTCAGCATAGCCGCATCAAATATAGAAAAACGTTCAATCTACCCAAAGCACGCACTAATTATGGTCAACATTCTAGCCTGTATCGCATTTGCTTTTTGTACAATGAAGTCTGTCAGGAGGTGGACATATTCAGCCCATCAGTCCCTAGGTTCAGGAGACTTCTGCTGGATTTAGCGTACTCTTGGGTTAGTGGCTGCGGGGCTGAACTATGTCCACTTACGGGTCAATATTGTTAGTATTTATTTTTGTAAGTCCAGAGCACATCTATGTATATGCATGCCGTGCTCACGTCTAGAAGGAGATTCTCGCTCCAACTTATCAATGTGTATGTGTTGCTAAAGTGTCAATTTTCAGAGTGTATCCAGGTTAGTGAGCCGAAAAAAAAAGGCATTTGGGGTCGCGAAGACCTTTGGACCTCGAGGGGCTCCTGGCTAAGTGGTGAGTCGTCTCGTCTTCAGGTCTACTCACTCTATCTTTGAAGGTCTTCCCGCAGGTGGCGTAGCTGCACTGGTACGGTCTGATGTCGACGTGCGACTGCAGGTGCCTGGTGACGTTGTTCTTGGTGACGCTGCGACCGCAGATTTCGCACTCGGTGCGGGTGACTCTATCGTGGACTGTCCTCTGGAAGGGACACACAGTTTTAATGTTAAAGTTCTGTATAAACCAGTACAACGGCATTTATAAAAGTTAAAACGACAAAATTAGCAAAAGTATGATGCTTGCAGATACATTCTATCATTACGAGATAGGCAAGAGATTTATCGTCACACATTGTGACCGGCAACGGTGCGCACAGTGCGGTATGAGAGGAACTTCATCCCACGCACGCTCACGCTGTGGAATGAACTCTGCTGTAGTTTTCCCAAGCGACATACAATATGAGGTTCTTCAAGGGCATTAGACGGTTTCCACAGGATTGGCAGCGCGAGTGTGTCGCTCCTGGTGTTGCACAAGTCCATTTCAAACAGCAGTTCCTTCCGTGAAGATCAAGAAGGATAGAAACAGTATGAGAAGGATTGGTCGCGGGTCAAGTCCCTGGACGAAAATTAAGACAATAGGAAAAAAACAGCATGTGAACGGTCAATTCAAATCAGGCGGGAAAATGCATGGGGTAATTTTTAAGTGGTTATTAAAATTAACCTATTTCAATATTAATTGCTCGCCCACTATTAAATCGAAAAGCGAAATTCATAATTCAGTCAACACACTACAATTAAAAAAGTGCTTGTGCATTGCCTGATCTGACCACGGCCCACCTGATGGAAAGTGGTTACCGTGGCCCTAAACTGTAAGTTGCGTGGCATTAAATATAACAACTCACCACATGCATGTTTAAAGATGTTTTCGTCTTAAACGCCTTGTCGCACTGCTCACATCCAAACTTGCGAGTGTCCAGTCCGTAATGTACTTCGTCTATGTGTATTCTAAGGGACATACTCGACTTCAAACTGCAAACAAAAGACACATTTTACAGACAACTCATCAACCCCTCTAACACCTGGAAAGGAGGTTGAGTGGGAAAATGAGTAAAATAGTTCAAACAGATATGGGCTGCATGATTACTATTGGATGAAGCAACCGCCTTTTACAACCCCCACGGGAAGAAACGGGATGGAACTTACATCTTTTTACATTTGTTGCAAGGGTATTCCTTGAGGATGCCCATATGTCTCTCTTGGTGTTTCCTCAGCGTCGAGCTGTCGCGACACGCGTAAGGACAGAACTTGCATTGGTATGGTTTTTCCTCTGGAAAGAAGAATATTTATATATTATCACGCTTGTATATTGCTGAAGGGATAGGTTGGGGCGCTACCCAAGAAGTCCTGGCTTGACGTCGTGGGCTTGCCAATGGTCTCATTACCATGGATGACCAAGCTCGTGCGTAGTGTAGGAAAAAGAGCCAGTAGACCCTAGGCTTTTATTCAATCTAGAAAAACATAGTTGTTTCTTATTGACGTCAAAACTTATTCTACTTAAGCTAAATTTCCCACCGCTTCCAAGGCGCTGGTGGAGAAGAAACGGTGCAACAAACTCCACTGCGGCATTTTTTAAGACGTCTATTTACAATAGTTATTTCCTTAAGGCTAAATCTGGACGAATCTCCACTTGTCTCTAATCTAAATCTTAATAGGTATATAAAATTCTCGTGTCACAGTTTTCGTTGCCAAACTCCTCCGAAACGGCTCGACCGATTCTCATGAAATTTTGTGGGCATATCGGGTAGGTCTGAGAATCGGCCAACATCTATTTTTCATACCCCGATTCGCGATAACCGACATCCACGCGGGCGGAGCCGCGGGCGACAGCTAGTCTAATATATAAAATTCTCGTGTCACAGTTTTCGTTGCCATACTCCTCCGAAACGGCTTGACCGATTATCATGAAATTTTGTGGGCATATCGGGTAGGTCTGAGAATCGGCCAACATCTATTTTTCATACCCCAATTCGCGATAACCGACATCCATGCGGGCGGAGCCGCGGGCGACAGCTAGTAAACAATAAAAAAAACTTTATAATAAAACAATTAACCTAAGTTAAAATATGACAAAAATGTCACGTTCCTAGTACAGTACAGCTTTTAGAAGGTGCTTGCACCATGCAGCAAGCCATCAAGCCAGACATTTTTGTCTTTATGGTAATCATCTGTCCTATAGTACCTATGCTTTTTTATTTTACATAAAGTGGTCTTTATATAGGTTATATAATTCATTGTTAGGTATACCAAGGACTAATACATGCAATCCTCGGATACTCGGTCCGATGATTATCTCAATAGTTTAGCGTTTCTTGGTTACCTTCCTGCACATTCCCTACCAACTAGAGAAGGAAATTGTCTAGACCACATATTTTTGAAAACAAACTACCAATGCCACACGTTCGTCTACGACACTACGATAACTGACCACTGTTCCTCCTTATTATGTCTAAATAGCCGACCTACGCGAAACCACACTATTTCTACTATCTCCAAGATTGATTATGAACAACTCGACATTACTATGGCCCAACTAGACCTAACTTCAATCCTTCATTTGGAAAATGCTGACATTGCCACCGATAGACTCATTGAATTGGTAACCACTGCCATATCTACAAATACTTCGATCACAAAAGTATCAACTAAAAAGAGAATACTGAAGCCCTGGATTACGACTGGTCTGTTACGTTGTATAAGAAACAGGGACGCCTTACATAGAAAGGCGAATAAGTATCCGGATAATGAAGTATTGAAACTCACTTACAGAAGATATAGAAATTATTGTACTCGAATTCTGAAAAAGGCGAAACGGATTTTCGATACCCAGGAGCTGGATAAGGCATGTCATAATCCAAAACAACTTTGGGACACAATAAAACGAGTTACTGATATTACTAAACCCAGAAACACAGCTACGCAGTTAATAACCTCCACATCTTCACCATTACTGTCCTGTAACATAGTAAACACATTTTTTGTTGATATAGGCAAAAAGCTTGCTGATAATCTCATCTCTAAATTACCCCAACAACTCACCCACATCAAATATGGCACGACACACCTATCTTCGTTCGTTTTGGAACACACTGACTGTGATGAAATTATTGCTATTATACATTCGCTACGTTCTGATGCCGCTGCTGGTTGGGATACCATTACGCCCTATATTTTAAAAAAATATGCCTTTCTTCTGGCACCCATCCTATGCTACATATTTAATATCTGCCTTGACACGGGTATCTTTCCTAATTCCTTCAAAAAGGCAATTATCCATCCAATCTTTAAAGGTGGAGACGGGAAGTTACCAAATAACTACCGCCCCATAGCAGTTTTAAGTTCACTATCCAAAGTTCTCGAGCGCTTAATAAACAGAAGACTGGTAAACTATTTTTTTTTTTTTTTTTTTTTTTTTTTTTATATAGGACACGTCAATTTGACTTCACCTCGCCTGATGGTAAGCTGAAGGCAAAGTCTCAGAAAAGAGGGTCACCATTACAAACACGTACCATGTTAACAATGGTGGCACTCAGCTTGACGGCCTCATCAGATGCTTTTTCACGCCCCGCTTAAAGGACCCGGGACTGTAGGAAGAAGGAAACACGTGAGCTGGCAAGGAGTTCCAGGTCTTAATGGTGCGACAAAGAAAGGAGTCACCAAACCGCTTGGTTCTTGAGGGAATATTCTGCACCGTATACGGGTGACATCTAAGCCCTGCTCGTGTTGTCCTATGTAGGAAAGGAGAGGGCGGGACCAGTTGGAAGAGCTCATCAGAACATTCACCATGGTAGAGACGGTAAAATACTGCCAAGGATGCAACATCTCTACGCATCTGCAAAGGCTCAAGGGTGCTTGTGACCTCGGGATTCCCAATAATGCGGACCGCACGTCGCTGCAACCTGTCGAGAGCATCTAATAAGTACTTTGCGGAGCCATCCCAGAGATGCGAGCAGTATTCCACGCAGGACCGAATTTGGGTCTTGTATAGAAGACACCGCTGCTCCGGCGTGAAAAACCGTCTCACTCTGTTCAAGACTCCGAGTTTACGCGAGGCTGTTTTGATGATACTCTCGATGTAGTTTTTGTTATTAAGTTTGCAGCGAACATCCATACCGAGGATAGTCAGGTTGTCCTGCAGTGGCAGTGGAGTGCTCTGAAGAGTGGGAAGGGGAAGGAAAGAAGATACCTTTGCTGTGAACGCACATGCCTGTGTCTTCTTGGCATTGAACTCGACCAGGTTCTCAGAGCCCCATTGGGAAATGTTGTTCAGGATCCGGTCAAGCTCAGTGACAAGAAGCTGCCTTTTATCTGCGATATCCGACTGCTTATCCGCAGGACGTCCATGATAACTCCCGTGCAAAGTGCTATCATCTGCATAGCAATGAATGCTGCCGGTAGACAGCATGTCATTGATATGCAGAAGAAAGAGAGTAGGGGACAGGACGGACCCCTGCGGCACACCAGCATTTACCTGCAAGAACTCCGAGGCGCGTCCATCACAAAGGACGCGAATACGGCGATCCTGCAAGAAGCTAGCAACCCAGTTGCATAGTCTAGGGGGCAGACCGAAGGCTGGTAGCTTGGAAAGAAGCGATTTGTGCCAGACTCTATCGAAAGCTTTGGCGATGTCAAGACCAATTGCCAGTGACTCGCCGTGCTTGTCCATAGCCTCACCCCAAAGATGGGTAACATACGCCAGAAGATCACCCGTTGACCGTTTCGGCCTGAAGCCATATTGCCGGTCATTAATTAGGGAGTGATCTTCAAGGTGACGCATGAGCTGTTTGTTAATTATGTGCTCGAACACCTTGCACAGCACTGAGGTGATGGCTATGGGTCGATAGTTAGTCGGGTCTGAGCGATCCCCTTTCTTGGGGATCGGCTGTACATTCGCCTCCTTCCAAGCCGAAGGCACTGTACCCGAGCTGTAGGACAGCTGGTACAGCCGCGCAAGCATTGGAGACAACTCCGCTGCACATTTTTGTAGAACCACTGCCGGAATACCGTCCGGACCACTGGCTTTCCGTACATCGAG
This sequence comes from Eilema caniola, assembly GCA_949126895.1. Classification (NCBI taxonomy): domain Eukaryota; kingdom Metazoa; phylum Arthropoda; class Insecta; order Lepidoptera; family Erebidae; genus Eilema; species Eilema caniola. The sequence goes on from OX421487.1 coordinate 1,469,794, forward strand.
TGACTGCAGCACTGCACGGACATCGCGTTGCCTGATACGAATATCAGGCATTGCATGGTCACTGATCGGTAGTGTCGGTGGCTGCATGCCACAATCATCGATTCGGGAGTTGGCCGCAAAGAGATTAGCCAGCAAATTTGCTTTCTCCTGCGACTCATGGGCCAGGGATCCATCGGGGTTGCGCAGCGGCGGCAGCGAAGGCTGGCAGAAGTTGGCTTGCACGGCTTTGGCCAGTCGCCAGTAGCCACGGCTGCCCGTGGGATGCGCTACTAGTTCCTGACCAAGCCGCGCTATGCGCTGGGCATCCGCTCTGACATAAGCCCTCTTGCAGACCTTTGTGGCTCTATTGTACGCCGCCTTGAAATGGCCCACGTCAGGATCGCACGTAGCGCGCGCCCTCACCCAAGCGCGGTACGCGGACCGTTTATAATTAACAGCCTCCGCGCACTCGCGCCCGAACCAGGGGCGGGCTCTGCGGGCACCGGCGATATCAGTGTAGGGGATATAATATTCCATGCCCAGACTGATCTCACCGGCGACAGCAGTTGCGCCCTCAGATGGGTTCTTGCCTTCAAAGCAGCGTTCAACCCACGGGATGGATGCAAAATAGTCACGCAATCCATCCCAGTCTGCTGACGAGTAGTGCCAGAGACGCCGTTTCCCCTGTACGGGTCGTGGTGGCGCTTTAATGGGCACCTTGGAACGGACCAGACTATGGTCGGATCCGCCTAAAGCGGCACTCACCGAAACACTGTACTGGTCCGGGCGACTCGTCAGCAGAAGGTCCAGCAGAGAGGGCTCATGGTCCGACCTTTTTGGTATTCTAGTAAATTCGTGTACCAGTTGGGTCAGGCCATGCGCCAGAGCAAATGCATGGGCGGCTCTTCCCGCATGGGTTGTTTTAGAGGAACCCAACCAGATCTCATGGTGGGCGTTAAAATCCCCCAAAAACACCAGCTCAGCGTTCGGAAACCGCTCCTGCGCATCATCTGCCGCCTGACTCAGGTATTCGAAGAGTCGAGTTGTCTCGGCATCTCCTGTATGGGAGCGGTAGAGGCACACATAGATCTGACTCGTAGAACCATGGTCTATGTGTACCCAAAGGGTGGAGAAGGATGGGTCCTCTAGGCAGCGCAAACGGCGACAACAAACATCCGCCCTAACAAACACGCACACCCCGGCTTTTGCACGGAAATTCTCCTCGAGGACATAGCCGGGGTAGAGCAAGTAGGTCGTGTCGTCAGGGCAGCGTATTTGTGTCTCCGTAAGAAATAGCAGTGCTGGTTTTGCCGTCTCCAGGTGTTGGTGGACGGCGTTGAGGTTTGTATGGAGCCCACAGATGTTCGTGGACTCCACCTCAAATAGCGAGCCCGTGGGAGAATGTCTTGCCGCTGTGTAGCCCAGTATTCTATTTTGCGCTGCCATAAGGAGGAGGTAAGGGAAGGCGTGAAAAAAGGGGACTATCGTCGCAGCACCGCGTGACAAATCGCGGGTGATTGGTTTTGTCTATGAATGTGAGGAACGGCGAGAGCCGACACGCCGAACGGAAGGGCCCCCGTACCCCCCCGAGTATGGTCGCCGGGCTCCCTCCGGTCACCAACCGGCACGACGAGCCATATCGGGATTATGCGCGACCTGGTGGGGCAGCCTCCCAGGGTGGTTAGTCCCGGTTGGGCCCCTGTACTATGCCGCGGGCGGCCAGCGGCACCACCGTTTCTACAGGTCTCCCTGTTCGGCGCGTCGCCCCGCGCCACCCCCCACTAGACTACGCCAATACCCACCGGTCCCGCTAGTGCTGCGACCACAATCCCCCCTGCCCGGCTATGCACTTGCTGACCCCTGAACGCAATCCAACCGAGATTGGATTACTATGGAGGGTTTTTCGCATAGTGCACGGTGGTACCAACCCGGTCGAAATTTGTGACAGATTTGTGTCATCAAATTTCTACCACCCACAAAACTTTGGAACACTATAACCTACTCTCTAAACACCAATACGGTTTTCGCAAATCTTTATCCACCTGTGACGCGGTTTGTGAGGTGACTAATTATGTTGTTCAAAATATTAATAATAATAAAAAAGTCCTTACCATATTTTTGGACCTCACAAAAGCGTTCGACTCTGTTCCCATCTCTACCCTCTTACTGAAACTGGAGAGAATGGGTGTGAGAGGGACTCAACTAAATCTCTTTCGGAGCTACCTTACGGGTCGCTCACAGTTTGTTAGGATAGATAGCCACAACAGTGATGTCCTCCCTATCTCCTACGGTGTGCCACAGGGTAGCATACTCGGTCCAACATTGTTTCTTGTCTATATCAACGACTTATGTAATCTTAACATAAAGGATGGTATAATAACATCTTTTGCTGATGATACTGCTATAACTGTCACTGCAAACACTTGGAAGCAACTAGAAGGCAGGGCACAGCTTGCATTAGACTCTGCACTAAACTGGCTACACACTCACACCCTGACACTCAACTCTTCCAAAACCAACTTCCTTACATGGTCCATCAGCGCAGCCTCCCAACCTCGTAGCACTATAAACATAATCGCTCACACTTGTGGCTCTGGAACTCTGCCTCCTTGTGGCTGTCCACATCTAACTCCCGTTGAAAATGTTAAGTACCTGGGGGTGACGCTGGATAGGAATCTCAACTTTAAGACTCACATCACTAATGTCACAGGGAGAATTCGCAAATTAATCCACATTTTTAAAACTCTTCGTCACGTCACTAAGTTTGTGGTTATCCGGAGTGTCTACTTTGCGCTATGCCAATCCGTAATAACATATTGCATATCTTGTTGGGGTGGAGCTGGTAAAACCTTGATGAAGCCGTTAGAGGTCGCACATAGAGCGGTGCTGAAAGTGGCAACCTTTCGTCCGATCATGTTCTCAACAGATGAATTATATAAAAGCTGGAATATATTGAGCGTTCGTCAACACTTTATCCTCCAAATTGTACTACTCCAGCATCATAAAACACCATACAGGGTGATCGACAAGCGTAGAAAAGATAAAATCTGCACCATTCCACTAGCACGGTCGTCTTTTGCTCAAAGATTTTCTTGCTTCCTCGGCCCATACCTATACAACCAAATAAATAAGCATTGTCCAGTGTTTGGCTTAAGCATCTTTGAATGTAAGAAACTGGTCTTCCTGTTCCTTCGTAGCCACGACTACGAAGAAACAGAGAAATACTTGCCTTAACGTTGTTTCTGATTCTCCCCCACCAATAAGCCAATAAGCATACAACTCTCTCTCTCTCTCTCATATACACACACACACACACACACATAAACACAACACAACACACACATACATGCACACACACACACACACACATTTATTTTATTAAAACTTCTATAATTAGGTTCTGTTTTTTTTTTTTTTTTTTTTTTTTATATAGGACACGTCAATTTGACTTCACCTCGCCTGATGGTAAGCTGAAGGCAAAGTCTCAGAAAAGAGGGTCACCATTACAAACACGTACCATGTTAACAATGGTGGCACTCAGCTTGACGGCCTCATCAGATGCTTTTTCACGCCCCGCTTAAAGGACCCGGGACTGTAGGAAGAAGGAAACACGTGAGCTGGCAAGGAGTTCCAGGTCTTAATGGTGCGACAAAGAAAGGAGTCACCAAACCGCTTGGTTCTTGAGGGAATATTCTGCACCGTATACGGGTGACATCTAAGCCCTGCTCGTGTTGTCCTATGTAGGAAAGGAGAGGGCGGGACCAGTTGGAAGAGCTCATCAGAACATTCACCATGGTAGAGACGGTAAAATACTGCCAAGGATGCAACATCTCTACGCATCTGCAAAGGCTCAAGGGTGCTTGTGACCTCGGGATTCCCAATAATGCGGACCGCACGTCGCTGCAACCTGTCGAGAGCATCTAATAAGTACTTTGCGGAGCCATCCCAGAGATGCGAGCAGTATTCCACGCAGGACCGAATTTGGGTCTTGTATAGAAGACACCGCTGCTCCGGCGTGAAAAACCGTCTCACTCTGTTCAAGACTCCGAGTTTACGCGAGGCTGTTTTGATGATACTCTCGATGTAGTTTTTGTTATTAAGTTTGCAGCGAACATCCATACCGAGGATAGTCAGGTTGTCCTGCAGTGGCAGTGGAGTGCTCTGAAGAGTGGGAAGGGGAAGGAAAGAAGATACCTTTGCTGTGAACGCACATGCCTGTGTCTTCTTGGCATTGAACTCGACCAGGTTCTCAGAGCCCCATTGGGAAATGTTGTTCAGGATCCGGTCAAGCTCAGTGACAAGAAGCTGCCTTTTATCTGCGATATCCGACTGCTTATCCGCAGGACGTCCATGATAACTCCCGTGCAAAGTGCTATCATCTGCATAGCAATGAATGCTGCCGGTAGACAGCATGTCATTGATATGCAGAAGAAAGAGAGTAGGGGACAGGACGGACCCCTGCGGCACACCAGCATTTACCTGCAAGAACTCCGAGGCGCGTCCATCACAAAGGACGCGAATACGGCGATCCTGCAAGAAGCTAGCAACCCAGTTGCATAGTCTAGGGGGCAGACCGAAGGCTGGTAGCTTGGAAAGAAGCGATTTGTGCCAGACTCTATAGAAAGCTTTGGCGATGTCAAGACCAATTGCCAGTGACTCGCCGTGCTTGTCCATAGCCTCACCCCAAAGATGGGTAACATACGCCAGAAGATCACCCGTTGACCGTTTCGGCCTGAAGCCATATTGCCGGTCATTAATTAGGGAGTGATCTTCAAGGTGACGCATGAGCTGTTTGTTAATTATGTGCTCGAACACCTTGCACAGCACTGAGGTGATGGCTATGGGTCGATAGTTAGTCGGGTCTGAGCGATCCCCTTTCTTGGGGATCGGCTGTACATTCGCCTCCTTCCAAGCCGAAGGCACTGTACCCGAGCTGTAGGACAGCTGGTACAGCCGCGCAAGCATTGGAGACAACTCCGCTGCACATTTTTGTAGAACCACTGCCGGAATACCGTCCGGACCACTGGCTTTCCGTACATCGAGTGACTGCAGCACTGCACGGACATCGCGTTGCCTGATACGAATATCAGGCATTGCATGGTCACTGATCGGTAGTGTCGGTGGCTGCATGCCACAATCATCGATTCGGGAGTTGGCCGCAAAGAGATTAGCCAGCAAATTTGCTTTCTCTTGCGACTCATGGGCCAGGGATCCATCGGGGTTGCGCAGCGGCGGCAGCGAAGGCTGGCAGAAGTTGGCTTGCACGGCTTTGGCCAGTCGCCAGTAGCCACGGCTGCCCGTGGGATGCGCTACTAGTTCCTGACCAAGCCGCGCTATGCGCTGGGCATCCGCTCTGACATAAGCCCTCTTGCAGACCTTTGTGGCTCTATTGTACGCCGCCTTGAAATGGCCCACGTCAGGATCGCACGTAGCGCGCGCCCTCACCCAAGCGCGGTACGCGGACTGTTTATGATTAACAGCCTCCGCGCACTCGCGCCCGAACCAGGGGCGGGCTCTGCGGGCACCGGCGACATCAGTGTAGGGGATATAATATTCCATGCCCAGACTGATCTCACCGGCGACAGCAGTTGCGCCCTCAGATGGGTTCTTGCCTTCAAAGCAGCGTTCAACCCACGGGATGGATGCAAAATAGTCACGCAATCCATCCCAGTCTGCTGACGAGTAGTGCCAGAGACGCCGTTTCCCCTGTACGGGTCGTGGTGGCGCTTTAATGGGCACCTTGGAACGGACCAGACTATGGTCGGATCCGCCTAAAGCGGCACTCACCGAAACACTGTACTGGTCCGGGCGACTCGTCAGCAGAAGGTCCAGCAGAGAGGGCTCATGGTCCGACCTTTTTGGTATTCTAGTAAATTCGTGTACCAGTTGGGTCAGGCCATGCGCCAGAGCAAATGCATGGGCGGCTCTTCCCGCATGGGTTGTTTTAGAGGAACCCAACCAGATCTCATGGTGGGCGTTAAAATCCCCCAAAAACACCAGCTCAGCGTTCGGAAACCGCTCCTGCGCATCATCTGCCGCCTGACTCAGGTATTCGAAGAGTCGAGTTGTCTCGGCATCTCCTGTATGGGAGCGGTAGAGGCACACATAGATCTGACTCGTAGAACCATGGTCTATGTGTACCCAAAGGGTGGAGAAGGATGGGTCCTCTAGGCAGCGCAAACGGCGACAACAAACATCCGCCCTAACAAACACGCACACCCCGGCTTTTGCACGGAAATTCTCCTCGAGGACATAGCCGGGGTAGAGCAAGTAGGTCGTGTCGTCAGGGCAGCGTATTTGTGTCTCCGTAAGAAATAGCAGTGCTGGTTTTGCCGTCTCCAGGTGTTGGTGGACGGCGTTGAGGTTTGTATGGAGCCCACAGATGTTCGTGGACTCCACCTCAAATAGCGAGCCCGTGGGAGAATGTCTTGCCGCTGTGTAGCCCAGTATTCTATTTTGCGCTGCCATAAGGAGGAGGTAAGGGAAGGCGTGAAAAAAGGGGACTATCGTCGCAGCACCGCGTGACAAATCGCGGGTGATTGGTTTTGTCTATGAATGTGAGGAACGGCGAGAGCCGACACGCCGAACGGAAGGGCCCCCGTACCCCCCCGAGTATGGTCGCCGGGCTCCCTCCGGTCACCAACCGGCACGACGAGCCATATCGGGATTATGCGCGACCTGGTGGGGCAGCCTCCCAGGGTGGTTAGTCCCGGTTGGGCCCCTGTACTATGCCGCGGGCGGCCAGCGGCACCACCGTTTCTACAGGTCTCCCTGTTCGGCGCGTCGCCCCGCGCCACCCCCCACTAGACTACGCCAATACCCACCGGTCCCGCTAGTGCTGCGACCACAATCCCCCCTGCCCGGCTATGCACTTGCTGACCCCTGAACGCAATCCAACCGAGATTGGATTACTATGGAGGGTTTTTCGCATAGTGCACGGTGGTACCAACCCGGTCGAAATTTGTGACAGATTTGTGTCATCAAATTTCTACCACCCACATTTGTTACTTTTAAATACCAAAAAAAAAAAAAAAAATTGATAACTAAACTGTTATGAGCAAATATGTAGCACTATAATAATTACAATAATTGTACTTAATACTTATTATAATTTTAAATCCATTGGGAATAGGGAACTGTAACTCCTTCATACAGGCTACTTTGTAACCTAGTTAGGAAAACAGAACTGTACCCACAAATTGTAGAATTATTGTACTAATCTCTGTACTTATATATTAAGTTTTCTATGTACTACAATCTTTACATGAAAAAAAAAAAAAAAAAAAAAAAAAAAAAAAAAAAAAAACCATACATTATATAAATGGAAAAGTGTGTGTGTGTGTGTCTGTGTGTGTGTGTGTCTGTTTGTCCGTCTTTCACGGCTAAACCACCGAACCGATTTTGATGAATTAGGGGTAGATTTAACCTTGAAAAAGGACATAAGCTATATTTGGACACGATAACTGACATCCACGCGGACGGAGTCGCAGGCAAAAGCTAGTTTATTGTATACCTTGTCCTCGAATGCATTTTTTTATACAATTTAGATGGCAGACAATCACACGGCCCACCTGATGGTAAGTGGTTACCGTGGCCTATGGACGTGTGCAACACCTGGGGAGTCACACTCGTGCTGCCGACCCTGTAAACATAGAGAGTTTCTGTGCCGTCAGTGTAAAAGACAAAGCAGGAACTGTCTTCGGTCTTTCCACTGACAGCACAAAACCTCTCCAATGAGCTCTGGCTACCCTACTCACCGCCAGGAATACAACACGAGGTTATTATGGCCGCGGTATTCTGTAGGGCGATGGTACTTCCCCAGTCGGACTGCTCAGTAGGACGGGAAAACCGTCGTGTCCTACCGCCTACATTCAGGGAATACGTCTCAATGAGGTTGATGATGCAGTTGGGGCGATACCAATATCTTCGAGACCAATACCAACTTCTTCTGTAAACCGTTACACCGCTGATTGATGGACAAGGCTCTAGCGCAGGTTTTTCTCTCGACATTGGGAGTTTAGACCAAACACTCAGATTTCTCCGGATCCACAGAGCTCACGAGGCGCGGAGGCATGATCCCACCGTACCTCCACCTCACCGCGGGGAACACAACACGAAGTTATTATGGCCGCGGTATTCTGTAGACGTATTTTTGGTGTAACCATCTTTCTCCCATCATCTCACCATCTAATACAGCCGTTGGAGGTCGCTCAACAACCTCCGTCCTCCAAGAGCGCGGGCCTGGGGGTGACAGGTGGAGACGTCTGTCACCATAGAAGTAGTAAGCCGGGGTAGGGACGTAATGCACACACCCTATTGCTGGGTGCTAGATGGGAACAATGCTAGTCTTTTTTTCTTTACAGTTCCAAAACTACAGGCACAGAGATGGTACAGTGCTCAATTCTATCCTAGAATATGGTGGCAATTCGCACTTGACAGGTTCTAAGTAATAAAAAGGCCATAATTGGAATTGATTGCTTTTAAGCTAATGAGCATAGTAATTATGAGAGGTTCGTTGTAAAAATAATCAAAAGTACGCAGTTTGAATATGATAGTTTTATCATTACTGGCATTCATTATCACCAATGCAGGTATTATATTTCTTCATTCTTTACCATTACACGTGTTTTTTTTATCCTTAATATATCCAGCCGGTAAAATACTTCCTACGGATTACGAAATTATTTTACCGCCTCTTCTATAGTGAGTGTTCCGATGTGCTCTTTTCCTAAAATTCCACTCTTTTTTTATACCATTTAGGTGGCAGACATGGTGAAAAGTGGTTACCGTGGCCTATGGATGTGTGCAACATCAGGAGAATCACACTCGCGCTGCCAACCCTGTTAGAACAGAGTTTCTGTGCCGTCAGTGGAGAAGATAAAGCAGGACAAGCCTTAGGTCTTCCCACTGACAGCACAAAAACCCTCCAGTGAGCTCTGGCTACTCTACTCATCGCCAGGAACACAACACGAGTTCATTATGACAGCGGTATTCTGTAGGGCGGAGGTACTTCCCCAGTCGGACTCCTTTTAAAAGGTGGACCATTTCAGATTATGGGCTGGATGTTATCTGTTAGGGATGTATTTTCGTGTGCCACCTCCAGCACCGAACACTCTCATGTTGACTACACTCTTGGGGGCTGATTCTTCAATATATATTTATTTCAGAAGCCAGAGTCTATTGCCAGGATCGACACGCCGCTGCCTGGAGATCACTCGGTCATGCTTGTACCATTACTTGTAACACCGTGTTCGGGGCTATCGAGAAGTAATCAATTATAATATTATTAACTGACGCACGCTGATTCCCCGCGTGACATTTTGATTCCATTGAATAACATTTTGAAGCATTTAATAAGCTAACTTTTCAAATCGATTAAGATAGGAAAAAGTGAATCGCTCAGGCGGGACTCAAACCCGCGATCTTTCCCTTACGCGGGGAATGGTCTGACCACTGAGCCACCGAGCTACGCCTGAAGCAATCCAAATTCTACTATACAACCGTCTTGGGGCGATGGTGGGAGCCATCTACCGACACTCATACGTGTTACAATAATTTTTAAATATTGTTTTTCGATGACTCCGACCAAATAATTGAATAAAATTTAAAAGCATTTAGTTCGAGTCCCGCCTGAGCGATTCACTTTTTCCTATCTTAATCGAAAGAAGAAATTAATGAATTATAAAAAGAAAAAATAATCACAAAAAGTAATAAATTACAAAACAAAAAAATTAATCACAAAAAGTTTCAGAAGCCCAGGTTCTGAACCCGGTACTATCTGAAACCATAAGGACTTACAGTCGAAGCGCTTCCCGCTAAACTACGAAGCTTCTTAACGCATCTAACAAAATAAACAATCTGTAGCTGTTGTAATGTTGTATGATGTCAGTCGTCGGTTACGGTTCAAAGGTCAAGCTATCCTGACGCGAGTTTAACACTTTTTACCCAACCACCGCCGCTAAGGAAGTTTTCACTTCAAAAAAAGTTGGAGGGATTAGAGGGAATATTACGTAGCGATTATGGTAGCTAATATTCTTGAAAAAAAAATAAAAAAACACATTTACACGTGCCCTTTTATGAATTTTTGAAGTCGGTATGTATATACGAAGTGACAACTTACATTTTCAGATTAAAACAAAGCGATTACCAGCATTTGGTTAACGAACACGGCTTACATAGACGAGAGAAAGCCAACAGGACAAGCAACACTTACATAGAGATAATCAGACAAGGTCGGACCGATCTCGCCGCCGGAGAGGTTTACGAACAGACTTACGAGGCGTTCATAAAAATTATACCAACTGAGAAGTTTCTTTCCGACTTCAAATCACAGTTGGTGAATGTTACCAGTGTGTTGAATATGACGTGTTATATCACCTCTAATAGAACAAGGTTAGAAGATTAATTTTTTCCAAAAAAAAAATTAAAATTAATATAATTAATTATTAAAAAAATAAAAAAAGAGGAAAAAATTAAATCGGTCGAGGCAGTGGAGCGTTTACCAACATTCTTTCGAACTCCTCAAACACCTCAAAGACAGATATAGAAGGAGAAATTTGAATTGGTATGGGCGAGGTCTAGTAGCTTAGTGGTCCAAGCATTGCCCCTGTAAGGCAAAGATCGCGGGTTCAAACCCCGCCTAGACCGATTCAATTTTCTAATAATCGGGTTAAATATTTACCATGAAAAATGCTTAAAGATTTAATTCAAATATCATATTTTTCCTTTTATAAATATATTTAAGCAATATCCGTGCATGTCTGCGCTGCTTTAGATTAAAATAGGAAAAATATTGAATTGGTCTAGGCGGGGTTTGAACACGCGATCTTTGCCTTAAAGGGGCAATGCTTTGACCACTTGGCTACAAGAACTCGCCCGAACCAATCCAAATTATCTTCTTTATATCTGTCTTTGAGGCGACGGTATTCTCTTTCTATTATTTTCATTCTTTCTTTCAAGTCAAATTTTTCAATTTCATTGAGCGAAACACTTATACTTACACTTACTTATTTACTTTATGATTTTAAACTGTAATTCTTATGTTATTAGTATAATAATTCATTTTAATATCATTTATGGGATATTTAAATATTTTCTGGCAAATCAACATCATGGCCAGACAATATAACAGAAATTGTTAACAATTGATTTAAAATTTTATTCGATATAATTATTTATTAAATAATGAATTACTACCATAAACAAAACATAATAAAAACCAATTAGAAACTTTTAATTGTATTAACTTTGCACGGAGAAGTCTGGACTTCGTATTATCAGATAAAAAAATTGCAGATATAAACAGAAATTATCAAGTTCTATATCTCCAGACACAACTCATATTTCAATTTTAGGTAGCGATACTGTCGGTGGTCAATCCCCTTTGTTGGCCTAAATTTAGAAACCTCATGTTTAATTAACATAATTCCACTGAATTGGGCTACTATTTCGATTTGAATTTATCACGTATTTAAATTTTTAATGGCAGCTGTTGTTGTGCTGTTGTGTGTTACTTTTACTGTCGTTTTCCCAAGCGACTCCAATATGGGGTTCTTCAAGAAGGGCATTAGAAAGTTTCTTCAGGGTTAGCATTGCGAGTGTGACGCCCCTGGTGTTAAATACGTGTATAGACCACGGTAACAACCTTTCATCAGGTGGGCGCCGTGTGCTTGTCTGCCATCTATGTGGTATAAGGAGGAGAAAAAGTATATGAGCATCAGGCTCTGAGGAGAAAGTCTCAAACTATTTTGACAAATAAAAATCAAATCGTCTAACATACATTTAAAAAAAAATAATAATTTTAACAGGTTACTTCGCAAAATACTGAACGACTGCACCGCACCGCATATACCTAAGGGCTACATTTTTAAAAACTTCATAGAATTCCTGAACCATTATGCGCATGAAGACAACCCATTTGATGCGACCATGACACTGGTGAGTATCATCATAATCACCATCATCATCAACACCACCACCTCCACCATCATAATCACCACCACGACCACCACCACCACCGTCATCACTACCACCATTATCACCATCATCATAATCACCATCACCATCACCAATACCACCATCATTATTATCACCATCACTACCATCATCATCATCACCACCATTATCATCATAATCACCATCACCAATACCACCACCATCATCATTATCACCATCATCATCACCAATACATCATCATCATTATCACCATCACTACCATCATCATTATCATCACCACCATTATCATCATAATCACCATCATCATCACCGATACCACCATCATCATTACCACCTTCACTACCATCATCATTATCATCACCACCATTATCATCATAATCACCATCATCATCACCATTACCACCATCATCATCACCATTACCACCATCATCATTATGACCATCACTACCATCATCATTACCACCATTAGCATCATAATCACCATCATCATCACCAATACCACCATCATCATTATCACCATCACTACCATCATCATTACCACCATTATCGTCATAATCACCATCATCACTATCATCATCATTATCATCACCACCATTATCATCATAATTACCATCATCATCACCAATACCATCATCATCATTAGGTATCACCATCACTACCATCATCATTATCATCACCACCATTATCATAATCACCATCATCATCACCAATACCACCATCATCATAATCACCATCACTACCATCATCATTATCATCACCACCATTATCATCATAATCACCATCACCATCATCATCATCGTCTTAGTCTTATTCCCGATGGCATCCGAGACTTTCTCCTCAGAGCCTGATATCCATTTAATTTTTCTCCTCCTTTTTTATACCACATAAATGGCAGTCAAGCACACGACCCGCCTAACGGAAAGTAGTTACCGTTGCCTATGGACGTGTGCAACACCAGGGGCATTACACTTGCGCTGATAACCTATTAGGAAACTTCTAATACCCATCTTCCTTTTGATTTAGCTTATTTTTGATTTTACGGGCGAAATAGTCGGGAAAACTACGAGGTGTGATTAAATCTGGGGGCACGTCAGTTCCCCGCCAAGACGAGCCAAGCGAAGCGCATGGGCACTACCTACCTTTTCTCGAAACGCTTCGTCGTTTTTTTTGAACTCTCATAACTTTGCTTTGGATAATGCTAAATAGTCACATTTTCAAGATAGAATGCCATATCGGTACAATCATTAAACATACAAAGTTTGAATGTCGTAGCTATTATACTTTAGATTTTATTAGTGTCTCAAAACCCTTAATTTCGTCGCTGACTCATCACTCACTGATCATCAAAATTGTTTGGGTACTTCCTGAAGTCCTAGAAAGCTGAAATTTGGTGTGTACGCTAATATAACTACAAAGACAAAAAAAATTAAAAACCTAACCTAACCTATCCCCTGGGAATAGGAGGTGGAAGCACAGATTACCTACTACGGTGGAAGTTTGTATATGAGACTTGCACTACAGTTTGTGCTACATAAGTCAAAATTAATTAAAATATTTCTTATAACAAATAAAAAATACGTACGTCATAATTTTTAACCAACTTACAAAAATAAATGAAATCCCACCAAATACATGTTCATGTCAAAAAAATTTTTTATGCCACTTAGGTGGCAGACAAGCACACGGCCCACCTGATGGGAAGTGTTTACCGTGGCCTATGGACGTTTGCAACACCAGTGGCATCACAATCGTGCTACCGACCCTAAATGCAAATGTTGCCAAGACGAGTTTACGTAGCTTACCCTGTGAAAAAATTATCAGATCTCGTATAAAGCCAAGCTCTAAAGTCTGCACGCTAACCTACAAGCTCTACACTACACCTTAGATATATATCCCCGAAGGGGTAGGCAGAGGGGTAGGCACCCACATTTCGCCAGTTTATGTTTAGGTCCTAATAGGTGGCGAGCCTATTGCCATTAACCGGGCACTTATAAACCTGCGATAAATACACACATAACTTCGAAAAGCATCGAGAAGTCATTGGTGTGTGCCATTGTAAAACCTGGGATCAAACCCTAGAACTCGTCTCAGCAGTCCATTACCCATACCACTAGGCTATCGCAACAAATTTGTGACATCAAATTTCTACCATCAGGATGTCACCATTCATTAATTTTTGAAGTGAAAACTTCTTTAGCGGCGTTGGATGGGTGTAAAATGTTAAAGAAGCGTCAGGATTAGTTGACCTTTGAACCGTAACCGACGACTGACGTCATACAAGATTAGGTACAGGCTATGTATTTTGCAACTTACAGTAGATATCGTCGTAGCTTAAACGGTAAGCACGTCGACTGTAAGTCCTTATAGTTTCAGATAGTATCGGGTTCAAACCACCTGGCCTTCAGGGATTTTTTGTGATTGTTTTTTCTCATTATAATTTATTACTTTTGGTGATTATTTTTTCTTTTTGTAATTTATTACTTTTTATGATATTTTTTTCTTTCTGTTTTTTATTATTTTTTGTGATTATTTTGTCTTTTTAAAATTTATTAATTTCTTCTGATAGAAAATTAGCAGAAAATAAGTGATAGGTTCTATGATTAGCGCTATATTATAGGTATGGTATGGTATGTTCTTTTTTATCTTTTTCTATGTATATAACGAAGAAAGAAAAAAGAAAATGTTTTCACTTCTGCCGGCACTCCCAGAGTGCAACCCGTCTTTTTTTATTTTTTTTATTCTTTATTGTACACTTACATAGCATTTAAACAAATAAGAGAGATAATATGTACAAAGGCGAGCTTAACTCAAGGTTGAGTTCTTTTAGAGCAAACCCGGGAGTGCACAGAGGAATTACAGTTCAATGAGAGGCAAAGTCTTGTGTACATTATTATTGAAGTTTAATAATATGAGGAGATGTACCAAATGTATACTCCTGATAAATGGCATTACTAATACATATAAACCTACATACACATACATAATACATATACATAAATAATTCATCAAAGTTATTTTCAGATAATTCTGAAGCACCTGCTCAACAATGTGAATATCCGTTATGGAGAGATGATGGAGTCTGTTGTACAGTTCTTGAAGAGTGAGCTGAGGCCTCGCAAGAGACCGTTGACATACAAGAAGGATACTATAACACTTGGTGCAAAGGATTGCATGTCCGTGTTTATGCCCGGGTGTTATTGTGTGAAAGGGTAACAGAACATGTACACTATTAAAAAAAAATAAAAAAAATAAAGAATTGAATGAAATTTTGAAGCATTTAGACGGTAGTATAGAAGAATTTGGATAGCTTCAGGGGTGGCTCGGTGGCTCAGTGGTCAGAGCATTCCCCCTGTAAGGGAAAGATCGTGGGTTCGAGTCCCACCTGAGCGATTCACTTTTTACTATTTTAATCGATTTGAAAAGTTAGCATAGTAAATGCTTCAATCAATTATTCGGGCGGAGTCATCAAAAAACAATGTTTAAAAATGATTGCAACATCATTCATTGTTTCCGATATTTCGTATGAATGTCGGTAGATGGCTCCCACCGTCGCCCTAAGACGGTAGTATAGGAGAATTTGGATAGTTTCAGGTGTGGCTCGGTGGCTCAGTGGTCAGAGCATTCCCCCTGTAAGGGAAAGATCGTGGGTTCGAGTCCCACATGAGCGATTCACTTTTTCCTATCTTAATCGATTTGAAAAATAAAGAACCCGACTGATGCTGAAAAGATCGAATCAAGCTTTATAGCAGGTTTGAGATTTGAAAATTGGTAGCGCCGGCTATAAAGCTTGTTTCGATCTTTTTAGCATCAGTCGGATTTCTTTTTTAATAATTTATTTTATTTTATACTTTTAGACATGACATATATATTTTTTGTAATTGCCTTCATTTTGATAAATTTTAGTGATTTCTTTTTTTACCACATACATTTTGGCGTCAAAAACCCAACATATAGCTTTTGTTCATATTTTATGTACCCAAAAATACTCGGGCAATAAATACCTTTCATTTAAGACATGAATCATTAAAATCAGTACGGTGGTTCAGAAGATATGAGGTAATAAAGAATATTACAAACATACATACAAACATACAAGATAGGCGCGAAAAACATAACCCTTCTTAGCAGTCGGGTAAAAAGAAATAATTGAAGATATAAAAAAAAATACATTTTAGGGACCAAGCGGTTCGTTGACTTTTTCCTTTGTACCATTAAGACCTGAAACTCCTTGCCAGCTCCCGTGTTTCCCTCTTCCTACTGTCCCGGGTCCTTTAAGCGGGGCGTGAAAAAGCATCTGATGAGGCCGTCAAGCTGAGAGCCACCATTGTTAACATTGTACGTGTTTGTAATGGTGACCCTCTTTCGTTAAACTCAGCCTTCAGCTTACCATCAGGCGAGGTGAAGTCAAATTGACGTGTCCTATAAAAAAAGACGGGTTGCACTCCAGGAGTGCCGGCAGAAGTGAAAAGTTTTTTATTCTTTCTTTCTTCGTTATATACATCGATAAACAGAACATACCATATCTATAATATAGCGCCAATCATAGAGCCTATCACTAATTTTCTGTCAGAAGAAATTAATAACTTACAAAAAGAAAAAATAATCACAAAAAGTAATAAATTACAAAAAGAAAAAAATAATCACAAAGCGTGTCAGAAGCCCAGGTTCGAACCCGGTACTATCTGATATCATAAGGAGTTACAGTCGAAGAGCTTACCGCTAAGCTACGAAGCTTCTTAGCGTACCTAGCAAAATAAACTCTCTGTAGCTAGGAATGTTGTATGACGTCATTTCATCCTACAAAATCAACGGTAACGGGTCAAAGGTCACGTGATCCTGACGCGAGTTTAACACTTTTTACCCATCTAACGCCGCTAAAGAAGTTTTCACTTCAAAAATTGCTTACGACTACGAATATCCGTGATAATAACGACATTTTCTTTTTTCATACTTTTTAGAGTGTGATTTCTCAGTAGTCGGGTCTGGTTTAAAACCTAATGCTCTATCTATATCTATGGTATAATTGAAAAGTGGTCCTGTTGGAGATGTTTGTTATGTTATGTGTTTATGTAACGTTACTGAACACAAAAATATATTTTTTTAATCCTTTTTTTTTGTTTTTTTTTTTACGTGCAGGAAATCCCCACGGATACCCACCCCTTCGGAGCCCGAGGGGGAGGTTATGTCGGACTCGAACCGACTTAACCGCACGCCGTCTCTGGGTCGTGTCCCTCGCATCCCGGCTGACCCAGGGCCATCCCTCTCGGTCTGGCCCTCCTCGGGCGGGGGGACCTGCTTCTGCTAGGGTGACGGGCGGCTCCACCCATCACGCTCAGGCCCGCGCTCATGGGGGGCGGAGGTCGGTCTGCGTCCTCCGACGCCCGAGCCGTAAGCAAGGCTTTCTCGCTCATCGCGCCGCGCCCGCTCTGCTGTCTCCTTCGCGAGCATGACCTGCTCGCAGAAGGAGGCGCTGGCCGCCCACGCATCCGCGCAGCAGAGTGAAGAGCGTGAGCACTCTCACCCCCAGGGCCACCACAAGCTCGCGCCTCTTTTTAATCCTTGTCTGTTTGTTCGCGATGGACGCAGAAACTACTGTCGGATTTTGATGCGTTTTCTTTTTGGTAAGAAAGGTCTTGGACAGACTTCAAATCCAATGTATGTTTGATTGCAATTTTTTTTTGAGTTGCTTGAGTAGATGCGAACGGAAGATGTACAACCAAGTCTCGATATGACATACATACATGCAGGTGGAGCCGTGGGCAACAACTAATATTTTTATATAAAACCATATCCATTCATTACAGATACGTAGAAAATGATGGTAGGTGTGTGAAACCGGAAAAATGTTCGGAAGATCCCGTATTTTTTGAATACTTCAAGAGAGTTCAAGTTTTCTGACGTAATCGAACAAATAAAAAAAAATCACCACACGCCTTTTTTTTAAATATACATACTTACTTTACTTTCATATCACGACTATTTGAGTAAGGCAGAGAAAACTCTGGACAAGGATACCTATTATGAGGTGTTCCACAAGGATCTTTTTTCGGACCCTTCCTTTGAAACTAGAACGAGAGCGCATATAGTGGAGTTTCACAGGGTTCGATTCTCGGACCATTTGGATGGGCAGTTGTATTTTCAGATGCACTGTGGGGTAAGCGCGGTAATACGAGAAAATATGAAAAGAAAAATGTAGAATAAAGTTGGTTACTCACGAGTATGTATCAGCTTGTGCATGGAGAGACAGTAGGAGGAGCTGAAGGCCTTCTTGCACACGGTGCACTTGAAAGGCTTTTCTCCTGAAAAATATGAAACAATTATAAGTTCTGAGCTATGCAAACACCGGCCCCCCCTTTTTTACGTGCTTCATGGAGCTGAAGGGGGAGGTTATATCGGACTCGAACCGACTAAGCCACATGCCGTTTGTGGATTGCAGTGCAAGACCGAAGGTGTGGTAGCTAGTGGTGTACTACAGTGGGGACAGAGCTCAAAGCCACGATTCATAGATTATATCAAAACAATCCGTGTCAGGGCTTCGTTACTTTCGCTTCTTGGGCTCAAGATACATGCTGGGAATAGTAAAATAATGGCTAAAGCTACCTGTATGAACACGCATATGATTCTTCAAATTAGAATCATAGTGGAACACCTTCCCGCAGACAGGACACTCAGGTCCGTTGGCTTTGTTGTGTACTTTCTTCACGTGCCGAGATAGGTACTTTTTTACTTTGCACTTGTAGTCGCATTTGTCGCAGGAGTATGGGAATACGTCAGAATGCAGTCTTAAATGTAAGTGATATGCTGAGTTCTCCATGAATGTCTGGAAAGAGAAGTTACATTGTTAATCTTCATCATAGCCTTAATCCCAGTCACATTTGAAGCTTTACAACTTGTCAGTTTGGGGTCCACTTTTACCAGTCTTAATATGGATTTGGCTTTAATATTTTCCATGAAGCAACTGCCATCTGACTTCCACAAACAAAAGGCCAGGATATCGAAGCATGCATAGTAAATTTTTGGATTTTATACACTGCTGGCCGAATGCTCTTTGTACTCACTGAAAAGATGGGAAATCATAGGAACAGACAGACTAGATTTCAAGATGTCAATAATCTGAAGGTAGAACAGATTGAAGTTTTTACAAGGAAACAGGTAGGTTTGATGAAACACTGAGAATGCCGGACACGCCATCCTCCACAGCAAAAATAGGGAAAGGGTAAAATGGCCCACAATGAAGGGCTAATCACCCATATGGTCACGGCGTCCCCTGCTGGAAATGAGTAAATACAGCCTATAATATCATGTTGGGTACTTTATATCTAGGAAATAAGCTCCCATGGTTTCTGGGACAATAATTCTACATGGGCAGGGCTGTGGATAAAAGCTAGTATTAACACTAGTTATAAAAATACTAACCTTTCCACATTCCGAACATTCATATAAAACTTTATCTTTTACTTTTTTTAAAGAAAACCTTTTTGAACCATTAGTTTTTCGACCAGCCTTCTTTGATGGAGCCATTTTTTAGGCATGGAAAATTTATTTTTCTTTTATACCTGCAAGAGCAGTAAGATTTTAGTCAGTGATATTTCATATTATTTCACACCTCTATTCACATTTCACAGCCCTATCCCTTAGTCGCCTTCTTCGACACCCACGAGATTCTACACTACGAGGAATGGTCAATGTGTGTAGTTATGTTTATTTTGTACAAGCTGATGCCCGCGGCTTCGCCCGAGTGGAATTTTGTTCTCATTCCCGTGACGGCGTAACCCTTTTATTAATTTTTCTCTGCGTAAGAACCATCCCGTTAATGCAGAGAACATTTAACAAAAAATTGCGAAATCGGTCCACCCATTTACGCGTGATGACGCGACCAAGGGAAATAGGGATTAATTTTTATACTTATATATTTTGTATAGTCATCGAGATTAGAACCAATGTCGTATAGTAATTTTTACGTGAAGTAGGCCGGTAGAGCATGTTATCAATAATGTTTGGAGAACACCCAGGGTTTCACGAATTTACCTTTTATATGCTCGTAGTTATGACATAAGTAATTATTGCATTGAACTGTAATTAATAGCTTTACTTGTTCACACTCCAAATATAGCTGATATTTAGTAATTTTATGAATAGTTTATAGAATCTCTAAAGATGTAATGAAAATTGTGTGATGGAATATATTTTTCCAATTTCTTCAATTACTTTGACAATCACTTTTTCGTCTAGAAATCCTTCTAGTAGGTATTATTTCTTTTTTAATTTTTAGTTTTTGTGTTTAGAAATCATTCAAAAACTTAAATATTTCAATTATTGCTATTAAACTTTAAAATTAAATTTTAAATAGTAACTTTAGAGTACCTAACTTAGTTCAATAATATTTAGAAACTTACAATTTACAAGCCAATTGGTTCTGAAATTGAGCTTGATATGAATTTCATCATGCAAAGTGTGGTTTGCATAATTATGACTAGAAAAAAACTCGTCTCGTGCCGTCTACCATGCATCAGATCGGATTCCGAAGTTTAAAACATTGAAAACAACTGCAACAGAAGCAATCTATGAAAAGAACACTGACCTCTATATACTATTATTATTACTATTAGGTACAAGTCAGTGGAAAAGGAAAAGAAGCATTAAGTACAAAAACCAATTTCAGGCAATTTCCGAACGAAGTTACGTAATAAAAAAGTAGATGTTACAAAATAATGTTGTCACTGTCATGCGCGCGCACATTGAATTTTATTCTTTATTTATTTTTATTTTATTTTAATTATTCTCAGCAATAATAGCATGAAAATATATATTTCCAACCGCAGAAAAACACAATTCACAACATTTTATCTGTGTAAATAAACAAATAATTGTTGTTTCTATTTGGCCTTGAGTTTGACATTAACCTTAGCTAGTGAAAAACACGGTGATTATATTTTTTTATGACTACAGGGTCGTTTTATAAACCTCTGTAGTGCCCCTTTTTTAGCTTTTAATTGAAGAAATACATAGGTAAGTCTTTATACTTATTACCTAATATAACAAACTTAGGTTATATTGGCATCTTTAGAATTCATATTTCATCTAACAAGTCCTGTCCTAAGCGGTAAGATTCAATTTATTACGCTCTGGCGAGTTTTCCGCCAAGGTATGTAAAGTTGCAAAAACATTGTTGCTAACTGTGCAAAATATTTGTATTTTCCTTAAGCAATATACTTACAACATTAAAGGTATTATATTACTATATATAATACGTAGCAGTTTTTGTTTTGTATCCCATCTGTCTTTCCGCTTCTCTGTAGAAACACGCTTCCTAACCTTTTTAGGCTTCCATACCTCAAAACGAAAAACGGAAAGTGTTTGGCTGTCAAGAACTTGCTCTCAGGAATGTGTGGAAGTGTCAAGTTGATATTCATACCAAATACTTTCCATCAGGTGAGCTGTGTATTTGTCTGCCACTGGAGAGAAAACTTATTTTTGGAATGGTCTATTGAATTTATATTTATATTATGATGTTTTTTCTATTTTGAAAGGGTTGATTGGTTTACTAGAGCCAGTAATACGAATAGCAGTTGCATGCAGCCCTCATGGAATTTTCATTTAGTTTCAGCAACTTCTGGGACAAAAACTGGAAAGTGGGATAAGTGCTCCTAACATGAACATTTAAAAAAATAGACTGAACAAACATTGTACAAACTTAAAAACACAAGTGTAGTGATATACACGCATCAGCTTAGGCTACTAGTGTATTAGTTACATAATAAATAAAAATGTGGTATTCCAGACTATAATGTATCCCTGTACCAAATTTTAGTCGAATTCATTTAGCCGTTAGAGTGTGATTAAATAATCAACATACAAATATCTTTCTAAACCTTCACATTAATAATATTAGTAAGATAACTAGGAAGTAGAATACTAAAATATAATATGTTTATAACTCTCGCCTTCCATGAAATACTGTTAGGATAACAGGAATCAAGGCGTTCATGGTATAGGACCTATACTATAGGTACTTACAAACCTTTGATTTGCCTGACGTTTCCACCAGGTTACACTGGCCATGGTTACAGGGAAACTTTTTCAATATGTAAATGATTTCAGGCAATAAATTATTTTTATTATTTTTTATTTAATAAGCTGATGCTAAATATACCGTTGGGGTAAACGTGTTCTTGAGTGGAGACCGCGACTCGGCAAACGTAGTGTAGGACGCCCTCCGACCAGGTGGGATGACGATCTAAGAAGGACTGCAGGCAGATGCTGGATGCGGCAAGCTGAAGACAGGGCACTATGGCGCTCATTGGGAAAGGGCTATGTCCAGCAGTGGACTAATATAGCCTGATGATGATGATGATGATGATGAAATATACCATGATCATGTTAATTTCCATTATCTTTATTATATAAAATGTTTTGTTTCAGAAACCAGCGCTGTGACTTTCCACCAAAAATGTTAAACTCTAGCTATAAGATGTACAAATACATACAATTCACTAAACTATTGCAAAGAACTTTAAATATGCAAAATAGAAATATCAGTGTCCCTCCAAAAGCATACTCCTGCTTATGTGGACAAATATATTTAAAAAAGTTAAACCACAGATATGAAATAACCAGAGTGCACTCAACACAGAGCGATCAGCATAGACAAAAGGTTGTTATAGAGACGTCGACACCGAAGATTGTATATGAGGATTTGAAGGAAAAGGTCTTACCCGGAGATGCGGATGTTGTAGAGGAAAACTTTTGGAAAGAGAAAATTGATCCGTATGTTAAATTAGCGAGATGGGATAGGCCGATTGGTAAGTATTTGAATTTTATTGGGCTAAGCTAACCTCAGCTGCAGCCGGTGCTGCTACCAATGACACAGGACGCAGAATCTGGGCTTAGGATGTTGGATGATAGTTATTCCCTTAAGAGTTTTTGTGCTGTAAGTGGGGTACAGTATGGCATCACGGGCTGGTCTACGCAACTCCACGACAAGGCGCGGTTTTGCGTGACTGTGGTGGTTGTCAGTGGGGAGACCAAAGGCTATTCCTGCTTTGTCTTCAACGCTGATGGCACAGAAACTTTCTGTGCTCACAGGGTCGGCGGGTGTGACTCCCCTGATGTTGCACATGTCCATAGGCCACGGTTGCCACTTTCCATCAGGTGGGCCGTGTGCTAGTCTGCCACCTCAGTGGTATAAAAAAAAGCTGCATCCAATCAAAAGAAGAAGCCATGCAGGCCTCACTTCAGGCTTTGAGGTGAAAATCTCAATTACAACTCAAAACAGATTAATTACGATGATAGGCTACTTAACTCTTTTTTTTTCTGTTCTGAGATTTTATTTTTACGCCTTTATATATTGAAAACTTTATTTAAAAGATATGATTTTCAAAAACCGGGGCAAACGCTGTCCGCCATTTTGTTCGATAAATCATCTGTGCTGTGACGTCAGAAATACATGTAAACAACATTATGGCATTGGCAGCTCAGTCCACTAGTACTGACACCGTGTATTGTTTTGCGTGCACTTTATGTTCAGGACATATTTTACATTTTCTTGTGCAGTTTGTTCCAACAAGTGCCCTATAGCAAGTTTGTACCGTTTAAGTTGCAAGTACCCTATAGCATCAACGCCGTATGATTCTCTTGCAGATCTGAAAAAGTATAATGAGAAATATGTAAGTAGTTATAATTATTTGAAGGTTATGTTATCATGATATGAGCCTTCACTTCAGTATTACTTATTAATTGAAAAATCAATTAGGGAACTTTTATTTCCATGAGTATATTAATAAAATGCAATGTACTTACAAAGCTGTCTTGACGTTTCTTGGCTGGGTTGAGCATAGGGTTACCATTTAGGATTCTGAAAAGTCCTGACAAAAAGCCTGACATTTTGATAAAAGTCCGGACACTTAGTTGCAATGGCATGGTATTACTCGGGGCATAATTTAAAGGCGCATTATTTCTTGGGTGTCTATTGAGGATAGCAAGGGGTGCTACTGCGGTGGACGAGTTGTAATTCACCAAACATAGATTATTACAAAACAATCCGTGCGCGACTTCATTATGATATTACATAGTATGTATGTAGTTTTATTACTCATATACCTCATATTCCATCTAATAAAAAGAAATCCGGACAAATTAAGTAGCCGGCAAAGTCCGGACAAATGTCTAAAAGTCCGGACATGTCCGGACTAATCCGGACGGATGGTAACCCTAGTTGAGCAGAAATCAGGATTCGTGGCAAAAAAATTATCAATCATAACCGAGTTAATTCTCGGCAAATTTGTGCTTTCTGCTTTTACAAATCCGATGTCCATTATTGTTTTCTTCAGTAACTCGAAAAAACAATCACCTTTTTCCACTTACGGTAGATGTTTTCACAAAATCACAATCCGTTTTACTCGTACAAATGATCACACATCTTCATGATAATTATGACAATTGAAGTTTCGTTGTTTTCGTATATTAATGACGTCATAACATGGACGACAGTGTTCTCACCCGCTGCATAAAAAAAATAAAAATGTGTTTTTCAAATTAATTTTATTTATTGATCATGTACTTTTATTTCACGATATCGCTTTTTTACGTTTTCCTAAGTTAAGTACTAAAGGAAAAACTCATTCGATGTATGAAATTAAGTATGAGTCAAGTAGCCTATTGTCTTATATGTGTAATATGGGTACTAGAATGCTAATCGTTTTCAGTAACACTTCTATGATATAGAGATGGCCAGCAGTAGCAATTGCTACCGAGATCACAGGTTGTATTCACTCTCAGTCCAAATTATTCTTATATGTGAACATATTTATGTCTATTAGCATTGACATGGGTGTTTCTGTGTATAAGACCGACCTCTGCATTAATCGGGTGACCGTCACAGGCTCGACTGCAAATAGTGCGAGACTGCATTTATTTAGAAGTAGGACACGACGGTATTTCCGTCAATGTGCTGTCAATGGGAAGACCTAAAGGCTTGTCCTGCTTTATCTTCTGCACTGACGGCACAGAAACTCTCTGTTCTAACAGGGTCGATAGCGCGAGTGTGACGCCCCTGGCGTTGCACACGTCCATAGGCCATAGCCACTTTCCTTCAGGGTGGCCGTGTGCTTGTCTGCTTGGCAGGCAACTCTTTTTTTTGGCTTGTCTCCTTCCCGGACAGACGAACATAACAAACAGCATAATATGTATTTTTTTACTCATTCTTTTCAGGAGTATACCTCTTATACTGGCCGTGCACGTGGTCAATCGCCCTAGGCTCCATACCGGGCAATGTTCCAATATACGCGACACTCCAAACTGCCGGGCTGTTTCTAGTAGGCGCCGGACTGATGAGGGGGGCGGGGTGCACCATTAATGATTTGTGGGATCGAGACGTTGATGCTAAAGTAAGTATAAAACTATAACCATCAATCAAATCCGCAGTCCAGTGCTGGACAAAAGCCTCTCCCAATGTGTACCATAGCTCCCGATCTTCTGTCTTCCACGTTCAATCTGTCCCAGCCAACATTTTCAGGTCCCAAACTTTAAATATTGTTAAGCATAGTTCTAGGCATCAGGCAGTGAAACTTTTTAACAAGTCACCTATTAAAATTATTTATATATAATGCAAATAAGTTTAAAATAGCACTCAAGGCCATTTTATTGGTAAAATGTTTATATTCCATATCGGAAATTGTTTCAAATGAAAATAATAATTAAAGTTAGATATCGCATGATATTTAGTTTTTGTCATTGATATATTTGTCGGAATATAATTTATAGTATCGCTTTTAATAATTATTTTAGAAGTCTGTGTGTACTATTAGGACACAGTCGAGGCATTGGCGAGAGGCCCGCGTTGCGTGTGTTACTCCGAAGTCTCCGCTCGAACGCGTTCCCTCGGAACGCCTGTAAGTACGACTATAGCGACACCTCGCGTCAAATGCTCGAACTACAGACATCGGGAAAAGAGTAATCGATACGTTCCTTCAAAAGGTCACTAGATGGCGTTCATTCTCCGACAGATTTAATTCATTTTATTAGAATAAATCACTGGACACAAAGTACCTTTTGACTTAATTATTTCATTGATACTATTTTTGACTTGATAATATTTAGTTTTTCTGACCTTGACTGAATTCAATGGTTTTTTTGGTGAGTGACTTCTTTATTTTTTTATTTACTGCTTGTTAATTTGTATCGTATATCATAATTAGGTTATCAACCAAAAAAATGTAAATCAAAAACAATTTTAAATTGTTAATGATTAAATAAATAAACCTCGTTTGCCATTAGGCGCCGCTTCTTTTATACAGAAGAGACGTGGCGGGGACATTTGGCGGTAGCGGACAATTTAAGTAACTCAATATAAACCTTATGTAGTGTACAATAACGTCAAAGATGTGACGCGCGTCACTCGTGCGATGGCGCGTCACTTTAGTGGGATATGACGTTAAAGTACACTCCGAGTCGAAACGCCATTGGTCGGAAATGTGTACCAATAGCGTTAGGTACGTTTTAACCACGGAACAGAAAAAACGTTGGAAGTGTGAAGTAGGCGTGGCACGCGTATCATTGTTATGCGGAGATTTGCAAGACGTTACAATTTCAACCTTCAGTCGTATCTGTCATCATGTGTATTTGACAGTTTTGGACCGTGTGTTATTTAATACAATTTAATAGAAATATGCCTTACTGGGCCATTTTGCAGTGCACCGATGATAGTAGAAGCATAAATATTCGAAATGGAGGCGTTTTGTACCATCGATAAGTCAGGATATAGCAGAATTTATAACGAATATTATTAAAATGCAAAGAAATAAAACAAAATAAAAAATCAACCTTACCACATATCAATAAAGCTTGTTTTTGATTACACACAATAGAAAAGTCATTATTATTTATTCTAGAACTTTCTTCGCTATTCATTTAGTGATGTAGTCAAACTTTATCGATATCTACTTTTTTTAGAAACATTTATAAACTTTTGTCAAATGGTTTTATTGTTTTTTTTTTTAATATCACGGAACATTCTGCGCACTGCTGCTTAACCATTCAAAGGATACGGGCGTGATGTTATGATGTGTAGTGGCATAGACATAGCAATAATATGCGTTTGCAGCAATTACTGCTTTTTTCCTGGTATTTATTGAAGAGTTTCGTGGTCTCTCTCTGAAACCCTTTATCGGATCTTTACAATATGCTATGCGCGTACGAACATACAAAAATATAAACTTCCGAATTGAACAACTCCAGCTGGATATTTTCTAGTTTGTGAACGCGGCGCAACATGCATACGCGATCAGCAAATAGATTTTGGTGCTCTACGTTTTCTCATTTTATGCAAATGAAATTAATTATTTCAAAGTAGTGTATGAAACTGCTCGTAATATGGTCCTAAAATACCCGTCTGATACTGTAAAATACTCGCACTCGTATTTTAAGTATCCTTAAAGCGATTTCACATTTTCTGATATTGGGTGTCTGACGCCGATAGCCGTCACCATGTGCTGTTTCCACGTATATTCAATAAAATCGGTCCGATTCGGCCATTTGCTCGATCGCACAGACTGGATGAAAAAAAGAAAATATATCCTAGCTATTATTTTTAACATAGTATCAAGTTCTTTTTCTACTTTATTTTATTTCCTTCGATATCGGAGCCGACCGGATAGTGTGAAAACGTTTTTATTTTGCAACAGTTACATAAAATATCTACTATAAATGGACACTTGTTTTATTTCAATTAAATAGGTACATACGTAGTTTGACGTATTCATACATTTTTAATCGTTAATAAAAAACAGTTCAACAAGCTATAAAATCCCTCTTTTTAGTACTCTTAGATTATAATTACTAACAGCGTTTGGAATCTTTTGACATTTTGAAAACGAATTTCAAATCTATCGATATTGCCAAAATTTTGGGTCACCGCTCTAGCGTTAATGTTAGAGAGTTAGAGTGAGAGAGATAATACTTCAAAGTAATATCAACCGTATTCCTAACGCTTAAGGTTTTAAATAACATTCTTAAAATAAACGGACATCTGTTGGGGAGTAGTTGAACTTTTTCGGAATAGAGTTAGAGTGAGAAGCAAGTTTGATTCAGATACAAAACGTCGTAAATTCCTTTTTTTATCTATATAAAAGTAATCACTAAAGCGAATTTATAAGGTATGTTTTCGTTTTGCAGTGTGCATATTTTAGGCTAGTTTGGTGTTAAAGATATACGACCAATCAAAACAATTGTTTACTAGTAGTGCAACGTATTATTATCTGGTTGTATGTGTGAGTTTAGCGACATTGATTCCGCTATTGGTGTTAATTCGGCATGTCCACCCGATTAAACTAAACTAAACTAAAAATTCTCTTATTTTAGTTTAGTTCAACGCTTTGTCTATTCGGTTTGGCCACCGAACTAAAAATAGTGCATGCATTTTTAGTCAAGGTCACACGACTAAATTGAATAAACCCTTTTTAATCTGTGAATTCAATGAACGAATGATAACGTCCTTGTTGTTGAAGTGTGAGAGAGACAACTTAACTTCTTGTCAAAAAACGTGTTCAAATTCAAACGTGACCGTAAATTAAACCTCTGAAAAAATAAACAAACCAAAACAACAAACTTCGCGGCATGGTAATGGGAATATTACGTGAAAAGAGGAAAAATAAACCATGTATGTGTATGTGTGGGTATGTCACTGTCACAATCACAAAAAAATCGTCTTCGCTTAATTTAAGGTGATTTTCAAGTATCTCTAACAGGAACTTGGCCGCTGATGACCCTAAAGAATTTTTTTAAATTTACGGTCGGCCATCTCAAACGGATTTGATGCATCCTTCGACCGAAGCAACCTGGCCCGTTCTTCCCGATTTCTGTAAAACAAATACATTTCTAACCTTAAAATAAATTTCAAACCCAACCTTTATGATAATAGTTAATTTTTCAATTATTTTTATTGTTACACAATTTTTACATATATTACAGATGTATTGGCAAATATTAAATTAAATTAACAAAGTTACTATATATACACAATACTAAATATAATAAAAAAACTAAAACTAAAAGTTAAAATGCGTCGTGGAATTCATCCGCATCGCATGCCTCTTTTGGTAGCGTTCCCAGAAGACTAGCAGCATTGCCACGTTGTATGGCAATACTTAATCTCTGACCTGAAATGAGGCCAGCCTTCTGGTCACGAGACGCGTCAGCCATACATTTCGCAATCTGCCTGAAGAGATTGCGGGCGCTCGGACCCCAAGGCCCAAACGTTTCGACTCCAAACGGCACACATTCATAATCTCCAATAAGATTGGAGTATTTGCGCCGCTTAACAGCCGCTGCAGAAGCTGCAGCGGCACCGGTACAGCCAGCCGTGCCAGGTATATGGGTAGGGGCAATGGTGTCGACGCATGTTGCGTCCCACACCAGAGTCCTACCCATTTTCCAAGGTATTATTGGCATACCATCCAGTCTCTTGCCATCGTCGCGCGCCAAACCGTTTGGTTCAAGCACAGCTGGCATACCAGCAATGACAAGAGCACGGCGGATTATGTCGTTGAGGCTGGCGTGCCGTGGTATTCGCCCCGCGATCCTGCAGCATGACAGGCCATGGTGTCCGAGTCGGTCAACTGCTTCTCCACAATGACATTGATGCGTAATTTTTTACTGCTAGGTCAGTTTTGAACAAATAAACACATATTTAGTTGATAAATTTTCTTATTTACCTTTCTTGCCCCTCGAAAAAAGCAGCCACAACGCATACGTTCATTTTTCCGTAATTTAAAAATTTCAACCAGCACAAACAATCAGCAGAACAAGGTTTAGTTTAGTTTAATCGCGACCAAAAATATGGCCACTAAAATAAGTCGGATTTTAGTTTGACAGGAATAAAATTTTGCCTTACCGAATAGCAAAATGGAGGATTTCACTAAATTGAATTCGACTAAACTAAAAATAGTTAAGTCCTGTCAAATTAAGTTAGTTGGTGTTTTCCCGAATAAGAAACCGCAATTTGACGTGACTAAACTAATTATAGTTTAGTTTAGTCGAAATTTTGCCAACCCGAATCGACACCATTGAATCTGTCCTATCACACTTCTAATAGTTTTTTCTGTTCTGTGGTTTTAACTCATTTGAATTTCCCTTTTAACTTACGCACTTTTCGGCAGTTAATTTCTTAATTAAATCGTAATTAAATTAAAAAATATTAATATTATTACGAGCGTGGGGATCGGTTTAAATAGAAAATGCTAGGACAACCGTTCAAGACAGATTTTATTTAGCTACACTTCAATTACAGCAAAGCGCGTAGAAATTCGAAAACTCTTCCTTACATAATAGATAGTCACTTGTATAAATCGCACTGTATCGCTTCGCACACTTTATCGCTTTGATCGCTTCGAATACTAGTCGTAGACTAACTTGAGCGGAGGCTCGCCCTTTATATCGGGTGCGGCCGAGTAGCAAAAGATCTAGATAAAACAGGAACGTTCTGAAAAGACAGGAACTTTCTGGAAGGTTCTATTGGGTCTTGTGTCTCTTTCTAGCCTGGCGTCTCGTTCTATTCATTCGATTCCTTCTAGAACAGCGACGTCAAGGCATGCTGTCTCTTTCTATAGTGCCGTCTCACTCACTCCTATGGGAATTTGGCCATATATATTGAAGTTGCCAAGCGCCGGGCGTAGCAATATGTACGTAAATCTAAAAGACAAGACCACATGTAAAAAAAAATGTGCCGTATTTGAATCACATGCATATTCCCTATTCGGCATCGTTCTCAACAACTTCAAATTTCATGAAGCACTACGCAGCGAATTTTGACTAAAGACCTCATCGTCAACGGGATGGCATGAATGTTGGGCCGTCCTGCTGAAACCACATGCTCTCTAGAGCATGTAGTTTCAGCAGGACGGCCCAACCTGCCACATAGCGCATGAAACAATCGTCTTTTTGCAGCAACAATTTCCAGAACACATTATCTCACGAAATTCTGATGTCAACTGGCCACCAAGATCGTGCGATTTAACGCCGTGCGATTTTTTTTACTTGCGGGTTTTGTGAAATCTCACGGCGTTAAATCGCACGATCTTGGTAGCCAGTTGACATCAGAATTTCTTCGAAATCGAAATCGAAACAATTACTGAGCTCAAATCGGAAAACCAACGTGTCATGTCAAAGTCATGGAAAATTTCATGAAAAGAGTAATGGCCTGTAATTGGAGCCGTGGGGGTCATTTGCCAAATATTTTATTCCATACTTAATCGGAACATGTCTTATTTACAATACAATAAAAATATCATAACACTGTCATAAAATATTTGTTTTTATTTTAGAATGAAAAAGTGCACTCTTACTGAGACACCCTTTATACAGTTTAATGTACAATGCGCGGCTTCTTCCAGGCAACCTTAGAGACAACCCAGAGTAATCTATGAGTCGTTAGACTGTTAACTAATAATGTGATAATAAATCAAAAGATACATACATACATATAATCACGATTTTATCCTTTTATCCCCGGAAGGTTAGGCAGAGATGAATTAACACCCAAATTTCACCAATCTGTATTCGGTCCCACGTAATAGGGGATGAGCCTATTGCCGTATTCCGGGCACTATTGTTGACTCGAACCATGCATCTGAGGCTGGGCTGTACATATCTGACTGATGTTAAAATTAATCAGCCCTATTCCGTAGACGCCTTGTACGACACCACATGGGAAGAGAAAGGGTGGCCCAAATTCTACTTTGCCGGGAACCACGCGAAATCAAAAGATATGGTGTAGTTATGCAATAAAATAGATATAAGGCCTGACGTTAGAACCAGGTTACACCGGCCGGGGTCACAGACCATACCACAGAAATTTAGATGTAGAGTTTCATTACAGTTTTTCATTCACTCTTCTAAAAGCCATTTAATTTTAGACTTTAAAAATATTTGTGTAAAGTCTAAAATAACAAGGGATTTTTTGTAGTGTCCTTCTTTAGCAAAATTGAAGCCCAGGTTATCAGCTAGTTTATCACTTTAATATGGACGTCACTTCCAGGTAGAACGCACCAAGAACCGTCCGCTTGTGACCGGTGCAATATCCCACACTCAAGCGATGGTGTTCCTGGCCGCACAGCTGTCTCTAGCCCTCGGGATACTGATGCAGCTGAATTGTTATAGCGTCGCTTTGGGAGCGAGCAGTATGTGTAAGTAACTAGACTTTCATACACCATCTCCTGTGTCATGGTCTCCTGGTACTTTAAGACCTAGCCAGCAGTGATGCAGGACTAATTTAGATACCTGGTCTTTTCTATGACCTTAGTAGGCCCTAGGTTCATATGACCCAGGGGTTAGAGAACCAGGAGCCATAGCTCCGCCGAACAGCTCTCTTTGGCCCTCGGAATACTGATGCAGCGGAATTTTTATAGCGTTGCATTGTGAGCGAACAGTATGTGATTAACTAGACTTTCATGTACATTCTCCTGTGTAATGGGCTCCTGGTACTTTTATGACCTAGCAGGAAGAGAAATATGCCTAGGGTAAAAAGCAGGACATATTTGGGCTTAAAGAACCAGGGCGTTCCTTGGGATATACTTCTAGCCCTCAGGATACTGATGCAGCTGAACTGTAACAGCGTTGCTTTGGGAGCTAGCAGTATGTGTAATTAGCTTTAGACTTTGATATACCTCCTCCTGTGTAATGGGCTCTTGGTACTTTTATGACCTAGCGTGCACATAAACAGGCTTAGAAGGACCTACGTGAGTTCCTGGTCCCTTGTTTTAGCCTAGGGGTTCACGGTATTATGATCGTGGACACCATGATCTTGGGGCCAGAGTATCAGGCCTAGGGTGCGGAAGCTGGCCCAGGGTGTCGGTCGGGCTGTATGGGATATCCTTCCTAGAACATGTTGCATTCCCAATAGCCAATATGTTGATACAGCGTGCAATTTTAGTCGGTTTGAGCCCGATATACCCACTTCATCTTAAGCTACGATCAGGTGAAGTTCATCATGGATTAACACGAAAAAATAAATAACTATTAGAATAATATACTGACACCAATAAATCCCTGAAGGTAGCACGTAACAGGGGGCGAACGTATTGCCCCCAATCAGAAAGTGTTGGTGGGCTGTATGTTTACTTTCAGAGTCCAAAAATTATACTACATATTTGTTTACCACAAATAAACCTACCTTTACTGTTAACGAATCGACTACAGCAACTGTTTGCAGTAAATATCTTATTAAAAACTACTATGAAAGCGTTCATAGTGCGATGCAGATAAGTTCCATAACAGTTCGCTCTACATTCACTAGATGGCGCTATAACTAATAAATCTTTCGATTTCAGTACTGGTAGTGACCTACCCTCTGGCGAAGCGATTCACGAACTACCCTCAAATATTCCTCGGTGCGACGTTCAACTGGGGAGCCCTACTAGGGTACTCTGCGGTGCAAGGGACTATAGATCTGTCCGTGTGCGGCCCGCTATATGCCGGCGCCCTGGCGTGGACTGTGTTCTATGACACGATATATGCACACCAGGTGAGAATCAAAATTTTTTTTCCACTTCCTGATAACGTGCTACTGCTGTCCTATTTAATATATTAATAAAATGTGAAACTTTTTGTGAATATTGGTGTGGTTTACAATACTCTTATAGGAGTGATTCCTGTCTGAGGGTCAGAGGGTAATCCAAAGAGGAAATCAGCCAGAGGTTGGCAACCTTTTCCTTGGCCAGAGGATCGTTGAAGAGTTTTGGAGGGACCACGAATTTGGATGCATCGTGGTATTATTTTATTTTCCGAAATTGCTGTGAATTCGAGTTTTTTTTGCATAAAAATGGTTTCTTTAGACCCATTGTCTTGGAAAACTCACTGAAGTGTAGGAAAGTGGAATATTACAGTGAATTATGACATTTCGTGTTCGTTCCCAATCTCCCTAGAGAGCTTTTAGTCCCCACAACTTTACTGAGGCAGCAATCATCATTCATCATCATCATCATCATCATCATCTACGTCATCAACACTTTACCATCAATATCAACAAATGAAAATTCATATAAATGAACATATGGCTTAAAGGTCTTGTAACCATGCCACAGCGTTCATCAATCAGTAGGTGTACTGCCTCGAAGCTTACTCTTAAGTACCTAACCAAATGTAGTACTGCACAAATAAAGTATCGTTAGAAGCATCTTAGATAGATAGATGAACTTTATTGAGAAAATAAAAAAATTTTCACATGTATCCACTAACAAATATAACAACATAAAATACATGAAGCCGCAACAGCCACCATTACTAGCCCTCCTCATTCCCGTGCTAGTAAAGTAACTGTGTTACAGGTAGGTTAAGGATAATCTCAGACAGCACGATAGTGACTATCGCATCGTTACTTAATGTGGAGCTTTGATTTTTGTGTCCCCAAACTAGGAAAGCCTGTTTTTCGGGGACCAAATAGAATAATGAAAAAAGAAATAAAGGAAAGCTCTAGAAAATACCGTGGCAGGACATCTGAGTGTGTGACATCTGCATGTGTGCGTGTGTGTATCTTGATCGTCCGCTGACGCCGCATGACGTGCAATATATCTTACCCTAGAATATATCTTTTGTTAGATTTAGTGGCAAACGACCACGGTTTTCCTTGGTATTTTCTTGTTTAAATACTTTTTAGAGCGTAATATTTCAATAGTCGGGTTTTAATTTTTAAACCTTAGTTTTATATTCGGCGATTTTTTGATTATGACGTCAATTCTCTCCCCAGGACAAAGTAGACGACAGACGCGTCGGCATCAAGTCTACCGCCTTAACCTTCGGATCTTACACCCGACCTGCTCTCTGCGCCACGCTGGGGGTGAGCCTGGCGTGCTTGGCCGAAGCGGGACGGGCGGCTGACCTGGGGGTGGGGTACCACCTCGCGCTGTTGGCGTACGCGGGACATGCGGCTAGACAGGTAACTATGTAATCACTAGATGGGAACGTAACTAGATAGTAACTAGATGGTCACTAGATAGTCATTAGATGGTCACTAGACGGTAACTAGATGGTCACTAGACGGTAACTAGATGGTAACTAAATGGTCACTAGACGGGAACTAGATGGACACTAGATGGTAACTAGATGGTAATTAGTTGGTTACCAGTTGGTAACTAATTGGTCACTGGATGGTCACTAGATAGAAACTAGTTGGTACCTAGTTTGTAACTAGATGATCACTAGACTAGGGTCACCCCCTATTACATGGGACTGAAAATCATTGTTGATTTAAGGCGCAAGACAACGGAGGCATTGGCGTGCGCGAATTGTATTATAATAATCTATGCTTGGGAATGTTATCTCGTTACCGCCGAAGCACTTGGCGGTACGTGTACGGCGCGTATAGAGCACATTTTGGATTCAAGATATATGTCCTAAGGTATGCCGTGGCGCGGATATGGTCAGTCCGCCACCAACGCTTGCGGCAGTATCTCGTTCGCTCTTGTTTCAAGCTATTTCTTTCTCTTTCTTTACCTCCGCCCCCGCCACGCCGCGCGTATCTAGGATACGATCGGTCTATACTACGCTTATGCGTACTCCTTCGGGATTTTTTAAAAAAGTATATTAGCAACCGAAATTATCGAAATTACTAATATTCCCTCTAACCCCTCCAACTAAGTTAAATTGCTTGTGCTAGGAGTGGGTTCACGTCTGTAGTGTTATGGCCAGAATTCGAATCCGGGATCTCTCGATCGTAAGGCCGACTCCTTAATTACTAAGTTGCTGACGCTTTTTGTTCTATCTACCCTTTTCATATATATTTTTTTTTCTTTCCAGATATACACATTGGATACAGAAAATCCCGAGGATTGTGCATCTAAGTTCAAATCAAATTCAGCTGTTGGCCTTATCATACTGCTCGGTATACTAGCGGGGGGCTACAGCAAGTATGTCGACAACAAACGAAACAAACCCGAGCAACACGCCACTGGCAGTTGCTTCTTTAGCTAAAGTGGCACTTTTTAGTGCCAAAACTGGTCAAAGTTGTACAGGCTACTAAGTGGTCTTTCGATAGTGCGGTACTTTATAGTATAGATGAAGTATCTTCGCAACAAACCTGAATAACTTGCCATTGGCAGTTGTTTTTTTTTAGCTAAAGCTGGTACTTTTTAGTAACAAAACTGGTAAAAGTTGTACAATTGTGTGTATTAAAGTACTATGCTGTTAAACTACAGACTACTAAGTGGTCGGTCGAAAGTGCGCTATGTGTACTTTATAGTCAATCATGGGAAATAATGTAAATATGTGTCAAAGTACCATGATATTAGTAAAATGTGTGCTACGCGCTTATTTAAGGGTCAGAAGGGGTTTTATGAAATTTGAAGTTAATTTAATACGGTGGTACTTTTTAGTGTCAGTGCTGGTAATAGTGTGTATTTTGGTCTAGGCTAGTGCCTGTGTTATAAATTACTTACATTTATAAATCGTTGTAAATTACCATAAGTGGTACTTTTGAGCATCATTACAAATAGTCTAACTTTTAGAGTCTCGCGTTCCATGATATATAATTAAGAGAACGGGAATTAACGTGATCATGTTAGAGGTACTTACATACCTTTGATTGTCTGACGTTTCAACCAGGTTACACCGGCCGTGGTCACAGGCTGACTGGCTCAGCTGTGCGTAGTAAACTTATATTTAATTTCTGTTGATTTAGACATTACGCCAAATGTTTTGTCTACCATTATGGTCACAATGTTATTACAAACTAGTTTTCTAGGTGTAAATTCTTAAAAAAGAAAGTGGTCTATGGGTTTGTTCACTTTATAAAAAAAATGTATATAATAGAAATATACGCATTTATTAGTTGCAAGAACATCTGTTCGATCTCACACTATATTTAATTCCTACAACTCATGATATGGTACTTTTTAGTACCACTTGTGGTAACTAGTCTTAACGGGAGATATAATGCATATTTTCTGTGTATAATAATTTAAATGGGTTAAAATTTTGTATATAATTTATGTAGTGCGGTTAAGCAAGATACATAATATATAGACCGGTCCAAAGATGGATGACCGCTTACAATACATTATGAGATTATTAAAGTCTTTAGTGCTCTCAATTACACTGAAAAACTAATATATGTTACTCAAAATATTATTTTATTTTAAGAAAGAAACGAACGATGGTAACCACTTTCCATTAGGAATCAGGGCCGGCAGCGCGAGTTTGACTCCCCTGGTGTTGCACACGTCCATAGGCCACGGTAGACTTGCACCATTAAGTGGGCCGTGAGCTTGTATGCCACCGGGAACACACACCGGTAATCGTTTGTATTAATGAATATGGGTATTTGTATTGGTCTGGTCGTGCCGCGGAGAGCACGTTAAGCCGTCGGCCCCGGTTGCCATGCGAACATCTATGGCAGTCGTTACGGGTAGTTGGAGCCCTCAAAAGTCCGACCAGTCTAACTATAAAACTTCGATATCGCCAATGCGTTGTAGAGGTCATATGGGTTTTTTTTTACGTGCCGGAATGTGGTATTTGACAACATAAAAAAAATACTACAAATAAGGGTCATCCTATCAGATAATAGCGTAAAAAGACATTTAAAACTATAAATTAAACTAAAATAAGCATATTTTTTGAGAATTTCGCTTAAAAATATCTAATATTTTTTCCAATTTTTATCTGTGACGAAAACGCTCTGCGATCGATCACAGCACTGCTGACGTCCGCACCCAAGTAAACACGGCTTTGTGACAGAACAGAACAGAACAGAAACAAACAGTTTTTGTGGATTATTTATAGACGTATTTGAACATTGTGCAACTACACACCATTTATACACCATTTTATTCACAAAGTTTGAAGAAAAACTTTATAATTTACTTTGACTTCACTGCTTTAAGGCTATACAAAATGTTTACTTGCGTGTGACGTCACGTAATCGGCTCCGTACAAGGTGACAGCGTTTTTCGCGCGTAATTTAAAATGGTTTTCCAAAATTTGTCAACTACCCTATTCCCCACGGATACCCCCTCCCCCCCTTCGGAGCCGAAGGGTTTGGTTATGTCGGACTCGAACCGACTAAACCGCACGCTAGGCCGAAGGTGAGGTTGTCTCGGTTCACGGAAAATATAGAATTTCAGTCTCGCAGTTAGACTGGAAAACTGACGAAATGATGTTTATGAAGAACAAACATGTTACCTTATCTAATGTAGTGATATATTCTCTTAGCCGGAAGGTGGACTCTGAGCTACGAGGGCATCTCGGCATCAAATGATGTGTCTAATGTGTCTAAATATAGATGACTAGCTTTTGCCCGCGGCTCCGCCCGCGTGGATGTCGGTTATCGCGACCAAACATAGCCTATGTCCTTTTCAAGGTCTAATCTACGCCTAAACCAAATTTCATCAAAATTGGTTCAGTGGTTTAGGCGTGAAAGACGGACAAACAGACACACAATACACTGTCCCATTTATAATATTGGTATGGATGATGGTTCTCTTCTTTCCATACAGTAAGGTATGAGAGGAACTTCATCCCACGCACTCTCACGCTGTGGAATGAACTCCCTGCTGCGGTTTCCCAAGCGACTACAATATGGGGTAGCCAGAGCTCACGGGAGAGTTTTCGTGCTGTCAGTGGGAAGACCAAATGCTATTCCTGCTTTGTCTTCTACACTGACGGCACAGAAACTCTCTGTGTTTACAGGGTCGGCAGGACGAGTGTGACTCCCCTGGTGTTGCACACGTGCATAGGCCACGGTAACGACTTTCTATCTGGTGGGCCATGTGCTAATCTGTCACTTAAGTGGTATAAAAAAGAATTGTGTCCTTCAAGAAGGGCATTAAAAGGTTTCCTTCGTCCTTCCAAGTCCTTTAAGCGGGACGTGAAAAAACATCTGATGTCGCCGTCAAGCTGAGGGCCACTATTGGAACATTGTGGCTGTAATGGTCTCTTTCCTAAGACTTTGCTTTCAGCATACCATCAGGCGAGGGTATTTTGACGTGTTCCGTGTAAAAAAAAGGCCACGGTAATCACCAGTAGTATAAATATAATTAACGCCATCTGTCGGAATTAAGCGGAACTTCTACGAACCTAGTGATTCTACATCGCAACATAGAAGTTTTCGCATTGATTAATATAAAACTGTGAGTCCATGACACCCCAGATGTAGTCATGTGGTCCCAGGAGATAATTGCCTTTCGTCTGGGACCACATGATTACAACTTTTTAGTAGCGGGGCTTCGGTCCCCGCTCTGTGTAAATATTTGCATGTATTAACATGGGTATTTGCACGAACATCTATGGCAGTCGGGTAATTGAAGCTCTAAAAAGCCCAACAATAAGTCTAACTGCAATGCTTCGATATCGCCATTGGGTTTTGGAAGTCAGATGGCAGTCGCTTCACGAAAAATATCGAAGTTCACCCGAATCCGCAGTTCGACTGGTGAAGCGGACCCCAGACTCCTAGGCCAAAGCTTCGGATGGAACTGGGATTAACATTGAAGAAGGCAGAGGTGTATTAAAACCCACATTTCGTCATGATTTTTGGTCCCACATAATAGGAGGTGATCCTATTGGCTTCAATTGGGTTCTATGGATATTCACTGTTAGATAGAGAACAGCGCTATCTCTTAGTTGCTTTACTTCACAGGGATGGAGTGTTCGTATACTTCTCCACCGGTCAAAGTTGAAGTATTATTATTTAGTTCAAATAATTTTAAGCTGACCACTGTCCCTGATAAGGGCGTTCGCATGGCGACACGAAATACCAAATTGTAATTGTTAATATATATAAATATATGTATATTTGTCTGTTTATGTTCATAAAATGATCTTGCCATTTATATGTGTTTTATTTCCTATTTATAACTTCAGAGTATGTGTATCTACCTATATTGTAATGAAATTGTTATGTGGTCTTATCTGTACATAGGAGATATTTAAAAAGAAAAGTACCTATTGAAATTGTTTTTTTTTTAAATTTTAGTCAATTTTTCCGCAATGAACTCATGAACTACTGAACGGAATTTAATGCGGTTTTGTAAGCAAGGTTTTGGCTCAAATTAAAATCTTACCTAAGTTTGATTGCAATTAGTTGACGAGCGGAACCGCGGGCATATACTAGTAATTACGAATATTCTAGAAAATATATAACTACAGCGATGTTTAGACTAAAAGCTTGGAACCGTAGCTTAGTGGTAAGAAAGTCAACCTAACGATCGAAAGGTACCGGGTTCAACTCCTGGCGATTACACTACCGACGTGAACCCGCTCCTAACGCAAGCTATATAACTTAGTAATTTTGTTTAGTAGGTACTCTTTAAAAAAACAACTATGCATAGCATAACATAATTTATATTAAACTTTATTTCTATAACCTTAAAGTCTAAAATTAATTGTGGAGAAAGAGTTTAATGCACATTTTTTCTTTTTCTATACAAAATGATATTGAATTTTAGACTGTAAGTTCATAACAATATAGTCTAAAATTAATTGGCATTTTGCAGAGTCACCGTGGTTTACTTTAGTATTTTCTTCTGCCATTGCATTTGATTTAAATTGATTTTTATTAGGTTTTGACTTTCAGCTTGTCCATACTGCAATCGGTTCGGTAACTAAAGGTAAACAATCTTGTAGCCCTTTTTTTTTATAAAAACACATACAATTGAACAAAAAAAATACATTATACCTACATATAATTTATACTTATCAATAAAATTGAAGTGTCTATTTGTAACATTGAAAAACGTAACTAGTGGTTCGATTTCGGTTTTTTTTGTCTTAATTAAAACATTAATTAAAAATACACATCAAGATTGTTTACATTTAGTTTAGTAGAGAACATACCGTACCCAACAAGCGTAATCAGCCGTTCAATAAACGTCCTAGCCTCTTCACTAAACAGCGTCGTCCAACTACCAGCCTGAATGATATTTCAGCCATGTGATCAAACAGCTAGGCAAATGACTTAGATAAATAAAGCTCCATTACTTGCCTTGCCTAGTCAGCTCCCGCATAGGCTTTGTAATCTTCTCTCCAGGATGGCGCTGCTTCTCTCCCGTGATGGTACCATATCCTACAAATTTACTAAGCATACAATGTTGTACAAAAAACTACGGCTGAATATAATTCAGCCTAGTTGAACGGTCCTGTTTGATAAAGAGGCTAAACTGTTAATTGAAAGACTTTTGGCTGTAGTAACCATTTATTTTGGAAGTCAATAGTCGCTATTTATTTCTTGGAAGTCAATAGTCGCTATTTATAATATGTTCTTGGAAGTCAAAAGTC
Source organism: Eilema caniola (assembly GCA_949126895.1). Taxonomy (NCBI): domain Eukaryota; kingdom Metazoa; phylum Arthropoda; class Insecta; order Lepidoptera; family Erebidae; genus Eilema; species Eilema caniola. The sequence continues at coordinate 1,510,981 of OX421487.1, forward strand.
GCTATTTATGTTCTTGGAAGTCAAAAGCCGCTATTTATGTTCTTGGAAGTCAAAAGCCGCTATGTATGTTCTTGGAAGTCAAAAGTCGCTATTTATGTTCTTGGAAGTCAATGGTCGCTATTTATGTTCTTGGACGTCAAAAGTCAGTATTTATGTTCTTGGAAGTCAATAGTAGCTAGTTATATTCTTAGAAGTCAATAGTCGTTATTTATATTCCTGGTAGTCAATAGTCGCTATTTAGATTCTTAGAAGTCAATAGTTGCTGTTTATACTCTTAGAAGTCAATAGTAGCTATTTATACTCTTGGAAACGTATTAGGATTCTTGCGTTTAAACTTGTAGGCATCAACCACAAAGGTGACGGAGTCCTCCACGATCGTCTGGTATTGTGTGCTGAGGTGCACAACCTGCAATTAATACAGAAAAACTATTAAGTCAGTTGACGACTTCTGACACTGCCACCTCGAAGATTGCGGGCTTGAAGTTACATAATTATTTTAGGACTTGGAAATTAAGGTAATGGGCATTTTGGGACTTGTTCGTTTCGGGGTGTTGGTCATTTTATAATTTTTGGCATTTTGGACTTGGCCATTTTAGGATGGGGTTATTTTGTTCTTGGACTTTTTAGAATTGAACATTTTGCGATTTGGGAGTTCGTGATTTGGATATTTTTGTACATGGCCATTTTGATCTTGGATATTTTGACATGGGCAACAAAGTCCACTGTAGATTTTTTTTGACATTTTATGTACCCTATGACACTTGGGAGAAGATTACCTTTCATTTGAGACCCCACTCATTGAAATCCGTCAAACCGTTAGTCTTATAGAGCAGAATACACAAAACGGCATAGATATACAGAGTGGAAGATTTTAACCTTACCTGGAGGAGAAGTATTCTTAATACTGAAGATAGTGAATTTCACTCAAAGGAAACATTCCTTTATTTTTTTAAAGTGCATTCAAAGAATTACAAAAACTGGCTTGCCACTTCTGCCCCTCTAATAGACAAGTGGCAATTCAATAGCTGGCGTTTGGTGGAACAGAATGACGAATATATGGAATTTGACGTATATGACAGTCGGTAACGCATGTCAAATACGTCAAATCCCATACATTCGTCATTCTATTCCATCAAACGCCGGTTAGCGAATTGCCACTTGTCAAGAGGGGCTGGTAATAGAACCGACTAAAACCCGTTTTCGAAAATCTGTGAATGCCGTTTTGTTTCTTTTTAAAAGTAAAGGAATGTTTTTTTTCTTTCTCTCTCTCTCTTTCTTTGACTGATTTTCGCTATCTTCACTATTTAAAGTAATTCCCCTGCAGGTAAGGTCAAAATCTTCCACTCTGTATATATGCGTACAACACATTACCCTCTCTAGCGCAGTTGGGTATAAAGATTTATGTCTACGTTATGGAGTCTTGGGCACGTGACACGAGACAGCCTGTGGCGTGGTGATAGCAAACGGGACTGTTACAAAGATGACACAGGTTCGTTTTCCGGTCAAAATGTTTGTAGATGCATAAATAAGATGCATGAATAAGGGAATTTGCATCTGGTCGTGTTTCGGAGAGCACGTTTAGCCATCGGTTGGGCCTCGATTCTACTAAAGTAAAACCATTGTCATACTACAGACACTGCAAAAATTACCCATTTAATTTTAAACTTTAAAATCATAGTTTTAAAGTCTAATATTAAATGTCTTTTTGTAGAGTAAATGAAAAAGTGAAATGTGACACTCTCTATTTAATTTTGGACTTTAATGTTTAGTATTAAAGTCAAAAATTTAATGCCATGTATTACAGAGTCTGTGGTATGACAGTTGATTTGGCTTTAGCAGAATCGAGGGCCAGGTTGTCATACAAACATCTATAGCAGTAGTTACAGGTAGTTTGTTAAAGTATTATCATTAAAAAAAAACGAAACACAGGAAAATAAGCATATTCGATTAATTCAATATGCAATGGGTCCCATCCCATCCCGAGGAGGGCCAGACCGAGAGGGATGGCCCTGGGTCAGTCGGGGTGCGAGGGATATGTCGCATGACAACCTCACCTTCGGCCTAGCACTACGACCCAGAGACGGCGTGCGGTTTAGTCGGTTCGAGTCCGACATAACCTCCCCCTCCGGCTCCGGAGGGGTGGGTATCCGTGGGGATTACGCACGTAAAAAAAAAAGTGTCCCATCCCTATTCCCTTCAACTCCCGTTTCCTTCTACTTTTGCTTCCTGGCCACAATCTCTGCGCAAACTTTCTACAGGTCAACGAGTCCAAACAAGGCCGGTCACACGCGCCATCATTAAATGAATTCAAATAGTGTAACAGGTGTACTTGTAATCAAAAACAATATACAGGACGTCCCAGTCAATCATCATCATTAATATCATCAAGCAAATCATTATAAAAGTGCAGTGGGGGACGAAGAAAAGATATCTGCGCCAGGCAGACCTGTATCCTACCTATCATTCCAACACTGCACAGATTTACCCGGTAGCTATTCTCCTGTGGATTTTAAAGTTCATTTATCGAAGTTCAGGTTTACTATTGATATCATTATAACATCAGAATCAATCATTAGCCCACTAAAGTCCACTGCTGGAAATAGGCCTCTCCCAATGCTGAGTATAGTTGAAGTTCAATCCAAGAACTGGTCCAACTGCAATACTTAGATATCGCCATATATCTTGATGAGGTCAGATGGTAACAACATGTAACTATTAGCGGAAATTCAGATTCCGATGTAAAAGCTTCTGATGGGACTGGGATTAACGCTAGCATGAAGATTGTCTATATTTTTGAGGCTGCTGAACCGCGGTAGCCTAGTGGTATAGGTAATGGACTGCTGAGACGAGGTCTCGGGTTCGATCCCAGGTGTTACCATGGCACACACCAATGACTTTTCGATGCTTTTCGAAGTTATGTGTGTATTTATCGCAGGTTTATAAGTGCCCGGTTAATGGCAATAGGCTCGCCACCTATTACATTGGGACCTAAACATAAACTGGCGAAATGTGGGTGCTAGCACCTCTGCCTACAACTTCGGGGATAAAGGCGTGAGTTTATGTTATGTTATGTTTTGCTGAACTGAAGGGTACCCACCTCATGGTCGTGGGGTTTCGTCACCTCCGTGACGTATAGCTTAGGTTCTATCATGTTGTTAGAAGGCTGTGGATTTGTCACAGGACCCATGCCTTTGATGATCAGGTGTACTGCTTGCCTGCGAATGGAAACGAAATTAGTTACAGGGAACCGAAGTCATGAGGTCGGTAGTGTGAGTGTGAACCTGCCTCTATAAGCAAGCGGCAATTCGTTGGCCGGCGTGTCGTAGGATAGAATGATGAATGTATGGGATTCACACGTATTTTGATGTTTTAGACAATCGTCATCGTATATGAAATTTGGGGCCCGCACGAACCACGAACGAAAGACGTATCATTTAACCATGAAGTCACTTCGGTAGGGTTTAAGCCTATTGCCTTTTTTAAAATTCTACTAAGTATTTTAAACATTTACGCTGAGTAACTAATTGTTATTCTTTACTTATTAATTGCAGATTTTAGTAGACCTCGTTTTGAGGATAGTTGCCCCATCGTGAAAATACTACGAAAGATAGATGCCTACAGTGTGGGAAAGCGAGTAAGAACCTTTATATTGTTTATACGAAAATCCCCACCCAATTTTATTACCATCTGATTTCTTACATCCGACGTTATACAAATGATTGCTATCACAAACTAAGTAGGCGCATTTTCACGTAATTTTGAGGTTTTCCCTCAATTTCTCCAGGATCTCAGCATCAGATCCGGACTGGATCTGGGATATGGGACCACTCGTACAGTATACCCTAGCCAACGCCGCAAAAATAATAAAATTCCGTTCAAAACTGGCTTAGATATCGCGTAACAAACATAGATAAAAAAAAACAATAGGCTACGATTTGAGAAAGTCCTCGTTTTTTTAAGTGGGTTAATAAAAAGAAGACTGACTCCTCGTCAGTAATAAAAACATTCGATAGAAACTACCTACTAGGCAAAAAATTGTTTCGTCGATCGAGGTACCTATAGCCGCGGAAGATTACATCTACACTGATAATTTTTATGATATTGCAGTCTAGATGAGGAGCTCTTACAATTATAGTAAAGTGCCAACGTGTCTAACGTCTTTAACATATAGTATTAAAACTGGGGTAACTATCCAACTGGGGGCATCTATCCTGGCTTTACCCTACATAAACGGAACAGCACCAAAATCGACAGCTTAATATTATGAAGTAGTGAAATTTCATTTCACTATAAGGTGACCAGACCAAGAAGTAGGAATTGTCACAAGTTGCATGTGTCTAAGGCAAATCTTCAAATATTTTCCAATAATGTGTACTGTACTGTATGGCAATTCGAATTTATAATAAACTACCTGCCCCTCTAGACAAGTTTAAGACTCTAAAGTTTGAGACATTTAAATGAAAAATATTCCAAATCCTTCTGAATAAATGTTACAATTCTTCTCTTTTCTCTGTTTTGTAATCTATGTTTTTTGGTGAACAATAAAGATTTATATTATTATTATTCTCTTTATTCATTTTAAAAACTTACAAATTATATTTTTAAATACATATAGAAAAAAAAACAAACATCTATTTAAAAATATAAAAAGTAGTGTCCCACCGGTATCGGATACAAGGACCAAGCTACCGGTGGTTAGGGCTTATTATTATTATATAGAATATTATGGAACTTTATTTTGTAAGAACTTTATACAATATTCTGACAAATGAATTAATCTTATCTTATATTCTCACCCTGCCATCTCGAAGCCCAGGTCTCGAAACTCGTTCCTATCGTGCGTCGTCAAGGCTCGATGCAGCAAATGGTACCCATCCAACAGACTCACAGGATCTTTAGTAGTCGTTTCTTCGTCATCATCATTGTCATCATCCTCATTACTCCTTCGTGCCTTGTAGTTGAAATGTCTAGAAATAAAGAAGATAGTCATCGATGTATCTCAAAGCACTAGGCATTACATTATTTAAAAAATAATTATGTAAAGGCTAAACGAGTATTTTTTGAAGTGAAAACTTCTTTAGCGGTGTTGGATGGGTGTAAAATGTTAAACTCGCGTCAGGATCGCTTGACCTTTGGACCGTAACCGACGACTGACGTCATACAACATAAGCTATAGACTGTCTATTTTGCAAGATACGATAAATAGCATCATAGTCGACTTTAAGTCCTTATGGGTTCAGATAGTACCGGGTTCAAACCTGGCCTTCTGACACTTTTTGTGATTATTTTTTCTTTTTGTAATTTATTAATTATTGTGATTATTTTTTCTTTTTGTAATTTATTACTTTTTGTGATTATTTTTTCTTTTTGTAATTTATTAATTTCTTTTGACAGAAAATTAACAGAAAATTTGTGATAGGTCTATGATTGGCACTATATTATAGGTATGGTATGTTCTTTTTATCTTTTTCTATGTATATAACGAAGAAAGAAAGAAAGAAAATCTTTTCACTTCTGCCGGCACTCCCAGAGTGCAACCCGTCTTTTTTTTTTGAGTATCGCTCAGGGCAGCGTTGGTCCATCAGTTCAAAGTCGCTCAGCGAGCTATGGAGAGAGCTATGCTCGGAGTTTCTCTGAAGGATAGAATCCGACAGAGAACCAAAGTTATCGACATAGCTCAAAGAATCAGCAAGCTGAAGTTTCAGTAGGCTGGCCATATCTCACGAAGAACCGACAACTGTTGGAGTAAACGTGTTCTTGAGTGGAGACCGGGACTCGGCAAGCGACCGGGTGGGATGACGATCTAAGAAAGACTGCAAGCAGATGCTGGATGCGGCAAGCTGAAGACAGGGCGCTATGGCGCTCATTGGGGGAGGGCTATGGCCAGCAGTGGATTAATATAGCCTGATGATGAAATGAGTATAGCTTCAATAGGCTATCTCAGTCTACTGCTGGACATAGGCGCCTCCCTACGTTGGCAAGCTCTGGCCTACTGGCCCAGTCGGGTTTCACCTCGGAATGAAAGATAATAAGCTGTAAATTGGTATAAACCTTTGTTTTGTCGTTCTAAATGTTGTCCTAAAAGTTACAAGTGCTATCTTGTCCGCGTATAAGATTTTGAAGGTCAAAGGTCATAAAAATGGTTTTTCGCGAATATCTCGCTTTCTATTGCTTAATTGAGATTTGTACCTTTAATAAAAGTTGTAGAGTATAAAATTCCATCTGATGGGCATAGAGCCAACGCCCGAGTGCCATCACTGCGACGCGAGCGTGGACTCGGGGCTGCACACGCTCACCGAGTGTCCGGCGTTTGAAGCGCCGAGGCGGGAGCTTGTGACGGCCCTGGGGGTGAGAGTGCTCACGCTCTCCACCCTGCTCGCGGCGATGGTTCGCTGCGCGGATGCGTGGGCGGCCAGCGCCTCCTTCTGCGAGCAGGTCATGCTCGTGAAGGAGACAGCAGAGCGGGTGCGGCGCAGCGAGCGAGAAAGACTCGCGGACATCGCTTGCCGCGTTCGAAGGCGGCTCGGGCGTCGGAGGGCGCAAACCGACCTCCGCCCCCCATGAGCGCGGGCCTGAGGGTGACGGGTGGAGCCGCTCGTCACCCTAGCAGAAGCAGGCCACGGCGGCGGCGCGCATCGTAGGACGATGCGCGCCCCCCCCCCCCCCCCTACCGGGGGCGAGTCGGGGACTGCGTGGTCCCCCCTCCCGAGGAGGGCCAGACCGAGAGGAATGGCCCTGGGTCAGCCGGGGTGCGAGGGATATGTCAAAAGACAACCTCACCTCCGGCCTAGCACATCGACCCACAGACGGCGTGCGGTTTAGTCGGTTCGAGTCCGACATAACCTACCCCTTCGGCTCCGGAGGGGTGGGTATCCGTGGGGAATCCCCGCACGTAAAAAAAAAAAAAAAAGTATAAAATTCTCTACAATTTCTGTTTGAACTTTTTTTCATACGATCAACCATTTTTGCGGTAGACCGCGAAGAGTACGCCGCGTAGTGTTGGCCCAAAGTTAATCTGATTAACGATTAAAAATTAATGATTAAAAATCATAATCAAAAAATTTGATTAAGATTAATTAATCAGAATCAAATTTAAAATGATTAAGATTATTAATCATAATCTTTAATCGTGAATTTGATTATTTGATTAACTATTAACTACTTGAATTAATCAAAATGGAATTCTGTATAATAAAACACTTAATTCAAAATGTAAACATTCCTTATTCCAATTTCACAGACCTATACTTTTATTGCCTATTTACTGCCTTTAAATACCGGGGAGGGGGTGGGGCTGAGGTACTTCGCGTTAGCTTATCTTCTCTCTCTTTCACTCTCTCGCCTTTTATAGCACTAAACTACTATTAGTCAGTTTTAACATTATCACGCTGACACACGCTCGCTCGCACTCGGTTAGCGATAATTTTTTCAGATTTTGCAACATTTTGTGCTATTGTTTCACTCAGTGATTAAGTTAACAAACATGAATTGTGATGATGAATATAATAGTAGTGGTGTTTCAAATGATCCGTCGGTGTCGTCAAACAATTCCGGGAATTCAACAGTGGTATTGCAATCGGAATCGGATCTTTCTTCTTCTGCTTTATTTGACGGTACCTATTATAAGCTTCTATTGGACAAATGCACAGACAAGAACACAGTAGCAGTTTGTATGAAGTGTTCGGACCAGCAGAGTAAAGAAGTTAAGGGCTATGGCAAAACGACATCTAACTTTTTGGGACACTTAAAACGGAAACATGGCGCTGACACAGAAAAGGAATGTAAAAAATATATGAAAGAAAATAAGCAAAAGAAAAATAAAAATAATACAGTTCTGACTTCAAGGCAAACTCCAAAAACACTTGTAACTCAAGAAACTTTTGGTCGTAACTTAGTAAATTATTTCGTTAACTCAATGATTGCTTTTCGAGCCGTGGAAGACCCGTACTTCATTAAGATGATGGAGGATTTACATGTGACAAATAGTGGAATCAAGATACCCGGGCGACGTTCTCTCAGAAAAAAAGTTGCTAAACAATCAATCGATCAGATTTGCGAAATAAAACAAAACCTAGCTGCAGTGAAATATTTGTGCACCACCGCTGATATATGGTCAGGGAAAAAAAGAAGTTTTTTAGGTGTTACAGTGCACTGGATTGATAATAACTATAAGAGGCGTTCTGCAGCTTTAGCTTGTCGCCGGTTTAAAGGGGCACACACCTTTGACCGCATAAAAGATTTGCTTCTGGAAATATATTCAGATTTTGATATTGACCTCACTAAAATAGTATGCTCTGTTACTGACAATGGGTCAAATTTTGTGAAAGCGTTCAAGATATTCGGAGTTAATACGAAATCCTTAATCGAATATGATGAAGATAATGAATTTTCAAGTCTAAGTAGCAGCGAGAACGAGTTAAGTGAAGAAGAACTCGAAGTGACTGAAGGAGAGTTCGGCATAAGACAGGAACACGAACATGATGATCTTCTGTTAGAAGAAAATATAGTATACGACCATTCACAAAACAGTTTGCTACCATCTCACTTTAGGTGTAATGCGCACACTTTAAATCTGATTGCTAGTAAGGACGTCCAAGCCTTGTTAACTGATAAATCGACATGTCTTGGAAAAATGCATTCCACAATAATGGAAAAATGTAACGATTTATGGAGTGCTGCTGCTCGCCCAAAATCAGCTGAGGTGATACATAACATTCTTGGACATACGTTAACACGACCTGGCATAACTAGATGGAATAGTTACTATGACGCTTTGAAAAATATATTGAATATCAGAAATAGTTACTCTCAATTAGCTAGAGCACTTGGTATAAAAAATCCATTACGAGACTCTGAATTTCAATATATTGAGGAATATTGCCAATGCGCTGCTCCAGTTGCAACCGCTTTGGACATATTGCAGGGCGATGACTCATTTTATGGAATATTATTACCTTGTCTGCATGCACTAAGAAAAAAATTACAGAAGATCACGACGACTCCAAATCTAAAATTCTGTGAACCACTTGCTGCAAAATATCTACAAAGCGTAGAAAAAAGATTTGAAGAGTTTTACACTCTTTCGAGTGAAACTAGTAAATATGCAGCCGTTGCAGCTCTGTGTTACCCAAGATTTAAAAAAAAGTGGCTAGTGTGTCTAACTGCCGGTGATCAAAAGAAGTGTATAAACATTTTTAAATCAGTCGTAAGAAAGGAAATATCAGAAATCCCAGAGTTTTCAACAGTCAACAATGCAGCCAATAACACACGCCACCAAGAAGACGAGTTTTTTGATTTTAATTCCGACTCTGGCAGTGAAGCGGAATCAGTTGATGCTAAAAAGAGAGCGGATATGATCATTTCAAATTTTTTTGCCGAGGGGAGCCAAGAACGAGAGCTTCTACAAAGTTATCCTGTTATAGGCAAAGTGTTTATTAAGAACAATACACCAATGCCGTCCTCTGGCTCGGTAGAAAGAATGTTTTCTTTTGCAACTATGCTAAATAAACCTAGGTCACACAAATTATCTGACGACTTATTTGAAAAAAAAGGTGTTATGAAATGTAACTTGAACATCAAGAAATCAGAAATGTAAAGATCGGAGGTTAGTTGATTGAAAATATTCTTCAAAATTAGAATTCAGTGTATTTCAACGTTAGAAATTTTTTTTTTGTTCTTTGAATTATTAATAAAAATATTTTAAGAAATGTGTGTCATTATTTTCCATCATTTCTTTTATATAGAATTAATAACATTGATGGATGTATTAGTTTATAATCAAGTTAATCAATTAATGATTAGTGATTAATGATTAACGACAATAATCATGATTAAGATTACTTTTTTAATCATGATTATTCTAATCATGATTAATGTAATCTGATTAAAATTAATCAAATTAATTAATTGATTAAAAAATCAATTGATTAATGCCAACACTCGTACAGTCATTAATGGCCTAATGCAAGGTCAAGCGTGAGTTATGGTTATCAGTACGTTGTATAAAGTTAAAAGTTTATAGAAATTTAAGAGGTAGACCCCTTCTTTTACCTAATATGACTGGGCTATACTGTTTGCACGCTGACCAGACGGTTTGGTACAGGATTTTAATTCGAGTTGTAAGTTGCATAGCTTATACGGGTGTAAGGGGACCGCTCCCGAAGCCGAAGGCCCCTGGTAGTAGTCCGGGCACACTAGGTACATATTGGCATTTCTTTTTTCGATTTAGTGAAAAAAAATCCGTTTAATTAGTCCATAGTATTAGAAAAGCTCAGTGAAACGACAATTTCATAAAAAAATATCACTACAGAAAAAAAAATGGCGCCAAGGGTGTGCAACTGAAAAACAGTTTTTTTTACACTATGTCGAAAAAAAAATGCTTATATATGTAGTGTACCCGCAGTACTACCAGGCCTTTGGCTCCGGAAGCGTTCCTCTTACACCTGGTATAGAATTAACGAATTTATAGAACAATGCGTTTATAGGAAATATAATTTCCACACACTACTGGCAGAACATGCATGCTCAATTTTTCAACAACAACTTTTATTTATACCATGTTTTTATAATAGGTCGTTACATATGAAATTGCCGTTTTATTGAAGAAATTGGAGGAAACCCAATTTGCAGTACTAATATTTTTGCATTTTTCTTTAGGATGAGACGACATTAAGCTAACAGCAATTTTTATTTCATTGTTGAAACTTATCATCAAAATGGATACCGTTTAGGAAGTACTGTTTCTGAAGATCGAATTTAATTTATCAAGCGGTCAATTAAAACGAAATTTAATACAGAGTTGTAATATAAATTAGAACGACCGATTTAAAGCAGCTCGCATCCAGTGCTTCGCGACGACCTTAATGAGGTCGTACCTGGCCGTTGGACGTCCTACACCACGTTTTCCCATACGCGGTCGCCATTCCAGAACTTTTTTACTCCATCGGCCATCTGTTCTACGTGCCACGTGTCCCGCCCACTGCCACTTCAACTAGCTAATCCGCTGGGCTACGTCGGTTACTTTTGTTCTCCTACGGATATCATCATTTCTGACGCGATCACGTAGGGAAATACCGAGCATAGCACCATTATATCACCATATGTTTGGGCCATTATTACCTAAGTTTTGTTGGTAGTGTTGTGGTGCTCCCATCCGTGGTGGTTGGCTGCAGGGTGTGCCCCACTTTGTCTGCCACCCTTTGCATTAACACAGCCTCTTGCTTCTGCAGGACTTGAACCGATACTTCTTTAAAACGTATATCCATTTCTTTTCGCTGAAAAGAGCCAATAATCAATTAGTAGTCCAATGCTGGACATAGGTAAGCCTCTCCCAATATTACATACATACATACAATCACGTCTTTATCCCCGGAGGGTTAGGCAGAGGTGAATTAACACCCACATTTCACCAATCTGTATTCGGTCCCACGTAATAAGGGGTGAGCCTATTGCCGTATTCCGGGCACTATTGTTGACTCGAGCCACGCATCTGAGGCTGAGTCTGGGCTGTACATATCTGTCTGATGTTGTAGTTAATCAGCCCTATCCCTTAGCCGCCTTGTACGACACCATATGGGAAGAGAAGGGGTGGCCCAAATTCTACTCCACCGGGAACCACGCGGGAACCATGTTGGCAGGCTTTATAAGGGCCCCTCGATTCTGCTGAAGCAAAACCACTGTTTGCACCACAGAAATCGCGAAATCGATTTTTTTAGATTTATCTATGTTTAAATTGGTATGTATTCATATAATTATGTATTATAAGTGTGTACGTCGCAGCCAAGCTTATCTCAGCCGTGCAATTAATTGCCTAGGGTGAATGATGTTCAGCCAGTTGATTAAATAGTTAAGCAAGTAGCTTGAATCGATGACGTTTAATAACTTGCCTTTTTTTTACGTGCGGGATATCCCACGGATACCTACCCCTCCGCAGCCGGAGGGGGAGGTTATGTCGGACTCGAACCGACTAAACCGCACACCGTCTCTGGGTCATAGTGCTAGGCCGAATGTGAGGTTGTCATGCGACATATCCCTCGCACCCCGGCTGACCCAGAATGACTTGCCTAGCCATTTAATCAAACAGCTAAGAAAATGACTTATTTCTCCATGGTTATAAGAAAACTTCAAACTCAGATTCAAAATTACTTAGCTATACTTACATTAGTTAAAGACATTTCGTTAGAAACTCAACTATTAACACTTTTTTTAATGGCTTTAATCCTCTAATTATTACATGCTTAATTTTTGATTAGATACTTTTGAAATATCTAACTAGCTACCTTACAATAAGCTATTAACTTTGTTGTACAATATAAATATTTAAATAAATCACCCCTATTTTCTTAATATTAGCTTTAGATTTATTTTTCAAATTTACATGGGACCAACTTGGGGTTATACTCTTTTCAATAAAAAAATAATTATGAAAATCAGACAACTCTGAAAAGGTTACGCGTGGTCTTACCTTACAATCAGTGAGTGAACAATCAATCATCCCCTGTTTTCCTACCCTTCAGATTGGATATTTATTCTCAAATTTATATGGGACCAACTTCGGGGTATATTCTTTCCAATAAAAAAAGAATTATCAAAATTGGACTACTCTATAAAAAGTTATGCGTGGTCATACATAAAAAAAATACACGCGTCGACTTGAGAACGTACTCTTTTTACAAGCTTTTATTTAACTTGCAATGTATGTTTGTTCAGGTTGAATCTTACAACTCAATTTTAAGGCACTTGCCCTCAACCGATTGAGCTGAAATTTGGTATGCACGTTCATTTCGGATGACAATGCAAGAAAAAAAAAAAAAATAAAGGATTGTTTTTAAAAAGGTTTTTCGAATATATCTTATTCCTCATAATGTACTCCGAGTAGATAAAAAATACTTTGACTGCATCTACAGTATAATGTTGCCGTATAATGTTTTTAAGTAAACTAATACATTTAATGTAGAATATACTGCTTTCGGGTTGTTTGGCCGTGGTCTATGTGAAACTTGCGTTCCAGACGTTTCGTCGATCACTGCGGTCGACATATTCAGTGACGCAGGGCCGGGCGACGAGACCTTGCCTCGTCGACGGCTGAGTTGCGACTGATGCAAAGTCTTGAATCACTGGCATATTTATAGGCACGGTCGGAGGGGGGAATCGAATCACTCGATTCTGATTGGTCGAGAGCTGTGACACCGACGTACTCGATCCTGATTGGTCGTTTGCACTGTGATACCGAGTGGCTCTCAGTGCTGGGTACCAATCTTTTTGGAGCTCGGTATACGTGGGCACCACCCAAAGAAGCATCAACGCCGGCCGTGAAAGCCTGAAGACTTATAATACATTTAAGTATTTTGGATAACTGGCTAATGTCGGAGAACGGCGATGTACTCTAAAATTGGTAATGAGATGAGTATCAAGTATATAAAAAAAGGTTTTTTATACATTGTGTGACTGTGTGCGTGTTAATTGAAATCATGGGTTTTGAAAACGTTAATACCCGAATCCCGTCCCAGGCTTTTCTGATATCCTCTATTTGTTAAGCATGATCTATTGGCAAATTGTCTCACCTTATCTTCTAAGATCCTCAAATACTCTGGGGTCCTTCTAAACTTTCTTAAGAGGGCACTAAACTCCTCTCCGTAGATTCTCAATGATTCGGCTTCAAGGTCGTACTTTCTAGATCTTGCTAGAGGAAAGGCTGAAATCAAGAAGATTTCAGTAGAACCAAGAAAGAGTAGCCTAGTGGTTCTTTTTTATACTAGCGTTAAAACCAGTCGCATCCGAAGCTTTATTTATTTATTTATTTCATTTATTTGCAAATGTAGGTTGTTAGATGCAAACGTAGTTGGTACATGTTTGTTACAAATGTGTCACTACATTTGGCCTTGCGGCATGCAAATTAGTTCTTTCACCGCAGAGTTCATTTTTTTGGATGTCGATTATCGCGAATCGGGGTATGAAAAATAGATGTTGGCCGATTCTCAGACCTACCCGATATGCCCACAAAATTTCATGAGAATCGGTCGAGCCGTTTCGGAGGAGTTTGGCAACGAAAACTGTGACACGAGAATTTTATATATTAGATATGCCGAAGTGACAGCTTAGAAGGGTCAAATCGATATCACATAAGGTCCTACGACTAAATCAGGATGGCAATTAGATGTGAAGGTATTCCGAAAATCAATGCGGGCTATATTCCAGTGCACAATACTTCGTTATCACACTAACTTTGTTACACGAAATCACAAAGGATGCTTACAATATTTTTGGATTTAAACTAGACTTAGAATAAATCACAAACTGATAGATAAGGTTAGCTGTCTTGACGTGTCCACTTCGCGCCACGTCACATACCAAAGTGAGCTGCTCTCCGCTCGGATCGCCAACAAAGTCATTTACATCAAATGTCATTGTCGACTGACAACTAAACACACTCAAGTAATAACCAATGTTGCCATATACAAAATCACTAAATAGGGTATTTGACAAATTTTGGAAAACCATTTTAAACTATTCCTTAGCATATAATATGCACAGTACATGGATATTTCAAAAAAAAACAACGAATTTTAACAAAAAATCGATGTTAAAGTTTAAATATTCAAAAACGCGCGAAAAACGCTGTCACCTTGTATGGAGCCGATTACGTGACGTCACACATTTTGTATAACCTTAAAGCAGTGAAGTCAAAGTAAACAATAAAGGTTTTCTTCAAACTTTGTGAATAAAATGGTGTATAAATAGTGTGTAGTTGCACAATGTACAAATACGTCTATAAATAATCCACAAAAACTGTTTGTTTCTGTTCTGTCACAAAGCCGTGTTTACTTGGGTGTGACGTCAGCAGTGCTGTGATCGATCACAGAGCGTTTTCGTGACAGTTAAAAATTCGCAAAAATATTAGATATTTTTAAGCGAAATTCTCACAAAAATATGGTTATTTTAGTTTAATTTATAGTTTTAAATGTCTTTTTACGCTATTATCTGTTAGGATGACCATTACTTGTAGTATTTTTTTAATGTTGTCAAATACCACATTCAAACAATTATTACTTGGCATTCATAACACTCAGATACTACGTACTCCGACATAAATATAGGACATGTCAATTTAATTTTGTAAATTGTACTACATTGTTGTCTTGGATAAATTCTGTAAAAACAATGTATGATTCGGTCTAAATAAATAAAAAAAATCACTTCGCCTGAAGATAAGCTGAAGGTAAAGTCTCAGAAAAGAGGGTACCATATTAAATTAATACTGTGGCCTTCAGCTTGACGATTAGATAGACTGATGGTCTGAATAAGATGAGAAAGGCGGAGGACCGGAAGCAATGGCGCACATTGAGAGAGGCCTATCCTATGTCCCACAGTGGACAGTAAAAGGCTAATTGATTGATACTGGGGCCTATGGACGGGATTAAATAATAAAAGAAATACTTACTGAAAATATATATGCAACAAACTTTCGCCAAAATACTTAAAATCATTTTATTATATTTCTTTTACCAACGCAAACATTTCTGCATATTATTTTTTGTTAATAAAATTTATGATTATTTTATATTCATTGTTTACAATAAAAAAATTATCGGTCCATAAAATAGTTACGAATTTAATGTACTAGTTATGGCCCGTGGTTCCGCTTATCCTTTCCTTGCCTTTAATCTATCCGTGTACCAAATTTCATCAGGTTACCTTCAAAAATGGCAAGCTTTCATACTAATTTTCATCCCCTATTTGAACCTCTTTAACCCTTTTATCGCAATAGCCTATGTTTTTTCCAAGTTCCAATCTATCTCTGTACCAAATTTCATTAAGAACAGTTCAGTGGTTCAGGCGTGATAGTGTAAAAGATAGTCAGACAGTCTGACTGAGTTACTTTAGCATTAATACAATTTAGTACGGATTACTAGCTCAAAATGCAAGAGAGCAACAAATGCCTGGCAATGGCGCCCCCGCCGGGTCCAGGTAGAAGAGTAAGGCCCAAGAAGTCCTGGCTTAACGCCGTGGAGAGTCAAATGCGTGCAAATGGTCTCACTACCATGGACGCCCAAGATCGTGCGAAGTGGAGGAGGAAGTGCCGGAATGCGGACCTTGACCTCCGAGGCCACGTTATGTTCGGATACAATCAGGAAAATACGTCTCCATGAAGGTGATGATGACCAGCTAACTACAGAACTTTGATATAACTATTGCGTGGAGGTCAAATAACTGTCCATTCCAGGAAACCAGAAGGTAGGACACGACGATATTTCCGTCGAATTGAGCAGTCCGACTGGGGAATTACCTCCGCTCTACAGAATACCGCGGCCATAATAACCTCGTGTTGTGTTGGTGGTGAGTACGGTAGCCAGAGCTCACTGGAGAGGTTTAGTGCTGTCAGTAGGAAAAGCTAAGGCTAGTCCTGCTTTATCTTCTACACTGACGGCACAAAAACTCTCTGTTTTAACAGGGTCAGCAGCGTGAGTGTGACTTCCCTAGTATTGCACACGTCCATAGGTCACGGTAACCATTTGTGGTATAAAAAAAAAATCGTTCGTTTTGTGGTTAGATCGAAACACGACCCTGAATTGAGAAAAAGGCTCGCATATAACACTAGGATTATTTAAAGTGCAGTTTTCAAGTGATAAAAATTTATTAAGAATCGTGCTCACAGTAAGTTTTGGTTAAATTAACAATACGGACATTTTCATGGTCATTAGATATTTAGAATTTTGCGTAATGTCTTAGTTTTTTCTTAATAATAACTTTGAAATTACGTGTTTTTAATATTTTTAATCCCAAATAGGGTAAAATATAAACAACCAAATGAAGTCTTATAACATTTGCGATATCTTAGTATTTGAAGGGTAAATGCGATATTGTCTTACACTCTATGCATTTGTACTAAGCCCTACAAGTGCACGACCATTTGTAACGATTTTGTACAGTGCGTAAAATAATCATCTTTAAAACAATTTATCATAAGAATATTTCAGTTCAACAGTATTATTATAATAATATTAGCCGCGTGGTTCCCGGCAGAGTAGAATTTGGGCCACCCATTCTCTTCCCATGTGGTGTCGTACAAGGTGACTGAGGGATAGGGCTGATTAACTTTAACATCAGACATATATTTACAGCCCAGACTCAGCCCCAGATGCATGGCTCGAGTCAACAATAGTACCCAGAATACGGCAATAGGATCACCCCCTATTACGTGGGACCGAATATAGATTGGTGAAATGTGGGCGTTAATTCACCTCTGCCTAACCCTCCGAGGATAAAGGCGTGATTTTTTTTTTTTTTTTTTTTAAAAGAATATTAGCAACCGGAATTATCGAAATTACTAATATTCCCTCTAACCCCTCCAACTAAGCTAAATTGCTTGTGCTAGGAGTGGGTTCACGTCGGTATAGTGTAATGGCCAGGATTCGAACCCGGGACCTCTCGATCGTAAGGCCGACTCCTTAACCACTACGCTACTGGCTACATGTTATATGTATGTAATTTTTCAACAGTACAAAAATAGTTTCTTTCTATTGCTGTGTTTGGTACATCACTCCGGCTAAGACGGAACACCACAAATAAGATAACATTTCTAATACATCACAGTGGTTTTATTTGAAATCACAATTATTTACATTATGTACATTATAATTATCTGAATTATATAAAAAATAATACATAATATAGTTATACAATGCTTGTCCGTATATTTTTAAAGTCTCACGTGGATTCTATTGGGTCGTTAGCCTTGAGAAAATGGTGGTCTATCATTGGTGAGCAGATGGAATATACCAGAAGATCTGAAAAAAGATTAGAAACGAGGTTTTAATTATTTCCGTCTCGGTTCCCGGCGGCCATAATAACTTCGTGTTGAATGAAAGAGAAATAATTGAATCGGTCTAGGCGGGGGTTGAACCCGCGATCTTTGCCTTACAAGGGCTGCTTTGACCACTAAGCTAACCAATTCAAATTTCTCCTTCTATATATGTCTTTGAGACGCCAGTGGAGCACCTACTGACATTCTTACGAACTATCGGAACCAATGAATGATTTTTCAACCATTTCAATCAGTTTAGAAAGTTTAGAAAGATCAAAGGCTATTCCAGTTTTGTCTTTTACACTGACGGCACAGAAACTCTCTGTGTTTACAAGGTCGGCAGCACGAGTGTGACTCCCCTAGTGTTGCACACGTCGATAGGCCACGGTAACCACTTACCATCAGGTGGGACGTATGCTTGTCTGCCACCTTAGTTGTATAAAAAAAGACTAGAATAGAATATACTTAGAACCCAAAACCAATCGCCCACTTGACGGATATAGGCCACATTTCGTGACCTATGATTTTTGGACCGACGTAATAGTGTGACCGATTAATACACCTCTGCCTATCCGTTCGGTGTGAATAATTCAAAAATTCGTATGTATGTGGCCAGAATTCAACCACATAATCTCAAGGTCAACTCCTTAAAAACAGCTTAATTTTTGAATTGGTATTTACTACTGGTATAAAACAGGTATAAAACAGAAAGGGATGCTTAGATGGTTAGGACACATAGAAAGGATGAGTGAAAGTAGATTGACGAAACAGATTTATGAGGCGAGAGTGAGTGGGCGAGTCGGCAGGGTACGACCTAGGCGAACGTTCTTCGATCAAATCGAATACGTCTTAAGTAAAGGCCAGGTCAAAAGTACCCAGAACCGACGCGCTTGTATGAAAACGCTTATGAAAGTAGAAGAAGTGAAAATCTTAGCAAGTGGAAAGAAATGGTCTCTGCCTACCCCGATGGCAAAAAGGCGTGGCCTTATGTATGTATGTATGTATGTATAAAACAGGTTACATCTCTTACCCAGTTTTAGGATCCACACCGCCCATCCTGAGATTGCCTGGTAAGAGGCAGTTTCCTAAGATAGCGCTGACTTGATTGCTGCAGCGTCTACCAGTGAATCCTCCAGACCTCAAGGATTCCGCCATAAAGTAGTAGGCCCTGTAAATACGGTTCTAGGTTCAAGAGATTGCTAGATTAGAAATTCCCTTCTTGAAGAATCTCCCCATATTGTAGCCACTTGGAAAAACCAGGAGTTCATTCCACAGCTTTAGTGTGCGTGGTATGAAGTTCCTTTCATACCGCACGGTACACACCGTTTTCAGTTTCAACGTGTGAGGCGGAATTCTCTTCCCTTTAGACACGAGACAAATATAGATTCGTCCACATTTAGCCTTAAGGATATAAATATTGTAAGTTGATGTCTGAAAAAATGCCGCAGTGGAGTTTGTTGCGCCGTTTCTTCTCCACCAGCGCCTTGGAAGCGGTGGTAAACTTAGGTTGAGTAGAATAATTATTGACGTCAATGAGAAACAACCATGGTGTTCTAGATTGAATAAAAATTTTAGACTTTGATCTATTTGTGGCAAGTGGTGCTTTGGTAATTTGTAAGCGTGGGCATCATATCGAAGAATTTTTCTGAATACATGTCTTTTTATAGGAGGACACCACCTTGGGAGAATCCACGAAAATCCTGAGCGCCCGTCTTAGCACAATATCACTCCCCTTTCCAGTGGCAAGTACCGTGTTGTCCTCATCCAAAATCTTAGACCGTAGTAGGTCAGAGGGGGAAATGCTATGGGTTACCTTATACCCCGGCACCTGAATCCGAGACGGCGTTTGGATTAAGTGAGTTCACAAAAAAAGGTAAGTTAAGGAAAAGGTGCTTTTGGCAAGCAAGGAATGATACACATAGTGCAGGCCATATAATTATGAGTTCATCTTGCCTGGAAACTTACCTGGAATGATCACAATCCGAGAATTCGCACCCAGGCTGGGCGGTACCCCCGTTAGGGTAGAAATCGACCTTGCCCAACGGGTTTGTGTACCCTAAGAGCCCGGCGTTGGTGTGAATCACTTCGGTGTACACGCCGTCGGTCGGCCTGAACTTGTCGTCGTTGAATAACCAGCCGGGGAGAGCGGGGTCCAAGGCTGGAAATAAAAAAAAAGATTATAAAATTTAAGAGGTAGGAAAAGAAGTCCTGGCTTGACATCGAGGAGGGTGACATGCGTGCAAATGGTCTCGCTACCATGGACGCCCAAGAGCGAGCGTAGTGGAGGAGGAAGAGCCGGAATGCGGACCCTGAGCTCCGAGGTTACCCTGGGCTTAGACGTCACGAAAATACGTCTCCCTGATGATGATTATTTAACCCTACGAATTATCATCATCTCATGGAGACGTATTTTGGCAAGCATGTCAACCTGCGATCGTTTAACATATCGTATATTTATGCGAAAATCTTATGTATATATTTGAACTTACGAACAAAAGTCCCGACGCAATAAAGAATAACAAATATCGATGTCGTTATTCGATGTTTGATTGCTTCTCACTCAATCACGTTGAAACGACTGAACGGATGTGGCTGAAATTTGGCTAACTGATGCATACTTTCTATCCCTGGAATTGCTTCAAAATAGGATGATGATATCTGCACTCACCCGTAATATAAGCTATATCTCCACCGACGTTTCTGCCCACGATGCCGGACTGGTGCCCTCCAAGACTGTGGCCTATGATGTGGATCATGCGGGCCACTGCCCCGGTGGCACCCATCAGCCAGGAGACGAATCTGGCCACGCTTTCACCTGTAATATAAGATAAATGATTTCGTTATAAGTGCAGTGTTCTGCATTAACAACTACAGCCGCTCCTAATATGCAATCTCAATCCAAATATGCCAATCCGCAACCAGAATTTTGATTGATTTGAGTGAAAAAGGATTGTCAAAGTAATGCATCGATTGAATATATGGACGTTTTGAGCAACGACTAGATTGAAATTCTGTTTTTTTTATGATTTTTATTCAACATATATTACATCAAGTTTGCTTATAACTAAGTTGCCTATCGTAAACCCTTTAGGGTTTGTGTGAGAGGCAAATGACTTGCTGCTCACTAAAGTAAATTTAGGTAATTACAATGATTGATATAGTGGTGTTTTAGCAAGCTTTTACAGATAGCGTTAGTACTATTAGCTAGTTTTAAAGTATCAATTATATCGAAGTCGGCATACCGTTAAGTATGTCCGGTAGCAAATAATACCACGTCCTCATGCCATATGTGTTAGTGTATTTAGGTAGTTTATAAGTAGGTAAATATTCAAGATTACGCAAGTTTTTAGGTCTGCTATTTTTATTTAATAAATCATTTTCATTTTATTGAAAACCGACATCACCTTACAATAATCAAATAAGCCATCCTCATTATCCTTGTTATATTTAGGACCACCGTTAGTGGTTCGGAGACCTTAAATTGTCCGCCACGTCATAAGTCCACGTCACGTTTCATCTGTTTATACAGCGCTTTACTTACAATCTTTTCAAACGGTATTCGCTTGGGCGTTATAGTGAAATTCGCAAGGTGCGTTCCTTTGGCTAAGACGGTTACTGTAATTTACTCCAAACTCACGCTCAATAGGTTGATCACGGAATTCTTTATTTTGTTCGGTATCGCTAGGTAGGTAGCTGTCAATTGTATTCCTTCGGGAATTAACGCTTAAGATTCACACTGCATTCGAGGGTACGGCTAGCTTGCAAAAACGTAACCATTCAAGATAGTCTCACACTACACTTCAATTGTAACGCATATAACTTCCTCTGTACACATTCCACTTCACTGTATTTCTTCTTTTTCATCCTATCGTTAATCCCAGTCACATCAGAAGCTTTCAACTGGGGTCTGCTTTTTCTTGTCTAACTGCGGTTTTGACTGAGCTTCGATATTTTTCGTGAAACGACTGATCTGAACTTCTGAACTCCACAGTACCGAAACCGAAGATACTGATATTGAAGTGTTGCAGACGATAACGGAGTATAAAACCAGTTTTTGGACTTATTAAGACACCAATTACTTTTTACTTGACGCTATTTATTGCTAGTTAACTGTCTCAGGAGGCGTACACTCGCGTTGGTTAAAATTTTACAAGCAAATTCGTTGTCGGTACTTGATTTACTATCCACACATAGGTAGTAAGTCCCAATCGCGACACTTAACAAAAAATATCAGCCATGTTTGAACGCGTGTATTTTTTTACGTAAAAATTACGCGTGTTTTTTAAGCAAAAGTTCTAGATGACGTACTCGCTTTGTAATTTAAGACTAGCTATTTGCAATACAAACTTTTAAACTGTCGTGTTCCGTGATATATAATAATTTTAATGGGAATTAATACGCTCGAGAAATAGGTTACATCGGCCGTGGTCATAGGCTGATTGGCTTAGTGGAGCACGCTAGCCATCTTCGAGTTCGTGAGGTAGAACGTTCTTCATCTACCCGCATATTTGTTTTCTTCATGTACCGGCACATATCATACTCTACTAAAGGTGAACGCAGACTTAGCCGCACCGCACGCACCGCAGTCGCCGCAGTCGCCG
The DNA here is from genome assembly GCA_949126895.1 of Eilema caniola. Classification (NCBI taxonomy): domain Eukaryota; kingdom Metazoa; phylum Arthropoda; class Insecta; order Lepidoptera; family Erebidae; genus Eilema; species Eilema caniola. The sequence goes on from OX421487.1 coordinate 1,533,385, forward strand.
CAGTCATCGCTTTTATTAATGGCCTCGCACATCTGTCTGTGCGGCAATTACCGCAGTCGTTCCCGTCGCCGTAGGCAACACACTGAATTTTTTTCATTAAGTTTCCAATTTACATCAAGAGTGGATATGTTTTACAGTATGGCTCTTGACGAACAATTTGTTATCAGTTGTTATAGGAACAAGAGTAAATTTAATAAAAATGTGGATTCATAGCATCAACTACTATGCCAGTTGCAGCGTCCGATGCGCGCAGAGTGCGCATACCGACGACGTTGGTGACGTCATCAGCTGCGGCTTGGGGAATTCGGCCGCTTTAGTTACTGCGGCGACTGAGGCGCGGGTAGGTATGCGAGATTGCCTAGAACTTTATATAAAGAATTCCGAATGCGGGTACTGCGGTGCCGGCGGTGCGGCCAGGTCTGCGTTCACCTTAAGTGAACTGTCCGGTGTCTACCCAACCACGCAGAAAACCGAGGTCGTATGTTTTGTATCACTGGATTCCATGTTGTAGATGATTACAGCCGATCTTACCGATTGAAATTTTTATGCTTTTTGATTTCAATCGCTTTACATACAGAATAGAAGTACCGTTTGGTGGAGAGGTCTTGCGTATTGTGGCATTCAAAACAATGATTGGTGCCTGCTTCTAGCAGGTCACGTGCAATCACAGGTTTGCTCGTCTAGTGATTATTTATAATGCGCTCGCGTTAGTTCTCTTTAACATTATTGTATAAGTATTATGGAACGTGAGCAACTAAAAAAGCCACTGCCAGCTCTTGCGTTGGCAGTTGACAATTTTGAAGTGAAAACTTCTTTAGCGGCGTTGGATGGGTAAAAAGTGTTAAACTCGCGTCAGGATTACTGGACCTTTGAACCGTAACCGACGACTGACGTAATACAACATTAGCTACAGAATATTTATTTTGTTAGATACGCCAAGAAGCTTCGTAGTTTAGCAGTAAGCTCTTCGACTGTAAGTCCTTATGGTTTCAGATAGTACAGGGTTCAAACCTGGGCTGCTGACACTTTTTGTGATTATTTTTTATTTTTGTAATTCATTACTTTTTGTGATTATTTTTTCTTTTTGTGAATTAGTGATAGGTTCTATGATTGGCGCTATATTATCGGTATGGTAAGTTCTTTTATCTTTTTCTCTGTATATAACGAAGAAAGAAAAAGTTTTTACTTCTGCCGGCACTCCCGGAGTGCAATCCATCTTTTTTTTCATGCGGAAATGCATAAGGATAACCTTCCACCAGCCAGTGGAGGTGGTTATGTTGAACTCAAACCGACTAAAACTCATATAGGGTGTAAAGTGGCCTATAAAGCAATTCCAGACGGACCTGGGACCATCTATGGGTTTGAGATGGCTCCCTCAAGTGTGGGTCTTATGGTGTGTTGCCATGAAAACTAATGCCGGGAATCTTGTTACTATATACCATTTAGGATACATACATACAACTATTTGAGCACTGTGATAGCTATTAAGGCGCCCACTCACTAACAGCTTACCGGACGATATAAATCTGTCAGTTAATCGCAATAACCCACACACTCACAGTTTCGTAAACGATTTTGGACTGACGACTACTACGATCCGATAGTGTGTGGCCGCCGAACGATTCCGGACAGTTCTAAACCGGACAGTCTTAGGCCGTCAGGGCGAACAAGCACATGTCGAACGGCGGCCCGTCGATCGACGTTTCGTGTCAGCTTTTTTACGTAATAAACTTAGAATAAAACAGTGAATTAATTTTATTCTTTTGTCTGAAGTATTAACATTATGATGACATGTACCTACATCACTATTTTTTACTAAGATTTTATTCATTTTTGTACATAATCGTCTATATTTCTTATGCCATAGTCCATAAGATTCAAAATGGCTAACACCTATTTCTCACAATGATTAGCACGTACTTATATAAGAATAACGTAGTGCAAGCTAGTTTCAACTTTATTGACATCACAACAAATATAGTTTTTTTTCTTATATTCGTGATCAGCAGCATTTATTTATGCGAAAAAACATGTAATTAAGAAAATGTCAATAAGGTCGAAAATCGCTTGCACTTGTTCGTAGTCTATGTAACTGATATCAGACCATTACCGGCAGGCGATCGTACGACCTAAAACTGACGACTCGCAACTGCTAGTGTGTGGTCGCAAAACTGACAACAGGGAATTGTCGGCAGGCCAAAATCGCTTTAGTGTGTGGGTGCTATCGGCTTAGGACTGCAGGCCGCCGGACAGATCAGGAACTGCAGGTGGACTGCAGGCGGACTGTTAGTGAGTGGGCGCCTTTACATAAATTGGATTGTTGATTTTCAGATTATTTTGAGTACATATTAACAGTGCCAAGCGTGTCGGATTACCAGAGTCGACTGTATGCTATGATAAACAATCTGTTATTGGGTGTGCCCCTTGTATGACGTGATGAGAAGGGTCATAAGATCGGAGGCTTGTAATATGTATTACTCGGACTGTGTGCATAACTAGGCAAATCCATGAACTTCGGTTGGTTACGGAGCTTTTCGCGCGTAGAAAGAGCGAAAATGGTGGGATACCATTTTTTTATTTTAATATATTTAGGACACGTCAATTTGACTTCACCTCGCATAATGGTAGGCTGAAGGCAAAGACTCAGGAAAGAGGGTCACTATTACATACACGCACTCAGCTTGATGGCCTCATCATAAGAGGATTGTCGTCTACGCACCGCGTGCCACACACCGGTCCCACTAGTGCTGCGACCACTAGCCCGCCTGCTAGGCTATTCACCCCTGAACGCAACCCAATCGACACCGGATTACTATGAAGGGTTTTTAGCAATCGTGCACGGTGGTACTCAACTCGGCCGAAATTTGTGACAAATTTGTGCCATCAAATTTCTACCAGCATTAAATTGTAGGGAGTCAAGAAATGCTAAATGAAAGATTCCTGGCCATTAGAAAGAATCTTCCAAGATTAGGCCAGTTATAACTAAAGTGGTGAATCTCGTAACTTCCACCACCTTCGAACTTCTCACTTCCCCACAATAAACAGAGTTTTTGTGCTGTCAGTGGCAAGACCAAAGGCTTGTCCTGCTTGATTTCCTACACTGACGGCACAGAGACTCTGTTCTAACAGGGTCGGCAGTGCGAGTGTGACGCTTTTGATGTTGCACATGTCCATAGGCCACGGTAACCACTTTCCATCAGGTGGGCCGTGTGCTTGTCTGCCACCTCAGTGGTATGAAGAAAAAAACTACCTTCCGGACGGAACCTACAATAGTCAGTATGGAGGTCTCTCAATCATCTCTCTCAAATCTCACGTGACTGTGGAGGCTTCGTGCTCTTCATAACGCACTTGATTTGTGTCCCTCAAGCCCTGTCTCCTGTCAAGTCAATCTATTTAAAGCCACTGACACTATATTATTCCCTAATAATTTATGGTAGTAAAATATGAATCACTAACACGAGACAAAAAAGATTCAAGGCGGCGTTCAATTCAAAGCGAACCGAATTGCGAATGCAATGCGATGCGTTGCGATGTAATTTAAACAATTCGAAATTTGTATCTTTGTCAAAAAATACCCCCATCTATTCGATAAACTTGGTGACTATGCGAATAGCCGGACGAGACATAAAAACAGGTTACATTTACCTCTAATTAATATAGAACTATTTAGAAGGAATGTTCACTGCATGTGTATCAGAATATTTAATAATCTTCCATCAAGCCGGACTAACCTACGTATGCAATTATTTGACCTGTTATTGAACAAAATGTATTACAATATTAATGATTTCCTGGAAGATACAATAACATTTAACAATACCTTATAATGTAATTTATTTTAGCATATAGTTATTAATAGGTATGACATGAAAAAAATTACACGCCGTATGTTGCAGAATGTGAGGAAACAAAGCATTTTGTAAAATCTCTTGTACCATATTCTAGTAAATAAACTATTTGATTTGATTTGATTTATTCAAAATAAAACGACACTTCAAGACCTCCCACCGTATCACTCACACGCGAAAATGTCAAACTAACAAATCGCGTCTGCGATCTGCAGGCGTTCGGTCACGTAGGCCAATTTTTATCCATTTGTTTGGCCACTGTTTGTTGTTTTCTCTCCAAGTCACCCCGTTTTCTGATCGCTTCAAAATCACTTACGTAGGAAGCCACAAGGTGGGTTGATAAGGCCATGAGAAGGAGATGGAAAAAGCATGTGTTGTAAAACAAAACATACCAGATGCTACAGTGTTGGGCACTGCTGCAACGTAGTTGATAGTACTGGCACCGGCGCTCCAGTCCACCACGATAACGTTCACGTCCTGAGCATCCAGGTAAGCTGTGGATATCACAATCAGACTTAATTACGGATAAATCTACAAAGGGCCACTCCATTTTTTCCCGTGTGTCGTAGACTAAGAGCGTTTTCACACTCATCCGATATCCGATATCCGACATTCGATATGGGAGGAAGTCAAATGTATGTGATATGTATCTCTCTTTCATATTGTCCGGCCCGATATCGGTTATCGGAGCTAACACCACTGTTTTGGCCCAATATCGGAACACAAAGAAACTAAAACAGCGACTGCAAGCAATTTTCGAACTTAATGACATATTCCGAGTTACATGTCTTTTCGCTTTAATTGATGACGCTGATCACGAATATAAGGAAAAAATTTCGATACCATGTCATGTCAATAAGGTCGAAAATTGTTTGCACTTTACTTTCTTTTTTTTACTCCTAGCATCCCTAACTAGTCTGTGCTATCGAGCAAATGGCCGTATCGGGCCGATTTGATCGGATAAATGTGAAAACAGCACAAGGTGTCGGCTATCGGATTTCGTCTATCGGCGTCCGACACCGATATCGGATATCGGATGAGTGTGAAAACGCTCTAAGGGATGGACTGTTCTTAATCCGACAGTAAACGTGTAGCCCCTGACAGAAACTCAGGTTAACGGCAATAGACTCGCCTTCTTTTACCGTTAAGCGGAAGGTAGTGGTATTTCACCTGAGCTCTTCAGGCCTATATGGGGTCACCTGAATAACTCTGTCAGTGGTCAGATGAGACGGCAGTTGCTCTCAATAAAACTGAAAGAACTTAATCACATCATAACTAAGCGGGTCCTGGATAGTGAGGAGAAAGCCTCGGATGCGACAGAGACTAACTCCAGAATAAGTCTCCTTCTTCTTTTGTCGAATCGTCGGCACTTCTACACTCAAATTCTGTTATCCCAGTGGAGTTCTTGGAGGCACTATTAAGATCCTCCGACCTACACTATATATGGGTATGCAGCATACTTTGGTAGGTGTTCAAGAATGACGATAATATTGAAGTATAGGTTAAAAAAAATAGGACACGTCAATTTTATTTCGCCTCGCTTCGCCTTTATAATGGTGGCACTCAGGTTGAGACCCTCATCAGATGCTTTTCATGCCCCGCTTAAAGGAACCGGGACTACAGAAGGAAAAGAATTCTAGGTCTTCATGGTGCGGTAAAGGAAAGAGTCACCGAACCGCTTGGTTCTTGATGGTATATTCTGCACTATATGTGGGTGACATCTAAGCCCTGCACGTGTTGTGCTGGGTAGGAAAGGAGAGGGTCGAGCTAATAGGTATTGAATCCTTACCTGGCACCAAAACGGAGTTGAAAGGAGAAGTGGCAGTACTCCGCCATCCATGAATCAGGAAGACGGTTCTTCTAGCTGGATTGTAGTTCGTCATCCTAACGAGTTCATCCACTCCCAACAGTAATGGCTGACTCACAGTTGGGTTCTGTCTGTAAGAAGAAAAGATTTTTCAATTAGATTATGGTAATTTTATAACGGAGGAGGAATTAGGACACGACGGCACTGCCGTCCCAATTGAGCAGTACGACTTGGGACGTACCTCCGCCTTACAGAATACTGAGCTATAATAACCTCGTTTTGTGTTCCCGGCGGTGAGTAGGTTAGCCAGAGCTCACTGGAGAGTTTCTGTACTGTGAGTAGGAAGACTAAAGGCTTGTTCTGCTTTGTATTCTGCACTTATGACACAGAAACTCTCTGTGTTCACAGGGTTGACAGCACGAGTGTGACTCACTAGATGTTGCAATGGTCCATAGGCCATGGAAACCACTTTCCATAAGGTGGGCGGTGTGTTTATCTGCCAACCTAAGTTGTATAAAAAGCCTAATATTTGTATGAAGACCTGAAAAAAGTGGCTGGAATAGACTGGATGCGGAAGGGTTGAATCCTATGACGCACCATGGGACAGGCCTATGTCTAAGGGTGCTTACATAAAGAAGCAGGTTTGCATGCGTGAGCTCGCGCGCACTTCGATTGTTCACTACGATTAACCACGCAATCTCATTTACACATACTCTACTAAGTTTAAACAATCGACGATAGCACGTGCTCGCGGTGGCCAACCTGCTTCACTATGTAAGCACCCTAAGAGTGGACCACGACAGGATAATAATTATGATTTCAAACGTCTATAACTCCCTAAAGGGAATGTTTTGTTACATAAGTACAAGTAAATCCCCTCTAATTCTATCACCTATGATAATCGGTCGCACGTAAAAGGAGGCTACTTTATTGCCGTCATCAGGCACTTTGTAATGGGCTGTTTATTATCGGTTAGTGAACAGATTCGAAAGATGTCTAAAGACTATAGATTAACATGATCTATTATACAATTATTGATTACAGTTTGACATTTTATTTGTTTTTAATGTTTTGTTCTTAAGCGGCTTTGACGTTTTGGTCAAAACATTATTAATAAAATAATCTGATATCTTTATCGACTAAACCTTAGTCTGATTATCAATTGAAAACGATTAATGCTCTTTAAAAATACAAATGTAGGATTTTTAGCAATCGTGCACGGTGGTACTCACCAGGTAAAACAGCGAAAATAATATCTTTTTTTTACGTGCGGGTAAACCGACTGACCCAGGGCCATTCCTCTCAGTCTGGCCCTTCTCGGAGGGGGGACCACGCGGTCCCCGACTCGACCCCGGTTTGGGGGGGGGGGGGGGGGAGGGATCGTGCACGGTGGGACCCACCCGGCTGAAGTTTGTGACAAATTAGTGCCATCAAAAATATATAATATATATGAGATACCTAGTGGTCAAACGCAAGCCAATCAGCCATAAAAAACGAACCATTGAACACAAAACAATTTTTCAATTCTCCGTCTCGCTAAAGGCTTTGCCGTCTCACTTCTCAACTCCGAGAATAAAACCTGCGTTATAACCCTATTCGTTAGTCAGCAGTGGGATTGCAGGTGAGAACTTGGGCTCCGGTGATTTTTGTGGAGCCTAATAAAACTTTTAGTTTTGACAATTAGGCAAGTTGTAAAATCATCGACTATAAAAGCATAATTTTAATAAATGAGGTCGTACAAAACACGATACTCGATAGAGGGTCGCCAAACTTGGAAGTCGTACGAGAACGTAGCCAATGTGTTGGACTAAAACTATTAAAACGGATTCAATCGCGATTCCTTTGGTGTTATTTTATTATTTACACTGAGCCCGACGTTTCAGTTGCTTACCAGCACCCATGGTTATGGGGTGACCAGCGGTCAGTCTTCCCATGAAATTAGTTTTATTTCAAAGTGTGTGGAATTGAATAGAATAAGGCCATCCCAATTTTTCCCGTGGATGTGGCAGAAGTTGACTAAGGGCTAGGGCTGTTTTCTATCCAACAATAAACATACACTCCACTGCTTACATACATACAGTTAACTTATTATGTGGAACCGAAAATCAAAGTTGAAATGTAGTTGATAATACACCTCTTTCTACCCCTTCGCGGACTCGCGGACATCGCCGCCCGCGTTCGTAAGCGGCTCGGGCGTTGGAGACGGGTGGAGCCGCTCGTCACCCTAGCAGAAGCAGGCCACGGCGGTGGCTCCATACCGGGGGCGAGTCGGGTGGCGAGTCGCGTGGTGCCCCCTCCCGAGGAGGGCCAGACCGAGAGGAATGGCCCTGGGTCAGCCGGGGTGCGAGGGATATGTCGCGAGACAACCTCACCTTCGGCCTAGCACATCGACCCACAGACGGCGTACGGTTTAGTCGGTTTGAGTCCGACATAACCTCCCACTCCGGCTCCGGAGGGAGGGGAATCTTTGACGAGAAATAAACTTACTTACCTTGTAAACAGATGGTATACATTTTGTCTATCCGGATTGTATCTGGCGGCCTCTTCAAGATCGCTGGCCTTTAGCCACAAGTCGGCCAGTATAAGGGAGCCATTCGCGTCCTGCACATACTGGAACCGAGGACCGTCTCCAGCCAGATTCTTGATGACAGGGTCAACGGGCAGGGCTGGAAGAAAACCATTTTGTTTTACGACAAATGTATGGTATAAATGCGTAAATCATCTGCCTCAGTAGAACACCAAAGCGACGTCGCTGGCTACGTATCCAAGTAGTTAGTAATGAAATGTATGGTTGCCAAGCTGTCGTGAAGGGAGTTAGATACCATATATTTCAATATTAGCTGCTTCAATACGTAGCCAGCAACGTCGCTTTGGCGTCCTAGTGAGGCAGATTAAGTCGGTCTTGTGACCTTAGCAGTTCATGCCTGAACTATAGTACCGATTTCTATATTTGGCACATAGATGGACTAAAGCTTAGGAAATACAAAGGCCTCAAGGACGAGTTAGGGACTCTGTGGTCCCGGATGAGCCGAAAATCGAGAGAGATGGCCCTGAATCGGCCTTGTGTTGAAGACTGCCTTACCTTCGGGCTAGCACTGCGACCCTCAGACAGCGTACGTTTTAGTCGGTTCGAGTCCGACATAACCTCCCCCTCCGTCTCCGGTGGATTAGGATGAAGGAACATAGGCTACACTTTATCACAAAAAAGTGGTATGAAGGATTTCAAAGCCTACTTATTTTATAAATGTAATTTAATAAAAGAGGTAGGACAAAACGGCCTTGCCGTCCAATTGAGCAGTCCGACTGGAGAAGTACCTTTGCCATACAGAATACCGCGGCCATAATAACCTCGTGTTTTGTTCACGACGGTGAGTAGGATAACCAGAGCTCACTGGAGAGTGTTTGTACTGTCTGTGGGAAGAATAAGGCTGCTGCCTGCTTTGTCTTCTACACTGAAGGCACAGAATCTCTCTGTGCTGACATGGTCGGCAGCACAAGTGTGACTTCCCTGGTGTTACACACGTCCATAGGCCACAGCAACCACTTTCCATCAGGTCGGTCGTGTGCCTGTTTGCCACAAGTGGTATAAAAAAAAATCTGTTCGATAATTTCAGTTGCTAATATTCCTTAAAATAATAAATTTCAATTGTGTGTTTGATTAGCACGACTTAAATGCCTTGTGACTTCGTGACGAAAATGGTTTTAACGTACAAGTATGATTCTTCTTGTTCACGTCATAAAATGTACTCTTTATCCGCAGTACCTACGCGTTTTTTGAGTGCCTTATTAGGCGTGCTACGGTGGTGGAGAAGCTCAAATCTACCAATCATAGATTAACTTTTAAACTAACTTTTATACGTACCTATTAAATGTAAGTATCTATACCATGATCGCGTTAATTCATTAAGAAAACGGGAATTAACGCGATCATGGTATAGGTACTTACATTTAATAGTTTTCTTAATTATATACAATCGTAGATTATCCATAGTAATATTATAAATAGGAAAGTGTGTGTGTCTGTTTGTTCGTCCGTCTTTCACGGTAAAACGGAGCGAGCGACAAATTGATATAATTTTGAAGTGAAAGCTTCTTTAGCGGCGTTGGATGGGTAAAAAGTGTTAAACTCGCGTCAGGATCACTTGACCTTTGAACCGTAACCAACGACTGACGTCAAACAACATTAGCTACAGTTGAATGAAATTTTGAAGCATTTACTATGCTAACTTTTCAAATCGACTAAGATAGGAAAAAGTGAATCGCTCAGGTGGGACTCGAACCCGAGATCTTTCCCTTACAGGGGGAATGCTCTGACCACTGAGCCACCGGGCCACACCTGAAGCTATCCAAATTCTCCTATACTACCGTCTTAGGGCGACGGTGGGAGCCATCTAGAGATATTCATACGAATTATCACCCTAATTTGTCTTGTCTTTGTGTATTTTAACCTGACAATTTGTAATATTTATTTCCTATGTTTTTTATCTTTTTTAAATTATTATTGTATTTGGATATGACTTGACAATTGTTTTATTAGATTTTTTATATTAACTATTAATTGTTTTGATTATTATTTGTTTGATTTGACATTCATTTCATTGACATATTTTACTATTGTTATACAATTATAATGGATTTACGTACATGATATTATGTTAATTAGTTCAATGATAAATAATTTATATGCATGCAATAAATATTTACACACCATAATTTAATGGTAGAATGTACATGGGACGCCCCTTTTTAAGATCATTTTATGTACCTACATTCAAGTAAATAAATGTTTTTGATTTGATTTGAAAAATAAAGATATATATTCACCTGAAACTGCCACCAATCCGAGAAGCACTAGAGCCACAGTCTTTGTCATTGTGAACAATGATTTGCAAAGAATTAGACTGAAGCTGTATTATTATTTTTTGATATTTATAATTTCTATATTATCTATGTCGCAAGCAACTAGCTCGTTCAGCCTTTTAATTAACAGCCTACCCTAGAATGATATTCAGCCGTAGCGTTTGTTACAACATTTAATAAACTGGCTGGCTAATGCTTAGACCATTCGTATGATAGGGCACCAGCTTAAAATAAGTTCATTAAGAGAAGCAGCACAATCTGAATTGGAGATATTAGTAGTTCTGTGATCAGTAAACCTCGCGAGAACACTTTAGCATATTTTTTGGTTACCATAAAAAAACTTATATCAAAAACGATACGTATCTTATTCGATTGGGACCGAATGCGAATGGGACCATTTTTAAAACCGCGTAGCTGATGTAAGAAAGAGTCATTTCTGGAAGAGGACATTTTAAGAAGTGGACGTTTCGGGAAAGGGACATTTCGGGAAAGGGACTATTTAAACCTAGGGACATTTTGGAAAAGGGACATTCTGAGTCTTATTTTAAACAATCCAGGATGGTTGAAAAAAAATGACGACCGGTTCTTAAAAACAACGCTACAGTAAACTTACTTATCCCTCCCCTCCTTTTCCTTATCAGTTTTTTTTTATCTAAATAGGTTACCCTTACCGATGTATATTTTTTTTCACAACAACCTTTGCGCAATCATGTCCTCCATGTTTCAGCCAAAAATCATCAAGATCCGTCCATAACCAACGCGACAGCAAACTTTCTCCCTTTGCTCCCTCATTTTCCCTACTATAAAAAAAGCTCACGATCAAAGTTGAGTTTTAAATCAAAGAACATATGTGCTAAGTTTGGTGAAAATCGGTTAAGAAATGAGCCCTCTAGACCAGAACACACAAACCGACATAGATATGGACAACAGTAAAATCTGCCAGCTTGTCGAAACGGATCAATTAGGTTAGAAGGTTAGTGCCTGAGCGGACTAGGCTAGGCAAGTAATGAAAGGTCTTCGAACCAAGTCATTTGCCTAGCTGTTTCATCAAACGGTTTTGTATTATTCAGGCCGCTAGTAGGTATGGGCGCTGTTTACTAAAGAGGCTAGGCTGTTTATTGAACGGCTAACTATAATAATTGGCTGCGACATCTACATAATCATTTGATAGTATTGATTAATGAATTCGCAATCATATTAGCGATTTCCCAGTTACGTCTCGATCTCAAGGTTGTACTTTGGACCCCAGGGTTGCTAACAGTAGCGTGGGCTCTGTATGCCCTGTCGGCTTACCATTGCAAAGAAATTCTGTTATTAATATTTGTTGTTATAGCGGCAATAGAAATACATCACCTGTGAAAATTTCTGCTGTCTAACCATCGTTGTTCAAGAAATACAGCCTGGTGACAAACAGGCGGACAGACGACGGCGATAATTTTTTTGTATATAGGACACATCAATTTGACTTCACCTCGCCTGATGGTAAGCTGATGGCAAAATCTCAGGAACGAAGGTCACCATTACATACACGTACCATGTTAACAATGGTGGCACTCAGCTTAACGGCCTCATCAGATGCTTTTGCACGCCCCGCTTAAAGGACCCGGGACTGTAGTAAGTAGGAAACACGGGAGCTGCCAACGAGTTCCAGGTCTTAATGGTGCGACAAAGAAAAGAGTCACCGAACCGCTTGGTTCTTGAAGGAATATTCTGCACCGTATTCGGGTGGCATCTAAGCCCTGCTCGTGTTGTCCTGTGTAGGATAGGAGAGGGTGGGACTGATTAGAAGAGCTCATCAGAACATTCACCATGGTAAAGACGGTAAAATACTGCCAAGGAAGCAACATCTCTATACATCTGCAGAGGCTCGAGGGTGCTCGTGACTTCGGGATTCCCAACAATGCGGACCGCACGTCGCTGCAACTTGTCAAGAGCATCTAATAAGTACTTTGTGGAGCCATCTCAGACATGCGAGCAGTATTCCACGCTGGACCGAATTTGTGTCTTGTCCCTTTGTTCAGGGTTCCGAGTTTACACGAGGCTGTTTTGATGATACTCTCGATGTACTTTTTGTTATTCAGTGTGCAGCGTACATCCATACCGAGGATATTGAGATGGTCCTGCAGTGGCAGTGGCGTTCTATGTAGAGTGGGACGGGGAAGGAAGGAAGATACCTTTGCTGGAAACGCAAATGCCTGCGTCTTCTTGGCACTGAACTCAACCAGGTTCTCAGAGCTCTATTGGGAAATGTTATTCAGGATCCAGTCAAGCTCAGTGACAAGAAGCTGCCTTTTTTACGCGATATCCGACTGTTTATCCGCAGGACGTCCATGATAACTCCCGTGCAAGAGAGAGAGAGAGTGAGTGGCAGGAAGGACCCCTGCGACACACCAGCATTTGCCTGCAAGAACTCCGAGGCTTGACCCAGTTGCACTTGCACAGTCTAGGGGGCAGACCGAAGGCTGGTAGCTTGCAAGGTAGCGATATGTGCCATATTCTATCGAAAGCTTTGGCGATGTCAAGACTAATTGCCAGAGTCTCGCCAAACTTGTCCATAGCTTCACCCAATGAATAGGGTTCCGTTTTTACCCTTTGGGTACAGAACCATAAAAAATAACACGAAGGGACTACCCCATCACCGCTGGACTACCGAAGTTAATCAAATCGGATTTTTTTTAATAGGTTCCATTGAACAGTCACCCCCTGCTTTAAAATTTCATTCAAATACCGAAGTAATATTTACAATCAAAACGTAACGTATACAGGCAGGTGGTATACACCTGATTTATTGCCATTCCTTTGTGCTATATGATTAGATTGTTACAATAATCTTATTAAAGGATTATTGTTAATAGTTATTAAACTGTTACGTAAAGATAATAATTGATAAAATACGGCTTTGACCACTACGTCACATTTACGAACCGATACTTCACGAAGAGTGCCGCCGTTTGATCAGTGTTACCAACTCCTAAGAGTATTTGATCCCCATTTTTTCATGCGGAAACCCACACGGATGTCGCCCCTGTGGGCCGTCGGGGGTGGCTATGTCGACTAAAACCGTTTGCCGTTACGTGTCTTCAGATGCTTCAGGTGATGCCGGGGTATAAATTTACCTACAGCATAGCCCTGGCACCCATGTTGCCTTTTGGTCATCTCTGTTTTTAAGATATGCATTTCGGGCGTGGGATGCACGTTGTCTCCATCGAACCTGGAAAGGGGGTGAGCATTGCCTATCGTCTATATAGATAGTAAATCCCACTATTTATCTTCTCTCCACCGTGCCTTCTGCTGGTCAGAGGCATATGCAAAGCCACCGAACAGTCCTCTACAGGACTACTGGCACCTCGGCCTGAATTAATCGGCAGTGTTTCCCCTGGACAACAAATTTTAACTTTATGGTTAGTGTGGAAATTTCCTTAGAAATCTGGTTATATAGCATTACAACCAAGTAAAACCATACGCCGTCTTTAGGTCCTCAGTTGCCAGAGTTGAGACAGCCATAGATATGACATATCTCTTGCACTCCGGCTGACATTCCCGGTTACGAGATGATCCTCCTCGTGTGTGGGAACCAAGGTGTCCCCATCTCGTCTCCGGGTAGGGGGAGGCATTTCCGTCCAATTGAGCAGTCCGACTGGGGAATAGTTTTTGTGCTGTAAGACCAAAGGCTTGTCCTGCTTTGTCTTCTACGCTGACGGCACCGCAACTCTATGTGTTTACAGGGTCGGCAGCACGAGTGTGACACCTCTGGTGTTGCATAGGCCACGGTGACCACTTTCCATCAGGGGGGCCATGTGCTTGTCTGACATCTATGTGATATAAAATAAGTGCTCTTGCGCCGCCGCCTTGGTCTACTTCTGCTAAGGTGACAGGCGCTCCACCTGTCACCCTCAGGCCTCCGCTCATGGATTACGGAGATCTTAAAGCGACCTTCGAGGATGTTAGCCGTAAATCAAATGCCCGCAGTGTAATCTAAATAAGTTTTTGATGACAATTGACAGGATTTAATATTATTTTGATAAAGATGCCATTTCTATCTGAAGTGATAAGCGGTAAGTTGTCTTTATTTATGAAATAACTAGCTGTGCCTGTGACTTCACCTGCGTACACAGCAGTGCATCCATTCTAGTCCACAATATAAATGGGAAAGTGTATGTGTGTGTCTGTTTGTCCGTCTTCCACGCCTAAACCACTGAATCGATTTTGATGAAATTTGGTATAGGGGTAGATTAAACTTTGAGAAAGGTCATAGCCTATGTTTGGTCACAATAACCGATATCCACGCGGCAAGAGCTAGTAATGTCTGTGTTTGTGAGTTTGTTCCGTTTTCGCTCCTAAATCACTGAACCGATCTTAATGGTAGTTGCAGAGTTAGACTAAATCTTGACAATCGCGAAAAACGGGTTAGAGAGGTTCAAAAAGTGGATAAAAGTTTGCATAAAAATTTGTCATTTTTGCAGATAACGGCCCCCGATTTTGCTAATTTTATGTCATAAAAAAAACACTGTCATACCGCTGACATTGCATAAAATGTCATTAAATTTAAGACTTTATTAGTGAGTTTTAAAGTCTAAAAAGAAAAGAGAAAGAGTTTATAACATTTTTCATTCACTGTACAAAATTGTCATTTAATTTTAGTCTTTAAGGGTATTATAGTAAAGTCTAAAGTTAAATGGCAGTGGTTACAGTGTCTATATTACCGCAGTGGCTTTGTTGTGAAAAAGATAATAGCAGAATATTAGCCTGATGACATTTGGTACGCAGTTGGATTAGAGCTTGGGAAAAGACAAAGGTTATGTTTCGTAGCGATAACTAACATTCAAGCGGGCGGAGCTCGGAGCTGCGATATGTAATATACGAGCATACATAATTATATTCATGCCTGTAAATACATTCCTTTACAAGTGGACTCTTAAACTTTTGAAGACCTACCGTCAGTTTTGGATTTTGATTCGCCAAAAACTGTAGTAGTATCTGGAACAATACAATTTCGAAATTATAGCTCAGAATCAATAAATTAGCCTAACGTAATATTCGTAGTCCACTGCTGGACAAATGCTTCTCCGAATGTTAGGAGGCTCAGAAAAAAAAGAAAAACCATTTATCAATGATACGTGCAACAGATAAAACAACAAAGGGTTTACGTGTCTTGGAGTCATCATCATCTAATTATAATGATAAAATTAAATAATAATAATCAAAAACCAGGCGTGTGCGAGTCGGACTCGTGCACGAAGGTTTCCGTACCAGAAAAAGGCTAAAAGGCTAAAAGCCATGAAAAAGGGCTAAATTATCGCGTTTATTATATGGTAGCCCCCCTTATTTATGATTATTATTTTGTTTTTAGTATTTGTTGTTATAGCGGCAACTGAAATACACAATCTGTAAAAATTTCAACTGTCTGACGGACGGACGGACAGACAGCGAAGTCTTAGTAATAGGGTTCCGTTTTTACCCTTTGGGTCCGGCACCCTAAAAATTACCTATAACAAAATAAATACGTGTAGATACCTTCCTGCGGCACGGCGAAAATCACGAACGGGGCCAGTACCTGTACAAAAATATTTCATTTACAAAAATATATATTAATCATTTTTCCTTATATTGTATACTACACGTTAATATAATTTCACCTCGCCTGATGGTAAGCTAAGGCAAATTCTTAGGGAAGTCTCATTACAGACCCCAACTATGTAGGTAACAATGGTGGCCCTCAGCTTAACGGTATCTGCAGATGTTTTTCACGTCGATTTAAATGACTCGGGACTGTAGGAAGGAGTACGTACCTACGAGTCTGCTTGTAAATAATAATTAAAATACTTTATGGTTATTGTTTACCCGACTGCCAAGAAGAATATTTTTCGCGCGTATCTTGTATGTATGTTTGTAATATTCTTTATTACTTCATATCTACTGATCCACCGTACGGATTTCAAAGATTCATGTCTTAAATGAAAGGTATTTATTGTTCAAGTGTTCTTGAGTACAATAAATATGAACAAAAGGTATATGTTTGTGTGTTGGCGCCAAAATGAATGTGGTTAACAAAAAATAGTCAAATTTATCGAGATCAAAATGAAGGAAATTAGGAGACGAATACATAAAATATATATTTCATAACTAAAAAGTTTTA
This sequence comes from Eilema caniola, assembly GCA_949126895.1. Lineage (NCBI taxonomy): Eukaryota > Metazoa > Arthropoda > Insecta > Lepidoptera > Erebidae > Eilema > Eilema caniola. The sequence goes on from OX421487.1 coordinate 1,550,036, forward strand.
AATAAAATAAATTATTAAAAGTAAAAACCCGACTGATGCTTAAAAGGCTGAAACAAGCTTTATAGTAGGCGGCACCCATTTGCAAATTTCTAACCTGATGAAAATTAATGGGTACCGCCTGTTATAAAGTTTGTTTTAGTCTTTTTAACATCAGTCGAATTTTTTTATTAATAATAATTATCTAACCCTGGGTACCGGTCTATTAAATAAAGAAGAATCGAGTGTGATTCTTTGTTGTGGCTGGTATCAATCCAATAGTTTAGCTTCGCAAATTTCGACGAACTACCTGAACTACCTGTAATGACGATATGTGGGTAGATTGATCACAAGAGATGGGCTGTACTGCGCGCGCTCTCTCCATTATTAGCGTTCCAGTCTCGCTTTGATCTTCTTCATAGCAACTCGACGCGCTTAAGCAATTACTGCTAATGAAACAAATACGTACGTATCCTGACTCCAGTGCTACGAGCACGAATACAATTCGAATTCGTAACCTACTCGTATTCAGAGAACGTAGCATTGTGATTGGCCGCCTGCCTTCTGTGAACCAATCACAATGCTGTATTCTTTTGATACGTTTACGTTACGAATTTAATGTTATTCGTGGTCGGGGCCACCAGCCTCAAGATTTCAAGAAGCAGTATCCGGTAAGTGATTTTATCTACTACATATAATACAAAGATTATAAAATTGAAATCAAAACTCTTATGACAAACATTACGCACAAGCCAAAAAAAAGTTTTATTACGAGACAGGTCTTGTATGGACACCTATATCTTTAAATAACTTTTTAATCATAACGATACACCTATACAACCTCCATCTGGACTGAACCTCTACTTTAAAAAAAGAATCCGCCGATTCGAAAAAAAAAAGAAACACGCAAGCGCAATAGATGTTTGCGCCTTGCCGCCAACATTTTACATTTAAATTAAACGAAGTTTGGTTTTGTTTGTAAAATAAATTAGTTTATGTATTATAAGTATGAGAGTAGATAAAGTAGTGTATGACACTACATAACTTTGTCTTATAACACTCGTGTGATAATATAAAAAACTCGTTTTTTTAAAACACACTCGTGTTATAAGAACCCTTATTATGCAAAGTATCATAAACTACTATTATTTACCCGTGTATTTGCTGTTGTATGACCCCCATTGTTCTACGGGATTGTACATCATAGACGAATTGGATTGATACGAACTCCACGTATTCTTCGTAATAGTTCTCAACCTGCACCGGGAGCTCAGCTACCTTACAAGCTAGCATTCCCAGAGGATATTATAAGTATATTACAATAAAATGGTGTGGAGCCAAAAGCATCCACGCGGTTTACCTTGAGCAACGGGAAAAGATTGGGACAGCGTAGTCCCACATATGAGGGGACCTACGATAACCCTGGAACAGTCGCAGCCTGAGGTATATACCAGAAAGTCCGTTGACTTTGACAGGGGGAATCAAGAAGGGATATCCGCACTTAAAAAAATGTTTGGCCTGACCATGGTGCAGACCCCTCTTAAATTATTGTAATTACGGCATAATATTGTTATAGGAACGTGATCATATTTACCATGATTAATTATTGACTTGAAGTAATTATTTTGTCATAAGGTTTTCTTATATACTTTTAATTATCTCGATACGGGAAAATGTACATTCGTCCATATTCAGACTTAACAAATCACAGTTTGTAAAGCTAAATGCTTCAGTGAAGTTTGTTGGCGCTTTTCTTTCCTGGCGCTTGGCAGCATGTCAAAGTCAAAAATCATTTATTATGTATAGACCATTAAAACGGCACTTACAAAACGTTAAGTTCGAAACGCGGCCCCGACGCAAGGGGCATTTTTTTGGTCTATTTACAAACATTTGCTTAGTCTTTTTAGTCTAAATACAATAGTTTGCTTGAGTAGCATAGTTGAGTGAACAGCTCATTTCCAAGCTTGTTTATCATTTAAATACTCTTGGATATTATAATAGCCTTTTTGGCACAGTTTACTTAGTCTTAATTACATTTTTAAATTTATTCACAGGTAAATCCCTAACTTTATTAGGGAACTTGTTAAAAAAGCGTATACAATTGCCCCGGAAAGAATTACTAATTTTATGGAGTCTACTATCACAAGCTACAAGATTGTTTTATGTCTTGTATATATATTATGCCTGTCACAAGCTCTTGAAAATTTTGAGATATTTTTCCTTACATACATTAGGTTCTCGAAAATGTATTATGGGTGTGCTAAGTGGAATACTTTAGGTGTGCTTCGTCTGGGTGTGCTTTAATTGGGTGTGCTTCATGGAATAGCTTAAATTTACCATATTTACCACAAGGGAGAATTCCGTAGCTCAAAATACTATGAAAATAACTGATATAATTCTATTTTTGTCCCTTACGTAGTAGGGGAGGTCATAAATATATATTAAGAATAAAAATGGTCCAAGTATCGAACCCTGTGGAACGCCCATCGAAATCACAGATCCTACTGAACGTATACCGTTAACATCGACCCTCTGAATTCTATTGTTCAAATATGAGGTCAGAAGCTCGAGAGCGGTGGTAAACTTTAGTTTTAAGCAGACTTTGACATCAATAAGGAACAGTTGTATCGTTCAAGATTGAGAAAAATGACTTTTACAACTAAATGTACAACTAATCTACATACCACAAAGCTGATCGCAAGTTTCATCTTCGCAATAAAATTATTGGCTCCTCACGAGTCTTGAAAACGTGGGCCTCTAAAGCTAATACGGCATTATATAGCATATGCAAAAATATTTACATAATTCATATTGGTATTATTATAAATAAGAAAGTAGCTTAGTCTGTCTGTCTGTTACGCTTTTACGCCTAAACCATTGAACCGATCTTGATGAAATTTGGTACAAATAATTAAAAATAAAGACCCGACTGATGCTGAAAAGATCGAAACAAGCTTTATAGCAGGCGGTAGTGCGGTACCCATTAATTTTCATCGGGTTTGAGATTTACAAATGGGTACCGCCTGCTATAAAGCTTGTTTCGATCTTTTCAGCATTAGTCGGGATTTTTATTTTTAATAATTTATTTTATTTTATATTTTTTAGTTGTGAAATATATGTTTTTGTAATCGTCTTTTAATTTCCTTCACTTTGATACCACACTCGATAAATTTGAGTAATTTTTTTTTACCAAAATCCCCCTAATTGTTTTTTTTTAAATTTGATATACCCAGTATCACTCTCACAGTAAATACGAATCTAACCACATCCCTCAAACTAAAATCCATCGAGCCGTTCAGGATGCAGAGCGTGCCAAACAATGGACTAGAGCTTAGGAAAAGGTATCTGAGGGCACGGTAGTGCCCCCGCCAAGACGAGCCTAGCGAAGCGCTACATTTTCGCGAAACGCTCTGTCGTTTTTTTTGAAATCTCATAACTTTGCTTTGGATGATGCTAAATAGTTAAAATTTTCAAGATAGAAAGTTTGAAAGTTTGAATGTCGTAGTTATTATACTTTAGATTTAATTGATGTCTCAAAACCCTTAATTTCGTAACTAACTCATCACTCACTGATCATCAAAATTGTTAGGGTACTTCCTGAAGTCCTAGAAAGCTGAAATTTTGTATGTACGCTAATATTACTACAAAGATAAAAAAATTAAAAACCTAACCTAACCTATCCCCTGGGAATAGGAGGTAGAAGCACAGATTACCTACTACGGTGGAAGTTTGTATATGAGACTTGCACTACAGTTTGTGCTACATAGGTCAAAATTAATTAAAATATTTCTTATAACAAATAAAAAATACGTAAGTCATAATTTTAAACCAACTTACAAAAATAAATGAAATACCAGCAAAAACATCTTCATGTAAAAATGTTGCCAAGACGAGTTTACATAGCTTACCCTGTGAAAAAGGTTATCAGATCTCGTATAAAGCCAAGCTCTAAAGACTGCACGCTCTAAACCTAAGTTGTAGTGTAGAGCTTGTAGGTTTTTTTATTTCATTTTTACATGAAAATGTTTTTGGTGGGATCTTTTATAGCGAAAAGAGGTTAAATGGGTTCAAATAGTGGATGAAAGTTTGTACGAAAGTTCGTAATTTCTTAAAATAACCTGATGGAAATTGATACACGGACAGCTTAGCGCTTAGGATAGGAATAAGACATGGGCAATGTTTGGACGCGATAATCTAAATCTACACGAGCGAAGCCACGGGCAACAGCTAATTCATACTATATATGTACCTAATTTATAATTAGTTTCTCATTATAGTACAACACATTTTATCTTATTTTGATTATAATGCGTGAAATTGGCTTTAAATGCGTGAAATACGAAGCCTTGGATTAATTTTAGATAACATTAAAATTTATAGTTTGAATATCAAGTCTACGTATATGGGGTCGGTCTCAAATGTTCCTCAACACTTACAAATGTATTTATGGCAAGTGTTAGTTGACGAAGATATTTGTCAATGACCGAAATACGATGGAGATTCTCGTGGTAAAACATATTTACTGTTAAAACTGTTTGAAAAAAGGAAAATGTTTCTCTGTACCGCCAGTCCCTCAATTCGGAATTCGTAAAAAAGGCTTATAACCTGTGAAGCAATGGGGATGCCGCCTGCGCTTTTATCCCTACAGAGGGCGCCTCGTAATGACCAAAGTTAGGTGTCCTCTCCGTAGTTTTCATTGTTTGTTTCTTCAAATCTGACAGCTATGAGTTTGTTATTGTGACAGAACAGGATTCTGCCAATTTTATGACATTAAAACATCTGTCATAACGCTGACATTGCTTAAAATGTTATTGAATTTTAGACTTTATTGCTGATCATTAAAGTCCAAAATGAAAAGAGAAAGAGTTTATAACATTTTTCATTCACTCTGTAAGATTGTCATTTAATTTTAGACTTCAACAGTATAACTTTAAAGTCTAGAGTTAAATGGCATTGGTTACAGTGTCTGTGGTACCGCAGTGGTCTTACCATGAAAAGTAATTGCAGAATCAGGGCCCAGACGGTTATTGTTGGTCATATGCTGCTGCCAACTACAATTAGTTTTGCATTCTCCTAATAACGCTTACAGAGGTCCGTGATATTCCCAGTAGTCCCCTCTAGCTCTGTCCTCTGGGGTGACAGCTAGGAATTGTCTTCCCAGTTGTCATCGGGGTGACAATTTGTGCCGACTGTTACGGGGGGGGGGGGGACCATTGCAATTAAAAACAATCCATAGATTTCAGCTTTTTTATTTCTTATGTTACATAGAATCTTCGAAATTAATTATCGTTAACACCCCGACTCGGATAGGTTAGGTTAGAAGACTAAGGCGGGAGCGAAGCGAAGCGGAGCTCCCGCCTTAGTCTTCGTGGTTATTTTTTTTAAACCACCCAGAAGTAGGAGCCCCGCGGGGCGCGGCTCCGTCGAGCTTAGTTAGTAGACGCCATAATATATGAGGTTTAGTTTTAGGTTTAAGAATCTGGATATTGTTTGTCTGAATATCAATTAACTACATTTCAAAAATTTGTGTTTTAAATATTCGGGTTTCGTGTATATGGATTACGGTCATCTGGATTATTTCGAAGATTCTATGTAACATAAGAAATAAAAAAGCTGAAATGTATGGATTGTTTTTAATTGCAATTGTCCCCCCCCCCCCCCCCCCCCCCGTGACAACTGAAAAACAAACTTCTCATTTGTCCCCTCTAGTCAACTTTCAAAGGGAACAGTCGGCACAAATTGTCACCCCGATGACAACTGGGAAGACAATTCCTAGCTGTCACCCCAGAGGACAGAGCTAGAGGGGACTACTGGGAATAATCGAGAGGTCCGAGGCATGTGCCGCGAATGGTTTATCTCGCAAGTCTCGCGCTCTGTGAATGGGTGGTGCTCACCTCACACTGAGCATTCGAGTCAATCGATCGTTGCTCGCGCTGCCTCAGAGTGTGGACGGAGACTTGCATTGCGCTCTCAAGGGTCATGAAGGCCGTGCGTGGTTGCTTGCGTGCTCAACCAGCCCTTCTAGACAAGTGGCAATTCGCTAGCCGGCATTTGATGGAATAGAATGACGAATATATGGGATTTGACGTATATGACAGTCGTTAACGCATGTCAAATACGTCAAATCCTATACATTCGTCATTCTATTCCATCAAACGCCGGTTAGCGAATTGTCACTTGTCTAGAGCGGCTGAGCATGTGTTGTCTGGGGTCGCACGCGTAAATGTACCGTCGTGTTCCATAGGTTGAGGCATGCGTTGCACTATAACAATAAAAATTAAATTAAAAATTCAAAAAACCTCCGTCCCAAAATAGCCTCCAAAAAGTTGAAAATAAAGTGTGTTGGTTAGCCAATTAACTTTGATACACCTAGTAATATTTTGGTTCTAGCGTTGCCATGTCGGTGGACCTTAGATCGATCCGATGACGTAGTTTTTGAAGTGAAAACTTCTTTAGCGGCGTTGGATGGGTAAAAATTGTTAAAGTCGCGCGTCAGGATCGCTTGACCTTTGGACTGTAACCGACGACTGACGTCATGCAATATTAGCTATAGACGAAGAAAGAAAGAAAGAAAAAGTTTTCACTACTGTCGGCACTCCCAGAGTGCAAACCGGTTTTTGAAGTGAAAACTTCTTTAGCGGCGTTGGATGGGTGTAAAATGTTAAGGAAGCGTCAGGATTAGTTGACCTTTGAACCGTAACCGACGACTGACGTCATACAAGATTAGGTAAACACTATCTATTTTGCAATTTACCATGATATCGTCGTAGCTTAAACGGTAAGCACTTCGACTGTAAGTCCTCATAGTTTCAGATAGTATCGGGTTCAAACCACCTGGCCTTCTGAAACTTTTTGTGATTATTTTTTCTTTTTGTAATTTATTACTTTTTATGATTATTTTTTCTTTCTGTAATTTATTACTTTTTGTGTTTATTTTTTCTTTTCATAATTTATTAATTTCTTCTGACAGAAAATTAGCAGAAAATAAGTGATAGGTTCTATGATTAGCGCTATATTATAGGTATGGTATGGTATGTTCTTTTTTATCTTTTTCTATGTTTATAACGAAGAAAGAAAAAAAGAAAATGTTTTCACTTCTGCCGGCACTCCCAGAGTGCAACCCGTCTTTTTTTTATACCACTTAGGTGGTAGCCAAGCACACGGCCCACCTGATGGAAAGTGGTTACCGTAGTCTATGAGCGTGTGCAACGCACCATGGGCGTCACGTCACACTCGTGCTGACGACCCTGTTAGAACAGAGAGTTTATGTGCCGTCAGTGCAGAAGATAAAGCAGGATAAACCTTTGGTCTTACCACTGAGAGCACAAAATTTCTCCAGTGAGCTTTGGCTACCCTACTCAGCGCCGGGAACACAACACGAGGTTACAATGGCCACAGTATTCTGTAGGGCGGAGGTACTTCCCCAGTCGGACTGCTCAATTGGACGGAAATACCGTCGTGTCCTACCTGCTAGTGCTTTCCCAGTGGGTTTTATTTAAATTCCAGCCCCACACATATATTTGCTGACATTGCGTTTTTCCCCACTTTTACCCACAGAGCTTTTTTAATGTTCAACCCATTTTCATTGAACATATTATTTTGTAATATATCCGTGATGCGCTTTCATTTGAGACTCCACTCGAGGATATATCAGACATTTGGTTTTTCTTCCCCAATTTCACCCCCCACAACTTTTAAACGGCTCAACCGATTGTCGTTTTTGCCCGACTACGATAAAGCCAAAAGAGGTTTATGATTTTGATAGGCTATGTATTTTATATAAGTATTGCTCATCATGTTTTGTTGAATTGTTAAATTTTTTTGTGAACGTATTCCATGAAAGACCATTTTCATAGGATTCGGTAGAGCCTCGGAAGAGTTGGCAGACGAACACTGAAACGAGAATTTTATATATTAGACTAGCTGTTGCCCGCGGCTCCGCCCGCGTGGATGTCGGTTATCGCTTAGTGTCTCAGCCCGATCGGTTTAAAATTGACGAAGATTCATACAAACTTTCATCCCCTATTTTATATTTTGGGGGTACAATTAATCAAAATCCTTTCTTAGCGAATGCCTACGTCATAATATCTATCTGCATGCCAAATTTCAGCCCGATCCGTCCAGGGGTTTGGGCTGTGCGTTGATCGATCACTATGTCAGTCAGTCAGTCACCTTTGAGTTATATATATTTATATTTAATCAACCACACTACACCAGTCTATACGACAAACACAATTATTATCATAATTATGCAGTGCTTATCACATGGCTTATCGTAATCAGGATTCAATTATAAAACTTTAAAGGTTATTTAGTCTCCAGCCATGGCGAAGTTTCTAGGTGTTGTTGTGCTGATCGTAGCTACATCAGCAGGTAACTGAAGTCTTTTAATGTCTACTGTCCTATTGCATCCTCCGTATTCATCATCCTAGTGTTAATCTCGGTCTCATTCGAAGCCTTCACATCGATTTAAGTGTGGGTTTGGTTAAAGTTTGATATTTTCGATAATTAAATAAATTTTCGAGATTGTAGGGAGTAGGACACGACGGTATTTCCGTCCAATTGAGCAGTCCGACTGGGGTACCTCCACCCTACAGAATATCGCGGCCATATTAACCTCGTGTTGTGTTCCCGGCGGTGAGTAGGGTAGCCAGAGCTCACTGGTAAGTGCTATTCCCGCTTTGTCTTCTACACTGACGGCAAAGAAAATCTGTGTTTATAGGGTCGGCAGCACGACTATGACTTGGTGTTACACACGTCCATAGGCCACGGTAAACACTTTCCATTAGGTGGAATATGTGTTTATCTACTACCTCAGTGGTATAAAAAAATCCGTAAATTCAAATTGCCATCAGCCCCTCTAGACAAGTGGCAATTCGCTAGCTGGTGTTTGGTGGAATAGGATGACGAATATATGGGATTTGACGTATATGACAGTCGTTATCGCATAGGCGGGAGCTTGTGCAGGCCCTGGGGGTGAGAGTGCTCACGCTCTCCACCCTGCTCGCGGCGATGGTCCGCTGCGCGGATGCGTGGGCGGCCAGCGCCTCTTTCTGCGAGCAGGTCATGCTCGCGAAGGAGACAGCAGAGCGGGCGCGGCGCGGTGAGCGAGAAAGACTCGCTGACATCGCTGCACGCGCCCGAAGGCGGCTCGGGCGTCGGAGGGCGCTTACAGACCTCCGCCCCCCATGAGCGCGGGCCTGAGGGTGACGGGTGGAGCCACCCGTCACCCTAGCAGAAGCAGGCCACGGCGGCGGCGCGCATCGTAGGACGATGCGCGCCTCCCCACACCGGGGTTGAGTCGGGGACGGCGTGGTCCCCACCTCCCGAGGAGGGCCAGACCGAATGGGATGGCCCTGGGTCAGCCGGGGTGCGAGGGATATGCCGCAAGGCAACCTCACCTTCGGCCTAGCACCACGACCCACAGACGGCGTCCGGTTTAGTCGGTTCGAGTCCGACATAACCCACCCCTCCGGCTCCGGAGGGGCGGGTATCCGTGGGGAAAAAAAAAAAAAAAAAAAAAAAAAAAAAAAAAAAAAAAAAAAAAGTCGTTATCGCATGTCAAATCCCATACATTCGTCATTCTATTTCATCAAACGTCGGTTAGCGAGGTCGAGGTCAGATGGCAGTTAGGATTATTGCAGAGAATTATTGTAGTTAGACCAGTTGTTCGAGTTTTTAGGGCTCCAATTACGTAACGAATGCCATAGATGTTCCAAGATAACTGGAACCGAAGACTTAATGTGCTCTCCGAGACACGGAAATCTGTTCCTCTAAGTACCGTTTTCTGATCATCTTCTAGGTCTCCCCTATGATCCTGTCATCAGTAAGCTGGACGATGGACTCCGTCACCAGTTCGTACCAGGTCCTGATGGAACTTCTTACCTGGTGGACTTGTGGATGAAGCTCAGTGATGTGAGGAATTCAGCTCGGTATAATCCTGATAGCCAAAATGTCTACCACCTCTTCACCAGGTAAGGAGTTGAAGATTCTTTCAAGGTCACCTTCTCAGATTGATGAAAAGAAAACAAGGTACTTCTAAACGGAGTGCGATATTGGTCGGTTCGTATCTGACATATATCGTCGGTCGGTTCGGTATCGGTTATGGAGAAGAATATGTCCCTTTTTATGCGGAAATCCCGTTGGACACAGAAACTCTGTGTTTATGAGGTCGGCAGCACGAGTGTGACTCCTCTGGTGTTGCACACGTCCACTGGCCACGGTAACCACTTTCTATCAGGTGGGCCGTGTGCTTGTCTGCCACCTTTTTAGGGTCTGCAGTGCGAGTGTGACACCTCTGATGTTGCACACATCCATAGGCCGTGGCAACCACTTTTCATCACGTGGGCCGTGAGCTTGTCTGTCACTTAAGTGGTATTAAAAAAAATGGTTGATCGAACCTGGATTCTAATCTGTATTTTCAGACAGAACCCTCAACTGAGCCAGCCCATCGTGTACGGCAACAGCGAGCGCCTCGCTGCCACGAACTTCGACCCTGCCAAGAGAACCGTCTTCCTAGTCCACAGCTGGCTGGACAATGCTATTGCTGATTTTAACACCGTGCTTGTACCTGGTAAGTCATAGTTGTACAGTTTGACGAGAACTGCTATTTCATAGGATTTAATTACCAGATTTCTGCGGTAATTAATGGACTAAAACCACGCCTATTGCGAGGAACTTCGGGCATATCCTAGGAAGAAAATCATTAAGAACTCCGCTAGAGCATACCAATGGAGGTTGAAGATCAGGCGCCTCTCCTGTGTGAGTAGTAATCCTCTCTCGTGAACTTTCCACCGTCTGTCTCCCCTAGGGCAACACTCTTGGAGACAGCAAATGTTCCTAATTTAGTTTTAAGCACAGTGTAATCATGTTCCACAGCTATCCTGCAGGCAGATGACGCGAACGTTATCGTGGTGGACTGGTACGCTGGTGGTGGCCTCACTAACTATGCGACGGCTGTAGCCAATGTTCCTATCTCAGGTAACTAACACCTATATTGCGTTATTAATGATTTTCAGTCCCACGTAATAGAGGACGAAAGATTGAGTCAACGAGCACTTATCCATGTGCTGTATGTTTATTGTTGGATGAAGAACAGCCCTATCCCTTAGTTGCTTTCTACTCCACCGGAAAGATCGTGGAAAGATACGGCAACGCAAAAAGAAGAAAAAATCAAATAAAAAAAAAACAAAGAAATTATACCAAACGGTTTAGTGAGGGACTACCGACCTCCATGATCGAGGCCTGAGGACGGCAGTTGGCCGACTCGCCGTTCTTACAGAAGCTGGCCGTGGCGGGAGCGTGTCGTGTGTGTCCTACATACGCCTGCCAACTCACCGACGCGTGATAAAACCTGACCCCACCAGGTGAGGCCGCGGTAGCGGTCAAAGTCAGCCGGTAACCCTAGGGTTTTCCTTTCGAGGGCTTACCCGGGGTGCCCGGCAATGCGGCAATGGACACTTGCGAAGGACACCGTGTGGTTCCGACACGCCTATCCCATCGTCAGCACCGATGGGGTGAAGCCCGTGGGGGTTGCCACACGCAATAAAAAAAGCGATTTGGTGAGCTTTTTCTTTGCCCTAAAGACTGGGAACTCTTTACCAGAACACGTGTTTCGGGCGTGAAAAATATCTTTTATTTTATATAAAACAAGTATATTTGGCTTCACCTAGCCTGATAGTGAAAGGACCCGGGCCTGAAGGAAGAACGAAACGAGTGAGCTGATAAGAAATTCCAGGTCTTAATGATACGCTAAAGGAAAGAGTCGCCATACCGCTTGATTCTTGATGGATCTGCACTGTAGATGGGTGACATCCAAGTCCCGCACGACTTGTCCTGTGTATTAGAGAAGGAGAGGGTGGGACTAATTGGAAGAGCTCATCAGTACATTCACCATGGTAGAGACGGTATCCTATGAGTTCGTCAAGCTGTGTGGTCATTGCTGGTGTCTGTACTATCTCGTGTGCGAGGTGCGGTTTTATTATTATTGACCTGTCCTTAGGACTAGGTGTAAGATACTAACCTATGCCGTGTAACCCAGATTCCCAATAATAGTTAATAAGAACTTCATCCCACACACGCTCAGGCTGTGGAATGAACTCCCTGCTGTGGTTTTACCAAGCGACTACAATATGAGGTTCTTCAAGAAGGGCATTAGAAGGTTTCTTCAGGGTCGGCAGCGCGAGTATAACGCCCCTGGTGTTGCATACGTCCATAGGCCAAAGTAACCACTTTCCATCAGGTAGGCCGTGTTATTGTCTGCCATCTAAGTGGTGCGAAAAATAAAATAAAACAATAGTTATGTTTTTCTTTTTCAGCTAGAGGAGTGGCTCGTTTCATCACTTGGTTGAATGATGCTTCCGGCGCTGACTTAAGAAGGTATCACCTTATAGGACACGGTCTTGGAGGACACAAGGTTGGCGTCATAGGCAGAGAGCTTGGGGGCCAGGTGCCTTATATCACTGGTGAGTTGGGTTCGCTAATTAAGGTACAATCTTAGACTATATACCAACTGTCTTCTTCTTCATCCTACTTGGAGTCTGGGGTCCGCTTTTATCAGCCCAACTGCGGATTTGGCTGAACTTCGATAGTTTTCCGTGAAGCGACTACCATCTGACCTCCACAACTCAAAGGCGATTTTTGGCGATGACCAGGATTTTTGAGGGCTCCAACTACCCATAACGACTGCCATAGATGTTCGCATGGCAACTGGGACCAACGGCTTAACGTGCTCTCCGAGGCACGACCAGACCAATGCAAATATTCATACAATTATTTGCATTGAGTGGGGATCGAATCTGCGCCTTCTGCGTAGCGGCCGCGTTCACTACCGCTACGTAAAGGAGGCTGTCACTATTTCTTTTTTAAGAATATTTAGAAACTCTATGTACACAGTATGTGTCAGTAAAACGCTGCGTAAAAAATAGCTACTATTTTCGTACAAGTTAACACATACATACATACATCTCATGACATGCACACATTGACAGTTTAAAGAACAATATTGATATTAGCTAATGCACACATAATATGTAATTCACGACGTGTTTTGCGATGAATTTCGGAAATGCTGTGTGTAGTGATTATTAATATATAGATACAACCCCTATGGCGTGACGGTAGTGGACTCGACTGCCACGTAGGAGACATGGGTTCAATTATTAGTACAAACATACATACACACGCCTTTATCCCCGGAGGCTTAGGCAGAGGTGAATTCAAAAATTCAATTCAAAATTAGTTTATTATCATTTTCTTACATACTAGTATTTAAACAGTGTTTGAGGCACTCGTTTTAAGTAAACAATACCTGTGTTAGGAGGCCTCGCTCTCCACATTACATAAAAAGAAGCTAGTCAGGTAAGTACCTTTTTGATTTTATAAAATAACAATTTGAAGTGTGTGTGTGTGTGTGCGCGCGCGCGCGTGTGTGTGTGTGTGTGTGTGTGTGTGTGTGTGTGTGTGTGTGTGTGTGCGCGTGCGTGCGTGTGTGTGTGTGTGTGTGTGTGTGTGTGTGTTGTGTGATGAACTTAGATATATATATATATATACACTTTATTTAAAATAATAAATAATTGTTAGGTCCATTGAAAAAGTGTTAAAGGGATAGATAGAATATTAAATTATGGATGATGTTAAGAGACTCTATGCAAGAGCTCTTCGGTATTTGCATAATTCATAGATTTTAACCATGATAATAATGTTATTTTACAGTCGTGGAGGACCATAGGGTAAATACTCAATATTTTGTTGATTTTATTATATAAATAGGCTGACTGTCTTTTAAATTGATTACTTGCAAATGTTGTAGCAACTGTGCATGCCGGAGCAACATTGCGATAGACTCTTTTCTTAAGAAGTTTAGGGTCAAAGTTTAGTTTAACATGCACTTTTAGAACAGTAAGAAAAATATACAGTTGCCTTACTGTTAAAAGGTTACTAAGTTGATACAGATCAAAGGTCGGATATTTGTACGGTTTAGAATACATGACTTTTATAACGGATCTTTGGGCCCTTTCTAGTTCTATAAATTTAGTTTTATTAGCACCCCCCATACTGTTATACAATAAGAAAGTACCGATTGCACCAGTGCAATATAAATTTTGGTTAATGTTTCAGGTGTTGTAACATGGCGCAAAGTTTTGAAGACCCATTTAAATTTTCTAACGCGATTTGCAAGTAGTTCTAGATGAGAGTGCCAAGAAAGTCTCTGGTCAAACATGATACCAAGATACTTTAAGTTTTGTACTTTCACAAGTGGAACACAGTTACAATCAGTAGTATGGGTATTATTACACTTGTGAATTCGGAGTTTAAAGTCTGCTGGAGGCTGAAACGAATCATAAATCGAAAAACACATGTAGTTAGTTTTAGCAGTATTTAAAGTAAGTGTATTTTTATCCAGCCAAGCGGCGACACTGGACAAACCAGCCTCCGCATAGCGCTGTACTTCAGTCCAAGATCTTCCAGTAAACACAATCGCTGTATCATCGGCATAGGAAAATATACGCCCAGATATTACATTTAAATTGCATAAATCATTGATATAAATCAAGAATAGGGTGGGTCCGATGACACTGCCTTGGGGCACACCGTAAGCAACATTTTCACACCCACTGGTGTGCGTCCCTATTCTTACTTGCTGTTGTCGTTCCAATAGGTAGCTTGTGAAAAGACAGAGAGATTTACCATGAATGCCGATACATTCAAGCTTCTTTATGAGGGTGGGTACAGAGACGGTATCAAAACCTTTTTTTAATTCCAGGAAGACAGCTAAGCATTTCTTACTCATATCTAGGTTGGTCACAATATGGGAGCTAATTGAACAAATAGCATCTTCAGTCGATAACCCTTTACGAAAACCGTATTGTGAGGGTGATAAGATGTTGAAGTTATTGAGGTAGCTAATTAACCTTTTGTTAAGCAACCTTTCCAATATCTTGGAGATTACCGGCAGTACTGAAATAGGACGGTAATTATTGACGTCGTCTCTGGCTCCACTCTTATACACAGGAGTTACCAGTGACCTTTTCAGAGCTTTAGGGAAAACACCAGTTCTAAAACAAATATTGGCCAGATGGCTGATTATAGGGATCACTATAGACCCAGCTAGTTTTAAGAATTGGGTGGGAATATTGTCCCATCCTGGGGAGCTATTAGAGTCCAGGCTCATCAGTACACATTCCACTTCAGTAGGGTCTGTCTCAAGGAGAACAAACGATGTCAACATAGTGCTAGTTACTGTAGAAGCGTCATCACGACTGTGTCCACTATCATTTATTATACCTTCCGCCAGATGTTGACCGATATTTACAAAGAATTTGTTAACGGAGTTAACCGACTCAGTAGGGGGAGTGTGGTTATTTAATAGAAGAAATTAATAAATTACAAACAGAAAAAATAATGACTAAAAGTAATAAATTATCAAAAGAAAAAGTAATCACGAACAGTGTCAGAAGCCCAGGTTCAAAACCGGTAGTATCTGAAACCCTAAGGACTAACAGTCGAAGCGCTTACCGCTAAGTTACGAAGCTTCTTAGCGTACCTAGTCATGTCGTCCTACAAAGTTCTCGGTTACGGGTCAAAGGTCACGTGATCCTGATGCGCCAGTTGAACAATTTTTACCCATCCAACGCTGCTAAAGAAGTTTTCAGTTCAATAATAACAGTTGCCTGGAAGAGATCGCATTTAGCGATAAGGTCGCCCATTGTGCATTTAACTAAAATTACTGTATGCCATACTATTGTATTATCTCTTGTAATCTAATGGTGATGTACAATAAAGAGGTAGGTATCTATTTATCAAATGTACCATAACAAATACTTAAAATGATATTATGAATGAATGAATAATACTTTACTGTACACCAGAAATTATTTCGTATATATATTTTCAAACCCCGCCTAGACCAATTCATTTTTGAAGTGAAAACTTCTTTAGCGGCGTTGGATGGGTGTAAAATGTTAAGGAAGCGTCAGGATTAGTTGACCTTTGAACCGTAACCGACGACTGACGTCATACAAGATTGGTACAGACTATCTATTTTGCAATTTACAATAGATAGCGTCGTAGCTTAAACGGTAAGCACTTCGACTGTAAGTCCTTATAGTTTCAGATAGTATCGGGTTCAAACCACCTGGCCTTCAGGGATTTTTTGTGATTGTTTTTTCTTATTATAATTTATTACTTTTGGTGATTATTTTTTCTTTTTGTAATCTATTACTTTTTATGATTATTTTTTCTTTCTGTAATTTATTATTTTTTGTGATTTTTTCTTCTTTTCATAATTTATTAATTTCTTCTGACAGAAAATTAGCAGAAAATAAGGGATAGATTCTATGATTAGCGCTATATTATAGGTATGGTATGGTATGTTCTTTTTTATCTTTTTCTATGTATAAAACGAAGAAAGAAAAAAGAAAATGTTTTCACTTCTGCCGGCACTCCCAGAGTGCAACCCGTCTTTTTTTTTCTGTTTAAATCGAGTTGAATATTTAGCACGAACAATGCTTAAAAATTTAATTCAAATTGTATGGGTGGAGGAGTCAGTCGAAAAACATTATTTATTGTTTGTAAGTAAGTTCGATAGTTTGTAAGAATGTCGGTAGATATATTTATTGGTTTTGTTTTGTTTGGTTACTTTTTATACTTCGCCTCAAAGACAGATATAGAAGGAGAAATTTGAATTGGTTAGGGCGAGGTCTAGTAGCTTAGTGGTCAACGCATATCCCCTGTAAAGCAGAGGGGATCAAACCCTGCCTAGACCGATTCAATTTTTGAAGTAAAAACTTCTTTAGCGGCGCGCGTTGGATGGGCAAAAAGTGTTAAACTCGCGTCAGGATCACTTGAACTTTGACCCGTAACCGAGAACTTTGTAGGACGACATGACTAGGTACGCTAAGAAGCTTCGTAACTTAGCGGTAAGCGCTTCGAATGTTAGTCCTTAGGGTTTCAGATACTACCGGTTTTGAACCTGGGCTTCTGACACTGTTCGTGATTACTTTTTCTTTTGATAATTTATTACTTTTTGTCATTATTTTTTCTGTTTGTAATTTATTAATTTCTTCTGACAGCTATATTATAGGTAAGGTATGATATGTTCTTTTTATCTTTTTCTCTGTATTTAACGAAGAAAGAAAAAAAGAAAACGTTTTCACTTCTGCCGGCACTCTCGGAGTGCAACCTGTCTTTTTATCTATATTTACCATCCAAGTATTCACTTCTGTCGGCACTCCCTGATTGCCTTTTCGTTGCAGCTCTGGATCCCTTGGCGGCAGGTTTCCTCACCAATGTTAACAAATTCGATGCAAATGATGCACTCTACACTGAAGTCATTCACACTAACGCTGGGGTCTTGGGGTACATTGCGACCCTTGGCAAGGTCGATTTCTACCCCAACGGCGGAGTTGACATGCCTGGGTGCATTAGTCAGGAGTGTGACCATCAGAGGTAAGGGAATAATTACATCTGACTACTTTAACAGGCCGTAGAGCTAAGGAGTAGAAGTCCCTGCCTGAATTTCGTGTTCAATAGTCCCCCATTTGTCAACTTACTGTCAGGGCTATAAGTCTTTAGACTTTCACGGCCGCAGAGAAGTCTTCGACGAGGAGAGGTCTACGCACTCGTCCCCACCCGGACCTACGCCACTGAAGATGTCGACCGCAGTGATCGACGAAACGAATGGACCACGGCCAAACAGCCCGGAAGCAGTATATTCTACATACCTCAGGGTTTCTCCTCTAATATATTATTCAATGGATCAATGGACACACACATAAAGGTCTTTGGCCGGTGCGTCCTACTAATAAGCAGGCTAAAGTGACAGAAAGACCGATAGCCGTCAGAGTAAGAGAGCCCTATAGTGAAGACCGCGAGAAGGCTAACGGGAGGAGGAACACTGCCTAGCCAGGCTCAGTTCTCTAAGGATACAGCATCGAACACAGCACTGCAACCTACCTTGATATAGATTAGTATTTGTCAGACTGGGGAGGTCATCATTTCATCATTCGACTCTAGATTGACCAATGACAACCTTTGGCGTAGTCTATCCCAGCCACCTTTTTCATATCTGTCATTCTCTAAACAATGACAGATATGAAAAAGGTGGCTGGGATAGACTAGATGTGGAAGGTGGAAGATGGCTCACATTTGGAGAGGCCTATTTTCAGCTGTGCGCTGCAATCAGCTTATTCAATGATTTTTGTTAACAGGTCTTTCCATTACCTGGGTGAATCCATAAGAACGGGTGGTTTTCAAGGCTCCCGTTGTGCTAGCTTCATCCTTGCCATGACCGGCAGCTGCTTCCTACCTGGATCCCTCAATATGGGGGGCTTGGAGCCGAAGACTGGGTATGTGGATCTCATGCTTAGATAAGTTTAACAGGAGTGGATGTGGAACTGCAGATTGGATGCGGAAGGTGGAAGATGGGAATAAATGGTGCACATTGCGAGAAGCCTATGTCCAGCAGTGGGCTAATTGATTGATTGATTGAATTAACAGGAGTGATAGATTTGAATATGTGCTGCTTGTACCGATCCGACCTATAATTAATAATATTATTTTATTTGAACGAAATTTTGAAGCAGTACGTACGCTAACTTTTGTAATCGATTAAGATAGGAAAAAGTGAATCGCTCAGGCGGGTCTCCAACCTGCGATCTTTCCCTTACAGAAGTTAATCGAATATTATCTTATCTTATAATATCAACTGAATGACTTTATCTATATACAGAGTATATATTGATCCGTGAGAGTTTGAAACGGTATACTAATTAAAATTATAAATGGAAATAATGCACCTTTTTTGATTTCAGCATGGTGGGTATATACTATATGTCTACACGAGCCTTCCCGCCATTCTCTCGTACTTGAAGATTCTAGTCTTCAATAAAAGCAAATTAAATATTTATTTTATGTAGTTATTTGTTTTATTTTATCTTTTATCTAAACTGGGGAACTGTTAGCATTTCTTTGTGACTTTTATAGTTGAATAGGACCGTCAGCGTTCGCAAGGACTCGTTTTTTTTACCACTGAGGTGGCAGACAAGCACACGGCCCTCCTGATGGAATGTGGTTACCGTGGCCTATGCACGTGTGCAACACCAGGGAAGTCACACTCGTGCTGCCGACCCTGTAAGCATAGAGAATTTCTGTGCCGTCAATGTAGAAGACAAAGCAGGTGAGTAGGGTAGCTAGAGCTCACTGGAGAGTTTTTGTGCTGTCAGTGGGAAGACCAAAGGCTATCCCTGCTTTTTCTTGTACACTGACGGCACAGAAACTCTCTGTATTTACAGGGTCGGCAGCGCGAGTGTGACTCCCCTGGTGTTGCACACGTCCATAGGCTACGATAACCACTTTCCATCAGGTCGACAGTGTGCTTGTCTGCCACCTCAGTGGTATAAAAAAGGGGCGTCATACTCGCGCTGTTGACCTTGTAAGAACCTTCTAATGTCTTTCTTAAAGAACGTATGTAGTCGCATTGAAAAACCACAGAAGGGAGATTATTCCACAGCTTGTGAGTGCGTGGAATGAAGTAATTTTTGAAGTGAAAACTTATTTAGCGGCGTTGGGTGGGTGTAAATGTTAAGGAAGCGTCAGAATTAGTTGACCTTTGAACCGTGACCGACGACTGACGTCATACAAGATTAGGTACAGACTATCTATTTTGCAAATAAGATAGTTAGCATCGTAGCTTAAACGGTAAGCACGTCGACTGTAAGTCCTTATAGTTTCAGATAGTCTGGCCTTCAGGGATTTTTGTGATTGTTTTTTTATTATTATTTATTACTTTTGGTGATTATTATTTCTTTTTGTAATTTTTTACTTTTTATGATTATTTTTTCTTTCTGTAATTTATTATTTTTTGTGATTATTTTTTCTTTTCATAATTTATTAATTTCTTCTGACAGACAATTAGCAGAAAATAAGTGATAGGTTCTATGGTTAGCGCTATATTATAGGTATGGTATGGTATGTTCTTTTTTATCTTTTTCTATGTATATAACGAAGAAAGAAAAAAAGAAAATGTTTTCACTTCTGCCGGCACTCCCAGAGTGTAACCCGTCTTTTTTATGTTAATGTGGTGGTAGACAAACGCACGGCCCACCTGATGGATAGCGGTTACAGTGGCCTATTGTAGTGTACAACACTAGGGGAGTCACACTCGTGCTGCCGACCCTGTAAACACAGAGAGTTTCTGTATCGTCAGCGTAGAAGACAAAGCAGGAATAGCCTTTGGTCTTCCCACTGACAGCACAAAAACTCTCCAGTGAGCTCTGGCTACCCTACTCACCGCCGGGAGCACAACACGAGGTTATTATGGCCGCGGTATTCTGTAGGGCGGAGGTACTTCCCCAGTCGGACTGCTTAATTGGACTACAATACCGTCGTGTCATATATCTTAATAAATTATAAAGTAAAGTAAAGGTAGTTTTGTTGCAAATCATGTTTCATTTTCGTTTTTAAGTCTCTTGTCTCGAATGCCAGGGTATATGGGCATACCTATGTTCACATCACCTTCAACTATATACCGTATCTTATCGCGGCTAATAGTTTTATTTTGTTGAAATACTTTCGCTACATACATATATTGTAATGGTGCAATTACAATCTTCAAATACACACAACAATCTTTTCTTGATTTTTTTTTATCTAGAACACCATTATAGGTCCTTGAAATACAACCGGCAGAGTAGAATTTGGGCCAAGCCTTCTCTTCCCATGTGGTGTTTTGAAATCCCAGGTGGAATTTTTCGGACCCTAGAGCTACTTGGAGCGGCGTAGGTCGGAGAGTAGACCGTATCATTCGGAGTCTTTTAGCCTTAATGTTAATATTTAGAGAGCCTCGAATAAGTCTGTGGTCGCTTCCGGTATTAAACCTGTTGATTACAGAGACGTCTCTAAATATGTGCCTACTGTCCTTTATGAAAAAGTTTATGTCATTCCTTATCACAGAGTCCCGGCGTTACCAAATCCACTTCCTGTGGGGGATTCTTCTTAAAGAAGCTATTCATTAAGAAGAGCCCCTGTGATTCGAGGAAGTTGACTAGCATTTGCCCTCTGTGATTTCTGCGCCCCACTCCATAAGGTCCGATTCTCATCTAGCCACGTTCTTGTACTCCCACTTTGCCATTAAAGTCCCCCATAACAACGTTGTACGTGGCCTTGGCGGTGTGATTTATTAACTTGGCCGTATCTTCATAAATAGCCTCGGCGGTTTCGTCGGCGTAACGCGAGGTGGGCGCATATACCTGTATCAACTTCAGTGTACGACTGTTCGTGATTTTTAGGATCAGGTACGCTACCCGGTTCAACACACTGCCGACTTCAACAACGCTGCTAATGAGGTCCTTTTTACCAGAAAACCGACACCTCCCTGGGAGAGCAGATCACCTTCTCTGAAGTAGAACAGGTCGCCTGACTTAAGGGTTATCGTGTCTTCGCCCTGTCTTCGGATCTCGGACAACCCCAATATGTGCCAGTTTATATAGTATAGTCTATAATATAGTCCAGCCTAAGTGTATCTACTACAGTTGTACGCAATTTTTTTGGGTAGCCTCCCGTCGCCCGTAGATTCTTAGCACCCCCCGCCCCGCCATTACCCGAACCGCTACCATGGCTGGGAATGGCGGGACCACCAGGAACTGGGGGCCTTTTCTTGTGGCGTCTTTCCATTGTGAGGGGTTTTAGCCTACCGCTGCCACGCTGGCCAGACGAGTTGTTAGCAAAGGGTTTTATTTCAAGTTTCCCTTCTCTTACAGCGATCTCGTCTGTGTATCCCACCGATTTGCCACCTCTTACGACACCCGCGGGTGATGGGGTGGCAACATTTATATTCTTTCTCCGTCACCACACGGATCGTAGTTTTAATTATAACATTGCTAATCGTTCCGCACCAGTTGCATATCTACTCTCGTATCATCCTTATATATATTTATGTTACTAGCTGTTCTACTCGCCTCTATACTTGAATATAAAGGTAGCAAGCTCTAATCTATCTCTGTACCAAATTTCAAAAAATTACAAAATTTCTGTAAAAAATTACCAAATTTCATCCCCTATTTCCTCCCTTAAACCCTCTTATACGCGATAAAAGGTAGTCTATGTCCGTTCTCAAGTTTTAATCCACCTCTGTACCAAATTTCATCAAGATCGGTTCAGTGCTTTAGTTGTGAAAGCGTAACATACAGGCAGAGAGACAGAGTTACTTTCGCATTTATAATATTACTAGTTTTTGCCCGCGGCTCCGCCCGCGTGGATGTCGGTTATCGCGACCAAATATAGCCTATGTCCTTTCTCAAGGTCTAATCCACCCCTATACCTAATTTTAACAAAATCGGTTCAGTGTTTTAGCTGTGAAGGCGTAACATACAGACAGACATACAGACAGACAGAAAGAGTTACTTTCGCATTTATAATATTAGTATGGATGTATGTATGGATTATTATTTTTCTGAAATAAATTATGAGAAACTGCCGAATTTGAACGTGCTCTCTGTGGCACGACTGGACCAACGCAAATAGACAAATATTTGCACTGAGTGAGATTCAATCCGACACTCAGCAGAGGTAGTCCCTATCTAATCAATGTTAATTGCTATGCGTTCTATTTTTTAAATAGTTGCACTACATACCTTACTAAAATTTAGCGGTGCTATTAAAATTTATTACTTGGAATATAAATGCGACACATTTTACAAAATTGTTACTTAGGAAACTTATAATATTGGTATGATTTTTTACATACTTGACATATAAACCACAGTATATTATTATGAACTAAATGATTGCTTATCGATGAAGAAGACGTTTTGTTTCACGCCCAATAAACGAATGCCTATGAAATCTTCGTGACGGTTGCAAAAGGACCAAGCCACGCATTTTGACTAAAATGTAGAATTTGTGAAGGTAGGCCTGGTAAAGTTAGGGCGCATAGATCAAAAATCTTGGTTCTACATGAGATCTGACCACTTTTTTATATATTTTGCGAGTAAGGTGTAGTGTAGAGCTTATAGGTTTAAAGCGTGCAGTCTTTAGAGCTTAGCTTTATACGAGACCTGATTCACAGGGTAAGCTACGTAGACTCATCTTGGCAACATTTTTACATGAAAATGTTTTTGGTGGGATTTCATTTATTTTTGTAAGTTGGTTAAAAATTGTGACGTACGTATTTTTTATTTCTTATACGAAGTATTTTAATTATTTTTTACTTATGTAACATAACTGTAAAAAAAAAGACGTGTGGCACTCGGGGACTGCCGCGGTAAAGCTATTGCATAGCATTTTGTATCAACTTATGCAATTATAATTATATTTATATTTATTTATAGATAATTATTTTATAATTCAAAATTAATACTGCATTTGTAATAATAATAAAATGTATGTATATAGAGTACTCACTCATTTTCTTTTACTATTTTTTCGTGGCTTTCTTCATTAATAATAAATGCACTTTGTTCATTCATATTCAAAACCCTTTATACACAAATTTTACAAGTACAGCTATTCACTGTTGCACATAAATACACCTATATACTTTCTCATAAACATCTGCTTACCTATGTATTCGTCCGATTTCGGAGCAGCTCGTCTCGATTCGTGCGAGCTTCGTAGAGTCGTTTTAATACGGCTAGTTGCACGCACACAAACACCGTGTCGAAGACTGCCGAAAAGAAACGAGTGCGCTCGTTTCTTTTCGGCAGCGTGAGGTTTTTTCGTTACGGAATTTCTGGATTCGGTCCCCGCGCTCAAGGCCCTCGATAGAAGCTATGCAATAGCTTAAAAATGTTGTCTTTGTAATAATATTAGCTTACATACCAAATTTCAGCTTTCTGGGACTTCAGGAACTACCCTAACAATTTTGATGATCAGTGAGAGCGAGGATTTTGGACATTTATAAAATTATAAGTAGTATATTAATAGCTACGACATTCCAACTTTGTACGTTTATTTACTGTACCGATGCCAGTCTACCTTGAAAATGTTAACTATTTAGCATTATCCAAAGCAAAGTTATGAGAGTTCAAAAACACGAGGAAGCGTTTCGAGAAAAGGTAGGTAGTGCCCTTGCGCTTCGCTTCGCTCGTCTTGGCGGGGGCACTCCCGTGGCAATCAGTTTTTCTTAATTTCCACTACAGTCCCTATCCCGAACTTCGTACCGCCAATATCTTTCCGCCCCCGTTGCATCAGATCCCGTTCCCGCTGCAACCTTTTATACATACAAAGCTTCCTCTTGAATCACTCTATCTTTTAAAAAAGCCGCATCAAAATACGTTGCGTTGTTTATAGATTTAAGCATACAAAGGGAAATAGGGACAGATAAAGCGACTTTGTTTTATACTATGTAGTAATTTATTTGGAATTGACGCATCATGTGTGCTTTTTTATTGTTGTCAGTTGGTTGTAGTCATTTCTAAATTCACGACCTTGCTAGCTTTATTATATTTCACACAGTCTATTTATTTTATCTTCCCTCTCCTTATAGCCATCCACTACTTTGCATCATTAATTTGGTTATAAGTGTGGTTAAAAAAGTAATAAAAAAAATGTACAAATAAAATACAGCGCCATTTCAGAAAATATGACAACAATTGACGTAGAGAGATCCGTCTTCTACCCTAGCATGACCGCTCTCGGTCTGTGGGAGGTGTCATACGGTATTAAATATAGTACAACGTATACATTTATGTGAACTATTATAATATTTTATAGTTTTTTATATTTTAAATGTCTACAAGTATGTAAATCAAATCAAAATCAATTTATTGTTTGTCACAGGTAATAGAAGATGTTGTAAATTACATTTATAAGTAGGTATCACTGTAGCATGTCTCATAAGACGTACAATAAGATTTATTAATCACATTAAGTTTAGTGATCTAAAAATATTATTTGAGAAATATAATTATTTGGATATACTATTATTCAAGCTATTCTACTTCAATTATCATTATTTTCATTAAACAAAGTAAAAGAAATAGTAATTTACATAGTCAGAATAACAAATATGTCACAAATGTAGTCATCAAATTAAAAATACAATACAAAAATTAAATGTCTGTTTAATAAAGTATGTCGAGTGACAGTGTTAGAAAGTCATTATTCATTCAAATCATCATTAAGAAATTCTGTAACATTATAATAAGCTTTTTGCACTAACATATTTTGTAGAACTGCTTTGAATCTACTAGTTATATATTACATAAACTCACGCCTTTATCCCCGAAGGGGTAGGCAGAGGTGCTAGCACCCACATTTCGCCGGTTTATGTTTAGGTCCCAATGTAATAGGTGGCGAGCCTATTGCCATTAACTGGGCACTTATAAACCTGCGACAAAAACACACATAACTTCGAAAAGCATCGAAAAGTCATTGGTGTGTGCCATGGAAAACCTGGGATCGAACCAGAAGAAAACGATTTATGTACCTAGTACACCGCCCGATATATACACATATGCTGTACAACGTCCGATATATGATCGTGATAATGTGATCTATGTGACGTTTATTATGCAAAAACGAAGTAATCAGTGTGTATATTTCATTTAGTCGGTTGAAACGTCAATCAAAGCAAATATTTATTATTTATTTATTATTTTATTCAACTCTGGTTTCCTTTCATAACATCTTTTTATTTTTTTATCTAATTATTGTTGTTGCGGTTTGTGTTAGTTTAGTCGATAATGTCAAAAAATAAATCGCAGTCCTAATTCTACTCCTTATCAAAAGGAGATTCTTTAACGGAAATCGAGGTCATCGTATGCTTGAAAATAGTTTCGACGTATTTTGGAAATCCTAGGAAGACGTAAACACACCGGCAGAATTAGCGGAACTCAAAATTATGGTCTGGGGAGGGATATGTTTAGGAGCTCGCACGGAGTTAGTGGTAGTCGACGGTGGAAATCTGACTGCTGATCGGTATTTCAGGGAGATTTTAGAGGAACATGTTGTGCCATTTGCCCCATTTATTGGTAACGACTTCATTTCAATGCAGAATAATGCTCGGGCTCACAGTGCTCGCTCAGTACAGGCATACCTAAACCATGTTGGTGTTACGGTGATGGAGTGGCCAGCACGGTCACTGGATATGAATCCGATTGAACACGTTTGGGATTTGCTAAAGAGGAGTGTCAAATCAAGAATGCCACCTTCTAACAATCTGGGCGAGCTGCGAAACACATTAGTTGAAGAATGGCAGAGGTTGCCCCAAGAAATCATTGACATCATCAGCATGCCCAGACAGATGGAAATCTTAATCTGGGCACGCGTTATTAAACATGTTGTTGTTGTTTCATGTTTAATTATTATTTGTTTAAAAATAAAGCTAACTATTTTATATTCTCCTTTTTGTGTTCCGCTAATTCTGCCGGTGTGTGTATGTGGTCCATTTTAACAATATTTTGTGAAATATCTTCTTTAAAAATCGTAGCTGCGTCCATTTTGACATTTGTGACATAAGTAATCCTATGTCAAGTGATTTAACGAACCTCAGGAGTAGGACATAAATTTAACGCCACATTAAGAAAGATAATCATCTGTTAGGGCATGGTGGGACAATCAAAAATGTTGACATCCCATTAAGACACTTGAATGGGTTGTTAAAATAACCAACAGAGTATGGTGAAATTAGGCCTTAACCTATCATTTATTTTTTAGGAACCTTATCCTTTTTTTCTTTTATTTATCTTCTACGGCTCCAAATCGTATCGTATCCACCTGTACATGCGCTACTTGCAGTACCTGTTACACCAGAACCATTTCCTAAACCAGATCCCATTGTTTTTTATACCACTGAAGTGGTAGACAACCACACGGCCCACCTGATGGAAAATGGTTACCGTGGCCTATGGACGTGTGCTACACCAGGCGAGTCACACTCGAACTGCCGACTCTGTAAACTCAGAGAGTCTCTATGCCGTCAGTGTAGAAGTCAAAGTAGGAATAGCCTTTGGTCTTCCCACTGACAGCACAAAAACTCTCTGAGTTTACAGAGTCGGCAGTTCGAGTGTGACTCCCCTGGTGTAGTTTGTAACTAGCGGTATTTCATGGTGTAAATTTCATGTAATGGGTGTAGGTACTTGCACATATGGTGAATATTAATCATATTGATATATTTTGTAATTATTCTCGTATTAATATTAAGTGCAATAAGTTGTTGATTGATGTAATTTATTAATCTGTATCTGTATAAATAAATAGAGAATAAGAGAAAATAAGAGTAGAATTTGGGCCACCGCTTCTCTTCCCATGTGGTGTCGTACAAGGCGACTAAGGGATAGGGTTGATTAGCTTCAACATCATACAGATATGTACAGCCCAGACTCAGCCTCAGATGCATAACTCGAGTCAACAATAGTGCCCGGAATACGCCAATAGGCTCACCCCCTATTACGTGGGACCGAAAACAGATTGGTGAAATGTGGGTGTTAATTCACCTCTGCCTAACCCTCCGGGGATAAGGGCGTGATTGTATGTATGTATAAATAAACAAAAAAAAAAAATATAGCCGTGGTATCTTGTAAGGCGGAGGTCCAGTCGGACTGCTCAATTGGACAGAGATACCGTCCTACCTCCGTTCCATATCTTCTACTTGACCTTGTTCATCGTCATCATCATCTGCTGTGCAAATCTCTAATAATCATTGTTATGAAGGTCGATCGCAGCAAGATACGCTTGTAGAATTGCACAGACAACCTCCGTGGCGTAGCGATAGTGAACGCGGCCGCTGCGCAGGAGGCGCGGGTTCGATCCCCGCTCAGTGCAAATATTTGTATGCATGAATATGGGTATTTGCATTAGTCTGGTCGTGCCTCGGAGAGCACGTTAAGCCATCGGTCCCGGTTGTCACACAAACATCTATGGCAGTCGTTACCGGTAGTTGGAGCTCTCAAAAATCCAACAATTGGTCTATCTGCAATGCTTCGATATCACCATTGGTTTGTCGAGGTCATATGGCAGTTGCTTCACGGAAAATATCGAAGCTAAGCCAAACCCAAGTTAGATTATAAGTCTTCAGGCTTTCACGGCCGGCGTTGCATGTAGAATATACTGCTTCCGGGCTGTTTGGCCGTGGTCGATGTGAAACTTGCGTTCCAGACGTTTCGTCGATCACTGCGGTCGACATCTTCAGTGGCGCAGTGGCATCCAAGTTAGATTAGTAAAGTGAACCTCAGTTTCCGAGGTGACAGCGTCGGATGCGACTGGGATTAACGCTACTATGACGAAGGAGAAGAAAATCACCACTAATCCGGCAATTCTTTCGCCATCCCCGTTGCCCAGGGTGCACCGCGTGGACGTTTCCAATCAAGCATCCTAAATTAAAAGCTACCCTACCTACATTTGACAGCCTCCGTGGCGTAGCGGTAGTGAACGCGGCCGCTACGCAGGAGGCGCGGGTTCGATTCCCGCTCAGTGCAAATATTTGTATGCATGAATATGTATATTTGCATTGGTCTGGGTGTTTCTATGTATAATATGTATATATTTACAAAAAAAAGAACGTATCTAAGTATGTTTATCCGCATTCTAGATTCCATAACATAAGCTAGTTAAGCTATGCTTATCATGGGTCTACATAGCGTTGTGTGAAATGTTGTGAAATATTTATTTATTTATTTATTTATTTATTTATTTATTTATTTATTTATTTATTTATTTATTTATTTATTTATTTATTTATTTATTTATTTATTTATTTATTTATTTATTTATTTATTTATTTATTTATTTATTTATTTATTTATTTATTTATTTATTTATTTATTTATTTATTTATTTATTTATTTATTTATTTATTTATTTATTTATTTATTTATTTATTTATTTATTTATTTATTTATTTATTTATTTATTTATTTATTTATTTATTTATTTATTTATTTATTTATTTATTTATTTATTTATTTATTTATTTATTTATTTATTTATTTATTTATTTATTTATTTATTTATTTATTTATTTATTTATTTATTTATTTATTTATTTATTTATTTATTTATTTATTTATTTATTTATTTATTTATTTATTTATTTATTTATTTATTTATTTATTTATTTATTTATTTATTTATTTATTTATTTATTTATTTATTTATTTATTTATTTATTTATTTATTTATTTATTTATTTATTTATTTATTTATTTATTTATTTATTTATTTATTTATTTATTTATTTATTTATTTATTTATTTATTTATTTATTTATTTATTTATTTATTTATTTATTTATTTATTTATTTATTTATTTATTTATTTATTTATTTATTTATTTATTTATTTATTTATTTATTTATTTATTTATTTATTTATTTATTTATTTATTTATTTATTTATTTATTTATTTATTTATTTATTTATTTATTTATTTATTTATTTATTTATTTATTTATTTATTTATTTATTTATTTATTTATTTATTTATTTATTTATTTATTTATTTATTTATTTATTTATTTATTTATTTATTTATTTATTTATTTATTTATTTATTTATTTATTTATTTATTTATTTATTTATTTATTTATTTATTCCTCATACAGTTAATAAAATAAAGTTACATTCTGAACGGGAAACAAAGTTGTCATTTAGTATTTAATCCTTTTAATAAATATTTGGTTTCAAAGATAAGTTTATTGTTGATAAAGTTTCTGATGACTCCTTGGGTAAAAATGCTGTATCTGCTGGCACTGGTTTCATAAGTTAAGATTTTATGGACTTCCTTTCATTTAACTTACCATGTTTTTTAGACAGATTCTAGATGCCCGCTGCTCCGCTCGCGTGGATGTCGGTTATCGCGACCAAACATAGCCTATGTCCTTTTTCAAGGTCTAATCTACCACTATACCAAATTTCATCAAAATCGATTCAGTGGTTTAGGCGTGAAAACGTAACATACAGACAGACAGAGTTACTTTCACATTTATAACATTAGTATGGACTTAACCTTATTCTAAATTGTCTGATTGATTGATTGATTTTATTGATTTACTTTTTAACTGTAATATAATTCTGTAATTGCTTATATAGTCTTGTTTATCCCAATAAACTGGGAACTTCAAACCCTGACGATATACACCTCGGTATTCCTGATCCTACATATATGCATCAATAGATACATTTCACCAATTTGAGTACAGTTTCACGTAATAGGGGTTGAGCCTATTGCCGTATTCCGGGCGCTATTGTTGACTCGAGCCATGCATCTGAGGCTGAGTCTGGGCTGTACATATCTGTCTGACGTTAAAGTTATGTAAATGCCACATGGCTGCCAGGAATCACCCGCAAACCACTCGCACATACCGGGAAACAAGCGGGAATGCCAGAAATCACGCGGGAAACATAGAAAATAATAACATAATCATCTGAATTGAGAACTTCCTCCTTGTTTAGATGTCGGTTAAAAAAAATACAATTTAGAACATATTTTTTATTCACACAAATGATATGACAACTACACCCCAGGATCGACCCCGAGAGTCGACTTCGCTGATGTTGACACGTTCCACGGCGACCGACGAGCTACGTAAGTAAGAAATATGTAGCCATGCTGCCTCCACCGAGCCCTGGCAGATGAAAAACACACAAGAAGTACTGGCTTGACGGCGAGGTGGTTGACTGCGTAGCGAAGTGGAGGGGCCGAAAGTCGATGAGCGTACCCCGGAGTCCCAGGTGAAGGCCCCGGAAGCGGAACTAAAGCAAAGATGATGATCCTAGGATATGTTTATACGGCACTAAGCCAATGAACTAATTCTTCGGCAAGCCAGAATACAAATTATTTTCAAAACCTATATCTTCTTGGTAAGCTTTGATTCTAAAGAATCCTTGTTCTCCCCATCCTGTCCCCCAACTATTGGCTACTAGCCAATACTCTTTATCACCCTCTACTCCAAACCCTATAACACGAACGCTGTGATGACCTTTGAATATGCCATGTGAGTGTTCGTATATACCTCCGCTGTAGGCTTTAAAGTCCTCAAAAACTGTAAAAGCTGCTTGGATAGGTCCATTCTTAACTATTTCTGACTTAATCACATCCGATTCACTGGATATTGCGTAAACATTTTCCGCGAAATGTTTATCTGCGTCGTAAGTAATACTCTCGTCTACACACGCAAGGTGACAAGTATTCTCATGCAATTTGGGAATGTCGTACGGTTTGCATTTGTTTGTCACCAAACCTTTTTCCTGCCAAAATGCAAAAGCATCGCTTGGGTTCCCTCCTTGACACACATCATCACTTAGACATTCAAAGTCTTCTTCGGACAAATGAACGTGTATTCCCTTGTGGATGCAAGTTCTGTCTGAAGCTGTATTACCTGTTCCAAAAGTCCAACAAGATCCACAGGCACCTTGATTGTTAATCTCTTTGATACTTTCACATTGCGGCCATTGTTCCCTTGAATCAAAGTTCGTTGGTATATCATCCAAGATATTTGTATCGTAATATTCAAGATGTTCGTTCAGTTTAGGCGATAAAGTACAGATGGGAAAATCATGGTCGTAATGCTTGATGGTCCATGAGAAATTCTTGCTATTAAAGTATTCTATAAACTCCTGGTGAGGCAACGTCAGATATTTTTCATGGACCTCCGGATCCACAGCGATTGCCACTTTTACCAGTGTGAGCAGAAAAGGCAAACGTAACATTGTTGCTTCAATTATGTTCTAATAGTTATGTGCAATCATTTAGCTTATATACTTTGGTTTGTTTATCGAGCATGCAAAAAATCACAGCAATGTAATAGCTTTGATAAGTTAAAGTTCCGTAAAATATGTCATATATATTTGAAGTAATAAATTTTAATTACACCGCCTAACATTTTATTAAGGTATTCAGTACAAGCATTTGAAAAATTTTACGTATTAAATACGATTAGATAGAGACAAAGGACATAAGGTGTAGAGGCATTAGTCGCACCACCGCCGGTGAGAAAGTGATTAACTCGCTCAAAAACGTACAGTAGATACCAAATCGCCAATGAGTTCTCCTCTTGAACTGTAGCTGAAGGCTCTTCTATAACTGGAAGACAATCATTCAATTTATAAATTACAATCAGAGTTAAATATCACCTTCATCATCTTCCTATCACTCATCACTTAGATTTGGACAGATGATTAACTTTCAAACTAAACGCCTTAAAGGTTACAAAGCACCTTTGCGATTTACCATAATATCTCCCTTGCCTAAACATGATATTTTGTCAATATTAGCACAAGTCATAACATTCTCATCAGTAACCTTAAAGTTTCTAAACCTATGTTTTTGAAAACTCATTTGGTTTGAAGCTCCTCTATCCAGATACAAAGTCGAGGGGCTGAAGGAGTCGTGCACCGATTGTGAACAGCACATCGCAACTACCTTCGAGTTAGTAGAAACCGTAGAGACGCCTTCTCTATTCAACTCCTTCGCCAGTTTCGGACAATCTGTTTTCTTGTGGCTTTCCTTACCGCATTTAAAACATTTCAACATTTAAACTGCACCCTTATGATGTTTCTTCATTATTTTAGCAGAATTTATATTTGAGGAAACATTGGAAGAGCTCTGACCAGAGTCCTCTTGTCGAAGCTTCGTTTCATTCTGAGTGCTTGGTGCACTCCACCATGCGTAACGATCTCTTAATATAAGATCTAAATTCCGCGAAACAGGTGGGATAATGGCAGGCTACGTTTGCATAGGGCGAAGACGGCTCTAGTGCGCAAAAGCATAATTTGTATGGCGCCTATAATATACAATAAATTGCCTAAAAGTTGGAGGGAGTTGAACTGCAACAAATTCAAAGCAGTTCTAAAAAATATGTTAGTGCAAAAAGCTTATTATTATGTTACAGAATTTCTTAATGATTATTTGAATGAATAATGACTTCCTAACACTGTGACGCGACATACTTTATTAAACAGACATTTGATTTTTGTATTGTATTATTTAATTTGATGACTACATTTGTGACATATTTATTATTCTATGTAAAGGACTATTTTTTTATTTTATTTAGTTGGTATAATGATAATAATGATAACTGAAATAGAATAGCTTGATCGGAATCTATCCAAATACTTAATTATATTTCTCAATTAATATTTTTAGTTTATTTAATGTGATTAATAAATCTTATTGTACGTCTTATCAGACATGCTACAGTGATACCTACTTATAAATGTAATTTACAACATCTTATATTACCTGTGACTAACAATAAATTGATTTTGATTTGATTTGATTTTGATAAACATCAGGCGAACCCCGTAAAAGTACTACAGTAATCAAATCATCATCAAAACTTTGATCGATTTCTTTAAGTTTCTGCGAGTGACACATAACCGCCGCTTCATACTCGTGCATAGAGTTATGATTTTCCAAGTGTTTATCTAACAGGTTATTTAAAAGACTTTAATCCCCTTCAAATCAATCAATTAGCCCTGCAGTCCACTGCTGGACATAGGCCCCTCCCAATGTGGCCACGTCTGTCGAAGGACCGATGGCCGTTGGAGCAGACGAGTCCTAGGGTGAAGACCGCGAGAAGGCAAACGTAGGGTAGGACGCCCCCTAGCCAGATGGACCGATGTGCTGAAAAAGGTGGCTGGGACGAGCTGAGTGTAGAAGGCGGAGGATTGTACGAAATGGCGCACATTAATCACCTTATCTTCAAAAATTGCTGCTGCCGCATCCCATACTTCCTTCGCAAATATCTAGCTTTGTACGTACGGATAAACATGAGGCTCCAAATGTAGACAATAATCACGATCAATTTCAGTGCCTTGGTATCATATTTATTGGGTAACTATGGTGTATATATAAAACATTTTTTTCACGAATTAAAAGCATTTTCATTACGAATTTTCATGACATGTAATCTTGTAGTCCATTCAATTTGGCGACAGAAAATTTTGTGTTGTGGCCTACCTATCTATACATCTATACATACTACAATAAAACTGGAGTGTCGGTTTGTAACATTGAAATAAGTTTTTTACTACATGTATATGAATACATACAAAATAGCATTTTTTACAATTATTGTCTGTCTGTTTGTTCCGACTAATTCCTAAAATGTCTGAACCAATTTTAATGGGATTTTTATTGGCATGTAGCTAATGTAATAAGGAGTAACTTAGACTACTCTTATTTTAGAAAAATAGCGTTGACTCAACACTAAGCGATAAGCGATGTGGTGGTGATATCTCATTTATTTCTTTGATGACAATGGTTGATTGTTTATAGTTACAAAAACTACTTTATAGCTTTGCAACTCGTTACTACACAACCATAATAAGGCATAACCATATAGGGCTAGAGACAATGGTATATACCGAAAAATTGAAGAGCAAAATTCTTTCCTGCCAACATGTTATGGAGAGAAGCATCTTGAATCTGAGAAGAGTACAAAAAATAAGAAACACAGATCTGATAATCAACAGTGGTTCTCCATTTTAGCCTTAAACAGAAGTGGAATGGGGAAAGATGATAGCAAGATAAGCGATGGACTCATCAAACAACAAAATTAATGGGATCAGAAGGAAAAAGGAATGTTGGTAGGCAAAGATGGGCTGATGATATTGCAAGTGAAGCAGGAAAGATATGGAGGGGCTACACAATAGAAACTACAAACAAAAGACAACAACTTTAATTTTCTTTTACTATTAAATACGTATTAAAATATAGGATTAGTCATTGAAGTAAACCAAGAAGACAAAAGAAAACTAATAAAATACTCGCAGAAACTTAAAGTAATCGATCAAAGTTTTGATGATGATTTGATTACTGTAGTACTTTTACGAAGTTTGCCTGATGTTTATCAAAAACAAATCAAATCAAAATCAAAATCAATTTATTGTTTGTCACAGGTAATAGAAGATGTTGTAAATTACATTTATAAGTAGGTATCACTGTAGCATGTCTGATAAGACGTACAATAAGATTTATTAATCACATTAAATAAACTAAAAATATTAATTGAGAAATATAATTAAGTATTTGGATAGATTCAGATCAAGCTATTCTACTTCAATTATCATTATTATCATTATACCAACTAAATAAAATAAAAAAATAGTCCTTTACATAGAATAATAAAATGTCACAAATGTAGTCATCAAATTAAATAATACAATACAAAAATCAAATGTCTGTTTAATAAAGTATGTCGCGTCACAGTGTTAGGAAGTCATTATTCATTCAAATAATCATTAAGAAATTCTGTAACATTATAATAAGCTTTTTGCACTAACATATTTTTTAGAACTGCTTTGAATTTGTTGCAGTTCAACTCCCTCCAATTTTTAGGCAATTTATTGTATATTATAGGCGCTATACAAATTATACTATTGCGCACTAGAGCCGTCTTCGCCCTATGCAAACGTAGCCTGCCATTATCCCGCCTGTTTAGCGGAATTTAGATCTTATATTTATAGATCGTTACGCATGGTGGAGTGCACCAAGCACTCAGAATGAAACGAAGCTTCAACAAGAGGACTCTGGTCAGAGCTCTTCCAATGTTTCCTCAAATACAAATTCTGCTAAAATAATGAAGAAACATCATCAGGATTCAGTTTAAATGTTGAAATGTTTTAAATGCGGTAAGGAAAGCCACAAGAAAACAGATTGTCCGAAACTGGCGAAGGAGTTGAATAGAGAAGGCGTCTCTACGGTTTCTACAAACTCGAAGGAAGTTGCGATGTGCAGTTCACAATCGGTACACGACTCCTTCAGCCCCTCGACTTTGTATCTGGATAGTGGAGCTTCAAACCACATGAGTTTTCAAAAACATAGGTTTAGAAACTTTAAGGTTACTGATGAGAATGTTATGACTTGTGCTAATATTGATAAAATATTATGTTTAGGCAAGAGAGATAATAGGTAAATCGCAAAGGTGCTTTGTAACCTTTAAGGCGTTAAGTTTGAAAGTTAATCATCTGTCCAAATCTAAGTGATGAGTGATAGGAAGATGATGAAGGTGATATTTATCTCTGATGATTGTAATTTATAAATTGGATGATTGTCTTCCAGTTATAGAAGAGCCTTCAGCTACAGTTCAAGAGGAGAACTCATTGGCGATTTGGTATCTACTGTACGTTTTTGAGCGAGTTAATCATTTTCTCATCGGCGGTGGTGCGACTAATGCCTCTACACCTTATGTCCTTTGTCTCTATCTAATCGTATTTATTACGTTAAATTTTTCAAATGCTTGTATTGAATACCTTAATAAAATGTTAAGCGGTGTTATTAAAATTTATTACTTCAAATAAATATGACATACTAGCTGTTGCCCGCGGCTCCGCCCGCGTGGATGTCGGTTTTCCTGAATTTTCTTTGCTATAAACCTCACGGAGCCCGAGACCTTTCCAACGAATGCAAAACCGTGGAAATCGGTTCGTGCGTTCTGGAGTTATAGCGTCAGGAAGGAAAACCTGACTTATTTTTATATAGTAGATTTTACTGAATTTTAACTTATCAAAGCTATTTTGCTGTGATTTTTTGCATGCTCGATAAACAAACCAAAGTATATAAGCTAAATGATTGCACATAACTATTAGAACATAATTGAAGCAACAATGTTACGTTTACCTTTTCTGCTCATATTGGTAAAGGTGGCAATCGCTGTGGACCCGGAGGTCCATGAAAAATATCTGACGTTGCCTCACCAGGAGTTTATAGAATACTTTAATAGCAAGAATTTCTCATGGACCATCAAGCATTACGACCATGATTTTCCCATCTGTACTATTTTACCGCCAAAACTGAACGAACATCTTGAATATTACGATACAAATATCTTGGATGATATACCAACGAACTTTGATTCAAGGGAACAATGGCCGCAATGTGAAAGTATCAAAGAGATTAACAATCAAGGTGCCTGTGGATCTTGTTGGACTTTTGGAACAGGTAATACAGCTTCAGACAGAACTTGCATCCACAAGGGAATACACGTTCATTTGTCCGAAGAAGACTTTGAATGTCTAATTGATGATGTGTGTAACGGATGGTACGCAAGCTATGCTTTTGCATTTTGGCAGGAAAAAGGTTTGGTCACAGACAAATGCAAACCGTACGACATTCCCAAATTGCATGAGAAAACTTGTCACCTTGCGTGTGTAGACGAGAGTATTACTTACGACGCAGATAAACATTTCGCGGAAAGTGTTTACGCAATATCCAGTGAATCGGATGTGATTAAGTCAGAAATAGTTAAGAATGGACCTATCCAAGCAGCTTTTACAGTTTTTGAGGACTTTAAAGCCTACAGCGGGGGTATATACGAACACACACATGGCACATTCGAAGGTTATCACAGCGTTCGTGTTATAGGGTTTGGAGTAGAGGGTGATAAAGAGTATTGGCTAGTAGCCAATAGTTGGGGGACAGGATGGGGAGAACAAGGATTCTTTAGAATCAAAGCTTACCAAGAAGATATAGGTTTTGAAGAGCGTTTGTATTCTGGCTTGCCGAAAAATTAGTTTATTGGCTTAGTGCCGTATAAACATATCCTAGGATCATCATCTTTGCATTAGTTCCGCATCCGGGGCCTTCACCTGGGACTCCGGGGTACGCTTATCGACTTTCACCCCTCCACTTCGCTCGGTCTTGGGCAAACAGTGATAGTGAGACCATTGGCACACAAGTCACCCACCTCGCCGTCAAGCCAGTACTTCTTGAGTCTGTTTCTTCTGCCAGGGCTCGGTGGAGGCAGCATGGCCACATATTTGTTACTTACGTAGCTTGTCGGTCGCCGTGGACCGTGTCATCATCAGCGAAGTCGACTCTCGGGGTCGATCCTGGGGTGTAGTTGTCATATCATGTGTCTGATTAAAAAATATGTTCTAAATTGTATTTTTTTTAACCGACTTCTAAACAAGGAGGAAGTTCTCAATTCAGATGTTTATGTTATTATTTTCTATGTTTCCCGCGTGATTTCCGGCATTCCCGCTTGTTTCCCGGTATATGCGAGTGGTTTCTGGCATGCACAGGTGATTCCTGGCAGCCATGTGTCATATACAAGGCGACTAAGGGATAAGATTGTTTAACTTTAACATCAGACAGATATGTACAACCGAGACTCAGCCTCAGATATATGGCTCGAGATGAAATGAAATGAAATTTTATTTGCAAGAAACATGGTTTAACAATGGTAATAGGTTGTTATTTTGATTAGTGCAGCATGTTTCACCGTATTCGGTGTGCAAAAAGAAAGTTTAAAGATTAGGTTTAAACTTTAGTTTGAAGTTAAAATAAATTCTTGCATGCAATAATATGTTGTTTCTTAATAACACACATCTAGTCAGTTTCAATTTAAATATGATACATTATACCTTATTATATAATTATTATACATTTTTAGATTATTGTAGTAACTTAACTTACATTATTAGATGAAATTACTAAATTGTATCATTAAATTGCATTATCAAATTCCATTAGTTACTAAATTGCAATACAAAATTATAAAGCTACATTTATTATTATCACAGATATGTCAAAATTGAATTAGATGAATAGAATAATATAAATAAATAACATGCAAATTATAGAAATACAAATTATGAATCTTTCATGTATGTCAAGCTAGAAATTAAATCAGTCAATTAAATTATATCAAAACATTGTTTTCCTTCATTAACCAGTATTTGGTACCTATTTGATTTATTTATCTGTTTAAAGTCAGTCAGTCAGTCAACAATAGCGCCCGGAATACGGCAATAGGCTCATCCCCTATTACGTGAAACTGTACACAAATTGGTGAAATGTGTCTATTGATGCATATATGTAGGATCAGGAATACCGAGGTGTATATCATCAGGGTTTGGAGTTCCCATTTTATTGGGATAGATAGATAGATAGATGGATAACACTTTATTGTACACCATTTGATTTACAGTAGATACAAGTAGGTAGCATGTATACATTGAATGTACAATGGGCGGCCTTATCGCTTGAAGCGCTTTCTTCCAGGCAACCTTGGGATGGACAGTAGTGTGATTAAATAAAATGATGGTGTAGTATCAGATAATCTAGATATAAAGTGTTCTGAAACAAAAAGAAAGAAGGAGAGAGAAAAGCATAAAAAAGTAGAAAATAAAATAAATATACGTAATAAAAATATATAACTATAGCACATAAATAGTTGTATATAACATAGTAGGTACATACTAGTATGAAGAGATAGCAATAAGTGAGCATATAAATAGTGAGCTATCAAAGTGTACACGATGCTAAATAGTGGTCCTTTACCAGTCTTTTAAAATTATTAACGGTTTTTGCCCGGCTGATGTTCAATGGCAGTGCATTCCATAAGCGTACAGCCTTGACAGTGAATGACTTGTCTACAAAGTCAGTGGAATGCATTGGCATTTTCAGCTTCAAATTCTCGGATGACCTCACGCACTTTGTATGTGGTGTCATAGAGGAACTGGAATCGTTCTTTGAGGTAAGAGGGAGTGGTGGGATTAAACAATACATTATATAACAATGTTAGAATATGAGCATTCCTGCGTAGCCGAATTGGGAGCCACTTGAGCTGTTTACAAAAATCTGAAACGTGATCATACTTGCGTAGACCAAATATGAATCTTATGCAAAAAATTTGAAGCCGCTCAAGTTTATCTAGTTGCTCCTCTGTGAGATCGGGATAGCTGACATCGGCGTAATCAAGGACAGGAAGAAGCGATTGTGCAAGCGCAATTTTAGTAGCAATTGGGAGGAAGTTACGGAGCCTTCGTAAAGCACCTGCTGACGCGAAAAGTTTTCGACTAGTTTCCTGTAACTGAATGTTCCAAGAAAATGAATTGTCCATATGGATACCTAAATTCTTGACATTATCACTGATCGGTACGACTGTTCCATCCATAGTAACCTGAGGAAGCTGGGTCCAATCTATTTTTGAAGTCAACCTTGGACTACCAATGACAATTACTTGAGTCTTGGATGAATTTAGGGTGAGTCCATGGTTCTTGCTCCATTTGCATATCTGATTCAAGTCCTTGTTGAGCACAATGAACGCATCAGTCAGGTTGTTTGGAGGAGCTTGGGTATAAATTTGTAGATCATCAGCTTATAGGTGGTAGGATGAAAGTAATATTTTAGAGATTGTATTTATAAAAATGGCAAAAAGTAACGGAGATAGAACGCCACCCTGCGGTACACCAGCGGTCGTATTGCACCAGGAAGAGCTAGATTCTTCGACACGAATACGTTGCTGGCGACCAAAAGGTAACTATGAAACCACGCAATAGCCGTTGGAGATACGTTAATAGAGCCGAGTATACCAAGCAGGATGTCGAAATCTACGGTATTAAAAGCGTTGCTAAAATCAAGTAAGGATAGAAGCGTGAGATTTCCACTGTCCATGCCCAGTCTTATGTCTTCCGTGATGTTAACCAATGCTGTCGTAGTACTGTGTCCGGATCGGAAGCCAGATTGTAGCGGGTTTATTAGCGCATTTTTATTAAGAAATGAGCTGAGTTGCGAGTGAATGACACGCTCTAAAGCTTTAGAGAGAAAAGGAAGGATAGATATAGGACGATAGTCAGAGAAGGAACATGGCTTAGATTTCTTGGGTAAAGGAATTATCTGGGCATCTTTCCATGAGGAAGGGAAAATATCAGAAGAGATGGAGTAGTTAAAAATGTGACATAGGATAGGAAGAATTTGCTCTAAGATCGGGACAAACATATTTCGGCTAACGGCATCGCTGCCGACAGCATTGGAAGTAATCGACAGAATGCTCTTCTTAACATCACAAGCGGACAATTGGTTGAAGATGAAAGGTGGATGATCAGGAGTTGGAATAGATGAAAGATATTGAAGTGTATCGGTTTTAGTCGGTCCATTAAAATTAGATGAAGTAGAGAAATGTGCATTAAGTGCATCTAAATTTATTTTTTTAGGAATTGAGTCTTGCCGTGATTTTCCAACTCCCAATGTATTCAGAAACTTCCAAACTTTTGCTGGATCCCCGCTTTCTACCGAGGTATGGATATGTTGGCGTTGTGCATTCCTACACACCCTGTTGCATTTATTTCTAAGGGCCACATACTTCTCCAAATTAATCTGGGTAGGTCTGATTTTGTACCTTGCCTTAGTTGCAGCCTTTTTTGACATTAGCTCTTTAATATCAGGTGTGAGCCAAGGTGCAGGTAAATGCTTAACTTTTATGGCACGGATTGGTGCATGCACATCGTAAAGTCCTATTAATTTGTGAGTCAGAATATTGACTTTAGTATCAACACAATTTGAAGATAGCAAAGGATTCCAGTCAATATTATGTGCATCCTCACGAAGCTTGTCGAGTGCAATGCCACTAAAGTTGCGCTGCTGTATGATTTTGAGCTTTTCCTTAGGTGGCTTTATCTTGTAAGAAAGGTAAATGAGATCATGGTAAGAAAACATATCAGCAGAACATTGACCATGCTTTGCGACATGAGTAGGTGAAGAAACGAGGATGAGATCAAGAAGACCAGGGGCACAGTTAGGTGAGTAGTGTTCAGAGGAAGGATATACAAGTCAGAGGATTGAGTAATGCGGCGGACAGATAAAGCACGCGCAGTGTATGGCCCTGGTTTTACCAGGCAGGTATTAAAATCTATCATTATTATGGCATGCTTGTAAGATGGTAAATAAGTATGTAATAAGTGTTCAAAAGAAGAAAAGTAGTTTACTTTTGATGATAAAGGATAATAGACACCAAGAAGAACTTTAGAGTGGTTCAGTTCCAGCTCCAGGAAAAGATGCTCGCCTGCATCGGATGGTGGCGGCTGTGGCGACATACTGATAACTGTATGAGGGATTTGAGTGCGTATGTAAATAGCCACACCGCCAGCTCCAGCAGGCACTCGCTCATTCCTAATAAGCTGGCACCCCGGAAGTGTATAAGAAATAGATGGTAGTCACGGTTTTAGCCAAGATTCGGAAACAAGAATAGCATGAATATTTTTATAAACAAGGTTAGCCAGCATATCCGGGAAATGAGCAGGAATACTCTGAGCATTTATATGGACTACATTAAAATGCCCGGGGACATCCGAAAACTGTGACTGAAGAGTATCCTCGAGTGACACAGACGGTAAACTCACAAAACTGTCGTTGAGACTACTAGCAGAGAAAAAGCTATCGT
Source organism: Eilema caniola (assembly GCA_949126895.1). Classification (NCBI taxonomy): domain Eukaryota; kingdom Metazoa; phylum Arthropoda; class Insecta; order Lepidoptera; family Erebidae; genus Eilema; species Eilema caniola. Next base: position 1,592,120 of record OX421487.1, read on the forward strand.
CACTATCTAAGTCGTTCATGAAGTCTTAGTACGTGTGCGTAGTGGTACTATAGTTTGTAAACAGTATATATAAGTAGATAGTACGTATAAGGAAAAAAAAGAAAAAACAATAAATTCACTCACTGTCCACCCGCCAGTCCCGTGTCACAATAGGGAATAAAGTATTTCTTAACCAAAGTAAAACGATTTTGCATATCAAACTGTTATTAATGTTAAAATACCATGAGGTAATAACATAAGCTGGGCAACAAGTACATTACTCAAAGTTCACAATACAAAAGAAAAATATTTTTCTCAAACATGCAATGAAATAATTGACATAACGTTCCTCTTAATAGGCTGCGAAGTATGACGTTTCAGGCGTGGCTAGGACCAGAGGCCGGTAATGGAATTTCATACAAACCTTGCAAGCTTAAGGCCGGCAAAGTCCTCTTTTTTAATTCCGATTCCACATACATTTTTGGCAAAGGCATCGACACTCTGCCACTATGCGTATAAATAAAAAAATAAAAAATTAACGAATTGGTATGTACTTAGAGCAGTTTTATTTACATAAATAATCCACATTAACATAACTAATAACACATTATTATCAATTGTTTTCTTAACTATTCATATAAACATTGAAATATTAATATTTAATTTAGTTGCAACAAATTGACATTTATAACAATGACAAGTGTCACTGTTCGTTCAGAAACGTGCCTATTTTTTTTATTTCTATCTATTATATTTTATTATTATTTATTATATATTTATATCTATTTTTTTTTAAGTAACATGATAATGAACATAAATGTAAATGTTAACTGTTAAAATCAAGCTAAAATAGACGAAACAGTACTATACACGTGAGTTTTAGTATTTATCTTGTTTACTTTTAATGTCTTTAAAAATAAATCTTTAACTTTTTGTTGTTTATTTCATTGCCGGTTTGAGAAAAGCACTATACATACCTCGGCGGGAAATATTGGGTTGCCCACCCTTTCTTCCCGGCCTCTGTAGTAATGTACTATAACCATTGGGACTAAAAAGATGTGCGAACATGGGACGCATTCTGTTACCGACAAAATGTCCAAAACGTCAAACAAAACAAAACATCAACATGCCAAAAATCAAAATCTTATGAAGTAAAAAGAAGGTAGCCCCCTAAAATCCAACCACACGTCCTGATCGTCCACCTGAATCTCGTGGGGCGCACACACGGAAACAAATTTACTGGCGTGGCTAACGCGGCTCTGGTACACTCGACATTGGCGTGTCGCCATTAATAATTTTATACTACATTTTACTTGACATTGGCGAGTTGTGGCGATTTGCTGCAGGCCATTTTGAAGAAGTTGAATTTGAAAAAGAAGGTACATCTCAATAGAATTTTTTTTATTATTGCTGCATTAGTATTACATAATAATAGATTTCAGTGAAAAGTAAATTATTATAAATTATGTAAGTTTATAGTACGTTACCCAGCAAGAGCGTTCATTGTTCGTTCAACCAATTAGAAGTCTATTTTTTTAACGCACTACGTTTCGTCCTGGTAGCGAAGATTTTAGAGACTGTAGCTGCCATCGCTTCAGCTTCAGAGCACTGTAGCTTATCGAGGTCTCTGAGAGAAACAATCTGATGCCGATTACCGTCAGCGCCCAAGACGTAGACCGTGCCTTCCCTGGTCCAACATGTACTCCGAATTTGTCACGCGCTGCCATGAACACCTTATGTCGTGATTTTGTAAGGAATTCGGATACTGTGACGCCTGTACCTTTTAATATGGACTTGGCAGACCATATACTGTCCTTCACGAGACCTTTGACAAGTACAGGTCTGGGCTTCACGCTGGATGCCTGCCGTCCCATTCTATGGCAGCGACTGACGTCCGTGGTTGAGAAGGTGACAATCTTGAGCTGCTGCTTCACGACATCAGTGACGACTCTGCTTAGATCTTTATTTTCTTGCTCTTTCACGCCATGCAGGAGTACGATTTTCCGACGACTGCGCATCTCCAAAGTATCGACCTCTTGCGCGACACTACTGAGCTGTTGGAAAAAGGACTTCAGTGTGTGTAGAATAAACTTCTTGAAGGCTGCAAAGTGTTCTGCTAAGCTTCCCGTGTTGGATGAAGACTTTATCAGTAAATCAGCCTCACACTTAGACATCCTTTCCTCGAAATAGCTTTGCATGTCAAGTATGGCCTCCATTGTGTTTGTTATGTGTACAGTTCACGGAAATAACACTGGACTAGCAGGTGTTTATTGTTAGCTATGTAATTTATTCATTAAAATGTTATAAAATTATTAAATACTATTTTATTTCAATTTAATATAAGAGCACTTTAAAAATGAACCTTTTGCGTCAGCTACCCACGAGTTTTTGAGTAAACAAGACTATATAAGCAATTACAGAATTTTATTACAGTTAAAAAGTAAATCAATAAAAATCAACAATCAATCAATCAATCAGTCAATTTAGAATAAGGTTATTGACATACAATACACAACACAATACAAAATGGTACACAATATAAAAAGGTTAACAATCCATACTAATATTATAAATGTGAAAGTAACTCTGTCTGTCTGTCTGTCTGTCTGTATGTTACGTTTTCACGCCTAAACCACTGAATCGATTTTGATGAAATTTGGTATAGTGGTAGATTAGACCTTGAAAAAGGACATAGGCTATGTTTGGCGCAGTAAACCCAAGTAAAACTATTTGGAGCATTGTAAATCGTCGTAAAAGTACATACAAGAGTTATAATCAGGAAAATCTAGTGCTAAAGATGGATGACAAAATAATTGACACGCCCCAACTTATAGTCGATATCTTTTCGGATACCTTCGTAAAGTCTGCTTTGTTGTGCTCCGGTGATTACAACGACGTAGCAATGAAGTATCTCACTGATAATATCGGTAGAGTAGAAAACCCTATGGACTTCAATCCCGTCTGGCCAGTTGAGATATTTAAAATGGTCAGACAGATGCCATCTAAAAATTCTAGAGGGTATGATGACATACCTCTGTCAGTATTCAAAGACAATATTGACATATTAGCTGAACCAATTGCTGAGCTGATAAATAAATACGGGGATATTGGGGAGTTCCCAGATCAATTTAAGATTGCCAAGATTTTACCAATTTTTAAGAAGGGTTGTAAAACTGATCCTGCAAATTATAGCCAATGTCATTATTACTAGTGTTTTCCAAAATATTTGAAAAGGTCATGAAAACTAGACTCATAAGACATATGCATTCATGCAACATTTTAAATTGTAGACAATTTGGGTACCAGAAAAGTATAGGGACTGTAGATGCCATTGACACATTAATAGGGGATGTAGTGGATAATTTAAACAAGAAATGCAAAGTAGCGGGACTATTCCTGGACCTCAGCTCCGCATAAAAAAATGGAGCACTATGGTGTACGTAATAACATCCTTAATTTATTTAAATCTTATTTATCTAACAGGAAGCAATTTGTTGAGACAAAGGCAGTAGTAGATGGTAAAGAGAAATCGTATAAATCTAGAGCAATAACACTGAGGAAAGGGGTGCCTCAAGGATCCGTCTTGGGACCTATCTTCTTCATTTTGTTTATAAATGATCAGATTACGTTTCTAATGAGATTCCTGACATGAAACTCGTACTGTTTGCTGACGATACAAATGCAGTAATTTCAGCTGACAGTCTTAATAGTCTGGAATGCATGGTAAATACTGCATTGGCTACTTTTGAGAAATGGTTCAAAACTAATAACTTAAAATTAAATCGAGGGGTGAAAGGCTATTTGGTTCAAGCGACATCTAGGGCGATATTGAGTTATATACATATTCGGAATCAGCGAATTTTTCTCCGTCGGATTCATTAAAATCAGAGCACTTTTTTGGCGTTTGAAACAATACTAGTTTTGGGTTGTTTTCAAAGTAGCAGTGTGTTATCCGACATGGATTTTGCATATTTTTTATAGTAATGTATTTGAACCATACAATGATATTAAGAACCGAGACATAAACCATTTATCCTTTCTCAGATCATTAATTCAATAAGAGTTAAAGCATTTTTCCTGTTTCGAATTTTTTTAAAGACGTAACATAAATCATTTAAACTTCCACCAATTATACGGTGTGATGTCACGTAAACCATTTGTCCGTCACCCAAATACGATACGAACGATAAATAATTTCTTTATTTATTCAATATAAGCACATGATATTTTCGGTGATTGCTATATATTCAGGTTGTTTTAACAGCCATTGAGTATTAGATTTTTTAAAAATCTAACATAAAACGTTACATTTTCAATAATATATGTCACATAAGTAAATTAGCCATAATAATCTAAACTGCTTGTTGAGATAAATAGCTTACTAGTATTAATTTTGGACTATGTCACTTAATGTTTTTAGGCCTACTCTGAAAATATCCTGCAGCGCCGCTTAATTTCTTCTTCCTGTAGCCAATTGAAGTTATGAAGTCACTTAAACCTTTTTTCCATACTCTGAAAAATAAGAGCTTAAAGCAATTTGTATTAAGTGACATTTCTCTTTGCAATTAAAGTTCCATTTAAGTTGATATTAGAATCAAATATTCGATCTTTTTAATTGAATTAATATAGTATTAATTATGTTTTTTTTATGTCTAACTATAAATTTTATAGGTATATCTCTGTATACCTTCACGTTGCTCGATGGTAAACTGAAGGTAAAATCTTAAAAAAGAGGATAACCATTACATTATACAGGGTATCATTACATTACCTCCCCTCCGGTGGTAATGTAATGGTCAATACAAACCTGGATTTCCATACTATTTAAGAAATAGCGACTATAGGAGTGTGCTTAAACCGACCCCGGCCTGGATCCCTTGTGGATGAGTAGTTAACGAGGTGACTTTGCGATTGAATGGTCCTGCGTTTGAACCCTGGTCACTATAATACCCATGTGAGATACAGTCTCCTATCACATGCAATTTAACTTACGTAAAGGGGACATTTGGGGCACTTACAATTATTTATTTAAATACAGAACTTGAAATTAGAAATCTGTCAAATAAATATAATATAATAGTCTGTCATTATATTATAGATACATTATTCATTTATACCTTACTAGCTGACCCGGCGAACTTCGTACCGCCAATATTTTTTCGCCCGCGTGGCGTCCGATCCCGTTCCCGCTGCATCCTCTACTATATTAAACATGTATCATACATATAACCCTTCTTCTTGAATCACTCTATCTATTAAAAGAAACCGCATCAAAATCCTTTGCGTAGTTTTAAATATTTAAGCATACAAATGGATATAGGGACAGAGCAAGCGACTTTGTTTTATACTATGTAGTGATACGGATTTGTAAAGTCCTATTGAACACGGAAATGAAAATGCGCGTCCTCATCTAAATGGCGACCGGGCATATGTAGCTTACGGATCATTTAACGAACAGTGAGTATACCTGGCTACGAGAGCTTGTCTCGTGAATTTGACTAATTAAACAAAAAAATAAACTACAGTAAAATTATATATCATTGGTATACACGGTAAACACAGCATATATTGTTTCTGATACACTTGAGTAAATGAACACAGTTAATGCAAGAAGGCTGTCGAAGTCGAAGGCTGTTTTATAGTCCAAAAACACCATACACAGCGGTTAATTAAGCGTCGGTAGCTTGGTGGTTAAGGAGTCGGTTTTACGATCGAGAGGTCCCGGGTTCGAGTCCTGGCCATTACACTACCGATGTGAACCCACTCCTAGCACAAACAATTTAGCTTAGTTGGAGGGGTTAAAGGGAATATTAGTAATTTAGATAATTTTGGTTCCTAAAATTCTTTAAAAAAAAGACGGGTTGCACTCCGGGAATGCCGGCAGAAGTGAAAACTTTTTCTTTCTTTCTTTTTACGTTATATACAGAGAGAAAGATAAAAAGAACATACCATACCATACCTATAATATAGCGCCAATCATAGAACCTATCATTAATTTTCTGTCAGAAGAAATTAATGAATTACAAAAAGAAAAAATAATCACAAATAGTGTCAGAAGCCCAGGTTTCAACCCGGTACTATCTGAAACCATAAGGACTTACGGTCAAAGCACTTACCGCCAAACCACGAAGCTTCTTAACGCATCTAACAAAATAAACAATCTGTAGCTGTTGTAATGTTGTATGACGTCAGTCGTCGGTGACGGTTCAATGGCGATCCTGACGCGAGTTTAACACTTTTTACCTATCCAACGCCGCTAAAGAAGTTTTCACTGTGCGGTTTTTCCCTGTCACCTTTTTCAGGCCATCAGCCCATCTGGCTAGGGGGCGTCCTACCTTCCATTTAGCATCTCGCAGTCTCCACTCTAGGACTCGTTTCTTTGTCCGATGACCTCCTTTCGATTTTTCCTCATTTTAGGCGATAAGAGTTTGTATGTAAAATTAATCAAAATTAATAACGGTTTCTGTAAGCTTTTTTTTCTTCTTTTTTGATCCCTAGCATCCCTAACTAGCCTGTGCTTTCTAGCAAATGGTCGTATTGAGCCGATTTCATCGGATATATGTGAAAACAGCACATGGTGTCCGGCTATCGGCGCCCAACACCGATATCGGATATCGGATGAATGTGAAAACGCTTTTAGGTTTACCTCAACAGATCACACTTTTCGTATCGCAAAAAAGTTTTACTTCAAAATCTTGCCTATTGAATCCAGGGTTCCTATTTAGTGAAATTATGTTACAAAATTCTCACTACTTAATCCCAGCTCGCGCTTGACAGCTTTTTCAATCATACAAAATAACCAGCTGTCTAAATAAATGTATTGAAAATTGTAATTAGCTATTAAAGTTTTGGCTAAAAACTTCATTTGAAATTTGGATGTGTAGATATCAAATACATTTATGTAGACGACATGAATGTCTGTAAGACGATTGCATTACTGGTGAGTCTTTAATTGTTTTTATACACAGTTTATATACAGATAGAGAAGCACAAGATCTACCTGATGGGTAGTGGTTACCGTGGCTAATGGACGTGTGCAACAACTGGAGCGTCAGATTTGTGCGGTCGACCCTGTAGTATTTTTTTTATACCACTTAGTTGGCAGATAATCTTACAGCCCATTGGATGGAAAGTGGTTACCGTGGCCTATGAACGTGTGCAAAATCAGGGCCGTCACACTCACGCTGCCGACCATAGAACACAGAGTTTTTTTTTATGAAAGAATATTATGTTATGAAAATTATGAAAGAAGCAACCGAAATCATCGAAATTACTAATATTTCCTCTAACCCTTCCAACTAAGCTAAAATGCTTGTGCTAGGAGTGGGTTCACGTCGGTAGTGTAATGGCCAGGATTCGAACCCGGGACCTCTCGATCGTAAGGCCGACTCCCCACAGTCTTGACTTCCTCGTAGTGTTCCCCGGTCAACGCCGCGCTTGTCACCGTAACGGAGTGGCAAGCCGGCGGCTAACGAAGTCTGTGCGATCGAGTGCTCTCCTTGTGGATTTTTCTCGATCTTCGACGTTCGGTATGCCGAATCCGTCGCGGGACGCCTCCGGGCGCTTCCTTAAAAAAGGCCCTTCTCAGGGCCAACCCCAAACGGCCCTTTTCAGGGCCAACCCTGATGACGCTTCTGCGTCAGAGGCTGGCCGCGCACCACCTGCGACCAGCCCGCGTTTCGAGGAGGAGCCCCTTCCGGACTCCGACAGGGATGTCTTGGCGGTGGAGCTGTCGGATCGACAGACCCAGAAGCGGGCTCGGAGCGCGGAGGCCTCTTCGGACTCGGCCAAGGCCAAGCCCAAAAAGAAGGCCAAGGGTAGCTCCAGCCACGACACAGGCTTGCTAGACGCCCAGCGCCAGCTTAACCTGGCCAACAGGGCGACGCTCCAACTGGAGCTGGAGGAGCAGGTCGCCGCCAAGGAGGAGCAAGCTCGCGTCCGTAGGGCTAAGGCGGGCTACGGTGCGCCAACCGTCCTGTATGCGGACCACTCCTTGGCGGAACTTGAAAAGATGGCTCAGGAGGACCAAGAGGGGATTGTTGAAGTCGCCTCGAGGTCCTCGAACCTGAAGGGAACCTTCCAGAAGGCCCTCAAATGCCGGGCCGCAAGCATGTTCGGCATCGTCCGTGAGTTAGTGCAGCGCACGGCCACGGACGAGATACAGCAACTACAGGCGAGGACCGATCGCTTGCAGAAGGAGGTCAGCGAGCTTCACAGGAAGCTCGCTGAAGCCACGGCGCAGCCTGTCCAGGCCTCGCCAGCAGTGGCGGCGGTGGACCTGTCCTCCTCCGTCCTTGAGAACACCATCCGCAAGGTGGTAATGGAGGAGAGGGCCTTCACAAGGGCCTGCTTCGCGGGCATCGAGGATCGCCTCCTGCCCGAGAAGCGCGTCCGGCCACCACTAGCGGCGGACGGGGCCGCCCAGGAGCGGCAGGCCCCTGGCGTGCCCCAAATGGCTCCTCCCCTGACCTCACAGCCCTCAAAAGGCAAGGGCAAGGGAAAGAAGTCGTCCACGGCACAGGAGACTCCGGTCGCGGTCGCAGCCGGAACCTCTGAGAGGGAAAACGCCTTCCTTCCCTCCACCACCCAGTCCACAGATTCGTGGACTGAAGTGGTTAGGAGGAAGAAGCGAGGCGCCAATAAGGCAGCGTCAGCCGTCGCCCCTGCCAACGTCCCTTCCGGCTCGTCCAATCTGACGGGCAAAGGAGGGGGGCAGAAATCGGCCCCCAAGCCGGCTGGGAGGAAGCTCGTTCCTCCTAAAACCGCGGCTGTGGTGGTGACACTCACTGCAGAGGCCGTGGAAAAGGGGGAGACCTACGAGTCCGTATTGAAGCGGGCTCGTAACGGTGCCAACCTCGCCACGTCACAGGTTGGCCCAGTGACGTGTCGTCGGACCCGTCAGGACCTGCTGGTGCAGGTCATGGCCGAGTGGTTGGTGGACGTGGCGGTTGTCGGCGAGCCCTACTCAGTCCCTGGCCGTTGGCTAGGGGACGAGGACGGCTTGGTGGCCCTAGTGACGCGGTCTTCCACGGACTCCCCTCCCCTCTCGCTCTTGGAGAAGGGACCGGGATACGTGGCCGCCGCGTGGGGAGAAATAGCCTTTGTAGGCGTATATTTCTCCCCAAACCGCCCACTGTCTGACTTCGAGGATTTCCTCGAAGTCCTCGCCGCAGTGGTCGGCAAGTTGGCGCCGCGTCAGGTCTCCGTTCTGGGAGACCTGAACGCTAAGTCGGTGGTTTGGGGTGGTTTGGGGTGAGCGCGGGCGGGCGCTGGAACTCTGGGCGGCCTCCTCCGGTCTCTCCCTCTTGAACAGGGTGAGAGTTCAGACGTGCGTGCGACGGCGGGGTGGGTCAATTGTGGACGTCACCTTTGCCTCCCCCGCACTAGTCGCACGCGTGGAGAATTGGCGGGTGGACATGGTGGAGACCTTCTCGGACCACCGTTACGTGCGGTTCGAGATCTCCACCCAGGGCCCCCAGGGAGTGGCCCGTCCGGTCCAATCCCCATTCCCACGGTGGGCACTCGTCCACCTGGACAGGGATGTGGCCAAGGAGGCGGCTTTCGTCCAGGACTGGCTTTCGCCTGCCATAGATGTCCTGGACGTAGACGTAGACGCTGCCGCGGCCCAGCTACGCGGGTCGTTGACCGAGGTATGCAATTCAAGTATGCCTCGGTCTCGTCGTCCGCCTCCCAAACGCGCCGTCCACTGGTGGTCGGCGGAGTTGGCGGGGCTTCGGGCTGCCTGCGTGGCGGCCCGGTGGGAGTACGCCAGGAGCCGGCGGCGGCGAACACGCGACCAGGCGAATGACGACCGCCTCTACGACCTGTACGTAGAGGCGAAGAAGGTCCTCAGGTCTGCGATGTTCGCCGCGCAGGACTCGGCGCGAGCCGAGCTGCTGGAGGGTCTCGACAGAGACCCTTTCGGGAGGCCTTATAACGCGGCGCGGAACAAACTGCGCCCCTTTGGCCCCCCGGTATCGGAGACCCTCGAGCCGGCGTTGCTGGATGGGGTGGTCCGGTCCCTGTTTCCCAGCAGGGCTAATTTCACCCCGCCAACAATGGATCCTCCAGTAGGTCGGCCCGCTGAGGAGGAAAACGGGGAGGAGGACGAGGAGGTTCCTCTCCTCACGGAGGCAGAACTCCGCACGGAGACACTTCGCCTCCGTGCGAAGAAGACGGCCCCTGGGCCGGACGGCGTGCCCGCAAGGGTGGTGACAATAGCCGCCACCGAAATGGTGGACCGGTTTCAGGCCCTCTTTGACGCGTGTTTCGCGTCGAGGAGGTTCCCGAAACCATGGAAGGAGGGGCGGCTATGCCTCCTCCGAAAGGAAGGGCGGCCGGCGGATTCCCCCTCGGCATACCGACCCATCGTTCTGCTCGATGAGATCGGTAAGATGTTCGAGGGGATAGTAGCCGCTCGGCTGAACGAGCATCTACGGGTGGTCGGGCCAGACCTGTCGGACGCTCAGTTCGGTTTCCGAACTGAGCGTTCCACCGTGGACGCCCTGGCCCTGTTGAAGGACCAGGTGAAGGAGGCCGTTGAGGCCAACGCGTTCAACTCCGTTCCCCACTCAACCATACTCGAGGCACTCCGTTTCCATGGGGTGCCTCGGTACCTGAGGGGCCTACTGGCCAGCTACTTGGAGGATCGAACGGTCCTCCTCGTTGACAAAGCTGGCCAGCTACGGCGTTACAGCGTCGAGTCCGGTGTTCCGCAGGGGTCAGTCTTAGGACCACTTCTGTGGAACGATGTTCCACAGATTCGATTTTTTGATTCGGTTCGACTGGCTGTTGAGGGGAGCCCTCCTCCGTGGCACGAGTGTCATTTGTTATGCGGATGACACTCTGCTCACTGCCCGGGGAGGGAAATTCAGGGAGGTGGCCAATCTGGCCTCGACAGGCGGATCCCTGGTCGCGGGGAGGATCCGCCGCCTAGGGCTGAAAGTGGCGCTGCACAAAACCGAGGCCGTGTTCTTCCACGGGCCTCGGCAGCGCCCACCACCTGACGCCCACATCTTTGTGGAGGGCGTCAGGGTAGAGGTAAAGGCCCAGATGAAAAATCTGGGCCTTACGCTGGACAGCAGGTGGCACTTCAGCCCGCACTTCAGCGGGCTGTCGTCGCGCCTGCTGAAGGCGGCGGGGGCCCTCTCATGGCTTATGCCAATTCTGGGAGGGCCAAGTGGGCGGTGCAAGCGTTTGTACGCCGGCATTTTGAAAAGTATGGCCCTGTACGGGGCGCCCATCTGGGCGGACTCCCTCCAAAGGAGGGAGAAACCTGAGAATATCCAGTAGATTAAGTTCGGCTTCTTACGCTGTAAAAAAGATTAGGACATTAAAAGACGCGGATATTCTCCTTTGCGGTAATTCCGCGGATTTAAACACAATATTTACTTTACAAAAGCGGGCTGTAAGAGCTATTTATAATTTGGGCCCAAGAGTTTCCCTTCGAGAAAAGTTTAAAGAAATAGACATTCTAACCGTGGTGTCACAATACAGTTTCGAGAACCTGATGTATGTTAGGAAAGCTATCTCTAAATTTTCAAGAGTTTGTGACAGGCATAATATAAACACAAGACATAAAAACAACCTTGTAGCTTGTGATAGTAGACTCCATAAAATTAGTAATTATTTCCGGGGCAACTGTATACGCTTTTTCAACAAGCTCCCTAATGAAATTAGAGATTTACCTGTAAATAAATTTAAAAATGTAATTAAGACTAAACTGTGCCAAAAAGGCTATTATAAAATCCAAGAATATTTAGATGATAAACAAGCTTGAAAATGAGCTGTTCGCTCAACTATGCTACTCAAGCAAACTATTATATTAGACTAAGTAGACTAAACAATGTTTGTAAATAGACCAAAAAAAATGCCCGCTGAGTTTCTTGCCGGAGTCTTCTCAGGTCGGGGCCGCGTTTCGAACCGGTGGTCCAGTCTAGATTTTTTAAACTTGACGTTTTGTAAGTACCGTTTTAATGGTCTATGCAGAATAAGTGATTTCTGACTTTTGACTTTAACTTTGACTTTGACTGGTGGTATTGCAAACGTCCATTGGCCACGGTACCCACTTTTCATCAGGTAGACCATGTGCTTGTCTGCCACCTCTGTGGTATATAGACAAAAGAAAACTTTATTACTTTCAATGAAGCGATTGTTATCTGACCTTCCACAATTAATTGGTGATAATGAAGTTCTAGTGTAGCATTTCACTTTAACCACTTTTTCAATCGAGTTCCTCATACTTTAATTAAATTATATTTCTTTCAGATCACAGTCATCTTCTCTGCTGTAGGTGGTTTGGGAGCAAATGAGGAAAGTTCTTCAGTAACAGGCGCAACTACAGAAAGTGGGCCTAAAGTTAGTCCAGAAAATGGGCGAAAAGCTAGTAAAGAAAGTGTTTTAGGTGAAAGCATAGCAAACACTACAGGAAGAAGTACAGAAAGTGCTACAGAAAGCTCCATAGAAAAAAGTATGGCAAGTGCTACAGGAAAAGGTACAGAAAGTGCTGCAGAAAGAAGTCCAGAAGGCACTACAGGAAAAAGTACAGAAAAAATTGTAGAAAAAAGTATAGAAAACGGCTCAGAAGGAACTACAAAAAGTGCTTTAGAAGCAAGTACTAAAAGTAACTTAGGATCAAGTACAGAAAGAATTCCAGGAACAAGTACCAACAGTGTTTTAGAAGCTAGTACAGAAAAATGTTTAGATACTAGTACAAAAAACAATTCAAGATCAAGTACTGAAAGCAGTTCAACAGCAAGTACAGCAAGAGTAAGTACAGAAAGTAGTGTGAGAGCGACTACAGGAAACGATACAGAAGCAAGTACAGAAAGTAGTTTACAAGTAAATATGGAAAACAGTCCAGGAGCAAGTACCGAAAGTTGTCCAAAATCGACAGAAAGAAGTGTTTCAGAATCAAGTACAGCTGTTGGTTCAGGAATAGATGCAAATAGTAGTTCCATAGCAACTACAGAAAGTAGACCAAAAGCAGGTAAAGAAAATAGTACGGTAGTAAGTATAGGTCCAGAAGCAAATACAGAAAATGGGTCAAAAGCAAGTGAAGAAATCGTTTCAGGTGCAAGTATAGCAAGCACTACAGGAGGAAGTACAGAAAGTGTTACGGAAATCTCCATCGAAAAAAGTACGGCAAGTGCTACAGGAAAAAGTCCAGAAAGTGCTGCAGGAAAAAGTACAGAAGTCACTACAGGAAAAAATACCGAAAATTCCATAGAAAAAAGTATAGAAAACGGCTCAGAAGGAAGTACAAAAAGTGTTTTAGAAGCAAGTACTAAAAGTGACGTAGAATCAAGTACAGAGAGAATTCCAGGAACAAGTACCAAAAGTGGTTTAGAAGCTAGTACAGAAAACTATTTAGAATCTAGTACGAAAAAAAATTCAGGATCAAGTACAGAAAACAGTTCAATAGCAAGTACAGCAAGAGTGAGTACAGAAAGTAGAGTGAGAGCAACTAAAGGAAACGGTTCAGAAGCAAGTACAGAAAGAAATTTACAAGTAAGTACAGAAAACAGTCCAGGAGCAAGTACCGAAAGTGGTTCAAAATCGACAGCAAGAAGTGTTTCAGGACCACGTACAAGTGTTGGTTCAGGAAAAGATGTTAATGGTGATTCCATAGCACCTACAGAAAGTGGACCAAAAGCAGACCTAGAAAATAGTACAGTAGCAAGTACAGGTCCAGAAACAAGTACAGAAAGTGGTTTTAGAGAAAGTACAATTTCAGGTTCCAGAAAAAGTGCAAAGGCAGGTTCCGAGGTAGCTACAGGAAGTGGGCCTACAGAAAGTACAGGTAGTAGTTTAAGAGCTGCTGAAGATACTACAGAAAGTGGCCCAAAAGTAGAAAGTAGCTCAGGAGTAAATTCAGGTAGTAAAGGTAGTCCTGGACCAGGTACCCAAAATATTACAGCAACAGATTATAAAGGTGAATCATGGGAATTCAAAGCAACCGAATCGGGAGACAATGCTCGTAATGGTACAAAAAGAGATTCTGCATAAAATAAAGCAGTGGATTATAGTGTTAAAAATGTTACTACCAATAAAATGTAATTTATTATTGTGAATATAAATCTAAATATTTTTACTAAAACATTTTTTTAGACTGACTCTAAGACACTTTACATTATTATTAGAACCTCTATTTTTTAAAGTGTCCTGATACTTCCAATAATTATTTGAGTGTCCATTTTAGTTTAAATACCATACCAAAATCTTATAAAAGTAAAATTATTTTAATCTTTAATACTTTCATAATCGGCATCGGACTTTGAATCGTTGCAGTTCGTCGGTATTTGTGTGTGTGAGATAAGTCTAAAATCTAACAAATGAAATAAACAGATATATCCACTACAATAAGATTTACTGTTTGTATCAGTTTGACCATATGCGTAGACGGACGCTGGCGGTCCGATTTACGCTATGTAAGTCACAAAGTAAGTTTTTTTTTAAATTGTTTCGGCTTGGTAACAATACCTTTAAGCCATGTCTTCATTTGTTTGTATCTTCATTTGTTGATGATAATGAGTTAATGATGTTGACGATGATGATACTGACGATGATGACGATGACGATGAATGATAATTGCTGCCTCAGTAAAGTGAGGACTTTACTAAAAGCTCCCTAGGAAAATTTGGAACGAACACGAAAATTCACAATTTACTGTAATATGCCACTTTCCTACGTTTCAGTGAATTGTCCTAGATGTTATATCTAAATATCCAACACGTTTCGATCGCGCCAACACTCAAAATGATATTAAAATAATACTTCTAGAGATGATAATAGCTCCCAGTGGCGATGGGTCCCTAAAAGCCGATTCATGCTGGCTTGCTCTGCAAAGGCAAAACCGTGGTAGAGATGTTTAATTTTATGCTGTGAACGTTTCCATAAAAGGTCATATATTCCCCACCGGGTTCACTTTTGAAAATTTTCTCCTTTCGCCACTGATAGCTTCCCAGATCATATCACCGCATTTTTAAAAAATATAGGACACGTCAAAATGGCTTCACCTGATGGTAAGCTAAAGGCAAAGTCTCAGAAGGGTCACCATTACATACACGTACCATGTTAACAATGGTGGCACTCAGCTCGACGGCCGCATCAGATGCTTTTTCACGCCCCGCTTAAAGGACCCGGTACTGTAGGAAGAAGGAAACACGTAAGCTGGCAAGGATACTATATTTTTTTATATGGTAGCTCGCCTTATTTATTTTATTTTATTTACTTTTATAGCGGCAACAGAAAAACATCATCTATAAAAATTCTTACTGTTTAACTATCACGGTTCATGAAATACAGCCTGGTGACAGACAGACGGACATGTAAGATTTGTAATACAAACAAATGATTATAAATTTTGAATAACTGACATAAAATATTTTGAATCTGATTGATATTTCAAACATTGAGAGTACATGATAATCTTGAGAACAAAATAGTGTTACGGTTTATTCCCTTTGTGTTCGGACCCATCTAACTTTATACACATATTTTATAGGTTGAAATTAAATCAATATGAATTTCTAAAAAATATTTAATCTGCATAAACAGCCTTCTTCCCAACAAAAGGTATGGATGTTCTGAAAGGCGATTGTCGGCCTGCTTTATTCCTTGGCCTCTCATAGTAGTCATCTCTTGCCGATGGTCTATCCCAAGATTGATGTTTCGGAACCTTTATCTCTCTTTGTGGTATTCTCTTCTCTTGTCTACTGTAGTCTCTGTCGTTATAACTTGTTTTATCTTTTATATTTTTAAAAGAATCGTAATTACCCCATCCTGATTTCGAGGTCTTTTTTTTATCTACTCCTACGTTGTACCACCCACTATCGCTTTTTTGTGTATCTTGTGTTTTTTTTAAACTTGTATCAACGTTTTTATCATATTTATTCTTCTTCTCTACTTTAGTTTCTTCTTTTGTGTTCCAATTTATATCTTTTTTATCCCAATTATCATCTTTCTTATTCCAGCTGTCTTTCTTTTTATTCAAGTTATCATTTTTTTTATTCCAATCTTCGTTATTTTTTTTACTCCAAGAGTCATCTTTCTCATTCTTATTATCTTTTTTATTCCAGTCATCCTCTTTACTTCCGTCATCTTTTTTCCATTCAATGCCTTTTTTTGGGTTTTCTTTTTTGTTCCAATTATCATCTTCTGCTTTACTCCAGTTCTGTTTTATATTTTTATTGGAATCTTTTTTATTTTCATTATCATATTTGTCGTCAAAATTATCATCTCCTTTTCTTTTTGTATTAATTTTTTTTCTATCCGCGTACTTATCATGTTTTTCAGCTTCTTCTTTATTCTTATTGGTTTTTGAAGATTTATCTTCATCACTTTTTCCAGAGTGCTGTGCATCGGATTTATTATCATCATCATAATCTTCCCAGTTCATAACTGTTTCTTCCATATTTATGAAGGTTTTCTTTTTTTCATTTTCCTTTGAGTTTATTTCCTTATTTATTCTTTTTTTTGCCTTTTGCTTACTACCAAAATTGATGGTCTTATGTTTTATATGTTTCTTACTATTCAATTTATTTTTGAACTCTTTAGTTTGTTCTTTCTTATTTTCTTCGTTCAAACCACCTTGAGCTTCTTCAGATTTATTATCTTCTGTTGTAATGTTTGGATTTAGAATATTCCTTACACTAACAGAATCGCTTTCTTTCGTTAAGCCTCCTTCATTTTTTGAGTCAATTATTTCCCCACTTTGCTTCTTACGTAAATGATTTTTCTTTTTCTTTTTTCCCTTCCTATTCGATGACCACCTTTCTTTATCTTTTTTCTTCTTTGGAATATCTAAATCATCGCTCTTTTTTCGAAGCACTCCAATATTTTCGTTTGACTCATCACGCTTCTTGGTATTTATATTTGCTTCATTGTGATTTTGCTTATAAATTTTTTGCTTTTCTTTTATGGACACATTTTTCACATCACTTTCAACGCTTACATCTTTTTCTTCACTAACTTTTACTGAGTATTTACTCAACATCTGTTCTACGATAGGTTTTAATAGTTTATATGTTTCTGCAGATTTTGGATGTCTATCTTTTGTGTCCTTTGAGTTACTATCCTTAATATAAGCTGTAATACAAATAGATTTACACGTTTAAACTCATTATATACCTTTAAACTACGTTAGTTTAGTTAATATACTGGTATTAGCCTAAGTCAAAATCAGTTCATTCGTTTAGGACAGTGGTTCTGAACCAGAGGGTAAATACCCGCGTGGGGGTAAAAAGCAAATAACGTAATAATTAAGATAAAAAATATAAATCGGTATGCGAAAGAAACGTTGCTCTGGCGCGCGCGCGAATTGTTTTGACATAATCTATGATTGCTGGATTTAAGGTCATCCACAACCGTTGCACCCCGTGCTATTCTCAAAAGACGGTCTATAAACGCGTATTGCGCATACAGAGCGCATTTTGAGCACATACGCGTCAGCAACTATTGTCTATACCTACATAATAAGTAGGTACCACATGTGACATCTCTCTCTCTCTCATAGCTACCATCGCATCGCCCCTCGCGGTCTTGAACCAAATAAATGTAATAGTTCTATGGACAGAAGACCTCGTGAGCATCCTTCGGCACATTTTTCTGGAACCCTTAATCATATGTGGTTTTCTTCAGAACACAATAAAAAAAAATCAATTAGTATCTTCTTATTTTAAACTGCCCTGAATGATTTAAAAATAATATCCGTTCTTAAAAAAATGCTAAGTACAGCAAGCTTCCCTTCTTTTTTCTCATCTGTTTTTTATAATGAAGTTCAACTTTACGAGGCTTGATTTTTTTACAATAACCTGCTAAGAATCATGTCTTTGATGTTACAGTAAAAAATCATCAAGAACCGCTCAAAAATAACGCGACAGAGGAGCAGAATATGACACAGGGGTAATGATATTGAAAAGGTTAGGAATCACTGGTTTAGGACTTAAGATGTCACACCATCTTGGTTTGAAAAATGATGAATTCAATTCACGGAGCTTAACAAACATGAAACCAAGTGCACTCCGGATTGCACTGTATTGGGGCCCCGCAGGCACTTATGGTTAATTCCGGGTCTCCCATTCCCTATCTGCATTTGTCTCGACTAGACTAAAGTATGGTGTCGATTGTAAGACCTCCATAATGGCCCTGGGAAGTCATGTACCGGTGGTAGTTTTTTCTAGGGAGTTATAGGTGGTGAGAGTTTTTGGTTTGGTGTGGTGGTTTGTTTTTATACCACTGAGATGGCAGACAAGCATACGGTCCACCTGATGGAAATTGGTTACCGTGGCCTATGGACGCGTGCAACATCAGAAGAATCACACTCTTACTGCAGACCCTGTAAACAGAGAGTTTCTGTGCCGTCAGTGTAGAAGACAAAGCAGGAATAGTCTTTGGTCTTCCCACTGATAGCACAAATACTCTCCTGTGAGCTCTGGCTATCCTACTCACCGCCAGGAACACAACACGAGGTTGTTATGGCCGCGGTATTCTGTAGGTAGACTGTAGACTGCTCAATTGAACGGAAATTTATACCGTCGTGTTCAACCTCCTTGAAGCACATTTCCATCTATTCATTCATTTATTTATTCATTCATAATTTGCGAAATATGGGTATAAATTGTACATTGATGTTGATTGTTGTTGTGGAAGTATCACCATATTCAACCATAGGTACGGCATGCAAATGATTGTTGATATTGTCATTAACAGGTTACGTATAACAATTATGTCAGGCATCAATATTTAAGATTATACAGCAAATATAAAACAATAAATAAATCAGGGCATGTCAAACAAAAAATTAAATTTCAAATTTCATCAAATTCATAAACTATATTTTTTTTTTGTTATAAATAGGACACGTCAATTTGACTTTACCTCGCCTGATGGTAAGCTGAAGGTAAAGTCTCAAGAAAGAGGGCCACCATTATATACACGTGCCATGTTAACAATGGTGGCACTCAGCTTGACGGCCTCATCAGATGCTTTTTCACGCCCCGCTTAAAGGACCCGGGACTGTAGGAAGAGGGAAACACGCGAGCTGGCAAGGAATTCCAGGTCTTAATGGTGCGACAAAGGAAAGAGTCACCGAACCGCTTGGTTCTTGAAGGAATGTTCTGCACCGTATAGGGGTGACATCTAAGTCCTGCACGTGTCGTCCTGTATAGGAAGGGGGAGGGTGGGACTAATTGGAATAGCTCTTCAGAACATTCACCATGGTAGAGACGGTAAAAACTGCCAAGGAAGCAACATCTCTACGCATCTGCAGAGACTCGAGGGTACTCGTGACCTCAGGATTTCCGATAATGCGGACCGCACGTCGCTGCAACCTGTCGAGAGCATCTAATAAGTACTTGTTGTACATGTTATATTACCTCTTGCAGTTTCTTGGTCTTCTCCCTTAGTTTTTTGATTGACGTCAACCCTAGTAGCGTCACCAGCATCATTGGAACTGTCGTCATTGGAATCGCTATCCTTTGCATTGGAATCGTCTGATTTTGAAGATGTTACTGTTCTGTGAAAGAAGATTGTTAATCGAAACTGTTTAAGTTAATCGTTATTGAAAACGATGAGCTCCTTTTTGTAGAGTTGATAAAATATATATATATATAATTACAGTTGTATAGTTTAAATTCTTATATTATATTTACTAGCTGACCCGCCTCGGCTTCGTCCGACGCATACTTCAACCCCGTAGCACCCATAAGCCATTATGCGTCACTCAATTCGTTTGCCTTCCCGGAACCTCTCCACTAACACTTGAACTTTTTGATATGATAATTAAGTTCAAATTGACTTTTAAGTATTATTACGAATCGTTTGTGTGGGATTATTTAAAAGTGTTGTTTTTAAACGTTTTCAGGCATTCTTTTTTATTTTCTCTACGTTAGAACCAACCTCGTACTACAAGGAATATTCTAAAAAATCGCGAGATTTGCGCTTAGTAACACATTCTGCGAATCATTTTGATCTTAAATATATATAACTGACTGACATAGTGATCTATCAACACACAGCCCAAACCACTGGACGGATCGGGCTGAAATTTGGCATGCAGGTAGATGTTATGACGTAGGCACCCACTAAGAAAGAATTTTGAATAATTCTAGCCCCAAGGGGATAAAAAAGGGGATGAAAGTTTGTATGAAACTGTGTCAATATTAAACCGATCGGGCTGAGACTTCGCATGCCTAAAGCTACTATGTTGACTCAATACTAAGCGATAACCGACATCCATGCGGGCGGAGCCGCGGGCAACAGCTAGTCATACGCAATGTTATTGTGTACATACGAAATTTTTCATCAATCTTTACATTTTTGAACATGTTTGGACATTTTTTACTCATTCACACTCAACTAACGAATCTGACTGAAATATGGTACAAGTTTATTAATATTCTGAAATGTAATAGACTTTCTATCCCTGGAATAGCTGATAAATGTTATATCTAAGTGACTTACATCTGTACATTTCTTCTTTTGGACTTCATCATTTCATGGATTGGGAGTTTTTCAATATTTTCCAGCTCTCGTGCATACGAACCTAAAAGTTTTAACCTCCATTTTATTATGCATTCCTATCCCCCGACGACGGTATTTCCGTCCAATTGAGTAGTCCAACTCGGGAAGTACCTCTACCCTACAGAATACCGCGGCCATAATAACCTCGTGTTATGTTCCCGGTGGTGAGTAGGGTAGACAGAGCTCACTGGAGAGTTTTTATGCTGTCTGTGGGAAGACCAAAGGCTATTCTTGCTTTATCTTCTACACTGACGACATAGAAACTGTGTTTACAGAGTCGGCAGCACGAGTGTGACTCCCCTGGTGTTCCACACGTCCATAGGCCACGGTAACTACTTTCTATATAGTAGGCCGTGTGTTTGTAAGTCACATAAGTGGTATAAAAAAAAAGCCTAGTCGATCTTTTGAGGTCTCCAACTACAAAAACTGCCATAAATGTTCGTCATCAGAAGATGGTACTCACGCTGTGTGTTAGCCTGGTCGCTGATATCATCATATTCCTCAGTGTGTTCCTCAGGGAGCTGCCTATACGCTGCTATAACCTCTGGATTGACGAGATATTGAACATTGCTTCCAGCATCTACTATATTGAACTTTCGGGCGACATCGTAGTTTTTTTGTAGCAACTTCATAGCTTCGTATTTTAGATCGTCTGCCTCTTTATCTGAAATAATGACACGTTTATAGGATTCCGTACCTCAAGAAAAAAACACGGAACCCTTGTAGGATCACATCGCTTTCCGTCTGTTTGGTTCCGGTCTTGAGGACGAACTTGAAAGGTTGTAATGATAAAAAGTCATTATGTCTCGTAATGGTGAACTTCGTTACAAAAAAACAGACGAGAAAAATTTGGAAAGTAAAGAACGTTTTCACATTGTCCGAGGAAGTCAAATGTATGACATTATGTGTCTCTCTTTTACCTTATCCGGTTATCGGAGCCAACACCACTGTTTTGGCCTGATATCGGATCACAAAGAGACTACAACAGCGACTGCAAGCAATTTTCGACCTTAACGACATTTTCTTAGTTATGTGCCTTTTCGCGTTAATTGATGACGGTGATCACGAATATAAGTAAATAAACCCGAATCCATGTCATGTCAATAAGGTCAAAAATTGCTTCTTTTTCTTTTTTTGTAGTCCGTAGCATCTCTAACTAGTCTGTGCTTTTGAGCAAATGGCCGTATCGGGCCGCTAGTATCGGATAAGCTATCGGAAGTCGGCTATCGGTGTCCGACACCAATATCGGATGAAAGTGAAAAAGCTCTTACTGTAGCACTTTTTAAGAACGGATCGTCATTATTTTTTGATGAAACATCCACGACTGTTTAAAATAAGCAGAAATGTATAGTTTTTTTTTAATACCAGATTAGGTTACTAGAACAATGTGGCAAAGGGTGCTCACGAGGTCTATTGTTCACAGAATTTATTATTGTATTATAATTTATTTAAATTTATTCCTCATTATCATCTGCGCGCTTGTCCCGATGCAGGTAACAAAGGATATAAAATAAATTATTAAACATAAAAAACCCGACTGATGCTGAAAAGATCGAAACAAGCTTTATAGCAGGCGGTACCTATTAATTTTCATAAGTTTTGAGATTTACAAATCGTTACCGCCTGCTGTAAAGATTGTTTCGATCTTTTCAGCATCAGTCGGTTTTTTTTTATTTTAAATAATTCATTTTATTTCATAATTTTTAGTTATGAAATACATATGTTTGTAATCGCCTTTTAATTTCCTTCATTTTGATACGACATTCGAAAAATTTGAGTGATTTTTTTACCACATACATTTTGGCGCCAAAACACCAACATTATAGCTTTTCTTACACTTGGACAATAAATTAAATACCTTTCATTTGAGACATGAATCACTGAAATCCGTACGGTGGATCAGAAGATATGAGGCAATAAATAATATTACAAATATACAAGACACGCGCGAAAAACAGAACATAACCAAAAAAAGAAATGTTTTACTTTCAGACATAACAACATAACATAAACTCACGCCTTTATCCCCGAAGGGGTAGGCAGAGGTGCTAACACCCACATTTCGCCGGCTTATGTTTAGGTCCCAATGTAATAGGTGGCCTATTGCCATTAACTGGGCACTTATAAACCTGCGATAAATACACACATAACTTCGAAAAGCATCGAAAAGTCATTGGTGTGTGCCATGGAAAACCTGGAATCGAACCCGAGACCTCAGCAGTTCATTATCCATACCACTAGGCTACCGCGGTGTACCTTTACCTTCAGTTCCATCATTGATATTATTTGTAGGAGTCCTCTCTTCAAATTTACCGATCCTCTGTATTAAGTTGATGAGTCTGGCGGTGTCAGCAGCGCCATCGAGGACGTTCCTTCGTGCATGTCGAAGGTCAGCTTCCTGGATGATATATGCTGTGAAAATTACCAACAATATATGTATAGTTATCAAATGAACTAATAAAAAAGATAGATTGATCCATGGTAAGCATAGCTTAACTTGCTTGTGTTATGGAATCTAGAATGCGGTTAAACATACTGAGATACTCTTTTTTTATAAATACATATATATTAAACATAGAAATATATAATATACATATTCATGCATACAAATATTTGCACTGAGCGGGGCTCGAACCCGCGCCTCCTGCGTAGCGGCTGCGTTCACTACCGCCACGGCACAGAGGCTGTTAAAGATATACTTTCAGCACATTTGATTCCTGCTAACCCTCTTTCCTGAGACTTTGCCTTCAGCTCACCATCAGGCGAGGTGAAGTCACCTGATAGGAAGTGTTTACCGAGGCCTATGGACGTATGCAAAACCGAAGGCATTACAGTGGTGCTGCCGACCCAGTAGAAACCTTCGAATGCCCTTCTTGAAGAACCCCATATTGTAGTCGCTTGGGAAAACCACAGCAGGGAGTCCATTTCACAGCTTGAGCGTTTGTGGGATGAAGTTCCTTTCATACCGCACAGTGCGCACCGTTTCCAGACGCAAAGTGTGGGGATGAACTTCCTGACTATGGCAACGGTGAGATGATAGAATGTAGCTGTGAGCATCATATCGAACAATTCATCTGAGCACAAACCATTGTATAGTCGGTAGAACACACACAGCGAGGCAAAGTCCCTTCTAAGGCTGAGCGGTTCTACATCACCTGCGAGTATGGGGACTATCGAAGAGCCTCAACGCCAGTCTTTGTACCGAGTCGAAGAGGTCAATCTGGTATGTTAGCGCTCCAGAAAAAAGGTAACAGCAGTACTCCATGTGGGGCAGAACCTGTGCCTTATAAATAAGGAGTCGTTGCCCCGCAGTGAAGTACGGCTTCGCATGTTAAGCACTCCGAGTTTTTTGAAGCCAGCTTGACATTGTCTTCTAAATAACAGCGATACTGAACATCGCTTGAGATGTCGACATCTAGGATCCCAATACTAGAAGAGATGGAAAGCGGTGTGCCCAGAAACTGCGGTGTTACAATAAATTGAGTTTTTTTAGCTGTGAATACACAACTTGTGTCTTAATGGGGTTAATTTCGACCCCAATCGGATACTCCCGGGAGAGCAGTTTCGATTTCGGACACAAGTTGTTCGCGACTCTCCTCCACCTCGGACTGAGGGATATTTGCACGTGTAACACGTGTCTACGGTACTGTCGTCCGCATTACAATGAAGGTGGGAGGCTCCCTAGCCAGATGGATTGAAAATCTGAAAAATATGGCTGTGACAGACTGGATGCGGCAGGTGGAGGATTAGGAGCAATAACTGGCTTATGGCCAGCAGTGGCCCGCGACAGAGTAATTGATTGATTGAGCTTCGAATAATATATTGAACTATTTCGGGAGCCTCGAACACGGGGGGATCGCCCACTGAGGACCTAAGCCTGGAACCTAACAATGTTATAAAATGGCATCACCCTACAGTTTCACGTGCGTTATTCCTGCTCTCATAAGAATGTCGGGATAAAGAGTTAGTCTGAAGTGGGAGACAAGCACACGGTCCCACCCGATGGAAAGTGGTTACCGTGGCCTATGGACGTGAGCAAAGTGGTCCTGTAAACACGGAGTTTCTGTGCCGTCAGTGTTGAAGACAAAGCAGGTATAGCTCTCCAGTGAGCTCTGACTACCCTATTCACCGCCGGGAACACAACACGAGGTTATTATGGCCGCGGTAGTCTGAACGGTCGAGGTACTTCCCCAGTCGGACTGCTCAATTGGAAGGAAATACCGTAGTGTCCTACCTCCTGTTAAAGTCTGTTAGTCTATTTTACTTCACTCGTATTTAAATTATAAATTTTAAGTTTTGTAATCTTATTCTAAAGTCTTTCATTTCATTCGATACCCTGTCTTTACCAACCCAAACACAACACACCTAAATCCAACATGCTAATTAAAAATGCCTATTAAAAGACACTTGGGTTTTATTTTTATGACGAATGTGACGATACCTTAACTGTCTACAATCGATTCAGGCGTTTGCAAGATACCCCATAATCAATATACCTAGGAACATACAAAATACCCGCGAAAATCATAACCCTTCCTTGGCAGTCCGGTAAAAAGAGTAACAAATAACTCACCAAAGACATATAAAAGAAATAAGTACATTTCTCATCCAAACATTATCGATCGAAAGGTTTTGTTAGGCTTCAATAACATTGATTTATTTCCCTTATCTGAAATTACTGATTGAATTCACACCATTCTATAATAATAGTTATAATAATATATTTTATGTATTAGGATTTCTTTGATTCCTTGAGAATTCTAGTTTTGCAACTAAAATACGAAATAGTTTTATACTTATGACGTGCCTTTTATGTGGTTATGGACACGTAGAACGAATGAGTACAGAGCGATTTTTTTTTAATATAGAACACATCAATTTGCCGCGTGGTTCCCGGCAGAGTAGAATTTGGGCCACCCCTTCTCTGCCCATGTGGTATCGTACAAGGCGACTAAGGGATAGGGCTGATTACCTTTAACATCAGACAGATATGTACAGCCCAGACTCAGCCTCAGATGCATGGCTCGAGTCAACAATAGTGCCCGGAATACGGCAATAGGCTCATCCCCTATTACGTGGGGCAGAATACAGGTTGGTGAAAAGTGGGTGTTACCTCTGCCTAACCTTCCGGGGATAAAGGCGTGATTATATGTATGTATGTATCAATTTGACTTTTCCTCGCCTGATGGTAACCTGAAGGCAAATTCTCAGGAAAGAGGGTCACCATTACATACACGTACCATGTTCATGTTAACAATGGTGGCACTGAGCTTGACGGCATCTTCAGATGCTTTTTCACGTCCCGCTTAAAGGACCCGGGACTGTAGGAAGAAGGAAACACGTGAGCTGGCAAGGAGTTCCAGGTCTTAATGGTGCGACAAAGGAAAGAGTCATCGAAACGCTAAGCGGGTGCGGTCAGCGAGCGGGAAAGAATCGCGGACATCGCTGCCCACCATCGAAGGCGGCTCGGGCGTCGGAGGGCGCAGACCGACCTCCGCCCCCCATGAGTGCGGGCCTGAGGGTGACGAGTAGAGCCGCTCGTCACTTTAGCAGAAGCAGGCCACGGCGGTAGTGCGCATCGTAGGACGATGCGCGCTCCCCATACCCGGGGGCGAGTCGGGGACCACCCTGGTTCAGCCGGGGTGCGAGGGATATGTCTCAAGACAACCTCACCTTCGGCCTAGCACATCGACCCACAGACGGCGTGCAGTTTAGTCGGTTCGAGTCCGACATAACCTCCCCCTCCGACTCCGGAGGGGGGGTATCCCAGAGGATTTCCCGCAAATTAAAAAAACCGAACCGCATGGTTTTTGAAGGAATATTCCGTATGCGGGTGTCATCTAAGCGCTGCACGTGTTGTTCTGTGTAGGAAAGGAAAGGGTGGATGACTAACCCTGAGACTAATTGTAAGAGCTCTATACTTCAAGTATGTAAGGCCTAGAGCGTTTTCACACTCATCCGATATCCGATATCCGATATCCGATATCCGACATCCGATATCGGAGAAAGTCAAATGTATGAGATATGTGTCTATCTTTCATATTGTCCGGCCCGATATCGGTTATCGGAGCCAACACCACTGTGTTGCACCGATATCGGATCACAAAAAGACTAAAACAGCGACTCCAAGCAAATTTCCTGATCACGAATATAACAAAAAAATCAATAAAGCAATTGCTTGCACTATTTGTTCTTCTTTCATCCCTAGCATCTCTAACTAGTCTGTGCTTTCGAGCAAATGGCTGTATCGGGCCGATGTTATCGGATAAATGTGAAAACAGCACCAGATGTCGGCTATCGGCGTCCGACACCGATATCGGATATCGGATGAGTGTGAAAACGCTCTTAGGTTGATATATGAGTGAAATGACCTTCATAGAAGGGCAGACCATTCGTCCGGTTATCAGCGTCTGTTGCTGGCAACAAATAAGTAATACTCGCAGACCATACACCGGCCAAATTAATAGGATATTGAAGAAAGATCAGTTTAGAAATATGCGGAACCGACGGACTTGTTTAAAAAATTAACGACAGTAGATTAAATTCCTGAAGTAATATAATTAAAGAACTAAAAATAAGAGAGCCTTTTATTTTACCTATTAAAAATTAAATTTACATTCATTGCTTATAATATAAATTATTATAATCGAACATAACTTGTCATGTCATGTCAACATACCGGCATGCTTCATTGTAAGTGCGACCAGCTCTGATTACATACGAATTCTTGTGATATGTAGTTGCTATGGAAGCATGAAGCAGGTTAGACCTACGCAAGTATGCAGATAGAACACCTAGGCCAAATTTGCTCACAAACTCCGGCGTATCAACCGATCCATTCATGATTTTGAACAAAAATATCAATTCTGCAATTCTTCTACGCTCGTGAAGTGGGAGGAGGTAAAACTTCTTGCAACGACTGTGATAGTTAGCTAGATAGTATTGGGATTAAAATTGCATATAC
Source organism: Eilema caniola (assembly GCA_949126895.1). Taxonomy (NCBI): domain Eukaryota; kingdom Metazoa; phylum Arthropoda; class Insecta; order Lepidoptera; family Erebidae; genus Eilema; species Eilema caniola. The sequence goes on from OX421487.1 coordinate 1,619,586, forward strand.
CTTAAGAACTTATTCTACGAACTATTTCGGTAACTTTGGTTCTTTCTTAGTCAAAGTCAAAGATTTTTTATTCAACCTAGATCAACATGGTTGTTTCTTATTGATGTCATTAATAAATTCTACTTAATCTAAGTTTATCACCCGCTTCCATGGCGCTGGTGGAGAAGAAACGGTGCAACAAACTTCACTGTGGCATTTTGCACTTACAATATTTATATTCTTAAGGCTAAATGTAGACGAGCCTACATTTGCCTCGTGTCTAAAATGAACAAAAGTTTATATAAAAAAAGACGGGTTGCACGCCGGGACTGCCGGCAGAAGTGAAAACGTTTTCTTTCTTTCTTTCTTCGTTATATACAGAGAAAAATATAAGAAGAACATACCATACCATACCTATAATATAGTGCCAATCATAGAACCTATCACAAATTTTGTGTCGGAAGAAATAAATGAATTACAAAAAGAAAAAATAATCACAAAAAGTATTAAATTACAAAAAGAAAAAAAATAAACACAAAATGTGTCAGAAGCCCAGGTTCGAACTCGGTACTAACACTACTACAGTCGAAATGCTTACCGCTAAGCTATGAAGCTTCTTAGCGTACCTAGCAAAATAAACACTCTGTAGCTAGGAATGTTGTATGACGTCATGTCGTTCTACAAAGTTGTCAGTTACGGGTACCTACCTACCTAGTGATCATGGCGCGCGAGTTTAACAATTTTTACCCATCCAACGCCGCTAAAGAAGTTTTCACTTCAAAAACATCCAAATTGTAATGATAGAAACTAGAATTCTGAAGTGAAAACTTCTTTAGCGGCGTTGGATGGGTAAAAATAGTTAAACTCGCGCGTCAGGATCACTTGACCTTTGAACCGTAACCGACGACTGATGTCATACATACAACATTATATAGACTGTTTATTTTGCAAGACACGATAAGCAGCTTCCGTAGCGTAACGGTGAACGCTTCGACTGTAAGTATATGGTTTTGTGATTATTTTTCTTTTTGTAATTTATTACTTTTTGTGATTATTTGTTCTGTTTGTAATTTATTTCTCTTTGTAATTTATTTCTCTTTGTAAATTATTTCTGTTTGTAATTTATTTATGTTTGTAATTTATTAATTTCTTCTGACAGAAAATTAGCAGAAAATTAGTGATAGGTTCTATGATTGGCGGTATATTATAGGTATGGTATGGTATGGTATGTTTTTTATCTTTTTCTATATATATAACGAAGAAAGAAAGAAAGAAAAAGTTTTCACTTCTGCCGGCACTCCCGGAGTGCAACCCGTCTTTTTTTTATTCAAACATGGGATTGAGAACCTCTTTCTTTTTAGAAGTCAGTTATTAAAACAAATATAGTACTATCAATATTCTATAGGATATCTGTGGTGTAGCGACGTAAATGTTTCTTTGGCAGACCAGCACACGGCCCACTTGATGGGAAGCTGTTACCGTGGCGAATGGATGTGTGCATCGCCAGGAGTGTCACACTCATGCTGCCAACCGTTTGATGCCGTTTTCGAAGAAATCCTTGTTGGGGAAACCACAGCAAGTTGGGTCTAGGTGGCGCTGCGTAGAATATCGTTAAAAATGTATTCTAAAAAAATATGTAGTTATGATTCGCTTTGCATTTAATCAGTGACTAAGAATTATTGGAATTTAAAACAATATTAATTGAGTTTCAAAGAGCCTTTCATCAATAATGTTGCGCTGAGAGATGTACTTATTTGTTTTATATATTTTTGGTAAGTTTGATTTATTTATAGGAGTAGAATTAGGACCACTCCATCTCATCCAGACTGAGGGATAGGGCTTTTCGCCATTCAACAGTAAACATACAGCTCATGACGATGTGCCCATAACATAAACTCACTCCCATATCCCCGAAGGGGTAGGCAGAGGTCCTAGCACCCACATTTCGCCAGTTTATGTTTACGTCCCAATGTAATAGGTGGCGAGCCTATTGCCATTAACCAGGCTTGAGTTTATTGAGGCTTGAAGAACGATAATCTTGGTTACATAGCAGAGAAGCACCCGGTCTATCTGATGGAAACTGGTTACAGCGGCCTATAGACGTATGATACACCAGCCCAGAACAATAGAATAAAAAAATTGATTTTAATTCGATTAAGATAGGAAAAAGTGAATTGCTCAGGCGGGACTCGAACCCGCGATCTTCCCTTACAGGGGGAATGTTCTGATCACTGAGATAATTTCATTCAATTATTTGGGCGGAGTCATCGAAAAACAATGTTTAAAAATGATTGCAACATCATTCATTGTTCCCGATAGTTCGTATGAATGTCAGTAGATGGCTCCCACCATCGCCCTAAGACGGTAGTATAGGAGAATTTGAATAGCTACGGGCGTGGCTCGGTGGCTCAGTGGTCAGAGCATTACCCCTGTAAGGGAAAGATCGCGGGTTCGAGTCCCACCTGAGCTATTCACTTTTTCCTATCTTAATCGCTTAGAAAAGTTAGCATAGTAAATGCTTCAAAATTTCATCTGAATATGATTTTATTTTTGACTAGCTGACCCGGCAACATACCGCCTCAGAACCAATAAAAAAATGTTGCAATTGCCTATATTTTCTCACCGTTTAAACCTTCTCTAGACCTCCACAAATCTTTTAAGACCCAGTTAAGATACTTCCTTTCAGCCGTTCTCGAGTTATAGCGAGGCTAACGAACAGCAATTGATTTTTATATATTTAGATGTAACGTTCATGACACGCATTAACGACTGTCAAATACGTTAAAGCCCATATATTCGTCACGTACCAAATAATTTGAGTATTCTCTTGCAGTTAAAATAAATTATTTAGCTGAACTTGTTAAATTAAGAATAGTAAAAGAGTGAAATATTTGCGTCAGTTCTTATTTTATCGTTTTTAAAAAGTTTAATTACCATAAAATAAACGCTATTCATGTATAATAATGTTTACGGAAATTTACGCAACCATTGTATAGGTAGATTTTAAATGACGACGGGGATGGTATCCGTGGAAATCCCCACGGATACTATCCCCATCGGAGCCGGAGGGGGAGGTTATATTGAACTTGAACTGACTAAGTGTGGGTGGGTGTGAGTGGGTCGCTGGTGCATATCTCTCGTATCCCGGCTGACCCCGGGGCCATATCTCTCTCTCTCTCTGGCCCTCTTCGGGTGGGGGGCCCCCAACTTGTCCCCGGTATGGGAGGAGGGGGAGCGTGAGACGCGCGTCGCCGCCATGGCCTGCTTCTGCTGTGGCGACTTCACTCGTCACTCCCAAGGTATGTTGATGATGACCGTTAATTCCTGTTAAAACTATTATTGTTTATCATAGAACGCTTAAAAGGTAGGTTATATATTAGGGGTTAAAGTATGAAATTGCCGATTTGTACTGACAAATTGAAATTCGTTTTTTTTTTAATTTAACGTATTTATTTAATCAAAATAATTACCATTATTATCTATACATTGCTGCCATCTAGTAGGAAGGTCATTTATGCCTTTGCGATAGAACTCTGGTGATCTAGATTCGACAAACTGTGTGAAAGCATTTTGTACTGCCTCCTGGGAAGAAAACTTTTTATCACATAGAAAATTGTCCAAATCACGAAAAAAATGGTAGTCTGTTGGAGCAAGGTCTGGCGAATACGGAGGGTGACGGATAGTTTCTAATTGCAGTTCCTGTAGAGTTAAAACGGTTTCTCGTGCTGTATGAGGTCTCGCGTTATCATGGAGCAATAATGGTGAAGATCGATTCATGAGTCGGGGCTGTTTCACTGCTAGTTTTGCTATCATTGTTCGGAGTTCGGCACAGTAGACATCTGCCGTTATTGCTTGACCAGATCGTAGAAAGCTATAGTGAATAACACCATGCTGAGACCACCAAACAGTTACCATTACTTTTTTATTGGTAAGCTTTGCTTTAGGACACTGTTGTGGCGTTTCGCCTGGGGTCAGCCATTGCATTTTTCGCTTACGATTATCGTGAAGAATCCACTTTTCATCACATGTCACAATTCGATCCAATATTCCTTCATTTCTGTATCGATTCAACAAGGCAACACAAGTTTCAAAACGCATTTCTTTCTGCAGATCAGTCAAATCATGAGGTACCCATTTTACACATTTTTTTATTTTATTGATTTGACGCAAATGAGTCAATATTGTTGGTAAGGTAACGTTAAACCATGCAGCTAATTCCTGGGTAGTTTGGCTCGGATCGGCTTCCACCATGTCTTTCAATTCATTGTTATTCACCTGTGTGGACGGCCTTCCTCGTGGTTCGTTCTTCAAATCAAAGTTTCCATCACGAAAGCGTTTAAACCAAAATCGCACGGTGCGTTCATTAGCAGTCCCCTCTCCAAACGCAACATTGATATTGCGAGCAGTTTCTGCCGCGTTAGTTACGCGTCGGAACTCGTATTCAAAAATCACTCGAATTTTCGAAGTATCCATCTTTCTTGTCTAAGCTGAATAAAAAAAACAACTGAAAGTCGATAATCGAATGTTGCACATTTTTAAATGAAGAACTACATAGGTACCATGTGGAAAAAGTTTCACTCAAAAATCTCAAACCATGAAGGTTCTATGTCAATTCGAAGTACCTATTACAATGAAACGGCAATTCCATACTTTAACCCCTATTATTATGAATTTTACTAAAGATAAATCTCTCTTTCAGTATATAGTTATATCTTCAATGGAGTTGATCTTTCTTCATCAAGACGGCACGATCAGGATAGAGCCGCTGAAACTGCCAGATTAATACATTTTATTAATAATTATGAAGAGAAATATTCTTCGGTGGCAAATAATAATGATTTCAGTAAAGAGGGTAAGGAACTTTCATCATCGTCTTAGCGTTGGCCAATAGCCGTGGCTTTTTTTTATACCACTGAGGTGGCCGACAAGCACACCTGATGGAAAGTAGCTACCGTGGCCTATGGACGTATGCAACACCAGGGGAGACACACTTGTGCTGCCGACCGCGTAAAGATAGAGAGTTTCTGTGCCGTCAGTGTAGAAGACAAAGCAAGAATAGCCTTTGGTCTTCCCACTGACAGCACAAAAACTCTCCAGTGAGCTCTGGCTACCCTACTCACCGCTGGGAACACAACACAAGGTTATTATGGCCACGGTATTATGTAGGGCGGAGGTACTTCCCACATCGGACTGCTCAATTGGACGGAAATACCGTCGTGGAATAGAATAAACCACATCATCTTCCCGTGGGTGTCGAAAAGGCGACTATATGTAGGATAGGGGTTTCCCCATCCGACAGTTATCATACAGCTCAAGATAACATGTCTGCTTTACGGCTTATTACATGGTGTGTATGTCAATATACCTTGACGTGCGACCGCCATCTGACTTAACATAAACTCACACCTGTATCCCCGAAGGGGTAGGCAGAGGTGCTAGCACCTACCTTTCGCCAGTTTATGTTTAGGTCCCAATGTAATAGGTGGCGAGCCTATTGCCATTAACCGGGCACTTATAAACCTGCGATAAATACACACATAACTTCAAAAAGTATCGAAAAGTCATTGGTGTGTGCCATGGTAAAGCCTGGGATCGATCCCGAGACCTCGTCTCAGCAGTCCATTGCCCATACCACTAGGCTACTGCGGTTGTTTTCTGACTTGTAGAACCAATTAGCGATATCGAAATTCTATAGTGCGCCTAGTGGGATTTTTTATGGCTCCAACTACCCGTAACGACTGCCAAATATGTTTCTATGGAAACTGAAACCGACGGTTTAACGTGCTCTCCGAGACACGAAAACTCCCAGACCAATGCAAATAGATATATTCATGAATGCAAATATTTGTATTGAATACTACCCGCGGCACGTTTTGTTATATCACTTAGGGAGCATATAAACACACGGCCCACCTTATAGAAAGTGGTACCCGTGGCCTATGGACGTGTGCAATACCATTTGCGTAACATTCATACTCCCACCCTTGTAGAAACTTTATAATGTCTTTCTTAAAGAACCCTATATTGTAGTCGCTTAGAAAAACCATAGCAGGGAATCCGTTCATACCTTGAACGTGGGATGAAGTTCATTTGGATGAATTCCCTAGGTGATCTCTACCTAAATATATTATTCTAATTTTAGATTCAGATGCTGAAAATGAGTCAATGAAGCTACTTCAAAAAGTGTTAGAGGAGGGAAGAAAATTTAATAAAATGGCCGATCAAGCTAACGTGCTACACATCAGTAATCCCGGAGTTTTACAAACTTATAGACATCTGCCTGAAATTCGGGAAGAACGACGAAATTTCGCAAGAGAGCAAGTTTCTGGACTACGTAAGATTTTTTCTATAAGCTGCTCATCCTGATGTTCAGCATCTTTTACAAAACCTGTTCGTGGGTAAATGTTTTAATTCATCTAGCACTGCGTTATAAACACGGCCACACATTGCTGTATAATTTTTGAGAAACATTGTGGTTCCTGGTATCTTTGTTAAGACGATTCTGTCTGGACGTCTAGTATTTCTGGGATAAAGATCTTTTGCCTTTTTGAACAAAAAGGGTGTAGTTTTAAAAATTTAGCAGCTTCTAAAACGTACACACAGGCCAATATACGGTACTCTTTAAAGAAGGGTTTACAAGATTGCCAAGGTGGTATACCAGCAATGGCTCTTACACACTTTTTTGAGCTATACTGTACCTCTGTTGAATTCCCCCATAAGATAAGCCCGTAGTTTAAGACAGAAGATATGTATCCGTGGTACGTTGCTAACACTGTTTTTTTTATTAGAAGTCTTACGCAGTGTGTAAAGGACATATACTCGACATATACAATGATATGTTGCGCCACCAAATAATTGGGACCAAGGCAGGTAGATAATGATAAGATGATGCTCATGGCTTCTTCAGCCTATCTGTTATAATTTATGACTTTATCAAATTTCAACTAGATTTGTTCAGATGTTAAAGAGTTATTGAATAATAAACATCAAAACGTCTTCACAACCTTTCACATTTATGTTATAGGTAATACAAAATTTTAATGTTGCAGCTAAAAAATCAATAAACAATGGAAAAGATGCTGGACTTGAGACACTACAATCTATGGAATTGTTTGATATGGTGAAACCTATTGTACAGAAGTTAATGACTAAATATAAAGTAAAGATAGGGCCAGACGAGGAGTGGAAAAAGGAGGGAGTAAAAGAAAACATAAGAAAGGGACCAGAGATTGAGAATGAAACTACTAATGCAGAAAAAACAACGTCAGATAGCATTGTAAACGAAGGGAAAACAGAGAGGGCAAAAAAGAAAAGACAAGATTCCTCAAACAAGAAAGAAAAGCCAAACAAGAAAAAGGACAAAAAGATAAAGGAAAATGAAAATAAAGAAAATGTTAACGCTGATATAATTAATACCAAAAATATGATGGAGGAGCATATAGTAGATTGGGCAGATTATGATGAAAAAAAGGATGCAGATAAATCTGAATCTGATACCGTTAAAAAGTCTAATAAAAAAACGAGCAAAGGGGAAATGAAATCAGGTAGTGAAAATAAAAAAGATAAAGTTCGTAAAAAGAAAAGTAAAAGTACAAATAAACAAGGCAACAGCTGGCATAAATATGTTGACGATAACTTGTTTAAAGATGGCGATAAATCAAATGAAAAGAAAACGAAAGGAGCTATAACAGATGAAGATAAGAATAATAGAAATAACGATGATGTAAATGAAAATAAATTGAAAACACGTTATAACGTAAAAAAATATCAGGCAGATGCTGAAATTAAAACAGATCAAAAATCGAGTTCTGAACAGGACAGCTCCGAATTATTCCGAAGTATGAGAGATAGGCTCGGCGATATCGAAAGAGAAGGCAATTTGGATGATATAAAAAAGAAATGGTTCAAGATAGCTCCAAACGTGAAAGAATTTTATAAAACAGCCAGGAAACGAGGCCGAATATCTGCATTCAGAACATCTATACCCTATGGAGTGAAAAATAACTGATATTTTTTTTTGTGAATTATGTTGGCTTGCTTGTAGGGTGAAATTTAGTACATTATTAAAATTTTACCTCCCTTCCTGTTCTGAGGTCAAATACTCTAAATCTTCGGTCTTCTCTCAATCTCTGAAATGCCAAAAACGATAAAAAAAATTATTATTCTAAAGGGTATCTTAAAGACAAAGAATATTCTTCTTTTTTTTCTTATCAAGATTTTAATGTTTTTTCTTGAAAATCGTGTTACGAGAATTTTGATTTTGACGTTTTGGAGATTGAGATTCGATCGAGACTTAATTCAAACAAGGCCTTCTGATATTTGCTACATTTTAGATGACAATACACACAATTTAAAACCGTTTGGCATATTTTTTTTATAGTTCTTACCATCTTCTATCTCTATATGTATAGTATTAATAAAATCAAATATTAGTTTATTTCTTTATTTGGATACAACACTCTGAAATACGCACTCTCTGAAACTAAACACATTTTTCGTGTACAGGACCTTACCAACGGCCTTGAGGTCTAAACCAACCTCACCAGCTAAACCATGGATGAGACTTTGGCGGAGGGTCAAGTTCAACCGGTTGAACAGATAGTTGAACATACTGAACTTATTGTAATTTTCAGTCCAGCTAGTTCAACTACATTTTGAAGTTGAAAAACCTGGAGAAAAGTTGTCCAATTTGTTGGTGTCTGTAACGGTGTCCCTCTTTTTGAAGACTTTGCTTTCAGCATACTATCAGATGAAATGAAGCCATATTCGTTTTCTATTTATAAAAAAATATTGAGAGATCTAGACGGCACTTGCTCCTGGCAAAGCCAACATATCAATCAAAAACGATAAGCGGGCCACGTATTTGACATGCGTTAGCGACTGTCATTTTTTTAAATTTTATTTAAGACACCTCAATATGACTTGCCTCGTCTGATGGTAAGCTGAAGGCAAAGTCTTAGTAAAGAGGCCACCATTATATATATATATGTGTCATGTTAAGAATGGTGGCATTCAGCTTGACGGCCTCATCAGATGCTTTTTCACGTCCCGCTTAAAGGACTCGGGACTGTAGGAAGAGGGAAACACGTGAGCTGGCAAGGAATTCCAGGTCTTAATGGTGCGACTAAGGAAAAAGTCAGGGAACCGCTTAGATCTTGAAGGAATATTCAGCACCGTATGCGGGTGACATCTAAGCCCTGCACGTATTGTTCTGTATAGGAAAGGAGAAGGTGGGACTAATTGGAATAGCTCATCAGAACATTCACCATGGTAAAGACGGTAAAATATTGCCAAGGAAACAACATCTCTACGCATCTGCAGAAGCTCGAGGGTACTCGTGACCTCAAGATTTTCAATAATGCGGACCGCACGACGCTGCAGTATCTAATAAGTACTTTGCGGATCCATCCCAGAGATGGGAGCAGTATAATATTCCACGCAGGAACGTATTTGTGTCTTGTTTAGAAGACACCGTTGCTCCGGCGTGAAAAATCGTCTCTGTTCAGGACTCCGAGTTTACGCAAGGCTGTTTAGATGATACTCTCTATGTAGTTTTTGTTATTCTGTTTGCAGCGAACATCCATACCGAAGATATTAAGGTACTATAGGTATAGGTAGGTAGGTAAGTATATGTACGTTAAATTCCATACATTCGTCATTTCAAAGTCAAAGATTTTTATTCAAAATATAATAATTGAATAATGAAATCACTTGTACTTTTCCACACTTTATTTTATTTTTATTTTGAACCTGACCGGTTTCACCTCACGGCATTATCAAAGGTTTACTAAATAGATGGTTTTAAACAATTATATTTCTAAATACTACATTTTTTATATGTGGGTAGTTTTGAAAATATGTATACCAGGTTCAATTTTTTTCCCAACATTTGGGGAAAATAATGTTTGAATGAATAGTGACATCTATATATCTAATTAATTATTAATTAATTTGACTGACATTTTATATATTATAATTCATTTTATGTAGTACCATTAAGCATATTTCCATTTGACATCTTTAATTTGACAATTCCTATAATTTAATTCCATTATAATTTTGACATTTAATCATCGGACATTTAACATTAATAAAACTGGCGTTGTACCTATTAGAGATGCAACGGATAGTTGTTTGGCCGGATACCGGATACCGGATATTCGGCCTGATCACCGGCCGAATATCCGGTATCCGGCCGCCGAATATTCGGCCGGCCTAACGATGCCTACATTTTAGTTTGGCGGCGCGGGCGCGTCCTGCAGGTTTCAACCTGTTACGTATTGTAGGTTCGCACGGACCGTTTTCTAGACAAGGAACGTGTTTTATTAGGCCAGTGTACGGAACTATTTCGTATGCAGTACACGTGCACCCGCCTATTTTGTTGAATAGATAAGTTTTTTTTTGTGTTTAAAGTATATGTATAATAGTGTATACGTAATTGTGAACTCGTACTTCATTCTGTATTGTTGTTGTTGTTGTTGTTGTTTTCTTGTATACTAACCATTTTTCAAAGTTAAATACCAAACAGAATCACTATTCGGTATCCGGCCGGATAGTGCGCAACTATCCGGTATTCGGCCGGATAGTGAAATAATGGCCGGATAGGCCGGATACCGGATAGCAACCGAATATCCGTTGCATCTCTAGTACCTATAATATATTTATTAACTTTTAAACAAAATAACTTTTAAGGAAATTCAAACATTATTTTCCCCAAATGTTGGGAAAAAAATTGAACCTGGTATACATAGTTTCAAAACTACATATAAAAATAAATGTAGTATGTAGAAATATAATTGTTTAAAACCATGTATTTAGTAAACCTTTGATAATGCCGTGAGGTGAAACCGGTCAGGTTCAAAATAAAAATAAAATATAGTGTGGAAAAGTACAAGTGATTTCATTATTCAATACGTGTAGTGGATTCCACCAAGTGCCATCAATCTCCCGTATAAACAGTCAATATATAATAACATGGTTGTTTCTCATTGACGTCAATAATAATTCTACTTAAGCTAAGTTTACCACCGCCTCCAAGGCGCTGGTGGAGAATAAACGGCGCAACAAACTCCACTTCACATTTATTCCATCAAACGCCGGCTAATGATTTGCCACTTGTCTAGATGGGCCGGGTTTCTAAGTGCAAACTTTGCAACCAGAACCTTTTCGTGCGCAAAATTCCCACGGATTAAACCTCAGCGGGGGTGGTTATGTCAGACTCGAACCGACTAAAACGCACACCGTCTGTGGGTCGTAGCTTGCCGGAGGTGAGATTCCCAGAGACATATCTCTCGTACCCCAGCCGATTCAGTTCCATGACGTTCGAGCTAGCTCCTTTCGATCTTTGGGCGCGACTGAGAAATCACCATGACGATGTTGATATTATTTTAATCTTCAGAGGTATGACGCAACGGTATTTCCGTCCAATTGAGTAGTCCGTCTGGGCAAGTACCTCAGCCCTACAGAATACCGCAACCGAAATATCCTTGTGTTGTGTTCCCGGCGATGAGTAGGGTATCCAGAGCTCACTAGAGAGCTTTTGTACTGCCAGCGGGAAGACCAAAGGCTATTTCACCTACTCTGACGGCACAGAAACTCTCTGTGTTTACAGGTTCTGCAGCACGATTGTGACTCCCCTGGTGTTGCACACGTGCATAGGCCACGGTGACCACGGTTCCATCAGGTTGGCCGTGTGCTTGTCTGCCACCTCAGTGGTATAAAAAAAACTACCTACCTACCTACTACTAATAATTAATTTCAATTAATCAATTAGCTCACTGCAGTCTACTGCTGGACATAGGCCTCTCCTAATGTGCACCATTTCAGTCTGTCCCAGCCACCTTTTCAGGTCGCCAGTCCATCTGGCCAGTGGGCGTCAATGAATACATTACAAAACCACGTGGCTAAAAAATTACTCAAACAGAAAGTGTTGTAATAATAAAAGCGAATACTGATTAATCATGAAATCTTAGAAACTGTGACACCTCAAATTTGAAATAATTTGGCAGGCAGGTTCCTGATAATAGGGCAAAGAACGGATTTTACGAACTCCTCCCGTAAGGGGTAAAACAGGAGTTGGAAATTTGTATGCTAGTCATATGTCTGTGTTTGGCGTGGAGGTGTGTCGATAATGGATTAGAAATCAACCTCCATTATTTGGCTCAAACCAGGGGATGGTAGTTTTTATGAAAGTTTAACTAACTCGACGCGCACGAAGTCGTGTGCGGCGTCTATTTTAAATAAATAAATAAATATTCCACAACATTTCACACAACGCTATCTAGACCCATGGTAAGCATAGCATAACTAGCTTGTGTTATGGCATCTAGAATGCGGATAAACATACTTAGATACGTTTTTTTGTAAATAAATACATATTATACATAGGAACACCCAGACCAATGCAAATATACATATTCATGCATAAAAATATTTCCACAGAGCGGGGCGCCTCCTGCGTAGCGGCCGCGTTCACTACGCACGGAGGATGTCAAATTTTATAATGAGCATATTGTTTTCAAAACAGACATTTTTGAATAAGGCCCTAATCTGGGCGCCCCTAAGCGCCCAGAAAGGGGCATTCGGATTAGGTTCCTTTATAAATATTGTCTATTTCCGACATAAGTTTAATACATTTTAAAGAAACACATTTCAAAAATAAGCATCCTAGTAATTTCAACATTTTATTCGATATCAGCAGTGGAATTCAGCAAATGAGATTTACAAAAGCAACATTTACACAAGTGTGAAATAAAATTGTCTGTTCTCAGAAGGTTGAAAGAATTACCACGTATTGGAAATATTATTTTATTAACTTTCAATAGGCTCACCCCCTATTACGTGGGACCGAATACAGATTGGTGATATGTGGGTGTTAATTCACCTCTTCCTAACCCCCCGGGGATAAAGGCGTGATTTTATATGTATGTACTAGCTGACCTGGCGAACTTCGTACCGCCAAAATTTTTCCGCCCGCTTGGCGTCAGATCCCGTTCCCGCTACACCCTCTACTATATTAAACATGTATTATACATTTAAACCTTCCTCTTGAATCACTCTATCTAATAAAAAAAGACGGGTTGCACTCCGGGAGTGCCGGCAGAAGTGAAAACTTTTTATTTCTTTCTTTCTTCGTTATATACAGAGAAAAAGATAAAAAGAATATACCATACCATACCTATAATATAGCGCCGATCAAAGAACCTATCACTAATTTTCTGTCAGAAAAAATTAATAAATTACAAAAAGAAAAAATAACCACAAAAAGTAACAAATTACAAAATTAAAAAATAATCTCAAAAAAGTGTCAGAAGCCCAGGTTCGAACCCGGTACTTTCTGAAACCATAAGGACTTACAGTCGAAGCGCTTCCCACTAAGCCACGAAGCTACTTAACGTACCTAACAAAATAAACAATCTGTAGCTAATGTTGTATGACGTCAGTCGTCAGTCACGGTTCAAAGGTCAAGTGATCCTGACGCGAGTTTAACACTTTTTACCCATCCAACGCAGCTTATGAAGTTTTCACTTAAAAAAACCAAAAAGATTTAAGCATACAAAGGGATATAGGGACAGAGAAAGCGACTTTGTTTTATACTATGTAGTGATGTACTTTCAAACTCTCACGTTCTATGATTTATACAATGTACTGACTATATACTGTATAGACACAGCATTAATAACGAAATTCATCGTAAGAAACGGTATGAAAATCTCGGTTAAGGTCAATATTGTTCTTTAAACTGTCAATAATTGCATGTCGTGGCATGTATCTCGTATATGTAAATCGTGATAGATTGCAGCTCAGCTCTAGTGGTACCGGTGAGAGACCTCTTCAAAAGATAATAATTGTCGTCTGCGCACCGCGGGACACCCACCGGTCCCACTAGTGCTGCGACCACAATCCCCCCTGCCCGGCTATGCACTTGCTGGCCCCTGAACGCAATCCAACCGAGATTGGATTACTATGGAGGGTTTTTCGCAATCATGCACGGTGGTACTCAGCTGGCTGAAATTTCTGCCATCAAATTGCAACCACCAGTGATGAACCAGAACCAGGGAGTGAACCAAACGTGTTCCGGGCACTATTGTTGACTCAAGCCAGGCATCCGAGGCTGAGTCTGGGCTGTATATATCTGTCTGATGTTAAACAGACATATCCTTGGTCACCTTGTACACCTATCACTGTGTAGGTACCTAATATTGTATACCTACTAATTTATTGAAGTGAAAACTTCTTTAGAGGCGTTGTATGGGTAAAAAGTGTTAAACTCGCGTCAGGATCACGTACGATCACCCGTAACCGACGATTTTGTAGGACGACATGACGTCATACAACATTCCTAGCTACAGAGTGTTTATTTTGCTAAGTACGCTAAGAAGCTTCGTAAGTCCTTATGGTTTCAGATAGTACCGTGTTCGAACCTGGGCTTCTGACTCTTTTTGTGATTATTTTCTCTTTTTGTATTTTATTACTTTTTGTGATTATTTTTTCTGTTTGTAATTTATTCATTTCTTCTGACAGAAAATTAGGGATAGGTTGTATGATTGGCGCTATATTATAGGTATGATATGGTATGTTCTTTTTATCTTTTTCCCTGTATATAACGAAGAATGAAAAAAAGTGCAACCCGTCTTTTTTTTTTCAAGAAATAATCCAGCTTTTTGATATCTTGAAGCGCCTACAAGTATCTTTGTTACAATAATCATTTTCACTACGAGCCTTTTTTCAACCCAGTTGGGGTTTAACTTACAGTCTAACTGCGAAGCTTGCATATTCTCCGTGAAGCGACTGCCATCTGACCTTTAGGTACAACCCAAAGGCGATATCGAAGCATTGCAGGTAGGCCAATCTAACCCTATAATGTTAAAACGTGATAGAAACTGCGGTATGTATTTCTGTAGTTACATAGACCAGTGCCTCGACCACGTAAAACATTAGAACTCGTAACGTTAACGTATCAAAAAGAATGGAGCATTGCTATTGGTTCATAGTAGGCAGGCGGCCAATAGCAATGCTTCATTTTCACGATACGTTTACGTTCCAAATTCGAATGTTTTTTGTGCAACAATGGCGTTATTTCAATACTCAATACATTTATCGTCCCATTACGTGATACATATAGATGTCTTGTTAATATTATTAAGTTACAATTATGGACTCTGTCGGGCACAGCAGAATGTTTGGAGAGAGGAATAATTACAACAACAACATGTTTAATGACGAGTATTTCCCCCTCGTGCCCTGATTAAGGTTTCCATCTGCTTGGGCATGCTGCGAATGATGTTGTCAATGATTTCTTGGGGCAACCTCTGCCATTCTTCAACTAATGTGTTTCGCAGCTCACCCAGATTGGTAGGAGATGGCATTCTTGATTTGACACTGCTCTTTAGCAAGTCCCAAACGTGAAAAAAAACTCATATCCGGGGGCCGTGCTGGCCACTCCATTACCGTAACACAAACATGGTTTAGGTATGCCTGTATTGAGCGAGCACTGTGAGCCCGAGCATTATCCTGCATTGAAATATGTCATTACCAATAAATGGGGTAAATAGCATAACATGTTCCTCTAAAATCTCCCTGATATACCGATCAGCAGTCAGATTTCCGCCGTCGACTACCACTAACTCCGTGCGAGTTCCTAAACATATCCCTCCCCAAACAATAAATTTGTGTGCCGCTAATTCTGCCGGTGTATGTAGGTATAAAGTTTTCGAGTGTGAAATGTTTGCGTAATACAATTAATAATATAATTAACATTGGATCCAGCCAGCGAGGGGCTATATAAATGAAGACTGTCAATATGGCTAGCTGCCATTGTCTCTTGCACACTTGAATCAATAGTTCGATACAAATCATTTAGCTGCACGCATTTTTGGGTAGAGGTTGCTGCACACTGATGTGTTGATAACTATACTCTATTAGGCACTTAATTAAAGGCGTGTTTAAAAAAAACAGCCGGGTTGCACTCCGGGAGTGCCGCCAGAAGTGAAAACTTTTTCGTTCTTTCTTTCTTCGTTATATACAGAGAAAAAGAGAAAAAGAACACACCATACCTATAATATAGCGCCAATCATAGAACCTATTACTAATTTTCTGTCAAAGAAATAAATAAATTACAAAAAGAAAAAATAATTACAAAAAGTAATAGATTTCAAATAGAAAAAATAATCACAAAAAGTAATAAATTACAAAAAGGGAAAAATAATCACAAAAAGTGTCAGATGCTCAGGTTTGAACCCGGTACTATCTGAAACCATAAGGACTAATAGTCAAAGCGTTTACCGCGAAGTTACGAAGCTTAATAATAAATATATAATCTGTAGCTGTTGTAATGTTGTATGACATCAGTCGTCGGTTACGGTTCAAAGGTCAAGCGATCCGGACGCGAGCTTAACACTTTTTACCCATTCAACGCCGCTAAAGAAGTTTTCACTTCAAAAAAAAATTAAAAAATAAAACCTGCGGGGTTTCGCTCTTCGAGGTGTATATGAAGGTGAAAATACTAGAAGGTGCGTGTTGAGTTACTACGGCACATGCAGGTTACGACCACACTGGAAGCTCCTGTGTCTTCCATACGAAACTGCACGGCTGGGATGCTCAAATAAAATGTTTCGTTATAAATGTTGACTGCACTGTTTAATTACTGAACCTAGTCTAACACGGTTAAAAGGTTATACTATCGCGAAGGGTTGAGGTTGAGGACAAGCAAACGGCCGAGTTGTTGAGAGGTAACTAGCGCGGTTTGCCGCTAGTCGCCACGAAGTGCCGCGAATGGAATTCGCTGCGTAAGCGACGCCGTGCCTTGTACTATGCACTAACTGTGTCCCTACAAACGTGACTGGTGCTGAAAAGATTGAAACAAGCTCTCTAGCAGGCGATACCCATTGAAATTCATCGGGTTTGAAATTTGCAAATGCAATACATCAAGTCAGAACCGCCTGCTATAAAGCTTGTTTCAATCTTTTTAGCATTAGAGGGGTTTTTTGTTTATAAAATAAATATACTAGGCTATCTAGCTGACGAGCTAGTAATTTAATTTTGGTTTTTAGTCTTCAAAATAAGTTTCTAAACAGAAAATACGTATTAATAATCTTCAATGAAAACACTTGTACTATTCCACATTATTTATAGATTTCCTGACCGGTTTCGCCTTACGGCATTATCAAAGGTTGATACATGTTTTTTGGGTATCAGATGTGATGATGTGGAATAGTACAAGTGTTTTCATTGAAGATGTGTAGCAAGTTCCACCAAGTGCCATCAATCAACAGTATAAGCACGTATTAATAAACTGAGTTTTTAAATAAAACATTTTAAAAAAGACACAAAAAAAACATAAGGTCCATGTGAAACTTGTGTTCCAGACGTTTCGTCGATTCTTCTAAGTACCTACATTCCGATGAACATTACAAGGTTCTAATAGGGTTGGCAGCGCCATCTACGTCGGAAAGGGGACGGGGAGACGTCACATCAGATGGCAGCAGCTGTCATGCTAGATTTGCGCTCAGCGACTAGCTCGCCTCTTACTTAGTTATAGTAGTTAGTGTGATACATGGAAGGCCTCCGAGTAGCCTTCTACAGGGTAATCAAAATCAAATCAATCGTTTATTTGCTTCGAATATGGTTACAGAGATATCTTAGAACTAGTAGGTACAGCATATTCTGCTCCATAGAGCGTGCAAATATTAAGTTAATAAATCAATAAATTTTATACATTCCATGCAAGTCAATGTTATGATCGTTAACAATAGTGTCTATAAAATATATTTGTAATGTCATAATTCTAATAGGTATTTAATTTATTATTTTCGGTATTTTGTCATCTAGATATTCTCTTACGCTGTAATACATTTTGCTCATTAAGAATTCGAATAATTGTTTTTTGTTTTTTTTTAAGGGTAACCTGTAGTGACTGTGGCAGGTGATTATATATTAAAATTGCCATACAATGTGCATTGCTCTTAAATAATTGTAATCTTATAGAGGGGAGCTTAAATTTGAGTTTATGTCTGGATGTAGATTTAAAATTTTCAAATATGTCCGATTCTTTTTCAACAAAGATACTTATTTCTAGTATATAGAGACAGGGCAATGGTAGAATCTTATATTTAGCAAAAAGTGGTTTGCAACTGTCCCTGAACCCAGTCCAACTTATTGCTCGCATGCATTTTTTTGTGCCTTAAAAACTTCATCCATCGCTGTTGAGTTACCCCAGATAATAAGTCCATACCTCAGTATGTAGCCCCAACCGCGGCTGGTATTTGTCATGGGCGACAGCGTCTGTCCTGCTAGAGAGGCACTGCTGTTCTTGTTACCCAAGGCGCACCGCGTAGAGGTGCCAGATCACACACTCAGATAGTCTTAATACTTACAGAGGAGAAATTTTAACATCGCTGTAGTCAACAACGACCTTAAGAAACAAGAACACAATCAAAATTACAAAAATTCATTTATTTGCACAGTTGTTTGATTAGATATAACCAAAATTTATTATAAATAAATATTAAATTATCCAATTGAACATATTAGCAGCTGTTTAAGCAGTATGTGGTGCGACTTACGTCAAATTTTTAGTATAAATTGGCTAAATTTTCGTTTGGAAACTATAGCAAGGAGTTTGGCCGTTCCGGTCAGATCTCCATAATATCAAACCATTTTCCAGTCATGATTTCTTTCAAATTACTCGTGATCACTGTCTTGGTAAGTTTTTTTATTTATTCGTCCCGGTTGCCAAAGATTTTAGGCACAGTTTCGAGCAAAATCTCGGATGCAGAAGTATTAATTTCTTTTTATATTCCCCTATACAGTATTCTTTTTACCTGTACATTACTTCCACACATTATAATGTTTTTGGTTGCCAAATGTATACTTGCAGTCGATTTTGCTATCAAATCTGTGGCCGAAATATTTCTCTCCGAAACGACTACAAAATCATTGTGTATAGGCATTGGTCCCCTGATGGGAGACCAGTTAATATTAAATTTATTTTAAAACTAGCTATTCGTCCCTGAAATATATGTTTGTCAAATTTAGTTTATAAATTCAGATTTCAAGCATTTGTTTTAATTTACCATGTTTGTAAGAGAGATTTGATCCTTTTGATTGACAATATCGATTGATGCCAGTCAGTTCGATTACCGGGGATGGCAAGCAAAATCTTTTTTTACAGTTTTGTTTCTGTTTAGCCATTAATTTTCATTTGGTTTATGATTGGCAAATGGTTACCGCCTGCTATCAAACTTGTTTCGATCTTTTAAACGGCAGTCGGGTTTTTTTTATTTTTTTAATAATTCATTTTATTTCCCACTTTTGAACTTTTTTTTTTTGAACTATGATACAACATATCAATTTTTTTTTGTAATCGCTTTCTGATTCCGTTTAGTTTGATATCCTACTCGATGTAGGTGTGCTTGAGTAATTTTTCAGCACCTAAAATCCACTGTACACTTTGTATTGACATTTTATGATAGTCAGGAGATGAATATTTTTCATTTGAGATCCCACTCATCAAAATTCATCTAGCCGTTAGGCCTGTAGAGAGGACCTAAGAAAACTACATAGAAACATACATACGCGCGTAAAAAATTGCGAGGTCGGGTAAAATAAGAACGTTTCATTTGAGTGAAATTCGCTATTTAGAGTACTTCCCCTCTAAGTAAGGTTAAAATCTTCCACCCTGTGTATAAATATCAACTTCTAAAAAAGTAGTACATTTTTTTTACGCCGCGATGTAGTAGCTGTTACTGTGTCTATAACCTTTGTATATAATGTAATATTGTATTGTATATTTTCAATTTCAGGTTGCTGTTACATTGAGTACCGATATTGGCTTGGATGATTCTCTCGACATAAGTTCTGGTGGTAGTTCCGCTGTCTCCTACAGTGAATCCGGTGGTTACGATGAATCCGGTGATGTAGCATATTCAGAAAGCGGAAGTGTTGGCGGAGGAAGTGGCGGAGGAGGTGGCGGAGGAGGTGGTGGAGGAGGTGGCGGTGGAGGTAGCAGTAGAAGTAGCGGCGGAGGTAGCGGTGGAGGTAGCGGCGGAGGAAGAGGCGGAGGAATTGGTGGAGGTAGCGGCGGAGGTAGCGGCGGCGGAAGTGGTGGAGGTAGCGGCGGAGGAAGAGGCGGAGGAAGTGGTGGAGGTAGCGGCGGAGGAAGTGGTGGAGGTAGCGGCGGAGGAAGAGGCGGAGGAAGTGATGGAGGTAGCGGCGGAGGTAGCAGCAGAGGTATACAATGTTTTTTTTTACTAAAGTTATGTCATGTCAGGCTCAGGCTCAGCACTCGAGCGCAGTTTGGGGAGTGTGCGTGGACCGATTGAATTCTGGGCCTGCGGTCATTTATTTTATATTTCATTTATTTTTTACTTTACATATATTGAGGGTGTATTGGCAAAAATTAAATTAAATTATGAATAAAGTTACCTACTAGATTTACACAATACTAAATAAAATAAAATAAAAACTAAAACTAAAAGTTAAAATGCGTCGTGGAATTCATCCGCATCGCATGCCTCTTGTGGTAGCGTTCCCAGAAGACTGGCAGCATTGCCACGTTGTATGGCAATGCTTAATCTCTGACCTAAAAAGAGGCCAGCCTTCTGGTCACGAGAAGCGTCGACCATACGCTTCGCAATCACTCTGAAGAGATTGCGGGCGCTCGGACCCCAAGGCCCAAACGTTTCGACTCCAAACGGCACAAATTCATAATCTCCAATGAGATTGGAGTATTTGCGCCGCTTAAGAGCCTCTGCAGAAGCTGCAGCAGCACCGGCACAGCCAGCCGTGCCAGGTATATGGGTAGGGGCAATGGTGTCGACGCATGTTGCGTCCCATACCAGAGTCCTACCCATTTTCCAAGGCATTAATGACATACCATCCGGTCTCTTGCCATCGTCGCATGCCAAACCGTTTGGTTCAAGCACAGCTGGCACACCAGCGGTGACAAGAGCACGGCGGATTATGTCGTTGAGGCTGGCGTGCCGTGGAATTCGCCCAGTGCTCCTGCAGCACGACAGGCCTTGGTGTCCGAGTCGGTCAACTGCTTCTCCACAACGGCATTGATGCGGAGAGACACACGGCGCACCTAAGCGGAGGCACGTCGCGATGCGGAAAGTAATGTCATCTAACATAGTCCCTACGTTAGATGACGGAAGAGCTTGTAACCAAAGACCCGATTTCCACACTCCAACTGCCAGTAAACGGGCACGCTCAGCAGCATTAGTGCAAGTATTTAATAAATTTTGTCTTACTAAGTTGCAGAGCGGCCCGTCCCACTGACGTTGTGAGAAAAGGTTCCCTGGGAGATCAGTGTTTTTTACTGTTTTTATTGCTTTATTTTGTGCTTCTTTTATGCTTGTTTTGTTATGTTTTGTCGTTTAAACAATAATTAGCTTTTTATTAGGTCGTTACTTATGAAATTGCTGAAATTTTCTCACAGATGCATGAGTTCGTTATTCCTGTAATTCAATAGCTATTGCCATTATTTATACTTTGTTTGAAAATTGATTTCAAGATTTTACAACTCTGTATTAAATTTTGTTTTTGTTGGCCGCCTGATAAATAAATTCGATCTTCAAAAACAGTACTTCCTAAATGCTATCCATTTTGATGATCAATTTCGTATTACTTTTTTAAAGCTGTCACTTTTCAACAATGTAATGAAAGTTGCTGTTAGCTTAATGTTGTCTCATTCATACACAAAAAAGTCATAAAATTTGGATTGGTCATTCCTAAAATAAATGCAAGAATGTTAATACTGCAAATTAGGTTTCCTCCAATTTCTTTAATAAAACGTCAATTTCATATGTAACGACCTATTATTAATTAGGTATATAGTATCTGATTTTTTTTTAGCAGGAGCTAGATGAAGCCTCTTCCAGCCCAGCGAAGCCAGCGCTAGGTACTCGTGCCCGGCATTATGCTAGACTGGCTGGCTTCTATTTAAGTGCCACATTAACTTGCATCCATTTAGCGTAATACCTATGTGTCAAACGCCACCCATATATAATTAAAAGGATAAGGCGTGTATTTTTGTGTTGTAATAAAATAAAATGTTTTTCGTCTTTCCTTCTTTTAGGTAGCGGTGGAGGAGGTAGCGGTGGAGGAGGTAGCGGTGGAGGAGGTAGCGGTGGAGGAGGTAGCGGTGGAGGAGGTAGCGGTGGAGGTGGCCACCACAGAGGTGGAGGTCACCATGGAGGAGGTCACAACGAAGGAGGAATCCACAGTAGTGGAGGAACTCGCGTTGGTGGACAGGGTGGCGGACACAGTGGAGGACATGGTGGCAGCCACAGTGGAGGACACGGCGGAGGTCATGGCGGAGGACACGGTGGAGGAGGAAGTCAAGGTGGAGGTAGCGGAAGAGGTAGCGGCGGAGGACATGGCGGAGGAGGAAGTCAAGGTGGAGGTAGCGGAAGAGGTAGCGGCGGAGGTAGCCGAGGTGGTAGCGGGGGCGGAGGAGGAGGAGGTAAAGGGGGAGGAGGAGGTCAAGGTGGAGAAGGAGGTCATGGTGTGGAAGGAGGTCATGGCAAAGGAGGTCACGGCGGAGGAGGTCGTGGAGGAGGAGGTCATGGTGGTGGAGGTCATGGCGGAGGAGGTCATGGCGGAGGAGCTCATAGCGGAGGAGGAGGTCGCGGTGGAGGAGGAGGTCGTCGCGGAGAAGGAGGTCATGGTAGTCATCACGGAAAAGGTGGAATCGGTGCTGGTAGCAGTGGCGGAGTTATTATCGGTGGAGGTGGACGCGGAGGTCATCACGGAGGTCGTGGAAACAATGGTGGAACCAGGATTGGTGCAAACCATGGGTTCAGATGGGGAGGCAGATGGGGAGGTGCCCGCTATGGCTTCACACGTGGAGGAAGATTTTGGTTCGGTACTCAGAAGGTAAGTTGACATTCAATTTGTGTAGTGAAAACCCCTTTACGGGCGTTTTTTATTGTTACTTGCAACACCGTTACTGACACTTCTATATACACACACTGGCAAAATTAGCGGAACACAAAAAAGGAGAGTATAAAATAGTTAGATTTATTTAAAAAAATAAAAATAAACATGAAACAACAGTTAAATTAACATGTTTTGACATTAATTTGCAACATCATACTTAAAGTTTAATAAAAAAAGACTTAACTGAACAAAATGCATTTTTCTTAGATTTCGTAGTGACAGAGAAACAGTTGAATTTTTTTGATTTTATGACGGTTTAAAATCAATTAACATACATACATACATATAATCACGCCTTTATCCCCAGAGGGTTAGGCAGAGGTGAATTAACACCCACATTTCACCAATCTGTATTCGGTCCCACGTAACAGGGGGTGAGCCTATTGCTGTATTCCGGGTAGGTACTATTGTTGACTCGAGCCAAGCATCTGAGGCTGAGTCTGGGCTGTACATATCTGTCTGATGTTAAAGTTAATCAGCCCTATCCCTTAGTCGCCTTGTACGACACCACATGGGAAGAGGAGGGGTGGCCCAAATTCTACTCTGTCGGGAACCAAAATAAATAATGCTTAATAACGAGTGTTTCCCCCTCGTGCCCTGATTAAGGTTTCAATCCGTCTGGGCATGCTTATTAGCTAACTTATAGCTAACTAGTTTATACCCTCCTTTTATGTGTTCCGCTAATTCTGCAGGTGTGTGTATATTGAAAGTTTATCAAGTATTCACTTCTTTTGATAACCCTGGAGTGCCACTTATTTTAAAATAAAACCCGTTATTTAGAACCCCGTTTGATTATTATCAAGGTATTAACGTATGAGTAAGGACCTTGATAAACCATTTTGAATTTTATCTTTTTTTATATATAGGACACGTCAATTTGACTTCACCTCGCCTGATGGTATGCTGAAGGCAAAGTCTCAGGAAAGAGGGCCACCATTATACGCAAGTGCCATGTTAACAATGGTGGCACTCAGCTTGACGGCCTCATCAGATGCTTTTTCATGCGCCGCTTAAAGGACCCGGGACTGTAGGAAGAGGGAAACACGTGAGCTGGCAAGGAATTCCAGGTCTTAATGGTGCGACAAAGGAAAGAGTCATCGTTTATTCTTGCTTGGTTCTTAGGTACAAATTAGAAGGAATTAAATTCGAAAAACAGTTGTGTTTTTTCTTTTCTTGTCATTAGCAATTGAATTTTAATGCTCTTCTTACAAAATTGGTTTTTATTTTACAGCGACGAAGGGCGCTCTCGTCTTTTGGTTTCTTGTGGAAAGGAATTAAAGGTATTTATTTTTAAATTTATGTTAATGACTTACTACTTTTTTTTATACCACTTCGGTGGAAGACAAGCACACGGCCCACCAGATGGAAAGCGGTTACCGTGGCCTATCGACGTATGCAACACCAGGGACCGTCAGTGTAGAATATAAAGCAGGACAAGGAGAGCGGGTGAGTTGGAGCTCTGTGTTCTGACTTCTCTAAAGTGGTTAACGTCCCCCGACCTCCATGAGCAAAGGCCTGCAGGGCGACCGATTTGTCACCCTAGCAGAAGTAAGTCGTGCTACCCCCCCCCCCCCCCCCCCCCTACAGGGTACGATAGGGACATCGTGCTACTCGCACTCGAGAGGCCATCTTAGAACCCGGGTTAGACCTGTGTCAGTTGAGGTACAAGGGAAAGGCCCATGGAGAAGGAAATGATAGCGGAGATGTTACAAGGGAATCGAGTCGCGAGCCTTCCATATGTCAAAACGACTCAATTGGTCTGTGACGTCACCATCCAGTTCTAGTGAAACGTCCTTGCGTTCGGTTGTCATTTTTGGTCAAAAGTTCAAGGATAAAAATAGCTTTAACCTGGTTTAAGAATGAAGTGTACAGTACAAGGATGTACAAAGTGTAAAAATAAATAATTTCAACATTTTAAGGGTATAACATTTCATCAGTAAGTCCACTATATTTAAATTTTAATTTTTCCGAAAAAAATGTCTTAACAGAACCATCTAGCGTAGAGAAGAAATAAGTAACCTAGTCTGGCATGTATACTAGTTGTAATAATAACTCAATTCATTTTATGAAAATGATCACAATAATCTCGCCCGACTTCATTAGCAATTTCAAAAATGTTAAATTATTTATTAAATGGAATATTTTGCTAAAATTGAAAATTAAAGTAAAAAAAATTGGGCCATCTGTCGGTATAAGGCCAAATCATTTAGCCCCCTAAATGATTTTGCTATAATCCAAAAGATGGCCTTATTTTTGAAAATTATTTCCTTAAAATAGATTATTCTAGAATTCTGTGTAGCGCTTAGTGGCGAATAGTCAAACTATATAACAAAAATGACAAGGTCTGTGTCTGTTCGGTTTCGCTATGACGCACTAGATGGAGACGTGGACGAGGTATGACGTCATGCCCCCCGCGTCTCCCTTCCCACCCGCATTTGGTCACGCGTTTTTCTTAAGAGAAATTTGACTGTGGCATCTCCGCTACTTAATCATATTCTGTCCTCCGTGGAAAGGCCTTATTGGACAACTCGAGACAAGAGCGCTTTTAGTCGGTTCGAGTCTGAAATAGCGCATCCATGGGTAATTTACGATTTAAAAATGTTTAAGGTTGTATAGAGATAAAAGCAGATGGCGGACGGCTAGTCCTGCTTACTCTGGAGGGGAAAAGGCGTGAACATACTTCATTTCTTACTACCTACTTACTAAATTATTAAATTTTACTCATATTTGCAGAGGGTCATCGAGCTTCTCTCATCTTCAAGGATTTATCCACAAGATGTAAGTTCTTTTTTATTATGACAACCTCATCATCATTTATCATCTTCATTCATCACCTTTCATCATCATCAGCAATCGTATTAATCATCCATCATCATCAATAATATTATTTCTTAAAAAAAAGCACCTATTATCTTCATTCATCGGCCATAATTCATCATCACCATCATCTTCCATCATCATCTATCATCAAGTCCAGAGTCCAGTTACTCCTTCTCATCCTTTTAATTTGGCTTAAACAGCTTCAATGGGAATAACAACCACCTGACCTTACAACCCCGAGGGCTTAATAATAAATATGCCTTGCTATGATTTATATTAATTTACTAGTTAATGCCTACAGCTTCACACGTATAGACTTTGGTTATTACGAATTTTACTGATATCTCCGGTTTTAGCCAACCGAACGGGATTTAACTTACGTAAGCTTTTTAGCCTTACCAAGACCTTTCTAACGATAAAACCACATCAAAATCCGTTCAGTATTTTTTAAAGATCTGTCTGATCTATTAATTTACAAAAATAACATGATTTAATGGTCTTTTTTTAAAATTCTAGCTGCGCCTAACGACATAGGAGACGTATTGGACTTATATGCTACCAGTAAGTTCTTTTTTTTTTGTTTTTGTGAATAAAATGAAGAAAAGAAGTGTATAAAGGTTATAAAAGTATGAACATTCTAAATTTAAAAAAAAAAGATACATAATCTAGTTCTAATATAGTACTCTGAGTTTCTTGCTGGTATCTTCTCAGTAGAACCTACCTACCGAATTAGCGAAATAATCAATTTTCCAATGGTTATCTACTTTATTTAATATTTTTTTATGCTTTCTATTATAATATAATATTTTTTTTCATAATTGTAAAATTTTGACGTTCATAATGTGCTTTTTATGTGCCTAAACTGAATAAACGAAATTGATTCTTTGATTCTTTGCAAATAAAGAGACAAGTATTAAGAAACGTTTCATTAATAAAAACAACATTAGGTATTATTAATGTTTACATGATCCAAGAATTTTTTAATTTCAACAGTGTAATACAGACACGACCACTTTACTTAAATACTCGTAGATAAGAAAGATAGTACTTAGTTTTAAAGAATTAATTGTTTTAACCACAATAACTAAAATATAATTCATTCCACAGGTTCGTTTGGGGTGTCTGCAATTTTGGATTCCTGGATTTCTGGATGTAAGTATATGATGAGATCTCTGTATTATCTGTTACAGTTAGAAGTTTTAGTTATAACTAGTTCTACATAAGAAGAACTAATATTACCCACTTAGAACTCGTTTTACCTTGTTAGAACTTTACATAGTCAGAACTAGTTTCAGCTAGTTAAAACTAGTGTTACTCAGTTAGAACTAGTTTAAATAATTCCCTTTGTTAAAGTTAGAATTATTTAAGTAATGCTTCAACTTAAATTATTTACTGCAACCATGCATTTAACTAAAATTGGATTTTAATTAGTCATTTTAAACCTTAGATGTAGATAGATAGATAGATAACTCTTTATTGTACACCAACATTAAATTACAAGAGACAGTAGTACGGATTACGGCAGCTATTGTTAAATGCACAATGGGCGGCCTTATCGCATACATTAATGTTCTTATTTTGTATTTGCAGTTGGCAAGCTATGGGCATCCCGTGAGTATTTTCTTCATATTTTCATTTTATAACTTTTATATAATACTTATTATTTTTAAACATAACGAATAATGAAAAATATTTTGAAACTTAAAAGCATCAAACACAGACGCGTTTCTATCGATTGAATATATTGCACGCGTTTTTGCGATAACTGTTTTTAAAGAATTATGGATTAGTTATCCGTGTGGTGACGGAGAAAGAATACAAGTATCACCACCCCATCTCATCAAAATAGGCGACTAAATGATAAATATGCAGATGATATCACTGCAATAGAAGGAAAAAATTGAAATAAAACCTTGTAGCAACCCGTCTCGTCAGCGTGGAAACAATAAGCTAAAGTCTCCTAGCATCGGATGTGGCCTATGTCCAGCAATGTACTGCAATATGTTATTTGATTGATTGATTGATGTATTATTATACGGATACGATGACACACGCACGCAGTTTTTGTACGAATACGGAATAAGCGCAATAACACATGCGGTTTTATCGCTCGATAATAACGCGTCTGTGTGTTTGAGGTTATGGTTTTCCATGTTTTTATTTTATGATTCTTTTGAAATTTTCATTAATATATGTATTTATTTATAGATAAATTCAGACAATATTTTAAGACAAATTTCATTATTTGTTTAGAAATAATAAATTAATTGTATTGAATTGTTAACTGATGGGTTCTATTTCATTTTTCTAGTCGTCCTTGCGTCCATCAAGGGCTACTACTGCTTGGATCGTACCTTATATGAAGAAATAGTCAACAACCCTGGTATGTACTATTTTTATGTTAAAGGAATATATTACTTCAAAAAATAAATTCGTCTACTGCGTTTACCTCAATCGCGGACACACAAACAAACAGACCTGAATCTCAAAATAAATATTTTGGTGTTCATAATCGATAAATTAATCTAACATAACCCAAGATTTTCTTTTAAATATCTTCAATGTGCAGACACGACTACTTTTTGATTTGGTTTGTTTATACTTTCCAGGATCTGTCTGCAATGACAACTACGGTAGCAAGTGGGGTATCAAGGCTGAACGAGAAAGTTCTGCCTATTCTAGACCCTATGATTATTTTGTTGCATTCGGAGTGGATGATATCTCAACGAAATTCAACGCTTTGCTGAATGATAACTCTATTTCAAGCATTGATGATTTAACTGGTAAGTCTATTTTATTAAGCAAGCATAAGAACAGTGGGCCGGTAAAATCTGTCGAAGGACCGATGGCCGTCATGGAAGCAAACGAATCCTAATCTTAGAGAGGAGAACATGAGAAAGTATACATAAGGTGGGATGTACCCTAGCCAGGTGGGATGCACCCTAACCAGGTGGACTGACGATCTGATAAAGGAAGCTGGGACAGGCTAGATGCGGAGGATTAGGAGCACAAACATTGGGAGAGGTCTATGTCCGGTAGTGGTCTGCAATACGCTAATTGATTACAGGAAATATAGAATCATCATCCTTGCGTTAGTCATGGTCACATCCGAAGCCTCCACCTTGGAGTCTAGGATCCGCTTAAATATGATGTGGCTTGATTTTTTCGGCTTTATTAGAAGTGACTGCCGTATGACCTTGCAGCCTAAGTTGCGGTCAGTGGCCAGCCATTAAGAGAGCTGTTCATTACCCATATAGGCTTCTGTGTTGAACTAACAACTATTGACAGCCGGGGTTTAATGTACCCTTCGAGGCATGGAAGCCTTCAGATGTAATACCACTAAGCGGTCACCCATCCTAAAAGTAATCTCACACAGGTAGCTTAGCCTATTTGTTTACCAAATAGTGAGGGCACCTGATGGATTTTTTCGTTACAAAATGATATTATTTTTCTTTTTTTTTCACAGGTAATCAGAAGATAATCGCTCAAGCTATATACGAAAGTTTCCAAGATGGAAGGTTCACTAGTGAGTCTTTTGTTATTGTTTATTTGGGTTTTGTTTATCTTTCTTCTTTTTTTTCTTGCAATTCTAGCACATCTAATATTCTTCTATATCTCTAATATAATAAATATTATTGTTATTTCAGGTGATTATTCCTGGTCAAGCAAAGATATCAATTACATTTTCACCAGAGGTATGTTGCATTGTTTTATTGTTTCCTCTCGTCAAAAGTCATCAATCGTCATATTTTATATCAATAATAACGTGCCCCACACAGGCACGTTATTATCGATCAACGCACTGGATGCATTATCATTAGTTAATTACCGGACACGTTGCTTTCGGTTGATAACACCAGACACGTTATTATCGGCCGATAATATCGGACGCGTTGTTATCGGTCAGCGTATTCAATGCGTTATTATCAGTCAACAATTACCAGACACGTTATTCTTGGTTGATAATATCGGATACGTTGCTATCGGTCGACAGTATAAGACGCGTTATTATCGGTTCATAATACCGGACGCGTTATAATTGATTGATAATATTGGATGCGTCGCTATCGGTCGATAATATCGGACACGATAATACAAGACGCGTTGTTATCGGCCGATAATAACGCGTCCGGTTCCTTACATACGTTAATATTGCACCAGTGTATTATGGAAACTTTAATGTTTTTTAAATATTTTTTTTTAATTTTCAGTGATACTCAATGTGGGAGCTATTGGTGGAAGTTACTATACTCCTCGTAAGTAAAATTTATTCTTTAAACTTATAAAATACTAGACTTATACCTATGTATTAATTTAAAGGAATTTTATATTGAATGAAGGTAATATTATTATTAATATACAATATTATTTTGCAGTTGCGGACATGATTAGTAAAGACTTAATAGAATATGGCAGCTACTACGGAAACGATGACAACGGCTTGGGTAGGTATCAAATAAATGTTCTATTTTAAGTATTTTTTTAAGAGAATATTACCTAAGCTATGTCGTATGAAGTTAGTGAACATGACTGCTACGCTACTGCTACGTTACGTTCGATTCCCGCTCAGTACAAATATTCGTAACATACAGAAACTCACGCCTTTATCCCCGAAGGGGTAGGCAGAGGTGCTAGCACCCACATTTCGCCAGTTTATGTTTAAGTCCCAATGTCATAGGCGGCGAGCCTATTACTATCAACCGGGCACTTATAAACCTGTGATAAATACACTCATAACTTCGAAAAGCTTCGAAAAGTCATTGGTGTGTGCCATGGTAAAACCTGGGATCGAACCCGAGACCTCGTCTCAGCAGTCCATTACCTGTACCACTAGGCTACCGCGGTTAATATTCTTATGCATGAATATGTCTATTTGCAATAGTCTAGGTGTATTCTTGCCTCGGAGAGCACGTTAAGCCGTCGGTCCCGGTTGCCATACAAACATCTTTGGTATTAGGTCCGTAGTATTAACGACGTAGCCCAGCGGATTAGCTCGTTTGAAGTAGCAGTGGGTGGGACACATAGCGCGCAGAACAGATGGCCGATGGAGCAAAAAGGTTCTGGAATGGCGACCGCGTACGTACAAACGCCCAACGGCCAGGTGGAAGGTCATTCAAGGTTGCTGGGAAGAGCTGGATGCGGGCTGCTTTAGATCGGTCGTCCTGGAAGTCTATGGGAGAGGCCTATGTTCAGCAGTGGACTATGTGTGGCTGATTTGATGATGATGATGATTAGTTGCAGCCCTCAAAAGCTGACTACAGAATTGCAATATCGGCAATTGGTTGTGGAGGTTTGATGACAGTCAATCCACGGGCATTGCAAAAATTGCCATTTAATTTTAGACCTAATTTAGAAAGACTTCAAGTCCAAAGTAAAATGAAATAGAGTTAATTACATTTTTAATTCACTCGACAAGATACCATTTTATTTTAAACTTTAACATTATTTCAGTAAAGTTTAAACTTAAATGACATTTTTGTCAGTTTATGTAGTACGACAGTAAAACTAGCGGAATCAAAACTTTAATTTTTATTATTTGTAGTTACGTCCTTTTTTTTTTTTTTTTTTTTACGTGCGGGAAATCCCCACGGATACCCGCCCCTCCGGAGCCGGAGGAGTAGGTTATGTCGGACTCGAACCGACTAAACCGCACGCCGTCTGTGGGTCGTGGTGCTAGGCCGAAGGTGAGGTTGTCTTGCGACATATCCCTCGCACCCCGGCTGACCCAGGGCCATCCCTTTCGGTCTGGCCCTCCTCGGGAGGTGGGGACCACGCCGTCCCCGACTCAACCCCGGTGTGGGGAGGCGCGCAACGTCCTACGATGCGCGCCGCCGCCGTGGCCTGCTTCTGCTAGGGTGACGGGCGGCTCCACCCGTCACCCTCTGTAGTTACGTCCTTAGAGCTTTTTAAAAATATGCTTATTATATTCTGTTGCAGATTTTACCGGCTCATATGAATATATCACGAAGACATTAAAAACCGTCACTAAACATAATTGGAATGGTGTTATTCAAGAGTGTTCTTCTGAGCAATATGATAATACAGTTGAAAATGAATCTAACGATGATGTTTCTGAGGAATATGACGAAACTAATGATACAGACTCTGGTGAGAAATCAAGTTCATCAGAAAGAAAAGGTAGTAAGTCAACCTCTACAAGTAAGTCTAGAGGCTCAAGTCAGACTAGAGGATCACGCAATTCATCCAAATCAACAGACACTTCAACTACTAAGGACTCTGATGAGGAAGACGATGATGATGAAGACGATTCATCTACTTCTGTAACATCTGGATCTACTTCTAGAACTAGCACAGGTAAAAGCAAAAAAACTAATCGCAATAAGGGCAAGAAGAACAAAGGGTCCAAGAATATACGTAGAAAGGATGATAGTTGTGAAGACGATGAAGTTTCTTATGATAAAGAAAAGAACACCGGTAGGAGTAGAGATAGTAAGAGAGATCGAAATAAGGTATCCAAAAACTCTAAATCTCGTAGCACTAAAGAAGGAAAATCGCAAGCCCAAACGAGATCGAAAAGTGAAAAATCTTCTAAAACAAATAAAACGAAAGGAAAAAAAGAAACAAAGCATACTAAACGACGCAGGGATGATGACGATGATGAAGATGACGTCGAGGACGAGAATTATGACGATGATAATAATGGCAAAACTGGACAAGGAGGTGGCAAAACTGGTAAAAATAAAGATAAAAATGATCGAAAAGGTAGTAAATCCAAAGGTGACAGAAATAAACAAAGAGGTACCAAAAACGATAAGAAAGGTAAGAGTTCGTCTACTGCCACATCTGGTTCATCCAACACTCAATCCAGTGGCACAAACAGTCAGTCATCTAATACGGCGTCTACTACCAGTAAACAAAATATCAATGGAAAAACTAATCGTGATAACCGATCTGGCGATAATGATGACGACCAATCAAATGAAGACGACAATGATGAAAATTGTGATGACAAAGGAGATGATGGCAATAATAATAATGGCAGTCGAGATAAAGGCAAAAAGAGCAAATCTGCTGGAACTCAGAAGTCTGGATCTAAAACAAATTCGACATCAAAATCTCAAAAATCTAAATCCATTAGCGAATCGAAAACCAAGTCAACCAGAAAATCAAATAACGATAACCGTTCAACCAGCAATTCAAATAAAAACGATAGTGATGACGATAATAACGATGGTTATGACAATGACGGTGATGACAATGACGGTTATGACAATGATGCTGCAGGACAGGTACGGCGAGGAGGTCAGGTACGGCGAGGAAGTCAGGTACGGCGAGGAGGTCAGGTCTCTGGACAAAATAAAATAGAGGATTGTGATGATGATGAAGGTTTTCAGTCAAAAGATAAAACCAATGTAAATAAATCAGGATCCAGATCAGGTTCTACCAGCGATAGCTCATCAAGCAATAATTCTGGCTCATCTAGCTCATCGACCAGCACAGATAGTTCCAATAGAGCGTCTGGCTCTAATAATGACGATGACACTAACAGCTCAAACAACTCTTCAAACTTAAACAGCAATGACAACTCCAACAACTCCAGCGGTTCCACGTCAAATGACAACAGTTCTTCAAATACTAACAGTTCCAGCGGAATTACAAACACTGGTGGTTCATCTAATTCTAACAGTGGATCAGATAGCAAATCATCCAACTCCGGTAGTGGATCATCTACAAGTTCTAATGATGGATCAAATACTGAAGATGGATCAGATTGTAGTGACGGATCGGGTTCTGATAGGTCAGACTCTACCAGTTCACGCTCTGGTGACCGATCAGGTTCAAGTGTAAATTATGAAAAAAGAGATAATAAAGAAAGCAGTTCATCAGCAGGCGGTGGTGGGGCGTACAAAGGATCTATGAAGAAAGATGGCTCTGAGACTACTATTCAAGGAGATGAGGCTCACAAACAGTCTAAAAAACAAAGTGCAAGCAATTATGAAAGTGGTAGTCAGGATGAAAATGGGTACACGTTTAAAAGTGGGGATAGTAGCTCAACGTCTGACGATAGTTCCTCGGCACAAAAGCAAAAGAAAGTAGTCAAAAATGATGATGGTTCTGAAATGTCATTCGAGAGCTCACAGTACGATGAAAGCTCAAATTCAAGTTCTAGCTCAAGCAGTTATTCTGAGACTGTCAAATCAGATTCATCTTCCGATTGAAATGTGGTTGAAACGAACGATTAACGACTAAAGCAAGCGTAAGGATATTGCAAATTTAATTTTAATAAACGAGCATTATAAAAATAAACTGTCTTTAATTTAAAGCTTGGATCAACACTTATTTATCAACGTCTTTTCGAATTTTTAGCTGTATCTGTTAATCATTTTCTTATGTTTTGTAAAATCCGTAATCAGAGCGATGGTCCTTAATAATTCTACGTCTACACTACCTTACGATCTACTGGGCTGTTACCGCAACAATTATGACAGTATATTTGCCGACAAAACTGCGTGAAGTGGCAACCGAGATATTATGTCAATTAAATAGGCAGTTAATCGTAGCTATACGTTTTAGAGATTATTTTATTTAGTTTATTTTATTTTATCATTTTAGGAAAACTTACAGCTAAAAGATAACAATAGGTACATTCATATTAAATATTGAAGGCCATTTACAAGTTTTCACCAATAACATTTTTTTATAAAATTATAAAAGATTCAAGGGCAACACAATTTTATGGGCAATTTTACATTTAGGTAAAGTAGATAGTTATATTAAGTATTAACAATAGTACATTACTACAGAGGCCGGGATGAAAGGGGTTGCCGGCCGAAGAC
Organism: Eilema caniola; assembly: GCA_949126895.1. Taxonomy (NCBI): domain Eukaryota; kingdom Metazoa; phylum Arthropoda; class Insecta; order Lepidoptera; family Erebidae; genus Eilema; species Eilema caniola. The sequence continues at coordinate 1,654,124 of OX421487.1, forward strand.
ATATAGACGGCCGAGCGAAGCGAGGCCGGATAGGTCTGAGGCAGGCAACCCCATATATCCCGCCGAGGTATGTATAGTGCTTTTCTCAAACATGCCAACGAAATAAACAACAAAAAAATTAAAGATATATTTTTTTTTTAATACGCATAGTGGCAGAGTGTCGATGCCTTTGCCACAAATTTATGTGAAATCGAAATTAAAAAAGAGGACTTTGCCGGCCTAGGCCTGCAAGGTTTGTATGAAATTCCATTGCCGGCCTCTGGTCCTAGCCGCGCCTGAAACGTCATACTTCGCAGCCTATTAAGAGGAACGTAATGTCAATATTTCATTGCATGTTTGAGAAAAAGTAATTTACTAATGCATAAAGTAGTGGTCAAATAATGCTTTCTTTACTTTAGAAACAATAGTGAAGAATAAATCCATGTCAACATCCCGACATGCCGCATTGTACGTACGGCAGGCTCGTAACAGGTAAGAATTTTGTCTGTAGGTAGTTCTTGCCATAATAAGGTGCAGCAAGTTTTTCCTTACGTAGAAACAATGATGGCCCGTAAAAGCCTACCTACATATCACTGTTGCGTAGCCCGAATATAAGTGACAAGGCAATCGTCAATAGTAACGTGGAAGACGGTAGATTTCAATTGGTTATTATAAAAGGTAGAAACTGTCAGACAACTAGACTAATTTAAATATGTGCTCAATTAAGCCACGTACGCACGTACGAACAAACCCTTAGTTATCTCTACAAGTTCTTGAGTCCAAAATCTTTAATAGGTATAATAAAAATGACGGGAATTAACGCGATCATGGTATAGGTACTTAAATACCTTTGATGTGAACCCCCATAATTAGAACTGAAACACAAAAATTTCTTTTTCATTAAACCCAAAACTTATATCATTAAAAGAACGAGAGTTTACGCGATCATGGTATAGGTACTTACATCCCTTTGATTGCCTGACGTTTCGACCAGGTTACACCGGCCGTGGTTTTTTTTTTTTTTTTTTTTTTTTACGTGCGGGAAATCCCCACGGACTCGAACCGACTAAACCGCACGCCGTCTGTGGGTCGATGTGCTAGGCCGGAGGTGAGGTTGTCTTTTGACATATCCCTCGCACCCCGGCTGACCCAGGGCCATTCCTCTCGGTCTGGCCCTCCTCGGGAGGGGGGACCACGCGGTCCCCGACTCGCCCCCGGTATGGGGGGGGCGCGCATCGTCCTACGATGCGCGCCGCCGCCGTGGCCTGCTTCTGCTAGGGTAACGAGCTCCACTCGTCACCCTCAGGCCCGCGCTCATGGGGGGCGGAGGTCGGTTTGCGCCCTCCGACGCCCGAGCCGCCTTCGAACGCGGCGAGCGATGTCCGCGAGTCTTTCTCGCTCGCTGCGCCGCGCCCGCTCTGCTGTCTCCTTCACGAGCATGACCTGCTCGCAGAAGGAGGCGCTGGCCGCCCACGCATCCGCGCAGCGGACCATCGCCGCGAGCAGGGTGGAGAGCGTGAGCACTCTCACCCCCAGGGCCGTCACAAGCTCCCGCCTCGGCGCTTCAAACGCCGGACACTCGGTGAGCGTGTGCAGCCCCGAGTCCACGCTCGCGTCGCAGTGATGGCACTCGGGCGTTGGCTCTATGCCCATCAGATGCAGGTACCGCCCGAAGTTACCGTGTCCGGTAATGACCTGCGTCTGACGGTACGAGAGGCCACCGTGTGGCCTCTCTAGCCACTCCCCCATGATGGGTCTTACCGCCGCAATCACGGCGTGCCCTGCGCGTGGTTGCTCAAGTCGTAGCTCCCACTCGGTCACCATGGCCCTGTGGAGCCGGGACTTCTCGGCCCGAATTTCTTCGGGCTCGGGATCGAGTCCCCGCTCCCGCGCCTCCTTTCGGAACCGATAGAGTGCCGAAAGGGTCCTCGCTTCCAGGATCCACGGTAGCGATCCGGCCAGGAGACTCGCCGCTTCAAAGGATATCGTGCGGTACCCTCTGATGGTCCTGGAGGCCGTCGTCCTCTGCGCCGCGTGGAGCAGAGGCAGGAATCTGGCTCCCAGGGTGTCCGCCCATACGGGGCACCCATATAGGGCCATGGACCGCACGACACCCGCGTAGAGTCTCCTGCAGGAGTCCTCTGGGCCCCTCAAGTTGGGCAACAGCCTGCCCAAGGCATTCGCCGTTGCCACCAACTTGGGGCGCAGACTTCGGAAATGTTCTCCGAAGTCCCATCGACCGTCAAGCACCAGCCCCAGGTATTTCAATCGGGGCTTGATGTCGATGGGAGTGCCTCCCACTGTAAGGCTGGCTCCCGGGTCTGGCCTGCGCCGAGGGCCATGAAAGAACATGGCCTCGGATTTGTGCAGAGCCACCTCGAGACCCAGCCGCCGGATCCGTTCCACGACTTGAGCAACCGCGGCCGTGGCCCTCAGGGTCGCCTCGCGGTGTGTAGCCCCGCCCACCGTCACCAGCGTGTCGTCCGCGTAACACGTGACGGTGGCACCGTACGCGAAGTCACCGCGAAGCACCCAGTCGTAACCGATGTTCCACAGCAGCGGCCCCAGGACCGATCCCTGTGGAACACCGCACGACATCTCGCGCCTACCGACTCCGGTCGAACTCGGGTAGACGACGGCTCTCCCCGTCAGGTATGCCCCGACTATGCGGCGGAGGTAGAGAGGCACATCGTGATACACGAGCGCCTCTCTAATGCAACTCCAGGGCAAGGTGTTAAACGCGTTGGAGATGTCCAGGGACACCGCCAACATCACCTCGCCCCGAGCGACCGCACCCTCCGCCAGAGTCCTCACACGCATGATGGCATCTACAGTGGAACGCCAACGGCGGAACCCGAACTGGGTATTCGCCAGGTCCGGCCCCACTCTAGAGAGATGCTCGACGAGGCGCTTGGCAATGACTCTCTCGAAGAGCTTGCCCACCTCGTCGAGCAGCACTATGGGCCGGTACCCGGACGGCTCGTCCGCCGGGCGCCCCATCTTGCGGATGAGGACCAGTTTCCCCGTCCTCCACATCTTCGGAAACTGGCCCCGCTCCAAACATGCGCTGAGGAACCCTCTCAGTCGGGGTTCGAGACCGTCTTCCTCTAGAGCTAGGACCCACGCGCGGCCTGGAATGCCGTCGGGTCCCGGGGCGGTGTTCTTTTTGGCTCCAAGCCTTCGCACCGCCAGCTCTAGTTCTACCCGAGTGACCTCGGGCACATCGTCGTCAATCACCGCACCGGGCGCCATAGGCGACCGAGTCGGCGGAGCCATCTGCGGCGGAACATGTTCCGCTCGCGCCGGGAACAGGGTTTCGACCACTCCCCCGAGCAGAGCCGGCTCGAGCACCTGGGTCAGCGGAGGGGCCCGGGGGCGCAGCTTTTGTCTTACCATAAGGTAAGGCCGCCCCCATGGGTCCCGCTCCAGCGTCTCCAGGAGCTCCCGGTAACAAGCGGCCTTGGACCGCTTGATCTCCGCTCGGAGGGCATTCCTGGCCTCCCTGTATCCCTCGTGAAGCTCCGCCAGTCGGGGCTCCGAGTCTGCGGGGCGGCTACGCCTCCTACGGACGACGACGCCAGGGGCGAACGGTGGATGGAGGCCATGATGGCCTCCAGACAACACCGCGTCCGCTCCTCATGAGCCGCCTGCCGCGCCTCCTGTGCCGCCTGAGCCGCCGCCATCCGCTTTTCCATGGCGGCCAAAGCCGCCATGCAGGCCTCCAATGGGCCCGACGGCTCTGCGGGCTGGGTCAGCTCCAGCCTTCGGCAGCACAGCGGCGAAATGTCCCGCTCTTCCGGCCGCTCAGGCGACTCGTCCCGCAGGGGCGACCTCGATCGCGCCGGCGACGTCTGCCCTCTGAGTACCGGCTGCGCCGCCGACATGCGTGCCGCCGACCGCGTGACACGCCCTTCCGGCAGCCTGATGAGCTCGACCCGGCGTTGGCCCAGCTGGGACCGCTCCTCGCGGGCCTCAGCCAGTTCCGCCCTCAACAGGTCGAACTCATCTACCAGGCGCCTCACCGCCTGACACAAGCGGTCCTCCTCCATCCCCAGAAGCTCTGCGCGGGCCACAAGCAACCCCTGCAGAGCCTCCCTTGCTTCCCGGGACGTTCTTTCACCGGGAGAGGGCGCCGCCGAGGTGGAGGAACTCGGCGGCGCTGGGGCACCCTTCTGGGCCGGGGCGCGCACCTCAGGAGTGGGCCGCTTGCCGCCCCGCGCTTTTCGGCGGCTGACCGCTAGCAGCTTGGGCGGGGGGGGGGCGCAGCATCTCTTCGCCACTATGGCTGCTGCCGCTGCTTGAAGACGAGTCGGTGAGCGTGAGCTCGAGGTCCGACTCCGTCTTAGGTGGGCGAGGAACTTTTTTTCTGGCGCACCTCTTACGCCATATAGCCTTTCGGGTCTGCTTTCCCATCGGGCTGCTGACCCTGCTATCAGTGGCGGTGTCGAAATTCTCCGACACCGCCTGGGACGCGACTTCCGTGTCATGGTGCTGCGCGACCTCCGCGCAGACTGTTTCGCTTGGTGATGGTTTTTTGGTTTTAATTAGTTTACACCGGCCGTGGTCACAGGCTGACTGGCTCAGCGGTGCACGCCCGCCGCCTTCGAGTCCGTGATATAGTAGGTTCTTCATCTACCCGCGCATTTTCTTTTCGCCATGTACCAAACTGTCCTGTGTCTACCCGACTAGTCGGATAGACACCGGACAGTTTCCTTACAGAAAAGGGACACTGTGAGTGTGATGTGGCGAAAAAAATCAATCGAAAATGTGTAGATCTATCCTGCCTATCCTATAACTAATCCTTAAAAATATCTTAAGTACGCTAAGAAGCTTCGTAGCTTAGCGGTAAGCGCTTCGACTGTAAGTCCTTATGATTTCAGATAGTACCGGGTTCGAACCTGGGCTTCTGACACTTTATGTGATTATTTTTTCTTTTTGCAATTTATTACTTTTTGTGATTACTTTTTTTTTTTGTAATTTATTAATTTCTTCTGACACAAAATTAGCAGAAAATTAGTGATAGGTTCTATGATTGGCGCTATATTATAGGTATGGTATGGTATGGTATGATCTTTTTATCTTTTTCTCTGTATATAACGAAGAAAGAAAGAAAGAAAAAGTTTGCACTTCTGCCGGCTCTCACGGAGTGCAACCCGTCTTTTTTTTAAATATCTCTAATGTACAGACACGACTACTTTGCAATTATATAATATTGGGCGGGCCACATAGTGCGCAGAACAGATGGCCAATGGAGTAAAAAAGTTCTGGAATAGGGACCGCGTACAGGCAAATGTAGTGTAGGTCGCCCAACGGCCAGGTGGAAGGACGACCTCATCAAGGTCGCCGGGAAGCGCTGGATGCGGGCTGCTTTAGATCAGTCGTTCTGGAAGTTTGTAAGAGAGGCCTATGTTCAACCCTTTTTTCCCTAAGACGGTAGTATAGGAGAATTTGGATAGATTCAGGTGTGGCCCGTTGGCTCAGTGGTCAGAGCATTCCCCCTGTAAGGGAAAGATCGTGGGTTCGAGTCCAACCTGGGCATTCACTTTTTCCTATCTCAATCGATTTGAAAAGTTAGCATGCTTCAAAATTTCATTCAAAGTTACATAATATATGATGTTGGTTCCCGGTAGAGTGGAATGGGTGTCATAGCTGGCGAATAAGGGAATAGGATTATTCTCCATCCGCCAGTAAAGGTACAACCCTTGACTAAGTGTCCGCTTAACGAGAATAGGCTCTGTTTCTATCATGATGGTTAAATGTTAGTGTTAATACACCTCTGCCTACCGCTTCGGGGATACACAGGCGTGAATATATTATTATGTATGTAATGTAGATACATAGGAATATGTATTTTTTTTATATAGGACACGTCAATTTGACTTTACCTCGCCTGATGGTAAGCTGAAGGCAAAGTCTCAGGAAAGAGGGCCACCATTACATACACGTGCCATGTTAACAATGGCGGCACTCAGCTTGACGGCCTCATCAGATGCTTTTTCACGCCCCGCTTAAAGGACCCGGCACTGTAGGAAGAGGGAAACACGTGAGCTGGCAAGGAATTCCAGGTCTTAATGGTGCGAAAAAGTCACCGAACCGCTTGGTTCTTGAAGGAATGTTCTGCACTGTATAGGGGTGACATCTAAGTCCTGCACGTGTCGTCCTGTGTAGGAAGGGAGAGGGTGGGATTAATTGGAATAGCTCTTCAGAACATTCACCATGGTAGAGACGGTAAAATACTGTAAATTTCTGTTGGTCAATTGGAATAAGGTATTTGGGAAACCGGGTTTAACCACATAATCAAAGTTTAAACCATAAAATTTAAGTGGGGACCTTTGTCCCTTCAACGCATTGCGAGGGTGCGATTAGACACGCCCGGTAACTTACCGGGGAACAATGACTTCAATCTATACTGTATTTTTACTAGCGGCCACCACGACATCATACGTGGATTGGACTTAAAAAAAAGACGGGTTGCACTCCGGGAGTGCCGGCAGAAGTGAAAACTTTTTCTTTCTTTGTTTCTTCGTTATAAACAGAGAAAAAGATAAAAAGAACATACCATAACATACCATACCATACCTATAATATAGCGCCAATCATAGAACTTATCATTAATTTTCGTCTAATTTTCTGTCAGAAGAAATTAATAAATTACAAACAGAAAAAATAATCACAAGGAGTAATATATTACAAAAAGAAAAAATAATCATAAATAGTAATAAATTACAAAAAGAAAAAAAAAACACAAAAAGTGTCAGAAGGCCAGGTTTGAACCCGGTACTATCTGAAACCATAAGGAATTACAGTCGAAGCGCTAACCGCTAGGCTACGATGCTATTTATCGTATCTTGCAAAATAGACAGTGTATAGCTAATGTTGTATGACATCAGTCGTCGGTTACGGTTCAAAGGTCAAGTGATCCTGACGCTCGAGTTTAACAATTTTTACCCATCCAACGCCGCTAAAGAAGTTTTCACTTCAAAAACCACGGGTTGCACGCCGGGAGTGCCACCAGAAGTGAAAACTTGAAAATTAAGCAAATCGAATAATAAGCTATCTATCCACTATTTTTAGGAATTAAAATGCAGACAATAAAACAAATAAATATTATTGATAAAAAGTTACTTTTATTTCTTTGCTTCTCATTTTGAATAGGGTAAATGTTCAAATAAAAACAAACATAGGTATTACACGCAATCAAAAATAACTTCATATCATAATTAAAAAAATTATCGCCACATTGGAGCCGATCTCATGACATTTGATGTAGTGGAGTAAATAAGGGCAATTTCCGCCTCCAGACCAAATAGCCTTAGTAAGTTTGGTTCGAAATTGATTATCTTTTGCTAGTGTCCGTCTTACGAAATTTCGAGGTCACGTGGTCTCGCGTCAGGTCACCCCTGACGGCCACGTGTCCTGACGCGAGTTTAACACTTTTTACTCGCGAGTTTAACGGCGTTGTTTAAAGAAATCTGTCTTTCCGTCCGTCCATCCGCGATAAAAGCTATGCAATAGCTTAAAAATTACATTTAAAAAAAGACTTTAAAAACTTAAAGAAAAAGAACTGAAGTTATAGGATTTACTGATGTTTTAGAAGACGAATTTGTTTAAATGTCGTTTTATTTTTTATTTTTAACATTTCAGTGTTTGTAATAGGTTGTTCTTAAATTTTTTATTAATTTTAGTACTTAAACCCTGTCCAGCATTAGCCCAGCATGCCTTCAACCATAGTTTTTGAGTTTTGTTTCATAAGATTGACATAATGCTCTCAATAACATAAACGAGATAAATGGTATGGCGCGGCTGTGGACGTCAGAGGTCGTAAATTCGATTCCCATTCAGTGTAAGTATCATAAAAGGAGCAATATCGTACTGGCAGGCATCAATTTCTGGCCCACTAAAAATAAGATTCTCAAAATGATAGATAATTTTGGTTAGATATAAGTCTTCAGCAGATTTTGCAGCTTCGTGGTGGGTGACAAGTTTTCAGCTTGCCTCAAATACCTACTCAAATATTAGTGCCAGCTCTCGGACTATACGCGTATCATATTATATTTGACTAGCTTTTGCTCGCGGCTACGCCTGTGTGTCGGTTATCGCGACCAAACATAGCCTAGGTCCTTTTTCAAGGTCTAATCTACCCGTATACCAAATTTCAATAACATCGGTTCAGTGGTTTAGGCGTGAAAGACGGACAAACAGGCACACACACACCCACACACACACTTTTCGATTTATAATATTAGTATGGATAGCCTCTGTGGCGTGGCGGAAGTGAACGCGGCCGCTAATATAAGCAGGAGGCGCGGGTTCGATCACCGCTCAGTGCAAATATTAATTGTTTGCATGAATATGTGTATAGCATATTATGTACTTATATATGTAAGTTGTTTTTTTTTTTATATAGAACATGCTTTTTTTTAATAATAAATAAATAAATATTCCACAACATTTCACACAACGCTATCTAGACCTATGGTAAGCATAGCTTAACTAGCTTGTGTTATGGAATCTAGAATGCGGATAAAAATACTTAGATACTTTTTTTTTGTAAATACATACATATTATACATATTGAAACACCCAGACCAATGCAAATATACATATTCATGCATACAAATATTTGCACTGAGCGGGGATCGAACCCGCGCCTCTTGCGTAGCGGCCGCGTTCACTACCGCCACGCCACGGAGGCTGTCAAGACTTCACCTCGCCTGATAGTAAGCTGAAAGGGAAGTCTCAGGGAAGAGGGTCACCATTGCAATGTGTGATACGCTTTCATTAGCTTGATATGTACTTGTTTACATGTTTGTATGTGTATAACATTGTATACCTTTCCTTAATAAAATTTTAAATTTTTTGAAATGAACAATCAGTTTTTGAGATTATCGGTATTAGTGCACTTAGCCAACGAAGCAAATAAAAAAACTTCAGTTTTTAATAGTATAGATAAACAATTAAAATACATAATAAATCACGTGAATGACATTAGATAGCATTGAAAGATTTATACCTGCGTATTGATCAGACAGAATATTATCTATTGATATTTATTTTAATTAGATAATAATATCACCCGATATATATATATATATACAGCATGATGTTGAAATTGAGGGTTATTCGTAGTCGTCCTACGATGCGCGCTGCCGCCGTGGCCTGCTTCTGCTAGGGTGACGAGCGGCTCCACCCGTCAACCTCAGGCCCGCGTTCATGGGGGGCGCAGGCCGGTCTGCTCCCTCCGACGCCCGGGCCGCCTTCGAACGCGGGCAGCAATTTACGCGAGTCTCTCTCGCTCGCTGCGCCGCACCCGCTCTGCTGTCTCCTTCACGAGCATGACCTGCTCGCAGAGGGTGGCGCTGGCCGCCCACTCATCCGCGCAGTGGACCATCGCGGCGAGCAGGGTGGAGAGCGTGAGCACTCTCACCCCCAGGGCCGTCACAAGCTCCCGCCTCGGCGTATCGAACGCCGGATACTCGGTGAGCGTGTGCAGCCCCGAGTCCACGCTCGCGTCGCAGTGATGGCACTCGGGCGTTGGCTCTGTGCCCATCAGATGCAAGTACCGCCCGAAGTTACCGTGTCCGGTAATGACCTGCGTCTAGCGGTACGCGAGGCCACCGTGTAGCCACTCCCCCATGATGGGTCTTACCGCCGCAATCACGGCGTGCCCTGCGCGTGGTTGCTCAAGTCATAGCTCCTACTCGGTCACCATGGCCCTGTGGAGCCTGGATTTCTCGGCCCGAATTTCTTCGGGCTCGGGATCGAATCCCCGCCCCCGCGCCTCCCTTCGGAACCGATACAGTGCCGAAAGGGTCCTCGCTTCCAGGATCCACGGTGGCGATCCGGCCAGGAGACTCGCCGCTTCAAAGGATATCGTGCGGTACCGCCTGATGGTCCTGGAGGCCACCGTCCTTTGCGCCGCGTGGAGCAGGGGCAGGACTCGGTCCCCAGGGTGTCCGCCCATACGGGGCACCCGTATAGGGCCATAGACCGCACGACACCCGCGTAGAGTCTCCTGCAGGAGTCCTCTGGGCCCCTCAAGTTGGGCAACAGCCGGCCCAAAGCATTCGCCGTTGTCACCAACTTGGGGCGCAGACTTCGGAGATGTTCTCCGAAGTCCCATCGACCGTCAAGCACGAGCCCCAGGTATTTCAACCGGGGCTTGATGTCGATGGGAGTGCCTCCCACTGTAAGGCTGGCTCCCGGGTCTGGCCTGCGCCGAGGGCCATGAAAGAACATGGCCTTGGACTTGTGCAGAGCCACCTCGAGACCCAGCCGCCGGATCCTTTCCACGACTTGAGCAACCGCGGTCGTGGCCCTCAGGGTCGCTTCGCGGTGCGTAGCCCCGCTCACCGTCACCAGCGTGTCATCCGCGTAACACGTGACGGTGGCACCGAGGTGCGTAGGGGTTAGTTAGAGGGAACTGAAAATCATAGTAGATGAAAAGTTGATAGTTATATACCTCTACTTACCCCTGCCTATGAGGCGTGTATATACGAACAAGTCTATCAGTCGATGGCCACTTACTCCAACTCAGTCTGAGAGATCAGATAGCTGAATGAGGATGATGATGAGCTTGTGTCACACACGATACAAACAAGATAGAATTTTTATACCATTGAGGTGGCAGACAAGCACACGGTCTGATAGACTGTGGTTACCGTGAATTATGGACATGTCCAACACCAGGAGAGTCACACTCCCGCTGCCGACCCTGTAAACACAGAGTTTTTGCGCCGTCAGTGCAGAAGACAAAGTAAGACAAGCCGTAGGTCTTCCCACTGACAGCACAAAAACTCTCCAGTGAGCTCTGGCTACCCTACTTACCGTCGAGAACACAATACGAGGTTATTATGGCCGCGGTATTAATATTGTAAATATAGTATTCATCCTGTATATAGCACTATTTAAACAGTAGCATAATTTTTTGAAAGCCAGTCATATTAGTGAAATGCTGAGGATAGTTGCTGCTGTTTTAGTTCTCCAAGCTGTGTGGGCAGCAGGTAGGTAGAATTCGACAAACAATGCCACCGCTGGTAGTGTCAAGAGTATTATTCAATCCTCATGACACCCCCAGCAATGTCAAGAGTATTTTTCACAGCTGTTAATAGACATAAATTTTTTCTCTACCCTAAAAATATAATATATATTTTTTAAATATTATAAAATATTATTATATTCAATACAATATCGTATGTATATATACGTATAAATAATTATTTAAAATAATAAGAGTAATAATAAATAGACTTAAAGATGTCAAGATGGTCAGGCCCGAAACTGGGTTTCTTCTTTGTTTCTTTTTTGTTTTCTTTTTTTATGTGACCCAATGACACCGCTGGCTGGTAGTGTCAAGGGTATTATTAAATTCTCAAGACACCACCGGTAGTGTCAAGGGTATTTTTCGTAGCGATAAAGTAATAGATATTAATTTAACATACTGAAATAAAAGGAAGATTCTTCTAAGGATTTTTCCTCATGATGAAGACATTGTGTCCGAGGTCTCCACCTTGCAGTCTAGGGCCCTCCACACATTCTTGAGCATCCACGGTAAAGAAACCATTGGTACGCCTGACACCTTCTACGCTCGTCAAGCCAGTACTTCTTAGGATTACCCCTTGTACAGAAACCTTTTAGTAGGAGGTAAGACACGAAGGTATTTCCGTCCACCTGAGCCGACTGGGGAAGTACCTCCGCCCTACAGAATACCGCGGCCATAATAACCTAGTGTTGTGTTTCCGGCGGTGAGCAGGGTAGCCAGAGCCCACTAGAGATTTTTTGTGCTGTCAGTGGGAAGACCAAAGGCACAAGTCTTAGGTCTTCCCACTGACTGTAGAAGATAAAGCAGGACAAATGCTTTATCTTCTACACTGACGGCACAGAAACTGTCTGTTCTTACACGGTCGGGAGCGCGAGTGTGATGCCCTTGGTATCGCACACGTCTATAGGCCACAGTGACCACGGTAAAAGCGTCGGTAGCTTAATGTTTAAGGAGTCGCTCTTACGAGCGAGAGGTCCCGGGTTAGAATCCTGGCCATTACACTACCGACGTGAACACTTTTTTTTTTTTTTATGTGCGGGAAATCCCCACGGATACCCACCCCTCCGGAGCCGGAGGGGTAGGTTATGTCGGACTCGAACCGACTAAACCGCACGCCGTCTCTGGGTCGTAGTGCTAGGCCGAAGGTGAGGTTGTCATGCGACATATCCCTCGCACCCCGGCTGACCCAGGGCCATCCCTCTCTGCCTGGCCCTCCTCGGGACGTGAACCCACACCTAGCACAAGCAATTTAGCGTAGTTGGAGGGGTTAGATGGAATATTAGTATTTTTGATAATTTCGGTTGCCAATAAACTAAAAAAAAAGCTTTCCATCAAGTTAGCCGTGTTAAAAAAAGAGACTCAGCAGCATTTTCATCTCCGTTACATGTTGCTCCGGCTTGTACCTATCGCTCCAGTAGTGGCTACGCTTCATAGCCGTCTAGACAGGCCTAATATTAGTAAACCTAGCATTTGTTAACTCCTCCAGCTTATCGATTCAATATTTTTTCTATATTATTCGAGTTGAATGAAGTCGGGTGATATTACTATCTGAAACCATAAGGACTTAAAGTCGACTACGATGCTATTTATCGTATCTTGCAAAATAGACAGTCTATAGCTTATGTTGTATGACGTCAGTCGTCGGTTACGGTCCAAAGATCAAGCGATCTTGACGCGAGTCTAACACTTTTCAACAACGCCGCTAAAGAAGTTTTCACTTTAAAAATGATTGAAAAATCATTCATTGGTTCCGATAGTTCGTAATAATATCGGTAGACACTCCACCGCCGCCTCAAAAACAGTTATAAAGGAGAAATTTGGATCAATTAGGGCGAGGTTCAGTAGCTTAGTGGTAAGAACATTGCCCTTGTAAGGCAAAGACCGCAGGTTCGAACCCCGTCTGGACTGATCCCATATTTTTTACTATCTTACAAATGCTTAAAAATTTCATTCAAACTCTCCCGCTAACCTAAATTGCTTGTGTTCAGAACGGTTTCACGTCGGAAGTTCACTGGCTAGGATTCGAATCCGAAATCTCTCGATTGTAATACCGACTTCTTAAACATTACCGCTTATAAAGCTGGTTGCTTAGAGCTTGGGTCATACGGAAAGTTTTTAGTACAAACATTCACGTCTGTAAATACCTGAAGGGGTAGATAGAGGTGTATTAACCATTTATCAGGTGGGCCGTGTGCCTGTCTGCCACCTAAGTAGTGTAAAAAAATATTTTCGATGTCACGTAATAGGGGCCGAGCCAATTGCCGTCAAACATGCACTTGGCGTCGCCTGTATTTTAATTATCAGATAGATTTTTGTAGCTGCATTATTATGACGCATTTTAAAATATATTAAATCCATCTTATCATAATGGAATATGCTGATAGTAAATTAATTTTTAATATCAAGATAATATAATATACAACAATCTAGTTATTTAATATGATGCGGTCACTATCTCTTCATGATTATGTTGATTTAATCAAATTATTTCACAAATAATTATGACAATGCAGTTCTAAATAAAATTACGTAGAGGAAAGTAACCAAATATGGAATATAATTTTGTTTTTGTGTTATAAAACTTTTATTCTTATTTATTATCAGTCATACAGTTACGCTCCACTTATTGACAGTTTTGTTTTACATATTATATTCCTTCAAAATATAAAATTTTCTCAAAAACTAAATCAACATAAAGGCACCTAATTACGGAATAGGTACCCAAATATGGACTACTATAAAACTATGAATAATAAACCTTTACTTTTTGAGATATACAGGAACTGTGGTCAATTTTAAAAGGTACTTATGTTATTTGCAAAAATCACATATCCATGTATCGAACTCTGCACCTGCGCAATCACCCAGATGTACCCAGAGCCCACACATGAGGCATTTGATCCATGTCTCTCCTCGAGTATTTTAAAGGCTGTTATAGAACATACCCTCTGCATCTTGTGAGTCAGGAGCTCCCAGTCCTATGACGGCATCAGGCTCAATGTCTGTGTCAGAACGTATTTCTTCTTCATCAGTCCATATTCCGAAATTTGAAACTAATGAAAACGTATATCATATTTTTTTACTAAACACAATTAGACAAGAATAACCTCGAAGACAATCAAATAAAGATTTAATCATTGCATAGTCATAATATACAATATTATTTCCAATCACATTTTGAGAGAAATACTTAGTTTTAACGTACCTTTAAAAACTTTTCTCACAGCGCCAAAATAAAACACTCTCACCGCGGCCACAACGTTCACCCGACTGTCAAGTCGAAACCTGCCCCTCTAGACAATGACGTGCGTTAACGACTGTCATATACGTCAAATCCCATATATTCGTCATTCTATTCCACCAAACGCCAGCTAGCTAATTGCCACTTGTCTAGAGGGGCTGTACGCGAGTATAATGATGGAAAGAGACAGAAGATCACTGTCCTTTGCAACTAGGAGTATTCGTTTCTGAATGAACTGAATTTTATTTGACCGAATATCATTTGCCGTAATAGTCCACAGCCATTATATTATATGAAGGAATATTCATTTGCCCGAATTTTATTTGCCATAATATTCACATGCTAGAAGCTTTGTTTCCCATAAAGTCACTTACCATAACATTATTTGTCATAATCATTGTAATCGATTAACATAGGAAAAAGTGAATGCTCAGGTGGGACTCGAACCCACGATCTTTCCTTTACAGGGGGAATGCTCTGACCACTGAGCCACCGAGCCAAACCTGAAACTATCCAAATTCTCCTATACTACCGTCTTAGGGCGACGGTGGGAGCCATCTACCGACATTCATACGAAATATCGGAAACAATGAATGATGTTGCAATCATTTTTGACGTGACAACGTCTTATAAATTGGTTTGCCGGGTGACACTTCAAGAAACTGCGTTACGCTCCGCTCACGTTATGCGCTCACAATGAGAGCGAGTGAGAGGCACGCGTCCCTTCCACTCGGGCATGGTTAGCCCGCCTAAGAGCGAGAGAGACAGACATAAAAAGTGAATGAATATTCACATTAAAATTATTTTACCACTCAAAGTCGTTGTCACGTAAAACTTTCGCCCGTATACCGACTTTACAGGCAACCAATTTTTTAAACATTGTTTTTTGATGACTCCGCCCGAATAGTTGAATGAAATTTTGAATTCGTATGAGCGAGCGAAGCGAGTGAATAGACCCCGCCATACCCTTCGTGGTTATTTTTTTAAACCACCCAGAAGTAGTTTGGTTAGGTGCCATTTGAGTTAGATTAGAAGGTTGTCTAATTGTAACCCGAATTATTATGTCATTTAAATATTATGTCTAAGAATCATTATGACGTTTAAATATTATATCTAATAATTATTATGGCAATCAAAAATATGACAAACAATACTTATGGCATTCGTATATATGGTATCTAAGTTTCGGGCAAACAATACATTCGGGAAAATGAAATTCGGGCAAATGAAATTCGGGAATATGATGATTATGGCATATAATTTTCGGGACAACCAGGACTAAGTACTGTGGAGTCGGGGGTTTGATCTCAATAGCTTATCTCACTTCAAGAGAAACAACTTTGATATTTATTGGGAAAAAAATAATATCATTCCTATACGAGCTTTTTAAAAGGGTATTTACGCGAGTTTTTGTTAAATTTTATATATTACTATATATTACCACGGAACCTAGAACACTTCTTTTCAAATCTTGAGCTTTCGGAGCCTCACTGGCTTCTTCAGAAACCGCCCGTCAACTGTCAGGAACTGTTCCGCACGTTCAGTTTTTTCCCTATCTTCTCAATTCAAGATTATTTTTTTATTCGTATGATTTATTTTTCACACATGATGTCCAGGCAACTACTAGTAATATCTGCCACGGAGGGCGGATATCACAGTACCTACTTCGAGGCTCGCACCCTATAAACATGGGACTGAAAATCATACTTAATTAAAGGGTTATGATATAGAGGTAGGAAACGATGATATTTCCGTCCAATTGAGCATTCGTCTGGGGAAGTACCTCCGCCCTACAGAATACCGCGGCCATAATAACCTCGTGTGGTGTTCCCGGCGGTGAGTAGAGAGAGCCAGAGCCCACTGAAGAGTTTTTGTGCAGTCAGTGGGAAGACCAAAGGCTTATTACTGCTTTGTTTTCTACACTGACAGAACAGAAACTCTGTGTTTTCAGGGTTGGCATTTTGCTCCCATGGTGTTGCACACGTGCATAAGCCACGGTGGCCACTTTACATCGGTGGATTGTGTGCTTGTCTTACATCTCAGTGGCATAAAAAAAGTGTTTAAACACCTCTGCCTACCTCTTTGAAGATTTACAGAATTACAGGCGTAAATATTTGTATGAATGTATGTATGTACGCCTCATGATGGTTGTTTTTTAGCCATCCCCACCGACCCAGTACTCGGTGTGTATTCGAAAGGTCTCCGGTTCGACTACCTGCAGACGGATGATGGGGAGATCCGTCTTGTCGACAATTGGATCAAACTAAGTGACTACGATGCCAGCGCCAGATATAACCCTGATGAATCTAATAGATACCATCTTTTTACCAGGTGAGCTGATCTTTGCATTATTTTTGAAGTGAAAACTTCTTTAGCGGCGTTGGATGGATAAAAATTGTTAAACTCGCGCGTCAGGATCACTTGACCTTTGAACCGTAACCGGCGACTGACGTCATACAACATTAGCTATAGACTGTTTAGACTGTTTATTTTGCAAAATACGATAAGAAGCTCCTTAGCTTAACGGTGAGCGCTTCGACTGTAAGTACTTATGGTTTCAGATAGTACCGGGTTCGAACCTGGGCTTCTGACACTTTTTGTGATTATTTTTCTTTTTGTAATTTATTACTTTTTGGGATTATTTTTTCTGTTCGTAATTTATTTCTGTTTGTAATTTATTAATTTCTTCTGACAGCAAATTAGTAGAAAATTAGTGATAGGTTCTATGATTGGCGCTATATTATAGGTATGGTATGGTATGGTATGTTCTTTTTATCTTTTTCTCGTTATATAACGAAGAAACAAAGATAGAAAACGTTTTCACTTCTGCTGGCACTCCCGGAGTGCAACCCGTCTTTCTTTATAAACCATTAACTTAGGTGGCAGCAAAACACACGGCAACCCTAGGGGAGTCAGCACTCATGCTGCCGACCTTGTCAGAACAGAGTTTCTGTGCCGTAAGTGGTGAAGGTAAAGCAGAACAAGCCTGGTTTTCACGTCAATATGACTTGACCTCGCCTGATAGTAAGCTGCAAGTTTCAGGAAAGAGGGTCACCATTACATACACGTACCATGTTAACAATGGTGGCACTCAGCTTGACGGCCTCATCAGATGCGTTTTCACGCCCCGCTTAAAGGACCCGGGACTGTAGGAAGAAGGAAACACGCGAGCTGGCAAGGAGTTCCAGGTTTTAATGGTGCGACAAAGAAAATGCTTGATTCTTGAAGGAATATTCTGCACCTGCACCGTATACGGGTGACATCTAAGCCCTGCTCGTGTTATCCTGTGTAGGAAAGGAGGGGGTGGTACAAATTGGAATTGGATTTGCATTGGTATGGATATATCCGTGCCTCGGAGAGCACGTTAAGCCGTCGGTCCCGGTTGCCATACGAACATCTATGGCAGTCATTACGGGTGGTTGAAGACCTCAAAAGTTCGACTTCTCTCGAAAACCGAAATTTCAATTGGCTGTGGAGGACCAACCGAATTGGGAAAAAGACTCAGAGAATGGTGATGGTGCCTATAATCTATTTCTTTTCTCCCAGGGCTAACCCCTCAAGGAGCCAACCTCTAGTCCCTCACAACGCTGACACCGTTAGAAACTCCTACTACGACCCCAGAAGACGTACTGTCATACTGATGCATGGGTTCGCTGGTTCAGCAACGTCCAGTTTTAATACCAACTTGGTACGAGGTAAGTAGTGACACAACCACGTTGAACGATTACAACTTTAGCAAATTTTTGAATTATTATATCTCAGAAACGGTGGCTTTTAGGAATAAAAGTAATATCCATTTTTATAGATAATTTAATGATCTACAATTTTTGTTTCAGTCATTTTATGATAAAACTTACCCTTTTGTTGAAAAATGTTGAAAACTGTTGAAAATCGCGAAAACCTCATTTTTTTTTAAATTTCACCTTGGATTTTTTTTCCACTCTGAGGAAAGATGCGGAACTTCCAAATTTCCTTTATTTTTATGTTTTGAACGATTTCAAAAATATTCAGCTTGTTGTAAGTGTGTATGTAACTTCGAATGACTAAATTGACCGGACT
Source organism: Eilema caniola (assembly GCA_949126895.1). Classification (NCBI taxonomy): domain Eukaryota; kingdom Metazoa; phylum Arthropoda; class Insecta; order Lepidoptera; family Erebidae; genus Eilema; species Eilema caniola. The sequence goes on from OX421487.1 coordinate 1,672,444, forward strand.
AGAAGAGCCAATCTATTTTCTGTGCAATTAGGCCGCCACATGTTTCGCCACAAAACTGAACTTAACTGTATCTTTTTGTATCCGTTCTTCGTGAACATACAATAAAGAGATATATTATTAAAACGCATTGTTTCCTTTAGGTTTTTTACTACTAGGTACTAATAAACGTTTGTCCCTAGATTTTTTGGCTGGAGATGACTGCAACGTAATCATTCTGGACTGGAGCGCTGGATCCTCGTGGGGCCCTCGCGCGAAAGAAGCTGGTGAATAGCCGTCAAACGATTAATTTCTTTCCCCACACGTCATTATGATATACCTGCCCTGGTCCCAATTATTTGGGGTCGGCGCAACATATCATTTTCCACCATAAATTCCTGTCGGATGTCATTTCCTCAGTTACTCCCTTCTTTACCATATCATCTTTCAAGCAATCCATCCATTTTTTCTTGGGCTTACCTCTTCTCCTGAAGCCCTCTACATTCATACTTTGTACCTTCCTCACAACATTACTTTCCTCTCTTCTCATTATATGTCCATACCACAACAGTCGCTCGCTTCCCAATTTTTCATTCACTGGTGCTACTTTCAAACTTCCTCTGATATAGTCATTCCTTATTCTTGTCCTATAAATACGCCAGTGATTCAAGACTTCGCATCAGTCGCAACTCAGCCGCCGACGAGGCAAGGTCTCCGAAGTCGTCGTCGCCCGGCCCTGCGCCACTGAAGATGTCGACCGCAGTGATCGACGAAACGTCTGGAACGCAAGTTTCACATAGACCACGGCCAAACAGCCCGGAAGCAGTACATTCTACATGCAACGCCGGCTGTGAAAGCCTGAAGACTTATATTCCTTATTCTGTCCATTCTCGTCACTCCACACATCCACCTTACCATTTGCAAATCCGCCACATGCAATAATCTGGCCCTGGTATCTACAATAACAATATTTTCTTCTTCACAGGCCAAGCTGGTGGTCGTTTTGCCAACTGGCTCATGAGTATCACGGGTTCGAGACCCGATCAATTCACTATCGTGGGCTACAGTGTTGGAGGTAAGTTCTTTTTGAAGAATACTATTTACCGAAATGCGACAGTTTGTGAGTATGGATCGATGTTTGTTACTCTTTCACGTAAAAACTACTGAATGGATTTTAATGAAACTTTACAATAATATAGCTTATTTATCAGAATAACACATAGGCTATATATCATCACGCTACTACTCAAGGGAGCGGAGCAGTGATCATTAATGTCAACAAATCCGGCCCGAATATACAGAGAAGCACTGAGGACTATTAGCTATTCTGTGACTGAGGTAAATAAAGTGACAGTGTAGTTATTTCTGTTGCTAAGCCACGGCGCTGTGCATCGCGCAAGCGCGCGGACTTTGCGGTTGGTGGTATAGCAGGCAGCCACAAATTATTTGAATACAAAAAATTAACGCGCTAAAGGGTTGATACTTAGTCATGTACCTTTTATTGCGATAGAATGGGTTAAAGAGGGGGGGGGGGGGGGTCATAGGGGATGAATGTTTGTAATTTTTGAAGATATCCTGATGAAATTTGGTACAGAGATGAATTCGATAAGCGACATCCACGCGGGCGTAGCCGGGGGCAACAGCTAGTCTACACTTACTATTATAAAGAGGAAAGATTTTGTGTTTGCGCCGATTTCAAAAATTCTTTCATCATTGGAAAGCTACATTCACCCTGTGTAACATAAGCTATATTGGATTTCCACGGGAACGTTTTCACCACCCGTGCGAAGCTGGGGCGGATCACTAGTATATAATAAAGAGAACGCGAATTAACACGATTATGGTATAGTTCCTTTCATACCTTTGATTGCCTGACGTTTCGACCAGGTTACACCGGCCGTAGTCACAGACTGACGAGGTCAAGAAAACGGGAATTAACGCGATCATGGTATAGGTACTTACATACCTTTGATTGCCTGACGTTTCGTCCAGGTTACACCGGCCGTGGTCACAGACTGACGAGGTCAAGATAACGGGAATTAACGCGATCATGGTATAGGTACTTACATGACTGACCTCGTCACCCTAATGGCGGTCTTTGCGCTATATTGCGGGCTTAGTGAAAGATACCACAGTTGGATTACTACTGTTATTAATCTTATCTTATTTATTGATTTTTTCTTGATTGTTATTGCTACTGCTTATATACTTATACTAGCTTTTGTCCGCGGCTCCGCCCGCGTGGATGTCCTATGTCCTTTCTCAAGGTCTAATCTACACCTATACCGAATTTCATCAAGATCGGTTCAGTGGTTTAGGCGTGAAAGCGTAACATACAGACAGACAGACAGAGTTACTTTCGCATTTATAATATTAGTATGGATTTACAAATAATTAGGTATGGAGTGGGGTATCGTCAGTCCTTGGTTTATTGCTGACTGACGATTTCGATGTTATGTCAGCGGACGTGATTTATACAATTCAGCCCCTCTAGACAAGTGGCAATTCGCTAGCAGGCGTTTGATGGAATAGAATGACGAATGTATAGGATTTGACGTATTTGACATGCGTTAACGACTGTCATTTACGTCAAATCCTATACATTCGTCATTCTATTCCACCAAAAGCCGCCTAGCGAATTGCCACTTGTCTAGAGGGGCAGTTTCCTTCTAGAAATCACGTCCCGTTTATACGTGACTGCCATACGCTATAAGCGATTTCTAACAGGCAATCGATATTTTTTTAAGGTCACGGAGCTGGTTTCATTGGTAGGACAATGAATGGAAACGTTGGATATATAATTGGTAAGTATTTTATTAAATAAAATCACTTGTTCCACATATCCCTACCAATCTATCCCTGATAGTAGGGAAGAACGGATTTTTTTTCCACATTTAGCTACTGGGGGGAATACTTTTCCACTTATCTCTACTGTCTTCTAATTCTTCATCCTAGCGTTAATCCCAGTCGCATCCAAAGCTTTGATCTCGAAGTCTGGGGTCTGTTTTTTCCAGTCTAACTGCGGATTTGGCTAAACTTCGATATTTTCCGTGAAGCGACTGCCATCTGACCTCCATAATTAATTGGCGATATCGAAGCATTGCAGTTAGATCAGTTGTTAGGCTTCTTATGGCTTCAAAATCTCATCACGACTGCCATAGATGTTCGTATGGCAACTGAGACTAGCGGCTTAATGCACTCTGGCTTAAAATACCCAGACCAATGCTAAGAGACATAATTCATGCATGCAATTAAGTGCATTGTACGGGATTCATACCCGCGCGTCCTCTAAAGTTTTTTGAAGTGAAAACTTCTTTAGCGGCGTTGGATGGGTAAAAAGTGTTAAACTCGCGTCAGGATCACTTGACCTTTGAACCGTTGAAAAGTTGCTGGAAAAAGTTTTCACCAATGCGGATAAACATACTTCGATACTTTTGTTTTGCAAATACATACATAATATATACATAGAAACACCCAGACCAATGCAAATACTCATAATCATGCATACAAATATTTGCACTGAGCGATCGAACGAAATGATCGAACCCGCGCCTCCTGCGTGTCGGCCGCGTTCACTACCGTACGCCACAGAGACAAGTAGCAGTCGAACGGTCTTCAACATATTTGACGGCATCCAAGTTGAAGTTGAAGTTATACTAATGTAATTAAACGTAAACTTCGCTATTTTCCGTGAAGATATTGCCATCTGACCTCCATGACCTGCAGTTGGCAATACAATCTGGCATAACACCAGCTGAAGTGGCAGTCGGCATATCTCACGAAGAATCGACAACCGTTGGGGTAAACGTGTTCTTGAGTGGAGACCGCGACTCGGTAAGCGTAGTGTAGGATGCCCTCCGACCAGGTGGGATGACGATCTAAGAAAGACTGCAGGCAAATGCTGGATGCGGCAAGCTGAAGACAGGGCGCTATGGCGCTCATTGGGGGAGGGCTATGTCCAGCAGTGGACTAATATAGCCTGATGATGATGAAAACACTTAGACTACTTTTTATTCGTGTTGGTTCCCAGTGAAGTTAGGGCCAGTCCATCTCTTTCCGTGGGTTTCTTAGAAGGCGAGTAATGAATAGGGCTGTCCACACACTCCAACAGATAGTAGACATCATGGTTGGCGAAATGTAGGTGTTAATACACCTGTACCTACAACCTTGGGAGATTTACAGGCGTGAGTATATAGATCTATGTATGTACAGTTTTATGGGTATAGGTAGAGGGAATGGAATTCATATTCAACGAGATCTAATCTTCACAATTATTTTTTCTCAGCTTGTGATCCAGCTGACCGCTGGGACGCGGCAGATGCCTTCAGACCTGATGACGGAGCTTACACAGAAGTCGTTCATACCAACATCGCTAGCATGGGTACGTATTCTTTATTTTATCCGATGAAGGCAAAGCTAAAAGAGGATTATTGTCGGTCGGTTACCAGCCCCTCTAGACAAGTGGTAATTCGCTAACCGGCTTTTGATGGAATAGAATGACGTATGGGATTTGATGTATTTGATATACGTCATCCATACTAATCCATTCTAAGATTATAAATGCGAAAGTAACTCTGTCTGGCTGTGTGTATGTTACGCTTTCACGCCTAAACCACTGAACCGATCTTGATGAAATTTGGTATAGCGGTTGATTAGACTTTAAGAAAGGACGTAGGCTATATTTGGTCGCGATAACCGACATCCACGCGATCGGAGCCGCGGGCAAAAGCTAGTATTATAAATGCGAAAGTTACTCTGTCTGTATGTTACGCTTTAACGCCTAAACCGCTGAACCGATTTTGATGAAATTTTGTATAGGGGTAGATTAGACTTTAAGAAAGGACATAGGCTATATTTGGTCTCGATAACCGACATCCGCGCGGGCGGAGCCGCGGGCAAAAGCTAGTATCCAATATATTCGTCATTCTATTCCACCAAACGCCAGCTAGCGAATTGCCACTTGTCTAGAGGGGCAGTACCCCTAGCACAAACAATTATCGCACACGTATTGAGAGAAAGAAGCACTGCAATTGGCCGGCTACACACACACGCAGGTTACAGTAAGGAGGCGGCCAATCACAATGCTTCATTTACTCAATACGTTCGTGCTACGGGTACTGGTCTAATTGTAATTACAAATTTCGATATTTTCCATGAAGCGACTATCATCAGCTGACTTTAGATCTAAAGTATTCCAAGACTTTATTGTGCTAAAATTTACCTTCTCGATTCTACTAATTCTCAACCAGTTTTCATACGGAGATAGGACACGACGGGTTTTCCGTCCAATTGAGCAGTCCGACTGGGGAAGTACCTCCGTTTTACAGAATACTGCGGCCATAATATTTGTAATTTGCTATGTGTAAATATTTGGTATGCAAAGCTAAAGTTTTTGTACTGTCTTGTATTGCCATGTACTGTGTTGTAATGTCTTGTATTGTCTTGTATTGTCCTGTATTATCTTGTATTGTTTGGTATTATTTTTATTGTATTTTATTGTCTAGTAGTTAGATATTTAGCTTTATACTTATAAATGGGTACTGTTGTGGCGGGTACCGGTCCATATGTTTATTTGTCAAACTTGGGGGGTACTTGTTGGCGACCGGTAAGTGGGTGTATCGCTGATCTTAAAAATAACGGCTGTGAGTTTGCGAGCGACGCGAGTCAGCTGATTTCGCGCTGCACAAGTCAGTCAAGCCTGGAGCTCCTTACGATAAGGATGTCTCAGCAGCTCACCGCTTGAAACACAACTTAGTGTTTTCGCCCCGGGTCTACTGCGGATCCCGGACACCACTTCGAGACGACATCGGCTGGTGGCCACCAGCAGCAGAACCAGAACAGCAGCCGAACACCAGCGCTGGGTGAGTGATATGCTCATTTTACTGTGTTGATTGCATGGCCCCTCTGGTTGTCGGCAAAGACATCTTGGACTGGACGAACTCCACGCTCAGTCGTAACCTGTTCTCAACCCGCTTTGGAAGACACGGCTATTTACACGCCTGCCCCTCCATTTTATGGTCCTTACGAGCCTGATAGGTTTCAGTATTATTTTAATAATAGGCAATTTTAGTAGTGAAAATTTCCTACCCGCTTTAATTAATTTAGTGCCGTTTCATACTTACGTAAGTCTTGGTAAGTGTGAGCGCCATACCGCATTTATTTAAATCGTTTCATATTGCTTGAGTTGTTTGTTAAATACATACCAACTTTACAATGTCTATCGAAAAGTCTCGAATAAATATAACGCAGCTAACTGCTAAAAAAGAGGCTATCTTCGAACGAATGAATCGTTTGTATAATTCGTGTAAAAATATTTCGAATTACGATTCGCGTTCGAACGAATCGTTTTTGGCGCAATCGGAGTCAATTACTGAACTGTACGGAAAATTTGAAGAAATAATCGATAAAATTAATCAAATAAATTTTGAAGTAGACGGTACCCCACCAGATTATTCATGTTTGAGTTCGATTGAGGATTTATACTCGAGTATCAAATATAAACGCAATCTCATACTCTCGAAATCTAATTTTAAATCAGGCACAGTTGCTCCGGAAAATGTCAACATTATGTTACCGCCTATTAAGTTGCGTACTTTTGACGGAAATACCGAGAATTGGCCGATGTTTTATGAGATATTTCGAACTAACGTACATCTTAATACCGATCTCACGGATGCACAGCGCGTGCAGTATTTAATTAGTAATCTGACTCACGGTGCATCAAATATAACCGCAGGTATTATTCCATCAGGAGATACCTATAAAATTATCTGGGACAGTCTGATAAAAAAATATCAAGACACCCGCAGTTTAGGTGAACATTACCTAAACAATATTTTCAATACTAAATGTTGCACCGTTAATGCCGCTGGTTTAAGTGCTTATATCGAAAAATATTCCGCGTCTGTCGCTGCATTGAAACAATTAGGCATACCCGACATATTAGATTTCGTTCTGTTGTATTGTGGGTTGAAACCACTCGACTCACAAATAATTCAACAGTTCGAGAACAGCGTCAGTGGGAAAGAATTCCCTTCCAGTATCGAATTAATCTCATTTATACAAGAATATATTAAAGTACTTGAGAGGTCTCAAAATAAAAACTCTAAGGTCGAGCCGCGTGCGAAGGCTAGTGCGTCTAACAGTCGTGGCGCACAGAGCACGTCGAAAGCGTTCGTCGTTAGTAAAAAACCGGTTTCCGAGTCCAGCTGTATATTATGCGATAATATGGAACATAGGTTGTTCAATTGTGCCAAGTTCAAAAATTTTGATTCACCGCGGGCCCGGTTCGAGTTTGTTAAGTCGAATCGTGGCTGTATAAACTGTTTGAGCTTAACACATTCGATATATAAGTGCAAGTCGCGTAATGTTTGCAATGTTTGTGGCAAACAACATCATTCGTTGTTGCATTTTTCGAGTAAAAATAATATCCCGACTAATAATCAGTCTGTGACCGCGCTGGGTCACAAAATAATTTAATTACCGTGGATTGTTGTAAACGTTTGAACATACCGGTTGTTAAGTTGTGCAATTCGTCGCTGCAAGGTGTAGGCAATACCTCGCGACCCGTACATGGGTTTATTAATTTTACAATCGAATCGCGCATTAATCCTAATAATAAATATTATATTCATGCGTTGGTGGTTGATTGCATTACAGACAGACTACCCTCCAATTATATAAAAATAAATGATGATTTTTCATACTTGAATAATTTACCGCTTGCCGATTTAAGCTGGAATGTACCTGGTGAAATCGATTTAGTTCTTGGTGTACAACTATTTCCGTATATTTATTTGGGAGATAGGGTTGATTCGGGTAATCGCGCACCACCCGCAATACTAACTAGCTTAGGTTATGTACTCATGGGAGACATTGTATGTCGTAATGATACGAAACCTACCTTTTCTTCATTTACCGCGATTACGAATATTGACATTGAGTCAAATTTACAAAGATTTTTTGAGCTAGAGGAAATTCCGACTCAGCGATTTATTAGTCCGGAAGAGTTAGAATGCGAAAATAGTTTTAATTCCTCAGTTTTATTTAGGGACGGTAGGTATTTTATTGATTTACCTTTCTCGCGAAGCCCTTCGGAGTTGGGTAATTCTCGCGGAGTGGCTCATAGGCGCCTGCTTGCACTCGAGCGAAAATTCGCACAATCACCTACCCTACGCGAGAATTATAATAAAACCATCGCCGAGTATATAGCTCAGGGTTATTTGTCGGAGGTACCCGACTCTGAAATAATAGAGGAAGGCTACTACATACCGCATCACGCCGTTATTAGACCGGACAAGGACACCATTCGGGTGGTTTTGGACGCTAGTGCCAAAACACACTCAGGGTTGTCACTCAACGATGTCCTGCATGTCGGACCTAATTTACAGGCTGATTTGTTTTTATTACTACTTGATTTTCGCACCTTTCCTGTAGCTATGACCGCAGACATTAAACAAATGTTTTTGAGAATCGGGGTAAATGAGCACCATCGTAAATATTTAAGAATTTCATTTCGTTTTAATAAAAGTGAAAACATACGTACTTTTCATTTTAATCATTTACCGTTCGGGTTAAAACCTAGTCCGTACCTAGCTATGCGCACATTGCGTAGCTTAGCGTGTGAGCATAGTGACCGCTTTCCTGAGGCTTCTAAATTAGTGGAAACTCAGTTTTATATGGATGATTATGTTTATTCAGTGCCCGATGAACCATTGGCAGTTGACTTATCTCGCCAATTAATTGATTTACTTAAGATAGGTTCATTTGATCTGATAAAATGGGCAAGTAATAAGCCCGCTGTATTAGAGACACTTCCGGAATCTCATCGCTCGCCGGTATGTTTCTCTCCAGTAGATAAAAATTCAAATAATTTTAAAATCCTTGGCTTATCCTGGGAACCCGCTGACGATCAGTTTTCTTTGACTACCGCCATAGTTGAAAATAAATGCACTAAACGCACTATTTTATCACTGGTGGCCCGCTTGTTTGACGTGCTGGGTCTTGTGGCTCCGGTCGTTTTGTACGCTAAAATCCTCATCAAGGAACTCTGGTTGGCTAAGATAGATTGGGATGAGATTCCTCCGGAACATATAGTCAAAAGGTTCTCGGCTTTTACACGTGATTTTTCTGCACTCTCTTCTTTAAAAATACCGCGACATATTGGGGTTTTTAGGGAGTCTGTGGTAAATATTGTAGCATTTTGCGACGCCAGCTTTAGTGGTTATGGTTGTTGTATATACCTACACATAACCGACCCTGAAGGGAATATCACGGTCCGGCTCCTATGTGCTAAATCTAAAGTTTCCCCCGCTAAGATTACGACGCTGGCTCGTTTGGAGCTTGTCGCCGCTTTGCTTCTTTCCAAGCTTGTTCGCGTGGTCAAAGATAAGCTTTCCGCTCGCGTACCTATTCAGAGTATTTACGCGTTTTCAGATTCCACTATAGCTCTTTCGTGGATCCATTCATCTCCCCATAGATGGTCTGTTTTCGTAAGCAATCGTATTGCTAAAATACAGGAAAACTTACCCGCGGCTTGTTTTAATCACGTGTCTGGAAAGACAAATCCTAGTGATTGTCTATCACGCGGCATGCTGCCGTCGGATTTGATCGCACATGCGCTTTGGTGGGACGGCCCTACCTGGCTTCATTTACCTATAAGTGAATGGCCTTTGAAATTCACACCGACCGAATTTAATACTTTACCGGAGTTGAAAGCGAAGGCGTTCCTGGCTGAGGCTTCAAAGACTGAACCGCATGCCTTGGAGTCCATAGCTAACCGCGTCAGTTCGTGGAATAAGATACTACGTGTATTTATGTGGATTCTTAAATTCACGAACAGACTACCCGGTCGGGACGCTGTTGAGAATATCTACGCCGCTGAAAAGTTTATTGTTCGCGTTGTTCAAAATATTCATTTTTCCAACGAAATTAATCTGATTAAAGCCGGTGAACTCCCGTCTAAAAAGTTGCGCGGTCTGTCGGTTTTTGTTGACGACTGCGGTGTCTTGCGCGTTGGGGGCAGACTTTCTAAGTCTGACTTACCATACGAAGCCAAACATCCCGCACTACGACCTAAACATGACCGGATAGTTGATTTAATAATTGATCACTATCATAAGGCTTACTGTCATACGGGTCCCGGACTATTAATGTCAATTATTAGGCAGCGGTTTTGGATATTGGATGGTAGGACAGTTATTCGTTCTCGCTGCCGCAAATGCAATACCTGTTTTCATTTAAAACCTATACATCCAACACCCAAAATGACTGATCTACCTGGGTATCGTATCTGCGATGCTAAGGCCTTTGTGCATACTGGGGTGGATCTAGCTGGTCCTATTGCTTATATACCTACTCGTCGTAGAGGTCAACGCTCGCAGAAGGTATATATATGTTTGTTTATATGCTTGGTCACTAAGGCCATACATATCGAACTTGTTTCGGATCTTACATCCGAGGCTTTTCTTTCTGCCTTTAAAAGGTTTATTGCTCGCCGCGGTCCAGTGTCCGTTATGTACTCGGACAATGGTACTAATTTTATAGGTGCGAAGGCACAGCTTAATGAAATATATTCATTTTTATTAGATTCGAATGTCCAATCCGATATCAAACAAGAACTTCTCAAAACTCGCATTAAGTGGACTACGATCCCACCGCGCGCTCCGCACTTCGGAGGTCTTTGGGAGGCAAATATTAAAAGCGTAAAGACTCACTTATTCCGAGTCATAGGGAAACAACTTCTCACTTATGAGGAACTCTTAACAGTTTTAGTACAAATAGAGTGTCTTCTAAATTCTCGACCGCTTAGCGTTTTGTCTGCAGACCCTCACCCCGAGGTGCTCACACCGGCGCATTTTTTAATGGCTAGCCCGTTAACGTACTTGCCTTCTTCTGAACTAACGGAGGAAGGCAAACATCTAACAAATCGTAAGAAACTTCTTGATCAACTTGTATTATCCTACTGGAAAAAGTGGCGAGTTGAATACCTAAACACGTTACAAACTCGTCAGAAATGGTGCACGCCTGATCGTCCGATAGAGATCGGTGTTATTGTACTTTTGGGTCAAGATAATGTACCACCTTTGTCGTGGCCATTGGGTATTGTAACCGAAGTTTTTCCGGGCTCGGATGGCGTAGTTAGAGTAGCTTCTATTAAAACCGCGTCAGGACTATATAAACGTCCTGTAACTAAGCTGTATCCTTTGCCAACGCAATAAATTCTTAATTTCACTATATTTAATTACACCCGCAACTTAGCCTAGTATTTAGTTATAAGTATCATAATTAACAATCAACAATCGAATTCAATTTGAATATCTGTTTGTTTTGTTTATACCGCTGTTGTGTGCTGTTGCATCCGCTGTAACAGTTCATTAATGTACTCGGACCGTTTTATAATTTTATTTACTTAACTTAACTTAACCGCTCAGATTGTCGTCACCCTATTACTTAGCTCTCCTCATTACTTATTGCTCTGGACCTCGTCAAGGCGGGGAGCGTGTTGTGGCGGGTACCGGTCCATATGTTTATTTGTCAAACTTGGGGGGTACTTGTTGGCGACCGGTAAGTGGGTGTATCGCTGATCTTAAAAATAACGGCTGTGAGTTTGCGAGCGGCGCGAGTCAGCTGATTTCGCGCTGCACAAGTCAGTCAAGCCTGGAGCTCCTTACGATAAGGATGTCTCAGCAGCTCACCGCTTGAAACACAACTTAGTGTTTTCGCCCCGGGTCTACTGCGGATCCCGGACACCACTTCGAGACGACATCGGCTGGTGGCCACCAGCAGCAGAACCAGAACAGCAGCCGAACACCAGCGCTGGGTGAGTGATATGCTCATTTTACTGTGTTGATTGCATGGCCCCTCTGGTTGTCGGCAAAGACATCTTGGACTGGACGAACTCCACGCTCAGTCGTAACCTATTCTGCCCCTCCAGGTACACTATTGCATTGGGTTTATCCTGTAAAGGTGGTTATCTGTATGGAAATAAATTAATAAGTAAATAAATAATAACCTCGTGTTGCTTTCCCGGCGGTGAGTAGGTTAGCCAGAGCTCATTGGAGAGTTTTTGTGCTGTCAGTGGAAAGACAAAAGGCTATTCCTGCTATGTCTTCTACACTGACGGCACAGAAACTCTCTGTATTTACAAGGTCGACAGCACGAGTGGTGTTTTTCTGCCAAGTCAGTTGTATAAAAAACTAGTCGTAACTGTGATGAGACTGAATTTCGATATTTTTCATGAACCGATTGTCATCTGACTTTAGATATTAGTATGCCAAGACTTTATAGTACAAAAAAAAATACCTTTTTGATCCCGATCACTACTTCAGGCAGACAAGCACACAGTCCACCTCATGGTAAGTAGTTACCGTGGCCTATGAACGACACCAGGGGAGTCACACACCCTGTAAACACAGTGAGTAGACATCATAAAATCTCTCCAGTGAGCTCTGGCTACCCTACTCACCACCGGGAACACAGCACAAGGTTATTATATACCCGCGGTATATAAGCTTAAAGCCTAAAATTAAATGAAAAGGAGTTAATAATCTGTTTTCATTCACTCTACTAGATGCTATTTAATTGTAGACTTGAATGTCATAACAGTAAAGTCTAAAATTAAATGGCATATAAATTTGCAGTGTTTGTGTTAGGACAGTAGTTGACAATTAACAGTATTCAGGTTGACAATAGCAGGTTCTGCTCTATCGTATTGTATTTTGTATTTCGTATTTATTTTCCAGGTTGGACTGGTCCCCTTGGTCATGTAGACTTCTATCCTAATGAAGGGAGTTTGATGCCTGGTTGCATAACAGCGGTCTGCGATCACGAAAGGTAAGGATTTTTGGATAGTCTCTCAAGTGATTCTTCTTATTCTTTCTAGCGTTGACCCCGGTTTCACATCGGAATCCCTGGCACATCTTTTTCTAGACTACCTGCGGGTTTAGCTGGACTTCAATATTAACCATCTGATCTAAACAACCCATTGGCAATATCGAAGAATTTTTTATTTATTTATTTATTTTATTTATTTATTTATTTATTTAGATCGAATCATACATTGTTTTTACAGAATTTATCCAAGACAACAATGTAGTACATATATATTACATATAATGATCACTTATAATTACAAATAATGACATTAGAAGGTTCCTAATTCTAAACACTGAAGTGCAACCCGCTCAAATTCCGCGAATGAACAACAAAAGATATCCATTTTCTGTGCTATACTATTTAATATACTCATGGCTCGCACGTAAGGAGTATGTTTCAATAAGTTAGTACGGGGTATCGGTACCTCAAATGTCTGCTCCCTTGGCGCCAGCCGCAGCCTGGTGTTAGGGACACGCAGTTTCAACACTTCCAATACTTGCGGGTTAGTTAATTTACCCCGAAAGACCAGAAATACGTACTTAGTTCAGTTGTTGAATTAGGGCTCCAACTACCCGTACCTAACGACTGCCGTAGATGTTCGTATGACAACCGGGACCGACGGCTTAAGGCGCTCTTCGAGACACGGAAATACCCATCATGATTCCATCTGACCCATCTGATTGCTTCCGAGGAAGAGATGCCCTTGGAGCTCAGGGTCCGCCTTCCGGCTCTTCCTTCTCCACTTCGCACGATCTTAGGCGTCCATGGTAGCGAGATCATTTGCATGCATGTCACCCTGTACGAGGTCAAGCCAGGACTACCCCTTCTACCTGGACTTGGCGGGGGCGCCATGGCCAAGCATTTGTAAATTCAGAATTTCCAGACCAATACAAATAAAGAGACGCATTCATGCATAAAAATATTTTCACAGATTGGGGATTGAATCTGCACCTCCAGCGTTTCCTTCAGAGTCTGTAGATATATCAATCAATCAATTAGCCCATCGTCCACTTTTGGACATGGGCCTCTGCCAAAGGCTTGAGTCTACTGTTTCCACGCTAGCCAGACGTGATTTTATTTCGAGTGTTCCTTCTCTCGCAGTGATATCGTCTGCGTATGTTTCCGTCAGTCGCCTCTAACGACACCCTTCGGATGAGATGGGGTGGTGATACTTGTATTCTCTCTCCGTCACTACGTGATTAGTTGTAAAAGTACAATGTCCTAAGATATAAAATTTTGTTCTAGATCTTTCTACTACGTGGGTGAGTCAATGCGCTCAGGTGGCTTCACTGGCAGAAGGTGTGCGGACCTCAGGGCTGCCATACTTGGGAACTGCCCCGGCCCAGAAACCCTGAACATGGGCGGCATTTTACCGAAGACAGGGTAAGAAAATTACGCGGTTTAGATCATCATTTTCTAAGCTTTTTCTCAACTCCTAACTGTGATGTTATACAAATGATGTGATTTGATTTGATACGTTGCTCTGGTGCGCGTGGCTTGTTTTGTAATAAATAAATAAATATTCCACAACATTTCACACAACGCTATCTATATCCATGGTAAGCATAGCTTATCTTGCTTGTGTTATGGAATCTAGAATGCGGATAAACATACTTAGATCCTTTTTTTCTTGTAAATACATACATATTATATATATAGAAACACCCAGACCAATGCAAATATACATATTCATGCATACAAATATTAGCACTGAGCGGGGATCGAACCCGCGCCTCTTGCGTAGCGGTCGCGTTCATTACCGCCACGCCACAGAGGCTGTGCTTGGTGAATTTGACCTCGTCTACTGCCGTAGCATCCAGTACTATCCTTAAAATCTTGGACCAAAAATATGCTTGAAATATGTGGTCCCGACCCTTCCACCCACTGAAGGTTCCCACTGGAGGTTCCACGGAGGACAGAATATGATTAAGTAGCGGAGATGTCTTTGTCAAATTTCTCTTAAGAAAAGCGCGTGACCAAATGCGGGTGGGAAGGGAGACGCGGGGGCATGGCGTCATACCTTGTCCCCCGTCTCCATCTAGTGCATCATAACGAAACCGAACAGAAACAGGGTCTTGTAATGTTTGTTGTAGTTTGACTACTCGCCACTAAGCGCTAAACAGAATTGTAGAATAATCTAAAATAAGGCATCTATTTTTTTTAATAAGGCCATTTTTCGGATTATAGCAAAATCTTTTAGGCCCCCTAAATGATTTGGCCTTATACAGACAGATGGCCCAATTTTTTTATTTAATTTTTCAATTTCAGCTGAATATACCATTTAATAAATGAAATAAAATTTTTCAAATTGCTAATGAACTCGGGCGAGATTATTGTGATGAAATTTTCATGAAATGGATTGAGTTATTATTACAACTATTATACATGTAAGACAAGGTTACTTATTTCTTCTCTACGCTAGACGGTTCTGGAAAGACATTCTTTAAAAAAAAAAAATATAGTGGACTTACTGATGAAATATTATACCCTTAAAATGTTTAAATTGTTTATCTATACACTTTGTGCATCCTTGTACTGCACACTTCATTCTTAAACCAGGTCAAAGCTATTTTTTTCTTTCAACTTTTGACCACAAATGACAACAAGGCAAGGACGTTTCACTAGAACTAGATGGTGACGTCACAGACCAATTGAGTCGTTTTGACGTATGGAAGGCTCGCGACTCGATTGCCTTGCAACATCTCCGCTATTATTTCCTTCTCTATGGGAGGTTCCCACTGGTGGGTGGACGGAAAATTCACGATTACCCCTCAACCCACCATGCAAGTTGCTCTATAGATTCGCACAGCACACGATCCTTGGGTGCCTTTTGAGGACACCCAAGAAACATGTGGAGTTCAAATTATCCAATCAGATTATTACAAAATAATCCGCGTGCGCCAGGTCCTCGTTTGTATCGCGACTCAGGTCTTCTTCATAGAAGGTCGGACACGAAGATCTAGTTCCGTCCAAAAAAAAAAAACATACATATACTAATAACAATTTCTAAGTTTACCAAATGCTAGCATATAACAGTTAAAGTGTCAAGCTGCCGGGTGCAATAACAATCCTTCTTTATTCTCTCTTCTGACAACAACATTCTTCTCATCAACAATCTTCATCATGGACACCATGCAAGTCACTATGGAGATCATGAGCAGCGCCATAAACAAGAGGTGCAGGAATTTGAGGCCAAGTTGCAGTCTTCATGAATACCGCGGCCATAATAACCCCGTTTTGTGTTCCCGGCGGTAAGATAGGGCAGCCAGAGCTCACTGGAGAGGTTTTGTGCTGTCAGTGGGAACACCAAAGGCTATTCCTGCTTTGTATTGACACTGACGGCATAGAAACTGTGTTTAAACGGTCTGCACGAAGGTTACGGTGTTGCACACGTCCATAGGTTACGTTAACGATTTTCCATCAGGTGGGCCGTGTGTTTGTCTGCCACCTCAGTTGTATAAAAAATAGGTCCAGGATATGAATCCCGAGTACGTGTTTTGACGTCATTTGGGGTCAAGATACATGTCACCATCTAACATTAATGTTGTTTCAGACGATCCGGTATTTTCTTCCTACGCACCAATTCCCGGCAGCCATTCTCACAGGGTTAAGGGACAGTTGACATTACACTGACCTCCAACGTCCGGAATATGCCTCTGAGTTTCATAATATGATTTCATATTCCGATTTTTTTTATGTCATGTGTACCACTAATTTGTGAAATGGTGTTAATTTGGCTGTATATCGTAATAAATTATGCATTTCATTTTTGTGTTTTCAATGTCTGCATTATAATAGAAGTAATGATAGCAATAAATATGGTTGCTTCATATATTATATTAATTAACATAATAATCTTAATTTAATTACTAAATTTCCAATCCTATCGGATTTAAAGAGGTAATTGCGCTTAAAAGCGCATCACGGACATGCCACCGTTAAATCTACCATATTTTTATTTTTATTAATGTTATATTTAAGAGAAATGCATTTTCAGTAGTGGCTTCATTTAAGCTAGTGCTCTTATCACATGAAAAAAAAATAGAGTGGTCATATATAAACGTTTTACATAGTGATTTCTTGCGAAAAATCTCTAAAAATGCAGGCGGCGAAATTACCCATTTGCAACATTTCTTTTTTTTTTGAAATCTTATAATATTAGTAACTGAAACTACTGAAATTACTAGTATTCATTACTTCTAAACCCTGTATCTAAGCTCAATTGCCTTTGTTAGGACTGAATTCACGTCTACAGTAAAAGTTAGTATTGGAACCCGGAACCTCTCGACCGTGAAACCGACTTTTTTAATGGGTGACTTCAGGACATTACTCAACGTAAGTACCAAATTTGTAATATGTTCTTAACTATATACTATTTCATAATTATAAAGTGGTTGTGTCTGTACATTTAAGATAATTAGAAAAGAAAATGGCTTCTGTTCAATTAACAATTCTGAACATAATTTTTATTTTTGAAATTTTTGTCTGTATACATATCGCACCTTCGGTGCAACAAATTCATAAATACCCAAAATAGTAAAATCGACTTAAGTACTCCAGATCGTTTAAAAATAATATTAGTAATTGAAAATAAAATTATTTCATGAAACTGTAGCGAAAGAAACAAACAATATAATTTTATTAAAATATATAACCTACTGTAGATAGTAATTCAGTAATAAGACGACAAACCCGAAAAAAAACTTAAAAGTGTTTTCCTGTAAAATCACAAAATGAGCTGTTACGACTTTGTTGCACCGAAGGTGCGATTACGCGATAGACGCAAAAACTACTGAACGCTTTTTTACACGTCAATTTCACTTCACCTCGCCTGATGGTAAGCTGAAGGCACTCAGGAAAGAGGGTCACCATTACATACACGTACCATGTTAACAATGGTGGCACTCAGCTTGACGGCCTCATCAGTCGAGGATTGTCGTCAGCGCACCGCGTGACACCCACCGGTCCCACTAGGGCCACGAAAACAGTCCCCCCTGCCCGGCTATACAGGGTGTAATCGTTAAGTGTGTCCAGGCGATTATTCCGTAACTATTACAGATATTAAAAAACTTTAAACTGATATCGAAAGTACTTTACCTAATAAGTAAAATGACATCAATAACTTTTTTTAAATCAAACGAGAGGTATCTAAAATTTTGACATTAAACACTCCCATACATTTAGTATGAGATTAGTAGAAAGGTTTTAGTTTCCTTATTTTGAGTGATCTAGTACCCATTTTACCTTAATCATATTTTATGATTACGTATAATATGACAATGATGATTTCCAAATAGATACGTACATGTGTAAAATAATTATCTTAGGTACAACTTGAAATTAGTAATAAACTGTGTTTTAATATCGCATTAAGTAATTTGAGCTAACTGAAAAGCAACACACTACAAAAAAAAAAGATATTCTTTGGTGTTCGTTCTAAATTCAAAACTTTTATCTCGGGTTGTTGTTCCCGCCAATTTATCGTTGTTTTTTTTTTAATTTGTTTTAATAATCGTGATTGTTTCATTTATTGATTGCAAAATGGCATATTCCAAAAGAGAAAAGAGAGATATGTTAAAAATTTACACGCAAATTCATATGCTACAAATATGATTGTAACAAAAGAGCGGCCATTTTCGCCTACAGAAGAGAGTACCCCGATAGAGAAGTCCCTTCTGGTGTTCGTACCTAAAACCTTTCTACTAATCTCATACTAAATGTATGGGAGTGTTTAATGTCAAAATATTAGATACCTCTCGTTTGATTTTTAAAAAGTTATTGATGTCATTTTATTCATTAGGTAACGTATTTTCGATATCAGTTTAAAGTTTTTTGATATCTGTAATAGTTACGGAATAATCGCCTGGACACACTTAACGATTACACCCTGTATAGGTACTTGCTGACCCCTGAACGCAATCCAACCGAATTACTATGGAGGGATTTTCGCAATCGTGCATGGTGATAGATTCACCCGGCCGAAATTTTTGACAAATTTGTACCATTAAATTTTTCGGTCTTGGTCAGACTTGAAATCTGCTGCATGTTTGATTGAAATTGATTACAAAGAACTAGAGATATAACCAAAGTTTAACGATAACCAACATCCACGCGGGTGGAGCCGAGGGCAACAGTTAATAATAAATATATCCACTTCATTTTAAACCGCCAGACTAAATAAATTCCTACGACATTCCGCCATTTTGGTCTGTCTAGACTTAAGAAATATTTTAGAGAGAAAGTACTGTAGGCGTGGTCTATGAGACCCGCCTTACGGATACGCCCATCCCGCCCTCATGACGAGCTTGAATATTCAGTTATTCCTCGAACGCTGTGAGAAACACACGTACTTAAATATCCCACAAGAATTTGCAAAATAATTTTGTTAATATTTGCAAATTCTGCAAAGAAAATTTTTGTGAAAATTAAATGTGTGACACATGTTTAATGATAGTGACTGTTTGTGATTGTTTTTAAGTGATTTTGGATTTGTTTGTTTGTTTGTGTTTACAAACATTAGACACGTGTTTTTCAAGGTTGGGGTCTTTGAACCTTTTGTAAACAATGTTGTGTTAGTTAAAATAATGTTGAAGCAAAAATTTTAAAAATTGTGATGTGATTTATAGTTTTATGTTGAACTGTGTGACGATTGGTGTTTAAAAACCGTGCATTTTAAACTTGAAAAGGAAAATTGATATGCGCATAATATTTTCTGAAATTAACAGTGATCAATAAAATATAGATAGTTACATTGAAAGCGATAAAAACGTTGATGATTAATTTGATTATTATTAAAAAAAAAACAGATAACAGGATATTCAAATTTTAAATCAATTTTACGCTAAAAAGACAATCATAATATGGAAAAAGAAACCAATGGATGAAATTAAAATTAAATTAAATCTTAAAACTTTAAATTTCATTTAATTAAAACCAATAAATTTAAATTAATGATATTTGGGTAGTACCTCCGCCCTACAGAATACCGCGGCCGTAATAATCTCGTGTTGTGTTCCCGGCGGTGAATAGGGTAGCCAGAGCTCACTGGAGAGTGCTGTCAGTGGAAAGACCAAAGGCTGTTCCTGCTTTGTCTTCTACGCTGACAACACTGAAACTCTCTGTGATTACAGGGTCCGGTCGGCAGCACAAGTCGCTCCCTTGGGGTTGCACACATCCATAGGTCACGCTATCCACTTTCCATCAGGTGGGCCGTGTGCTTGTCTGCCACCTCAGTGGTATATAAAAAAATACTAGACGTAATGACTTAGGCACTAGATATAACATCCTACGACTAAAATTTAAAAAAAGATAGTTTCAAATGGGCCAAAAATAGTTCTATTTCTATAAAAAATATTATTTTAAAACTGTAAAACGTTTCTCATTTCGGTTACTATAATCTTAAGAAAAAAAAATGATAGGCCGTTACCTTATATATTATTATTAAAATCAGGTTGATATTCTCAATAACTACCCCAGTGTCAGAATTCTAGCGTAGCATACTAGCTTTTTTTCGCGGCTCCGCCCGCGTGGATGTCGATTACCGCAAACAAACATAGCCTATTTTCTTTCTCAAGGTCTAATATACCCCTATACCAAATTTCATCGAAATCAGCTCAGTAATTAAGGCGTGAAAGACGGACAAACAAACACATACAATTTTCTATCTATTAACACCCACATTTCAATAACTACGATTTTCAGTCCCACGTATTAGGGAGTGTACCTATTACCTATAGCCCTCAAGTGGGCACTTGTTGTTTTGTATGACAGAATAAATTCTCGTAGACACTTTCTGTATCGTGTATGTCCTGTGGCATTTGTGATTTCATTGAGGCAGATATAATTAGGCATAGTATTAGTAAGAGTACTACCTAAGAGCAGTGAAACTTGGTTTAGTGAGACTTCAAATTTATCTCAATTATAGAGGTATTCCACTTACCCAGTGTCTCAGATATCCAGAACAGGTAACTATGACGATAAAATCGAAAGAACGAATATCAGCCCCTCTAGACAAGTGGCAATTCGCTAGCCGGCGTTTGGTGGAATAGAATGACGAATGTATGGGATTTGACGTATATGACAGTCGTTAACGCATGTCAAATACGTCAAATCCTATACATTCGTCATTCTATTCCATCAAACGCCGGCTAGCGAATTGCCACTTGTCTAGAGGGCAGTTATAGAGTTTGCTTCGGCCCATTAATAGAGATAATTCAGTGCCAAAGCGTTGGGACCTCAGCAGGAGTTCCAGTTATGAAGGTTTCTCATTTATCCAGGTCTCACTTAACCAAGTTTCACTGTAATAATATGATAGTAAATAGCCAGGTGAGTCTTAGGATTAATGACCTCTATGTCTTAGAGAGTACGTTACAACATTATAAAGTTAGGCAATACAAGACAGGTCAGTTTTTAGGTGGGTAACTGGTTTTAAAATATTGTAATCCCTCTGAGCCTTGGAGAGCACATTAAGCCGTCAGTCCCAGTTGTCATACTAATAAAGTCTAACAGCCAAGTCTTAATTATAAAACTTCGATATCGCTATCGCAGTGTAGGAGGTAAGACACGACGGTATTTCCGTTCAATTGAGCAGTCTGACTGGGGAAGTACCTCTGTCCTACAGAATGCCGCGCCCATAACAGAACGAGGTTCGTGTTGTGTCCCCGGCAATGAGTAGGATAGCCAGAGTTCATTCAGTTCTGTCAGTGGGAAGACTAAAGGTTATTCCTGCTTTATCTTCTACACTGACGGCACAGAAACTCTCTGTGTTTACAGGGTCGGCAGCACGAGTGTGACTCCCCTGGTGTTGCACACGTCCATAGGCCACGGGTATCACTTTTCAAAAGTTGTATAAATAAATAAATAAATTAGAAAATACTATTACGATGAAATACTTTACATTTTAGGCATACATCTACTATTAATTATTACACAAATATTTTGTCACGGTGTTATACCAAAGACACTTGGCTTATCATAGAATATGTCCGCATCTGGTTTCTTTTTCGAAAAGTCGTTCAAGTATTGAATAGCGCTGTAAGTAGGGCTAATCCATGCCAAATGCTGGCAGCGTCAAGCTGGTGGGCACCGTCCAGCGCCACGCATGTACCTATCCGGCACATAGAAGTGGATATGGCGCAACCAAATAGCTTAATCGACCGTTTAATTAACTGCCTAGGCTGTTGACTAAACGGCGTCATTCAATGAACGGCCGGAATGATATTCAGCCGTAATGTTTATTACAACATTTAATAACCTGGCTGGCTGTGTTACTGAATATATCTCCATCCCACGGTTGCCTGGAAGAAATCGCTTTTAGATGAGGCCGCCCATTGTGCATTTAACTATAATTCGGTAGCTAGTGGTTAAGGAGTCGGCCTTACGATCGAGAGGTCCCGGGTTCGAATCCTGGCCATTACACTACCGACGTGAACCCACTCCTAGCACAAGCAATGTAGCTTAGTTGGAGGGGTTAGAGGGAATATTAGTAATTTCGATAATTTCGGTTGCTAATATTCTTTTAAAAAAAAAAATCTCTTGTAATCTAATGTTAGTGTACAATAAAGAGTTATTTATCTATCTATTATTAAGTTGAAAAAAGGTTTAGAAAAGAAGGAGAAGGACCGTTGGTATAAATATAAATCAATTAGCCCACTGCAGTCCACTGCTGGACATAGGCCTCCCCCAATGTGCGCCATTTCGTACGATCCTCCGCCTTCCGCACCCAGTCCGTCCCAGCCACCTTTTTCAGGTCATCGGTCCATCTGGCTAGGGGGCGTCCTACCCTTCGTTTGCCTTCTCGCGGTCTCCACTCTAGGACTCGTCTGCTCCAACGGCCATCGGTCCTTCGACAGACGTGGCCAGCCCATTGCCACTTCAGCTTGCTTATTCTGCGAGCTATGTCGGTAACTTTGGTTCTTTGTCGGATCACCTCGTTTCGAATTCTATCCTTCAGAGAAACTCCAAGCATAGCTCGCTCCATAGCCCGCTGCGCGACTTTTAGTTTATGGACTAGCCCTACCGTTAGTGTCCACGTTTCGGCACCGTAAGTCATAACAGGTAGGACGCACTGGTCAAAAACCTTTGTTTTCAGGCATTGCGGTAGGGGGGAAGAGAAGACTCGACGTAGTTTGCGAAATGCTGCCCAGCCCAGCTGAATCCTTCTGGCTAGTTCTTTCTCGAAGTTGTTTTTACCGAGCTGGATAACCTGACCCAGGTATACATATTTTTGGACAACTTCGAGCGTCGCCCCTTCGATGGCAATCGGTCTCGGTGCAACATGTTCGTTGAACATGATCTTGGTTTTATCTAAGTTTACACCGAGGCCGACGCGTCGAGAAGCTCTATCTAGGCTGTGCAGCATCTCGCCCAGTTTTTCCAGCGACTCCGCAACAATGACGATGTCATCGGCGAACCGAAGGTGTGAGATGTACTCTCCGTTAATGTTGATACCCCGCCCAGTCCAATCCAGAGTCTTGAAGACGTCCTCCAATGCATTGGTGAATAGTTTGGGGGATATAACATCCCCCTGCCTAACTCCACGCTGGAGGCTTATCGGTTTCGTCTTCTGGTCTTGGAGCTGGACGGACATTGTGGCAGTGTCATATAGGCATCTCAGCACCTCAGTGTATCGCCAATCAACACGACACCGCTGCAGGGCATCCAGAACTGCCCAGGTTTCGATGGAGTCGAAGGCTTTTTCGTAGTCCACAAACGCCATACACAGCGGCTGATTGTATTCTTGACTTTTTTCTACAATCTGCCGAACAGTATGGATGTGGTCCACGGTGCTATAGCCTTTTCGAAACCCGGCTTGCTCCGGTGGCTGGAACTCGTCAAGTTTACCCGCGAGGCGGTTTGTAACGACTCTCGAGAACAACTTGTAGACGTGGCTCAGGAGCGAGATGGGCCTGTAGTTCTTCAGCAAGGTCTTGTCGCCTTTTTTGAAGAACAGTATCACCGCACTCTCGCTCCACGCCCTAGGTGTTAGACCCTGTTGGATGACGGAATTAAAAAGACTTGCTAGCTCTTTAAGGATTGGAATGCCGCCTGCTTTCAGGAGCTCAGTAGTAATTCCGTCAACATGCATACAGCTGTCCATAATATTTCTCGATCTCTTCAAGCATCCCGAACTTTGAGGCAATAATTTTGCCATCCACAGTTTTAAGTTTCGTCAGATGGGGCCTCCCAAACTGCTGAGCGAACACTTTCGACCCCCTATTTTGCTCAATCGCCTCCTGGACGGTGCGAGTGTTCAAGCGTCGGAGGTCGCGTCGTATCAACTTTTTAATTCGTTTGTTTAAGGCCCTTTCATCTGACGAAGACGACTGTGTGGATGGTTGTTCACGCCTCTTTCTCATTAGTTCAAGAGTCTCAGGAGAGATTTTGGACTCTTGCTGTTTGCGTTTTCCGGGAAACAACTTTCGAGACACTTCTTGTAATGTTTTGACCACTGTGTCGGTTCTCTCGTCAATGCCGCTGGTGGTTTCCAGACTTGCGAAGCGATTTTGAAGTTCCAGGTGGAACTTTTCGGACCCTAGAGCTACTTGGAGCGGCGTAGGTCGGAGAGTAGACCGCATCATTCGGAGTCTTTCAGCTCTAATGTTGATATTTAGAGAGCCTCGGATAAGTCTGTGATCGCTTCCGGTATTAAACCTGTTAATCACAGAGACGTCTCTAAATATGTGCCTACTGTCCGTTATGAAAAAGTCTATCTCGTTCCTTATCACAGAGTCCCGGCGTTGCCAAGTCCACTTCCTGTGGGGTTTCTTCTTAAAGAAGCTATTCATTAAGAAGAGCCCCTGTGATTCGAGGAAGTTGACTAGCATTTGCCCTCTGTGATTTCTGCGCCCCACCCCATAAGGTCCGATTCTCGTTTCGCCACGTTCCTGTACTCCCACTTTGGCATTGAAGTCCCCCATAACAACGTTGTAAGTGGCCTTGGCGGTGTGATTTATTGCCTTGGCAATATCTTCATAAACAGCCTCGGCGGTTTCGTCGGCGTAGCGCGAGGTGGGCGCATATACCTGTATCACCTTCAACGAACGACTGTTCGTGATTTTTAGGATCAGGTACGCTACCCGGTTCGACACACTGCCGACTTCAACAACGCTGCCAATGAGGTCCTTTTTTACCAGAAAACCGACACCTCCCTGGGAGAGCAGATCACCTTCTCTGAAGTAGAACAGGTCGCCTGACTCAAGGGTTATCGTGTCCTCCCCCTGTCTTCGGATCTCGGACAACCCCAATATGTGCCAGTTTATGCGACCTAGTTCTACCTCGAGTTCTGCGAGGTGATGGTCCAGCCTTAGTGTACTACAGTTGTAAGCTGCCAGTAGTAGTTTTTTACGGTAGCCTCCCGTAGCCCGGAGATTCTTAGCACCCCCCGCCCCGCCGTTACCCGAACCGCTACCATGGCTGGGAATAGCGGGACCACCGGGAACTGGGGGCCTTTTGTTGTGGCGTCTTTCCATTTGAGGGGTTTTAGCCTACTCTTGCCACGCTGGCCAGACGGGTTGGCAAAGGGTTTTATTTCAAGATTTCCTTCTCTCACAAGTTTTCCTTCTCTCACAATATAAAAAAAAATATATTTCTTCTTGCAGTAATTTTCAATCAAACAACAAAATAACATAACAAATAAACTCAATTTTTCCATGAAGCTGTAAAATCCATCAAATTGGATCCAATAAGCCAACCTGAGGCCCTCCCCAGGGCCTCAAATACAAGCAAAAAGACCACACTACTGGTCCACCCATTCTCATCGGAAAATTCAGAACGACCAAAAAACTACCTCCTTGAAACGCCAAAAGAATTAAAAAGGCGCAAACCATTGCTCGAACTACCCGCATCTTATAAAAAACCAAAATTGTTTGTGGACGAAAAGAATGAGTCTGAAATGAGAACTGTCAAAGACTGTCAAACGGAGACTGTCAGGGACTGTCAAACGGAGACTGTCAAAAGTAGCTGTCACTGTTGCTGTAAGTGCTCTAAAGAGGACAGTGAAGTGAAAGTGATCATCGCTCCAGCAATGATGCCTTCGATTTTTGGAGCCGTTCCTGGTATCCCGTATATATTGAAGAGTAAGGCTGATAAGGTAAGTGTTAGATAATATAATTTTCATGAACTTCAATATTATTACAGTTTATTTTTGTAGCTTGAATGTTGGTACAGAACAGTGTCATAATGTTACGGCTATACTAACGTGATATGCCATTGATTACCGCCATAATTTCAACAATGCTTAGTCGTAGCCGCGATTTGTGGCCAAGATATTAACAATACTGATCAAAAAAAGTTTTCATTACCCTTGCCCATAACATGGCTCTAATCTAACCGAAATTAGGCACATAATGATACCTATTATCAAACTGGTTTTTTGATAGTTATTAAATCACAAGTGGGATATAGTTTTTTTTTTAATTTCATAGGTTGAGTTGCATTATTCTTTAAAAAAAAATAGAAAAAAAAAGATCGTGTTCAATAGAACAAATAAATTAAAAGTTTTTAAATTGTTCTGCTTCGTATTTAAATGGAAAATTTCATCTTGTACGTGTATAATAAACAAAACTTTCACTCAAATTTAATTTTTACTTCTCATGCTCTTAAAATGTTACTTTAGTCTCTGCATATGGGGCTAAAGTTCCTTATTAATCTCTAGGGACTAAAGTATTTTTTTAATTTAATTTAAAAACTTCTAAACAGCCAATCACGGTGTTTGTGAATGGGAGGATTATCACCTTTTCAGTGATTGTGTTTAGAAATAACCTCAAAATGACATTTGAAAACATATAAAAAACCCATTTAATTTCGTGAAACACGATTAACGATATTAGTTTAGTTAATAATTATGTAAGTATTAAGGATTAATTCATTTTATTATGCATTTCTAATTAGTTATAAATTATTTTCCAAGTTTTAATCTGTTGGCTAAATATGCAAGTATTTAAAGCGTACGTTACTTAACAAAAGAAACCACGGGACAAATTTCTTTGCAATTTGAATTTTGAATAGAACTTTTCTTAGGTTAGATTAACGATTAATACGTAATTTTAAGAAACTTTGTTATTATAAATATTATAATTTTGTATAGAACATCGCTTTTTCTCTCGCATTCAAAGTGAAAAGTAGTGTTTAACGTGGGAATAAACAACCATAATGACACTCGAATTATTAGCCAAACTAAAGGCTAAAGCATTTCGTGTCATTATGGCTTGTTTTAGTCCCTTGTTGAACACTCTACTATTTGTTTTCTCTCAGTTTAAAACGTTGAGTAATTTTTTTAGTCTGTGGCCAGTGTTTTTTTTAGGTATTCCCGCTCGTCCGCCTGGACTAAAAAGTTTCGCAACTCGTTTTACTGGTGAAATTTTAGTTATTTATTAATTAAAATGTCTATAAATCTGTACTAGTTATAAAGAAAACGATTTATGTACCTAGTACACCGCCCGATATATACACAAATATACTGTACAACGTCCGATATATATATATAATATAATATATATATATGTGATTGATGTGAAGTCCTTAACGTTATGGAATGTTTACTATCTGATCACTGCAAGGGTAAATATCTATTTTACTATTATAAATTATTCATCCTCAACGGTGATCACCAACTTTACACACTCGTACCATAATCTACTATATTGTCATATTGATAGATATGACATTGTCACTTTCGAATACCATAATTATTAAGGTAATAGCCCGGTAGAAGTTAAGGTAGTGCGGCCCCAGAATTACTACTGTGTGTGTTTTAACACCTACTTATTTAATAGTTTGAGCTCACAGTTACATCATCGCACCGCTCGCCATAAGCAGGGAAGTCATCCTCGGAAACGTTACGCACTGTGCGGTATGAAAGCAACTTCATCCCACGCACGTTCAAACTATGGAATGAACTCCTACTGTGGTTTTCCTAAACGACTGCAATACACTTTTTATCTAGGTAACGTGTTTTGTCCAGTAAGAAAGAGTTTTAGCTGATATTCAATTTTGTTTGAACAATTAGTAATTACAATTAAACGATTCGATAGAACAAGCTTGACTTTATGGGGCTAAATAATGGTATGGAACACTTCGTGTGCGAGTTCCACTCAGCCGTAGCCTTTTTTTACGTTGCCGGAGGGGGAGGCTATGTAGGAATCGAACCGACTAAATCGCACGCCGTCTGTGGGTCGTAGTGCTAGGCCGAGAGTGAGGTTGTCAGGCGACATATCCCTTGCACCCTGGCTGACCCAAGGTCATCCCTCTCGGTCTGGCCCTCCTCGGGAGGGTGGACCACGCGGTCGCCAACTCGCCCCCGGTATGGAGCCCGTGGCCTGCTCCTGCTAGGGTGACGGGCGGCTCCACCCGTCACCCCCAGGCCCGGTTTAGCCGTAGCGAGGTTTTTTTGCTGAATATATCAAGTTTCACTATCAGATATTGTTGAAAGTTGCCGGGAATGTTTCACCAAAATCAAATCGCAGTAGAATCTATTAAAATACTTTTATTCCAATGTTGCACTATCAGTGTACCTCTCAACCTCTCGCGGGTGTACGGATATCGTTCCTGAGTGTCGGATATCCAACTCAACATAAATCTATCAACTTGTCACTACACACTACTTAAGTTTATCTATAAGATTTATTTGCAAACTAGTTTTGCATCTGGTAATGTGTTGATGTAGATTCTTTTTTTTTCCCGAACTGCCAAGATGGGTTATGTTTTTCACGCGTATCTTGTATGTCTGCATGTGTAATGTATGTTTGTAATATTCTTTATTATCTCATATCTTCCAAACCACTGGACGGATATCAATGATTTATATCTCAAACGAAAGGCACCAGTCTCCCAAATGTTTTAGAGTACATAAAATGTGAAGTAGATACGCGCGAATAACATAACCCCTCTTGGCAGTTGGGTATAAAGAAACCCGCTGAGTTCCATGCCGTACTCTTTTAGGTCGGAGCCGCGTTTCGAACCAGTACGGGGTGTTCCATTAGCTAGTCTTAATTTTGAGGTTTTATGTTAGGTAATTACAGTATGAATGATTTTTGACTAGAATATATTGCATGTGAAGTTGGCTTGGGTCCTAAAGATCCTGCTAGGACCCCATACACCCTTTTCTCGTAAAGAATTGTACGAAATTGTTTTTAACGCGGTGTAAGGGATTCGATGCTCGGTTCGCGTTCACCATACATCTCTCCCTACCCATAAATCTGTCAGTGGTGAAGCGTACACCGTTACACACTTAAGTTAAGACCCTTTGATGTAGTTAGCTAACCTGGGTTTGCCTACTAAGTTTGTATTGATCAGTTTATTTTGTACTGAAGCATTGTCCATACTAACATTATAAATAGGGAAGTGTGTGTGTGTGTGTCTTTCACGGATAAACAACTAAACCGATTTCGATGAAATTTGGTATAGGGGCAGATTAGATCTTAAGAATAACATAGGCTATGTTTAGTCGCGATTACCGACATTCACGCGGGCTGGGTCGTGGGCAAAAGCTAGTAAATACATACATATATTCACGCCTGTACATCCCTGAAGGGGTAGGCAGAGGTGTATTGACACCCACATTTCGACAACTATGATTTTCGGTCCCATGTAAGGCGAGCCTATTGCCGTCTACTGGGCACTTTGTCTTGGGCTGTATGCTTACTGTCGGACGGAAAAACAGCCCTATCCCTTAGTCAGCTTTTACGACACCTACAAGAAGAGATGGGGCTCCCTATAAGAAGGGCATTAGAATGTTTCTTCAGGATTGGCAGCGCGAGTCTGATGCCTAGATGTTGCATACGTCCATAGGCCACGGTAACCACTTTCCATGAAGTGGGCCGAGTGCTTGTCTGCCAACTCAGGGGTTTAAAAAAAAAGACGGGTTGCACTCCGGGAGTGCCGGCAGAAGTGAAAATCTTTTCTTTCTTTCTTTCTCCGTTATACAGGGTGTATTTTTGAAACGGGGCAGTAAGGGCAAGTACCTTAACCGTTGCAGTTACAGCAAAACGTTCTTAGAAGACCTTCCCTAACTTTTTGACATATTTTGAACTGCATTCACAGATTTTGTAAAAAACTTACAGTTGGCAAAAAAAAAGCAAAAAGTCCAAAAATTTTTTTTATGCCAATCGATTCTATTTCATGTGGGGATCAAAAAACTCTATGAGACCTTTTTAGCTTTCAGTACTAGGAAAGACAGAAATCGCCAAAAACGTTTCCCATACATTTCGGCAACAGAAACAAATTTCTACGATGGTCTAACTTTTTGTTATGGCCAGGAAGTGGGTAGAATTGACTGTAAAGTAAATAAAAATAATTTTTACCCTCAAATTTCGAATTTGATTCGAAAATCTGTGTGTTATTCTTAGTTTCAGCTGAGAAACTTCGTATGAGTTATTAATTAAGGATTTTCGCTAAAATGTCTTCTAATCGTGAAAAAATTGACTTATTAGAAGCGTATTTTGTCAATAATCGAAATGCGGGAGCTGCATTAGTGTGGTACCGCAATAAGTATCCGTTGCGGCATGTGCCAACAAGAAAGGTTATTACAAATCTTTTGAAAAACCTGGAATTGCAGGGTTCTTTCAAAATAAAGCGGCAGCCTCGTGTGGACATGGACACGGAGATTGCGGTTCTAACTTATGTCGAAGCATATCCAGAGGTATCGTCCAGGCAAGTCGCCCTTGAAGTAGGTGTATCCCACTCCCTTGTGATAAAGATATGGAAGAAATACGGCTACAAGTGCTATCGATATGGGCGCATAGTTCAAGTGTTACATCCGGGTGATGATGTTCGAAGGCTTACTTTTTGCAGATGGCTAAGAGGAAAAATAAGCAGAGATCATGAATTTTTAAATTACACACTGTGGTCAGACGAAACGAATTTTTCCAATAACGGTATGTACAACAGAAAAAATCACCACTATTGGTCCAAAGAAAATCCACTAAGAGTTACGGCAAGTCATAATCAGGTTCGCTTCTCATTCAACTGTTGGTGTGGTATAATGTCCAATCGAGTCATAATGGTGGAATTTTATGAAGGGAAACTGAATTCTGCCATGTATAATGAAGTCATTTTACACCATCTTGAAAACGAGATGGACGAATGGCCCCTGTCGGAATTGCGAAAAGTTCATTTTCAACAAGATGGTGCTCCACCACATAACAGTCACCTTTCACGTTCCAATTTGAGCCGCCTATTCGGCACACAGTGGATAGGTACACATGGTCCAACACAGTGGCCACCTCGTAGCCCCGATCTAACACCACTTGATTTTTTTTATGGGGCTTCGTGAAAAATGAGGTGTATAAGACGACGTACGCCAGTGTTCAAGAGCTCAAGGATGCATTAATGACCATTTTACGTAATATTCATCCCAGAACATTATTAGCCGCCATTCGTTCAGTGCAAAAAAGGATAGACTTATGTATTCGTGAAAATGGAAATCATTTTGAGCAATTTATTTCATAAACCAATTTCTTAAATGTTTAAATGATTTTTTTATTTAAAAAAGTTCAAAATTTTACCTGACCTATGAGTTTCGAGTTGATTTATCATATTTCCGTACGAAATGTATGGGAAAGGTCTTTGGCGATTTCTGTCTTTTCTAGTACTGAAAGCTAAAATGGTCCCATAGAGTTTTTTGATCCCCACATGAAATAGAATCGATTGGCATAAAAAAAAAATTTTGAACGTTTTGCATTTTTTTTTTGCTAACTGTAAGTTTTTTACAAAATCTGTGAATGCAGTTCAAAATGTCCCAAAAAGTTAGGGAAGGTCTTTTAAGAACCTTTTGCTGTAACTGCAACGGTTAAGGTACTTGCCCTTACTGCCCCGTTTCAAAAATACACCCTGTATATACAGAGAAAAGATAAAAAGAATACAACCATACCTATAATATAGCGCCAATCATAGAACCTATCACTAATTTTATGTCAGAAGAAATTAATGAATTACAAAAAGAAAAAATAATCACAAAAAGTAATAAATTACAAAAAGAAAAAATAATCACAAAAAGTGTCAGAAGCTCAGGTTCGAACCCGGTACTATCTGAAACAATAAGGATTTACAGTCGAAGCGCTTACCACTAAGCTACGAAGCTTCTTAGCGTATCTAAGAAAATAAACAATCTGCAGCTAATGTTTTATGACGTCAGTCGTCGGTTATGGTTCAAAGGTCTTTAACACTTTTTACCCATCCAACGCTGCTAAAGAAGTTTTCACTTCAAAAAATCGTCTATTTTACGACCCGTTGATATTAAAATTATAAATGCATTTACCGAGTCCAAAGCCTTCTTCTTCATCCTAGAGTTTATTCCAGTCGCATCCGATGCTTCGACCTCGGAGTCTGGGGTCCACTGTTTCCAATCTAACTGTAGTTTTTGGGGTGTATCCCATCTGCCCCGGTGCCTTGGCCCGGTGCCGGGCCACATGGGAAAAAAAGTTTTAACTGGCCCGTTGATATGTTTAGCGGGCCAGATGACACAAATCAAGTGCCATCGTCCCCGGTAAGGGGAAAATAGAGGATACACCACGTGATTTGTGAAATACTAACAACTTGCATCTATGAAAGGGATTGAACTTATAAATCAAACTGCTTAGTACACAAAAATCATTTTTTATTGTGTATGACGCGATATCAACTTGTGTCATAAATCTCAACATAGTTAATATATAATATATAAATATATATAATATATAAATAATATAATAAATTAATTAACGAAGCCAAAATGGCTAACGAGGCCAAATTAATTTCACAAATCACGTGGCGTATCCTCTATTTTCCCTTTACCGGGGACGATGGCACTTGATTTGTGTCATCTGGCCCGCTAAACATATCAACGGGCCAGTTAAAACTTTTTTTTCCCATGTGGCCCGGCACCGGGCCAAGTCACCGGGGCAGATAGGAAACACCCAGTTTTTGGCTGTGCTTCGATATTTTCCGTGAAGCGACTGCTATTAGACATCCACAGTGCATTAGGGATATTGAAACATTGTAGTTAGACCAGTTGCTGGACTTTTTAAGGCTCCAAGTACCCGTAACGACTGCCATAGATGTTCTTATGGTAAACAGGACCGACGGCTTAACGTGCTCTCCGAGACAAGACCGGACCAATACAAATATTCATGCTTACAAATTTTTGCATTGAGCGGGGATCGAACCCCCGCCTCCTATACGCAGCCGCGTTCACTACCGCTACGCAACAGAGGCTTAGCCGCCGGTTTTAACTATTTATAAATAGAATTTTTAAGCCGCAAGCAAGTCCTACTACGGGATCCTATCGTTTGGCAAAATATGTTTCGTCAAATTTCACTTTCCAAAAAACTTATCGCACATTTTCATTTTCCAAAAGAATCTTTAACTTCCTTTATAAATTCGGTCAAAATAATTTCCAACATTCTGCCAAAAAGGTTCATAAAACAGCTATAGGTACATATAAATATTACGTAACTCAAAACAATAAGTTTAAAAAAAAGTATGTAAATCGGATCTGTATTTCAGGGCGCGCTCGTTTATAAACGCAATAAATTGTTGAGTATCCCTAATTTTATTCATAGACTTTTTACGCAGATGTAACCACCCCTATGACTGTGGGTGCGCGGAAGTTAGACAAGCCAAAGCCAAAAAAAAAAGACGGGTTGCACTCTGGGAGTGCCGACAGAAGTGAAAACTTTTTCTTTCTTTCTTTCTTCGTTATATACAGAGAAAAAGATAAAAAAACATACCATACCATACCTATAATACAGCGCCAATCATAGACCCTATCACTAATTTTCTATCAGAAGAAATTAATAAATTACAAAAAGATAAAATTAATCACAAATAGTAATAAATTACAAAAAGAAAAAATTATCACAGAAAGTGTCATAAGGCCAGGTTTGAACCCGGTACTATCTGAAACCATAAGGACTTACAGTCGAAGCGTTTACCGCTATGCTGCGAAGCTATTTATCGTATATTGCAAAATGGACAGTCTATAGCTAATATTGTATGACGTCAGTCGTCGGTTACGGTCCAAATGTCAAGCGATCCTGACGCGCGAGTTTAACAATTTTTACCCATCCAACGCCGCTAAAGAAGTTTTCACCTCAAAAAACATTTGAATTATTGGTTTAATTCTTTTACCCGACTGTCAAGGAGGGTTATGTTTTTCGCGCGTATTTTGTATGTATGTTTGTAAGATCTTTTATTGCCTCATACCTTGTGGTAATAAGGTATTCATTTCCCAAGTGTTCTTAGGTACATAAAATATAAACAAAAGCTATATGTTGGTTTTTAGGCACCAAAATGTATATGTGGTCAAAAATTTTTTTTCATTCTCATTTATGAACCAATTTGGGTACCAATTTGCAAATCTCAAACCAGATAAAAATAATGGGTACCGCCTGCTATAAAGCTTGTTTCGATCTTTTCAGAATCAGTCGGGTTTTTATTTTTAATATATTTTTATATAGAACACGGACATGACACGCCGACTTTAAACGTGCCTGCCATTCGATAGCGCTCAAATGGAAACTATGAACTCTTGAACTCCTTGCCAGCTCACGTGTTTCCTTCTTCATACCGTCCCGGGTCTTTTAGGGTGTGAAAGAGCACCTGATGAGGTCGTCAACTTGAGTGCTACGATTGTAACATATCTATAATTGTGACCCTGAGACTTTGCCTTCAGTTTACCGTCAGTGGAGGTGAAGTCATCTTGACGTATTTTATATAAATGTGCTGTTTAAATATTCCATCTATATGTCGCCGTTGTTCAGCGGTGCAATGGTGTTGGCACTGGTTCTAGTCTGGAAGCTGGAGATAACATAAAGGTTGACTTTGTTCACAGGACACTTTTATTATTATATTAAAATGCACTCTTACAATTTTTACATGTGGTTGCAGCGGTGTGCTGATCAAGAGAGAGAGGGAACGAAAGCATCTAGGACGATTGAATGGATGAGTGAATGCACATAATTTCTACCTGTGCTGGGGATACCATATCTGCGTTAGTGATGCCAACATCCTTCGACTAGCTTAATCAGCCGTTAAATTAACTGCATAGACTGGTAACTAAACGGCGCCGTTCAATTAAGAGCCTGAATTTTATTCAGCCGTAACGTTTATTGCAACATTTAATAAACTGGCTGGCTAATGTTTCCAACAGTCCTTCTAGTGAGGTGTGAAAAAACATCTTTGGCATTTTAACATTGTTTGTGTATGTAATCCTCTTTTTCCTAAGACTTTACCTTTATAAGTCTTCAGGCTTTCACGGCCGGCGTTGCATGTAGAATATACTGCTTCCGGGCTGTTTGGCCGTGGTCTATGTGAAACTTGCGTTCCAGACGTTTCGTCGATCACTGCGGTCGACATCTTCAGTGGTGCAGGCCACTCAACCCGGAAGCATATTCTACTTTACCTTTAGTTTACCATCTTCGGTGAAGGCAACATAAAGGACATGATGCCTGGTAGATTGTTGTGAAAAAATCACGCGATATAAAGGTGAATTACGTTATAAAAAAGATGAGTGCGTTGATGACGATGATGCGTTATTTTTTAGATCGAATCGTCATTACTTTTTATAATACTTCCGGGGCTGTTTAAAATAAGAAGATGCCTATAATTTTTCTTTTTTATATACCAAATAAGGGTACCAGAAAATGTGGCAAAGTGGGGTACTCGCGAGTTCTACTGTTCGTAGGTAAACATACTAGTATGGTACATTTATAAGAACTTGGCGGGTGTTTTAATGTTCATGTTATAAGTAAAATATTCACGCTTCACGCTTTATGGGGCAGGCAGTGATCAAATACAATGCATCATTGATTCCAGAATTGTTCTTCGGGTTTGTATGTATGGATGAATGGATAAAAGATGGGAGAATTTACTTGTTCGTCTTAAAGACCACTAGCGGGTGCCCGCGACTTCGTAAATTCGTTTTGTCAGTGCCGTTTTAATGGTCTATACAGAATAAAATGATTTTTGACTTTGACATGTGGAGTGAGTTTTAATTTCATCCAAACTACCATTTCCTGTTTTAGCCCCAAAAGGGGGTTGATTTCTTAATATATATCATACACTTTCCCAGTTATAATATTACTTTGGATTAGTATGTATGTACACCTCTACACACACACTACACAAATTTCAAGTCAAAAGACTTCCATATAGAATAGCATAGAATAGAATAGAAGTATTTATTTGCATGAAACACAGTGTGAAGAATGTTACATAATGTTGGTTTCTTAAAGTGCGGTATGTCTCGTCGATCTATCGGCATGCAAATATACAAATGTCAGATTACAGCCTTAAAAAAATATTTACAATTGTCAAATTATACTGTTATAGAAAATTATACATAATTATTTAAACTTTAGATAATTGTAATCGTGATTGTAATGTCAATATAATGTCATAAAACATAAATATACATATACATACAGCGTGGTAATGCCGCCAGCCTTTTGGGCACGGTACCAGTAGAGGTCGATGGGAAGGAATTTTTCGATTAAAGTTGCAGTCTCTCCCCCTCTTTAATGTTATTTTTTTAATTTATTATATAGCATAATTTTTATTTTTTAAGTATTATTCTGTAATATAATTGTAAACTCTTAATTTACCTAAAACAAATGATTATACTTACATGCATATGAAATTTAATACAGTACGTATACCAAAATAACATCTTTTACAATTTTTGTCTGTCTGTCTGTCTGTTTATTCGGATCGTATGTATGTGTTACTCTTCACTCTTATGTGAAGAAGTGTTAAAGTTCTCTGCTTATCCTGTTAATGCTAAGCGCTATAAAAGTAACTGCATGGGGTCACGTTTTTGTAATAAAATGCCGTGAGCCACTCTATAATATACAGGGCGTTCGCAATTCATTCATACTAATATTATAAATGGAAAAGTGTGTGTGTGTGTGTGTGTCTGTTTGTCCGTCCGGGACCTCTCGATCGTAAGGCCAACTCCTTAACCACTAAGCTAACGACGCGAGAGACGGGGGGAGGCACACATTTTACCACTTTGGAAGGTTTCTTTCGCGCAAACTATTCAATTTAGAAAAGAATTGTACTAGAAATCTCAAAATCATTTTTGAAGACCTATCCATAGATACTGCTACGCGAAAGGTGTTGATGAAAAAAAAATTGAGTTTCAGTTCTAAATTTGGGGAACCCCCAAAATTTATTGTATTTTTTTAATATCTACGTTGTTATAGTTTCGGAAAAAAGTGGCTGTGACATACGGACGGACAGACAAACAGCCATGACAAATCTATAAGGGTTCCGTTTTTTGCTAGGACATTTTGGCTCCGAAAAACCTCCCAAACATTAATGTTCGCAATTTCAATAAGGTACAAAAATTTTGTTGCACATTGCTAGAGTTACGACTACTAGGAATTAAACCTTCCTAATATAAAGTTACGCATCTGCGAAATGTACCATGGTGAATGTTCTGATGAGCTCTTGAAATTGGTCTCGCCCTCTCCTTTCCCACACAAGGACAACACGAGCAGGGGTTAGATGTCACCCGTATACGGTGCAGAATATTCCTTCAAGAACCAAGCAGTTTGGTGACTCCTGTCTTTGCCGCACATTAAGACCTGGAACTCCTTGCCAGCTCACGTGTTTCCTTCTTCCTACAGTCCCGGGTCCTTTAAGCGGGACGTGAAAAAGCATCTGATGAGGCCGTCAAGCTGAGAGCCACGATTGTTAACATGGTACATTGTATGTAATGGTGACCCTCTTTTCTGAGACTTTGCCTTCAGCTTACCATCAGGCGAGGTGAAGGCAAATTGACGTGTCGTACATAAAAAAAATTAAAACGTTGCATAAAAATATTTTCCTAAAAAAGTGAACATGCTGTATATACGACAGTTACATGACCCGCGCACCCTTTATGCGCGGTGTGAATTACGTGCAGCGAATATAACAGACTGAGTTATGAAGTTATAAACTGTGGATAATATGATATCACACTCGACACATATTTATTGGACCTGAAATGTTTTTTTTTTATGATATAGGAGGCAAACGAGCAGACGGATCGCCTGATGGTAAGCGATCACCGCCGCCCATGGACACCTGTAACACCAGAAGGGTTCTAGGTGTGTTGCCGGCCTTTAAGGAGTGGGAGTACACTCTCTTCTTTAAGGTTTGAAGGTCTTTTTGGTCCGGAAATACCGCAGGCGACAGTTCATTTCACAATTTACCTGTGCGAGGCAGGAAGTTTCTAGAGAAATGCACAGTTGAGGACTGCCAACCATCCAAGTGGTGAGGATGAAAATGTTGTCGCGTAGGGCGATGGCGGAAAGATGCGGCAGGGATTAATCCGAACAATTCCTCAGTGCACTCCCCGTTGCACATGCGATAGAACATGCAGAGTGAAGCTACATCTCTACGCAGCGCCAAGGGGTCAAGCCGATCCGAAATACGGCAGTCGACAATTCGAGTCGCTCGTCGTTGGATACGGTCCAGAGGGGCAAGCTGGTACTGAGCTACCCCTGCCCATAGATGAGAACAGTATTCCATGTGTTGTGTGCTCAAAATGTGATCACGTTTCTTGGATGTATGTTGAGAATAGTACGGGGTACTACGGCACAACCGTAGTACACACCACACCGCTCAAATGCACCAAACATAGATTATTACAATACAATCTGCGCGCGCCGAGTTTCTGTGCCGTCAGCGTAGGAGACCTAGCAGGGACAGCCTTTGATCTTCCCATTGATAGCACCTCATCTTCTGTGCTATCCTCAATATACATCCAAGATAGCCTATAGATCACATTTTGAACACATTTCAGGTTAAAGATATATGGATCGAGCTATTATCCATATGTCACCGCCAATTAGCTTAATCAGCCGTCCAATTAACTGTCTAGGCAGTTAACTAAACGGCGCTATCAACAGCCTTCTTTACAACCGGAGCCGGAGGGGGAGGGTGATAAAAAAAAAATCGGATTTGAACCGACTAAAACGCACGCCGTCTATGGGTTGTAATGCAAAGCCGAAGGTGAGATTGGCAACACATATCTACCGCCCCGACCCAGGGCCATCTCACTTGATCTGACCCTCTACGGGTGGGTGGACCAAGGAGTCCACAACTCGACCCCGCATGGAGAGGCGACGCCGTGGCCTGCTTCTGCTAGGGTGACA
This sequence comes from Eilema caniola, assembly GCA_949126895.1. NCBI lineage: Eukaryota > Metazoa > Arthropoda > Insecta > Lepidoptera > Erebidae > Eilema > Eilema caniola. The sequence goes on from OX421487.1 coordinate 1,711,413, forward strand.
GGCGGCTCCGGTCAGGTCAGTCATCGACCTCTGATGCTCGAGTTGCCTCAGTTGGCAAGCAGCGCATGCCGCGAGTCTCCTCGGCTCCCGGTCCCACTCAATCAACAGCTTAACCTCTTTACAAAACGATGCCGTTCAACTAGCGGCCTGAATGATATTAAGCCGGAGCGTTTGTTACTTAATTTTTAATAAATTGGATGGTTAATGTAGAAACAGTATAGAAAGTTAGTGATAGGTTCATTGTGAGAAGCAATCCGATTTGGATAGATTAAGTACTGGTGGTAGAAATTTGATAGCACAAATTTCGGCCGGGTAGGTACCACTGTGCACGATCGTGAAAAACCCTCCATAGTAATCCAATCTCAGTTGGATTGCGTTCAGGGGTCCGCAAGTGCATAGCCGGGCAGGGGGGATTGTGGTCGCAGCACTAGTGGGACCGGTGGGTGTCACGCGTTGCTGCGACTCCAATCCTCTTTTGATGAGGCCGTCAAACTGCGCGCCACCATTTTTAACATGGTATGTGTATGTAATGGTGGCCCTCTTTCCTGAGACTTTGCCTTCAGCTTACCATCAGGCGAGGTGAAGTTAAATTGACGTGTCCTACATATATAGAAAAGGGTTTGAAGGCTTATGTTATGCGGGAGCGAATTAGGTTGGGCAAGTAATGAAACGTCATTCATCCAAGTCGTTTTTCTAGTTATTTGTTATCAAAATAAACAACTGAATATCATTGAGGAGTTCCCTCAGAACCGTTGAACAGTGCTGTTTAAGCTAACTGATTAAGCTAATTGATTGCGACATAAATAAAACGATTTGATTGTATTTTACTTTAATTTAATATCATTTCAACCCCGAGAAAATGGCTGGCGATTGTTGGTCTGCACGTGGAAGATACCAGTTCGTCTGAAACACAATTCAAAAAGTCCATTCAATGCTATTAGTGCCTAGGCGAGCACATCAAGTCAGGATTAACACGTAGTCTACTAAGTACAATCACCATCAGGTTGATCTAAACTACAGAATACCGCGGCCATAATAACCTCGTGTTATGTTCCCGGCCTTGAGTAGGGTAGCCAGAGCTCACTGGAGAGTTTTTGTGCTGTCAGTGGGAAGACCAAAGGCTTGTCTCGCTTTGTCTTCTACACTGACGGCACAGAAACTCTATTCTTGCAGGGTCGGCAGCACGAGTGTAACTCCCCTGGTGTTACACACTTCCATAGGCCACGGTAACCACCATCCATCAGGTGAGCAGTATACTTGTTTGCCACCTCGGTGGTATACTCGTACTGCTGAACATGTAAGTATAGATGTTTCTGTACCGTCAGTGCAGAAGACCACTTTGGTCTTCCCACTGATAGCACAAAAACTCTCCAATGAGCTCTGGCTACCATACTCACCGCCGGCAACATGAGGCGAGTTTATTATGGCCGCGGTATTCTGTAGGGTGGAGGTACTGCCCCCTTCGGACTGCTCAAGTAAGTCGGAAATACTGTCATGTCCTAGATGATAATATGTCCAGCAGTGGACTCAAATAGGCTTATCGATTGATTTCTTACCCAGTCTTTGGTAGAATGCCACCAAGTCGAATGGTTTCTGAGCCGTTGCAGTTGCCTGCCATTGCAGCTCTGTAGTCATTGCAACGGGTGCTTGTGAAGCCTCCAGAGATCATTGACTCAGCAACGTAATAGAAAGACCTAAAAAATATAGTATTGTGTCAGTTTTAAAAGAATCAGCCGCGTGGTTCCCGGCAGAGTAGAATTTGGGCCACCCCTTCTCTTCCCATGTGGTGTCGTACAAGGCGACTAAGGGATAGGGCTGATTAACTTCAACATCAAACAGATATGTACAGCCCAGACTCAGCCTCAGATGCATGGCTCGAATCAACAATAGTGCCCGGAATACGGCAATAGGTTCACCCCTTATTACGTGGGACCGATTACAGATTGGTGAAATGTGGGTGTTAATTCACCGCTGCCTAACCCCCTGGGGATAAAGGCGTGATTATATGATGATGATTTGAAAGAATATTATTAACTAACTGAAGCGTCGGTAGCTTAGTGGTAAACGAGTTGGCCTTACGATCGAGAGGTCGCGGGTTCGAATCCTGGCCATAACACTACCGACGTGAACCCACTGCTAGCACAAGTAATTTAGCTTACTTGGACGGGTTAGAGGGAATATTAGTAATTTCGGTTGCTAATATTCTTTAAAAAACCTAAAATCACTATTTTTACCTAGAACCTCTCCAGTCGAACTAAATTTCTTGTGTTAGGAGTGGGTTCATGTTGGTACTATGAATATATTTCATCCCTGGGTCAGCCGGGGTGCGAGGAATATGTATAACCTCCCCTCTTCTCCGAGATGGGGGTATCCGTGGGGACTGCCCGCACGTAAAAAATAAACTATAAATATATATCAGCACGCTAATAATATATTAAGGGAGCGGACCAGTAAACATAAATAGGTCAACAAATTTGGCAGATTGCCATAAATTATTTGTGAAATTGCAGGAATATATGGCTTAAAAGGGGTTTAAAATATGCCATGGGCGAAGACTGGGCGGGTCGGTTACTTAAAAATAATCAAAAACCCGACTGATGCTGAAAAGATCGAAACTAGTTTGATAGCAGACGGTATCGATTTTTTATCGAATTTCTTATTCATAAAATGTTTTATCTACTCTGATACTATAATACAAAGATTATAAAATTGAAATCAAAACTCTTATGACAACATTACAACAACATTACGCACAAGCCAAAAAAAAGTTTTATTACGATACAGGTCTTGTATGGACACCTATATCATTAAATAACTTTTAATCATAACGATACACCTATACAACCTCCATCTGGACTGAACCTCTACTTTAAAAAAAACGGCCGATTCGGAAGAAAAAAAAAAGAAACGCGCATGCGCAATCGCTGTTTGCGCCTTGGCTTAGCGTCAACTTTTTTTTTAACCTTTATATTAAACAAAGTTTGGTTTTGTTTGTAAAATAAATTAGTTTATGTATTATAGTATGAGAGTAGATAAAGTAGTGTATGACACTGTACATAACTTGGTCTTATAACACTCGTGTGATACAATAAAAAAACTCGCCTAAGGCTCGTTTTTTAAAACACACTCGTCTTATAAGAACCCTTATTATGCAACAGTATCGTAAACTACTATTATTTCATACTTTTTATTTATGACATATTTATTTTTATAATCACTTGTTTATTTCTTTTATTTTGATACCCTACTCAATAAGTTTGAGTATTTTTTTTTTAAATGTACATTGCAGCCCTAATACTTCACCATTTAGTAAAAAAAAATCCTATTTTATGTAATATGCAATAAATACCTTCAATTTGAGATATGTATCATTGAAATCCGTTAAGTGGTTCAGAAGATATGAGGTAATAAACATTATTACAAACATACATACAAGATACGCGCGAAAAACATAACCCTTTTTGGCAGTCGGGTAAAAAGGAATCCTTACCTCTCGTGATCACAGAGTCCAGTGATACAGCCAGGCATGTTCCTACCACCATTGGGGTAGATATCCACATCTCCCAGAGGGCCAGTCCAGCCTGGAATAACGATTAATATAAACTAACTGGATGAAAGAGCTTCGCGTGGGTTTTTTTTCTTACAACGCCATCTGTTAGAACCTTTAGTGTTGTTGTGTCGTTAAAGCAGTAGTAGCTTACATTGCTAATAGATGTCAGGATTTTTTTTAAATAAATAAAATGACATTTTCTAAAAATGAATCCTAGCTAGATTGATTTATCGTCCCCGAAACCCCCCGTACACTAAATTTCATGAAAATCGTTGGAGCCGTTTTTTCTCGTTTAAATAAGATTAAATAGCCTATGCCCGTGGCTCCGCGCTCGCGTGGATGCAGGTAACCACGATTTATGACCATATCTTCGGTTCTACTCAACAAATTTTGATAAAACAAACATAGGATTTTAAGTTTGACCAAGTCTTCAAATGAAATAGCTGCAACAAAATCTGTTCGCTAAATAATATACATGTACATAACAGATCTGTAAAGCTTTGGTTTCCTAGGATAGCGGTGCTGTCATATAGCGGCCGTAATATTACGGACGCAAAAAGGCGGCCGTCTTTACGGTGACGACATGTGGAAAGACAAACAGAAAAAAAAAACACAAATACGTCTATTAGCTTCACCGCTATCAATGAAACGTTCACGAAACCATCTGACACCGACAAGACGGCCGTCATGTAAATGGCGGCACCGCTTTTTGACGTTACGGTGTCAGTTACCGCTCTCTAGGAAACCGCGCCATTTTGTTTACATAGACAACGTTCTAGTGACGTCATTCACCGCTGTATTACGGCCGCTATATGACGGCACCGCTATCCTAGGAAACCAAAGCTTAAGTGGAATGACCGAAGGTTGCGCTTTCTTCTCCACTGATGGCATAGGAACTCTCTGTGTTTACAGGGTCGGCAGCGCGAGTGTGTCTCCCCTGGTGTTGCACACGTCCATAGGCCATGGTACCTAACCACTATCCGTTAGATTGACCAGTCGGGTGTGCTTGTCTGCCATCTAACTTGCATAAATAATACTAGGCGACGTTTCTCAGCCTCGCCCGCAGCATGCTTCAAAATACTGTATCACTTTTAAGCAAAACATACCCTTATTTTTTAAATTTTTGAATAATATATGGGAATGTTGATTTAGGATTATTACTCCACTCCCTTGAGTATTAGCGTGATAATGTTATAGCCTATAACCTTCATGTTCTCGGCGGTGAGTTGGGTTACCAGAGCTCACTGAAGAGTTTTTGTGCTGACAAGACCAAAGGCTATTTATTCCTGCTTTGTCTTCTACACTGACGGCACAGAAACTCTCTGTGTTAACATAGTCGGCAGCACGAGTGTGACTCCTCTGGTGTTGCGCACATCCATAGGCCACGGTGACCACCATCTATGGGCCGTGTGTTTGTCTGTCACCTCAGTTGTATAAAAAAAGGCGGGTTGCACTCTGGGAGTGCCGGCAGAAGTGAAAACATTTTCTTTTTTTCTTTCTTCGTTATATACATAGAAAAAGATAAAAAAGAACATACCATACCATACCTATAATATAGCGCTAATCATAGAACCTATCACTTATTTTGTGCTAATTTTCTGTCAGAAGAAATTAATAAATAATGAAAAGAAAAAATAAACACAAAAAGTAATAAATTACAGAAAGAAAAAATAATCACAAAAAGTTTCAGAAGGCCAGGTGGTTTGAACCCGATACTATCTGAAACTATAAGGACTTACAGTCGAAGTGCTTACCGTTTAAGCTACGACGCTATCTATGGTAAATTGCAAAATAGATAGTCTTTACCTAATCTTGTATGACGTCAGTCGTCGGTTACGGTTCAAAGGTCAACTAATCCTGACGCGTCCTTAACATTTTACACCCATCCAACGCAACGTCGCTAAAGAAGTTTTCACTTCAAAAATAAAAGAACAATAATTGTCCAATTCGAACAAGCAGCGCATCCTAAAATACAAACTCCTCAGCTATGTAATTGGGGAAGAACTCATTATCGCTAAGCGAGCACTTTATCATTGAAAGTATGTTTACTGTCGTATGGAAAAGAGCCCTATCCCTAAGTCACATTCTATGACACCCACAGGAGGGAGTTACGGACTGAATTTCGACAGTACAATACTTCGACATGTAGCGAACTTCGAAATCACATAGATCGACAAGTCATTGCTTCGACAGACAATTATTAGACAACACACATCTTCGAATGACCACTACATCGACAGATTTCTTTCATCATTCTCCTATTACTAGGTTGTTTAAAAAAAATAACCACGAAGGCTAAAGCGCGTTCTAACCTAACCTATCCGAGTCGGGGTGCTCTGAGTCGGGGTGTCAACCATCATGAAGTAATTTAGGACACAAAAACCAAAGAAAAAAAAAGGTTACAATTCAACGAAAGACTACAAAAAAAAATCTGTCGAAGTAGTGGTCATTCGAAGATGTGTGTTGTCTAATAATTGTCTGTCGAAGCAATGACTTGTCGATCTATGTGTTTTCGAAGTTCACTACATGTCGAAGTATTGTACTGTCGAAATTCAGTAGGTAAGTGCACAGGAGGAGATGGAGTGGCACTATTGTACTGCACTGGGAAGATACATACCCATATTTTCAACATTGGTGTGAACTATTTCGGTGTATACTCCATCACTTGGCCTGATGACCAAATTGGCGTCCCAACGTTCAGCAGGGTCGCAAGCTGGGAAAAAGAAGATCTTTATATCACAGGTGGACCCTGAGCTCCGTGGGCATCTCGGCCTCGGATGCAATTCGATTCCCGTTCAGTCCAAATATTTCAATGTATGAATGTCTATGTTGTTTCTAGTTTATGATACTGTTGCATAATAAGGGTTCTTATAACACGAGTGTGTTTCAAAAAGCGAGCCATAGGCGAGTTTTTTCTAGTATCATACGATTGTTATAAGACCAAGTTATGTACAATGTCATACACTACTTTATCTACTCTCATACTATAATACATAAACTAATTTATTTTACAAACAAAACCAAACTTGGTTTAATTTAAATGTAAAATGTTGGCGTCAAGGCGCAAACATTGATTGCGCATGCGTGTTTTTTTTTTCTTCCGAATCGGCGGATTCTTTTTTTAAAGTAGATGTTCAGTCCAGATGGAGGTTATATAGGTGTATCGTTATGATTCAAAAGTTATTTAATGATATAGATGTCCATACAAACCTGTATCGTAATAAAACTTTTGTTTTGGCCAGTGCGAAATGTTAGTCATAAGAGTTTTGATTTCAATTTTATAATCTTTGTATTATAGTATCAGAGTAGATAATAGTACATTACTACAGAGGCCGGGAAGAAAGGGGTTGCCGGCCGAAGACATATAGACGGATAGGTCTGAGGCAGGCAACCCAATATTTCCCGCCGAGGTATGTATAGTGCTTTTCTCAAACATGCAATGAAATAAACAACAAAAAATTAAAGATTTAAAGACATTAAAAGTAAACAAGATAAAAACTAAAATTCACGTGGAATAGTACTGTTTCGTCTATTTTAGCTTCATTTTAACAGTACATTTACATTTACATTAATGTTCATTATCATGTTACTTAAAAAAGTATACAGACACGTTTCTGAACGAACAGTGACACTTGTCATTGTTATAAATGTCAATTTGTTGCAACTAAATTAAATATTAATATTTCAATGTTTTTATGTATACTTAAAAAAACAATTGATAATAATGTGTTATTAGTTATGTTAATGTAGATTTTTTATGTAAATAAAATTGCTCTAAGTACATACCAAGTCGTTTAATGTTTTTTTTTTAATACGCATAGTGGGAGAGTGTCGATGCCTTTGCCAAAAATTTATGTGGAATCGAAATTAAAAAAGAGGACTTTTCCGGCCTTAGGCCTGCAAGGTTTGTATGAAATTCCATTACCGGCCTCTGGTCCTAGCCACGCCTGAAACGTCATACTTCACAGCCTATTAAGAAGAACGTAATGTCAATATTTCTCAAACATGCTTGGAAATGTGAACATTATTTTGACAACCTTCTTCGAGATAAATCGAAATTGCTGTACAGGCGAGCAGCGGCCAGCAAAAGTTGTATGAAAATCCATATCTGTCGTGTTTTAGCGGCCAAATAAATTACTATGTAAACTCATATCTGTCGTGTAATTTGAAAATGGAACCATCTTGTACTCCGAACCATGGCAACCAAGGAGGTAACTTGTCCAAGGCATTATTTAAATATAGAACTGGCTTGCAAATAGAATGCTGTTTATTAAGAAAAATAAAAAACCAATGAACATTTCGCCGCATGAAAAATTACTGTTGTTCGTTGTTCGTCATTGATTTTGAAAAGTACGTAACTAAAAAATTCTGCCTAAGTAGTATCTACTACTTAGTTTTAATTTCCGCGCATTGTTTGAGAAAAGCACTATACAAGCCTTGGGCACAACTAAGCGTTGCCGGACTCCGTAATGCGTGCTTCGGCTGCGCCTCGGCCCGCATACTTCACGATCGTCCGACAACACTACAATTGGTGGCCGCGGCAGTAATGTACTATTTCATTGCATGTTTGAGAAAAATATTTAACAGTTAGATTCCTAATTTCATTAGGGAGTTTGTTATAGAAGCGTATATATTTACAGTTACCCTGGAATGAATTACATCTTTTGAGTTATTTCTCAGCAAACGTTTATTATATTCTTATGTGTATTTTATGTATGTGTATGTAGAATGCCTTTTATCAGGAGTATACATTTGGTATATCTCCTCATATTATTAAACTTCAATAATAATGTACCTACACAAAACTTTGCCTCTCATTGGACTGCAATTCCTCTGTGCACTCCCGGGTTTGCTGGAAGAGAACTCAACCTTGAGTTAAGCTCGACTTTGTACATATTATCTCTCTTGTTTGTTTAAATGCTATGTAAGTGTACAATAAGGAAAAAAATGTAATAAAATAAACCTTTGATAAGGTACTGTAGTGTCGGGGGCGACAAACACTACAGTTTCTTGAGATTTTCAAAATTTAACACAGGGTTTTGCAATATTATTATATTTATTTATGAACATATCTCTCCTAAACATATAGCGTAAGGGAATCGTAAGGGGAAAGAGTATGGCATATAATATCTCTTGTCACCAAGTGGCGACGTAAACGAGACGGTTGGTGAATTTGATCAATCATAGATGCGGGGTTTAATTTACTAAAAAGTATTTTTGAGGCTTGGGAGAATTCGCAGGATGCTTTGGGTGTTTTCTGCGACTTATCTAAGGCATTCGATTGTGTTCACCATGAGACTCTTGTCAGAAAACTACACCACTATGGTATCAGAAACAGGGCTCTCGATCTTCTGGCTTCTTACTTGAGTAATAGGGTTCAGAGGGTCGAAGTAAAAGATAAACGATCTGCAGGAAGCCCAGTTGCAATGAACGTTCCGCAGGGGTCAATCCTTGGTCCATTTCTGTTTTTAATATACATAAATGACTTACCTACCTTACTATGTAGGGGATAAGCATGAGATTGTATTGTTTGCAGATGATACTTCCTTGACGTTTAAAATTAATAGACAATTACACAATTATGATGAAGTTAACAGTGCACTCTCAAAGGTTGTTCATTGGTTTAATGTTAATAATCTTCTTTTGAATGATAAAAAAACTAAACTAATCAAATTCTCGACACCTAATGTAAGGCAGGTAATGTACAACTTAATGGATCTGGGTTGGACCCTGTTGGGACTGCTGTATTTTTGGGTATCACTATTGTCTCAAATCTGCAGTGGGGACCGCAGATTGAAAAATTATCAGGCAAATTAAGTTCTGCAGCATATGCAGTAAAAACAAGTAGACGGCTTACTGATATTGAGACAGCTAGAATAGTTTATTTTAGTTATTTCCATAGTGTTATGTCATATGGAATTCTTCTCTGGGGTAATTCTGCGGACATTAATACCATCTTTGTATTGCAAAAGAGAGCTGTAAGAGCAATATACCAACTTGGTCCTAGAATGTCTCTAAGAGAAAAGTTCAAAGAATTAAACATTCTTACGGTTATTTCGCAATTTATTTATGAAAATTTACTTTATGTGCATAAAAATATAGACTCCTTTACGAAAAAGAGTGATATACATGGTATAAATACTAGACATAAAGGTAATCTTGTGTTACATACTACTCGTCTCCAAAAAATAAGCAACTCTTTTATGGGGCAATGTATTAGATTCTACAATAAACTTCCCAATGAAATTAGAACATTGTCCATAAATAAATTTAAAACAACAATTAAGGCCAAATTGTGTAGCAGAGCATATTATAACATTTCAGACTATTTGAATGACAAAAATGCCTGGGATTAAGTAGCTCTAATTCAACACAAGAAAATGATTGTACATACATGACGACGTTTTTTTTAAAAAGAATTCCTACTGAGTTTTTTGGCAATGTATCTCAGTAGTTGCCATGTCACGCACTGCACGGTAGGGGAAAAAAATAATGACGATTCCAAACAAATTTAATATTTTTATGGGATAAATGATTTTTTGAATTTGAATTTGAATTTGAATTTGAGCGCCCCTACCACAGTAGCACCCTGCGTCATCCCCAAAATCTACATTTTATGACGTCACTAGGTTTAAAATATATGCCAGCAAATTTATAACGAAGGGATGAGAAGATAATGTAACAAAATGCTTACCAATAACGTAACTGGGTCTCCCGTTCATTGTTCTTCCAAGGTGGCCAGCGCCATGACCTGTATAAAAAAGTTAATCATAATATATGTCTGAAGAAATGCTTTATGGAGCCTTACCAAATACTCAGGGCTAGCCAGGGCAATTTAAGAAAGAGTGGCCATTCTAGAGACTATTTGAAAACCCTAGTGTATCCAGAGCTCACTGGAAAATTTTGTTGTGCTATCAGTGGGAAGACCAAAGCCTATTTCTGCTTTGTCTTCTGCACTGATGGCACAGAAACTCTCTGTCCTTACAGGGTCGGCAGCACGAGTGTGACTCCCCTGGTGTTGCACACATCCATAGGCCACGGTTACCACTTTCTATCAGGTGGACCTCAGTGGTATAAAAAAAAATCCGTGGCACGGAGAAGCACCTCAAGCCGCCTTTCGGTTGCCGTAGCACATCTATGGCAATCGATGCGGGTCGTTAGAGCCCTAAAATGTCTAATAACTGATTTTACTACAGAACTTAGATAACGCTTGTAAGTTGTGGAGGTCAAATGGAAGTTGCTTTACGGCAAATAATGGGCGCGTCACAGATTAAAAAGTCAGCAACTGTGTTGGGAAATGGCTCAAAAGATGATGACAATGTTTGGATTAAATCTCTAAGCATTTTTCATGTTAAATATTTAAATCGAATAAAGAGAAAAATGAATCGGTCTAGGCGGGGATTGAACCCGCAATCTTAGCCTTATAAAGGCAACGCCTCGACCACCAAGATTGAAAAATCATTTATTAGTTCCGATAGCTCGTAGAAATGTTGGTGGACGCTCCACTGTCGCCTCAAAGACAGATATAGAGGGAGAAATTTGAATTGGTTGGGGCGGGGACTGGTGGCTTGGTGGTCGAGGCGTTGTCCTATTCAATTTTTTCCCTTTATTCGATGATGATAATGTTCAACCTATAGTCCTGTAAGTGAATCATAGTCTTGTCTTCCTACAGTCGTGAATGAATCATCTGATCAGGCCGTCAAGCTGAGGACCAAAATTGTAACATTATTATTGTAACAGTGTAATGTTGAAAGGTTTGATTTTTGAAGTGAAAACTTCTTTAGCGGCGTTGGATGGGTAAAAAGCGTTAAACTCGCGTCAGGATCACTTGACCTTTGAACCGTAACCGACTACTGACGTCATACAACATTAGCTACAGATTGATTATTTTGTTAGGTAAGTTAAGAAGCTCCGTAGTTTAGCGGTAAGCGCTTCGACTGTGTGTTTCAGATAGTACCGGGTTCGAACCTGGGCTTCTGACACTTTTTATGATTATTTCTTCTTTTTGTAATTTATTACTTTTTGTGATTATTTTTTCTTTTTGTAATTCATTAATTTCTTCTGACAGAAAATTAGTGACAGGTTCTATGATTGGCGATATATTATAGGTATGGTATGTTCTTTTTATCTTTTTCTCTGTTTATAACGAAGAAAGAAAGGAAGAAAAAGTTTTCACTTCTGTCGGCACTCCCGGAGTGCAATCCGTCTTTTTTTTTAATAAATAGGACTCGTTAATATAACTTCACCTCGCCTGATAGTAAGCTGAAGGCAAAGTCTCAGTCAAGAGGGTCACTATTATATACACGTACCATATTAATATTGGTGGCAATCAGCTTGACGGCCTCATCAAAAGAGGATTGTCGTCTGCGCACCGCGTGACACCCACCGGTCCCACTAGTTTTTGCTGACCTCGGAACACAATTGAACCGAGATTGGATTACTATGGAGGGTTTTTCGAAATCGTGTACGGTGGTACTCACCCGGCCGAAATTTGTGACAAATTTGTGCTATCAAACTTCTACCACCAGTATTTGATGCTCACAGTTACATGCCATCATTACACCGTGCGGTATGAAAGGAACTTCATCCCACGTACGCTCAGTGGTATAGAAACCCTTTTTTCTGTGACTTTGCCTTCAGCTTACCATCAGGTGATTGAAGACGTGCCCTATATAAAAAAATACCTTACCTCCAACACTGTATCCGACTATAGTGAACTGCTCAGGTCTTGCACCTGTGAGACTCATAAGCCAATTGGCGAAGCGGCCACCAGCGGCTCCTGTAATAAAGATTGCACAACCAATTTATTTACATTCCACCATTACCAATGTCATCACGTCTCACGAGAGATTTTACGCTGTAAAATCAATAAAAAGAGAGGTTTAACGAACTCGTTATAATGTGGTATAATGTGGTAAGATATGGCGGAGCAGCCCGGAAGAGACTGAAGTAACCTTCTGGCCCAACGAGCTCGCGAAATGCACGCGACGAACCTAAGGTGATTCAGACATAGGATATCGTTTAACGACTTCCATCCTCCATTAGGATAGACCTGGAAGAGACAGTGAAGCCACCTGTCATCCTAGCAGAAGCAGGTCGGGGTAGCAGTAAGATGCGCACCCTTCTATCCAAGAGCAAGACCGGGAAATTGCGGTTCTCAGTTGTTTATTTTTGACATGCGCATTGGTTGATCAGTGCTGTGGTCTGGGTTTTATTAGATCCCTATAGCCAACCGTGTGTGAACTTTCTAACGTTTATAAGTCTTCAGGCTTTCACGGCCGGCGTTGCATGTAGAATATACTGCTTCCGGACTGTTTGGCCGTGGTCTATGTGAAACTTGCGTTCCAGACATTTCGTCGATCACTGCGGTCGACATCTTCAGTGGCGCAGTGCCGGGCGACGACGACTTCGGCGACCTTGCCACGCGGGCGGCTGAGTTGCGACTGATGCGAAGTCTGGAATCACGGGCGTATTTATAGGCACGGTCGGAGCGGGGCATCGACTCACTCGATTCTGATTGGTCGAGCGTTTGTCCAAGAAGATTGGCAGCACTTGTATACATAGCTGCCGTTGAAAAAGCTAAATCAAAATTTGATGTCGTCACTTACCAGCCTCTCCTGCGCGAGGACCCCAAGTGGATCCAGCACTCCAGTCGAGAATAATCACGTTGCAGTCGTCTCCAGCCAGGAATGCTGATGACAGATAATAGTTGAATTTCTGATACATACTGTCTGAAGTTTATAGAACTTACAGTTCAAACAATATGATGACAAATTAAAAAGACTCCGTACACCCATAAAACATAGGTATATGAAGGAAGGACACGATTATATTTCCGTCCTATTAATCTCTGCAGAATACCGCGGCCATAATAATCTCGTGTTGAGTTCCTGGCACTGAGTAGGGTAGCCAGAGCTCGCTGGAGAATTTTTGTGCTGTCAGTTGAAAGACCAAAGGCTTGTCCGGCTTTGTCTTCCACACAGGCGGCACAGAAGCTCACTGTGTTTACAGGGTGGGCAGCACGAGTGTGACTTCCCTGGTGTTGCACACGTCCATAGGCCCAGTAACCGCTCTCCGGCAGGTAGGCCGTGTGCTTGTCTGCCATCTAAGTGATATAAAAAAGAACAATTAAGGGTGACAAGTAAAACCACCTCGTCACCCTAGCAGGAGTAGACCAGGGCAGCGGCACGTTACGCGTGTCCCTTTATGGGGTAAGGTGGGCTTTCCGTGGCTCCCATACCTGAGGGAGCCGTAAATGGCCTTGAATTAGCTGGGGGGCGAGGGATATGTCTTCATCAATCTTTCATCTTACTCCGGATGATGCTGAAGACCCAAGATACCGGTTTCAACCGGTTCGAGTCTGACATAACTATCCCCATCGAATGGTGAAGGGGTATCTGAGAGGTAGGAAAATATATACAGTCCAGACTCAGCATCAGATGCAATACAGAATACAGCAATAGGCCCATCTCCTATTACATGAGACCGAATACAATAGTGGAATGTACACCTATGGGTGTTAATTCACCTCTGCCTAAAATTATATGTATGTTGGTGTTATTCCCTTTAAGAGGCCGTATGCCATTAATGCGATCATGATACCTTTGGTTTGCCTAATGTATCTACCAAATTAGTCCCAGGCTGTCTGGCTTAGTGGTGCACGATCACCGTCTTCGAGTCCGTAAGATGGAGGGTCTTCATCCACCCACACATTCTCAATCCTCAATGCTTTAGGAAGAACCTTCTACCTCAAGGATTAGAAGACCTGCCGTGCACCACTGAGCCAGTCAGCATGTTGCCACGGCCTGTGTAACCTGGTCAAAAGAAACCTTTTTTGACTCGAGATGCATGGCTCGAGTCTACAGTATGGCCCGAAATACGGCAATAAGCCCTTTCTTTCTTCAATTCCCTATTACGTGGAACTGAATATTAATAGTCATAATGGTGTTAATTCACCTCTGCCCAACGTTCTGTGGGTGAGGTCGTGATTATAATGTATGTGTATACATATTTACCTGGTACCAGGTTAGTATTGAAAGATGAGGTCGCGGATCCAGCGAAGCCGTGAATCAGAATGACGGTACGTTTGCTAGCGACGTAGTTTGAACCCAGGACTGTACCGGCATTGTTCATCACCAATACTTGACTGAAGGATGTGTTGATCCTGTTGGATAGAATAGCAATTAGAGTATCAGGTATTGAAGTGGATGTGGCCAGACTATTGGTAAGTGGTCACTATATCCCGATGTGGCGATACCACATGTACCCAGCGCCATCTAGCAACATCAAGCCGAACTACTACGATATTACAAGTCCTGCATCGCAAAAGTGAAGTTACTACGCTGGTACAATACATATACAACATCCCAACAACAATCGTTGGGCCGCGGCCCACCAGGCGTGATCACCTTGCCTGGTCGGAGGATCCTCCCTTTGTGTTGGAGGAACATCACACACCGTTCCTCCACACCGATATTCAGGATTGTATACATCATTGCTGTGGCAATTCTATGAGAAGTCAAGTATCTTTTCCATCAGTTTCCTTTTTGAAAATTTTCAACCTTTCCCACTGGTTCAGTCGATACACATGTCCTTCTTCACACTGTTCTTCATCCTAGCGTTAATTCCAGTCGCGTCTAAAGCTTTCAACTTGGAGTCCGGGGTGCACTTTACCACTCGTAACTGCGGATTTGGCTGAACTTCGACATTTTCCGAGAAGCGTTTGCCATCTGACTGCCACAACACAAAGGTGATATCATTGCAGCTAGACAAGTTTTTGGACTTTTTAAGGCTCCAGGCTCCCATTTCGTACGGTGCAGTAACAGCTCACCATCTACTTCTACTTTAATACACTTCACAAGCTTCCTTAACTCTCATTAAATCTTTCATGCAAGGTTTTAAGTGCTTCCCTTTTTTCAACACTTCGTCAATTTGAGCAGTCTATGAATTGACTAACAATTTATATCAATGAGTGCATGTAGAATATATTTCTTCCGGGCTGTTTGGCCTAGGTCCATATAAAACTTGCGTTCCAGACGTTTCTTCGATCACTGCAGTCAACATCTTCAGTGGCGGCGACGAGCGCGTAAACCTTGTGTCGTCGGCGACTTAGCTGCGATTGATGTTGAATCTTGAGTCGCAACGCAAGTTTCAACGCAACGGAAGCAGTATATTCTACATGCAACGCCGGTCGTGATAGCCTAAAGACTTATAATGAGGAAATATTTTGCGAGATCGACCCCATTTTCCTTACACGTGTCTTACATACACCGGTGGCGAGTCGGGGACCGCGTGGTCCCCCCTCCCGAGGAGGGCCAGACCGAGAGGAATGGCCCTGGGTCAGCTGGGGTTCGAATCCTGGTCATTACGACGTGAATCCACTCCTAGCACATGTAATTTTGCTTAGTTGGAGGGGATAGAGGGAATATTAGTAATTTCAGTTGCTAATATTCTTTAAAAAAAAACCTAAAATCACTATTTTATCTAAGACCTCACCCGTTGAACTAAATTTCTTGTGTTAGGAGTGGGTTCATGTTGGTACTATAAATATATATCCCTGGGTCAGCCGGAGTGCGAGGGATATGTCACGAGACAACTTCACCTTCGGCCTAGCACTACGACCTACAGACGGCGTGCGGTTTAGTCGGTTCGAGTCCGACATAACCTCCCCCTCGGCTCCGAAGGGGGGGTATCCGCGGGGATGGCTTGTCAATCGTTCAGTACTCATTCAGTCTACTTGGCCAAATCAGTTCAGTTACTTACCTCGTGAACAGATGGTATCTGTTAGACTGGTCAGGGTTGTATCTGGCGATGGCATCATAATCACTGAGTTTTAGCCAATTGTCGACAAGACGTAGGCTCCCATCGTCAGTCTCTAGGTAGTCGTAGCGAAGCCCTTCAGAAAATACCCCGATTACAGGGTCTACAGGAGTGGCTGTAATAAAAAAAGAATGAATAAGAGTGGTTATTCTACATCTGATAGTAAGCATACGGCCCTTGACAAAGTACCCGTTTGACAGCTATTGGCTATGCCCCTATTACATGGGCCTGAAAATCATTTTTTTATTGCGCTGCTTAGGTGGCAGACAAGCACACTGCCCACCTGATGGAATGTGGTTACCATGGCCTATATAGACGTGTGTAACACCAGGGGGCGTCACACTCACGCTGTCAACCCTGCCCCTCTAGACAAGTGGCAATTCGCTAGCCGGCGTTTGATGGAATAGAATGACGAATGTATAGGATTTGACGTATTTGACATGCGTTAACGACTGTCATTTACGTCAAATCCCATACATTCGTCATTCTATTCCACCAAACGCCGGCTAGCGAATTGCCACTTGTCTAGAGGGGCTGTTAGAACAGAGAATTTCTGCGTCAGTGTAGAACAAAAACTCTCCAGTGAGCTCTGGCTACCCTACTCACCGCTGGGAACACAACACGAGGTTATTATTCTGTTAGGCGAAGGTACTTCCCTAGTAGAAATATGGAAAGTTAGTATAAGTAGGGAAGTATGAAATCTCCGTAACGGAGCGTGCTGTGTTCATTCTAATATTATAAATGCGAAAGTAACTCTGTCTGTCTGTTTTGCTTTCACGCCTAAACCACTGAACCGATTTTGATGAAATTTGCTACAGGCATGGATTAGACCTTGAGAAAGGACATATGCTATGTTTCGTCGCGATAACCGATACACGCGGGCAGAGCCACGGGCAAAAGCTTATAGTCGACATATCTAGTGGCAAATATTTCAATGTGGATACCAAAATTTGATGACACAATATAAACTTTGCTGACAACAAATATACATAATTATTTTTCAATATTTTAATTATCATACAAAGATAAGAGTCCATACAGATAAGTAGATAATCGAAGATGGAAGAGTTTGATGATCCATTGCAATCACGATATAATTAGTTAAAAATAGTCTCATTACATACAATAATCCATATGATTAAAAAAACCCAATTGTTTTGGAATTACCTAGGATTTGTAAAAGGTTGGACACGACCGTATATCTGTGCAAAGGAGCAGTCCTACTGAAGAAGTAGCTCCGCCCGACAGAATAATAACCTCGTGTTGTGTTCCCGGTGGTGAGTTTTTTTTTACTTGCGGGAAATCCCCACGGATACCCACCCCTTCGGAGCAGGAGGGGGAGGTTATGTCGGACTCGAACCGACTAAACCGCACACCGTCTCTGGGTCGTAGTGCTAGGCCGAAGGTGAGGTTAACATGCGACATACCCTCACACCCTGGCTGACCCAGGGCCATCCTTCTCGGTCTGGCCCTCCTCGGGAGGGGGGACCACGCGGTCCCCGACTCAACCCTGGTATAGGGAGGCGCGCATCGTCCTACGATGCACGCCGCCGCCGTGGCCTGCTCCTGCTAGGGTGACGGGCGGCTCCACCGGTCGCCCTCAGGCCCGCGCTCATGGGGGGCGGAGGTCGGTCTGCGCCCTCCGACGCCCAAGCCGCCTTCGAGCGCGTGCAGCGATGTCAGCGAGTCTCTCTCGCTCATCGCGCCGCGTCCGCTCTGTTGTCTCCTTCGCAAACATGACCTGCTCGCAGAAGGAGGCGCTGGCCGCCCACGCATCTGCGCAGCGGACCATCGTCGCGAGCAGGGTGGGGAGCGTAAGCACTCTCACCCCCAGGGCCACCACAAGCTCCCGCCTCGGCGTCTCAAACGCCGGGCACTCGGTGAGCGTGTGCAGCCCCGAGTCCACGCTCGCTTCGCAGTGATGGCACTCGTGCGTTGGCTCTATACCCATCAGATGCAGATACCGCCCGAAGCTACCGAGTCCGATCCCGGCGGTGAGTAAGGTAACCAGAGCTCACTGGAGAGTTTTTGTGTTGTCAGTGAAACGACCAAAGGCTTCGATGTCCAGTTCCATCATCAGACCCTGGTTACCATTGAATGACAAATTACTCGTCATATCAATATGAGCCCAAATTCGATAAGTACGTTTCGTCGAAAACTTGGGAGTCCTGAACAGAGTGAGATGGTTTTTCACGCCAGAGCAACGGTGTCTTCTATACAAGACACAAATTCTTTCCTGCGTGAAATACTGTTTGCATCTCTGGGATGGATCGGCAAGGTACTTATTAGATGCTCTCGACAGGTTGCAGCGACGTGCGGTCTGCATTATCGGAAACGAGTACCCTTGAGCCTCTGCAGATGCGTAGAGATGTTGCTTCCTTGGCAGTATTTTACCGTCTCTACCATGGTGAATGTTCTGATGAGCTATTCCAATTAGTACCACCCTCTCCTTTCCTATACTGGACAACATGTGCGGGACTTAGATGTCACCCTCATACGGTGCAGAACATTCCTTCAAGAAACAAACGGTTCGGTGACTCTTTCCTTTGTCGCACCATTAAGACCTGGAATTCCTTGCCAACCCACGTGTTTCCTTCTTCCTACAGTCCCGGGTCCTTTAGCGGAGCGTGAAAAAGCATCTGATGAGGCCGTCAAGCTGAGTGCCACCTATGTTAACATGGCACATATATATAATGGTGGCCCTCTTTCCTGAGACTTTGCCTTCAGCTTCAGCCATCAGGCGAGGTAAAGTCAAATTAACGTGTCCTATATACATATGGATATCATTCAGCTCCATCATCATATCAGCACCATGTTATCATAATATTGCATTGTCACGTGATTTACAAATGTATGCAAAATTTTTGCTCAATCCGTACCCGGAAAGTGGATCAAATTTGATTTTGCAATATTTGATAATCTTCGGAGCCGAAGGGGGAGGTTATGTCGGACTCGAACCGACTAAACCGCAAGCCGTCTGTGGGTCGATGTGCTAGGCCGAAGGTGAGGTTGTCTCGTGACCTATCCCTCGCACCCCGGCTGACCCAGGGCCATTCCTCTCGGTCTGGCCCTCCTCGGGAGGGGAGACCACGCGGTCCCCGACTCTCCCCTGGTATGGGGGGCCGTCGCCGTGGCCTGCTTCTGCTAGGGTGACGAGTGGCTCCACCCGTCACCCTCAGGCTCGCGATAACAAAGAGTGTACCGTGTGCTATCAAATTTGTTTCGATCGCTTCAGTAGCAGCGGGCATTTGTGATTAAAAATTTATATAAATTAGTAATTCTCTTACCTTTCGCCCACACGACGTTTATCACTAAAACTGCTGCGATCACCTTCAGCATTGTATCAGAGTAACTGCTTCGATACCCGGCAGAGGCATTTATTGACTCAGATATCAGGTAAACACTCTGATTACGAAATATCTAATAGATAAGTAATATTATGTACTAATCAGCATAATCACTGCGTTGTGGTGTTGGTTATAAGGTAGTAAATCTTAAAATTCATAGTTACTCATAGAAAGTGAGTAGAAAAGTGTATGTGTGTGATTGTTTGTTTGTCCGTCTTTCACGCATAAACCACTGAACCGATTTTTATGAAATTTGTCATAGAGGTAGATTAAACCTTGAGAAAGGACATAGGCTATGTTTGGTCGCGATAACCGACATCACTCTTTAAATGTGAAAGTTAGTACATACATACATACATACATAAGGTCACGCCTTTTCCCCATCGGGGTAGGCAGAGACCACTTCTTTCCACTTGCTACGGTCCTGACACACCTTTTTCGCTTCTCCTACTTTCATAAGCGTTTTCATACAAGCGCGTCGGTTCTGGGTACTTTTGACCTGGCCTTTAAATAAGACGTCTTCGATTTGATCGAGGAACGTTCGCCTAGGTCGCCCCTTACAGACTCGCCCATTCACTCTCGCCTCATGAATCTGTTTCGTCAATCTACTTTCACTCATCCTTTCTACGTGTCCGAACCATCTAAGCATCCCTTTCTCTATTTTTAATGTTTGTTATTATACATAATTTAATAAAAATAATTAAATTAGTTGTATCCATGATCACGCTTCTCTTCTTCATCCCAGCGTTAATCCCAGTCGCATCCGAAGCTAGCAACTTGGAGTTTGGGGTCCGCTTTTACCAGTCTAACTGCGGATTTGGCTAAACTTCGATATTTTCCGTGAAGCGACTGCTATCTGACCTCCACAATCCAAAGGCGATAACGAAGCATTGCAGCTAGACCATTTATTAGATTTTTGAGGGCTCCAACTACCCGTAACGACTGCAACAGATGTTTGTATGAAAACCGGGACCGACGGCTTAACGTGCTCTCCGAGACACGACCAGATCAATGCAAATACCCATATTCATGCATACAAATATTTGCACTGAGAGGGGATCAAACCCGCGCCTCCTGCGCAGCGGCCATGTAGTGAACACCGTGATCGCGCTGTCCGTACTTTTTTTATAATTTTTACCTTGGTATGACTTAAGATTGGATATTGGTATGAATTCTCATGGTTAATCACGTATATTTGGTGCCATCAAAACGACGTTCCATCGTAAAAGTGTATAATTATGTAATGGCACCTAAAATATACAATAAATTACCAGATGGAGTTAAACATTGCAAAATTATGCTTGAATTTAAGTCAAAACTTTTTAAATTACTATGTAATAATAATATATATATAATGAACCTTTTATTTCATGCAAAAGTACGACTAAATACATATTAATGTTATTTACACGTAGTTTAATTAAATTTTTAAAAATCCTTAGATCAGGTAATGATATAAAAGAAGTTTGATTGCATGAACCCTTCTTCAAGTGAAGGTGAAGGCCTCCTCTAAAGAATACCATTTTTCTCTCTCTTGGGCTATTTGCGGCCAACAGGGACCAGCTATTTTTTCCAACTCGTCTGCCCATCTCGTGTAAGGTCTGCCTTGGAGACGTTTGCCGATTGGACCCTTCCACGTTGTTACCCTGTTGGTCAATCTCTCGTCCTGTAGCCTCGCTACGTGCCCAGCCCACTTCCATTTTAGTTTTTTAGCGTAGGTTAGAGCAGCCACGGATGCTCTAATTACTGTGTACGAAAGCATAATTATTATACTGTAATTCTAACGTTAGCTTAAATTACGTTTTACTCTTAACATTATTAAGCTTAAAATCCGTACCCAAAGGGAAAAAACGGGACCCTATTACTAAGACTTCGCTGTCCGTCCCTCCGTCCGTCTCTCACCAGGCTGTATCTCAAGAACCGTAATAGCTAGACAGTTGACATTTTCACAGATTGATAGATAAATACTAATAACAAAATAATAATTATATTAAGGGGTGCTCTCATACACAAAACGTGATATTTTAACACTTTCTTTTAGCCTTTTTTCTGGTAAGGAACCCTTCGTTTGTGAGCCCGACTTGCACTTGGCCGGTTTTTTTCATTTTATATTTTTGCGATTATTTTCTGACATAATAAGGTATTTGACAAATTTTGGAAAACCATTTTAATTATTCCTTAGCAAATAGGCCCCGTGCGCATCGCTTGTGGCGCCGCCCTCGCGGCTCAATCGGAAAGTTAGTAGATGCCCGTGTGGCCATGTATTGTCAACATTCGTTCGGAGTTATGAACAAAATAACACAAAAATTATGTTTTTAATCACACAAGGACCACACCATCAGTGCCATACATCATGCTTTCAGGGTTGCATATAGACAATAAAATAAATTGGAAACGTATGCTCTTCAGAAATTAAGGAAGGTAGCAAATACACCTACCTTAATAACAGCCTACCATGGCTATGTTAGCTCAACTCTCAGGTATGGGGTCATCTTCTGGGGTAACAGCACTGACCACGAACGTGCGTTTAAAGCCCAAAAATGATGCATAAGAGCAATGTTTAATTTTTATGCACCTGACTCCTGTCTACCATATTTCAAATCGATGAAATTAAACCTCGAGTATACTCGAGGTTGCAATATTCGTGAAAAACAATCCAGAATTATTTGAATATCGTACGCGTGCACTGCATCAAACTAAACTACATATAGTTGCTAGTAAAACGCAATTGATGCATGAGAGCGTCTTTTGCCTGGCTCCGCGGATTTTCAATTGTATACCAGAGTATATCAGAACCGCATCTAAGCTACAACTGTTTAAAAAACAACTCCGTGACTTGTTAACAGAAAAATGCTATTAATCCGTGAAAGAATTCCTAACAGATAAGACATTACAGCAGTACAAGGTGCCCTAGTTGTGGTGTGGTCGGTTCATATCATTCTCATTCCGTGTGTCTCACCGCATCGATGTCTATGTGGAGAAGCAGTCGATTGCCTTGGACATCACGGATTATCTTGTAGCAGGAGCGCAGGCCGCATGTCCCGACATGCCAACATTAACGATGTTATCCGTCGGACTCTTGTCACCGCCGGCGTGCCAGCTATTCTTGAATCTGTTGGCTTGGCGCGCGTCGACGGCAGGAGACCGGACGGTATGTCGTTGTTACCTTGGAAGACGGGTAGGCCTTTGGTGTGGGACGCAACTTACGTCGACACCCTGGCGCCTTCCCATCTTCCAAGTACAATGGACTGCGCATGTGCTGCTGCTGCATCAGCGGAGACTCTCAAACGGCGCAAATATACCAATTTAACTGGTAATTATATTTTTGAGCCGTTTGGAGTCGATACGTTGGGTCCGTGGGGTCCAAGCGCGCGCGCGCTATTCAAAGAAATAGCGAAGCGCCTATTCGACTCTTCCCGTGACCATAGGGCTGGCCTTTACCTCGCTCAAAGAATTAGTATCGCTATTCAGCGTGGTAATGCCGCCAGCCTTTTAGGCACGGTACCAGTAGAGGTCGATGGGGAGGAATTTTTCGATGCCTAAAGTTGCAGTCTCTCCCCCTCTTTTATGTTATTTTTGTATGTATTATATAGCATTATTTTTATTATTTAGTATTATTCTGTAATATAATTGTAAACTCTTAATTTAAATGAATAAAAACAACCTACATTATTTCTATTATATTTTATATTGTTCTTATTAATATTATTGACATTGTTAATTGAAATGAAGGAATTTTAAATGACTATTTGTAATGATTTGACAATGTTCTAATTTGTAATTAAACCACCAAATTGCATGCCTATGGTGATATATGGTGAAACTGTATCCACTGCCTATAACAACTACTCTGTAACCCATATAATATATGCAATGAATTATGAAATTTGATGACACAAATCTGTCACAAATTTCGACCGGGTTGGTACCACCGTGCACCATGCGAAAAACCCTCCATAGTAATCCAATCTCGGTTGGATTGCGTTCAGGGGTCAGCAAGTGCATAGCCGGGCAGGGGGGATTGTGGTCGCAGCACTAGCGGGACCGGTGGGTATTGGCGTAGTCTAGTGGGGGGTGGCGCGGGGCGACGCGCCGAACAGGGAGACCTGTAGAAACGGTGGTGCCGCTGGCCGCCCGCGGCATAGTACAGGGGCCCAACCGGGACTAACCACCCTGGGAGGCTGCCCCACCAGGTCGCGCATAATCCCGATATGGCTCGTCGTGCCGGTTGGTGACCGGAGGGAGCCCGGCGACCATACTCGGGGGGGTACGGGGGCCCTTCCGTTCGGCGTGTCGGCTCTCGCCGTTCCTCACATTCATAGACAAAACCAATCACCCGCGATTTGTCACGCGGTGCTGCGACGATAGTCCCCTTTTTTCACGCCTTCCCTTACCTCCTCCTTATGGCAGCGCAAAATAGAATACTGGGCTACACAGCGGCAAGAGATTCTCCCACGGGCTCGCTATTTGAGGTGGAGTCCACGAACATCTGTGGGCTCCATACAAACCTCAACGCCGTCCACCAACACCTGGAGACGGCAAAACCAGCACTGCTATTTCTTACGGAGACACAAATACGCCGCCCTGACGACACGACCTACTTGCTCTACCCCGGCTATGTCCTCGAGGAGAATTTCCGTGCAAAAGCCGGGGTGTGCGTGTTTGTTAGGGCGGATGTTTGTTGTCGCCGTTTGCGCTGCCTAGAGGACCCATCCTTCTCCACCCTTTGGGTACACATAGACCATGGTTCTACGAGTCAGATTTATGTGTGCCTCTACCGCTCCCATACAGGAGATGCCGAGACAACTCGACTCTTCGAATACCTGAGTCAGGCGGCAGATGATGCGCAGGAGCGGTTTCCGAACGCTGAGCTGGTGTTTTTGGGGGATTTTAACGCCCACCATGAGATCTGGTTGGGTTCCTCTAAAACAACCCATGCGGGAAGAGCCGCCCATGCATTTGCTCTGGCGCATGGCCTGACCCAACTGGTACACGAATTTACTAGAATACCAAAAAGGTCGGACCATGAGCCCTCTCTGCTGGACCTTCTGCTGACGAGTCGCCCGGACCAGTACAGTGTTTCGGTGAGTGCCGCTTTAGGCGGATCCGACCATAGTCTGGTCCGTTCCAAGGTGCCCATTAAAGCGCCACCACGACCCGTACAGGGGAAACGGCGTCTCTGGCACTACTCGTCAGCAGACTGGGATGGAATGCGTGACTATTTTGCATCCATCCCGTGGGTTGAACGCTGCTTTGAAGGTAAGAACCCATCTGAGGGCGCAACTGCTGTCGCCGGTGAGATCAGTCTGGGCATGGAATATTATATCCCCTACACTGATGTCGCCGGTGCCCGCAGAGCCCGCCCCTGGTTCGGGCGCGAGTGCGCGGAGGCTGTTAATCATAAACAGTCTGCGTACCGCGCTTGGATCAGGGCGCGCGCTACGTGCGATCCCAACGTGGGCCACTTCAAGGCGGCGTACAACAGAGCCACAAAGGCCTGCAAGAGGGCTTATGTCAGAGCGGATGCCCAGCGCATAGCGCGGCTTGGTCAGGAACTAGTAGCGCATCCCACGGGCAGCCGTGGCTACTGGCGACTGGCCAAAGCCGTGCAAGCCAACTTCTGCCAGCCTGCGCTGCCGCCGCTGCGCAACCCCGATGGATCCCTGGCCCATGAGTCGCAAGAGAAAGCAAATTTGCTGGCTAATCTCTTTGCGGCCAACTCCCGAATCGATGATTGTGGCATGCAGCCACCGACACTACCGATCAGTGACCATGCAATGCCTGATATTCGTATCAGGCAACGCGATGTCCGTGCAGTGCTGCAGTCACTCGATGTACGGAAAGCCAGTGGTCCGGACGGTATTCCGGCAGTGGTTTTACAAAAATGTGCAGCGGAGTTGTCTCCAATGCTTGCGCGGCTGTACCAGCTGTCCTACAGCTCGGGTACAGTGCCTTCGGCTTGGAAGGAGGCGAATGTACAGCCGATCCCCAAGAAAGGGGATCGCTCAGACCCGACTAACTATCGACCCATAGCCATCACCTCAGTGCTGTGCAAGGTGTTCGAGCACATAATTAACAAACAGCTCATGCGTCACCTTGAAGATCACTCCCTAATTAATGACCGGCAATATGGCTTCAGGCCGAAACGGTCAACGGGTGATCTTCTGGCGTATGTTACCCATCTTTGGGGTGAGGCTATGGACAAGCACGGCGAGTCACTGGCAATTGGTCTTGACATCGCCAAAGCTTTCGATAGAGTCTGGCACAAATCGCTACTTTCCAAGCTACCAGCCTTCGGCCTGCCCCCTAGACTATGCAACTGGGTTGCTAGCTTCTTGCAGGATCGCCGTATTCGCGTCCTTTGTGATGGACGCGCCTCGGAGTTCTTGCAGGTAAATGCTGGTGTGCCGCAGGGGTCCGTCCTGTCCCCTACTCTCTTTCTTCTGCATATCAATGACATGCTGTCTACCGGCAGCATTCATTGCTATGCAGATGATAGCACTTTGCACGGGAGTTATCATGGACGTCCTGCGGATAAGCAGTCGGATATCGCAGATAAAAGGCAGCTTCTTGTCACTGAGCTTGACCGGATCCTGAACAACATTTCCCAATGGGGCTCTGAGAACCTGGTCGAGTTCAATGCCAAGAAGACACAGGCATGTGCGTTCACAGCAAAGGTATCTTCTTTCCTTCCCCTTCCCACTCTTCAGAGCACTCCACTGCCACTGCAGGACAACCTGACTATCCTCGGTATGGATGTTCGCTGCAAACTTAATAACAAAAACTACATCGAGAGTATCATCAAAACAGCCTCGCGTAAACTCGGAGTCTTGAACAGAGTGAGACGGTTTTTCACGCCGGAGCAGCGGTGTCTTCTATACAAGACCCAAATTCGGTCCTGCGTGGAATACTGCTCGCATCTCTGGGATGGCTCCGCAAAGTACTTATTAGATGCTCTCGACAGGTTGCAGCGACGTGCGGTCCGCATTATTGGGAATCTCGAGGTCACAAGCACCCTTGAGCCTTTGCAGATGCGTAGAGATGTTGCATCCTTGGCAGTATTTTACCGTCTCTACCATGGTGAATGTTCTGATGAGCTCTTCCAACTGGTCCCGCCCTCTCCTTTCCTACATAGGACAACACGAGCAGGGCTTAGATGTCACCCGTATACGGTGCAGAATATTCCCTCAAGAACCAAGCGGTTTGGTGACTCCTTTCTTTGTCGCACCATTAAGACCTGGAACTCCTTGCCAGCTCACGTGTTTCCTTCTTCCTACAGTCCCGGGTCCTTTAAGCGGGGCGTGAAAAAGCATCTGATGAGGCCGTCAAGCTGAGTGCCACCATTGTTAACATGGTACGTGTTTGTAATGGTGACCCTCTTTTCTGAGACTTTGCCTTCAGCTTACCATCAGGCGAGGTGAAGTCAAATTGACGTGTCCTATATAAAAAAAAAAAAAAAAAAAAAAAAAAAAAAAATAAATAAAGCAATAATTTATTAGTGCAAGAGGCTAGTGAAATTCCTATGAAACTAGAATCGAAAATTGCTCTAAAAATACTTATTTAGTTTGACTGTACGATCCTGCATATTTATTTTGCTTCAACGAGTTGTTATCCTCATACAAGTAACTGTAAAAATTCATGATTTAGTGTCGTTTGCATCAGATAATAATAATAATATTTACAATAAAAAAAAATAAAAAATTATATACCTTCAACGTAACATCGTACGGAGGGTTTGTTACCCTAGTTTGTGGTAAAACTTTTCCCTCGATGATACGTTTACCATCTACATCGATAATTTCTCTCACGTTGGAGATATGCCTGCTTTCAAATAGGTTTTTACCTAAAATTCAATTCAATAATAATCGGCAACGCATTCACTCGGAAGGGTTGGATTCCTAATTTTTTTTTGGTACATTACTTACCTTTTGATATCGATTTTGCACGAAAAAAAGTAAATAGATTGATTGAAAACCACATTGAATTATCGTCATGGTCTAAACGTTAATTATTGTTAATTTTTCTCGATTAATAATAACCTCGAAGTGCGTATGAATCATATACTACTTGGGAAGGCGCCAGTCAGCTGGGCATCTACGTATTGTCACCACTGTTCCACGAGATGGTGCAACAATAGGCGCATTGCGATACGCACGGGGCCTATAATAAGCACACTACATCGATAATAAAAAAAAAAATCAACGGCTTTTAACAAAAAATCGATGTTAAAGTTTAAATTTTCAAAAACGCGCGAAAAACGCTGTCTCCTTGTATGGAGCCGATTACGTGACGTCTCACGCAAGTAAATATTTTGTATAACCTTAAAGCAGTGAAGTCAAAGTAAATAATAAAGATTTTCTTCACACTTTGTGAATAAAATGGTGTATAAATGATGTGTAGTTGCACAATGTACAAATACGTCTATAAATAATCCACAAAAACTGTTTGTTTCTGTTCTGTCACAAAGCCGTGTTTACTTGGGTGTGACGTCAGCAGTGCTGTGATCGATCACAGAGCGTTTTCGTCACAGATAAAAATTCGAAAAATTATTTGATATTTTTAAGCGAAATTTCCAAAAAATATGCTTATTTTTGTTTAATTTATAGTTTTAAATGTCTTTTTACGCTATTATCTGACAGGATGACCAATATTTATAGTATTTTTTTAATGTTGTCAATTAGCGTATTAACTTAATTGGATTCTCCACATACTTATTTATTTTATGACTTTATTAAATATTTTGTATGCATTTGGCCGAACTAGCCCTGTTATATAATCACGGATCTTGATTAAATTTAATGCAGAAATAGATTAGAACTTCATAGTCACTTTTATATGCAAAAATACTCCTTTAAGCTGCGAGAACTAATCAAAAAGTCCAGACAAAGCCACGGACAACAACTAGTAAGTGATATATGATATTGAATATTATTCAATAACATGGTTTTAAAATAGTTATACAGTACTATAACAACCCAATTTGGATTATAAACTCTATTTTAATACCGCTAAGACACATTTTTGTTTGATAATATTTTTTTAGAAAAGGGATCTCCTGACCCTTGGGCAGTAAGGCACTTAAGGCAATAAAAATAACATTGGCGTCACTCAGCTGCGTCCGACAGATAGGCCAAGTGGTATTGCTCTATGTCTCATTGGTACATGCGAGGAGAAAAGTGTTATATTCGTATTATAGCGAATAAATTATTAAAAATAAAAAACCCGACTGAGGCTGAAAAGTTTGATGCAAGCTTTATAACAGGCGGTACCCATTAATTTTCATGGTGTGAGATTAACAAATGGGTACCGCCTGCTATAAAGCTTGTTTCAATCTTTTCAGCCTCAGTCGGTATTATTATTGAGTGAATTTTTTTAACACACATTTTTGCGCTAAATAGCCAAAATAACTACGAAGGCTATCTTCTAACCTTAACTGTCCAAGTTGGATTGCGTAACTTTCTCAATAAATCTATCACTAATTTTCTGTGAATAAACCTCTGCCTACCCCTTCGGGGACTTGAAGGTGTAAGTATATTTATGTATGTAATTTTGTGTCTTATTTCTGGGAAGTGCCTCATCTTATATATTAGGCCTTAACATTAGTATTGTAAAATATGTACAAAAGAAAGAAAATTTAGTAATTTGGGAAGTTTGAAGTCAAAAATAAATTATAAAGAAATAAGAGGCAAACAATGTAAATTTAAAAATATATATTTTGATCACACCAAGTAGGCTAGGATTCGTAGTATTACAACAATTAGCCAGGCAATAATAGTGTTGTAATGAAAGTTACGGCTGAATATTATTCAGGCTGTTCATTGAATGGCACCGTTGACGGCGAGAACTAGCTGAACGACGAACGACAAAGAATTTATTTCGTCGCGCATAATTTTCAATTTTCAATATTTTTAAAAAAATTCATTTCAATTCGGCAATTTTATAACACCTTCCGTGTGAATCACTCTATTTAGCGGCAATATCCAAATGAACATTCGTTTTTGAGACGCAGCGAGGCGCTCTGTGTTATATTATGTATCGATATTTAGCTAACACTTCTGTGCTTAACAGTACCAACCCCTCTCGTCAGCTGCTTGACCGCAGATAAGCGGTTACCCTCCACAAACACACTTTTGACCCTCTCGCGTTTTCTTTGACAACCTTTACATGAAGGAGAGCGGGAGGGAGGGACTTCAAACGTGCCGCGATATCTATAAAGGAATGTGGGTGACGTTATCTGTGTGTTGAATGAAACCTATAGATTAACTAGCTATTGCCCGCGGCTCCGCCCGCGTGGATGTCGGTTATCGCGACCAAACATAGCCTATTTTTATTCACAATGTCTAATCTACCCCTATACCAAATTTTATTAAAATTGGTTCTGTGGTTTAGCCGTGAAAGAGGGACAAACAGACACACACACACACACTTTCCCATTTTTAGGAGCAAACTTTAATTTATTATCCACCACAAATGTATATCAAACACAATCTGACATTGTTAATGATTAAATAAATAAAAAATCAATAAATTCATAATATTAACATGAATACTTGTATGAAAGCTGAGAGCCACCATTCTAATATTTGAAAGTGTCTGTAATGGAGACTCTCTTTCCTGAGGCTTTGCCTACAGCTTACCATTCAGCAAACGAGTAGAATTTATATTAACATAATTATTAAAAATAAAGACGGGTTGCATTCCGGGAGTGCCGGGAGGTTATATTAACTTTTTTCGTTATATACAGAGATAAAAATAAAAAGAACATACCATACCATACCTATAATATAGCGCCAATCATAGAACCTATCACTAATTTTCTGTCATAAGAAATAAATGAATTACTAAAAGAAAAAATAATCATAAAAAGTAATAAATTACAAAAAATATAAAATAACCACAAAAAGCGTCAGAAGCCAGGTTCGAACCCGGTACTATGTGAAATTATAAGAACTTACAGTTGAAGCGTTTACCGCTAAGCTACGATGCTTTTTATCGTACCCGACAGAATAAACAATCTAATGTTATAATAATGCTACGCCCGGCGCTTACCACTTCAATACGAGTATATGGCCAAATTTCCATAGGAGTGAGCGAGACGGCACTATAGAAAGAGACAGCATGCCTTGACGTCACTGTTCTAGAAGGAATCGTATGATTAGAACGAGACGTCAGGCTAGAAAGAGACACAAGACCCAATAGAACTTTCCAGAAAGTTCCTGTCTTTTTCAGAACGTACCTGTCTTTTCTCGATCTTTCGCTATTCGGCCGCGCCCGATATAAAAGGCGAGCTAACAGCCTCCGCTCAAGTTAGTCTACGACTAGTATTCGAAGCGATCAAAGCGATAAAGTGTGCGAAGCGATACAGTGCGATTTATACAAGTGACTGTGTGTTGTGTAAGGAAGAGTTTTCGAATTTCTACGCGCTTTGCTGTAATTTAAGTGCTGCTGAATAAAATCTGTTTTCAACGGTTGTCCTCGCATTTTCTATTTACCTAAACCGACCCCCACGCTCGTAACAATAATATAATGTTGTATGTCGTCATTCGTCGATTACGGTTCAAAGGTCAAGCGATCCTGACGCGCGAGTTTAACACTTTTTACCCATCCAAAGCCGCTAAAGAAGTTTTCACTTCAAAAAAATAGTTAACCAACTTCAAGATACAAAAAAGAGACATTGAAAAGCAAAAAAATCACTAATAGATGTACGATCTGTTAGAAATCGGGAGGAAAGGAGCCGTATTCGTGTATTTTCAGGGTTTCCTAACTTTCGTCACGATCCAACATCAGACCCGGACATCTTGAATATGTCCCAATTCGAAAAGCCAATCATAGAACCTATCACAAATTTTCTGTCAGAAGAAATTAATGAATTACAAAAAGAAAGAATAATCACAAACAGTGTCAGAAGCCCAGGTTCGAACCCGGTACTATCTGAAACCATGAGGTCTTACAGTCGAAGCGTTTACCGCTAAGCTACGAAGCTTCTTAACGTACCCAACAAAATTAAACAATATGTCCCATATTCAAGATGTCCGGGTCTTTGAAAGTAAACCCTATTAAAACAATTCACGAATAGTAAAGGCCCGTTCATAATTTGAGGCTTTGCAGTCGCGTATATATACAAAATTAAAATATCTCCTCGTTTTTGAATATACATACATATGCTCACGCCTGAATATCCCTGAAGGTGTTATCAGAGGCGTATTAACACCCACATTTCGCCAGTTATCTACCCAACTATGTATTCTAGCAAGATTGTCCTTTTAATCTACAACACACTGTCCGTACGTGTATCATAAGATAGCTAATAAAATATTGATAAAGAAGTGCATTTTATCAGCTGGCAATCTAAATATAATAAGTTTTCTGTGGTTAATTAATTATAGATTAAAGAGATTTATTATGTACCTATAGTTTAATTTTATTTCATCAAGTAGAGACAATAGTTAGGAATACTCTACTAACTTACATAATTCTGGAAGACTGATTGTTAAGATAGTTGGACCACTCTGGACACTTACAACTATTTGAGTACTCTAATAACCAATATAAAATTGTAATTTTGGTATTTGGATTATTTTGAGTACTTTTGTTAGCAACATTTTAATGATGCTGACTGTACACACACATAGAATATTACAGTATTCGTTCCTGCGTGGAATACTGCTCGCATCTCTGGGATGGATCCGCAAAGTACTTATTAGATGCTCTCGACAGGTTGCAGCGACGTGCGGTCCGCATTATCGGATTATCACGCACGAGACCTCAGGATACCCTCGAGCCTCTGCAGATGCGTAGATGTTGCTTCCTTGGCAGTATTTTACCGTCTCTACCATGGTGAAGTTCTGATGAGCTATTCCAATTAGTCCCACCCTCTTTTCCTATACAGGACGACACGTGCAGGACTGAGATGTCACCCACATACGGTGCAGAACAAGATTGAGGAAATTTGGTACGGAGACAGATTACAGCTTGAGAAAGGACATTGGTTGTTCTTTTTATCGCGAAAAATGGGGTTATAGGGTGTCAATTAGGGAATGAAACTTAAAAATTTAAAATTTCATTATTGTTGAAGATGCCTGATGAAATTTGGTACACAGGTAGATTAGAGCTTGGGAAAGCAGTAAACGACATCCACGTGAGTGGATCCGTGGGCTACAACTAGTATACTTCGTAGTATATATCGATGGCAGCAAATTACAAACGGACATCTGCATTTTCGCGAAAATCTTTTTTTATAATTGAATTCAGAATGTTTACTTCTACAAGTATCTTATTATTATTTATTTATAAAAGTATTTTTTTATAAAACATCGAAAATTTAGTGGCTTTTGCAGCGTATATAAAGGAAACTACACACTAAATTAAAAAATGTAACGACGAACACGTGGACAAATGACACTTATTCGCGTATGCGTCATACAATTTGGCGCGTCGTTTGATGTAAGTAAAGATATACCTCCGGTTTTTTATTATTATGAATATGTGTATTAAGTGAACTTTACTGTTTTCTTCCTAATATTATTTTATTAACGTATACATCCCAAATTTGAAGGGGCTAGCTATGTTCTTGTAAAAGTTATACCGTTTATGCATTAAAAACGCTTTTCTGTAAATTAGTGACTTTGCAGATGTCCGTTTGTAATTTGCTGCCATCGATTTCTTGGAACCAAAAGGTGCTCAAATAGCATAAACGCACAGTAATCGTTTTTTTAATATCTTTTTATGATAGCATGGAGTGCTAAAACGGCGGTGAAGCTTAAATCCAATCCTAAATAGATACATAGTTATACTGTTAATACTGATGATCGATGGCACTCAGTGGAACTTGTTACACATATTGACAAAGCATTTGTACTTTTCTACGATAATTCATAAAATCCTGACCGGTTTCGCCACACAGCATTTTCAAGTGTAGTTTTCAAGTGACTCCACCTCAAATAGCGAACCCGAGGGAGAGTTTTTTACCGCTGTGTAGACCAATCTTCTGTTGTGCGCTGGCGTGCGGAAGGCGTGAAAAAGGGGCGATTGTTGTCGCAGCACCGCGTGACAAAGCGTGGGATATTGGTTTTATCTATGAATGTGAGGTATGGCGAGAGCCGACGCACCGAACGGAAGGGCCCCCGTACCCCCCCCGAGTATGGTCGCCGGGCTCCCTCGTCCGGTCACCAACCGGCACGACGAGCCATATCGGGATTATGCGCGACCTGGTGGGGCAGCCTCGCAGGGTGGTTAGTCCCGTTTGGGCCCCTGTACTATGCCGCGGGCGGCCAGCGGCACCACCGTTTCTACAGGTCTCCCTGCTCGGCGCGTCGCCCCGCGCCATCCCCCACTAGACTACGCCAAGACCCACCGGTCCCACTAGTGCTGCGACCACACTCCCCCTGCCCGGCTATGCACTTGCTGGCCCCTGAACGCAATCCAACCGAGATTGGATTACTATGGAGGGTGTTTCGCAAAAGTGCACGGTCGAAATTTGTGACAAATTTGTGCCATCAAATTTCTACCACTCAAGTGCCCTATAAACATGGGACTGAAAATCATACTTAATGAAAAGTGTGATGTACAGAGATAGGACACGATGATATTTCCGTCAAATTGAGCAGTCTC
This sequence comes from Eilema caniola, assembly GCA_949126895.1. Taxonomy (NCBI): domain Eukaryota; kingdom Metazoa; phylum Arthropoda; class Insecta; order Lepidoptera; family Erebidae; genus Eilema; species Eilema caniola. The sequence goes on from OX421487.1 coordinate 1,745,739, forward strand.
ACTGGGGAAGTACCTCCGCCTTACAGAATACCGCGATCATAATAACCTCGTGTTGTGTTCCCGGCGGTGACTAGGGTAGCCAGAGCTCACTGGAGAGTTTTTGTGCTGTCTGTGATAAGACCAAAGGCTTGACCTGCTTTATCTTCTACACTGACGGCACAGAAACTCTCTGTTCTAACAGGGTCGGTAGCGCGAGTGTGGCGCCCCTGGTGTTGCACACGTCCATAGGCTACTACTTTCCATCAGGTGGGCCGTGTGCTGGTCCGGTGGTATAAAAAAAAGTGTGATATGCAATCATTGATATTATAACTTAATCATCATCAATCAAATGACATAGGGAAAAGTGCATGCTAAAAATAGCAACATGGTCAAATAGAAAATAATAATATTATTAATATCAATAATATATGACGATGCAAAAGGCGGCCATTTTAAATACATGCCGCATAGTTCGTAAACTTCTTCAAGATGATTTAAATAACCAACCCGTACTACCAGAACATGAAACTCACTTGGTTTAGGCCTGTGATTTCATTAAATTAACCGAAGTGTCCTAAACACATCGAGAATAAAAACAATATCAATAATATTATAATCATTAATATACCTACCCAAATATTCTATAGAAGGCCCTCAGATTGTTCCAAGTATTCCTTTACTGAATAGTATTGTCTTTTCAAGTAAGATCTTCATCCCAGCGTTCGCATCCGAAGCTATCAACTTGAAGTCTGGGGTCCGCTTTTACCAGTCCAACTGCGGATTTGGCTAAACTTCGACATTTTCCGTGAAGCGACTGCCACTGACCTCCACAACCCAAAGGCAATATCGAAGCATTGCAGTTAGACCAATTGTTGGCTTATTTGAGGGCTTCAACTACCCGTAACGACTGCCATAGATGTTTGTATGACAACCGGGACCGACGGCTTAACGTGCTCTCCTAGGCACGACCAGACCAATGCAAATACCCATATTAGACCAGTTGTTGGACTATTAGAGGGCTCCAACTACCCGTAACGACTACCATATATGTTTATATGGCAACCGCGAAGGCACGACCGGATCAATGCAAATACCCATATTAGACCAGTTGTTGGACTATTTGAAAGCTCCAACTAACCGTAACGACTGCCTTAGGTGTTTGTATGGCATTTGACATTTAAATTTGACATTTAATCTATTTCTGTATTTAATCTTTTTTTTTGTTTGAATTTGACATTTAATTTAACTCTGTATTGAATTTATTTAGCTTGAATTTGACATCTAAAAATTCCTGTATTTAATTTTACTATGTTCAAGTTTGACACTCAATTGATTTAAACCTATAGTATATGACATGTATTCCATTGAGCTTCCTTTGAGAGTATAATAGTTCTTGTAGAAGACATTAATATACGTACCTAAATAAATAACATTTGCGACCTCAATATTGCATTGTCTGGAAAAGGCGCTAAGTCCTAAGTACTGAATTATATTTTGTAAGATCTATGTACACTTGGTAAGCAATAAATGATTTGAATTTGAATTTGAATGGCAACCGGGAAGGCACGACCAGACCAATGCAAATAGGGGATGGAACCCGCGCCTCCTGCGTAGCGGCCGCGTTCATTACCGCTACTCCATGGAGGTTGTCTTTTCAACTTGTATAGAAATTTTCATTTTCTAGGGCTGAGCGGATATTAAAACGATCTGTGTTCGCCAGGGCCTCGTTTCTTGGGTCGAGGTGGTAGGTAGGGGTAAGGTAGAGGTGGCTAAAAAAGGACACAAATACTTTGTGCCCGCTTCAAGCATCGACCCACGATAAGCCGGAGCCATAACAGTTTAAAATCTAATGTCTTTGTTCAACAAACTGCTATAAAAATCTTCTCGCTAATTATGCAAGGTTCTTGTCGAAAAAATTGTGTGGTGCAAGATAGAAGAGGTTGTTTTTATACAAGGCTAACTAGAGGACGGTATTTCCGTCAAATTGAGCAGTCTGACTGGAGGTATACCTCCGCCTTACAGAATACCGCTGTGGAATGACATGTATACCGGCATGAAGGTTAGCTCACTTGGACCTGATGGTCTTTTTTGAAGTGAAAACTTCTTTAGCGGCGTTGGATGGGTAAAAAGTGTTAAACCCGCGTCAGGATCACTTGACCTTTGAACCGTAACCGACGACTGACGTCATACAACATTAGCTACAGATTGTTTATTTTGTTTGGTACGTTAAGAAGCTTCGTAGCTTAGCGGTAAGCGCTTTGACTGTAAGTCATTATGGTTTCAGATAGTACCGGGTTCGAACCTGGGATTCTGACACTTTTTGTGATTATTTTTTCTTTTTGTAATTTATTACTTTTTGTGATTATTTTTTCTTTTTGTAATTTATTACTTTTTGTGATTATTTTTTCTTTTTGTAATTCATTAATTTCTTCTGACAGAAAATTAGTAATAGGTTCTATGATTGGCACTATATTATAGGTATGGTATGGCATGGTATCTTTTTCTCTGTATATAACGAAGAAAGAAAGAAAGAAAAAGTTTTCACTTCTGCTGGCACTCCCGGAGTGCAACCCGTCTTTTTTTTATACGACTTAAGTGGCCGACCAGCACACGGCCCACGAACGTATGCAACACCAGGGGCGTCACACTCGCGCTACCGACCCTGAAGAAACATTCTAATGCCCGTCTTAAAGAACCCCATTTTGTAGTCGCTTGAAAAAAAAAACATTCTAAATTTCATAATCAATAATCATAATCTTTTATTTGCGAAAATCTGTACATAAGGTGATTACATGAAATATTTTGTGAACAGCTAAATTCGGCCTCAAGGCATGCAAATATAGGAACTTAATAATTAAATAATACAATGAACTACGTAGATACACAATCATTCCAGTTTTTATAATTAGTAAATATTAAAAATGACAATAAATATGTAATATCATAATTTCATAAGTAAAATTGAAACGTAATAAAAACAACCCATACTTAATGTCATTCAAAATTCAACTAACTTCAATTTCAAACTTCAATCGCCACAATTTGCCAATGTCAAGTAAAATGCATTATAATATTAATAATGGCGATGCCAATGTCAATTGTAACAGAGCCACGTTAGCCACGCCAGTCAATTTGCTTCCATGTGTCCACGAGATTCAGGTGGACGATCAGGACGTGTAGTTGAATTTAAGGGGGCAAAATTCAAATTTCACCAAATCGCTTCCTTCTATACCTTGCAACTTACCCCAAGTCTCCACCAGGGGTCGCAGTAAGCTGTCCTTCGCTAATAAGCATATAAATGGGACACAAAGTTTCCTGCTAATCACTGTTTTGTCAGACCCTCCGCCCCTCCCTGTAAGGAGGGTATAATATTCCAGCAATATTACAAGTTTGCCGCTGTTTATAGTAACAAAGATGTTGATTGATGATACTTAGATGATGTGATTTTTTTTTATACAACTAAGGTGGCGGCATACGGCCCACCTGATGGTAAGTGGTTACCGTGGCCTATAGACGTGTGCAACACCAGTAGAGTCACACACGTGCTGCCGACCCTGTAAACACAGAGAGTTTCTGTGCCGTCAGTGTATAAGATGAAGGAAGAATAGCCTTTGGTCTTCCCACTGACAGCACAAAAACTTCTCCAGTGAGTTCTAGCTACCGTACTCAGCGCCGGGAACACAATACGAGGTTATTATGGCCGCGATATTCTGTAGGGTGGAGGTACTTCCCCAGACGATGATACTATGATTATGTAATGATCGTATACTATTAAGAAGGTCAAGTGAGGTTGAGTGAGATGAGTGAGGTTGGGTGACTGATTGTACAGTCCGACTTAATATTGAAATGTAGCAATATCTTACACTAGCTTTTGCTCGGGGCTACACCGGCGTGGATGTAGGTTATCGCTATAATATCGGCTCTCGCTATAAGTTGTAGACGTTGTAGACATTTACGTGAAAGAGTAACAAACATCCATCGATCCATCAATACATCCTAATTTTCGCGTATAGAATACTATATAACAGTTCTTGTATTAAATTAAATAAATTAATTTAAATTAATTTAGCCATTTAGAATGACATATGTAAACACAGTTTGTGACTTAACAATAAGCTTACAAGTTATAGGTACTACGTGAGCGACATAACATAGGTACTTCACGTGACATATTTACGCGACACAATAAAAAACAACGTTCACGTAGGACAACGCCTTAGACAAATTTGTATTTGGTTTTGGGTCTGCATCTCAGCTAACAGTGCCTCCACCCTGCGCTGAACATACATTACAAATGAACAAAACGATTCATCAAGAAAAGCTTCATGATCGTATAATACCTAATTAAAACAATAATACGAGTGTGTGTGTGTGTGTGTGTGCGTGCGTGTGTGTATGTGTGTGTGTTTTCCACCATTTCTGGAGTGAGAGCGGTGCTTGTCACGTCCCATGTTCTCGCTGACTTGCATTCTTGTTATGGCAGAGGATATGTCTGCCATAAATACCGTGTTTGTCGGATCAGTGGCCCGAGCACGAATAATATTCCAATTCGTAACCTAAACGTATCCACAGAACGCAGCAATGCGTTTGGCCGCCTGCCTAGCTGTGAACCAATCGCAATGCTTCGTTCTGTCGATACGTTTTCGTTATGAATTCGAAACTTTTTTCGTGCTCGGGGCACTGATAATTGATATAATCATTGAGTTTCACAGCCTAACAAAACAGAATTACTTCCTTCTTTATTCAACTTTTAAACATTTTGTTCGCCCAAAGATATTCTGCGTCGATTTGTTAAAATTATATAAGCAAGAGGCGCGGTTTCGATCTTGTTCAGTCTAAATATATATGTCTGCATGAGTATGGGTATTTGCATTGGTCTGGTTGTGCCTCAGAGAGCACGTTAAGCCGTCGGTGCCGGTTGCCATATAATAATAATAATAAATATTCCACAACATTTCACACAACGCTTTCTATGTAGATCCATGACTTAACTAGCTTACGTTGTGGAATTTAGAATGCGGATAAACATACTTAGATTTTTTTTCTAAATACATACATAATTATACATATAAACAGCCAGACCAATGCTAATATACATATTCATGCATACAAATATTTGCACTGAGCGGGGATCGAACCCGCGCCTCCTACGTAGCGGCCGCGTTCACTACCTCACGCCACAGAGGCTGTCGAATATGAATATCTACGTATGTCAGTCTTTACGGGAGTTAGGGCCTTAAAAGTTGGACAACTAGTCTGACTGTAATACTTCAATATCATTAATTTGTTATGGATGTCAGGTGGCAGTCACTTCAGGGAAAATATCGAAGTTTATCCACTTCACAGTTTACTCTTCATCCCAGCGTTAATCCCAGTCGCATCCAAATCCTTCAACCTGAAGTCTGGGGTCCGCTTTTACCAGTCCAACTGTGGATTTGGCTGAACTTCAATATTTAACGTGAGGCAACTGCCATATGACCTCCACAACCCAAATTTTTGATGGCTCGAACTACCCGTAACGACTGCTATAGTTATTCGCATGACAACCGCGACCGACGGCTTAACGTGCTCTCCGAGGCACGACCAGACCAATGCAAATACCCATATTCATGGATAATAATATTTGCACTGAGCGGGGATCGAACCCGCGCCTCCTGCGTAGCGGACGCGTTCACTACCGCTACGCCAAGGAGGCTGACAATTTACTATGAAACTATTACGATACCAAGGTAGTTCAACATCGTCCATTAATAATCTATGCATAGGTTCTGTCATCCCTCTCGGCAGAGGAGGGCGGGATGAAGATACTCCTCTTAAAACACTGTCAAAGGGAATAAAACAAACATTGAATTACACGGTAAAATGGACACAATTTTACGATCCAGATGTCTTAGAGCAAGAGAATAGTGTGGATAAGACTTTAGTTTGCTACGTGAACAAATAGCGTCAGAATTATCTTGACAAGAAAGTTTCAAAATTTTAGAACTTTTGTATCTCTTTTTCTACGTGCAGCCTGTAGGCTAGATATACTCAAAAGGCTTACAACGCCCTTCAGCGTTCAGGTTGCTGCTGGGGCTGCCGGGCTTCTGTAGCGCATGAGGAATGTTCGTAGAGGGCCGCGTGGACTGCTTTTACGCAACCATGCGTAAGAGATGTGCGTCCCTGGTGCGCAAGGTGCGAGCGGTGGGCGACAGCATCTTGAACATGGTCGCGAGAAGACTGAACTGTCGCCACGTTAGCCATTACTGTGCCATAGCGAGAAGGATTGTGCAGGAATGGCCTTCGTAAATTTTTGTACTTTTATTATACTAACATAGACTAGGTAATACTAACAAATATTGAGCCTTTGTTGGTCGCTCCAGCGGTATAAAAATACAACACATAATTAAAATTTGATTTAAGAAATTAGGAAAAACCAAGCGATGAAAGTGAGTTCGGGTCAGTTGGTGATAGAGGAATCTGCGAGAGTTCTTCAAGAGGAAGATTGAAGAAGTTATAAAGTGTATCAGGCTCAATCATTGAGCAGATGCCGCGACCCTCTCTTTCGCAACAGTATAATTAAAGAAACCTATAAAACTCGTTTAGTAGTGATAAAATTACGAATAAATATGTTACAGTTACAGCACCTTATTCTATCATTTAAATATCTCAAGAAGCTGTGGAGTTTGTGGCGACTATTAAGAACAAATCAAGCTGTTATATTGGTTTTAATTGTATTATTGTCCGAACTAAAGGTGTGTACCAATATCAGAATAATCAATCAACAGGAAGGGTTGAAACCAAAGGCATTAAGATTTTTTGGAGTATTATTTCCGTCAAGATCGAACCAATGCTGACTGTATATACCAACCAACACCCTTGAGTCCCAAGACATTGTTCTAGGGGTGACAAGAAAGCCGCCTGTCACCTTTTTCAGAGGCAAGATAGGGAAACGTCAGGATACCGGCGATTTCGAGCGTGTCCATATTAAACCAACATTTTTTACGCTAAAAGAAAATTATTCAATTTTTTATCTGTGACGATGCTCCCCTCTGTTTAAGGGTGATTCAAATTAGAACAACCCCTGGCTTCTGTTTTAAATACTGAATAATAAGTATTCGCGTTGGTAGTCTTAAAGAAAACTCTTTTTAAATACCTTCTTTATATACCAGACTACGGCACTTAAAATGATGTTTCCTATTACTACATTCTAACATCTTGAATCGGTTTAGGCGGGGTTTGAACCCGCGATCTTTGCCTTACAGGGGCAATGCTTTAACCACTAAGCTACCAGCCCTCGCCCTAACCAATTCAAATTTCTCCTTCTATATCTGTCTTTGAGGCGACAGTGGAGGCTGTGTGGATCCGAATTCAACCTGAAAAATGCTCAAAATTTACATACATACATACATAAGGTCACGCCTTTTTCCCATTGGGGTAAGCAGAGACCACTTCTTTCCACTTGCTACGGTCCTGACACACCTTTTTCGCTTCTCTTACTTTCATAAGCGTTTTCATACAAGCGCGTCGGTTCTGGGTACTTTTGACCTAGCCTTTACTTAAGACGTCTTCGATTTGATCGAAGAACGTTCGCCTAGGTCGCCCTCACCGACTCGCCCATTCACTCTCGCCTCATAAATCTGTTTCGTCAATCTACTTTCACTCATCCTTTCTACGTGTCCGAACATTCTAAGCATCCCTTTCTCTATCTTTGTCATTACATCTTCTACCACGTTCCCTTATTACACTTAAAATTTAATTTAAATTATATCATCTTAACTTGAAACAACACGTGAGTGCGCGACTTGTGCGAGTGTGCGTACTGTTTCAAGCTGTGGAATTAACTCCCTGCAGTGGTTTTTACAAGGGACTACAAATTGAGGTTCTTCAAGAAGGGCATTAGAAGGTTTCTTCAGGGTCGGCAGTGCGAGTGTGACGCCCCTGGTGTTGCACACGTCCATAGGCCACGGTAACCGCCTTTCGTCAGGTGGGTTGCGTGTTTGGTTGCCACCTATGTGATCTAAACAAAACGCAATTTTTTTTTTTTGAAGTGAAAACTTCTTTAGCGGCGTTGGATGGGTAAAAAGTGTTAAACTCGCGTCAGGATCGCTTGACCTTTGAACCGTAACCGACGACTGATGTCATACAACATTGGCTACAGACTGTCTATTTTGCAAGATACGATGAATAGCTTCGTAGCTTATCGGTAAACGCTTCGACTGTACGTCCTTATGGTTTCAGGTAGTACCGGGTTCAAACCTGGCGTTCCGACACTTTTTGTGATTATTTTTTCTTTTTGTAATATATTGCTGTTTGTGATTATTTTTTCTTTTTGTATTTTATTAATTTCTTCTGACATAAAATTAGCAGAAAATTAGTGATAGGTTCTATGATTGGCGCTATATTATAGGTATGGTATGGTATGTTCTTTTTATCTTTCTATGTAGGTATATAACGAAAAAGAAAGAAAGAAAAGTTTTCACTTCTGCCGGCACTTCCAGAGTGCAACCCGTCTTTTTTTATCCTACTGAGCTGGCAGACAAGTACACGGTCCACCTGGTGGAAAACCGTACCGTGGAGTACCGTGGCCTTTGGACATGTGTAACACCAGGGAAGTCACACTTGTGCTGCCGACCCTGTAACCACAGAGAATTTCTGTACCATCAGCATAGAAGGCAAAGCGGGAATATAGGCTTTGGTCTTCCTACTGACAGCACAAAAACTCTACAGTGAGCTCTGGCTACTCTACTCACCGCTGGGAACACAACATTCATTTCCATAGTGTAGCAATATGGCTCCACTGTAGCTCCGAGCTGTCTAAATTCAAATCTTAAAAACTGTCCAAATCCACCACCTCTAACGCACACAAGCAAATTGATGAAAATTGTTTTCGGATTTGTTGGTCAACTAGTCATATAACGATGGAACGCGCGGGGAAGCGGACGTCTTGTTCCATACAATATGTCAGCGCTAGTCTATATACAGAACGTACTCGGATTTTGATCTAGTAATTCAATAAACAATCGGCCTTTTTACATATGAAGTGAAGGTGGTTGGGCTAGTCATTTCAGTTAATACCCAATATACTTCTGTAACGTACCTGCCCAGTAGTGTCCAACAGACTCATTTTATAAATGTAAGGTATAATTATTGCTATAATGTTGTCATAAAAATTAAAGAATTTCTCTTTATTAATCGGACCTTTATCTAGTTTATCACTAATGTTTTGCAAATCTAAACGACTTTTTACGAAAACAGTACTTCATCATTCCAAAAGACCGATAGACACAATAACATTTAGGTTTTTGAAGTGAAAACTTCTTTAGCGGCGTTGGATGGGTGTAAAATGTTAAGGAAGCGTCAGGATTAGTTGACCTTTGAACCGTAACCGACGACTGACGTCATACAAGATTAGGTAAAGACTATCTATTTTGCAATTTACCATAGATAGCGTCGTAGCTTAAACGGTAAGCACTTCGACTGTAAGTCCTTATAATTTCAGATAGTATCGGGTTCAAACCACCTAGCCTTCTGAAACTTTTTGTGATTATTTTTTCTTTTTGTAATTTATTACGTTTTATGATTATTTTTTCTTTCTGTAATTTATTACTTTCTGTGTTTATTTTTTCTTTTCATAATTTATTAATTTCTTCTGACAGAAAATTAGCAGAAAATAAGTGATAGGTTCTATGATTAGCGCTATATTATAGGTATGGTATGGTATGTTCTTTTTTATCTTTTTCTATGTATATAACGAAGAAAGAAAAAAAGAAAATGTTTTCACTTCTGCCGGCACTCCCAGAGTGCAACCCGTCTTTTTTTTTATATATGTATATGGGACACGTCAATTTGACTTCACCTCGCTTAATGGTAAGCTGAAGGCAAAGTCTCAGAAAAGAGGGTCACCATTACATACACGTACCATGTTAACAATGGTAGCACTCACCTTGACGGAGGCTGGAGGCTGTGGCTGTAGGAAGAAGGAAACACGTGAGTTGGCAAGAACTGTGTGTGAAGTATGTGAAGATAGATTGTTTTGAATGCAAAATAGTGTCTGTGAGACACTTGTGGGATGTTAAGTGTTAAACTAGCTATAATACTTAGTTAAGGTCCTCTCTGCTGTGCTATCCTCTAAGCATTCAGCGTCTAGCACAGCACTGCGAAATCCTTGTTAGGCATTGTCATTAGTCGATTGGTCGAACTTTAGTGACGTCACACAGTCTGACCAATGACAATACACACACCGACAGAATTAGCGGAACACAAAATCATGGTCTGGGGAGGGATATGTTTACGAGCTCGCACGGTGTTAGTGGTAGTCGACGGCGGAAATCTGACTGCTGATCGGTATAACAGGGAGATTTTAGAGGAACATGTTGTGCCATTTGCCCCATTTATTGGTAACGACTTCATTTTAATGCAGGATTATGCTCGGGCTTACAGTGCTCGCTCAGTACAGGCATACCTAAACCATGCTGGTGTTACGGTGATGGAGTGGCCAGCACGGTCCCTGGATATGAATCCGATTGAAAACGTTTGGGATTTGCTAAAAAGGAGTGTCAAATCAAGAATGCCACCTCCTAACAATCTGGGCGAGCTGCGAAACACATTAGTTGAAGAATGGCAGAGGATTCCCCAATAAATCATTGACAACATCATGCGCAGCATGCCCAGACGGATGGAAACCTTAATCAGGGCACCAGGGAAAACACTCGTTATTAAACATGTTGTTGTTGTTTCATGTTTAATTATTATTTGTTTAAAAATAAAGCAAACTATTTTATACTCTCCTTTTTTTGTGTTCCGCTAATTCTGCCGGTGTGGGTATCTATAATGGCTTTTGCAAGCTCCTCGAATTAGACACCATATACAGAGCTACGAAACGATTCCTTAAAACTATTTCGATGCAAAACCCACCCTTGTCCAGACCACATCTGCGATATTTCAATATTCATCCCCCACACAAGAGTGCCATATATCAACTCCTGAATATCACATCCGGCCTAACATGTGTCGTTCGAGCACTTTAATATCTTTTTTACCCCTGGCAACCCCTAGAGTACATATTCCAATTTCCTTTAATGTGGCAAAGGAAAGTATTATTTAAAGGAATAAATTGTGAGTCCATAGTAATATTATTATAAATGGGAAAACGTATGTGTGTGTGTGTATGTTTTTCCGTCTTTCACGGCTAAACTACTGAACCGATTTTGATGAAATTTGGTATAGGGGTAGATTAGACCTTCAGAAAGAACATAGGCTATATTTGGTTGCGATAACCGACACCCATGCGGTCGGAGACGCGGGCAACAGCTAGTAATATTATAAATGGAAAAATATGTGTGTGCGTGTCTGTTTGTTCGTCTTTCACGGCTAAACCACTGAACCGATTTTGATAAAATTTGGTAGAAGAGTAGATTAGGCCTTTAGAAAGGACATTGGCTATGTTTGGTCGCGATTTTTATATAAAGGGGCTTGTAGTTAAGGTATGCCTGAATAGGTTAACATGTTGTAAGGTTAAACAACATTGGTTAAGTTCGTTTTAGGATGGGCGCCCATTTATAAGATATTGAGACCTCTTTGTGACTCAGAAAGCACGTTAAGCCGTCGGTCCCGGTTGTCACACGAACATCTATGGCAATCGTTATGGGTAGTTGGAGCCCTAATAAATCCAACAACTTCCTTTTTCGTGAAAATGATTTACTTTTTACCCGATTGCGCCATCTTAAAGATACCTCTTTTTTCGTGGTACTTACTTTAATACCGAAAAGAAAAATCCAGCAGTAAAAGGTATAATTTCAGTAGAGTACAGTTTTTGAAGTGAAAACTTCTTTAGCGGCATTGGATGGGTAAAAATTGTTGATCTCACGCGAGGATCACTTGATCTTTGTCCCGTAACCGACGACTTTTTAGGACAACATGACGTCATACAACATTCCTAGCTACAGAGTGTTTATTTTGCTAGGTACGCTAAGAAGCTTCGTAGCTTAGCGGTAAGTGCTTCGACTGTGAGTCCTTATGGTTTCAGATAGTACCGGGTTCGAACCTGGGGTTCTGACACTTTTTTTGATAATTGTTTCTTTATGTAATTTATTACTTTTTGTAATTATTTTTTCTGTTTGTAATTTATTAATTTCTTTTGCCAGAAAATTAGCAGAAAGTTAGTGATAGGTTCTATGATTGGCGCTATATTATAGGTATGGTATGGTATGATATGTTCTTTTACCTTTTTTACTGTATACTAGCTGTCGCCCGCGGCTCCGCCCGCGTGGATGTCGGTAATCGCGAATCGGGGTATGAAAAATAGATGTTGGCCGATTCTCAGACCTACCCGATATACCCACAAAATTTCATGAGAATCGGTCGAGCCGTTTCGGAGGAGTTTGGCAACGAAAACTGTGACACGAGAATTGTATATATTAGAAGAAGATAACGAAGAAAGAATAAAGAAAAAGTTTTCACTTCTGCCATCACTCCCGGAGTGAAACCCGTCTTTTTTTAGGTAGTAAATCTGCACTGAAACGGACAATTATTGTTTCTAATTAAACTTAAGGAACATGCTATTTTTGAAACCATCGTGTTTTGTCCCTTACCTCAATTCATAATTGTAGTGTCGATATGCCAAAATGTCATGTCCAGTCATACATTGTTGAACGTTGAAGGGTTAATTAATGTTCTCCCACGTATGCGAGCGATTTATTATAGATAGTACCTACCCCTACCGTGTTGGCTCACTTGAGATGAAAAATTTAATCAAAAATCCATTCATTTTTAAGTTTCGTTTAGAAATAACTCGCATCGTATGAGGTTCAAAATATTTTATCATAAAGGGATAGCTATGCGTTCGCAGTATTCTTGGCTTTTTACGTTTAAATGGTTCTTTTTCCTCTTTTATTTTATACAAGCTTTTGCCAGCGGGTCCGCCCGCGTGGAAGTTAGTTATCGCGACTAAAGCTTATTATGTCCTTTCTCAAAGTCTAATCTATCCCTATACCAAATTTCATCATAATCGGTTCAGTGGTTTAGCTGTGAAAGACGGATAAACAGACACACACCTTTTCCATTTATAATTTTAGTATGGCTTGGTTTTCGGTGGAGTAGAAATAGGGCCACCCTATCTCCTGCCGTCGGTGTCGTAAGAGCGTTTTCACACTCATCCGATATCCGATATCCGACATCCGATATCGAAGGAAGTCAAATGTATGAGATATGTAAAGGCGCCCACTCACTAACAGTCCGCCTGCAGTCCGCCTGCAGTTCCTGATCTGTCCGGCGGCCTGCAGTCCTACGCCGATAGCGCCCACACTCTAAAGCGATTTTGGTCTGCCGGCACATCCCTGTTGTCAGTTTTGCGACCACACACTAGCAGTTGTGAGTCGTCAGTTTTAGGTCGTACGATCGCCTGCCGGTAATGGTCTGATATCAGTTACATAGAGACTACAAAACAGTGCAAGCGATTTTCGGCCTTATTGACATTTTCTTAATTACATGTTTTTTCGCATAAATAAATGCTGCTGATCACGAATATAAGAAAAAAAACTAGATTTGTTGTGATGTCAATAAGGTTGAAAATAGCTTACACTACGTTATTCTTATACAAGTACGTTCTATTCATTGTGAGGAATAGGTGTTAGCTATTTTGAATCTTATGGACTATGTGCATAAGAAATATGTACAAAAAATGAATAAAATCTTAGTTAAAAATAGTGAGTAGGTACATGTCATTATAATGTTATTACTTCAGACAAAAGAATAAAATTAATTCACTGTTTTATTCTAAGTTTATTACGTAAAAAAGCTGACACGAAACGTCGATCGACAGGCCGTCGGCCGACGTGTGCTCGTTCGCTCTGACGGCCTAGGGCTTAGAACTGTCCGGAATCGTTCGGCAGCCACACACTATCGGATCGTAGTACTCGTCAGTCCAAAATCGTTAACGAAACTGTTCTGCCGTGCCACGGCAATACACTGTATCTTACGGATATCTTACGGATAAGATACAGTGTATTGCCATGGCACGGCAGTGTTAGTGTATGGGTTATTGCGATTAACTGACAAATTTATATCGTCCGGCCGTCGTACGGTAAACTGTTAGTGAGTGGGCGCCTTTACTCTCTTTCACGTTGTCCGGCCCGATATCGGTTATCGGAACACAAAGAAACTAAAACAGCGACTGCAAGCAATTTTCGACCTTAATGTCATTTTCTGAGTTACACGTCTTTTCGCTTTAATTGATAACGCGTGATCAACGAATATAAGAAAAAAAAATCGATACCATGTCATGTTAATCTTTTCTTTCCTTCTTTTTTACTTCTAGTAGCCCTAAATATTCTAGCTATCGAGCAAATGGCCGTATCGGGCCGATTTTATCGGATAAATGTGAAACCAGCACAAGGTGTCTGCTATCGGATATCGGATATCAGCTATCGGCGTCCGACACCAATATCGGATATCGGATGAGTGTGAAAACGCTCTAAAAGGCTCTCTATCCGACTGTAAACAATAACAGAATATGACAAAGTGCCCGCTTAACGGTCATAGGTACTCCTCAAATTGGCCATGGGCCGTGTGCATTAAAGAAAAGACTGATTGCACTCCGGGAGTGCCGGCAGAAGTGAAAACTTTTCTTTCTCTCTTTACAGAGAAAAAGATAAAAGGAATATACCATACCATACCTATAATATAGCGCCAATCAAAGAACCTATCACTAATTTTCTGTCAGAATAAAATTAATGAATTACAAAAAGAAAAAATAATCATAAAAAGTAATAAATTACAAAAAGAAAATTTTTAACAAAAAGTGTCAGAAACCCAGGTGCGAACCCGGTACTATCTGAAACCATGAGGACTTACAGTCGAAGCGCTTACCGCTAAGCTACGAAGCTTCTTAGCGTACTTAACAAAATAAACAATCTGTAGCTAATGTTGAATGACGTCAGCCGTCGGTTACGGTTCAAAAGTCAACTGATCATGACGCGAGTTTAACACTTTTTACCCAATCAACGCCGCTAAAGAAGTTTTCACTTCAAAAAGATTCAAAAAAAGACCTTCACCTCGAAGTCCGGGGCCTCTTTAAAAAAGTGCTTTGAATTTTTTCGGTCATGTCCTTAACTCGCTCTCTGCAGCACGGAAGCACTCAGATGAAATACCAATAAGCGGTCACCCATCCAAATGGCAACCGCGCTTAGGTAGCTTAACCCACTGAGCGTTTAAAAATGTACACAAATAAAATCGCATGACGCAGCTTATACAAAAAAGAATTAAAATAAACAGCTTACCCCACACAATATCTCAATATGCCTTCACTAAATTCTAATAAAGGAACAAAATTCTACAATACAGACAAAATAAAACCAGTTAACCGCAGAACGGGTGGATTTCCCCCCTTAAGGGGTGAAAGTGGGGTGTGATCGGTCAAAATCGCTGACACGGGGTGATTTTTAACCCCCATTCAATTAAGATACAGATGTATGCTGTAATTATTTTTTGGATTACGGTTGTGATTGAGCTGTAACTCAATTAAATGGGATATACCAGTTATTTGCTACGGTAATGCTCGTCTTTTTACCCGACACCCAAGAAGGGTTATGTTTTTCGCGCGTATCTTGTATGTTTGTATGTATGTTTGTAATATTCTTTATTACCTCATATCTTCTGAACCACCGTACGGATTTCAACGATTGATGACTCAAATGAAAGGTATTTATTGCCTAAATGTTCTTGGGTACATAAAATATGGACTAAAGCTATACGTTGGTTTTTTGGCGCCAAAATGTACAGGAAAAAAAAAATCACTCAAATTTATCGAGTGTTATTACCCAAACTATGCTTATACTGTTGATTGATGGCACTTGGTGGAACTTGCTAGGTACACAACTTCAATGGAAACCCTTGTACTATTCCACATTATTTATGAAATTCCTGACCGGTTTCGCCTTACGGCATTATCAAAGGTTGATACATGTTTTTTTGGGTATTTATTTATTTATTTATTTATTTATTCTTCTTGCACAAATACAAAATAAATGTACAAAGGCGGACTTAATGCCGTGGGCTACCAGTCAACCTTAGGGTGATGCAGAGATTAATATATTAAGGGTATCAGCTTAGGGTATCAGATGTCAATTAGATTAATATATTGGCTGTGTGGGTAGACAAAAATAGTGAGATACCACTTTATAAATTTTCCCAAAATCAAATTATTACAAAAATGTTAGACTATACTAACTAAAAATTACAAAAAAAAAACTAAACTCTCTACTCAACTTTGTTCTCGACTATTTTGACATTAATGATCATTGCTCCGCTCCCTTGACTAGTAGCGTGATGATATATAGCCCATGTGTTATTCTGATGTATAAACTTTACTGTTGTAAAGTTTTAATAAAATGTATTTGTAATCAATAGGTATATTACAAGTTGATTGGTTTTGTTGACCCCCAAAACCCCAAACCGACAGCTAATATTTTTTTAATTTTTTTTTAATAACATTAGCAAGCGAAATTATCCAACTTACTAATATTTCCTCCTTAAACTAACCTAAATTACTTGTGCTAGGAGTGGGTTCGCGTCGGCAGTGTAATGGGCAGGATTCGAACTCGCGACATCTCGATCGTAAGGTCGACTTCCTAACCACTAAACTAACGACGCTACTTGTGTGCTGCAGTAAGCTTAAATACACGCATTTCTCTATCTTTCTTTCTTTCTTTAATTCTGAACATGGATCGCGAGCCGTGCTTGATGAAACCCCGCTAACGATTTCCTTAATCAATCTCATCATTATCTACCTGCCCTGTCCCAATTATTTGGAATCGGCTCAACATGTCATTCTCCTCCATAATTTCTGACAGATGACATTTCCTCAGTTACTTCCTTTTCTGCCATATCTTTCAAGCAATCAATCCATCTTTTCTTGGGCTTACCTCTGCTCGTAAACCCCTCTACATTCATACTTTGTACCTTCCTTACAACATTACTTTCATCTCTTCTCATAATATGTCCATACCACAACAGTCGCTCGCTTCTTCATTTTTCATTCACTGGTTACCACTTTTAAACTTCCTCTAATAGAAAAATTTTTAGAAAAAAATGCGTTTATTTCGGCTTACTGCAGCACACGAAACAGATCAACCCAAATACAAAACTTATACTAAGTATATTGATGACGAATACATTATCGATAATTTTACATAGGTAATTTCAATTTTAATAAGGTAAGATCACAGTAAATTTAAACTATCTATAAATCAGTTCTTTTTTTTTCCGGCAACATTATGGTTCCCAGTTCCAAGTTCCTCTTCAGCCATTACATTACTAAATATACAATCTATGATTTATTTTATCTATGACAAAATTATGACATCATTTCGATCATAGTCTGTGACTCAATACATAATAGCAATTCTATGATGCAATTTTTTAACATTTTCAACCATAACAACAATAAATCACCTTTGTGTTAGAAAAAAAAAGAAAAAAAAATGGTTGTTTATTAATAACAGAAATGTTGCAATAAAAGGTTAATATGCTATGCGCTGCAGCCGCCAAACCTGGTCGCTTCTCAGCTTGGTGCTGTGATGTAGTATTCGTAAGAATCTACACCAAGCGCTGATTTTCATTCACGGCCATTTTGTGCAGTGACGCATCACGCCACCCGGCGGCGGTTCGTTGGTAGAACAACGGCTGTTTTGGATCATAATATCTAAAATCGGTACAGTATTAACACTTTTTATTATTATATATATATATCTATTATTACAGTATTAATAGTCATTCCTTATTCAATTCCTTAATCAAATTAACCGCAGGTATCAAAATATTCTCACATATAACGTTATTACAAACATTATCAATCATTTCCCCTTATAATCTCACCGTAATCGCAATAAATTTATATTTCTGCTCACCCCATTTGTCCGTGACGGCGTGCAGACATCGCTAATTGACTCGCCGCGACCCCTGCCCGTAATTTTTGTCCTCTTTTCGCCAGCTGTCGCGTCGGCAGACGACATTTTTTGGATAGAATAAAAACTGAGCTCGGACAAACGTATATGTCATTATAGTCTGATAGTATTATGAGGACTTCATCTGTGGCATAGTGGTAGAATGTTCGACTGTAAAGTTAAAGGTCGCGGATTCGAGACCCGCTCAGCGCAAAATGTATAATGTACATTTGAGTCTGAGTGTTTTTATGTAGCTATAATATGCATGCATTTACAATAAAAAATAAATGTAAAAACTTAAACGTGATTATTGAAAAATCACGCTCTAAAAAGTGTTAAACAAGAAATATCAAGGATAGCTGTCTACCACAGCTATCCAGAAGAAAAATTATTGGTCACCTGATGCGACACAGTTATTTGTAGAAAACATCTTAGACGATAAGAGAGGAAGAGGTAGACCAAGAAGAACATTAATGAAACAGATAAAGGAAAAGATACAGGTCGCATCGTATCAGGGGGTCAATAGATTTATGTTTTCTCTTTACTGAAAGTCTTAATCACACTAGGTGATTAAGTCGCCTTCATTAAATAACAATTACAATAAATAGATAAAAATTTAAACAATTAACTAACACATGCACTTAGACATTAGCGTCGGTAGCTTAGTGGTTAAGGAGTCGGCCTTACGATCGAGAGGTCCCGGATTCGAATCCTGGCCATTACACTACCGACGTGAACCCACTCCTAGCACAAGCAATTTAGCTTAGTTGGAGGGGTTAGAGGGAATATTAGTAACTTCGATAATTTGGATTGCTAATATTCTTTTCTTTTTAAAAAAAGTCATTATTTAAAGAAGAGAAAAAAAGAAAAAAAAAGAGAGAGACAAAAAGCAAAGAAAAAAGAAAGAAAAGAAAAGAAAAGAAAAGAAAAAGAAAAAGAACAAAAAAGACCCTGATCAATTTAATTGTATCAAAGTCTTGAGCATGAGGTATTCGATAGCAATAGCAGTTTATATCTCAGAAAAGGTATTAGCATTTTATATTGTGTTTTGCATCGATTTGATAAGGGATATGCCAATAAAACATTACACTCTCCAGTGGTCGAATGAGTACCAAGACCCAGGTAATGTCAAAGTTTGGTGAATATCTTCTGAGACACCACAGAGCACACAGTTAGGTCAAGAGATTAGCGGACGAAAGGGAGGGCGATTGCTCCAGAATGCTCCACCGAGAAAAGCACCAAAATTTATAGAGAGAGAATTTAAAATGTGTATATGTGACTATGTCGATTCTTCCTAAAGAATTTTTATGTTCAAACAATGATAAAAAAAAGATAGCAGACGTTCTCAGTTTCGTTAACTTTTTCTAAAACGTTCAACAAGTCGGAGAGTAAAGATTAATGAATACGAAATGAGTTCGCAAATTAAATTCAAACAATGAAATGACTTGGTGGAAACATACGGACAAACGATACGTAAGGGCGCGTAGTGAATACAGACGCACCGAATATCAGTCAGCGTGGAATATGAGTTCCCGTAGGAATACTTCTTCTTTGTCTTTTACTTCTCCTGCTTTAGGCGGGGTCGGCTCTCCTAATTAATTTGCGCCAGGCAGCTATGTCCTGGATTGTCTATATGTCTAGCTTGGCTTTTTTAATTGTATGGGCCATGTTTGTCCACCAGATGCCGGGCGGGTGCCCTCTTCCGCGTTTGATTGCAGGTAATTCTAACGCCTTGCGAACCACATAGTCATCGTCCCTCCGCTAAACAAGTCCGTACCATCTTAGTCGACTTTCTGTATTTTTTTCAGGAATCGGGGCTACTTTAAAGTACCTCTTGAGTATTCATTTCTAATTTTGTCTAGTCTAGAAACACCCCCCGACCATCTTAACATTTTCATCTCATTTACATGTAGTTTCTGTTCATAACTTTGTTTAACGGCCCAGCATTCGGCACCATATAGTAACGCAGGTCGAATAGCGGTTTTATATACTTTTCCCTTCGTTTTGATTGGCATTCGAGGGTCACACAGGATTCCCGTTATGCTTCTCCATTTTTGCCACCCCACGTTAATTCTATGGGCAACATCTGCATCGATGTACGCATCAGCTGTCATCAATGAGCCTAGGTATTTATACTGTTTCACTTTCGGTACAGGTGTTCCATGGTAATAAATGATATTTGGACTATAGTCAGGGTCTGGGTCGTATATACATTCCATTCCATGTGTTCCCATAGGAATACTATGAAAACTTAATTCCTAGATGAAAGTTAGTCTAAGTTTTATTTATGTTCATCTGTATTTTATCCCTGGACCATATTTCAGCCGTCAGAACGTGATTGAATCACAAACATACAAATATCTTTCACATTTGTAATATTTAATATCAGTTATCAGTCTTATGTTCATCAAAACGAATTTGGAGAGGAAGAAAATGACATAATGACTGACTGCATGAATCTGACACACCCATACCCAGAGAATTTCTTCACCGGGTTTACTTTGCACGGTCTTGGTCGTCCATGGTAGTGAGATCATTGGTTCGCTTATCACCCTCCACGACATCGAGCCAGGACTAAGTGTGCCTATCCCTCCTGGCAGGTTACTCTGGGCAGACAATTATTTACCACGTAGACTGTAACCTATGCGATTTAATTTTAGCCTTAACTGCTATACTGTTAAAATCTAAAATTAAATGACAATCTTGTAGAGTAAATAGAAAATGTTATAAGCTCTTTCTCTTTTCATTTTGAACTTTAAACCTCAGACTAAAAGTCTAAAATTTAATGACAATTTATGCAATGTCAACGGTATGACAGTGGTTTTGTTATGTCATAAAATTAGCAGAGTCGGGGGCCTGGTGGTTTACGCAAAACGTGCCCGCACCAGAAGAGGCGACTCTCTTGCGTTTTATCTGCGATGTCATGGATATAAAGGTTGCCGTGGATATAAGAGTACCTACTATTAGTAGTACTACGTAGAAAGTACTACGTAGTACTTTCTACGTGGCACTCTCGCCTGGTTGTATACTAAAAACGCCCCCAAAAAACAGTACAACTACCCGTCAATTAGATACTCGTATGTTTCTACTCTCCAAAACCTCTGCGGAGAACTTTTAAGAAATTTGTTAGAGATTCGCCCCCAGCCGTATTTATGTATATTACACGCATTGACGCTAGCCAAAGAAAGGGTTGAGATGGTGAATTCAGGGGGTCAATGGTTTATAATTCCGTAGTAAGGATTGCTTGTCTGTGTTGAAGAGTAATGAAATCTATACATGAAGAAAACTTGGATAACCTTATGCTGTGTTCCCAGCGGTGAGCAGAAAGACCAAATACGTGCTGTCAGTGGGCAGAGCAAAGGATTGTCCTGCTTTGTCTTCTACACTGATGGTACAGAAACTCTCTGTGTTTACAGGGTCGGCAGCATAAGTGTGACTCCCCAGTACTCCTCCACCGCAATCATTTTCCATCAGGTGGGCCGTGTGCTTGTTCGCTATCTAAGCGGTATAAACAGTGTAGGAGGTAGGACACGACGGTATTCCGTCCAATTAAGCAGTCCGACTGGGGAAGTACCTCCACCCTACAGAATACCACGGCCATAATAACCTCGCGTTGTGTTCCCGGCGGTGAGTAGGGTAGCCAGAGCTCACTGGAGAGTTTTTGTGCTGTCAGTAGGAACACCAAAGGCTATTCCTGCTTTGTCGTCAACACTGATGGTACAGAAACTCCCTGTGTTTCCAGGGTCGGCAGCACGAGTGTGACTCCCCAGGTGTTACATATGTCCACAGTAATCACTTTTCATCAGGTGGGCCGGGTGCTTGTCCGCTACCTAAGAGGTATAAACAAAGCCATGCCATTTGAGGTCTAAAGAGGTAGGGTGTGTTGATGATAATTTTAATAAACCAACATATTTCTATAATAGTACTTGCGAAGTGGTGGACACAAAAATATTTTTATAGACTACTTGTTTTTTTGGTTTGGACGCTGAAAGTAATTGAACGTATTATAATGCATTTTTTTTAAAGGTCTTGGGCATATTTAAAATCTTACGTATAAATTATCGTAATTGGTTGAATAGAACCGGAGATATAACCAAAAGTTTCTTTAACCCACATCTACGTAGACAGAGCGGCGAGTATAGACTAGTACTTTAAAACATCAACGGATTCTATATCGCGATTTAATGAGTGTCATTTTATTATAATGCACTTAAGCCGACATTTCGGTTATTTTTCAGCAGCCATAACCAACAACCTTCCAACAGTATTGTATATTTGCCTGACCCAGCAATCTATCCCAAAACCTTCTACTAAATACACTTACTTATCAGCAACAATGTTGATAACTTAACTAAGCAGATCCCAAGTAAATACAACTACTTAAATAGTTAGTAGAGCTTCTCTAATCCCAAACGATGCACCCCACCAGCACCCCTTACGCATACAAGCAAATTCACGACGATAGTTTTCGGATTTGTTGGTCAACTAGTCATTATGTAACGGAACGCGCCAGCGAGCGGATGTCTTGCTCCCGAAAAGGCGCATCGTACCACTGCCTAAACCTGCTTCTGCAATACCTCAGGACGTATTTATCCGGTTAAGCGTCTGTACCTTAGTGGTTAAGGAATCCGACCTTACGATCGAGAGGTCCCGGGTTCGAAAACTGGCCATTACGCTACCGATGTGAACCCATTCCTAGCACAAGCGATTTAGCTTATTTGGAGGGGTTAGAGGGAATATTAATAAGTTTTATCACTACATAGTATAAAACAACTCTGTCCCTATATCCCTTTGTATGCTTAAATCTTTAAAACTACGCAACGGATTTTGATGCGTTTTTTTTTAATAGATAGAGTGATTCAAGAGGAAGATTTATATGTTTAATACATGTTTAATATAGTAGAGAGTGCTGCGGGAACGGGATCTGAAGCCACGCGGGAGGAAAAATATTTGCGGTACGAAGTTCGCCGGGTCAGCTAGTTAGGAATATTAAGAAGTAGTCAGTTCTTCAAAAAAATTCTTGAACCTAAAATGTACCTACTCAATATGTGCTCTATACGTGCAGTATATGTTTCTTGGGTATCTATTGAGGATACCACGGGTGCTACGGTCGGTGGACGAACTAAAATTTACTAAGGAAATACAGGACACGACGGTATTTCCAGTCTGGGGTCCGTTTTACCAGTCCAACTGCGGATTTGGCTAAGCTTCGATATTTTCCGTGAAGCGTCCATCTGACCTCCACAACCCAAAGGCGATATCGAAGCATTGCAGCTAGACCAGTTGTTGGATTTTTGAGGGCTCCAACTGCCCGTAACGACTGCCATAGATGTTTGTATGACAACCGAGACCGACGGCTTAACGTGCTCTCCGAGGCACGACCAGACCAATGCAGATACCCACATTCATGCATACAAATGTTTGCACTGAGCGCCTCCTGCGTAGCGGCCGCGTTCACTACCGCTCCGCCACGGAGGCTGACGCTGACTGCTTTTGTGCCGTCAGCGTAAAAGACAAAGCAGGAATAGCCTTTGGTCTTCCCACTGACAGCACAAAAACTCTCCACACTGAGAGAAAAAAAGGCCAACAAAGCGACAATAAAAACTTTGTTAAGATTTTATTGTGATAGCATTAAAGTACTTTGCTACTTCAACGAGCTGTGCATAGCGGAACCAACAATCTTTTTGTTGTTGATTTTTTATTGTGCGTCGAGCTATAGACACCTGAATGCTATGACAAAGTTCAAAATGCTTTGATAAGTTGGCAATGTCATTTTGTTAGCTTACCAACATATGAGTTGATATAATAGCAAAGTTAAAGGTTGTTGGAATGTAAAAATTTACCTTGTTGAGAGATCCAAACAACATTGTCATGTTAACTACTTCATATTTTGCTAAAGTCATACATTGTATTCCCATCAAATTCAACATAAGCGTTCCAACAACTCTTATTTTGATAAATACAACTTTGTTGTAGAATCTCGGCATACTTAGTTGGGTCAAAAAAGTGCGGGAGAAGGGCGGATAGCAGGGGACGGGGAACTATTGCGTGGTAACTGGTGTCCTTCACGTGGCTCGTTCATTTGTGTGTCGGCGACTGGACGACGCGCTAGTTCAAATAGGTATTATTTTGTTCGTCGTATTTTGTGTGCGTGACAGTATTTGTAATTTTAAACATACCAATATCGTGGATCGTTTTTGTTATGTAAGTGACGTCCAATTATTTATTAATCTCTGTGTGCAAAATAATTGTGCATGTTAACGGACAGTGCGTGTAAAGTTCAGCATGGAGGAAAATATTACCAGTTTAAAAGATTGTCATTCCTGTAAATAAGCCGTTGACATCATATATGTATAGATAGTGCTTAATTTGATATGAATGTAAAATAAAGTACTTATCAAAAATTGTTATACCTAATCATTGATTTTGTTGTTGAAAATATAAACTCATTAAATTACATTGCATTTTATTCATTTCACCATAACCCTCTAGGTAAGAACGTCACCTGCAGGTTTTTTACGTTTACTTAATTAAAGTGTTTGTCTCATTTCATATATATTTTGTTCAACATAAGCTGTAGAAGAGTTGATATTTACTCGCAAGGTTTAAATATCAACTCTTCTACAGCTTATGTTGAACAAAATATATATGAAATGAGACAAACACTATATATAGAACAACAAAGAAACTTTGTTAGAGTAGCAAAGGCTACTTTGTTGTAGGATCAAAGTGAAGTTATAGGCCCTAAGCAACGTTGCTAGCGTAGCTAAACGAGAGTAAGTACAGAGACAATGTGCATTGATTTTATAGCAAAGGACTTTGTCACGCTAACAAAGGTACCTACTTTGTTATAGAAACAAAATGAGCATTGTAGATGCATCAATTTGTACATTGTTAGACCTACAGATATTGTTCAGTCAACAAAGTTTGCAGTTTTGAAACACTTTGTTGACTTAACAATGTATTATTTAACAATAAAAACTTTGTTAATCCAACTATTTACTATGAACGGCTCCCCAGCGTTAAAGTTTTTTTGTTGGCGCAACAATATTTTTTTCTCAGTGCAGTGAGCTCTGGCTACCCTACTCACCGCCGGGAACACAACACGAGGTTATTATGGACGTGGTATTGAGGTACTTCTGGACTGCTCAATATATAATAGGACGAAAATACCGTCGTGGACTCAAACGTTGGCTCCTTTCTGATCTAAAACACTCCTTCCTCGAGGTCACTTGCGTCAATCGGTACTAGAGGCTCCTGTGTTACTTCTATAGCCAGTCCTCTATGATTGGTCTAATTTTAAAATCATATTAATAAAAATCTTATTGCTACTAGTCTATATGGTAACCTTGCAGTTGAAATGTTGGGGTCCCGATGCGGAATTAAAAGGATTCAACCTTTATGTATGAGTGTGATTTATTCACTGTACTGATTTAATATAAAGTACATGTAAGGTACTTATTAGTCGACGCTTAGTATTATAAAGAACCGTACCTAATATGCCAGTCGTTGTTAAGGACTTTACTCACTTACACACTTCACAGTATGCCAATCTACTTCCCGAGGAGGGCCAGACCGAGAGGGATGTCCTGGGTCAGCCGGGGTGCAAAGGATAACCGCGGTAGCCTAGTGGTAAGGGTAATGGACTGCTGAGACGAGGTCTCGGGTTCGATCCCAGGTTTCCCATGGCACACACCAATGACTTTTCGATGCTTTTCGAAGTTATGTGTGTATTTATCGCAGGTTTATCAGTGCCCAGTTAATGGCAATAAGCTCGCCACCTATTACATTGGGACCTAAACATAAACCGGTGAAATGTGGGTGCTAGCACCTCTGCCTACCCCTTCGGGGATAAAGGCGTGAGTTTATGTTATGTTATGTTATGTTACAACCTCACCTTCAGCCTAGCACAACGGCCCTCAGAATCGGTTCGAGTCCGACATAACTTCCCCCTCCGGCCCCGGAAGGGGGGGATTTCCCGCACGTAAAATCCAATCTACTCGGTTACTGATTACTGGTAATCGTACATTTCTAACGTATACGTATGAATGAAGAAATATTCAACAAAGGATCATATCCCTCCAACTATTTCAAATTCCACCCAAAAAAACATAACTCTGTTGTTTCACCCCTTTGCCTCAGGTGTTCTGCCTACCCTTCCTCGCTCTATACCTCCAGCATGAATATAAAGGCACCCACAAACGACCCTTTGTCGCTACGATTAATATTTAAACAAGAAATTAAGGGATGGGGTGGGTGGGTAAGGATAAATTGTCGATATATTAACCTGAAACAATAATATTATCAATGCTAGGTTTGTTTGCACCATACTACACTGGCCTGCAAAAGTAAGTATCACACTTTTCAAATGTAGTTTTTTCTTAACTATAGAAGGTAGAGATTTAAGATTAAAAAATGTTTTGTTGCTAATTTTATAGGCATTTTATATAAGAATGGGAGAATATTCCCCAACATCTGCTCCGAAACCTAGTTCAGTATGCCAAGCCGGCTTGAAGCTGCCTTCTATAGTTAAGAAAAAAATTACATTTCAAAAGTGTGATACTTACTTTTGCAGGCCAGTGTACCTGCTAAAGTAATTGGTTTACGTCAAATTTAACATTAACAGTAACATTGACTCTAAAGGTTTCTGCTAAATGTGTTGCACCAGTGTATTTAGTAGCTTGGTAAAAGTTATCAGGTTAGCAAGTCAAATGCCCGCGGTTTTGCCCGCGTGGATGTCGGTTATCGTGACCAAACATAGCCTATATTCTTTCTCAAGGTCTAATCTACCACTATACCAAATTTTAAAATGGGTTCAGTGGTTTAGGCGTGAAAGCATAACATACAGACAGACAGAGTTATCTACTTTCGCAATTATAATATTAGTATGGATATATTATTATCAGTGTAAACAGTCTAAACGGCAAAACCATTTATCGATAAACTAATCTATCGACGTGTCCCAACCCTAGCGGCCGCAGGCGACGACGTGTTCCAATTAGCCAAAATAAACACCGCACCGTATCTGCGGATGTACAGACCGAATGACGTTTATTTTAGCTGTACGTGAAGTTTTTTGAGATCGACGTTTGAAGGGAAACGGAACAGAATTCGAGGTAATACCCACACCGGCAGAATTAGCGGAACACAAAAAAAGCAGAGTATAAAATAGTTAGCTTAATTTTTATGAATAAAAAATTAAAACAAACGAATTAAAAAACCGGCCAAGTGCGAATCGGACTCGCGTACGAAGGGTCCCGTTACAGAAAAAAGGCTAAAAGCCATGAAAACGTGCTAAAATATCACGTGTTTTGTATGTGAGCCCCTTTAGTTATTATTATTATTTTGTTTTACGTATTTTTTGTTATAGTGGCAACTGAAATACACAATCGATCGATTGAGATACAGCCGGACGGACGGACGGAGGGGCGGACGGGGAAGGCTTAGCAATGGGGTTCCGTTTTTACCCTTTGGGTGCGGAACCCTAAAAATGACTGTTGACATATGTTCCATTTTCAAATTAGACGTTTTTAAAAAAAATATGTAAAGAATGATAAAAAAGTAATGTAGCCGGCCAGTGCTACGAAAAAATATATTAATTCTTCCTTTTTTTCATCATCATCATGAATCCTTTTTTTGTGTTCCGCTAATTCTACCGGTGTGTGTATGTAATCTGACAGATAGCAACACGCCTGTAAATCCCTTAAGAAGTAGGCAGAGATATATTATCACCCAGATTTTGCCAAATATGTTTTTAAAGTGGTTACTGTGGCCGTACATATACTTATCTATGCCGTGGCCTAATGGACGTGTGCAACACCATAGGAGTCACACTCGTGCCGCCGTAGAAGACAAAGCAGGAATAGCCTTTTGTCTTCCCACTGACAGCACAAAAACTCTCCAGTGAGCTCTGGCTACCCCACTCACCGCCGGGAACACAACACGAGGTTATTATGACCGCGGTATTCTGTAATCATTTTTTAACATCGACAACAAGCCAGGCACATTTATCGCCACATCCCTATAATTCATCGATATTTCTATCGAGCCGTAACGCGAAGATTTGTCAAACTATTAACCGAATCAAGGCGCTGCTCGCTCGGAACGCTCGCGATGTGACGTGACTCGCCTTCCGTTTCAGTTGAGATGTTCTTCTAAATGTACTAAAAGTTACTCGTCTTGATACTTGATTCTGTAAATTTTATAAAAAAAAAAAATAAGATGCTTTTGTTGCTGTTCATCCTCTATCCCGCAAAGGTTTGCTGGGAGAAAACACAATACTGAGTTAAGCTCGCCTTTGTACATCAAAATGTATTAATGTCTGTTACTGTATTATTATAATGTATGTGTACAATAAAGAATTAAGAATGAAAAGATATTTTTTATATTTTTTTATTACGGATTTTATAGTATATTACTAATCCTACTCAGGTGTGTATTAAAGTTTGTGTGTATTGAAGATTTAAAGATATTCGTGCCTAAACTATGAGCAAAAACCTCCCAAAGTGACTTGTAATACATAAAAAACTGATCTGGCTGAAATGTAGTACAGGAATAGATTATAGTCTAGAGTAATACGTTACTCAGGCTAACTTTTGACCTTAGAATAGGTTTTCATTACGGAACCAGGATCAGAATTTCACGCGGGTGGAGACGTGGGCAGTAGCTGACTCTGTGAAAGTCTGTGAGGATGAATGTGTGTGTAGCTCCATCCTTATACACTTGGACAGCAGCTGTTTAGAGCTGTTTTAAAGCTCAGATTTGTCAACGTTCATGATGTGACGTGACTCGCTTTCCATTTCAGTTGAGATATTGTCTTGTAATGTATTTTGACATATGAATCTTGATACTAGATTCTGTTTTAAATACATTATTCTAGTTTTAACGATGTTCCCGGTTTCCGGATAGTATCAAGACTTGTCTGTCACCGTAGCGACAAAAGAGGGCGCCTTATCAGGGGCTGTAGCATGAATTTAAATATTTAATTAAAAACTTTCCTTATAGGGCTGGCCCTCCGCCATATCACAAGTTAAGGGCTCAATTTGTAATGTTATATTTAAAATTTTATGTGTATTAAGAAGTAATGTGAGGTTCGTGGAGAAGTAGAAAATAAGAAAACCTCCAACCAACGTATTAAAAAAAAAACTTGAAAAATAATTTAAAACTAATTGGAAATGCATAATAAAATGAATTAATTCTTAATACTTACATAATAATTAGTTAAATTAATATCATTAATCGTGTGTCACGAAATTAAATAGGTTTTTACATTTTTTCAAATGTCATTTTGAGATTATTTCTATACACAATCACTAAAAAGGTGATAATCCTCCCATTCACAAACACCATGATTGGCTGTTTAGGAGTTATCAAAGTAAATAAAAAAGAAATAGTTTTTTTTTATACCACTTAGGTGGCAGACAAGCACACGGCCCACCTGATGGAAAGTGGTTACCGTGGCCTATGGACGTGTGTAACACCAGGGGCGTCTCACTCGCGCTGCCGACCCTGAAGAAACCTTCTACTGCCCTTCTTGAAGAGCCCCGTATTGTAGTCGCTTGTGAAAACCATAGCAGGGAGCTCGTTCCACAGCATGAGCGTGCGAGGGATGAATCCTTTCGTACCGCACGGTTCGCACCATTTCTGGTCGCAATGTGTAAGAATGAATCCCTGTCTATGGCGAGCGGTGCGGTGATAGAAAGTAGCTGTCGGCATCATGTCATACAATTCATCTGAGCACAAACCATTGTATAGGCTGTAGAACACACACAGTGAGGCAAAGTCCCTCTGAGGATGAGAGGTTCCACAGCGATTAAAAAGGAACTTTAGTCCCGATATGCAGAGACTAAAGTAACATTTTAAGAGCATGAGAACTGAGAAATAAATTATTTAGCTGAAGTTATTAAATTAGGAATAGTAAAAGAGAGAAAACAGTTGCGTCGGTTCTTATTTTATCGTTTTTATTTATTTTTGATCATCCACACAACGATTTGACTATTTAATATTATCACGTCACAAATAAAATTTTCATACAATTTTCCTTATAACTTATCGTTTTGACGTTTAGTAAAAAGTTACTAATTTGACTAGTCAGTCAAATACCCAATTATATTAGCTAATCAAAGCTGTATATTCCCATCACTATTTCAAATTGTTTAATTAAGAAACAACTCGCGTTTCATTTGATAATTGAAACATTTGAATCTTCTCAAATCACCGTCTCTAAGGGCCAATTACAGATAAAACTGGGGGTTGAAGATTGTCTCACAGTATTGGCAACGTGCCCTATAGAGTGAGACATTTTTAGTATTTTGTTACCAAGTTCTAGTATATAGATTGATAGATAACTCTTTATTGTACACCAACATTAAATTACAAGAGACAGTAGTACGGATTACAGCAGCTATTGTTAAATGCACAATGGGCGGCCTTATCGCTAAATGCGATCATTCCAGGCAACCGTGGGATGGAGAAATATTCAGTAACACGCACGTTACAATTTGTGGTGTAGCTGTCACAGTCAAAATTCAATCACACTTAATGAAAAGAATAAAATAAAAATATACATGCAAAAAATCATAAAATTTATACATTTATAGACATAACGATACAATTATAAATATACAGAGAGAAAAACATACAAAACTTACATACTAAAGCACGTAATATATCTACTATTTATAAATAAGTCGGGTTTTCCTTCCTGACGCTATAACTCCAGAACGCACGAACCGATTTCCACGGTTTTGCATTCGTTGGAAAGGTCTCGGGCTCCGTAAGGTTTATGGCATAGAAAATTCAGGAAAAATTTCAACAGAAAAGCGGGCAAGCGATAATCGACATCCACGCGGGCGGAGCCGCGAGCAACAGCTAGTATGGAATATATATATTAGGGAGATCTATCCTTTCAGCTTAGTGACAAATAATAACTAGTAATCCGCCTTGCCTAGTAATAGGAACGTTCCACCACGTTCGTAGACAAACCCATATCAATTGATTTGAGTAATATAGCCATTTGCCTTTGACAGATGACCTTCTTCATCCTAGCGTTAATCCCAGTCGCATCCGAAGTCTCAACTTAGAGTCTGGGGTCCGCTTTACCAGCCCAACTGCGGATCTGGCAAAACTTTTATATTTTCCTTGAAGCGATTGCCACATGACCTCCACAACTCAAAGGCAATATCGAAGTATTGCATTTAGACCGGTTGTTGGATTTTCACAATAGAAAATATATAATAAATTTTGTGGTCCTCATATTTAGAGCTGAAACTCAAATGTTTTTCATCAAACCCATAAGTGAGGGATATAATATTTCTATTTTTTTTTTCCTAAGCTGAATAGTTTGCACGAGAGACACTTCCAAACTGGTAAAATATGCCCCCCCCCCCCCCCCCTGTAACTTCTAAAATAAGAGAATGATAAAACTAAAAATCAAATATGAAGTAATAATAATAATAAGACCAGATCTATACCAGCTAATATATCTACTTGATTATGATGTACACAATACAGACATCAAAGCTAAGACCACCATTCACACTTAATCATAAGCTCAAACTGTCACACCAAAGGCACTTCTCTGACATTTTACCTTTCAAACACGACCAATGATTTTGACATAATTTTCGTATTACTTTGATTTACTCACTCTATACAATGGTGGCCATCGATTTATGAGTTTTACTACCCCATTAACATTAAATTCACGCCTTAGAGGGGTTGAACCAACCCTCTGCTGCTGGCTATATTAATACGTGCAAAGTTCTGATCCGTTTTTAAGAATATTATGGGTAAGTACGAGGGTTGGCATTAGAAGCTATTTTGAGTGTTTAATCTGCATTCTAGATCCCATAACACAAGCTAGTTAAGCTATATTAACATTTTGTTTAAAAAGAGCCAATGTCATAGAATATTAATAAAGCACGGGCTCTAGTCACCGCCGGCGTGCCAGCTATTCTTGAACCTGTTGGCTTGGCGCGCGTCGATGGCAGGAGACCGGACGGTATGTCGTTGTTACCTTGGAAGATGGGTAGGCCTTTGGTGTGGGACGCAACTTGCGTTGACACTCTGTCGCCTTCCCATCTTCCAAATACAATGAACTGTGCATGTACTGCTGCTGCATCAGCGGAGACTCTGAAACGGCGCAAATATACCAATTTAACTGGTAATTATACTTTTGAGCCGTTCGGAGTTGAAACGTTGGGTCCGTGGGGTCCAAGCGCCCGCGCGCTATTCAAAGAAATAGCGAAGCGCCTAATCGACTCTTCCCGTGACCATAGGGCTGGCCTTTACCTCGCTCAAAGAATTAGTATCGCTATTCAGCGTGGTAATGCCGCCAGCCTTTTGGGCACGGTACCAGTAGAGGTCGATGGGGAGGAATTTTTCGATGCCTAAAGTTGCAGTCTCTCCCCCTCTTTAATGTTATTTTTGTTTGTATTATATAGCATATTTTTTATTATTTATTATTATTCTGTAATATATAATAATAATAATAATAAGCCTTTATTGCCAAAAACTAAACTTACAAATACATATTACAGATTAAAATTTAGCACTTGCACATTCATTAACCGGTCTAGTTATCAGCGTGTCCTGTGACACGTAGGCCTCTTCCAGCTCTTTCCATTCAAATCTATTTCTAGCTTTCCTCTCCCAAGTAAAGCCCCCTATTTTCCTTATATCGTCTGTCCACCTTTTTAATTGCCTGCCTCTTTTTCTTTTTCCATTTCGGGGTTGCCATTCTGTTACAATCTTAGTCCATTTTATCCTACTCTCTCTTGTCATATGTCCCGTCCATCTCCATTTCAACTCCCTTACTTTATTTATTATGTCCTCCACTCTGGTTATTGATCTTATGACTTCTGCTCTATTGCGATCTTTCAAAGTTATACCTATCATGCTTCTTTCCATTGATCTCTGGCATATCCTTAATTTTTTTAAATGTATTTGAGTCAATGCCCATGTTTGGCATCCGTACGTCAGGCATGGCAAGACACACAAGTTGAAGACTTTTTTCTTTGCTGCTATGGAAAACTGTTTGCTCTTGAGTATCTCCTTGAGTGACCAATATCTTTTCCATGCACACGCGACTCTTTTATCTATTTCCATGGTTGTTTGGTCTGTGAATGATATTAGTTGCCCTAGATAGGTATAAGTCTTAACGTAATCTATGTTATCGTTGTCTACTGTTATTGGTATTTCTTCTTTATTGGTCATCAACTTCGTTTTGGATTTATTCATAGAGAGTCCGACTGCCTTGCTTGTCTCTGCCAGCTGTTGTAGCATCGTTTCGAGAGTCTTTGCGTCCTCGGCGAATAAAACCAAATCATCAGCAAATCTTAGATGGCTAAGTTGCATGCCGTTAATGTTTATGCCGAATTGATTCCATTCAAGGTCCCTGAATATGTATTCCAAGATTGCAGAAAATAGTTTTGGTGATAACGGGTCGCCTTGCTTTACGCCTTTAGATAATGGGAACTCTTCCCCCAGTGCTTCTAGTTTTATTTGTGCGGTACTCTGTGCATATATATTTTTCATTATACGTATATATTTTGAAGGCACTCCTTGCAGATATAAAGCTTTCCAGAGCGAGTCATGTTGGATCGAATCGAATGCTTTGCTGTAATCTACGTAGGCGATATACAACGCTTTACCGTATTCTTGGCATTTTTCTATTAACTGCTTTACAACATGCATATGGTCTATAGTTGAAAACCCCGCTCTGAAGCCGGCTTGTTCCATGGGTTGCTGTTCATCCAGTGTCCCTGATATTCTATTTAAGATTAATTTGGCAAATACTTTGTAAATATTAGATATGAGGCTAATTGGTCTGTAGTTTTCAATTATACTTTTATCTCCTTTCTTGTGTATTAGAATAATTGAACTTTTAGTCCATTGCGACGGGATTGTTTCAGTGTTTAAGATGTCATTGTATAGTTGAGTGAGTTTTTTAAGGTTTACGGGCTCGGCTATTGACATTTTTATCGCCTCATTTGATATTTGATCTGGACCTGGTGATTTTTCGTTCTTTTGACTGTGTACGGCCTTTTCTACTTCGGATGAGAGAAATACTGGTACCTCTTCTATTTTCTCTTCTAAAATATGTTTACTGGGATCTTGATTATTTTTCCTGGTGACATCTGTGTAAAGTTCTCTGTAGTAGTCGGTCGCTAGTTGTAATATATTTTTCCTCTTAGTTTCTTGTTTTCCGGTTTTACTCTTAATGTTTGGTATCCATTTAGTTTTTTCTGTTAACTCCTTTAGCCCTTTTTTAACTCCTCCTGTCTTTTTTATGTAGTAGTTTAAAACGTTTAGTCTTCGTTTAGTTTTATCCCTCTTAATACTGTTGCAGATTTTTTTGCTTACTTCTGATATGGCTCTAAGGTTTTGTTTGTCTTTTTTGAGTTTAAGTAGCTGTCTTCTTTCTTCTATAAGGTTTTTTGTTTCGTTTTGTATATAACTATTTCTGGATTTTATTGCTTTGATACGCACCCGTCCGATTATTTCATATATTTCTTTATTGTATTTTTCATCTATTTCTTTTTTTTTTACTAGGTTTCGGTCTGATGTATTGTTCATTGTTGTTTTGAATGTAGTTCTACTTTTTCTTGGTTCATTACTTTTTATTACTCCTCTTACCATCCTGTGGTTGGTCTTAAAGTTAAATTGATTAAGGATATTTAAATTTTGGAATGCTTTCTTGTTATTGGTTGCTATGTAGTCTATTTCATTTCTGTATAACCCATCCGGTGATGTCCACGTCCACTTGTCTTTCGTCTTTCGTTTATAAAAACTATTCATAAAGGTGAGATTGTGTTCAAAGGCTATATTAATCATCCTTTCTCCGTTGTTACTTCTTCTACCGAATCCAAATTTGCCAATTATATTTTCTTCCCCTGATCGTTGTGATCCTATTCTACCATTGAAGTCTCCAATTACCATCACGTTTTTGTGCGTTTCTTGGAGAACTGATGATAGTTGTTCGTAAAAGAGGTCTTTAGTGGATTCGTCGTGTTGTTCGGTGGGGGCATACACCTGAATAAACGACCATTTATTTTTATAACCTGGGAGATTTATATTAAGTACAGCTATTCTCTCTGATATTCCCTTAAACTCTTCTATACTCTTTTTTAAATGCTTTCTGTAATATAATTGTAACTTATTCATAAAGCTGACGTACCATATAAATAAAATGATAAAGCACGAATCCCACCAAAAACATTTTCATGTAAAAATGTTGCCAAGACGAGTCTACGTAGCTTACCCTGTGAAAAAGTTATCAGAACTCGTATAAAGCCAAGCTCTAAAGACTGCACGCTCTAAACTTACAAGCTCTACACTACACCTAACTCTAAATATATGAAAAAGTGGTCAGATCTCATGTAGAGCCAAGATTTTTGATCTATGCGCCATAATTTTACCAGGCCTACCTTCATAAGCTCACCATAGAATGGAGTTCATCCTCACACATTGCGACCAGAAATGGTGCGAACCGTGCGGTACGAAAGGAACTTCATCCCACGCACGCTCAGGCTGTGTAACGAGCTCCCTGCTGTGGTTTTCCCAAGCGACTGCAATATGGGGTTCTTCAAGAAAGGCAGTAGAAGTTGTCTTCAGAGTCGGCAGCGCGAGTGTGATGCCCCTGGTGTTGCACACGTCCATAGGCCACGGTAACCACTTTCCATCAGGTGGGCCGTGTGCTTGTCTGCCTAGGTGGCAGACAAGTGGTATAAAAAATACTAGTCAAAACGTGTGGCTAGACCGTTTTGTTTCACAGCCAATGAAATAGTTACTTTTTACTAAACGTCAAAACGGTAAGTTATAAGGGTAATTATGTCATGATATCTTATAGTCAAATCATTTACTATTAATGGTCGTGTGGATGATTACAAAAATTAAATAAAAACGATAAAATAAGAACCGACACAGCTGTGGTCACTCTTTCACCGTTCTCAGTTTAATAAGTTCAGCTAATTTTTGAAGTGAAAACTTATTTAGCGGCGTTGGATGGGTAAAGAGTGGTTAACTCGCGTCAGGATCACTTGACCTTTGAACCGTAACCGAGTACATCAGCTACAGATTGTTTATTTTGTTAGTTACGGTAAGAAGCTTCGTAGCTTAGCGGTAAACGCTTCAACTGAAAGTCCTTATGGTTTCAGATAGTACCGGGTTCGAACCTGGGCTTCTGACACTTTTTGAGAAGATTCCATAACTCTAGCTAGTTAAGATATGCTTACCATGGGTCTAGACAGCGTTGTGTAAAATGTTGTGGCATATTTATTTATTTATTTATTTATTACTAGCCGTTGTCCACGGCTCCGCCCGCGTGGATATCGACCAAATTTCATCATCAAAATCGGTTCAGATGGATTAGGCGTGAAAGCGTAATATACAGACAGACAGACAGACAGAGTTATTTTCGCACTTATAATATTAGTATGGATTATTAAATAAAAAAATAAAAGTACAAATTGACAGGTCAACATTGTTCTTCATCCTATCGTTAAAACCAGTAGCATCTGAAGCTTCTATTTGGAGTCTGGGGTCGGCTTTACCAGTCTAATGGCGGATTTGGCTTCACTTCGATACTTTCCATGAAGCGACAACATATTCATATCCACGGAGAACAGAATTATGATTAAGTGGTTCATATCCTTAACCACTTCATGCCTAAACCGCTCAGTGAAACTAATGTCCCGGAGACTAATTTAACTCTATTTCATCAAACGTGTGATTCAAAGAGTAAAAATAGTTATAGATAGGCAGACATACAAACCGAGTAACCATAGCATTTATAATATTAGAACAGTTTTTAGACTGTTATATTTATGGACTAGCTATGCCCAAGGATTTAATTTTTAACGCAGACCGCTAATACTTCTTCAAAAACAAAAGTAACCTAAGATAAGCTCCTATCTGCAGTATCAATTCAGTTAAAGTTGGCCCAGCGGTTTTGGAGATTGCCTGAATAAACTAATACAGACAGAGAGGCTAAAATATTTTTTTTTTAATAAGACTCCTCTTTTTGACTTCACCTCTCCTCCTGGTAAGCTGAAGGCAAAGTCTCAGGAAAGAGGGTCACCATTACATACACGTACCATGTTAACAATGGTCGCACTCAGCTTGACGGCCTCATCAGAAGCTTTTTCACGCCCCGCTTTTTTTACGCTTTTACTGTAAGCCGTTCTGCACGCACTCCAATTATATCTATTTATATATGTTAGTACAGATTTAATTCTATTTAGCACACCTAAATTAACTCGCAGCGAGACTAAACTACCAGTTGACAGGTGAACCATTAGAATGATGTATTCATCGGCCGTGTGTCCCCTTTGCTAATGAGCGAGACAAATGAGTTGCTATTTCTGTAGCTTTGTATAGTGAGTGGATACACAGACATTTGAGATGACGAGCCTTAAGATGGCACAAATTTGTCACAAATTTTGGCCGAGTAGGAGCACGATTGCAAAAACCCTCCATAGTAATCCAATCTCAAATTGCGTTCAGGAGTCAGCAAGTGCATAGCCGGGCATGGGGGATTGTGGTCGCAGCACTAGTGGGACTGGCGGGCGTCACGCAGTGCGCAGGCGATAATCCTCTCTTGATGAGGCCGTCAAGCTGATTGGCACCATTTTTAACATGGTACGTGTATGTAATGGTGACCCTAATTCCTAAGACTGCATTCAGCAGACGAGGTGAAATCAAATTGAGGGTCATATATATAAAAAAAATATCTAAGCTAAGTATATATTTAAATAGTGAGATTTTAAAATCTATATTTACAAATTTCAATCAACTGTATGAGTGATTCAATAAATAAATGAAATAGGTTAGGTAGCCTCTCGAAAACTTTGGTTTGAAGAAATTTGGTTTTGACAGAACATACTGAATGCTAATTATATGGGTAAAAAAGAACCTTATGACTAAAACTAAACTGTCCATTTATGTGTCTATCTGTCTGCCAGTCTGTCACCTTCTGTATCTCACGAACCATGATAGCTAGACAGTTGAAATTATCACATTTGACGTATTTCTGTTGCGGTTATAACAATCAATACTAAAAGCAGAACGGTTCGGAGTCTTTCGTGCTAGTCCGATTCGCACTTAGACGTTATTTTATACCACTCGTAGCTCAAGTTATCCTTACCTACCAATGGGTGTAGCTGCTTATTACTATCGTTAGGGATCTGATGACAGTTGCATACTTAAGGCCCTTTCTCAAACAATGCGATGACGCAAGGCAGGCGTTTTCTAGCTCGTGTCATTGTCTGAACAGCGACAAACAGAAGTAGAATTGGCTAATCCTGCGGATTAATACTGGCATATAGCTAATATTACTAGACGTAAATGATCCTTAAATGCACTATTCGAAAGGTTATTCAAAATCAAAATCAAAATCAAAAAATCATTTTCTCAATAGAAATATTAAATTTGTTTGGAATCGTCATTATTTTTTTCCCCTACCGTGCAGTGCGTGACATGGCAACTACTGAGAAACACTGCCAAAAAACTCAGTAGGAATCCTTTTTTAAAAAAACTTCGTCATGTATGTACAATCATTTTCTTGTGTTGACTTAGAGCTACTTAATCCCAAGCATTTTTATCATTCAAATAGTCTGAAATGTTATAATATGCTCTCCTACACAATTTGGCCTTAATTGTTGTTTTAAATTTATTTATGGACAATGTTCTAATTTCATTGGGAAGTTTATTGTAGAATCTAATACATTGCCCCATAAAAGAGTTGCTTATATTTTGGAGACGAGTAGTATGTAACACAAGATTACCTTTATGTCTAGTATTTATACCATGTATATCACTCTTTTTAGTAAAGGAGTCTATATTTTTATGCACATAAAGTAAATTTTCATAAATAAATTGCGAAATAACCGTAAGAATGTTTATTTCTTTGAACTTTTCTCTTAGAGACATTCTAGGACCAAGTTGGTATATTGCTCTTACAGCTCTCTTTTGCAATACAAAGATGGTATTAATGTCCGCAGAATTACCCCAGAGAAGAATTCCATATGACATAACACTATGGAAATAACTAAAATAAACTATTCTAGCTGTCTCAATATCAGTAAGCCGTCTAATTGTTTTTACTGCATATGCTGCAGAACTTAATTTGCCTGATAATTTTTCAATCTGCGGTCCCCACTGCAGTTTTGAGTCAATAGTGATACCCAAAAATACAGCAGTCCCCACAGGGTCCAACCCAGATCCATTAAGTTGTACATTGGTAGCTACCTGCCTTACATTAGGTGTCGAGAATTTGATTACTTTAGTTTTTTATCATTCAAAAGAAGATTACATTAAACCAATGAACAACCTTTGAGAGTGCACTGTTAACTTTGTCATAATTGTGTAATTGTCTATTAATTTTAAACGTCAAGGAAGTATCATCTGCAAACAATACAATCTCATGCTTATCCCCTACATAGTAAGGTAAGTCATTTATGTATATTAAAAACAGAAATGGACCTAGGATTGACCCCTGCGGAACGCCCATTACAACTGGGCTTCCTGCAGATCGTTTACCTTTTACTTCGACCCTCTGAACCCTATTACACAAGTAAGAAGTCAGAAGATCGAGAGCCCTGTTTCTGATACCATAGGGTGTAGTTTTCTGACAAGAGTCTCATGGTGAACACAATCGAATGCCTTAGATAAGTCGCAGAAAACACCCAAAGCATCCTGCGAACTCTCCCAAGCCTCAAAAATACTTTTTAGTAAATTAACCCCTGCATCTATGGTTGAACAACCCCTCGTGAATCCAAACTGTTTCCTGTGAAGTAAATTATGTACATTAAAGTGACTTAGCAACTGGCCAAGCATAAGCTTTTCAAAGATCTTACTTAGAGTAGGTAGAACGGAAACAGGCCGAAAGTTAGAGGGGTCTCCAGTATCACCAGTTTTAAATAATGGAATTATCTTACTATGTTTCATCAAGTCAGGAAACACACCAGATGCGACACAGCAATTGAATACAGCTGCCAGGTATAGTATGTGCCAGGTATGCAGTGAAATAGTTTTAACAGATAAACCCCATAAATCTTTTGTGTTCTTCATATTAATTGATTTAAAGGCATTTGAAACATCTCTAGGGCTAACAGCTGAAAATTCAAACTCTGTGCCGCACTCATTCACGCCGTGCTTAAGAAGCTGCTCGGCAGTTTTAAAACAAGACGAAAGGTTTCTTGTAACGACAATTGGAATGTTGGAAAAAAAATTTTCAAATTCAGTTGCAACCTCAAAGTCTTCTTTAATATCAATATTATTTATTTTTAGGTGAAAATCCTGACTACGTACTTTCGTTCTACCGGTCTCACTATTTATGACATTCCAAGTTGTCTTAATAACATTATTTGAACATTTTATTTTATTTTTTAAATACATTGATTTTGCTCCGAGACAGGCTTGTCTAAATATTCTTGAATATTTTTTTACAAACTCTTGAAATTTGGGACTGTGATTGTAAGATTTCTCTTCATAGAGTTCATATAATTTATTACGGCTTTTGAAAATTCCAGGAGTTGCCCAATCATTAAAAGTTAGCTTTTCACTTATAGAACAGTGTCTAGGAGTAAAAACTGAACTAAACTCATCATTAATCAGGTTGAATAATGAGTTGTACATGTGATCCGCATTTCCGTGACAGGCAACAATTGGATTCTTTTTGCAATATTACATTAAAATTTTTCTATACGGCTTTCGCTGAATGGTATAATACTTATTTGTTTTCTTACAATACTTTGGGTACTCGGAAAGGAAACCAACTGCCCTGTGTGATCAGATTTAACCTTATTGATAATTGATTTATGTATAGGTTATACATTACTAAATATGTTATCAATGCACCTTGCACTAGTGCTCGTTATTCTGGTTGGTTCCATAAAAATATTAATTAAATTAAATGATTTAAATAAATTCAGAAAGTTATAACTATCAGAATTTTTGTCCAATATATTTATGTTAAAATCTCCACAAACAACAACTGTTTTATGGTTATTACATACTTTATTTAAGGCAGCCTCAGCTATGTCTAAAAAAGCATTAATAGATGCGCATGGCGGTTTGTAAAGATTCAGTACAATGAATCGCTCCAATTCAACACAAGAGATCTCTAGAACTCGCTCAACAGTAAGGCTCACAACATCACATCTTTCTTTAAATTTTAACAATTTATTCACTAATATTAAGGAGCCACCACGTTTATAGGTTTTCCTGTTGAACGAGCTTGCAACCTGATGATTATTGAAGCTGAAAATGAATTGATGGTTAGTTAGCCAGTGCTCATTTAAACATATTATATCAATATTGCTACAATTATTATTGCTTGTACTGGAATTATGTCATCTCTTCTTTTTGTAGAAATAATTTCTCTATTTAAAAAAAGTTATAACACCGCTTTAAGTCCAGAAATCCAAGTCTTGTAGCTCTTTACTCATAAGGTTGAATTTCACTTAACTTTTCTGTACCCAACTTAAAAAATATTCGCGCTCGTCATTTTGTACGACCGTATGTCACATGCTATTATAAATTTATTTATTACTACCTATATAACAAACCGATGATCAAGACTTTATATGATTTTCGAAAGGTTTTAAATTAAAAAAAGACGTGTGGCACTCGGGGACTGCCGCGGTAAAGCTATTGCATAGCATTTTGTATCAACTTATGCAATTATGATAATATGCCCTTTGACGTGCATTCGTTTTTTTTTCTTTTTAGCTCTTTAAGCTTTTTTCTCTATAAAACGAAAATATCTAGGTATAAATAATAGGTATAAATAATTAGGTATAAATAGTGTATTGACACACCAAAACAAAATTATTTATTTTAAAAAAAATAACGATATTAAGAAGTGATTATCGACAAATTTTACAAGTATTCACTGTTGTACATAAATACCTATACACCTATGTACTTTCTCATAAACAGCTGCTTATGTATTCGTCCGATTTCGGAGCAGCTCGTCTCGATTCGTGCAAGCTTCGTAGAGTCGTACAATACGGCTAGTTGCACGCACACGAACACCGTGTCGAAGACTGCCGAAAAGAAACGAGCGTGAGGTTTTTTCGGCATGGAATTTCTGGATTCGGTCCCCGCGCTTAAGGGCCTCGATAGAAGCTATGCAATAGCTTAAAAAAACTATATGTACTTACGTGCTGTACGTGATACCCTGTAGGCTCCAACCGCATGGACGTCAGTTAACATTTTAAGTTATATCTCCAGGTCTTCTCAACCAATTGCAATCAAACATACTTCAAAATTTAAGTCTGGTCAACAACTTCGTAAAAAAGAAAATTACATCAAAATTGGTGCAGTAGTTTTTGCGCTAATCACGAAAAACTGGAATTTAAAAAAAGATACATTTTCTGGCTCATAA
The DNA here is from genome assembly GCA_949126895.1 of Eilema caniola. Lineage (NCBI taxonomy): Eukaryota > Metazoa > Arthropoda > Insecta > Lepidoptera > Erebidae > Eilema > Eilema caniola. Next base: position 1,788,030 of record OX421487.1, read on the forward strand.
AGAAGAAAAGCGCAAGCTTTCGATCCAAAATGTATTTAGCACCCGAACGATGATAAAATTTCAGTAGGGCAGAGCGGGGTCAGATGATCATGTTTTTGTTCAAACCCGTGTACGGAGAAGTTAAGGAAGAAAATAGTCAGTTTTATCATTGTAGGAACTTCTTTATTTATTCAGTAACATAATACAATCAACTCATATATAAAATTCGTTAGTCATAGTATTAAATTTGGTATAACAATAAAAAAAATCAAATGGCTCAATAGACCCCGCCTTAGGGGTCAGTTGAACCACCCAAAGGGGTCTATTGAGCCAGTGTATTGAAACGTCTCAGAAACATCGAATAAAAACTAGCATCAGTCTTATATTGCTAACAGAAATATTCAAACATAACAAAAGTATTAAAAAATCTATGTCTCACTCGCCTTTGAAAAATACATGTAACAAAATTATAAAAAAAATTGTTACCCATAATTAGTCACTTTCACAGTTCATACAATCAATATTGCACATGAACCAGTGGTGCACCTAACGTGAGCCTAATCACGACAGTCACTGCACTGTATTCATTGCACTCCTGAAAGGCTATCTGAATAGGTTTCAACGCACACGAAACAGTAATAATCATCATCTTCGATGTCTGATAAGGATGTCACAAGCGTCTTTCTTTTCTTCACCTTTTTAATGTTTTTGCTGGTTGTGGCTCTTCATGCGACTCTGAGGAACTGTTTAAAATAACTTTCTCCTCAGATTTCTTCTTAGACTTTGCTACGATCTGACCAGGTTTGCTTTTCCTTTTGCTCTGTTCTGTAGCGAGTGCCTCTTTCTCAGGTGTATCGGACAAAACAGTTCTCTTTTTCTCTTTTCTTTGTTTGTTTTCTGGGCCCTGCTTTATATTTGATAGCACATACATATGCATGCCCGCGTACATCCAATGGAGTTAGTCCATACATGGAAGCAAGTTTGATAAGATAATCCTTTAAGATTATTTCTTCATTAACAGAAAAGACTTGGCGTGCGTTTATATAATCTCCAGACACGTTAGAATCAGAATTTACCTTTAGCTTCTTAACATACCTCGAAAGGGTACTTCGATCTATTTTGTTATCCAAAGCCTCTTTTCGGATACTCTTCCCATTGAGAACTTCATCGGCGGCATGTTTTAGTTGAAGCTTAGTTATATTAGCTTGTTCCGTTTTTCTCTTTTAGGTTCGCATTCTAAAATTAATAGACATTACGATAAATGTAAACGAAAATAAATTAAGGGTGTAAACACAGACTTATAGCTCACCAACAGAACCATTTAATAGTCTACCCTACCTTACTAAGAATATCGGGGTCTCTTGAACATGGTTCATTTGACCCCGATTTTTTTGTCTCAAGAGACCCCATCCCGAAATTGCTTTTAATATATTGAATTAATATTAAACTATTGCGGATAGTTTATTTTTGCTATTGGAATTCTTTAGAGACATAATTCAGACATTAAAATACACTTACTTGATTGTTGCAGCAGAATAAACATGCGACTGAGACCAATAATAGCGTACAGCGATGTTTTTTACTTTTGGCGCCAAATTATTACCAACGCACAGGCACGCTCTACTCTTCCGCCGGCTCTCGATTAAAGTCACAATTATTCGGTTACCTACCCCTTCCGCTTCGTCCCGCATACCAGGCTCCTGCTTATAGTTCTCCGTTTGTATGCTATAGAGCATGGCTCAAGTGACCCCATGGCTCAAACGACCCCGCTCTGCCCTACAACCAAAAATAGCCCTTCTATTAATATCATTAGTGCTCATTTTGCCATGAACCTATTCAACTATTATTTAGTATTATAACATCAATTAATCTTTAATATTATTATGACAGTTTTGACTTGTGAGCCTATATCACTGTCAAAGCAAAATAGACTCTATTTTGTAACAACATGGTACATAGGTGAATGTGATATCACCTCGACGGTTAAATGCCAAAAGGTGTAAGCGACAATAACAGTAAACAAGAAAATGACTCTTTAGTAATTATCTTATAAATCGTTTGAGATATTTTTCTTTTAAACATTTCATGTCGCTTGTATCTTTTTGTCTTTCAATTATCGATATCATATATTAAAAGATTTAGTTCTAAATTCTGACCAGTCACGAGATATTTATAAAATTTGGCGACAGTTCAACTGCACTGATATTTACTGTCATTACTGGTAGTTAGATTATATAAATGTACTAGCTTTTTACCCTACTACAGCGTAGCAAAAGGAGTGTTATGATTTTTGAGCGCTACGGAACTGGTTCATAGTGATGTGGTCGTAAGCCAGTAAGGTCCCTATAATGTTAGAGTAATTGGCTGTGTTTACAGGGTCGGCAGCACGAATGACTCCCCTGGAGTTTCACAAGTCTATAGGCCATGGTAACCACTTTCCATTAGGTGGGCCGTGTGCTTATCTGCCTTCTAACAAAAAAAAGACGGGTCGCACTCTGGGAGTGCCGGCAGAAGTGAAAACATTTTCTTTCTTAATTTCTTCGTTGTATATTTACATAGAAAAAGATAAAAAGAACATACCATACCATACCATACCTATAATATAGCGCCAATCATAGAACCTATCACTAATTCTGCTAATTTTCTGTCAGAAGAAATTAATAAATTACAAAAAAGAATCACAAAAAGTAATAAATTACAAAAAGAAAAAATAATCACAAAAAGTAATAAATTACAAAAAGAAAAAATAATCACAATAAGTAATAAATTACAAAAAGAAAAATAATCATAAAAAGTGTCAGAAAGTCAGGTTTGAACCTGGTACTATCTGAAACCATATGGACTTAAAGTCGACTACGATGCTATTTATCGTAACTTGCAAAATAGCCAGTCTATAGCTAATGTTGTTCGACGTCAGTCGTCGGTTACGGTTCAAAGGTCAAGTGATCCTGACGCGATTTTAACACTTTTTACTCATCCAAAGCCGCTAAAGAAGTTTTTTTCACTTTAAAAAAATCGACTATAATAACAGAAATAAATCAATCAATCAATTAGCCCATTGCAGTCCACTGTTGGACATAGGCCTCTCCCAATGTGCGCCATTTCGTACGATCCTCCGCCTTCCGCATTCAGTTCGTCCTAGTTACCTTCTTCAGGTCATCGGTCCATCTGGCGGGGCGTGGTACCATTCGTTTGCCTTCTTGACTCAAGTTTACATTGTACATGAAGTTTCACCCTAAGATAATTCAGAAAGGATTACAAAACATACTGAGATTTCATTCTATTCTAATCTAGTCTGACTGCTGCATAATATAACACAGGTAGGTATTCTACCTGCTATATGAAATACAGTAGTTAGACTCCGAGGTATTATACATATAGGTATCTTCACTATCACTATCACTATCACTACATAGTATAAAACAAAGTCGCTTTCTCTGTTCCCATATCCCTTTGTATGCTTAAATATTTAAAACTACGCAACGGATTTTGATGCGGTTTTTTTTAATAGATAGAGTGATTCAAAAGGAAGGTTTATATGTATAATACATGTTTAATATTGTAGAGGGTGCAGCGGGAACGGGAACAAAAATATTGGCGGTACGAAGTTCGCCGGGTCAGCTAGTATAGTATAAAACAAAGTCGCTTTCTCTGTCCCTATATCCCTTTGTATGCTTAAATCTTTAAAACTACGTAGCGGATTTTGATGCGGTTTTTTTAATAGATAGAGTGATTCAAGAGGAAGATTTATATGTATAATACATGTTTAATATAGTAGAGGGTGCAGCGGGAACGGGATCTGAGGCCACGCGGGCGGAAAAATTGGCGATACGAAGTTCGCCGGGTCAGCTAGTAGTTCAATATAATTTAATTTATAGAATTTAACTTAATCTATAAATACAATTGAAACTTTAACTATTCATTGAACATCACTACGAATTAAATAAAATAATCTAAATAATAAATAGTTCCTACATAACATAACAAGAGAATATTTTCTTGCTTAATACTTTCGGGGAATGATTTTTCAATATTCGATTTCTAGTTTTCTATAAAATAAAATAAGCCTAAGTTACGCCTTATACCATCAGCTATCTATAACAAAAATCTCTTCAAAATGGGCAAAACCAATTTGTAGATTAACCTATAAAAATAGCTATACACACAAAAATATTAATTACAAATACACATTTTATTATTGTCTTAATATATTTATATACGAATCGTATTAAAACCGAACCCACTACCTCTCACTAAGCAAACGGATCTAATATACACTGATCTTACTCTAAAATCTCCCAAAATAACTTCAAATTCAAATCTCAAGGGCTAAACCTTTTATGGCCGCATAAAACAAAATTACACCAGCGGGGAGCCGAACCCGGGGCCATTACATCGTTGGTTCTAATTAACCAAACCTGAAACAAAACATTAAAATGTAATCACTGCACAATTCCGACCTCTCCCTAATTCTGTTCCTGTGACGTAGTATTTTATCCTGACAGCTATGGAAGGGGATGTATTGATCTAGACCAGCGTTTCCCAATTACCGGGTCGCGACCCGGTACCGGGCCATCAAAATAAAAACAGGGTCGCACAATTTTAGCCTTTTTGAAGTGAAAACTTCTTTAGCGGCGTTGAATGGGTAAAAAGTGTTAAACTCGCGTCAGGATCGCTTGACCTTTGAACCGTAACCGATGACTGACGTCATACAACATAAGCTACAGACTGTCTTTGAATGAAATTTTGAAGCATTTACTATGCTAACTTTTCAAATCGATTAAGAATAGGAAAAAGTGAATGCCCAGGTGGGACTCGAACCCACGATCTTTCCCTTACAGGGGGAATGCTCTGACCACTGAGCCACCGGGCCACACCTGAAGCTATCCAAATTCTCCTATATTACCGTCTTAGGGCGACGGTGGGAGGCATCTACCGACATTTATACGAAATATCGGAAACAATGAATGATGTTGCAATCATTTTTAAACATTGTTTTTTGATGACTCCGCCCAAATAATTGAATGAAATTTTGAAGCATTTACTATGCTAACTTTTCAAATCGATTAAGAATAGGAAAAAGTGAATGCCCAGGTGGGACTCGAACCCACGATCTTTCCCTTACAGGGGGAATGCTCTGACCACTGAGCCACCGGGCCACACCTGAAGCTATCCAAATTCTCCTATATTACCGTCTTAGGGCGACGGTGGGAGGCATCTACCGACATTTATACGAAATATCGGAAACAATGAATGATGTTGCAATCATTTTTAAACATTGTTTTTTGATGACTCCGCCCAAATAATTGAATGAAATTTTGAAGCATTTACTATGCTAACTTTTCAAATCGATTAAGAATAGGAAAAAGTGAATGCCCAGGTGGGACTCGAACCCACGATCTTTCCCTTACAGGGGGAATGCTCTGACCACTGAGCCACCGGGCCACACCTGAAGCTATCCAAATTCTCCTATATTACCGTCTTAGGGCGACGGTGGGAGGCATCTACCGACATTTATACGAAATATCGGAAACAATGAATGATGTTGCAATCATTTTTAAACATTGTTTTTTGATGACTCCGCCCAAATAATTGAATGAAATTTTGAAGCATTTACTATGCTAACTTTTCAAATCGATTAAGAATAGGAAAAAGTGAATGCCCAGGTGGGACTCGAACCCACGATCTTTCCCTTACATGTCGGTATATATGTGTATAAATGTCGGTAGATGCCTCCCACCGTCGCCCTAAGACGGTAATATAGGAGAATTTGGATAGCTTCAGGTGTGGCCCGGTGGCTCAGTGGTCAGAGCATTCCCCCTGTAAGGGAAAGATCGTGGGTTCGAGTCCCACCTGGGCATTCACTTTTTCCTATTCTTAATCGATACAGACTGTCTATTTTGCAAGATACGATAAATAGCTTTGTAGGTTATCGGTAAACGCTTCGAATGTAGGTCTTTATGGTTTCAGATAGTACCGGATTCAAACCTGGCCTTCTGACACTTTTTGTGATTATTTTTCACTTTTTGTAATTTATTACCTTCTTGTGATTATTTTTTCTTTTTGTAATTTATCAATTTCTTCTGACAGAAAATTAGCAGAAATTTAGTGATAGGTTCTATGATTGGCGCTATATTATAGGTATGGTATGGTATGTTCTTTTTATCTTTCTGTGTATATAACGAAAAAAGAAAGAAAGAAATATTTTCACTTCTGCCGGCACTACCAGAGTGCAACCCGTCTTTTTTTTTAAATAATACCTTCTATCGATCGATATATCGTATATTATATTTAAATGAAGCTGGGTATTTAACACTAGTTTACTTTAAAAATAAATATAGAAACCGACTTAGACCGAACTGGAACCAGACCTTAGGACAAAACTTTCGTCATTTTCCGTAAACTTGGATTCTTTAGAAAAAAATAAGCAACAACTACATACTTCGCACTAAAATTTAGTGATTAAATAGGTGATAACATTTTTTTTTTACGTGCGGGAATTCCCCACGGATACCCACCCCTCCGGAGCCGGAGGGGTAGGTTATGTCGGACTCGAACCGACTAAACCGCACGCCGTCTCTGGGTCGTAGCGCTAGGCCGAAGGTGAGGTTGTCATGCGACATATCCCTCGCACCCCGGCTGACCCAGGGCCATTCCTCTCGGTCTTGCCCTCGTTGGGCGGTCTGGCCCTCCTCAGGAAATAGGTGATACCAAAATATTGTACGTACCTAGTTATAATAAAACATTTCTTGTTTTAATAAATGTGTATTATTAATGGAACTAGCTTGGGTTAAAACGTATTCAGTGGGTCACGAAGGGGCAGTGTGAAAATTACCGGGCCATGGCAGAACAATGTTTGGGAAACACTGATCTAGCTTATTGAACCCTTTATTCCTAGTCTAATATATAAAATGTCCAACAACTGGTCTAGATGCAATGCTTTGATATCGCCTTTCGGTTATAGAGGTCAAATGACAGTCGCCTCACAGAAAATATCGAAGTCCAGCCAGATCTGCAGTTAGAGTGCTTACATATAGAAGCTGGTTTGCCCACTTTGACCGGCCGGCATCAATCGGCTTTTGTTTAAACTAGAAGAGTGTGTATAAATGAGGTCTTATGGCGGATAGTCCTGTAGATTTCTTTTACCCAACTGCCAAGAAGGGTCGTGTTTTTCGCGCGTATCTTGTGTGTTTGTAATATATCCATCTGGACTGAATCTCTACTTTGAAAAAAGAATAAAAAAAATATATATATGAAAAAAGAAACTTTAAAAAAGAATCCGCGGATTCGGAAGAAAAAAAAGAAACACGCATTTTTTTTGTGCCATTATAATTGATCTGTATTGTTTTGTGAAAATGGTAATAAATAAATAAAAAAATAAATCGATGTTTGCGCCTTGGCGCCAACATTTTACATTTAATTAAACAAAGTTTGGTTTTGTTTGTAAAATAAATTAGTTTATGTATTATAGTATGAAAGTAGATAAAGTAGTATAACACTCGTTTGATACTATAAAAAAAAGACGGGTTGCACTCTGGGAGTGCCGGCAGAAGTGATGACATTTTCTTTTTTTCTTTCTTCGTTATATACATAGAAAAAGATAAAAAAGAACATACCATACCATACCTATAATATAGCGCTAATCATAGAACCTATCACTTATTTTCTGCTAATTTTCTGTCAGAAGAAATTAATAAATTATGAAAAGAAAAAACAATCACAAAAAATAATAAGTTACAGAAAGGAAAAATAATCATAAAAAGTAATAAATTACAAAAAAAAAAATAATCACCAAAAGTAATAAATTATAATAAGAAAAAACAATCACAAAATATCCCTGAAGGCCTGGTGGTTTGAACCCAATACTATCTGAAACTAAAAGGACTTACAGTCGAAGTGCTTACGGTTTAAGCTATGACGCTATCTATCGTAACTTACAAAATAGATAGTCTGTCCCTAATCTTGTATGACGTCAGTCGTCAGTTACGGTTCAAAGGTCAACTAATCCTGACGCTTCCTTAACATTTTACACCCATCCAACGCCGCTAAAGAAGTTTTCACTTCAAAAACTCGCAGACGGCTCGTTTCTTTAAAACACACTCGTGTTATAAGAATCCTTATTATGCAACAGTATCATAAACTACTATTTCTTGTAGAAGCTTGAACAATTCTCTGCGTAATCGTTAACACGGTAAGATTTTTAAATTATCTGGCCGGTGGATATAGTTGTATGGCCATACAGTATGAAGGTAGAGATAGAATGAAGTTATTGTTTGATATGCGACCATTCTACACATTTTAGTCTAAACCTAAAATGTGTCATAAGGCTTTTAGATAGCTTTTAGCTTAAAAGCTAGCCAAAAATTATATTAGTGTCTAGACGTGCTATCTTTAAAGCGTAGTAACGATCTTTGGGAACAGGGCAGGGGTTCCATAGTAATATTAATATTGAAATTGTTGGAAGTTTATTATGAACAAGCTTTTGACCGCGGTTCTGCTCGCATGGCTGTCGGTTATTGCGACCAAAGATAGCCTATGTCCTTTCTCAAGGTCTAATCTAGCCCTATACCTACCAAATTTCATAAAAATCGGTTCAGTAATTTGGGCGTGAAATACGGACAAACAGACACACACACACACATACTTTCCCATTTAATATTAGTATGTATAGTTGCTGAAAAGCAACCGAAATATTGGGATAAATGAACATAATAACACAAAAATAACACGATAAAATGCGATAAAGATAGTTTTGGGCTAATATAACTTCTGTTATTTAGATAGCCGCGGTAGCCTAGTGGTATGGGTAATGGACTGCTGAGACGAGGTCTCGGGTTCGATCCCAGGTTTTCCATGGCACACACCAATGACTTTTCGATGCTTTTCGATGTTATGTGTGTATTTATCGCAGGTTTATAAGTGCCCAGTTAATGGCAATAGGCTCGCCACCTATTACATTGGGACCTAAACATAAACCGGCGCAATGTGGGTGTTAGCACCTCTGCCTACCCTTTCAGGGATAAAGGCGTGAGTTTATGTTATGTGTTATTTAGATTTCAAAAAAAAAGTTAGAAATTATTTTTTTTATAATTTTTTTTTGTATTTAAAATTTCACAAATCTTACACATTATAAATAACCATAGATAATTCTACTAATATTATAAATACGAAAGTTTATTACCTTAACGATCAGTGCTGTTTACCGAACTGTGAGCTAACTAGAGAATCCTGTAAAAATTGGCCTGCCCACTTCGGAGATAACCTGGAGCAAACAGACAAATAGACAGACAAACAAAAATATTTACAAAAAGGCTTCTTGTTCTACACACAAATTTCAATTATTTGTTATACTATAAGAATTAAATTATACTAGCAATCGTAGAATCTATCGTTAATTTTCTGCCAGAAGAAATTAATGAATTACAAAAAGAAAATATAATCACAAAAAGTAATAAATTACAAAAAGAAAAAATAATCACAAAATGTGTCAGAAGTCCAGGTTCAAACGCGGTACTATCTGAAAACATAAGGACTCACAGTTGAAGCGCTTACCGCTAAGCTACGAAGCTTCTTAGCGTACCTAAAAAAATAAACAATCTGTAGCTAATGTTGTATGACGTCAAACTACGGTTACGGTTCAAAGGTCAAGTGAGCCTGACGCGAGTTTAACACTTTTTACCCATCCAACGGCGCTAAACAAGTTTTCACTCCAAAAATACCTCCTCGGAGATTAAAAGGCGTGAAAGTATATAAAGTCATCATCATCATCATCATCATCATTTCAGCCGAAAGACGTCCACTGCTGGACAAAGGCCTCCCCCAAGGATTTCCACAATGACCGGTCCTGCGCCTTCCGCATCCATGCCCTTCCCGCGACCTTCACCAGGTCGTCGGTCCACCGTGTGGGAGGCCTGCCCACACTGCGTCTTCCGGCGCGTGGTCGCCACTCGAGAGCTCTCTCTCTCCTATAAAGTCTATATATGTACATAATTATAGCATAGTCTATATAATAATACTTTCAAAGGGCTGGCCTGTTTTTTGCACAACGGATTGGCATTGCCATCCAACTGGGCAATGCCGCCAGCCTTTTGGGCACGTTACCTTTTTTTACGTGCTGGAAATCCCCACGGATACCCACCCCTCCGGAGCCGGAGGGGGAGGTTATGTCGGACTCGAACCGACTAAACCGCACGCCGTCTCTGGGTCGTAGTGCTAGGCCGAAGGTGAGGTTGTCATGCGACATATCCCTCGCACCCCGGCTGCCCAGGGCCATCCCTCTCGGTCTGGCCCTCCTCGGGAAGGGGGGGACCACGCGGTCCCCGACTCAACCCCGGTGTGGGGAGGCGCGCATCGTCCTACGATGCGCGCCGCCGCCGTGGCCTGCTTCTGCTAGGATGACGAGCGGCTCCACCCGTCACCCTCAGGCCCGCGCTCATGGGGGGCGGAGGTCAGTTTGCGCCCTCCGACGCCCGAGCCGCCTTCGGGCGCGTGCAGCGATGTCAGCGAGCCTCTCTCGCTCATCGCGCCGCGCCCGCTCTGCTGTCTCCTTCGCGAGCATGACCTGCTCGCAGAAAGAGGCGCTGGCCGCCCACGCATCCGCGCAGCGGACCATCGTTACGAGCAGGGCGGAGAGCGTGAGCACTCTCACCCCCAGGGCCGCCACAAGCTCCTCTCACGCTCCTCAAACGCCGGGCACTCGATGAGCGTGTGCAGCCCCGAGTCCACGCTCGCGTCGCAGTGATGGCACTCGGGCGTTGGCTCTATACCCATCAGATGCAGATACCGCCCGAAGCTACCGTGCCCGGTGATAATCTGCGTCTGACGGTACGAGAGGCTACCGTGTGGCCTCTCTAGCCACTCCCCCATGATGGGCCTTACCGCCGCAATGACGGCGTGCCCTGCGCGTGGTTGCCCAAGTCGTCGCTCCCACTCGGCCACCATGACCTGGTGGAGCCGGGATTTCTCGGCCCGAATATCCTCGGGCTCGGGATCGAATCCCCGCTCCCGCGCCTCCTTTCGGAACTGATATAGTGCCGAAAGGGCCCTCGCTTCCAGGATCCACGGTGGCGATCCGGCCAGGAGACTCGCCGCTTCGAAGGATATCGTGCGGTATCCCCTGATGGCCCTGGTGGGCACGTTACCAATCGACATCCATGGGCAGGAATTCTTCGACGCCTCTATTCCTCTATTTTGTTGAGTCTTGTAAACATGTCGTTTATATGTTTTAAAAAAAAGACGGGTTGCACTCTGGGAGTGCCGGCAGAAGTGAAAACATTTTCTTTTTTCTTTCTTCGTTATATACATAGAAAAAGATAAAAAAGAACATACCATACCATACATATAATATAGCGCTTTTCTGTCAGAAGAAATTAATAAATTATGAAAAGAAAAAATAATCACAAAAATAATAAATTACAGAAAGAAAAAATAATCATAAAAAGTAATAAATTACAAAAAGAAAAAATAATCACCAAAAGTAATAAATATACACCAAAAGTAATATATAAGAAAAAACAATCACAAAAAATCCCTGAAGGCTAGGTGGTTTGAACCCGATACTATCTGAAACTATAAGGACTTACAGTCGAAGTGCTTACCGTTTACGTTACGACGCTATCTATTATAACTTGCAAAATACATAGTCTGTACCTAATCTTGTATGACGTCAGTCGTCGGTTACGGTTCAAAGGTCAACTAATCCTGACGCTTCCTTAACATTTTACACCCATCCAACGCCGCTAAAGAAGTTTTCACTTCACAAATAATCCTGCTACATGCCCAATAATCAATGAAGAATATTTATTTTCTTACCAAAATGTCAAATTCATTATATAAGTGTACCTATCCTTACCGGCGAGCAAAGGTAATGTGTGTAGTTCATAAATTATTATGTTTTGTTTACTGTTAAATTCAATTTGTTGTAAACGGTGTGGGGTGTAAATTTGATAATAATATATATTGTATTATATTATTATCTGTGATATTTAAAAAAAACAATATTAGCAACCGAAATTATCGAAATTACTAATATTCCGTCTAACCCCTCCAACTAAGCTAAATTGCTTGTGCTAGGAGTGGGTTCACGTCGGTAGTGTTATGGCTAGGATTTGAACCCGGGACCTCTCGATCGTAAGGGCGACTCCTTAACCACTAAACTACCGACGCTATGCTACGCTATAATATCTATGGGTAATTTATAAATCACCTTTTTTTCCAGTTTTTGATCTGCAATCGGCTGTTCGGCAATAATCAGATGAAGCCCAATAAAATAGCATTTAGGTCTCATTCCAATAAATGATACCGCATCGGGTGCCAGAATTTAACTTCTTCGGTCTAAGTGTTTGCCATCTTTAAAGGCGTGTTACATTTTCATGCCTTACTATGAATCACTAGTGCAAATTACCGCTGTTTTTACTATTATTACGCCTAAAATATTTCGATAGATATATTTAACTTGCTCTGTACTCTAACTCAAACCAAAATCGAGGATGGCTCTCCAGCCGTACACAAAAAAATGGCAAAAATAGTATTGTTCAATAAAATTTTGCCAAGTTTTTTCAAGGCTTTTGTTTAATTATTCCCCTCTTCTATGAATATTCAACAACCATGAATGTTTCATGGCATTAAGACAATGCTCTCGTTATCTTTTGCGGGGATTTTGGCGAAATAGTCATGAAAGATTCATTCGCTTTTGTGGTTTAGGTACTTACGATTGTGATCACGGAATAATAGACAAATAACTAGTCTATTCATAGCTTTACATTCATAGCTTTACATGTGTCATACATACTAATATTATACATACTATTATTATAAATTACCTTTTGCCCGCCGTCTGCCCGCGTGGATGTCGATCATCGCTATAATATCGGTTATCGTTATAAATTGTAGCCTATGTGTTATTCTTATGTTTAAACTATATTATTGTAAAGTTTCATTGAAATCCATTCAGTAGTTTTTACGTGAAAGAGTAACAAACATCGCTCCATCCATTCATCCATCCATACTTTCAAATTTTTACGTTTATGATATTAGTACTATGCGAAAGTAACTCTGTCTGTATGTTACGCTTTCACGCCTAAATCACTGAACTGATTTTGATGATTGTAGTAGATTAGACCTTGAGAAAGGACATAGGTTATGTTTGGTAGCGATAACCGAGATCCACGCGGGTGAAGCTGCTGGCAAAAAGCTAGTGTTAAATATAAGTAATAGGGCGTGACCCTATTGGCGTCAAGTAGGCGCTTAGTCAAGGGTGTACATTTACTGGTAGATAGAGAACAGCCCTATTATTTAGTCGCCTTCAACGCACCCACAGGAGGAGATAGCGTAGCTCTATTCTACTCCAACGGGACCCTTTTTTTTACGTGCGGTAAATCCCCACGGATTCCCCACCCCTCCGGAGCAAGAGGGGGAGGTTATGTCGGACTCGAACCGACTAAACCGCACGCCGTCTCTGGGTCGTAGTGCTAGGCTGAAGGTGAAGGGAGGCGCGGGCCCAACAATAAAAGAACATATTAATTAATTTATTCATAAGTTACAATCATGCATCATTAGGACGTCCACCAGTTCTGCTTACATTTTTCATCATCTGTCAACGAATATTGCTTAGTTTTTTGATTTCCTACTCCATAAGATAATTAATTTTCTTGCTTTTTTACTTGCGGCAATATTCTTTTTGCAGTTAGGCCCAAACATTTTTGAACCCCATACAATAGTGAAGCTTTAGTGACCTCCTACGTATATCAATATTATTTATATATTGCGCGGATATTTTCACGTCCAAATCAGACGGTTGGGATTTAAAAGTGCGACGTTGCCAGCTTGTGAATCGTTTATTCATACTTATCTCTTTCTTTCACGGAGTCCCGCAAAATGAATTGCCTATTTATATATATATCCGTCCCTGACAGTAGGTAACCGGTGGAAAAATTCCCACAACACACTCGCTGCGTTTCCACGCTGGATTGCGATGGCCAACCTTTGCACCAGGAACGAGCCGGATCGAAAGTACCCTGTTGTCTCATTGAGTCTTTGTCCTAGCTGTTTCACAAAGGCCTTGGCCTCCTTGCCCTCAAATCCCCAAAGTCTCCACAGGCGTGAAGTTGTAAAGCGGCTACAGGTCTCTTCCTTAACCTTTGGTCAGTGTCGGCCATTTTGTAAAATTATTTGGTGTGGAAACACTTCGTGTCTGGTCGTGCGCAATATGCGTACACGCGCGATTACTAAATCTCTGAACTTTTGTATGGTAACTGTAAGTAATATTTATGGCATTGGAATCGTTATGAAACAAGTTAATATTAAAAAATATATATGGTGCCAAATGAAAATATTTAAATTAAAATCCTGACCGGTTTCGCCTTACGTATCAACCTTTAATAATGCCGTAAGGCGAGACCGGTCATTATTTTAATTAATAATTTGGAATAGTACAAGGAATTTTCATTGAAGATGTGTAGCAAGTTCCACCAAGTGCTATCAATCAGTATAAGCATATACGGGCCAGTTTAGCATTGTAATATATGCTTAATTCCTAAATGAAATCAGGATTTGAGACTTTTTTCTAGTTTTTAATACGCTTTTATTAGCTTCACATGTAACGAAAGCTTGGAGCGTTTTGTCTTAAAAGAGTAAAGATTACATGAACGCTCCATGCTTTCTTTCATAATAAATCATAGTACATAGTCCGAATTATTTTGTAATTTTTAGTGTATGCTAAAAGCGTGTTTTTTAGTTCCTTAAACTATTTTTTTTTATTTATTTGTACAAAAGTTGTTAAAATAAAAAAAAGACTTCTTCTTCGACTATAGGTACTATCTGAAACCATAAGGACTTACAGTCGAAGCGTTTACCGCTAGGCTACGAAGCTTCTTAACACACCTAACAAAATAAAAAAGCTGTACCTGTTGTGATGTTGAATGACGTCAGTCGTCGCTTACGCTTCAAAGGTCAAGTAATCCTGACGCGAGTTTAACACTTTTTACCCATCCAACGCTGCTAAAGAAGTTTTCACTTCAAAAAGTAAATCAGACAGACGCAGGTTGCGTCCCAAATTCAGTCACACCGTTCTTCCAGGGCAAGTAAAAGAACTAAATAATACAAAAATATTTTTTATTTTGTAATCCATTTATTCCAAAACTAATTTCCCTTTGCTGTCCAGGATCCCGACCTGACGCATCCATCCTATGAAGAATCTGTTCTGCCTCATATCCGCTTTCTTGCCCCCGACGCATTCCGATAGGGGTCTTCGATGCCATACTGTCAATAAACATAGCTATTATAGTATATACACACGGCCCACCTGAGGAAAGGGGTTACTGTGGCCTATGGACGTGTGTAACACCAATGAGTTACCCTCGTGCTGCCGACCCTGTAAACGCAGAGAGTTTCTGTGCCGTCAGTGTAGAAGACAAAGCAGGAATAGCCTTTGGTCTTCCCACTGACAGCACAAAAACTCTCCAGTGAGCTCTGGCTACACTACTAAATTATGTATCTTTTGTAATTAGTTTAATCCAGCTATTTTTTTTGATAAAAGCTTGTTTTACAGAAAGTTTTTTAATGTCTTTTTTTACTTTGAAAGCCTCCGTAAATTTTATTAATGATTAAAGATTACAGAGTCATAATTACATAGTCCAATTACATATTTAAAATGTCATCGTAAAAGCTAAATGTAAATTCATAGTCAAAATTAATCAATTAACCCTCCCCTCACCATACCAGGGGCAAAGGTGCCCATGAAGCTAGCGGCATTACCCCGCTGAATAGCAACGGCCAACCTTTGCCCCTGGTACAAGGCGGTGCGAGAATCACCGGTCTTGTCCCTCAACCTGCGTCCCAATTCGCTCACTAGTTTTGTGGTGTCAGCGCCCAAACAACCCATCGTCTCGACCGCAAAAGGTGCGAAAATGTATCGCTCGGAAAAGCAGGAAACTTTGAAACCTGGATAGTTCGTATTATTGTCGCTAGATGGCACTCATCTCCCCAAGATGGTTGTAAATAGAAATAATACAATTTTATTTAGGATGGGTGGAAGAATGGAAACACAAAGTAACCTAAGTAAAGTAACATATTGAATAATGATAGCACTTGTAGGTACTTTTCCACACTTTATTTTGTTTTGACCTGACCGGTTTCACCTCACGGCATTATCATGTATTTAGTAAACCTTTGATAATGCCGTGAGGTGAAACCGGTCAGGTCAAAACAAAATAAAGTGTGGAAAAGTACAAGTGCTATCATTATTCAATATGTGTAGTAGACTCCACCAAGTGAAATCAATCTCCAGTATAAACAGTAAGTAATGTAACCTTGAAATCTAAGACGAGATAGAGGACTAAAACCCAACACTTACCAATAGCGAATAAACACGAATTATCATCCAATTTGCAATGGTTCATAAAGACTCTTCGTTGCCCTGTTGCTGACACCGCGCACTCAGGCTCATAGTCTTCTGGGCAGGAGATAGGGCAGGGGTGCGAGCAGAACTGCCCGTTCACATTCATGGTCATAGATCTGAAGTCAAGCGTCAGTTGGTTAGGTTTGGAAATGGATGGTTGACCGTTTTACCGATATTATTAATATTAAAATATTACACAGCTAGCCTTGTTGGAGATCGAGAGGTACCGGTTTCGAATCCTGATCATAGAAGCCATATAGCTTAGTTGAAGGGATTTTTTTTTAAACATTTCACACAACGCTATCTAGATCCATGGTAAGCATAGCTTAACTACCTTGTGTTATGGAATCTAGAATGCGGATAGCCATACTTAGATACTTTTTTGTAAATACATACATATTATATAATAGTTAAACCCAGACCAATGCAAATATACATATTCATATGCATACAAATATTTGCACTGAGCGGAGATCGAACCCGCGCCTCCTGCGTAGCGGCCGCGTTCACTAACGCCACGCCACAGAGGCTGTTCAATACCAATATTCTTCCCAGCCCCTTTCAGCTAAGTGTGATGACCAGAATTCAAAGACTCCTTAATTACTAAACTTTAATTATTATTTTTTTTGTATAGACACATCAATTTTGTACCTTCTAGAAGAAAAACTCCTACGTAAAGCCAGATCTTCTAGTTGTTTGGGCATGTCAAAAGATTTTCTTGTGAACGAGAAAGGCTTTTCGCCACGGGCTCCGAATTTCTCGCACTTTTCTGGTGGAACTTCTATATATCCTATAAGTAATAAATACAGTGGTATATTATTTAAATCACAGTAGCCTGGTAACCCTGTAAGTATGGCGATACCGTGGTTCGCACACTCGAAGGGGACCACCTTTTACAAGTAGAGAGGTGAATATAGAGATGGGCAGTGAGTCAAGTAGAGAGGCAAGTGGAGAGGCGAGTAGAGAATTCAGTACAGATTAAAGAGTCCAGTATAGAGTCGAATAGAAATTTCAATAAAGACTCGAATAAGAGTAGGGAGTGGAATTTGTATTCTAGTCTGTACTCACGTAGAGAGTCGAATAGAGAGGTGAGTAAAGAAACGAGTAGAGCGTAATGATAGATAAATACTTACTATTCATCTCATATTTAAAATTGCAATTAACTTTTCTAAAGTAGCAATCATTCAAGAACAATCTATACTGCAATTTCCGATTGACAATCTTCCCTCCGCATATCGTTTTCATATTATTATTGCAGTCCAGATTCGTGCAATCTAACTTATTCTCTATTACTTTCTCTTTGCGTTTCGTGTTTCTTCTGCCGTCGGTGTCTTGATCTTCTTGATCTTCTTGGTATTCTTGTTCTACTCCTTCTACGTTCTCTTTTACCTCTGCGTGGTCGTTGTTGTTGCCTGGTACGAAGACTATTTGGTTGGGAGATTCTGGAAAAACCCGCATTAGAATCAAATAACTGTTTTGTTAGGTGCGTTAAGAATTTTCGTGGCTTAGCGGTAAACGCTTCGACTGTAAGTCCTTATGGTTTCAGATAGTACCGGGTTCGAACCTGGGCTTCTGACACTTTTTGTGATTACTTTTTCTTTTTGTAATTTATAACTTTTTGTGATTATTTTTTCTTTTTGTAATTCATTTATTTCTTCTGACAGAAAATTGGTGATAGGTTCTATGGCATTTCATACCTATAATATAGTTCTTGGCGCTATATTATAGGTATGGTATGGTATGATATGTTCTTTTTATCTTTTTCTCTGTATATAATGAAGAAAGAAAGAAAGAAAAAGTTTTCACTTTCACTCCCGGAGTGCAACCCGTCCTTTTTACCTATGTTATTTACCTGTTTCTATCCGCACATGTGTGTCCAAAACGTCGTTAGCAGTTCTTCTGATCAGAATATCACGGAGTTTCACTCCATCTCGATCGTACTCATCCTCTAGGCGTACCACTGGAGCTTCGTTGGGGACGAAAACGACCCCCTCAGTCTCTTCGGGGAATATGATTTGAGTGGTGCGGAGTGTGGTGGTGGTGCGGTCTGTCGTTGTGGTTGTTGGCTGTTTGAGAATAATATTTGTTTAATAATTAATATTGAGATTCACGGATAATATCGAAGTTCAAACGCATCACAGTTAGATTGGAAAGCCGATCAGAATTGAGTTGGTAAAAGGCTTAGAAAATGATGATGATAGTAATATTCAGATTGTTTTATGATATGACTAGCTATTGCCCGCGGCTACGCCCGCGTGTATGTTGTTTATCGTGTAGTGTTCCCAAGCTCTAATTCAACTCTGTACCAAATTTTATCAGGATATATCTGCAAAAATTACGAACATTTATCCCCTATTCCCCCCCCCCCCCCCTTTAACCCGTTTATGTCCGTTCCTAAGCTTTATCCATCCCTGTACCAAGTATCAACCCTGAGAGCGCGTATTTTTTTTTGTATCCAAATAATTTGTGGCGGTCTGCTCGACCGCCAACCGCTATGTTCGCTCGCTTGCGCGAGGCACAGCGCCGTGGCTTAGCTACATAATAACTACACTGTCACTTCTCTGTATATGCCGGCCGGATTTGTTGACATTAGTGATCACTGTTCCTCTCCCTTGATTAGAAGCGTGATGAAATATAGCCTATGTGTTATTCTGATGTATAAGCTATATATTATTGTAAAGTTTCATTAAAATCTATTCAGTAGTTTTTAATTGAAAGAGTTACAAACATTCATCTATCCATACATCCGCATTTATAATATTAGTACAATATGATACATTTTACCACACAAAAGTGGTAGAATGTACCAGGAAACATTATTTTAATTAAAAGACCACACTTGTTATACCTGCATTCTGTGAATAAAATAACAGCAGGAGGCGCGGGTTCGATCCTCACTATGTATATTTGCATTGGTCTGGGTGTTTCTATGTATAATATGTATGTATTTACAAAAAAAAAGTATCTAAGTATGTGTATCCGCATTCTAGATTCCATAACACAAGCTAGTTAAGCTAAGCTTACCATGGGTCTAGATTAGATAGCGCTGTGTGAAATGTTGTGGAATATTTAATTTTATTTAATAATAGTCAAAAAAATATGCTCTAATAGTAGGCAAACTAATATTGAAATAAGAATGTTATGCGAGAGCTCTCTGGAGAGGTTTTGTTCTGTCAGTGGGAAGACCAAAGGCTATTCCTGCTTTGTCTTCTACACTGACAGCACAGTAACTCTGTGCTTACAGGATCGGCAGCACGAGTGTGACTCCCCTGGTGTTGCACACGTCCATAGGCCACGGTAACCACTTTCCATCAGGTGGGCTGAGTGCTAGTCTGTCACCTAAGTGGTATAAAAAAAAAGATAATACTCACACTTGTATCATTATCTGTGTTGCCCGTCATGACAGTTGCCACCTCATTATTATTGTCGACGATAAAAGTCGTATCAGTTTGGTATTCCACCTCAGCATGAGGTACCTTACGAAGAAATCCCCATGAAAGCAGAGCCATTGGGCAACGGTTTTTGCATGGAGAACCAGGCGCACAGAAACTTCAAGAAACTATACCAAACAATTTTTTTTCCATGCTGAACGCATGACAAGCTAGTATTAGCAACTTTTTTTTTTTACTTGCCGGAAATCCCCACGGATACCCACCCCTCCGGAGCCGGAGGGGGAGGTTATGTCGGACTTGAACCGACTAAACCGCACGCCGTCTCTGGGTCGTAGTGGTAGGCCGAAGGTGAGGTTGTCATGCGACATATCCCTCGCACCCCGGCTGACCAAGGGCCATCCCTCTCGGTCTGGCCCTCCTCGAGAGGGGAACTAGTATTAGCACCAGCAACAATATTTGTACACGAGTAATACAAATATACTAGGCTCACAGAAACATCAAAAGGCTCACGAATAATGTTTCTTAACAGAGCTGGGGCTGAAGCTTGGTTTAGCTCACTGGAGAGTTATTGTGCTGTCAATGAGAACACTAAAGGCTATTCCTGCTTTGTCTTCTACACTGACGGCAGACAAACTCTTTGTGCTTACAGGGTCGGCAGCACGAGTGTGACTCCCCTGGTGTTGCACACGTCCATAGGCCACGGTAACCACTTTCCATCAGGAGGGCTGAGTGCTTGTCTGCCACCTCAGTGGTATAAAAAATAAAGAAAATACTTACACTGGTATCATTATCTGTGTTGCCCGTCATCACAGTTACCACTTCATTATTATTGTCCACGATAAAAGTCCTATCAGTTTGGTATTCCACCTCAGCATGTGGGTATCTCACGAAGACATCTCCACTGCTGGTGCTGTTCTCGCAGTAGGATTTCACTACTAGGGTAGGCAGGAGAACTGGTACTAGCAGTACCATTTGGTTGAACATCGTTAAATGGGACTAGGTTTGCATTATGATCTGAAATTAGAAAAAGTGATTATGAATCGCGTGGTTCCCGGCATTGTAGAATTTGGGCCACCCCTTCTCTGCCCATGTGGTGTCGTACAAGGCGACTAAGGGATAGGGCTGATTAACTTTAACATCAGACAGATATGTACAGCCCAGACTCAGCCTCAGATGCATGGCTCGAGTCAACAATAGTGCCCGGAATACGGCAATAGGCTCACTTCCTATTACGTGGGACAGAATACAGATTGGTGAAATGTGAGTGTTAATTCACCTCTGCCTAACTTTCCGGGGATAAAGGCGTGATTATATGTATGTATGTATAAATATTGTATGTAGATTAGTGATAAGGAGTCAGTCTTAATTTCGAGACCTTCCTAATTCTTCATGCATTATCACAAAAGTCATACTTACTAATATTTTTTTAAATTAAATACTGGTTGTTGCCCGCGGCTCCGCCCGCGTGTAATTCGGTTAGCTATCCTATCTTCTAAATTGGACCATATTATCAATGGTAACAAAATTTTATCATAATCCGTTCAGTAGTTTCGGAGTTTATCGCGAACATACATCGTGACACGAAATTGTTATATATATGTCGCCACCAACTAGCTTAATCAGCCGTCAATTAACTGCCTAGGCAGTTAACTAAACGGCGCCATTCAATTACGGGCAGAATGGTGTTCAGCCATTTAATTAAACGGCTAGACAAATAGCTTCGATCGATGACTTTTAACTACTTGCCTAGCCATTTAATTAAATAGTTAGAAAGATGACTTATATCTGCATAGTTATAAAAAAAACAATAAACCTATCACTAATTTTCTGTGAATACACCTCTGTCTACCCCCTCGGGGATTTACAGGTGAAAGTATATGTATGTATGTAATTTTCTATCTTATTTCAAAGTGGAGTCCCATCTTACGATTGGTCTTAGCATTAGCCAGCCAGGTTATTAAATGATGTAATAAACGAGATGGCTGAATATCATTCAGGCCGTTAATTGAATGGCGCCGTTTAACTAAACGGTTTAACTAAGCAATTCGACGG
Source organism: Eilema caniola (assembly GCA_949126895.1). Lineage (NCBI taxonomy): Eukaryota > Metazoa > Arthropoda > Insecta > Lepidoptera > Erebidae > Eilema > Eilema caniola. The sequence continues at coordinate 1,809,849 of OX421487.1, forward strand.
CTGATTTAAATAGTTGGCGGTGACATATATAAGAAAGAAAATGTTATTAAAACCTACCACAGGTCTAACACACTTTAAAAGATCCGAATGATGCTGAAAAGATCGAAACAAGATTAATAGCAGGCGGTCCCCATTAATTTTGATCCGGTTTATGTATTGCAAATGGCCATCTTTGTGTGTGGTACTTGAACTACTATGCTGGAATCAATTGAAATATGATCTCTCGGGCTAGGCACCGACTTCTAACAGAACAGTGAATCTGTAAATTCAGTGAATTTTCTCTAAGATTCTTTCAGTTTTTGAAGTCTTTTTTTTTTAACACGTAGTTTTTTTATGTATAGAAATGATAATTATTATTTTACAACCCTATGATAAATTAAAAATCCACTTACTTTTGTCACGAATATTGATATTATTATTGTTTTTAGATGATTTATATCTAGACCTCGGTAAGATTGGTGTACAAACGTCCAACCTTGTCTAAAACTTATCGCGAAAGATTGTTTTTTCGTTTTTTTCATCATTGTTTTGCGAATTCGTAAACATTTCTTTGTTTCTCAACACCTGAACTAGAATATCCGTGGTTTTTTTATATACCACTTAGGAGGCAGACAAGCACACGGCCCACCTTTTGGAAAGTGGTTACCGTGGCCTATGAACGTATACGACACCAGGGGAGTCACTCTCGCGCTGTCGACCCTGAAGAAACCTTCTAATGTCCTTCTTGATGAATCCCATATTGTAGTCGCTTGGGAAAACCACAGCAGGGAGTTCATTTCACAGCTTGAGGGTACATGGGAGGAAGTTCCTTTCATACCGCACGATTCGCACCATTTCTGGTAGTAATGTTCGAGTATGGATTCCCTGTCTATAGTGAGCGGTACGATGATAGTATAAAGCTGTGGGCATCATATATAAAACAGTTCATCTGAGCACAAACCATTGTATAGGCGGTAGAACACACACAGCAAGGCAAAGTCCCTCCTGGGGCTGTTTATCCAGTTTCAGGTGTTTCACATTTTTTTGAAGTGAAAACTTCTTTAGCGGCGTTGGATGGGTGTAAAATGTTAAGGAAGCGTTAGGATTAGTTGACCTTTGAACCGTAACCGATGACTGACGTCATACAAGATTAGGTAAAGACTATCTATTTTGCAATTTACCATGGATAGCGTCATAGCTTAAACGGTAAGCACTTCGACTGTAAGTCCTTATAGTTTCAGATAGTATCGGGTTCAAACCACCTGGCCTTCTGAAACTTTTTGTGATTATTTTTTCTTTTTGTAATTTATTACTTTTTATGATTATTTTTTCTTTCTGTAATTTATTACATTTTGTGTTTATTTTTTCTTTTCATAATTTATTAATTTCTTCTGACAGAAAATTAGCAGAAAATAAGTGATAGGTTCTATGATTAGCGCTATATTATAGGTATGGTATGGTATGTTCTTTTTTATCTTTTTCTATGTATATAACGAAGAAAGAATAAAAGAAAATGTTTTCACTTCTGCCGGCACTCCCAGAGTGCAACCCGTCTTTTTTTTTATATAGGACACGTCAATTTGACTTTACCTCACCTGATGGTAAGCTGAAGGCATAGTCTGCAAAGTACTTATTAGATGCTCTAGACAGGCTGCAGCGACGTGCGGTCTGTACTATCGGAAATCCTGAGGTCACGAGTACCCTCGCGCCTCTGCAGATGCGTAGAGATGTTGCTTCCTTGGCAGTATTTTACCGTCTCTACCATGGTGAATGTTCTGATGAGCTATTCCAATTATTACCACCCTCTCCTTTTCTATAGGTACAGGACAACACGTGCACATTTAGATGATACGTACATAAAAAAGACGGGTTGCACTCCGGGAGTGCCGGCAGAAGTGAAAACTTTTTCTTTCTTTCTTCCTTCGTTATGTACAGAGAAAAAGATAAAATGAACATACCATACCATACCATAACTATAATATAGCGCCAATCATAGAACCTATCACTAATTTTCTGTCAGAAGAAATTAATGAATTACAAAAAGAAAAAATAATCACAAAAAGTAATAAATTACAAAAAAAAATGTGTCAGAAGCCCAGGTTCGAACCTGGTACTATCTGAAACCATAAGAACTTACAATCGCAGGGCTTACCGCTAAGCTACGAAGCTACTTAACGTACTTAACAAAATAAACAATCTGTAGCTAATGTTGAATGACGTCAGTCGTCGGTTACGGTTCAAAGGTCAAGCGATCCTGACGCGAGTTTAACACTTTTTACCCATCCAACGCCGCTTAAGAAGTTTTCACTTCAAAACTCACCTTTATCCCCAGAGGGTAAGTCAGAGGTGAATTAACACCCATATTTCACCAATCATTGTATTCGGTTCCACGTAATAGAAGGGAGCTTATTACCGTCAAGTGGACACTTAGTCATGAACTGTATGTTCATTATCGAATTGAGAACAGGCCCCCGATTCTGCTAATTTTATGACATAACAAAACCACTATCATACGTCTGATATTGCATTAAATGTCATTAAATTTTAGACTTTATACCGGAGTGTTAAAGTCCAAAATGAAAAGAGGAAAAGTTTATAATATTTTTCATTCACTCCACAAGATAGATTCTCATTTAATTTTAGACTTTATCTGCATTTACGTAAAGTCTAAAATTAAATGGCATTAGTAACAGTGTCTGTAGTACCGCAGTGGTTTTACCATGTAAAAAATATTAGCACAGGGCCCAGCTCTTTCCCTTAGTTGCCTTCTATGACATCCATGGGAAGAGATGTGGGGGGTGGGGGGGGGGGGGGGGCATTGTCCTCAACTGGGAACCAACCTAGCTAAATCCAAAGAAATGTCGTTTTGCTAACTGTACAACACTGTCAGTGGTTGAATTAGGTGTAACTCAGACTGGAAGGTCAGTCGATAGTCACTCCGATAAAAAAACTAAGTCACATCGATTAAAATAGGACAGTTTGATTCGGTCTAGGCGGGGTTTGAACTGGCGATCTTTGCCTTACGGGAGCTATGCTTTGATCATTCATTCATTGGTTCCGATAGTTCGTAAGAATATTGGTAGATGATCCACTGTCGCCTCAAAGATAGATCTAAAAGTTTAACTAAATATTTGGATTGGTTTGGGCGAGGTCCGGTAGCTTAGTGGTCAAAGCATTGCCCCTTTAAAGCAAAGATCGCGGGTTCAAACCCCGCCTAGATTTAGCATGCAAAATGCTTGAAAAATCATTCAAACCAAGTTACATTATTTATTTAAGCGGACTCCGAGATGAAGGCTTCGGCTACGAATAATGCAATGATGGTGATGATGAGAGCTTGGTGCTATTGATTTCTATACACATGAAGCTTATAGATTTTTTCTTGGTCTCGTTTTTCATCAATTAATCAGTACATAAAGAAAAATCACATCCATGAAAATTGTTGATTTTATAATAACGCCATCTATCGCGTCAATGTAGTATTACGTAGTAACGAGAAACGTCTCTTCATAAAGTCAGAAAATGTTGCGAACGACGCGACGTGTGCTGATGTAACGTTTTAAAGCGAAATCCACTAGATGGCACTTTCCAAAGTTTTAGTAATTTCACGAAAAGGGGTGATTTGTTATTTTATTTCTTTCAAACAATAAGCTCAGCCTTGTTTCATGTTTATTTACGATTGTAAGTATATCCTCGATTGAGTAAGCAGAGCTGTATTAACATAACATGAATTTTCGCTAGGTAAATATTTTTTCAGTCACAAGTAAAGGTGGGCGAGTCGAGTCACTGCCATTGTTCTTAGCATAAGCAAATTAGAATTTGCAAGTTTCTTTCGGAATTCGTTGGGTGAGGTCACTGGTAGTCTACATTTGAATTTGCGTGGTAGGTATTTGGTTCGTTGAGTTCTCCGCAAAATTGCTAGGTACTAGGTTTTTTCTCTAAGTAGGTATGCCCCGATTTTTAGTTACAGTAGAATCCGGTTATAACGACAGCCAAGTCACGGATGATATTACGTCGTACAAACCGGACGCCGTACTATAAGAAAAAAAATTTGTTTAGGCATTAAGAGACGTAATACTTTTCATGAATATCATCTCATATTTTAAATGAGATGGTCTTTATACATACATACATAGGTACATATAACCACGCCTTTATCCCCGGAGGGTTAGGCAGAGGTGAATTAACACCCACATTTCACCAATCAACTAGATAATAAACATTTAGATTAAGTTAAATTTAAAAAAAACCTTGAAGAAGAGGAAAAACTTAGACAGAACTTCAATCTTAACTTTGAAACATCAAAACTTATACAAAACAACTATTTTAGCATACCTGGCATATGCTTCAGAGAAGAGCTCTTAGAAATTTCCCTGAAGATATTGTGCATGAAAACCAGCTTTTCTTGCATCTTATCAGGACTTGGGACGGTATTCCACAACAGGATATTGACACCCTTGTTTTGAGTATGCAGAACTGCTGCAGATGTGTCAGGAGAGTCTTCCACCTAAGACTCTCCTGACACATCTGCAGCGGTTTTCTCCAAGGATTATTAATTTTATGTTTTCAACAATTTTTATAATGAAAATAGTTATTTTGTTTAGGTTTTGATGTTTCAAAAATAAAGTTAAGATTGAAATTTTGTCTTAGGTTTTCCTCTTCGTCTCAGCTTTTTTAAATTTAACATTATCTAAAAGATTATTATCAGATTAGATAGGCTATTAAACAAGGTTTATTTCAATGTGTAGGTGTCTTAACAAAAAGTAAATAGAATTTTTGTTATTCAGGTTTAATTGAAATATCCCTAGACCATGTTGATGTATGTACTGTGTCTTAAAAAGTATAAAATAAAATAAATTTATAAAAAACAAAAAAGCCGACTAATGCTAAAAATATCGAAACAAGCTTTAAAGCAGGCGGTACCCATTTGCAAAACTCAAACCAGATGAAAAGCTTGTTTCGATATTTTAACATCGGTCGGGTTTTATGTTTTTATTTTGTCTATTTTTGTGTGAAAATCTTAATGCGATTCAAAGAATACATCTACTTACCAATTTTCAACAGCATAGTTCTTATAGTTTCGGAAATAAGTGGCTGTGACTTACGGACAGAACAGACAGACATGACGAATCGATAAGGGTTCCATTTTTTGCCATTTGGCTACGGAACCTTAACAAGTTTCTATTCCAATATTTCTTCGACCCCCAAATAATATTTTATTTCTATTCTTTGGTGATTTTTCGATATATATTCGTTTGTACAATGTAACGTTTATAATAACTGGCATGTTATTATTACAAATTCAGGTCTGTACTGTGTTTGCAAGGCATGTACCCTTCGGGCGGTGCGCGTGTCCATTGACGCACGAGATTGTCGTACGAATATCGTTAGGCGGCAACAGGTGTATAAACATTAGTTGGCATCACCAGCATTGCATTGTAAGCATTTTTTGTTAGGTCAGTCTAAGATTGGGTGACACATTGAGACATCTTCGTAGCCTACAGAGCACGTTAAGTCGTTGTCGGTTGCAGTTGCCAACCGAAAAGTCATTGACAATTACCTCTAATTAAAAAAATAAGACGGTTTTGCACTCCGGGAGTACCGGCAGAAGTGAAAACTTTTTCTTTCTTTCTTTCTTCGTTATATACAGAGAAAAAGATAAAAAGAACACACCATACCATACCATACTTATAATATAGCGTCAATCATAGAACCTATCCCACTAATTTTCTGTCAGAAAAAAATAATGAATTACAAAAAGAAGAAATAATCACTAAAAGTAATAAATTTCAAAAAGAAAAATAATCACAAAAAGTAATAAATCACAAAAAAATAATAATCATAAAAGTAATAAATTACAAAAATAAAAAAAATAATCACAAAAGGTAATAAATTACAAAAATAAAAAATAATCACATGAGTAAAGTAATAATTTACAAAAAGAAAAAGTAATCACAAAAAGTGTCAGAAGCCCAGGTTCGAACCCGGTACTATCTGAAACCATAAGGACTTACAGTCGCAGGGATTACCGCTAAGCCACGAAGCTTCTTAACGCACGTAACAAAATAAACAATCTGTAGCTGTTGTAATGTTGTATGACGTCAGTCGTCGGTTACGGTTCAAAGGTCAAGTAATTCTGACGCGAGTCTGACACTTTTTACCCAACCAACGCCGCTAAAGAAGTTTTCACTTCAACAAGCTGTTTAGAACAAAAAGGGGGTCATGGTTCATGAGATCACACAGCCTCCGTGGCGTAGTGGCAGCGGCGCGGGTTCGACCCCCCTCAATGCAAATATTTGTATGCATGAATATGGATATTTGCAGTGGTCGTGCCTAGGAGAGCTCGTGAAGTCGTCAATCCCGGTTGCTATACGAAAATCTATGGCAGTCGTTACGGGTTGTTGGAGCACTCAAAATCATCATCACACAAAAAAAAACTGCTATCCTTCGATATCGCCCGCGCGCGTACCTTGGCGTCGCGTAGACGTGCACTTATCCAGTTTAATAATACACGTAATAATACACTTCAGTTGTACTTTAACACAATTTACATAGACGTACCATAAACTGTGTAAAAGTACAAGTGAATGTATTATTCAATAATGTGTAGTAGATTCCACCAATACACATCATATCAGGCGAACTGTTCTACTTCAGAGAAGGTGATCTGCTCTCCCAGGGAGGTGTCGGTTTTCTGATTAAAAAGGACCTCTGGAGGTCAGATGGCAATCGCTTCACGGAAAATATCGAAGTTCAGCCAATTTCGCAGTTAAACGGATAAGGCGGACACCAAACTCCAAGTTCAAAGCTTCGAATGCGACTGAGATTAATGCAACGATGATGAAGGTTCCTAAAATCCCACTTAAGAAAAAATCTCACTGAGAGATACTTAATTCCCGAAGGCGGCTCGGCCTGAAGGCGGCTCGGGCGTCGGAGGGCGCAAACTGACCTCCGCCCCCCATGAGCGCGGGCCTGAGGGTGACGGGTGGAGCCGCCCGTCACCCTAGCAGAAGCAGGCCACGGCGGCGGCGCGCATCGTAGGACAATGCGCGCCTCCCCACACCGGGGTTGAGTCGGGGACCGCGTGGTCACCACCTCCCGAGGAGGGCCAGACCGAGAGGGATGGCCCTGGGTCAGCCGGGGTGCGAGGGATATGTCGCATGACAACCCCACCTTCGGCCTAGCACTACGACCCAGAGACGGCGTGCGGTTTAGTCGGTTCGAGTCCGACATAACCTACCCCTCCGGCTCCGGAGGGGTGGGTATCCGTGGGGATTTCCCGCACGTAAAAAAAAAAGGGACACACTTAATTTGAATGTCGAATTGTAAATGGAATGCAGGCATTATAAATGAGTTAGTTTTTCTTACATGGTCTTTTTTATGTGGTACATAAGTGAAACACATCGTTAAAACTAGAATAATGTATTTAAAACAGAATCTAGTATCAAGAAGAACGTCGGTAGCTTAGTGGTTAAGGAGTCGGCCTTACGATCGAGAGGTCCCGGGTTCGAATCCTAGCCATTATACTACCGACGTGAACCCACTCCTAGCACAAGCAATTTAGCTTAGTTGAAGGGGTTAGAGGGAATATTAGTTATTTCGATAATTTCGGGTCTAATATTTTTCATCATAAAAAAAAACAAGCACACGGCCTACCTGATGGGAAGTGGTTATCGTGGCCTATGAACGTGTGCAACACCAGGTGAGTTACACTCGTGCTGCCGACCATGAATAGTTAATGAACTTTGACATCTATCTATAAATGTATAGCATAACACCGCCTTGTATTGTCATTTGTATGACAGTTACGGAAAGCCATGGACGTGTTCATTGTGGTCTATGCCAGTCTACGGCCCGCAGCCCTACAAGGAATTGAGAGCTGAGTAAAATATGATAAACTGTGGATCCCGGGCTCTAAAGCAACGCTATCAATATTCCATCATCAGACTCAGCCTATGGTTCTGATTTTGTCTAAAGCCTAGCAAAGCAACCGAAACTCGCACGTGCTCGGTGTCTTGTAGTACACAAGGCTTCCTTGCCAAAATGTCGTGCGTCAGTGGACTCGAACCCAATGCCTAACAGTGCCCGGTTTGCCTCTAATTAGGTTTTGTACGCCCGCGGCGAACCTGCTAGCTCCGGTTTTACCTTTCCAATTATATTATTTTAGTAGTATGTATAATAATATTAATAATTAGTTCTAATAACCAACTAGTAGGCCGGGCCGGTGCGGGGGATATGCGTTGCCAAATTCACGTTCGGCGTTACACAGACGGTGTGCGTTTTAGTCGGATCGAGTCCGAAATACTCCCCCTTCGGCTCCGGTTGGGGTATCCAAAATGGTACTCTTTATTTATTACATTAACAACGAGTTTTATATGCTAACATGCTTACATTATCATGTGTTAAAGATCTGAAATAATTTACGTTTTAAGTTTTTTGAAGTGAAACCTTCTTTAGCGGCGTTGGATGGGTAAAAAGTGTTAAACTCGCGTCAGGATCACTTGACCTTTGAACCGTAACCGACGACTGACGTCAAACAACGTTATAACAGCTACAGATTGTTTATTTTGTTAGGTGCGGTATGAAGCTTCGTAGCTTAGCCGTAAGTGCTTCGACTGTAAGTCCTTATGGTTTCAGATAGTACCGGGTTTGAACCTGGGCTTCTGACACCTTCTGTGATTAATTTTTCCTTTTGTAATTTATTACTTTTTGTGATTATTTTTCTTTTTGTAATTTATTAGTTTTTGTGATTATGTTTTCTTTTTGTAATTCATTAATTTCTTCTGACAGAAAATTAGTGATAGGTTCTATGATTGGCGTTATATTCTAGGTATGATGGTGTGTTCTTTTTATCTTTTTCGCTGTATATTACGAAGAAAGAAAGAAAGAAAAAGTTTTCACTTCTGCCGGTACTCCCGGAGTGCACCCGTTTTTTTTACCACCAGCCAGTATGTCATCAATAACAAAAAAGTTTACTTACCTACGCATTTTGAATGAGTAAATACTTGGAAATTAATTAATATTATCTACATGTTAAATTAATAGTTAATATCATGCATGTTGCTTAGACTTTTTTGATGTGTGTATTAAATAGGTATTCCAAATACGGTTCACCAACCTTGTTTAAATAAATTCAACCAAAATTGGTATCTTTGCATATATTATTCAATTCTAACAAAAACCTGCCAAAATAAACAATGTTACAAATCAAAGAATAATATATAATGTTAAGCAAATATCGTCCGCGGATATATTATTGTGTGCTTAATTTATTTCATGTCCCACGAGGGTAGACAGAGATATAGGAATATGGACGCAATTGTTTGAGAATTGAAGTAGAATAGGAATATTTAAGCAATCGGGTAAAAAGAGAAAACAGTATTTGTGCTGTTAGTGGGAAAACCAAAGGTTAGTCACAGTGCTTTGTTTTCTGTACTGACGGCACAGGAACTGTCTGTGCTTGCAGGGTCGGCAGCACGGGTGTGACACCCCTGTTGTTGCACACGTCCATAGGTCACGGTAACCATTTTCCAGCAGGTGGGCCGTGTGTTTATCTGCCACCTAAGTGGTATTAAAAAAATAAGTATGAAAAGTAAAAATATAAACGCGCTTAAACAAGTTTTAACTTCAAAGAGAGGTGCATGTGAATTCCATTAAAATAACAATACTTGTCAAAAGTACCAAGTCTCGCCTCAGTTGGTCTACCGTAAAAAGTTGTGAGAGTTGATTACTAATTTATTCAGTCGCTACTTAAAGGACCTTTGAGTTTTTCCGTGGTTCATATACTAAACACTAATTATATTCTAATTTTGAAGCTTCTATGTCTTCTAGAAGTGCCTTAGAATTTTGATGATCGGTCAGTCAGTGAGTGATAAAATGCCTGCTTGTTTATACTGGAGATTAATGGCACTTGGTGGAATCTACTACACAAATTGAATAATGATATCACTTGTACTTTTCCACACTTTATTTTGTTTTTATTTTTAACCTGACTTTTTTATTTGACAATGCCGTGAGGTGAAACCGGTTATCAATTTGATAATGCTGTGAGGTGAAACCGGTCAGGTTAAAAATAAGTACAAGTGATATCATTATTCAATAAATGCCTGCTTGGTTACTGAAAATTCAGGCTTCTTGTTTTATCCACAACGAAGTTATAGGGAATCAAAAATGGCCTGAATTGCTTCGAGAAAAGAATGGTACGGCCGTGCCGCTTTTTTTTGCTCGACTTGGCGGTGGCACCACCGTGCCACCAGATCGTCACAATTTTTCAAATAGGTACTAAGTACTGGTCGTATAAAATTTGAACACTATATCTAATCGTTGTTTTGCCATTCAATCGTATCGGACCATCATGTTCGGTACGGATATCGGACGGATGCGGGACGACGTGACGTCCATCACGCGTGTTGCATGATTTTAGTTCGCCTAAACGAAAATTCAATGAAAACTATCCAGACGCGCTTTGAGACGTTTTCACTTTAAAAAAAAAACAGACGGACAGACAGACGGTAAATACATTCATGCAAAAGCAAGCACTTAGCGAAAATAGGTATGTACATACATAAGGATTTTTTATTTTTATCTAGGGGCACGGTAGTGCCCCCGCCAAGACGAGCCAAGCGAATCGCAAGGGCATTACCTTTTCTCGAAACGCATCGTCGTTTTTTTTGAACTCTCATAACTTTGCTTTGGATAATGTTAAACAGTTAAAATTTTCAAGATAGAATGCTCTCTCAAAATCTTCAATTTCGTCATTGACTCATCACTCACTGATCAACAAAATTGTTAGGGTACTTCCTTCATGAGTGAGTAGATGAGTTTACGTAGCTTACCCTGTGAAAAAGTTATCAGATCTCGTATAACGCCAAGCTCTAAAGACTGCACGCTCTAAATATACAAGCTCTGCACTTTTTTAGAGCGCGCAGTCTTTAGAGCTTGGCTTTATACGAGATCTGATAACTTTTTCACAGGGTAAGCTACGTAAACTCATTTTGGCAACATTTTTACATGAAAATGATTTTTTGGTGGGATATTTTTTTTGGAAATTGGTTACAAAACCATACATTTAGCACAAGTTTTGTTGACCCAAAGTACCAGGATAACAGCAAACTAGAAGACTCTTTGTTCTAATTCCATTTATAGCCATTCGATTTTCAACTTTTCGAATTCCCGACGCATTTTAACTTTTAGTTTTTTTTTTAGTATTGTATTATACAGTAACTTTATTAATTTTATCTACTCTGATACTATATTACAAAGATTATAAAATTGAAATCAAAACTCTTATGACAAACATTACGCACAGGTCAAAAAAAAAAGTTTTATTACGATACAGGTCTCGTATGGACACCTATATCATTAAATAACTTTTTACATAACGATACACCTATACACTGTACATAACTTGGTCTTATAACACTCGTGTGATACTATAAAAAAACTCGCCTACGGCTCATTTTTTTAAAACACACTCGTGTTATAAGAACCCTTATTATGCAACAGTATCATAATAGTAGTTTATGATACTGTTGCATAATAAAGGTTCTTAATTTATTTTGCAAACATAACCAAACTTTGTTTAATTTAAATGTAAAATGTTGGCGCCAAGGCGCAAACATCGATTGCGCATGCGTGTTTCTTTTTTTTAAATTCCGAATCGGCGGAATCTTTTTTTAAAGTAGAGGTTCAGTCCCGATGGAGGTTGTATAGGTGTATCGTTATGATTAAAAAGTTATTTAATGATATAGGTGTCCATACAAGACCTGTATCGTAATAAAACTATTTTTTGGGCTGTGCGTAATGTTTATCTTAAGAGTTTTGATTTCAATTTTATAATCTTTGTATTATAGTATCAGAGTAGTTAAACTACTATAATTTAATTGAAATTTAGTTAAGATTATGGTTATAGTTTCAACTATATCACTTATGTTTGATAGAGAATGTCTTCTATGTGACCTTTGTTGTCACGAAGTACCAGGATCGCAGGAAAATAGAAGAGCTGTTTGTTCCAATTCCATTAGCCATTCGATTTTTCAACTGTATCTCTTTGCTAATAGAGAATATTTTCCATTGTTGCAGAAGCAGACAGTGACTACAATGGTTGTGCCGAGCGGTCCTGCTTCTCTGACTTCAGCAGCTGTCAAAGGTATGTCAGCCATTTTTAATTCTCAATAAGAAAAGATTGCTTAAATAATACCAAGACTTTGTAGTGTATAAAGTCTTGGACTTCTTTACGAGGACCCTGCTTCTACTAATTATCAAATACTGTCAAACTACTGACACTGCAAAAAAAAACGGGTTGCACTTCGGGAGTGCCGGCAGAAGTGAAAACTTTTTATTTCTTTCTTTCTTCGTTATATACAGAGAAAAAGATAAAAAGAACATACCATACCATACCATACCTATAATATAGCGCCAATCATAGAACCTATCACTAATTTTCTGTCAGAAGAAATTAATGAATCAAAAAAGAAAAAATAATCACAAAAAGTAATAAATTACAAAAAGAAAAAATAATCACAAAAACTGTCAGAAGCCCAGGTTCGAACCCGGTACTATCTGAAACCATAAGGACTTACAGTCCAAGCGCTTACCGCTAAGCTACGAAACTTCTTAGCGTACTTAACAAAATAAACGATCTGTTGTATGAGGTATGACGTCAAAGGTCAAGTGATCCTGACACGAGTTTAACACTTTTTACCCATCCAACGCCGCTAAAGAAGTTTTTACTTCAAAAATACCATTATATTTTACACTTTATTGATATAGGATTAAGGAGATATAGAATCGGAGGAGGTAGGTACGACTCGATGGTATTTCCGTCATATTGAGCAGCCCAACTAGAGAAGTACCTCCGCCCTACAGAATACCGCGGCCATAATAACCTCGTGTTGTGTTCCCGGTGGTGAGTAGAGAAGCCAGAGCTCAATGAAGAGTTTTTGTGCTATCAGTGGGAAGACCAAAGGCCATTCCTGCTTTGTGTTCTACACTAATGGCACAGAAACTCTCTGTGTTTACTGGGTTGGTAACGAGAGTGTGACGCGTCCATAGGCCACGGTAACCACTGTCCATCAGGTGGACCGTGTGTTTATCAACCACCTCAGTGGTATAAAAAAAATCATCTAGAATGGACACTATTCCTTGGACTGGACCTCAGTTTACGATCAGGCAGAGTGCAGTTTGACGAACCAAATATAAAAAAAAGACGGGTTGCACTCTGGAAGTGCCGGCAGAAGTGAAAACATTTTCTTTTTTTCTTTCTTCGTTATAACATAGAAAAAGATAAAAAAGAACATACCATACCATACCTATAATATAGCGCTAATCATAGAACCTATCACTTATTTTCTGCTAATTTTCTGTCAGAGGAAATTAATAAATTATGAAAAGAAAAAATAAACACAAAAAGTAATAAATTACAGAAAGAAAAAATAATCATAAAAAGTAATAAATTACAAAAAGAAAAAATAATCACAAGAAGTTTCAGAAGGCCAGGTGGTTTGAACCCGATACTATTTGAAACTATAGGACTTACAGTCGAAGTGCTTACCGTTTAAGCTACGACGCTATCTATGGTAAATTGTAAAATAGACAGTCTTTACCTAATCTTGTATGACGTCAGTCGTCGGTTACGGTTCAAAGGTCAACTAATCCTGACGCTTCCTTAACATTTTACACCCATCCAACGCCGTTAAAGAAGTTTTCACTTCAAAAACATGGCTGCTATTGGATGCCCGGCATCCAATTATTATATATGTAATTATCTACACTTCTACACTACTATTGTAGAGAGGAAAGATTTGTATGTTTGTAATGAATAAACTCAAAAACAACAGTGCCGATTTCAAAAATTCTTTCACCATTGGAAAGCTACATTCACCATGAGTAACATAAGCTATATCGGATTTCCACGGGAACGTTTTTACCACCTGTGCGAAGCCGGGACGGATCGCTATAATTATATAAACTGCGAAATATCAAAACAGAATTTAATAATTAGGAGGAGGTCAGGAGTCAAACAGACGAGCATGCATGAAGAATGTAATGAGAGTGAATGAAGCGAGAGTAATATGTCAGGATCGTGGCAAATGGAGAACTGTAATCTCTGCCTACCCTTATGGGAAACAGGCGTGATTTTATGTCTGTATGTATATTAATAATTTTCTAGCCGTTACCCGCGGCTCCGCCCGCGTGGTATTCTCATGTCGTTCCGGGAATCTATAGGAACCCACTCCAGGGATTTATAATAAGTAGCTTATTATGATATGCATTAGAAGGTTTTTACAGGCAGCACGAGTGTGACTTCCCTGGTATTGTACACTTCCATAGGCTACGGTAACCACTTTCCATCAGGTGGGCCTATCTAATGCCCTTCCTGAAAAACCTCATATTGAATGAAACAACTACAAAAACCCAACGCAACGCACCCAACGGTCAAATTTCAACTGTCCATTCAACCAATTTCGTATCATTATTTATGAAGAGCCATGCAATATATCTTTGCTAATGTACTCTCTTAGTTCTCACACACATACACACACAAACACAAACATCTCAGGCTGCAGTAATTGAGATGTTAAATATTAACAAATGGGTAAACTTTACGCCTTTATAGCTAAGAGGGTTTGGCAGACATTGGGTGGGAATTTCCGTTCGTTGAAGTTGGGTAAAGCCACGAAAATAAATATGGTTTTAAGAGTTTGGATTTTTTTGAAGTGAAAACTTCTTTAGCGGCGTTGGATGGGTGTAAAATGTTAAGGAAGCGTCAGGATTAGTTGACCTTTGAACCGTAACCGACGACTGACGTCATACAAGATTAGGTACAGACTATGTATTTTGCAAGTTTCCATAGATGTCGTCGTAGCTTAAACGGTAAGCACGTCGACTGTAAGTCCTTATAGTTTCAGATAGTATCGGGTTCAAACCACCAGGGGCCTGTTTAATAAACGCGACAATGACAGGTGACAGGCGACAATCCGACAATTTGACAATTTGACAATATTTTGTTTAATATAAATTATTGCTGACAAATAAGTCACGTTGGAAAATCTACAATAATGTCGACTTGTTATGACAATTTGATTTATTTCTGTTTAATAAATATTAAACCTTGACAGGCGACAGGTGACAATTTGTCAGGAAAAACTTGTAAAATTTGTTTTATTAAACACTAAATTGTCATTGCAGGCGGACATATTTGTCAATTTGTCACAGATTTTCGACTAGCATTTCATCCAATGTCAACGGTAATCGGGAATTAAATTAGTACGATTAGTTTAAAAAATGGTTTTAACGTCGTCGACGGATAACAGTAGTAGTGAAGATGAATATTTGATGCAAACTATACGACGTCGCATATTTAAACCAAGAATAAAAGCAAACAAAACAAGTTCAAGTCATGTTGTCATATGACAAGTATGACAACATCAGGGTAATATCAAAAAAGTAACTACCTACAACAATTAGACTTTTTTTTTTGACTTGAACTTGTTTTGTTTGCTTTTATTCTCGGTTGCATATGAATGCATGCCTCGATATTGAGATGCGACAAATATGTCGGAATTAGTGACAAACTTGTCAATTGTCATGACAAATAAGTCACAGAATATTTTCTTAGAGACTCGACGGGTAAAACCTGACAATTGTCGCTTTTATTATAGGTACAGTTTTATAGCTTGAAAATTTTGTCAGTATTTGCCTGTCGCATTTGGACTTAATTGTCAACTTTATTAAACGCCATTTGTCGCGACAATTCGACTAATTTGTCAAAAAGTGACAAATTTGTCGTATTGTCATTTTTATTAAACAGGCCTCTGGCCTTCAGGGATTTTTTGTGATTGTTTTTTCTTATTATAATTTATTACTTTTGGTGATTATTTTTTTCTTTTTGTAATTTATTACTTTTTATGATATTTTTTTCTTTTTGTAATTTATTATTTTTTGTGATTATTTTTTCTTTTTATAATTTATTAATTTCTTCTGACAGAAAATTAGCAGAAAATAAGTGATAGGTTCTATGATTAGCGCTATATTATAGGTATGGTATGGTATGTTCTTTTTTATCTTTTTCTATGTATATAACGAAGAAAGAAAAAAAGAAAATGTTTTCACTTCTGCCGGCACTCCCAGAGTGCAACCCGTCTTTTTTTTTTATGTAGGACACGTCATTTTGACTTCACCTCGCCTGATAGTAACCCGAAGGCAAAGTCTCAGGATCACCATTACATACACATATAACATAAACTCACGTCTGTATCCCCGAAGGGGTAGGCAGAGGTCCTAGCACCCACATTTCGCCAGTTTATGTTTAGGTCCCAATGTAATAGGTGGCGAGCCTATTACCATTAACCGGGCACTTATAAACCTGCGATAAATACACACATAACTTCGAAAAGCATTAAAAAATCATTGGTGTGTTGTGTGCCATGATAAAACCTGGGATCGAACCCGACACCTCGTATCAGCAGTCCATTGCCCATACCACTAGGCTACCGCGGTACACATACCATGTTAACAATGGTGGCACTCAGCTTGACGGCCTCATCAGATGCTTTTCACGCCCCGCTTAAAGGACCCGGGACTGTAGGAAGAAGGAAACACGTGAGCTGCTGCTTTAGGTAAGTATTGCCTGTATTTTAGAAGAATACTCCAGAAGGACTATTCGTCAAATTAAGCAATCCAACTGGTGAAGTACCTCCGGCCTACAGAATACCGCGGCCATAATAACCTTGTGTTGTATTACCAGCGGTGAGTAGAGTAGCTAGAGCTCACTGGAGAGCTTTTGTGCTGTCAGTGCGAAGAACAAAGGCTATTCCTGCTTTCTCTTCTACACTGACGGCACAGAAACTCTTTGTGTTTACAGGGTCGGCAGCGCGAGTGTGACTCCCCTGGTGTTGCACACGTCCATAGGCCACGGTTATCATTTACCATCAGGGAGACCGTGTGCTTGTTTGCTACCTCAGTGGTATAAAAAGGAGAGAATGAAATGCACGCATTCTAGAAGGATACCTAGTAAGTGGTAAGGATATTTAGTACAAATGTCAACAATGTAGCCTAACAGGTTTTCGTGCAGTCAAAATATTATGTCAATTGTTCAAATTATAACAATGTCAAATCAAATCAAATCAAATCAAAATCATTTATTGCTGACCAAAGGTATTACAATAGTCCTCTTCGGCCTACCTTGTTGGCATGCAAGAATACATTATTACATTTATTATCAAAGAAAAGTCAGGAGATACATGTCAATAATAATAAAATGATGTCAAGGAAAATTATTAATTGTAGGCACTGTCCATTTACACAATAACCAATTCAAAACAACAATAATTCATTATCAAATATAAATGTCAAGTTTATTACAAATTCATTTATGTACTGCATAATATTTCTATAGGTATCAAATAATAAGATCCAGGTACATAATGTTAATTGTCTGCGAGTAAGACACTTACTGTATAGTAGCATTTCTTTGATAGGAACTCAAGTAGACGGTTCTTAAATAGATTAAAATTTAATATTTTAATTTCTGGAGGTATTTTGTTGAAGATTACTGGCGCCACTTTTATGCAATAGAGCCGTATTTGCTCTGTGTATGCGTAGCCTATCACGTGTATTTGCTCTTCGGTTTCGAGTGAATGTATCAGCTAAAGTCTCGAAGAGTTCAGCATTCGACTTTACAAAAGTAGCCGTTTCAAATATAAACAATGACGGTAGTGTCAACAAGCCATGTTTCTAAATGTAATTCTCTCAGTCAGTGGTTAGAGTAGCCAGGTAAGTTTTAAGTTGGGTGAATATTTTTAGCATAGTGGGACCCCTCCGTGTCTCGTAGAGCACTTTAAGCCGTCGGTCCCGGTTGTCATACGAACATCTATAGCAGTTGTTACGGGTAGTTGGATCCCTCAAAAATCCGATAGCTGGTCTAACTACAGAAACACAAATGCATTAACGCAAGTGAGTTGTTTTACAATCGTTTTTTTCAGAGCCGGAGGGGGAGGTTATGTCGGACTCGAACTGAGTAAACCGCACGCCGTCTGAGGGTCGTAGAGCAAGGCCCAAGGTAAGGTAGCTATTGAGCATATCCCTCGCACCCCGGCTGACCCAGGGCCATCTTTCTCGATCTGGCCCTCTTTAGGTGGGAGAATCACGGGGTCTTAAACTCGTTCACAGTATAGACCAGGGTAGAAGCCTTTAAAATAATAAAAAGTGAAAAAAAAAAATAGTAGGATGAAACCCATTAGAAAAGGAGGGGAATATTATAAAAATGAAAGGAAAAATAAATTACGGGCGATCTGAGTTCGGGAAGGGGATGGGGGTGAGTTTTAAGGGTAAAAAACGGTTTTTCTCGATTTCCGGAAAAACTAAAAGTCATATGGAAAAAAGTCAAATGGCAAAGTTGTGGGTAATAAAAAGATCTAAAACTATTGTATTAACACTGTTTTCACATAACCTCAAAATTTATGTGAAAAGTACAAAAAGCCAAGATTTTGGTTTTTTATTTTTATCCTTTTCAAATAAATTTCTTTTTTCATGAAATTTGGTGAAAACTTACCTTTTTATGTCCCAAATACGCTGGTAATTTATTTGATTAGAAATATTTATTTTTGCGCCTTATTTTGAATTAATATCGAAAAAGCACCCTAATTTTCAATCAAAATTCACCCGTCAAAATATCAGCTTTCATCAAAAAGTTGGTATGTTTTCTGTTCGTTGAAATCTCTACTTTCCGATGGTGAAAGAAAAAAAATATGTTACGATAGTAAATTTTCTCAGAAAATGCCAATAATCGAAAAAGACTCGAATTCGAAATTTCTTTTTTAATTATTATACTTATACAATTTTCAGCTATTTATTAAAATTTACACTTTAATTACTCGAAAAACGTAAGATTACATGTTACAAGTTTACTAAAAAAAAAAACTGTTCGAATCTGTTTAAATTAACTCAAACATAAAAATAGTAATATTTTCTTTAAAAATAGTATGCTTAACGTAACATAACCTAAAGATTAAAATTGAACGATTTTTAGTACAAGATTAAAAAATAATAATCCCCTGTGTTTTGCACAAACAAATTTAGTTACTCCCATGAAAAAAAAATTCAAAGTACATAAAAATATATTAAAAATCTATAAAAATATATAAATATATATAAAATATATATCGTAAATATATTTTAGTAACTAACTTTTGGCTGATATTCATATATATTTTATACATTTCAAATATATTTCTGATATATTCAAATATTTTTTTTTTATATTTATAGCTATTTTTTTATGTCTTATATGATATATTTTGAATGTATCTAAAATATATTTAAAATATATGAAATATACATGAAAATCGGCCTAAAGTTAGTTATTCAAAATATATTTACGATATATATTTTATTTACATTTATATATTTTTTATAGATTTTTAATATATTTTTTATGTATATTGAATTTTTTTTTTCATGGGAGTAACTAAATTTGTTTGTGCAAAACACAGGAGATTATTATTTTTTAATCTTGTACTAAAATATCTTTCAATTTTAATCTTTAGGTTATGTTACGTTAACCATACTATTTTTTAAAGAAAATATTACTTTTTTTATGTTTGAGTTAATTTAAACAGATTCGAACATTTTCTTTTTTTTTTAAGTAAACTTGTAACATGTAATCTTACGTTTTTCGAGTAATTAAAGTGTAAATTTTAATAAATAGCTGAAAATTGTATATAATAATTAAAAAAGATATTTCGAATTCGAGTCTTTTTCGATTATTGGCATTTTCTGAGAAAATTTACTATTGTAACATATTTATTTTCTTTCACCATCGGAAGGTAGAGATTTCAACGAACAGAAAACATACCAACTTTTTGATGAAAGCTGATATTTTGACGGGTGAATTTTCGATTGAAAATTAGGGTGCTTTTTCGATATTAATTCAAAATAAGGCGCAAAAATAAATATTTCTAATCAAATAAATTACCAGCGTGTTTGGGATATAAACAGGTAAGTTTTCACCAAATTTCATGAAAAAAGAAATTTATTTGAAAAAGATAAAAATAAAAAACCAAAATCTTGGTTTTTTGAACTTTTCACATAAATTTTGAGGTTATGTGAAAAAAGTGTTAATTCAAAAGTTTTAGACCTTTTTATTACCCACAACTTTGCCGTTTGACTTTTTTCCATAGGACTTTTAGTTTTTCCGGAAATCGAGAAAAACCGTTTTTTACCCTTAAAACTCACTCTCATCCCCTTCCCGACCTCAGATCGCCCGTAATTTATTTTTCCTTTCATTTTTATAATATTCCCCCATTTTCTAATAGGTTTCATCCTACTATTTTTTTTTTGTAATAAAAATTATCGACATTGGTCTAGTATGGGGGGGATCGCTATTGGGTTGTGGAATGTAGAGGTCAGATGGTAGTCGCTTCACCGAAAATATTAAAGTTCAGCTGCGTTACAGTAAGGCTGGATAGGAGATCCCAACTGAGGTCTTACCCTAAAAAAATCATAATGAACAAATTAAATTGACTAAGAAAAAAAAGAAAAACACGTTTATTTCAGCTTACTGCAGCACACAAAACAGATCAACCCAAATACAAAACTTATACTAATATAGATATTTACCATTATAGATAATTTTACATAGGTAATTTCATTTAAACCAACTCCTTATGATATGCATAGAATCATGAACGACCTAAAGAATACTTCCAGTACAGACTATGACGGAATATGTACAAAAGTTATAAAATTCGTTTCTATGAACATAGCAAACCCATTAAGCCATATCATGAATTTATGCATTAGTTGTGGTACTTTCCCTGACAAGTTAAAAATAGCAATAACTGTCCCTATTTTTAAAAAGGAAGATAAAGAGGATATGATATTTTATAGACCCGTAGCGCTAATTTCTATATTCTCAAAAATCTTGGAAAAATTCATCCATCAATGTTTATATGAGTACCTAGACAAAAACGGAGTACTAACCGATGAACAGGTAGGGTTTAGAAAAAATAGAAATATAAACGTAACTATTTATAATTTCCTCTCAAAGGTCATGGGGAACTTAGAGAGTAAACTACCAGTATATGCTATGTATATGGATTTAACGCGGGCATTCGATTATGTAGATCACTCCATTCTAATAGATAAGTTATATACATATGGAATAAGTGGAAATGCGTTAGGTCTACTGAAATCATATCTTCAAGGTAGAAAGCAGATTACACAAATAAGTAGAGTATGTCCTAAATATAAGATGGAAGTAAAATATTCATCAGAAATGAGAGCAGTAACAGAAGGTGTACCGCAAGGAAGCGTTCTTGGTCCATTACTGTTTATATTGTACATAAATGATTTCCCACGGTCAATAGACTACCCGATGATCCTTTTTGCAGACGACAGTACTGTGATTTATTCGGGGCAAGAAATTGTGAATAGTTTGGAAAATAGCATAAATTACACTATAGACAAAATTATCAAATGGCTAACATCAAATAATCTTCTAATAAATCTTGACAAAACAAACATTATGACATTTGGAAATACATAAGGAAATTAAATGACATGAATATAACATATTTAAATAAAACTAATGTTGATATAGAAAGCACCAAATTTTTAGGAATACATATTGACGCAAATTGAAATTGGAAAGTGCACATTGATATAATATGTCCTAAATTAAATAGTTTCTCATATGCGATCTATATGATGTCAAAAGTAGTCAATCAAAATGCGGTAATAACAGCATATCATGCCCACGTAACATCAATATTAAGATATGGGATTATATTCTGGGGCAATTTAACCGACAGGGATAGGGCGTTTAAGGCACAGAAAAGATGTATACGAGCAGTATGTAAATTGCAACAGACAGACAAATGCAAACCTCACTTCATTAAATTAAAAATACTAACTTTACCTTGTCTGTATATATATGAAACTGTAAGTTTTGTAAAAAATAATATAAGCCGGTTCACTGCGTATAATAGTGTCCGAAATCGCTATAGAATATGTATCCCTCATCATAGAACAGCGCAATACGATAGGAGTGTTTTTTGTATGGCTCCTCGCTTATATAACAAATTGCCAAGACGTATTTTAGAACTTGACAAACCAAATGTATTTAAGAAAAATGTTCTTCACTTACTCTTAATGAAGGCTTACTACAGTGTTGATGAATATCTAACAGACATCTTATAATTAAAAAATGTATTGAAAATAAAGGAGAATGGGCAATTCGGTCTACCTACTCAACACCGACAAGCTATATGTAAATGAAAAGGACATTTTTAGTGCTTCATTTTTTTGTATGACAGCTACTGTGTAGCTCATGGGCTTTCTCGTATAAATGGACCAGACTTTATTTTAATTGGAACAGAATTTACATCCAATGTTCTATAGTTCGTCGGGTTTTGCATAGGAGAGGATAAGGAGTGGGGTTGTTTTAAATTACCGACGCAAGCTCAGGCATAAAACGCCCCGCCCCGCCTGCCCGGTGCTTTAGCATAGCACCTTGCAGTTGATCTCCGGTTGTCGTTGTGTACTGTGCGTTTCCTTGTTACGAATTGTTACAAAATCTTTGACCTTTGCTTGCTTATCGGACTGTTGAATCTGTGCTTGTTAATTGGACTCCGATCGCCTTTTTTATAATGGAAGAAAATAGGCGTGAATGTGTTGTTTGTGATCGCCAACAATCGCCAAATATCTCGCCGAACATTCGAGCGCCACTTAGTGATGGCGAGAGAATGTTTACTGTCAGATTTCATGCCATCTCACTTGGGAGTTGACCATATAAGCAGAAACGAAGCGCTTAACAAGAATTTGTTGCTACCAAATGCCATTTTCGGAGACCAGAATAATTCGAAACTAATATCGATTAGTGACGGGACGTACATTTACATCCAGAAAAGTAGCAATTTCCTTTTTCAAAGACGTAGTTACAGTCTGCATAAGTACAGGAATTTGCTGAAGCCGTTTCTCATAGTATGTAGCAATGGCTATATTATCGATGTAACAGGCCCTTATGCAGCCACTACATCAGATTCCACGATCATGAGCAATCTTTTTAATGATCATGACAGTGCTTTTCATTGGTTTTATTCAGCGAATGACGTGTTTATTTTGGATCGCGGCTTCAGAGACGCTTTACCTGATTTTGAAGCGTGCGGTTACGAAGCACGCATGCCACCCAGCAAGGATAGAAGCAGTACGCAGCTATCCACAGACCAAGCAAATAAGTCTCGTTTGGTTACAATTGTAAGATGGGTAGTGGAAGTAGTAAACGGAAGGTTCAAACATGACTTCAAGTTTTTAGGGATTGACAACTTTAATAGGTCTGTCCCGCATATGTTCGAACATTTTCGGATTGCTGCTGCATTGATTTATACTTTTCACCTGCCTATTCGTGACAATGCATATGCCGACGCAATAATGACAATTATTAATGAAAGAATTCAGAAAATCATCTGGCAGAATATGTCATACAAAAAGACTTAAATAGGCAACGCATTGTATTTACCAGTATGGCAGCAAATCTTCCTGATTTTGAAGATGTGCCTCGATTAACATATCACATCAAGATAGCCAGTTCTTACTGTGCCGAACATTTCCATGATGGATAATAAACAAACATAGCATTAATAATTAGTTACCGGTGTTTTATTTTTACCTATTGTTTTCTTTTTTTTTCTAAATATTGCCAGCCCCTAGCACTTTTTGACTATTGATTATTGATTCGCTAAAATATTATCTATTTTTTGGTATAGATGGCGTTGGTGTTGAGTAGGTAGACCAAAGCTCATACATTTTGCCCATTCTCCTTTCATTATTATATAAAATTTAATTTTACACATATTGATGGTTGTCTACAATTTTGATATTGACATTGTTCTATAGTTTTGACATAATTTCATTTATTTCTTATTTTGTAAATCAGCTTGAGTGACTAAATTTTATTGACTTCTGTTTATCTATCTTTAAATTTCTTTAAAAATTTGCATACCAATTGGGTGGAATATGGAATGAACAAACTTACAATTCTGTGT
This sequence comes from Eilema caniola, assembly GCA_949126895.1. Lineage (NCBI taxonomy): Eukaryota > Metazoa > Arthropoda > Insecta > Lepidoptera > Erebidae > Eilema > Eilema caniola. Next base: position 1,833,869 of record OX421487.1, read on the forward strand.
AATATCTTACTGTACCTGTATTCGCAAATAAACTATGATTATGATTATTATGATTATGATTATTATTAAATATTCTTTTGTTACACACAGTTCAATTTTAATAAGGTAAGATTACAGTAAATTCAAACTATCTATGAATCAGACTGTATAAAATCGAAAAGATAGGTACTAAGTAGGGTTAGGGTGATTCTTAAAATAGCTTTATAAGTTATTAAAATTAATATGTAATACAATTATAACCAGTTAACTGCATAGGGTGTTACCACCGAACATTCGTCCGAAACTTCGAACCCGCAAGAAACACGAAGGAAATACGTTGCTTTTACGTATCATGATTTCTCTTAGCAGGATTTAGGCATTTGTCCCACCGATGGCGGTGGCGGGTCAACTTATGGTGAAGGGTAAAAAAAAATTCAAAAGGGAAATGCCTAGGCTGGTAACTAAACTGCGCCGTTCAATTAGCGGTTTGAATGATGTTCAGCCAGTTCATTAAGCGGTTAGGCAAATAGCTTGGATTGTTGACGTTTATTTACTTGCCTAGCCATTGAATCAAACAACTAGAAAAATGACTTACTTCTGAATGATTTTAGAAACAATAACCACGTGTATAAGTAACATTATGTATGTGTACATTTATGTAAAAGATTATAAAAATTGAATGTAAATATGTACTTAGGTTTATGTAAATTACTATTGGATTATATGTGTGTATGTGTATATATTTTTAAGTTTGTGACTACATTAATAACTGCCCGTAAGTTATTATTGTTAAAATAATTAAAACATGGTCCATCCAAAGGTTGCCTGGAAGAGATCGCTTGTAGCGATAAGGCCGCCATTTGTAAATTTTTTCATAATGTTGTCCGTACATGTACTATAATTTATTGGTGTACAATAAAGATTTATCTTATCTTATCTTTATCTTAACGCTAGACCTTCTAAACTAACCCATCCAAGTCGGATTGCGTAACTTTCTCAATAAACCTATGACAAATTTTCTATGAATACACCTCTACCTACGCCGTCGGGGATTTACAGGTGTGCGTATATGTATATATTTATGTAATTTTCTGTCTTATTTCGGAGTAGTGCCCCATCTTACGAATGACCTAAGCATTTGCCTAGCATAGGAGGGGTTAGTGGGAATATTAGTGATATTAGTTGCTAATATTTTTTATAAAAAAGAAACTGATGGCACAGAAACTCTCTTCAAATCGATTAAGAAAGGAAAAAGTGAATCGCTCAGGCGGGACTCGAATACCGCCGATCTTTACCTTACAGGGGGAATGCTCTGACCATATAATACATTCTCCTATATAATACAACCGTCTTGGGGTAACGGTGCAGATCCATCTACCGACACTTATACGAACTTTTGGAAACAATGATGTTACAAAAATTTTTAAACATTGTTTTTGATGACTCTCTTAAAAATGATTGTAACATCTTTCATTGTTTCCGATAGTTCGTTAGAGTGTCGGTAGATGGCTCCCACCGTCGCCCCAAGCCGGTAGTATAGGAGAATTTGGATAGCTTCAGGTGTAGCTCGGTGGCTCAGTGGTCAGAGCATTCGCCTCGTAAGACAAAGATCGCGGGTTCGAGTCCCGCCTGAGCGATTCACTTTTTCCTTTCTTAATCGATTTGAAATGTTAGCATATTAAATGCTTCAAAATTTCATTCAACAAAAACTCTCTGTTTGTGTCAGCAGCACGAGTGTGACTCCCCTGATGTTACACACGTCCATAGGCAATGGTAAACACTTTCCAGGTGGGTCGTGTGCTGGTCTACTACCTAAGTTTTAAAAAAAAATCCGCAAAACTTCGGCGTACAATTTCTAATGTTTTTTCATGGTAAACCTACAGATTCTGTTAGCGAGTTTATTATAAAAACACGAATGAACGAATATGATAATAATGTTTCAGTAATTGAATGAACATCCATTACGATTTCCGAGAATGTACAGGGAAAATTAATAATTTTATACAGTTCTGAATTTTTTTATATCCTTCTAATAATATAAACGCAAAAATTTATAAGTATGGATGTATAAATGGATGTTTATCACTCTTTCATGTAATAACTACTGAATGGATTTTATTGAACATACATACATACACACATACATATATTAAATCACGCCATTTTCCCCTTTAGGCAGAGGTGAATTAACACCCACATTTCACAAATCTGTATTCGGTCCCACGTAATATGGGGTTAACCTATTGCCGTATTCCGGGCACTATTGTTGACTCGAGCCATGCATCTGAGGCTGAGTCTGGGCTGTACATATCTGTCTGATGTTAAAGTTAATCAGCCCTATCCCTTAGTCGCCTTGTACGACCCCACATAGGAAGAGAAGGGGTGGCCCAAATTCTACTCTGCCGGGAACCACGCGGCCCTTTTTTTCGACGTTTTAAATGAAACTTTACAATAATATAACTCATATATCAGGATAACACATAGGCTACAATTTATAACGATATATAATAAAGTGATAATCGACACACGCGGGCGGAGACGCAGGCGTAGCTAGTACAATAATAATATTTCAGTAATTGAATGAACATCCATTACGATTTCTAAGAATGTACAGGGCAAATTAAGAATTTTATACTGTTTTGAATCAGTCTCTGTAACGTAGCGGTATTAGGCGGGCTCAGTGCAAATATTTGTATGCATGAATATGGGTATTTGAATTGGTCTGGTCGTGCCTCGGAGAGCATGTTAAGCCGTCGGTCACGGTTGTCATACAAACATCTATGGCAGTCGTTACGGGTAGTTGGAGCCCTCAAAAGTCCAAAAACTGGTCTAACTGCAATGCTTCGATATCGCCTTTGGTTTGTGGAGTCGCTTTACGGAAAATGTTGAAGTCCAACCAAATCCGCAGTTGGACTGAAAAAGCGGACCCCAGACTCCAAGTTGATAGCTTCGGATGCGACTGGGATTAACGCTGGGATGAAGACGATACTTACTTGTATACATCCATCGATTTTCTGAGCCCCTAGTCAGTTAGGGCCGGCTTTCCAGTGAAAACTTCGACATTTTCCGTGAAGCGACTGCCATATGACCTTCACAAGCCAAAGGCAATATCAAAGCATTGCAGTTAGACCAGTTGTTGGACTTTTAAAGGCTCCAACTACCCGTAACGACTGCCATAGATGTTTGTATGGCAACCGGGACAGACGGCTTAACGTGCCCTCCGACGTCAATAGGCAACAAATGTCTGGTACTGTTGCGTAGGCTCAAGAAGGCCACTGCTAGCTTGATATCGTAAGGCATAACATGTGTTTTAATGGTATCAGGCACATTACGGACAATTTAGAGTTCTAAAAAGCGACAACTGTTCTAACTACACACACCGGCAGAATTAGTGGAACACAAAATTATGGTCTGGGGAGGGATATGTTTAGGAGCTCGCACGGAGTTAGTGGTAGTCGACGGCGGAAATCTGACTGCTGATCGGTATATCAGGGAGATTTTAGAGGAACATGTTGTGCCATTTACCCCATTTATTGGTAACGATTTCATTTTAATGCAGGATAATGCTCGGGCTCACAGTGCTCGCTCAGCCCCTCTAGACGGGGTGCTGGTTGGGTAACCTCCACGTCGGCTTCTCCGTTTCTTCCCCCTTTGGACCGCGGTCCTGGGGAGCGGAAGCGGGGGGGCTGGTGCACCCTGGACAACGGCTAACAGACTCCTAGCATGGGAGTTCTGTTGGCCGTTGACGAATAACCCGACGGCTGACCTCACGAGGAGGTCGTGGGATGGCGGGCCTTCAAGGCCCGCGGGAAGGGGTCCGTAGGACACCCTTCCATTCCAACAGCCCTTTTAAGGGCTAGCTGACCCCATTGCACGAGGGGGTCGTGGTATGGCGGGCCTGCAAGGCCCGCGGGGAGGGATCCGTAGGGTTCCTCCCACCTCAACAGCCCTTTTCAGGGCTAGCCGTCGCTCCCAGTACCCCTCTGCTTTAGCAGAGGAGACATGGGAGAGGCGACGGGATCCGTAGGATCCGGGGACGGGTCGGCCTACTGCTCGCGCAGGGGCTGACGGGCATTCGTGCCACCGTCGGCGTTGGGAGAGCTGGCCACTCCCCCGCATCGCGTAACCTCCGAGATATCGACAACGACCTGAGTGCTAGCCACACTCGGGAACGCCGATATCCTGGAGGCCGCGGGGCTTGCCTTTATTGGCCGGCCCACGACAAGGAAAAGTCTGAAAACCCGACAGCGAAGTCGTTTAAAACCTGTGGATACCGGGGGACCTCCACAGTATATACCCCGCTTCCTGGAATGGCCGTCGCCCAGGAAGTGTAATCCGAACGGTTCAACTCGTGGGAACATTATGGAGAACTTAACTAAAAACACAAAAAACCAAACCCATCCAAGCGAAACAGTCTGCGCGGAGGTCGCGCAGCACCATGACGCGGAAGTCGCGTCCCAGGCGGTGTCGGAGAACTTCGACACCGCCACTGACAGCCGGGACAGCCGAGACCGAAGCCCGGTGGGTCTACGGACCCGTAGGTCTAAATGGCGGCCGAGGACCGTCAGGAAAAAAAAAGTCCTCACCCAAAGGAGGACGGTGTCGGATCTTGAGCCCACGCTCTCCGACTCGTCCTCCACCAGCAGCACTCACAGCAGCAACGAGATGCTGCGCCCACCCCCGCCCAAACTGGTGGCGGTTAGCCGCCAAAAGGCGCGGGGTGGGGAGAAAGGTGCCCCTCAGGCCCGTCCATCACGGGCCTCTGCCCCGGAGGATGTGGTGGCGCCGCCAAGTTCCTCCACCTCGGCGGCGCCCTTGGCCTGCACCGGCGACAGCACCTCCATAGAGGTGATGGAGGCCCTGAAGAGCCTTGCCAAGGCCCAGACCGGGGCTATGAAGCCGGAGGAGGACCGGCTCATGCGGGTGACGGTGCGCCTCGTCGAGCACTACAACCTGCTCAGGGCGGAGCTGGCCAGCGCGCAGCTCGAGCGCGCTGAGCTCGGTAGGCAGCAGGTTGCGATGCTCGAAGAGAGTGCGCGGCAGGCGGCGGAGTACCGCAGCGAGATGGCCAAGATGGCGGCCGAAATATCGGCGCTGCAGGAGGCCATGCCGAACGAGCGCGTGACGCCGCCGCCATCTCTGGCGCCGCGGTCGCCGCCGTCTCCGCCGTCGCCGCCGGTGCGGTCGAGGTCGCCGGTGCGGCCGAGACTGCCGCCTCGGGCGCGGCCGGTGTCGCTGGCGCCACCGCCGCCGCCTGTACCGGCGCGTTTACCGGCCCCGCCGCCGTTGCCGCCGCGTCTGCCGGCCCCGCCGCGCCTACCGGCCCCACCGCCGCCGGCGCAGCCGAGGCCCACCAATCCGGTGGAGGCCTGCATGGTGACGATGGCCGCCATGGAAAAGCGGCAGGCGGCGCACGAGGAGTGGACGCGGAGTTGTCTGGAGGCCATCATGGACTCCATCCGTCGTCCGCCCCTGGCGCCGCCGAGCGGGGGCTACGCCGGAGCAGTAAAGCGGGGCCCCAGCCGTACGGTGACGGCGGGGACCTCGCAGGAGTCGGCCCGTAGTGTGCCCACTGCGCCTGCTGCTCCGGCCGCTACCGCCGCCTCAGCCGGGAGCGCCCAAGCCAAGGGCAAGGGGAAGGGGAAGGGCAAGGGGAAGGCGTCCCAAGTCCCAGCCCCGGCCCCGGCTTCGGTCCCGACTGCCTCCACGAGCTCCGCACCGGCAGGGGGCTGGGAGGTGGTCGACGAGGCGAAAAAAAGCCGGAACGCCCGTAAAAAGGCAGCTAAAAGGGCCAAGAAGGCCCAAGCTGCTGCGAAGGGTGCGTCAGGTAAGCTGCGCGTCCCCCGTACCACCGCTGTCGTCTTAACGATGACACCGGAGGCGACGGAGAGGGGCGTGCAGTACGTGGACCTGGTGAAACAGGCGAGGGGCCTCATTGATTTGAGGGCCCTCGATGTGGCGGGGACCCTCCGAGTGACACACACTCGGACCGGTGCCCGTCTCATCCACGTCCCTGGCGCCTCCAGTGGTCCCAAGGCCGATGCCATCGCGGCTAGGCTGAGGGAGACACTGGATGCAGCCGACGTCCGGGTGTCCAGGCCCACCAAGTGCGCAGAGCTGCGCATTTCGGACCTGGACGACTCCATCACGGCCGAAGAGATTCGGGTCACCGTGGCGGAGGCCGGGGGTTGCCCCCTGGAGGCGGTAAAGGTCGGAGCGATCCGCTACGGCCGTCGCGGACAGGGGGCAACAGTTGTCGGCTGCCCCATCGCAGCAGCCCAAAAGGCTGCCGACATGCGGACCCTCGCGGTGGGCGGAGTTGTAGGGGTGCGGGTACGCCTCCTACAGGACCGACCGGCCAGGTGCTTTAGGTGCCTGTCGGTCGGCCACGTGAGAGTGCAGTGTACGGCGGAGGTGACGGTCGGAGACCGTTGCTTCCGCTGCAGCCAACCCGGTCACAGAGCCGGCAATTGCGAAGCTCCGCCGCACTGTTTCAGGTGTGCGGCGGAGGGCAAGCCGGCCGACCATAGGGTTGGCAGTAAGGCCTGCACCCGCGGGGAGCCGCTGCCGCGAGGCGGGCGTTCCGCAACCGGTTCGAGGCGGGATGCGGAGATGGTTCCATAATGGATCCCCAGCTCCGCATCCTGCAGGCGAACGTGGGCCACGGTGTCGATGCTCAGGCCCTTCTGCTCCAGAGCATGGCACAGTGGTCCATACACGTCGCCGCTGTCGCCGATCCATACACTCACCGGCCCCTCGGGCCCGCCTGGGTGGTCGACCTGGATGGATCGGCGGCACTGGTGCATAACGCCGCTGCGGGTGCCCCTCCCCTTGTAGTGATCGCAAGGGAGCATGGCATCGTAGCGGCGCGTGTAGGGGAGATTGCGGTCGTGGCCGTTTATCTCACGCCGGGGTCACACCGACTCATTGGGCAGTATCGGCGGTCGCTGGAGCGGCTGACCGACGTCGTCAATGCCTGTACGCCTCGTCAGGTTCTTGTGCTCGGGGACTTCAACGCCTGGTCTCAGGCTTGGGGTTCCCGGCGCACAAACGCGCGGGGCAGGGCTCTGGAGAGCTGGGCCGATTCTCTCGGCTTAGTTCTCCAGAATCGCGGGGCCGAAGCCACGTATGTGGGCACCTTTGTGGCGGGGGAGCGCAGGTCGATCATAGACCTTTCGTTCGCGAGCGCTTCCCTGTCACTCCGCGTGCGGGACTGGCGTGTCGCCGTGGAGGTGGAGACACTATCGGATCACCGATACGTTCGGTTCGATGTCTCCCCTCCTGCGGGTGATGCGCCGGTCATATCGGCCCAACGCGAGCCGCGCTGGGTGTTGGGGCGACTGAATCGGGAGGACCTCCTGGAGGCCGCCATCGTACAGGCCTGGGCCATTGCGCCGGACAGGCCTGTCGACATAGACGATGAAGCGGCCTGGTTCCGGGAGGCCATGACACGGGTCTGCGATGCGGGTATGCCTAGGGCTCCAGCCTATAATCCGAGGCGTCGGGTCTACTGGTGGAATGCGGAGATCGCGAGGCTGCGTCAAGCCTGCGTGATCACGCACCGCCGGTGGGCTCGACTCCGTAGGAGGCGTAGCCGAACCGCAGATTCGGAGCCCCGACTGGCGGAGCTTCACGAGGGATACAGGGAGGCCCGGAATGCCCTCCGAGCGGAGATCAAGCGGTCTAAGGCCGCTTGTTACCGGGAGCTCCTGGAGACGCTGGAGCGGGACCCATGGGGGCGGCCTTACCTTATGGTAAGAGAAAAGCTGCGCCCCCGGGCCCCTCCGCTGACCCAGGTGCTCGAACCGGCTCTGCTCGGAGGAGTGGTGGAATCCCTGTTCCCGGCGCGAGCGGAACATGTTCCGCCGCAGATGGCTCCGCCGCCTCGGTCGCCTACGGCGCCCAGTGCGGTGATTGACGACGACGTGCCCGAGGTCACTTGGGTAGAACTAGAGATGGCGGTGCGAAGGCTGAGAGCCAAGAAAAACACCGCCCCGGGACCCGACGGCATTCCAGGCCGCGCGTGGGTCCTAGCTCTAGGGGAAGACGGTCTCGAACCCCGACTGAGAGGGTTCCTCAGCGCATGTTTGGAGCGGGGCCAGTTTCCGAAGATGTGGAGGACGGGGAAACTGGTCCTCATCCGCAAGAAGGGACGCCCGGCGGACGAGCCGTCCGGGTACCGGCCCATAGTGCTGCTCGACGAGGTGGGCAAACTCTTCGAAAGAGTAATTGCCAAGCGCCTCGTCGAGCATCTCTCTAGAGTGGGGCCGGACCTGGCGAATACCCAGTTTGGGTTCCGCCGGTGGCGTTCCACTGTGGATGCCATCATGCGTGTGAGGACTCTGGCGGAGGATGCGGTTGCCCGGGGCGAGGTGATGTTGGCGGTGTCCTTGGACATCTCCAACGCCTTCAACACCTTGCCCTGGAGTTGCATCAGGGAGGCACTCGTGTACCACGGTGTGCCTCTCTACCTCCGCCGCATAGTCGGGGCTTACCTGACGGAGAGAGCCGTCGTCTACCCGAGTTCGACCGGAGTCGGTAGGCGTGAGATGTCGTGCGGTGTTCCACAGGGATCGGTCCTGGGGCCGTTACTGTGGAACATCGGTTACGACTGGGTGCTTCGCGGTGACTTCGCGTACGGTGCCACCGTCACGTGTTATGCGGACGACACGCTGGTGACGGTGAGCGGGGCTACGCACCGCGAGGCAACCCTGAGGGCCACGACCGCGGTTGGCCAAGTCGTCGAGCGGATCCGGCGGCTGGGTCTCGAGGTGGCTCTGCACAAGTCCGAGGCCATGTTCTTTCATGGTCCTCGGCGCAGGCCAGGCCCGGGAGCCAGCCTTACAGTGGGAGGCACTCCCATCGACATCAAGCCCCAGCTGAAATACCTGGGGCTCGTGCTTGACGGTCGATGGGACTTCGGACAACATCTCCGAAGCCTGCGCCCCAAGTTGGTCACCACGGCGAATGCCCTGAGTCGGCTGTTGCCCAACTTGAAGGGCCCAGGGGCCTCCTGCAGGAGACTCTACGCGGGTGTCGTGCGGTCCATGGCCCTATATGGGTGCCCCGTGTGGGCGGACACCCTGGGGGCCAGATTCCTGCCTCTGCTCCGTACGGCGCAGAGGACGATGGCCTCCAGGGCCATCAGGGGATACCGCACGATATCCTTCGAAGCGGCGAGTCTCCTGGCCGGATCGCCACCGTGGATCCTGGAAGCGAGGGCCCTTTCGGCACTATACCAGTTCCGAAAGGAGGCGCGGGAGCGGGGATTCGATCCCGAGCCCGAGGACATTCGGGCCGAGAAATCCCGGCTCCACCAGGTCATGGTGGCCGAGTGGGAGCGACGACTTGGGCAACCACGCGCAGGGCACGCCGTCATTGCGGCGGTAAGGCCCATCATGGGGGAGTGGCTAGAGAGGCCACACGGGAGCCTCTCGTACCGTCAGACGCAGATGATAACCGGGCACGGTTACCTCGGGCGGTATCTGCATCTGATGGGTATTGAGCCAACGCCCGAGTGCCATCACTGCGACGCGAGCGTGGACTCGGGGCTGCACACGCTCACCGAGTGTCCGGCGTTTGAAACGCCGAGGCGGGAGCTTGTGCAGGCCCTGGGGGTGAGAGTGCTCACGCTCTCCATCCTGCTCGCGGCGATGGTCCGCTGCGCGGATGCGTGGGCGGCCAGCGCCTCTTTCTGCGAGCAGGTCATGCTCGCGAAGGAGACAGCAGAGCGGGCGCGGCGCGGTGAGCGAGAAAGACTCGCTGACATCGCTGCTCGCGCCCGAAGGCGGCTCGGGCGTCGGAGGGCGCTTACAGACCTCCGCCCCCCATGAGCGCGGGCCTGAGGGTGACGGGTGGAGCCACCCGTCACCCTAGCAGAAGCAGGCCACGGCGGCGGCGCGCATCGTAGGACGATGCGCGCCTCCCCACACCGGGGTTGAGTCGGGGACGGCGTGGTCCCCACCTCCCGAGGAGGGCCAGACCGAAAGGGATGGCCCTGGGTCAGCCGGGGTGCGAGGGATATGTCGCAAGACAACCTCACCTTCGGCCTAGCACCACGACCCACAGACGGCGTGCGGTTTAGTCGGTTCGAGTCCGACATAACCCACCCCTCCGGCTCCGGAGGGGCGGGTATCCGTGGGGATTTCCCGCACGTAAAAAAAAAAAAAAAAAAAAAAAAAAGCCCCTCTAGACAAGTGGCAATTCGCTAGCTGGCGTTTGGTGGAATAGAATGACGAATATATGGGATTTGACGTATATGACAGTCGTTAACGCATGTCAAATACGTCAAATCCTATACATTCGTCATTCTATTCCATTAAACGCCGGTTAGCGAAATGCCACTTGTCTAGAGGGGCAGTACAGATATATCTAAACCATGTTGGTGTTACGGTGATGGAGTAGCCAGCATGGTCCCCGGATATGAATCCGATTGAATACGTTTGGGTCTTGCTAAAGAGGAGTGTCAAATCAAGAATGCCACCTCCTAACAATCTGGGCGAGCTGAGAAACACATTAGTTGAAGAATGGCAGAGGTTGCCCCAAGAAATCATTGACAACATCATTTGCAGCATGCCCAGACGGTTGGAAACCTTAATCAGGGCACGAGGGGGAAACACTCGTTATTAAACATGTTGTTGTTGTTTCATGTTTAATTGTTATTGGTTTAAAAATAAAGCTAACTATTATACTCTCTTTTTTTTCCGTAACGCTTATTCTGCCGGTATGTGTACTAAATTACAATAATATATCATCAATGAGTTCAGGAGCTCATATTGCATTCGCTTCACGGGAAATATCGAAGCTCAGCCGTATCAAAATTAGACTGAAAAAGCGGCCAAACGCGAGTCGGACTCGCCCTTGAAGGGTTCCGTAGCAGCAAGTAACATTATATAAAAGTGCTTGTAGTTCGTTTTTACTTTGATAGCGGTTTAAATAATAGTGTACGGGTTACAATGAATGACGTATTAAAAAAAAGACGATTTGCACTCCGGGAGTGCCGGCAGAAGTGGAAACTTTTTCTTCCTTTGTTTCTTCGTTATATACAGAGAAAAAGATAAAATACCATACCTATAATATAGCGCCAATCATAGAACCTATCACTAATTTTTTGCTAATTTTCTGTCAGAAGAAATTAATATATTACAAACCAAAAATAAATTACAAACAGAAAAAAATATCACAAAAAGTAATAAATTACAAAAAGAAAAATAATCACAAAAAGTGTCAGAAGCACAGGCTCGAACTCGGTACTATCTGAAACCATAAGTACTTACAGTCGAAGCGCTCACCGCTAAGCTAAGAAGCTTCTTATCGTACCTTGCAAAATAAACAGTCTATAGCTAATATTGTATGACGTCAGTCGTCGGTTATGGTCCAAAGATCAAGCGATCCTGACGCGAGTTTAACAATTTTTACCCATCCAACGCCGCTAAAGAAGTTTTCACTTCAAAAAACTACTTACTAGATCTCGTTCAAACCCATTTTCGGTGGGAGCTTACATGGTTATGTACGTCATATATTTTTTTTGGTTTTATCATTCGCGTGGTTCCCGGCAGAGTAGAATTTGGGCCACCCCTTCTCTTCTCATGTGGTGTCGTACAAGGCGACTAAGGGATAGGGCTGATTAACTTTAACATCAGACAGATATGTACAGCCCTCAGCTTCAGATGCATGGCTCGAGTCAAGAATAGTGCCCGGAATATGGCAATAGGCTCACCCCCAATTACGTGGGACCGAATACAGATTGGTGAAATGTGGGTGTTAATTCACCTCTGCCTAACCCTCTGGGGATAAAGGCGTGATTATATGTATGTATGTTATTTTAGAAGTTACAGGGGGAGGGGGGGGGGGGGGGGGGCATTTTACCGCTTTGGACGTGTCCCTCGTGCAAACTATACAGTTTACAAAAAATAATATTTTATAAACCTTAATATCATATTTGAGGACCTCACGGTACTCCAAAGGAATGGGTTTGATCAAAAAAAAAACGAGTTTCAGTTCTAAATATGGGAAACCCCCAAAATTTATTGATTTATCACTATTTTTATGTGAAAGTCTTAATGCTGTCACAAAATACATCTACTTACCAAGTTTCAACAGCATAGTTCTAAAACTGGCTGTGACATACGGACGGACAGACAGACAGACAGACATGTCAAATCCATAAGGGTTTTTATTTCGATTCTGACTTTGAACCGACTAAACCGCACGCCGTCTGTGGGTCGTAGTGCTAGGCCGAAGGTGAGGTTGTCTCGTGACATATCCCTCGCACCCCGGCTGACCCAGGGCTATTCCTCTCAGTCTGGCCCTCATCGGGAGGGGGGACCACGCGGTCCCCGACTCGCCCCCGGTATGGGGGGTTTGCGCCCTCCGACGCCCGAGCCGCCTTCGAATCCATAAGGGTTCCGTTTTTTGCCATTTGGCTACGGAAGCCTAAAAAGGGGACCCCAAACTGCGAAGTGTCCCTCGAATACGTCCGCGTCTAACACAAAGATGATGATTAGATTAGTCGAACTGTAAGTAGTAAGTCTATAATCTTGTGTTACAGTACATGTTGCATGTTGCGGCCAGAGTTACGGCGTAACATTCCTTTGTAGTAATTTGTATAAACGGTTAAATGCAGAAGAGAACCATTTTGATTTATATTTGAGTTATAATAATCCTATTCTACTTTATTAATTTTAAGTTTATTTCGGCGAAATGTTCATCGTGCGTACTGCCCCGGAGTGGACAGGAATGCCGTACCCGAATCTGTGTTTACAAATAGCTACAAGTTGAGATGTCTTCAAGACCAAAGTGAATCGGTTTATTCTGGGCAAGCGTGTTCGTCCGTAGGCAAAATCCTATTTTTATTATATCACTGAGGTGACAAACAAGCTCGTGGTCCACATGATGGAAAGTGGTTACAGTGGCCTGTGCACGTGTGCAACACCAGAGGAGTCACACGCGTGTTACTAATCCTGTAAACACAGAGAGTTTCTGTGACGTCGTTGACAAAGCAGGAACAGCCTTTGATGTTTCCACTGACAGCACAAATACTCTCTAGTGAGCTCTGGCTACCCTATTCACCATTGGGAACACAACACGAAGTTATTATGGCCGCGGTATTCTGTTGGACAGAGGTACTTCCCCAGTCGGACTGCTGAATTGGACGGAAATACCGTCGTGTCCTACCTTACCTTACCGGCAGGTGAGATAGTGGTCAAACTCGAGCCTATCAATCATAGAAAAAGCAAAAAACTGAGCTTTTTAAGGCTTGCGTAATTTTTTATTCTATCCAATGAATACAAAATTTTTATTGGGTTTTAATGGTTATAAAATTAAAGTTTTTGAATGATAACTTTTTTTTTTATATAGGACACGTCAATTTTGCCTTGCCTTATAGTAAGCTGAGGGCAAAGTCTCAGGAAAGAGGGTCACCATTACATACACGTACCATATTAACAATGTGGCACTCAGCTTGCCGATTGTCATCTACGCATCGCGTGCCACCCACCGGCCCCACTAGTGCTGCGACCACAATCCCTTTTTGTGCCATCAAACCAAAATTAGACCCAGAGAGCGAGAGCTGTGCCAAAGCCTTGTACTTTAATAGAAGATGAGGTTGTCTATAGCCCTAAAATCTTGTTGAATTTCCGAAAACTTCCTAATATTAATACAAAAGATGGAAATTCTGAATACAAAAATAATGATAATTACAAATCTGTTTGAACAAAAGCTAATTACGTAAACTCTGATAATGAATTAAAATAATTAATAATCAAATATTCTTGGTTCCCTTCTGATTATGGCTGGCGCCGGGGGCTATTCATTTGGGAAATCAAAATGTACACAAGCCGGTCTAAGTTGTACCTTATATGTGTGGTGCAAGTTATAAGCGTTTGGTGTGGGGAATATTTTCACATTTATTCTAGTCGATCAACCGGTTCAATTATTGAAAATGAAGGTCGTGAAAGGTGTTAGGAACTCTTACACATTTCATGGGCATTTTGTCCTTACCAAGGACTCATAAATGATATAATGTCCTTACTAAGGATATATATTATTATGTCCTTACTAATGACAGAATGATGCAGATGGCGAGTCTTTGGCTATCTCGAAAGGAAAATTATTTGAGGAGTATCATGTAAGTGCGAATGTATTTTCTAACTAGACTTCGTTTTTTTGGGATACTGTGTTGGTAACAAATCTTGATATTTTGAAGGTCAAAGAAAGCAGCTGTGTAGCTACTATTGGCATGTGATTATATTGTTGCTAATAACATATTACAGCGTGATATTTTCTTCCCCAGTAGTAGAAAAGTCCACTAATAGAAAAAATGTCAGTGCGAATAGACACACCAATGAATATTACAAAGCAATAAAATAAATTATTAAAAATAAATAAGCTGACTGGTACTGAAAAGATCAAAACAAGTTTAATAAGTGTACGGTCCAATTACCGCACATGTTAACGCGTCAGCAGATTTGATTGCCTTATTGTAAATGATTATAAATTCAGTCGCAAACAAGTCGCGCTGTAAAACTCGTGTATTTAGCAAGCAATAAATATTTTACACTCATCAAGGATTTGTCATTTATTAATACATCAAGATCAATCAAGCCGGTTGTACGGCAGCATCAAGGCAAGCCCGTACAATAAGCACACCATACTCAATCATTTTCATTCAAATAATTTACATTATGTACCCAAGAACACTTAGGTGGTGAATACCTTACTTATTTGAAACATCAATCATTGAAATTCGTGAAGTGGTACAGAAGATATGTGATGATAAAGAATTTTACAAGATTACATACATACATACACGATACTCGCGATATCCTTCTATTATTAAATATTTAGACCATCTACCAATTTTTTAAATCCCGCTATCTCTTATATTTTAAACCACGCAATAAACTCACACAGGGGCGTTAGTATTATAAAATTCATGAAAATTTGAGTTGCTGGGCTTTAAGCTGGAACTGGGCTACCGTGGGCATAGGTAGAGCGTGGGCAACATAATTATACCTTCAAAATAATCTTATAATCTCCGGATTCTTTTGCCCAACAGATTTTAATTCTAAAATGGACTTGCGGTTATATTGGAAGCGAATTACAAGCTTAAGATATAAATAATAAAATAAAATAAAAAAACGGGTTGCATTCTGGGAGTGCCGACAGAAGTGAAAACTTTTTCTTTCTTTTTTTCTTCGTTATATTCAGAGAAAAAGATAAAAAAACATACCATACCCATCCATACCTATAATACAGCGCCAATTATAGAACCTATCACTAATTTTCTGCTAATTTTCTATCAGAAGAAATTAATAAATTACAAAAAGATAAAATAATCACAAAAAGTAATAAATTACAAAAAGAAAAAATAATCACAAAAAGTGTCAGAAGGCCAGGTTTGAACCCAATACTATCTGAAACCATAAGGACTTACAGTCGAAGCGTTTACGGCTATGCTGCGAAGCTATTTATCGTATATTGCAAAATCGACAGTCTATAGCTAATATTGTATGACGTCAGTCTTCGGTTACGGTCCAAAGGTCAAGCGATCCTGACGCGAGTTTAACAATTTTTACCATCCAACGCCGCTAAAGAAGTTTTCACTTCAAAAATAAAAAATATTTATTTCAGGCATTGCCCATAAATGTTAGTAACAAAAGAGCTTATGAACTATTTTAGTAAAACTGAAATTATAAAAGCAGAGTGTATTTTAACTAACATGGACATAGTGTTAAAGTGTGTGTGTGTCTTTGGCAAGATGAGCTTGTGTCCAATGCTGAATAATAGCACTGTACACATGAAGCCTTGCCGCAGCTCACTGCAGGAGGCTGTTGGGTCTGCTCCGTACACGATCGATCAGAGATGCAATCCGTTTTCTTGCGATGGCTGCAAAGCTATCAACGCCAGCCTCTGCGAACATCCCTGACACGCTACAAAAGCTACGCAGCCCCATCAGCATCTTAAAGGCATTGTTATATTGAGTGAGCAGGCCCCGTACGCCCCCTGGGTGTAGCTGTTAGGCTGTTATAATAGCCAGGTCAGTGTTTAGATGGGTAACCATTATTAATATATCGAATGGAATCCTTCACCAGTATACGGGTTTACATCTTCCTAAGGTCCTGGATCCTTTAAGCGGGGTGTGAACAAGCATCTGATGTGGCCGTCAAGCTGAGGGCCACTATTGTAACATTACCTTTAGCTCACCATCAGGAGACGTGAAGTACTTTTTTTTTTTGTATAGGACACGTTTATTTGACTTCACCACGCCTGATGGTAAGCTGAGGGTAAAGTCTTAGTAAAGAGGGTAACCATTACATACACGTACCATATTAACAATGGTGGCGTTCAGCTTGACGGCCTTATCAAAAGAGGATTGTCGTCTGCGCACCGCGTGACACCCACCGGCCCCACTAGTGCTGTGACCACACTCCTCCTGCCCGGCTGCACTTGCTGACCCCTCAACGCAATCCAACCGAGATTGGATTATTATGGAGTACCCACCCGGCCGAAATTTGTGACAAATTTGTGCTCACAAATTTCTACCATCAATTTGACGTGTCTTACCTATTTGAAAAAGTTGAAAACCTTTCGTACATCGGAGAGCACGTTGTGAAGTGGTTACAACGAGAATATCGAAGTTACAATCACACAAACAATGTAACAATGGTGGACGGCCTCATGAGATGCTTTACCACGCTTAAAGGACCCGGCACTGTAGGATTTCGGGCCTTTGAGTTCGTATTTAAAATACTAGATCTTCTTCATCCTAGCGTTAATCCCAGTCGCATCCGCAGCTTTTCAACTTGGAGCCAGACTCTGCTTTTTTACCAGTCTAATTGCGGATTTGGCTAAACTTCGATATTTTTCGTGAAGCGACGGCCATATGACCTCCACAACCCAAAAGCGATATCGAAGCATTGCAGCTAGATCAGTTGTTGGATTTTTGAGGGCTCCAACTACCCGTAACGACTGCTGCAATAACAATAGATGTTTGTATGGCAACCGGGACCGACGGCTTAACGTGCTCTCCGAGGCACGACCAGACCAATGCTCTGGTTATACCCGCATTCATGCATACAAATATTTGCTGCGCCACGGAGACTGTCAATGTGTTTATAATGCGAGATATTCAATTCAAATTCAAATTTGTTTGGAATTGTCATTATATTTTACCCGACTGCGCCAGGAGGGTTATGTTTTTCGAGAGTATGTAGGTATTTATGTATATTAAATTCTCGTGTCACAGTTTTCGTTCCCAAACTCCTCCGAAACTGCTCGACCGATTTTCATGAAATTTTGTGGGCATATCGGGTAGGTCTGAGAATCGGCCAACATCTATTTTTCATAACCCCGATTCGCGATAACCGACATCCACGCGGGCGGAGCCGCGGGCGACAGCTAGTATATGTATAATTGTTTGGCACGCTCTGCATCCTGAACAGCTCGATTGATTTTAGCTTGACAGGTGTCGTTAGATTCGTATTTACTGTGAAAGTAACACTGGGTATATCATAACAAAATGGAAGATATTAGTAAAAAAAAATCACTCAGATTTATTATATAAATTTTAATAACTAAAAGTAAAAAATAAAATAATTTATTAAAATTAAAAATCCAGACTGATGAAACGCGGTACCCATTTGCAAATCTCAAACCCGATGAAAATTAATGGGTACCGCCTGCTATAAAGCTTGTTTCGATCTTTTCAGCATCACTCGGGTTTATATGCTTGATATTTTTTTTCACCTACCGTGCAGTGCGTGACATGGCAACTACTGAGAAACACTGCCAGAAAACTCAGCAGGGAAGCTTTTTAAACAAAAAAAAGTACAATAATTTTCTTATGTTGACTTAGAGCGACATAATACCAGGCATTTTTGTCATTCAAATAGTCTTTAGGCCTAAGTACGGTTCACAATTTGGCCTTAACAATAATGGTTTTACATTAACTAATTTTTTTTATTCAAATAGTTATAATTTGAATCATTTTTAAACATAAATCGTTAGTGCTGAGCCACAGATATAGAATAATGTAGATACCGCACTTGAATAAATTAAGTTGGACACTTGTGTATACCAGTTTTCTTATACAAGATTAGATTTATTTATATAACAGGCTGATGACCGTGTCTTCGCCCGCGTTGTGTTTTGATTCTATTCCCCAAACCTATGGGAATTTATTCTCGGAATTAAAAGCTATTGTGTTATTCCAGACTGTGATCGCACCCTGTTCCAAATTCCAGCCAGTCGTTAAGCGTGATTGCTATAAACATTTTCACAAACTTTCAAATTTTAAAATATGAGTAGAATTTAGGATTTGTTTTAAATTCCATTTTATATATCAATCTTATGTGTATTCAAAAATGTATGGACCAGTCTCTCATATACCAGATTCATTATACCTACAAGTTTTGCGCACCAAAACCCCAGACTAAAGTAATAACATAGACGGAACACACGGAAGCCGCCTAAAGTAAAGGCTCATTTAGACGAGAGTTTCTCGCCTGCAAGATACTATTATCCAAACGACAGAAAAAAGTCGGTTCGTCTAAACATTCGCAAGAACAATTGCCACTAGCTCGTCCATGCTGGCAAGAATATCCTTGCAATTGAATAATAGTTATGGTAGGGTGATTATTGCTAGTGATTATGGCGTACGATTTATTGAACCGAAACGTGTAAGAAATTTTCCCCGTCTATATGACGTTTAATACTAAAGGACTCGTGAGTGCATACAAAGAGTCCTTTTAGTTTGAGACTAGAACTTTTGTAGTATCTAGTCTGCTCTACGTCTGTGTCCAACATTACGAGCCGCTGTATCTGACATTATACACAACATCAAACGTTAATTTTTTTTGCCTCGAAGCCATTTATTGTTTCATAAGCGGCAAAAAAAATTACACAGAAATTTTTAAACTTTGATCTAAAATTTGAGACATTAAAAAAAGAAAATAATAATTGAATACCTAAACGGCGTGTCAAAACAGAGTATTTTGTTGCTTTGTGTAATTTGAAAAATTAAGTTTAATTTTTATATCCAATTAGTTTAAAAGAATGGAAAAATTGATTTTGTTTTTTACCCGACTGCCAAAAAGGATTATATTGAATTATGTAAGTATGTATGTTTGTAATATTCTTTATTACCTCATATCTTGTGAACCACTGTACGGATTTCAATGATTAATGTCTTAAATGCAAGGTATTTAATTATATATATGGTCGCCCAAGTGTCCGTGAGTACATAAAAAGTAAAAAAAATGTTCATTCAAATTTGTCGAATACTAGCATTTGCCCGCGGCTCCACCCGCGTGGATGTAACCGTTCGCGCGCTGGACCGATTTTGTTCAAACTTCACATAAACTATCTACCAAATAGTACCAACAAAGCTTAAACATTTGGTTTGGATTGGTGAGCCTGTTCTTGAGTTATAAAATTACAACGAAAAGTGGCATTGATTTTTATATAGATAAAGTATCAAAATGAAGAGATTTAGAAGACGATTACAAAAATATTTATATGTTATAACTAAAGAGTATTTAAAAAAAAAGACTGGTTGCACTCCGGGAGTGCCGGTAGAAGTGAAAACTTTTTCTTTCTTACCATGCCATACCTATAATATAGCGCCAATCATAGAACCTATCACTAATTTTCTGTCAGAAGAAAATAATGAATTACAAAAAGAAAAAGAATCACAAAAAGTATCAGAAGCCCAGGTTCGAACCCGGTACTATCTGAAACCATAAGGACTTACAGTCGAAGCGATTACCACTAAGCTACGAAGCTTCTTAGCGTACCTAACAAAATAAACAATCTATTGCTAATGTTGTATGACGTCAGACGTCGGTTACGGTTCAAAGGTCAAGTGATCCTGACGCTAGTTAAACACTATTTACCCATCCAACGCCGCTAAAGAAGTTTTCACTTCAATAAAAAACCCGACTGATGCTAAAAAGATCGAAACAAGCTTTATAGCAGGCGGTATCCATTTGCAAATCGCAAGCCAGAACGACTATCGATGTTGCTGCACAGCAATTTGTAGCTTTACCGTAAAGAGCGAGCCTTTTGGCGTCAAGCAGGCGCTTTGTCATGGGCTGTATGCTTACTGTCGGATAGAGGACAGCCTCCCTTTGTCACCTTTTACAATACACACGAGAAGAGATGTGGTGACTATATTTCTACAGAATACCGCGGCCATAATAACCTCGTGTTGTGTTCCCGGCGGTGAGTAGGGTAGCCAGAGCTCACTGGAGAGGTTTTGTGCTGTCAGTGGGAAGACCAAAGGCTATTCCTGCTTTGTCTTCTACACTGACGGCACAGAAACTCTTTGCGTTTACAGGGTCGGTAGTACGAGTGTGACTCCCCTGGTGTTGCACACGTCCATAGGCCACGGTAACCACTGACCAGCAGGTACACCGTGTTCTTGTCTGCTACCTCAGTGGTATTAAAAAAACAACCCGCTAAAAAGTAGTCTAAATAATTGTAAAATACAAATTTAAGTTTCTCCATTTTAAGAGTAACTTTGTGAAGGGCTCTTCACTTCATCTTAAAGACAGTTCTTGAGTAAAGAATCTTGAAAGCCTAGTGGGAGTTAGTGAAATTATATAATTTTGCATTCATATTTCTATAAGGAGTTCTTTATGAAGTGAAAACTTCTTTAGCAGCATTGGATGGGTAAAAATTGTTAAACTCGCGCGTCAGGATCACTTGACCTTTGACCCGTAACCGACGACTTTGTAGGATGACATGACGTCATACAACATTCCTAGCTACAGAGTGTTTATTTTGCTAGGTACGCTAAGAAGATTCGTAGCTTAGCGGTAAAAGCTTCGACTGTAAGTCCTTATGGTTTCAGATAGTACCGGGTTCGAACCTGGGCTTCTGATACTTTTTGTGATTACTTTTTCTTCTTTTTTGTCATTTATTAGTTTTTGTGATATTTTTTTCTGTTTGTAATTTATTTATTTTTTCTGACAAATCTTTAGTGATAGGTTATATGATTGGCGCTATATTATAGGTATGGTATGGTATGGTATGGTATCTTCTTTTTATCTTTTTCTCTGTATATAACGAAGAAAGAAACAAAAAGAAAAAGTTTTCACTTCTGCCGGGAAAGACGGAAAAGACGGAAAAGGGAAAAGACGGGTTGCACTCTGGGAGTGCCGGCAGAAGTGAAAACATTTTCTTTTTGTTTCTTCGTTAGATACATAGAAAAAGATAAAAAAGAACATACCATATGGTATGGTATGTTCTTTTTTCTTTTTCTTTTTTCTATTTTTAATTTAATTTAATATAGCGCTATTTATAGAACCTATTACTTATTTTCTGCTAATTTTCTGTCAGAAGAAATAAATGAATTATAAAAGAAAAAATAATCACAAAAAATATTAAATTACAAAAAGAAAAAAATATCATAAAGAGTAATAAATTACAAAAAGAAAAATTAATCACCAAAAGTAAAAAATTATAATAAGAAAAAACAATCACAAAAAATCCCTGAAGGCCAGGTGGTTTGAACCCGATACTATCTGAAACTATAAGGACTTACAGTCGACGTGCTTACCGTTTAAGCTACGAAGCTGTCTGTCTTGTATGTGTCTTGTCTAAGTATTGTCTGTCGAAGTAGTAGTAATTCGAAGGTGTGTGTTGTCTAAATTGTCTGTCGAAGCAATGACTTGTCGATCTATGTGTTTTCGAAGTTCGCTACATGTCGAAGTATTGTACTGTCGAAATTCAGTCCGTAAGTGTTAGTGCTGAGATTAGTGATTTCTTTTTATTACCCTCATTTTGCTTATTTTTTATATTTTGATAATCATAGTACAAGGAAGAGAAAATAATTTAATTTAGTTTAAAAATAATTTAGATCTATTTAAGTTCTGAAAATTTAGCAAGCTGTTATTGTAACTTTACATATAAAGTAGATGAAAATTTTAGGCCAAAATGTAATGAACTGAGATATGGTTCAAAAAAATTGTCTTATTTTTCTATTTTAAAAAATACAAAAAAGCTGCTAAATTCTCAATCTTCGAGCGGAGATAATTAAAAAAAAAAGCGTTTAGGTACAGTGACAATTTAATTAATCGATTACAAAATTACAATTATAAAAAAGTTTTGCATTTAGCAGGCAATTCACTCACGCTATTTAAATGAACTATAATGTATTTTTTTTGCAGTATAATTTAACAACGTTAATATTATCTAATATGACAAGTCAAATTAATCACAAGAAAAAATAATCACAAAACGTGTCAGAAGCCCAGGCCCCCGATTCTGCTAAGTTATGTTATGTATAAAGACGATGACGGTTTTTTTTTTTTTTTTTTACGTGCTGGAAATCCCCACGGATACCCACCCCTCCGGAGCCGAAGGGGTAGGTTATGTCGGACTCGAACCGACTAAACCGCACGCCGTCTGTGGGTCGATGTGCTAGGCCGGAGGTGAGGTTGTCTTTTGACATATCTCTCGCACCCCGGCTGACCCAGGGCCATTCCTCTCGGTCTGGCCCTCCTCGGGAGGGGGGACCACGCGGTCCCCGACTCGCCCCCGGTAGGGGGGGGGGGGGGGCGCGCATCGTCCTACGATGCGCGCCGCCGCCGTGGCCTGCTTCTGCTAGGGTGACGAGCGGCTCCACCCGTCACCCTCAGGCCCGCGCTCATGGGGGGCGGAGGTCGGTTTGCGCCCTCCGACGCCCGAGCCGCCTTCGAACGCGGCCAGCGATGTCCGCGAGTCTTTCTCGCTCGCTGCGCCGCGCCCGCTCTGCTGTCTCCTTCACGAGCATGACCTGCTCGCAGAAGGAGGCGCTGGCCGCCCACGCATCCGCGCAGCGGACCATCGCCGCGAGCAGGGTGGAGAGCGTGAGCACTCTCACCCCCAGGGCCGTCACAAGCTCCCGCCTCGGCGCTTCAAACGCTGGACACTCGGTGAGCGTGTGCAGCCCCGAGTCCACGCTCGCGTCGCAGTGATGGCACTCGGGCGTTGGCTCTATGCTGCAGGTACCGCCCGAAGTTACCGTGTCCGGTAATGACCTGCGTCTGACGGTACGAGAGGCCACCGTGTGGCCTCTCTAGCCACTCCCCCATGATGGGTCTTACCGCCGCAATCACGGCGTGCCCAGACGATGACGGTAACGAGTCCATAGCGATAGCACTGTCATAGACATAGGTTCGAACCCGGTACTATCTGAAACCGTAAGGACTTACAGTTGAAGCGACTACCACTAAGCTACGAAGCTTCTTGGCGTACCTAACAAAATAAATAATCTGTAGCTAATGTTGCATGACGTCAGTCGTCGGTTATGGTTCAAAGGTCAAGTGATCCTGACGCGAGTTAAAATGTATATGCCAAGCATAAACTTAATATACACAATATACAAATCCAATTTTTTTAATACCACTTAGGTGGCAGACAAGCACACGGCCCACTTGATGGAAAGAGGTAAACGTGTTGTACACCTATTTATAAATATAATCTATACTAATATTATTAATGGGAAAGGGTGTGTGTGTGTCTATTTGTATTTTTTTCATGCCTGAACCGATTTTGATGAAATTTGGTATAGGGGTAGATTAGATCTTGGGAAAGGACATAGGCTATGTTTGGTCGCGTATGACATCCACGCAAATATAAATAAACTCACTGATTAATGACGAAATCCCAGAAACTAAAACTCCTACAAATTAGAAATTTATAGGACATGTAGACGTCCGCTGAGAACGGATTTGAAACTCCGCTGAAACTCCATCCCTAAGAGCGATATCTGACATCTGATATCGGAGGAAGAATGTATGACCGGCCGATATCGGTTATCGGAGCCAACACCACTGTTTTGGTGCAATATTGGATCACAAAGAGGCTAAAACAGCGACCGGTCTTTCGAATAAGGTCGAAAATTGCTTGCAGTTTTTTTCTATTTCTTTCATCCCTAGCATCCCTAACTAGTCTGCGCTTTCGAGCAAATGGCCATATCGGGCCGATTTTATGCCATTTAGTTGAAACCACACTTAGGGATGCTAGGGATGAAAAAAAACAAAAAAGGGCTCCGATACGCACGAGACGCTGTAACTCACTCCACGCGTGCGAAATCGCGGACGCCCGCTAGTAAGTACAATATACTATATTTTTTCTCATATAGTTTAATAAGTTAAGTATACGCGGCTCTTGAAGTCACAATACTCATAATAAGAGAAATAATAAAGAACTGTAATACATTCGTATGGACAGCAAAAAAAGACAAAAAATATTGCATTTTTTTTAATCCTATGTAGGACGCCTAGCCCAGTCGACTTGAATCTAGACTTATATTCCATAAACGATTTATGATAGGAGCCCAGTCGAACAGAGTGGGGTTGGGAGTACGAGAGCCAAAAAAGACCAGGATATACTTAGGTCCTTTCTGAAGCAAGACGAAAATGATAAATATCGAGTGCACGCGATAAATTTGGAAATCCAAAACGAATGGTTGACAATGGGAGAGTTCTGCATACCGATGGCTTTAAAGTGGCGCACCTTGATGTATGAGTGGTCGCCGGCCCTGTTAAAATTCTATCTTAACGCCTTTCAGATGACCCTTCCAGACCAGAGTAATCTGGTAAGGTGGGGGAAGGCCACAGAAAAACAATGTTATACGTGTGGTGAGGCAATAGGGACGGCTAGGCACATATTAGTAGGATGTAGGGTGCTTCTTGATAGAGGCCAATACTCACGCCGCCACGATAAGGTGCTTTTCATCATACGCGAAGCAATGAGTCTGGCAGTAGCTAGAGCCCAAAAAGGATTGACTACTAACAGACGTCATATCAACTTTGTGTCTGAAGGTTCATCCATAAAATCCAGGAACAAACCTTATTCAATCTTAGATACTGCCCCAGATTGGACTCTCCTAATCGACACGTATGAAAAGCACTATAAAATTCCGGAGGATGTTGGGGTTTCGTCATCTAGACCGGACATATTTCTCTACTCAAAAACGACTAAATATGTGGTCCTTGTGGAACTTACTGTACCGTGGGAAACAAATATACCGAAGGACCACACACTTAAGAAAAATAAATACTATGATCTCACAAACGAATTAATCAAAAACGGTTACGTGGTTAATTTGTATGCAGTAGAAGTGGGAGCGAGAGGTATACCAGCTAAATCTCTCTATAACCTACTTAAAGATCTAGGCCTATCGAGAGCTACAATAAGCTCATTACTAGGACGAATGTCTAAAGCGGCACTAGTAGGTTCGTATCAAATTTGGTTAGGCAGGGAGGGGAACTTGGGTAGTGAAGGTGAGTGTTGATGTACATCAACAAAAGGGGCCCCTTCTAAACCTACACTTGGGTCGCAAGTCCCAGGCACTGTCCCG
Source organism: Eilema caniola (assembly GCA_949126895.1). Lineage (NCBI taxonomy): Eukaryota > Metazoa > Arthropoda > Insecta > Lepidoptera > Erebidae > Eilema > Eilema caniola. Next base: position 1,859,199 of record OX421487.1, read on the forward strand.
AGTTCCCAACTCAGCAACGCGATGGACCCGGCACCCGCACGGAGAATCCATGGATTGCTAAGAATATCGTCTCTCTCTGGGACGGAATACAGATTGGTGAAATGTGGGTGTTAATTCACCTCTGCCTAACTCTCCGGGGATAAAGGCGTGATTATATGTATATGCTGTACCTACATTGGATAAGAATTTTTTCTGTAAATTTTTGTCTATCGACTGCTAACTATTATCCTATAAAATAAGTAATAAATTACATATCTATGTGGCACGGTATACGTGGGCACCACCCAAAGAATCATCAAGACCCGCCTGTCGGAACATGAACGTAATTGCCGCCTCTGCCACTTCGACAAGTCAGCGGTTGCAGAACACGCCCAAGAGGATGGGAATCATACCATCGAATTTCAGAACACGAAAGTTCTAGCTACCACAACACATTTTTTCCCACGTATACTTCGAGAAGCCATCGAAATATTCAAGCATCCCAACAACTTCAACCGAAAAAACGAAGGATTTCAGCTCCAAAAAGATTGGTACCCAGCACTGAGAGCCACTCGGTATCACAGTGCAAACAACCAATCAGGATCGAGTACGTCCGCGACACAGCGCTCGACCAATCAGAATCGAGTGAGTCGATTCCCCGACCGTGCCTATAAATACGGCCGTGATTCAAGGCTCCGCGTCAGTCGCACGTCAGCCGCCGGCGAGGCAAGGTCTCCGAAGTTGTCGTCGCCCGGCCTTGCGCCACTGAAGATGTCGACTGCAGTTATCGACGAAACGTCTGGAACGCAAGTTTCACATCGACCACGGCCAATCAGCCCGGAAGCAGTATATTCGACATGCAACGCCGGCCGTGAAAGCCTAAAGACTTAAAAACTAAACATGTTACAAATATTTTCATTGCACTAATTAAAACATTACTCACATACACAAAAGGCAAAGGACATATCGTCGGTAACTTTCTGGTTACGGAGTCGGCCTAGCGATCGAGAGGTACCGGGTTCGAATCCTGGCCATTACACTACCGACGTGACTCTTAAACACAAGCAATTTACTTTAGTTGGAGGGGTTAGAGGGAACATTAGTAATGTTGATGACATCGGTTGCCAATATTCTTCGTAAAAAAAAAATATGATTCTCGTAGATTTTAATATCTGTTTTCAATGTCTGACATAACCATAAAATTTTGTGTTTTTTTTTGCTGATTGTACTCGACATCGCGCCAACATCTTTCCACTGTATTACATATAGCGTAATCTACACAAGTCCCTTAGTTTGCCAATATAAAACTATTCAAATATAGCGAGCCTACACTACAGGGACAGACAGAGAGAGTTAAGCGCCCAAATTAACTGGTAAATATTAGATTTTTTTATATGCCTGAGTGCTTGTGCTAACTTTTTTGATGTTTTTTTAGCGGCGTTGGATGGGTAAGTTAAGAAGATGGGTAAGTTAGGATCACTTGACCATTGAACCGTAACCGACGACTGACGTCATACAACATTAGCTACAGATTGTTTATTTTGTTAGGTACGGTAAGAAGCTTAGCGGTAAGCGCTTCGACTGTAAGTCCTTATGGTTTCAGATAGTACCGGGTTCGAACCTGGGCTTTTGACACTTTTTGTGATTATTCTTTCTTTTTGTAATTTTTTACGTTTTGTGATTACTTTTTCTTTTTGTAATTCATTAATTTCTTCTGACAGAAAATTAGTTGTAGGTTCTATGATTGGCGCTATATTATAGGTATGTCTGTATATAACGAAGAAAGAAAGAAAGAAAAAAGTTTTCACTTCTGCCGGCACTCCCGGAGTGCAACCCGTCTTTTTTTTTATATGCTTGAGTGCTTGTGGTTATCTTTTTGTTTTTTTTTTTATATAGGCACTTCGATTTGATTTCACCTCGCCTGACGGTAAGCTGAAGGCAAAGTCTCAGGAAAAAGGGCCACCATTATATATATGTGCCATGTTAACAATGGTGGCACTCAGCTTGACGTAGCATAGCTCTTACCATAGCTCGTTGCGCATCCTTGAGCTTATGACCAATATTTTGCGATCACGTCTCCGTGCCATAAGTCATCACTCATCACTGGCCAATCCTTACCATACCAAAAAATTACAAAAGTATTTAAAAGACTGGTTGCTTAACAAATGTTTTTATTATAGAGTGGAAAGATTTGTATTTTTGTATGTTTGTAATGAATAAACTCAAAAACGACTGTGCTGATTTCAAAAATTCTTTCACCATTGGAAAGCTACATTCACCCTGAGTAAAATAGGCTATATTGGATTTCCACGCGATCGCTAGTACAGTTTAAAGAGTATGTTTACCGATAAGTCTTATATCTTTAAACGAGATTTGTTATTTGAGATTGTTTATTTGTGTATATACCTATATGTATAAATATTTAATTGGAATCTCGGAAACGGCTCCAACGATTTTCATGAAACTTAATATACAGGGGGTTTCGAGGACGATACATCGATCTAGCTAGGATTCATTTTTAGAAAATGTAATTTTATTTGAAAATAAATAAATATAAATATGACTCTTCCTGACATCTATTGGCGATGTGAGCAACTAACTGCTTTAACGACAACAACACTAAAGCTGCCAACAGATGGCGTTGTTACAATAAAAATACCGAGCGAACCTCGGTTATCCAGGTACATACATACATACATACATATAATCACGCCTTTATCCCCGGAGGGTTAGGCAGAGGTGGATTAACACCCACATTTCACCAATCTGTATTCGGTCCCACGTAATAGGGGGTGAGCCTATTGCCGTATTCCGGGCAGCTGAGTCTGGGCTACATATCTGTCTGATGTTAAAGTTAGCCCTATCCCTTAGTCGCCTTGTACGACACCACATGGGAAGAGAAGGGGTGGCCCAAATTCTACTCTACCGGGAACCACGCGGCGGTTCAGGTACTGTGTTATTAGGGTGGTTTAATATTCCTTTTGACTTCGTATTCATCAGAACATTATGTACAGTCAGTATCATTAAAATGTTGCTAAAAAAAGTAGTCAAAATAATCCAGATATCAAAATTCCAATTTTACATTGGTTATTAGAGTACTCAAATAGTTGTAAGTATTCAAAGTGGTCCCAGTATCTTAACAATCGGTCTTCCTGAATTATTTCAGTTAGTAGAGTATTGACATTCATATACACAATCACGCCGGTCGATGGTTTTTTTTTTACGTAATCCCCACGGATGTTGCGTCGGACTCGAACCGACTAAACCGCACGTCGTCTGTGGGTCGATGTGCTACGAAATCACGCCGGTCGATGGTATCGAGACCAGTATAATTTCAAAAAATCTAGACATTCATACTTTTCTCACTAATGCGAGTTGATAGTTCATGGCTTATGCAACTGTCAACTATAAAAAAGACGGGTTGCACTCTGTTAGTGCCGGCAGAAGTGAAAACATTTTCTTTTTTTCTTTCTTCGTTATATACATAGAAAAAGATAAAACAGAACATACCATACCATACCTATAATATAGCGCTAATCATGGAACCTATCACTTATTTTCTGCAAATTTTCTGTCAGAAGAAATTAATAAAATAAGAAAAGAAAAAATAATCACAAAAAATAATAAATTACAGAAAAAAATAATCATAAAAAGAAATAAATTATAATAAGAAAAAACAATCACAAAAAATCCCTGAAGGCCAGGTGGTTTGAACCCGATACTATCTGAAACTATAAGGACTTACAGTCGAAGTGCTTACCGTTTAAGCTACGACGCTATCTATTGTAAATTGCAAAATAGATAATCTGTACCCATCTTGTATGACGTCAGTCGTCGGTTACGGTTCAAAGGTCAAATAATCCTGACGCTTCCTTAACATTTTACACCCATCCAACGCCGCTAAAGAAGTTTTCACTTCAAAAATACAAAAGACATTGTCAATTATCACATTTTGTATTTCCTTCTTGAAAAAAAAATGCATAGACCCCTCCTTATGTCCAGCTGAAGCTATATTGTAATAGAAAAAATATATATTATTATATAAGTGCCCATAGATGACCTGTTCTTTAAGGTCATTTTTTTAAATTTTGATATTCTATGCTTGCTATTTAATTTTGATATTTAAATTGCGTTTTTAATTTTTTTTATTGTCAACGTTTCAGTATCAGAGTAGATAATAAGATTAATTATATTAGTAGGAAGTAAAAAGAAATGAGCGATGTCATTCAAATGAAATAAACTCATTCATTTTTTTCAAATAAACTCATTTTTAAAACAGATCGCCGTGTTCGAACATCACTCGCTCCCGACTTGACGGCTTGAAGAATGAACGGAATGATTTGAGTGAAATATGATGTCGTCTAACTGTTTCTGAGTGAACTATATAAAAGGTACTTAGTCTGTCATCTTGTATAATAAAAAGACTTTTACTTTGTCGACTTCTGTCTTTCTTTTACAAGATTTCATTTATGTAATTGGAAATGTTTGTATGTTTTAAATACACTTTTGGTTACAAAAAGAGGAGAAATTGTTAATCCGCGAGGCGTTACACTCTTTACTATACTAAACATGTATTATACATATAAGCCTTCCTCGTGAATCACTCTATCTATTTAAAAAACCGCATCAAAATCCTTTGCGTAGTTTTAAAGATTTAAGCATACAAAGGGATATAGGGACAGAGAAAGCGACTTTGTTTTATACTATGTAGTGATGATAATTTTAATTAATTGTGTGTAATGCATGTTTAATTATTCATGTATACTGTTGCATGCCGCCAGGCCAAATGTAGTGATACTTAGTAAGAAATAACTTTGTACCAAACCTCTACCTGCATTTTTGCAATATAAATAAATTACAAAAATATTTTGTTCAGTTTCATTAATACCAAATTTCTTTTTTAAATTCAGACACGAGTACTTTAATAAATAAATTAATATCTTACAACATTTCACACAACGCTATCTAGACCAATGGTAAGCATAGCTTAACTAGCTTGTGTTATGGAATCTAGAATGCGGATAAACATACTTAGATACATTTCTTTTTGTAAATACATACATATTATACATAGAAACACCCAGACCAATGCAAATATACATATTCATGCATACAAATATTTGCACTGAGCGGGGATCGAACCCGCGCCTCCTGCGTAGCGGCCGCGTCACTACCGCCACGCCACGGAAGCTATAGCTATAGACACACATGTTTGTTAAAAATTAGTATAACTTGTTTTTTTAATCTTTATTTGTTTAGGAGCCTTTTAACCTAAATAATCATCGAACACCGTACCCAGCTTACAAAAATCACATTCTTTATTGTTACTGTTCTGAATTAATTGATAGAAAAATATGAGTATTGAAAAGTTTTTGTTGTGGTATTGAAATCAAAAATTTAAATGTAATTTATTCAATGTAGATCTCCAGATTCAAAATATTTTTTTTGTTACCAATGGAATTTTAATTTTTTTTTTCGCATCCGTTGCTGCCTTCGTGTCCGTGACATGGTAGATAAAATGCAACAGAGTCGCCTTCGCTAGTGTGGCCACATCTTGTAGCAACAGCCAGGCTACGTGGGTAACAAATGCCTGGCAATGGCGACCCCGCCGGGTCCAGGTAGAAGGGATAGGCCTAAAAAGTCCTGTTTAATGAAAACACTTGTACTATTTCACATTACATATCATATCATAGAGTATGTCTAATTGACATCTGATACCCAAAAAACATGTATCAACCTTTGATAATGCCGTAAGGCGAAACCGGTCAGGAATTTAATAAATATGTAATGTGGAATAGTACAAGTGTTTTCATTGCAGATGTGTAGCAAGTTCCACCAAGTGCCATCAATCAACAGTATAAGCAGTCTAAAAAGTCCTGGCTTGACGTTGTGCAAGGTGACATGCGTGCAAACGGTCTCACTACCACGTACGCCCAAGATCTTGCGAAGTGGAGGAGGAAGAGTCGGAAGGCGAACCCTGAGTTCCGAGGGCATCTCGGCCTCGGATACAATCAGGACAACGTCTAAATATCGATGAAGGAATTTTAAATTTTGTACGTATATTTATCAGTGTAGTGACAGAGAACGAATACAAGTATCACCACCCTATCTCATCCGAAGGGTGCCGTAAGAGACGACTGACGGAAACATACGCAGACGATATCACTGCGAGAGAAGGAACACTCGAAATAAAGCCCTGTACCAACCCGTCTGGCCAGCGTGGACACTGTAGGCCAGAGTGTCCCAACATTGGGAGAGGCCTATGTCCAGCAGTGAACAACGATAAGCTAATTGATCGATGCACAGTCAGCAACAGATCGATCTTGATGAACAAAGTACTCAAAAAAAAAAGACGTGTGGCACGCGGGGACTGCCGCGGTAAAGCTATTGCATAGCATTTTGTATCAACTTATGCAATTATGATAATATGCCCTTTGACGTGCATTAGTTTTTTTTTTCTTTTTAGCTCTTTACGCTTTTCATCTCTATAAAACGAAAATATCTAGGTATAAATAATAGGTATAAATAATTAGGTATAAATAGTGTAATGACACACCAAAACAAAATTATTCATTTAAAAAAAAAATAACGATATTAAGAAGTTATTATCGACAAATTTTACAAGTACAGCTATTCACTGTTGTACATAAATACCTATACACCTATATACTTTCTCATAAACAGCTGCTTATGTATTCGTCCGATTTCGGAGCAGCTCGTCTCGATTCGTGCGAGCTTCGTAGAGTCGTACAATACGGCTAGTTGCACGCACACGAACACCGTGTCGAAGACTGCCGAAAAGAAACGAGCGTGAGGTTTTTCGTTACGGAATTTCTGGATTCGGTCCCCGCGCTCAAGGCCCTCGATAGAAGCTATGCAATAGCTTAAAATTATCTTAATACCTTTGTTTTCCCCTCTTCCTGGTGACTGAATGTTACGATTTTTGGTACACACCTTTAGTTCGGACAGTTATACATTTTTAAATTCATAAAACCGTTTGATTTGCTCTTAATACGGAGTTTTGAGATAATTTTGAGACTTTGCGGTAAAGATATTACTGACGCTGACTGTACCTAGTGTTTTTTTTTACTTTTTTTTTATTTTTTACGTGCGGGAAATCCCCACGGATACCCCCCCCCCCCTTCGGAGCCGAAGGGGGAGGTTATGTCGGACTCGAACCGACTAAATCGCACGCCGTCTGTGGGTCGATGTGCTAGGCCGGAGGTGAAGTTGTCTTTTGACATATCCCTCGCACCCCGGTTGACCCAGGGCCATTCCTCTCGGTCTGGCATTCCTCGGGAGGGGGGACCACGCGGTTCCCAAACTGTACCTAGTGTATCTATTTAAGAGCGGTCTGTTATTTCTAGATTTGGCTTTTACAAGAATGACTGCTGTTAATATCCCAAAACTTTATTTATAGTGCACAAATCCCCGGAATCCTTAGAAACCCCCTCCCATCCCCGTCGTCGCGGGGGTGGTGAAATACTGCCAAGGAAGCAACATCTCTACGCAACTGCTCGAAGGTGCTCGTGACCTTAGGATTTGAATGAAATCCGATGAATGATTAGAAAAATTAGCATACAAAATGCTTTTAAATTTCATACAATGTATGGTATTTTGACATTTGTAACGTTTAGTAAATCAAATCAAAATCATTTATTGCTGACCAAAGGTATTATAATAGTATTTAGTATATTTAGAAGTCCTCTTCGGCCTACCTTGTTGGCATGCAAGAATACATTGTGGGATCTCGATAAATGAAAGAGACAATAATAATATTTATTATCAAAGAAAATTCAGGAGATACATGTCAATAATAATATAATGATGTCAAGAAAAATTAGTAAGTCGTGAACATAATTATGTCAATCCCATACGTACGTTTGATGGAATAGAAAGACGAATGTATGGGATTTGACGTATTTGACATGCGTTAACGACTGTTATAAACGTCAAATCCCATACATTCGTCATTCTATTCCATCAAACGTGACCAACGAATTGCCACTTGTTTAGAGGGGCTGATAACGAATTGTTTAGAGGGGGTGAGCCTTTTTTGGGCGGAAATTCCATAGAAATATTTTAGGATAGAACGGCCATGTGACAACTTTTTAAACAATTCCTGTCCTATGAGACAGGAACTTTCGAAACGCTTACGATACTATTAAGACTTGTTTGTAAAAACATCGTTTAAAAATCATGAATATGCCATGTTGTGCTGTTTCTAACTTTAGAATAAAAATAGAGAGATAAATGTGAATAATAATAAAACTTTTTAACTAAAAATAAACCGATTAAATTTGGGGTATACTCTTTTCAATACAAAAAGAATTATGACAATCAGACTACTCTGTGAAAATGTATGAGTGGTAATGCAAACCCCGCTCAGTGTCAATATTTGTATGTATGAATATGGGTACATATTTGCATTGGTGTGGGTGTTTCTAAGTATAATATGTACCTATGCATTTACAAAAAAAAATGTATCTAAGTATGTTTATCCGCATTCTAGATATCATAATACAAGCTAGTTAAGCTATGCTTACCATGGATCTAGATAGCGTTGTGTGAAATGTTGTGGAATATTTATTTATTTATTATTTTTATTATTTATTATTTCCTACCCTTAGGGTTAGATTTTCATTTTCAAATTTATATGGGACCAACTTCGGGGTATACTCTTTCTAATAAAAAAAGAATTATCAAAATCGGACTACTCTGTTAAAAGTTATGCGTGGTCATACATAAAAAAAAATATACGCGTCGACTTGAGAATCTCCTCCGTGTTTTGTATTTCGTCGGTTGAAAATAAAAGTATTTGTTATCTCTCGTGAGTATTTATTTACAGTGAAAAAGTCGCCACGCGCGACATGAAGGTGAGCACGGTACGCCCCCCTCGGATCGGACTCGAACCAACTAAAATGGCACTCCGTCTCAAGTCATCAGTTGCTGATGGTTTGGTAGCATATTATCCCATAGTCCCTAGCAGACCCTGGACCATTGAAGCCACCCTTGGGTGGGAGATTTTTTAAGAACATGGATTCATACCAGTCATCCCAACCTAAAAAATAACATGAAATATCATTTAACGAAATGAAAAACCAATACAAATGTATATGCAAAGTTAGAATGTGCTTAATATCATTGATGCTTACGTTTCTGCTCGGATCTCCGCGGAAAACGCACCCGCAATGGTTCTTAAACTTTTTCTTTCAACGAAAATATGGAGCGGATAGGTTAGAAGTGGTTGAAAGTAGCGGGCTCGCTTGAAATGTCGTGAAATAATGTAAGAATAGATAAAGCTGCATTAGTAGGTTCGCACTTAATTTGGTTAGGCAGAGAACTTGGGTAGTGAAGGTGATGTACATCAATAAAAGTGTCCCCTTCTAAAACTATACTTGGGTCGCAAGTCCCAGGCACTGTCCCGAGTTCCCAGCTCAGCAACGCGATAGACCCGGCACCCGCACGGAGAATCCATGGATTGCTAAGAATATCGGTCTCAATAGGGTTGATGGTTTTTCCTACTCCCAAGGGGAGAAGACATGAGTATATACACAGAAATATATAAGGATAGAACGGCCATGCGCAGTTTTCACGTGCGTGAATTTTTCACTGTAAATAAATACTCACGAGAGATAAGAAATACCTTTATTTATCCAAATATGTTTTTTTTTGATTCTACGGTAGGAAATAGAACAATATGGAATATTCACGGTATTTTTATCTATGTAATTACAAGCTATTATTTACAGTACTGAGCAAACGTTCGATAGCTCCTGTCTCATAGGGCAGGAATTGTCAAAAAAGTAGGTACTCGTTTTCCGCTTACATGGCCGTTCTTTCCTAATATACTTCTGTGTGTAATTATGTGTATAAAAGGCTAATTAAATAGGCCAACTATAGTAGAGGAAGCTCATGAAGTAAAGATAGAAGCAGACAGCGGTATGTTTGGATGAAACTATGGAATACATTTATGACTTATCTCCGTCTACTAAAGATTTTGTTGAAAAGCAGCAAATTAAAATTTATTTCGTTATCCATCGGCACCTATTTCCGAATAAAAACTTAGCCTTATGTATTAATATTTGTATATACTACTGAGGTAGCAGACAAGCACACGGTCTACATGATGGAAAGTGCTTACCCTGACTCCTTAACCACTAAGCTACCGACGTCTAGAGGTCGCAATTCGCATTTAATTTCACCAAACTTGGAACAGTCATGCAACTGATTGATTGAATGGTAGATTATAATCACCAGCCGTATGCGCCCGATTGCCGTGCGGGCAAAGTTATATGCCATCCAACTTTCGAGCTTGAGGCTGCAGCCACCTGCGGCCTAGCCAAATTGTCATTTTCATAGTCGATTTTCATCGTGCGGCAAAAATCGTGCGGATTTAGTCAGTCGTGTAAACTATATGAGTGAATACAAGTATTATAAGGAGAATTCGTAGTGGAACAAATCAGTTTGAAAATGCTATATTATAAATGAATTGCAGGTTAATTTGTCACAATGGTCTTGGTTCCTACACTCGATTTATTTCTTCTACCAAAAATATTCACTACACATCAAATATTCAATACACAAAAAGCAATCAAACACTGACAATCACCTTCAAAAAAAGAATTAAAAAAAAAAACATTTAATTTGTCTAACATTTTGAGAACCATCGTTATTCGAAGCCAAATTTCGCTTTAGCAGGAGCACCCTACGAGTGCGAGAGGGATGAAATATAGCTAAGTGGGAAAGAGAGAACGGTATTACCGCGAGCTACGCCCAATCAATGCATATAGGCTTTCGGTCTGCAGGCTAGTGTATCGCGAACGGTCTTCACCGACGGTACTGTGTTGCCTTTCAAACAAAAAAAATAATAATATAACAGCAAAAATTCTAATTAAATTGATTAATTTTAATTCAATATTTATTAAATATTCATGCAAAAATATTAAATATGCATATTTTTGACGTTAAAATGTAAAAAAGAGACATCGAAATATTGCGAATGACAAAAGAGCGCGTTGGATTGTGGCTTTATTTTTTAAATTGCGTGTAAAAAGGCAATGGTATACGTTAAAAACAGGCTAGTGGTTATTAAAAATTGATTTACTGTGTGGGGGACGGGATTTACCTTGGACATTCGGGGTTAAAGGAGTTTCCTTTGTTCTATATGCACTGGGCGCAATAAGGTAACAAGTACTATCAATTTCAGCAAAGCAAACGCCATCTTGGATTTGCGCTTTTGTTTTTTTTTTTTTTGCAGGACATCGGAAATTTTGAATTTTGTTTTTGTTTCATTTGAATGTTTTTGAATTATGTTTCAATAAATGAATGTGATTATTGATTTATGTTTTTGTTTTATTTTTATTTGGATGTACAGGTTGCTTTTTTGCATGACATTTTTATTTATTTTGCTTACCGCTTTTATACTGCTTGTATTAATTTAATATTTGTAATTTTCCTAGTTATATATTGTATTTTTATTAATGTTTGCGGTAATTTATTCAACAATGTTCAACATTATAATAATTTTTAAACTACAGTAATATTTTTTAGGTATATCGTGTTTAACTACCATAAATATCAGACATTACAATGCAAATTTTATCAGGACATCAAATACATTTTTATCCTCTCTACAATACATTTTCTTAATAGCTTTTTAATGCAGTACTATTGTCTTTGCTGCTATTAACTATACTAACTCTTACTAACTAAGTGTCGGTAGCTTATTGGTTAAGGAGTCGACCTTACGACCGAGAGCTCACGGGTTTGAATCCTGGCCATTGCACTACCGACATGTACCCACTCCCAGCACAAGCAATTTAGCTTAGTTGGAGGGGTTAGAGGGAATATTAATAATTTCAATTTTTAATATTCTTTAAAATATAAATAACTTTACCTCGCTGCTTTGTCCGCGATATCTGACTTCATTTTTTGAAGACAATAACAAAATAAAACTGTTTTCTAATATTTTAAAGAGTAAAGATTTGTAAGTTTGTTTGTAATAAAAAGGCTCAAAAACTACCAAACCTATTTAAAAAATTCTTTCATCATTAGAAAACTACATTTTTCGTGAGTAACATAGGCTATATAGGATTTTCAAAAAATTTAATGTTCCGTATGAAATCCACGGAAACGTTTTGGCTACCTGTGCGTAGCCGGGGCGCGTCGCTATTTTATTAGAAGAGAGATTAGTTTCCCTAGAGCCCTGACCACCGGTAGCTTCGTTTATCCATGTATATATTCACGTCTCTCCCCCCGGGGTAGACAGAGAGATCCGTCATTGTCGCTATACTTACACTCGTTGCTTCGTCTATTGCAGCTTAACATTTGACGCGAGCCCGTCTAAACAGGGCGTTACTGAATATTTTTGGATAAATATTATTGTTTGAATTAAATTTTTAAGCATTTTATAAATATTCAAATTGAATAAAATAGGAAGTAGAAGAAATAGACGAAGCAATTTGAGTTGGTTTGGATGAGGTCTGGTAGCTTATTGAAAAGCATTACCTCTGTTACGCAAAGATCACGAGTTCAAACCCTGACTAGACCAATTCTAACTTATCCCATTTTAATGAAAATATTATTGTTGAAAGTAAATATGTATTTATATAATAATAATAAATATTCCACAACATTTCACACAACGCTATCTAGACCCATGGTAAGTATAGCTTAACTAGCTTGTGTTATGGAATCTAGAATGCGGATAAACATACTTAGATACGTTCTTTTTTTTTGTAAATACATACATATTATACATAGAAACACCCAGACCAATGCAAATATACATATTCACGCATACAAATATTTGCACTGAGCGGGAATCGAACCCGCGCCTCCTGCGTAGCGGCCGCGTTCACTACCCCTACGCCACGGAGGCTGCTAATAATATATCTTCACACCTGTAAATCCCTGAAGGAGTAAGCAGAGGTGTATCAACACAGTGTTAGGATTGGGTTCACGTCGGCCAGGATTCGAACCTGGGACCTTTCGATCGTAAGGCTGACGCCTGAACCACTAAGCTATCGACGCTTCAGTCCTATGTCAAAGTGGGCACGCTTGTTGCAGTCACGCAGGCATTTTATCATAGGCTGTTTTTTAACTGGCGGATGGCCAGTTCTCCCTTATCCCCACCCCACGCGGGAAGAGATGGAGTGGGGCTATTTTACTCTACCGAGAACCAACATGTAGTAATTATTACTCACCTTATAAACGCTTAATTATTATAATTATTTTTATCAAGGGAATGTGGTCACGATTTATGAGTCTAGACCTATGGCCTTCGGAGTTTAGTGTAATATGACATCATACTTTTGACGACGGTTGGCCAGGGACCAAACATAACGCTTCTATATGACGAAACGCCAGCTCAGAGAGATCAAATCGACATCAGATAAATAAATATTACGACCAAATCATGATGGTAATCAGATGTCAAGGTATTTCGGAAATCAATGCGAGGTCTAGTCCAGTACACTATACTTTGTAATCACACTAACTTTGTTACACGAAATCACAAAGGATGCTTACAATATTTTAGGATTTAAAATAGACTTAGAATAAATCACATAGAATGCAGTAAGGTTAGCTGTCTTGACCTGTCCACTTCGCGCCGCGTCCCGTTCAAAAGTGAGCTCATCTCCGCTCGGATCGCCAAAGAAGTGTCGTTTACATCAAATGTCATTGTCAACTGACAACTAAACACACTCAAGTAATAACTAATGTTGCTACACACAAAATCACTAAATACAAACAATTATTATTTGATATTCATATTACGCTCGCCGACATACGAGGATATTTATTATTATTAAAGGACTTCACCCCGTCAGATGTCAGTCTGAGAGACTTAAGAAAGAGAACAATGGTGGTCCTCAGCTGGACGGCCTTATCAGATGCTTGGTCACGTCGCGCTTAAAGGACCCGGGACTGTAAGAAGAAGGAATCACGTGAGCTGGCAAAGAGTTCCAAGGCTCTGGAGCGGCAAAGAAAAGAGAGCCGAAACCACTTGGTCGTTTATAAGTCTTCAGGCTTTCACGGCCGGCGTTGCATGTAGAATATACTGCTTCCGGGCTGATTGGCCGTGGTCCATGTGAAACTTGCGTTCCAGACGTTTCGTCGATCACTGCGGTCGACATCTTCAGTGGCGCAGGGCGACCGTGCCTATAAATACAGCCGTGACTCAAGCCATCGCGCCAGTCGCACGTCAGCCGCCGGCGAGGCAAGGTCTCCGAAGTGGTCGTCGCCTGGCCCTGCGCCACTGAAGATGTCGACCGCAGTGATCGACGAAACGTCTGGAACGCAAGTTTCACATGGACCACGGCCAATCAACCCGGAAGCAGTATATTGTACACTTGGTCGTTGTTCCTCCAACACTAAGAAGTCGAAGTCATGTCAAAGATTTTTATTCAATCTAGAACACCATGGTGGTTTCTTATTGACGACAATAAATTCCACTTTACCTAAGTTTACCACCGCTTCCAGGCGCTGGTGGAGAAGAAACGGCGCAACAAACTCCACTGCGGCATAAGACAGAATGATTCCAAGGGTGTGTAGGACCTTTTAAGATACGGGTGGGTGGAATATAAAGATATGGCGGGTTGGTACGTTAATATCAGAAATATCAATATGGCTTCACCTTGCCTGATGGTAAGCTGAAAGCAAAGTCTCAGGGAAGAGGGTCACCATTACAGAGGACGACAATGTTACAATGGTGGTACTCAGCTCGACGGCTTCACGCCACGCTTAAAGGTCTTGGGACTGAATAAAGAAAGAAACACTATTTTCAAATCATAATTATGTTATTTAAAAGTACATTAAGTAAGAACTAACGGTACTGGACACAAAAATATTTGTGACATTCTTGAACTTTTTGCATTTTTATTTTTTCATTTTTATACGACTGAAAGTAGTGGACAAGCACACGGTCCACCAGATAGAAAGCTGTTACCGTAGCCTATGGACGTGTACAACACCAGGGGAGTCACACTCGTGCTGCCGACCCTGTAAGCACATAGAGTTTTATGTGCCGTCAGCGTAGAAGACAAAGCAGGAATAGCCTTTGGTCTTTCCACTGACAACACAAAAACTCTCCAGTGAGCTTTGGCTACCCTACTCACCGCCGGGAACACGACCCGAGGTTATTATGGGTGCGGTATTCTGTAGGGCGGAGGTAATTCCCCAGTCGGACTGCTCAATTGGACGGGAATACCGTAGTTAGGACACAACCTCCTATTTTTGCAATTTACATGGTTATTTACATTTATGGTAAAAAATATGTTTTTTTAGGTTTATTGAGTACTAGCTTTAGTCTAGCTATAATATCGGTTATCGTTATAAATTGTAGCCTATGTGTTAGGTATTCTGATATAAAAGCTATATTTTTAGGCAAAAATATCACGTTTTTGTATGAGAGCATTTTAGTTCCCCCTTATATAATTATTTTATTCTGTATTGGTATTTGTTACTATAGCGGCAATAGAAATACATTATCTGTGAAAATTTCAACTGTCGAGCTATCCCGGATCATGAGATACAGTTTCGCCCCCTAAAATCCAACCACACGTCCTGATCGTTCACCTGAATCTCGTGGGGGGCGCACACACGGAAGCAAATTTACTGGCGTGGCTAACGTGGCTCTGGTACACTCGACATTAGCGTGTCGCCATTAATAATTTTATAATACATTTTAGATGACAACAACAACAACAACATAAACTCATGCCTTTATCCCCGAAGGGGTAGGCAGAGGTGCTAGCACCCACATTTCGCCGGTTTATGTTTAGGTCCCAATGTAATAGGTGGCGAGCCTATTGCCATTAACCGGGCACTTATAAACCTGCGATAAATATACACATAACTTCGAAAAGCATCGAAAAGCCATTGGTGTGTGCCATGGAAAACCTGGGATCGAACCCGAGATCTCGTCTCAGCAGTCCATTACCCATACCACTAGGCTACCGCGGTTATTGGTATTTGTAAAATTGTGGCCACTTGCTGCAGAAGCCATTTCGAAAAAGTTGAGATACAGTCTCGTCACAGATAGACGAACAGTGAAGTCTTAGTAATAAGGTTTCATTTTTACCCTTTATGTACAAAACCCTAAAAACCAAAAGTTTTTCATTCGAAACATTAAAAAAGTTGTACAAAAAAGTTAATTAATTAACTAACAATTCCTTTTAATCTCCTCCGCATTTTTAATGAAAGATCTATCATCTCGTGAAAGATAATGGAAGCAAAAATTACGTTTTATTAACTAATTACCTTTTAAAAAAAGATGTCTGCCAAGAACGTTTTTGTGAATTTGAAATTATTTGAGCTGACTTCGAAAGAGGCAGAGGTTTTTATTCATATGGTTTTCTTTCTACAAGTTTTACTGGATAATTTTGTCCGAGATGAAATGTATTTTGTGAATGTAAATTTTATTTGGACTGACTTCGAAAAAATTATGTTTATAATTTTTTCTAAAAAGATACCTTATGAAATAATTGGTTCGACTTCTAACATTTTTCGTCAGTTTAAATTATTTTGAACTGACTTCGAAAAAAAACGGACATTTTCACTCTGTCTGATTTTTCCAACAAGATTTTTAAGGAGATACTTCTATACTAGTGTATTTTGCTTTAACTGAATTTTTTCTTTAATTTATACATGAATCGACTTCGAAAAAGGTCCAGGTTCGAATTTTGTTTCAATTTACTGACCAGTAAATCATGTCGTAGCACTGCTACGAAACTCTACGCTATAGTTACACATAGTATCGTAGCATCTTCATAGACTCTCGTAGAAGCTTAATTTCAATTCACTATTATGAATTCCACGAAATTTCATCTAAATTTTAAAGGTTTAATGCTCGTGAAGTGTGCAAGTATAGAAGCAGATATCAGAGAGACGGTATTTCCGTCCAATTGAGCAATCCAACTGGGGAAGTACCTCCGCCCTACAGAATACCGCGGCCATAATAACCTCGTGTTGTGTTCCCGACGGTGAGTAGGGTAGCCAGAGCTCACTGGAGAGGTTTTGTGCTGTCAGTTTCCTGCTTTGTCTTCTACACTAACGGCACAGAAATTATGTCTTTACAGGGTCGGCAGCACGAGTGTGACTCCCCTGGTGTTGCACACGTCCATAGGCCACGGTAACCACTTTTTTCATGTCTGCCACCTCTGTAGTATAAAAAAGGGTGGCGGCTTTGCTCTGCATACCCTTGCTGAAGTATTATATATTTTTGTAATCTAATTTATATGATAGCTAGAAAATGTATAGATTAGCTCCTCTAGACAAGTGGCAATTCGCTAGCAGGCGTTTGTTGGAATAGAATGACGAATGTATGGGATTTGACGTATATGACAGTCGTTAACGCATGTCAAATACGTCAAGTCCCATACATTCGTCATTCTATTCCATCAAACGCCTGCTAGCGAATTGGCACTTGTCTAGAGGGGCAGGTTGTGAACGCCTGTAAATACTTGAAAGGGGTAAGCAGAGGTATTATAACACCCACCTCAGTGGTATAAAAAAAAAGACGGGTTGCACTCTGGGAGTGCCGGCAGAAGTGAAAACATTTTCTTTTTTTCTTTCTTCGTTATATACATGGAAAAAGATAAAAAAGAACATACCATACCGTACCGTTAATATAGCGCTAATCATAGAACCTATCACTAATTTTCTGCTAATTTTCTGTCAGAAGAAATTAATAAATTATGAAAAGAAAACATAATCACAAAAAGTAATAAATTACAGAAAGAAAAAATAATCACAAAAAGTATCAGAAGCTCAGGTTTGAACCCGGTACTATCTGAAACCATAAGGACTTACATTCGAAGCTCTAACCGCTAGGCCACGATGCTATTGTTCGTATCGTGCAAAATAGGCAGTCTATAGCTAATGTTGTATGACGTCAGTCGTCGGTTACGGTTCAAAGGTCAAACGATCCTGACGCTTCCTTTACATTTTTCACCCATCCAACACCGCTAAAGAAGTTTTCACTTCAAAAACTTTTAAATGACAACAAACTTTCTTGTTCATTTACTTTCGCTGCTGACCGTACGGCAGTCGCGTATGAATTCGTCCCCAGTACTGCGTACCGCAGATGTAATTATCTTCACAGTTATCGATTGGCGCAATGCTCAACTGCCACTGTTTAGATCTCATGTCCGTGTGCCGTGCTTAACTATACAGGGTGTTCTAACTTTCGGTAGCGAGAAGTCCCATTCCTGTCGGCTTGCTCTGCAAAGGCAATCAGTGGCAGAGTACTATAAAAAAAAGACGTGTGGCACACGGGGACTGCCGCTGTAAAGCTATTGCATAGCATTTTGTATCAACTTATGCAATTATGATTATTATTATTAAATTATTATAGTGACGTGCATTAGTTTTTTTTTTCTTTTTCGCTCTTTACGTTTTTCTTCTCTATAAAACGAAAATATCTAGGTATAAATAATTATGTATAAATAGTGTAATGACACACCAAAACAAAATTATTCATTTAAAAAAAAAATAACGATATTAAGAAGTGATAATCGACAAATTTTACAAGTACAGCTATTCACTGTTGTACATAAATACCTATACACCTATATACTTTCTCATAAACAGCTGCTTATGTATTCGTCCGATTTCGGAGCAGCTCGTCTCGATTCGTGCGAGCTTCGTAGAGTCGTACAATACGGCTAGTTGCACGCACACGAACACCGTGTCGAAGACTGCCGAAAAGAAACGAGCGTGAGGTTTTTTCGTTACGGAATTTCTGGATTCGGTCCCCGCGCTCAAGGCCCTCGATAGAAGCTATGCTATAGCTTAAAATTATTAAAAGTAAAAGACCCGACTGATACTTACTGAAAAGATCTATTTGCAAATCTCAAGCACGATGAAAATTAATGGGCACCGCCTGCTCTAAGGCTTGTTTCGATCTTTTCAGCATCAGTCGGGTTTCTTTTTAGTAATTTATTTTATTTTATACTCTTTAGTTATGAAATATATATTTTCGTAATCGTCTTTTAATTTCCTTCATTTTGATACGCCACTCGATAAATTTGAATGATTTATTTTTTACCAAATTACGCCTTTTTTTTTTTAATTATGATATACCCAGTGTCACTCTCACAGTAAATACGAATGTAACGACACCTCTCAAGCTAAAATCTATTGAGCTGTACAGGCTGCAGAACGTGCCAAACAATTATACATACACACATACATCCTTCTGGTGCAGTTGGGTAAACGTCGTTACAATTAGAAACAATTTCTCTTTTCACAGGCATCCATTTTGAAAATTTTCAGCCATCGCCACCAATGAGGTATTATTGATTGAAGTGTAAAAACATGGCAGTTTCAAAATGGCGCATACACTTAATATAAAAAAATATATACCTACTTACTAAAAATTCCGCGGTAGCCTAGTGGTGTGGATAATGGACTGCTGAGACGAGGTCTCGGGTTCGATCCCAGGTTTTCCATGGCACACACCAATGACTTTTCGATGCTTTTCGAAGTTATGTGTGTATTTATCGCAGGTTTATAAGTGTCCGGTTAATGGCAATAGGCTCGCCACCTATTACATTGGGACCAAAACATAAACCGGCGAAATGTGGGTGCTAGCACCTCTGCCTACCCCTTCGGGGATAAAGGCGTGAGTTAATGCTAATTAAAAATTTAAAAAAATATTACAAATTTATTACTTAAGACGTTTATTTTTCCACAGCGCACTGTCGTGTCACTGATTGGTGCATCCATTTTATAATACATCATTGATCGCCAATTTTAACTTATGACCTGTCTTGGGAGCCCTACTTAAATATTTAATTCATTTTGGAATGAATTTTATAAAACATTTTGCATGCCTGTAAGAGAAACTTCGCGGGTTCGAGTCTAGCCTGGACCAATTCAATTTTTTTCGTATCTAAATCGAAATTAATTTATTTTGTTTTAAGCATTTGTTTTTATACCGACAACAGATATAGGTGTATTCCGTTCTTTACACACGAATATTTTTCCGAAAATTTGCCCAGAAGTCTTCCCTGAGTCAAGCCACGAAAATAAATTGAATATTTTTCCGTAGTTTACCTGCGGTAGCCTAGTGGTATGGGTAATGGAATGCTGAGACGAGGTCTCGGGTTCAATCTCAGGTTTTACCATGGCACACACCAATGACTTTTCGAAGTTATGTGTGTATTTATCGCAGGTTTATAAGTGTCCGGTTAATGGCAATAGGCTCGGTACTATTACATTGGGACCTAAACTGGCGAAATGTGGGTGCTAGCACCACTGTCAACCCCTTCGGGGATACAGGCGTGAGTTTATATTGTGTTATGTAGTTTACCAAATACACCATCTGTGAAAATTTTAACTGTTTTGCTAGCCTGCAGGGCTAACATGCGCGCCACGAGATAGCTATCTCGAGGCATTTTGCCGTTTTATGTCGATATGTCGACTGTTAGTAGCATGAAGGGCTAACATGCGCGCCACGAGATAGCTATCTCGAGGCATTTTGCCGTTTTATGTCGATATCGACTGTTGGTAACATGGCAAATTTCATGGCGATCTGTCAGATGTCACCATAACTCGACTTCGAGAAATCATCTCTACTTAGTGTCTACAAATTGTAACAAACGTGCCCTTATTTACTCGAATTTTGACATTTAAAATGTTTTGTCTCTCGTCTTTCATTTGTTCGACGAGAAGTTATCTCGTGTAAACTTTTTATGTGCTGGGTTCATTTCGGATCAAAATTTAGTACCTTTGTGCGACTGCAAGCAATTTTCGACCTTAATGACATTTCCTTTGTTATGTGTCTTTTCGCATTAATTGATGATGCTGATCACGAATATAAGAAAAAAAAATTCGATAGCATGTCATGTCAATAAGGTCGAAAATTGTTTGCACTATTTTTTCTCTTTTTTTCATACCTAGCATCCCTAACTAGTCTGCGCTTTCGAGCAAATGGCCGTATCGGGCCGATTTTATCGGATAAATGTTTAAAAAATGTGTATGCCATAGACAACAATTGAAAAAGTTTGACGCGATAAAATATGTCGACGTTACTTCGCTCGAGAAGATTCGAGATGATATCTCATCTCGATTCGAGATATTTGACGACGCGCGCATGTTAGCCCTGCTGGTTCATAAGATACAGCCTAGTGACAGACAAACAACACTCTTAGTAATAGGATTTAATTTTTACTCTTGTACAATATCCTAAAAATACATACAAATAACGCCTTTTTGCTCTACACACCAAAATAGTGGAACCATAGTTGAATGAATCAGTTCCATCATTCTCCAAAATAGATTCAACATCATCATTATATCAGCCACACACAGTCCACTGCTGAACATAGACTCGTATATAGACTTCCAGAATTACCAATCTAAAACAGCCCGCATCCAGCGCTTCCCGGCGACCTTGATGAGGTCGTCCTTCTACCTGGCCGTTGGGCGTCCTACACTACGTTTGCCCGTACGCGGTCGCCATTCCAGAACTTTTTTGCTCGATCGGCCATCTGTTCTGCGCGCTATATGTCCCAATATAGTGCGCAGAACAAAGCTCCAACTAAAATAGATTCACAATTAACTAAAACAGTCGCTCAAGCCTCCATTGTCTCTAACAATATTTGTACACACATCAGAGGTTCAATTAATTAAATACAGAATTAATAGTCAAAATGGCGTTTACGTAAACTAAACAGTTGGTAGAAACTCTCGCTAAGACTGGTTTTATACGAGACGGTATCGATCGACACGATAAGCTAAATGCTGACGAAGAAAGAACACAAGTATCACCACCCTATCTCATCCGAAGGGTGTCGTAAGAGGCGACTGACGGAAACATACGCAGACGATATCACTGCGAGTGGAGGAACACTCGAAATAAAACCCTGTACCAACCCGTCTGGCCAGCGTGGACCCAGCAGGCCAGAGCCTCATAATATTGGCAGAGGCCTATATCCAGCATTTTTTTATACCACTTAGGTGACTAACAATCACACGGCCCATCTGATGGAAAGTGTTTACCCGGGATCTATGAACATGTACAACGCGATGTCACATTCGCGCTGCCGACGCTGTAAAAACAGAGAGTTTATGTGCCGTCAGTGTGGAAGATAAAGCAGGAATAGCCTTTGGTCTTCTCACTGACAGCACAAAGACTCTCCAGTGAGCACTGGCTACCTTACTTACCGCCGGGAACACAACACGAGGTTATTATTATGAAATGAAATTGATACATTATAAATGCGAGTTACTACACGAAAATATTTCAGGCTGCGTCTTTTTCAGTTCCAACTCCAATCTTCCTCACTCTTTATCCTAGCGTATCCCAGTCCAATCTGAAGATTTGACCTCGGAGCCTGGGATCAGCTTTTTCCAGTTTAAATGTGAGTTTGGTTGCTCTTAGATATTTCCGTAAAACGACTGCCATCTGACCTCCACAAACCATTGCTGATATTGAAGTATAGCAGTTAGAACAGTTGCAGAACATTTTAGAACTCCAACTTAATCGTAATGATTGCCGGGTGAATTTCCCAAATGGCTTTTTATTTTGCCTTCGGTGAAATTAGTATTTAGTAAAAGGAATATTGTTCTGAATTATTTTTTTTTAGTATTCAATAGGTAGTTATTGGGTTGTGGCAAAAATATATTTTGGCTAGAGCTATATATAAAGGTAGAAATAAATACATAAACCTCTATTTTTTTCACATCGGTGCTGTCCCTCTACTTTTTTTACAAACAAAAAAGCTTATACTCTAACAAAAATAAGTAAGTTAGGTATATAAATTATTATATTTCATAGAATATTAGTTTTCTTAGCAATATATGGCACATTTTATTACATAATTAACGATTATTATTACTGAGAGGCACAAACGTACTTGTCCTGCCAAATGTTCTCATATCGCTGGACAAAAGTAATTTACACCTAACTTTACATCGACGGGTCCGACAGTGTCCCCACCCCAATTTTATTTCTCTAGTTAGTGCGTGCTAGTGCGCAGTCAGGACGGATGGGTGTCAAATCGCTGCATATTCCAGCCAATAACGTATGTATGCCATTGAAGTTGCTCCCGGACAATTATTTTATACTATCGGTGGTTGCATCTTTCTAGTGTAATGAGCAGTTTTATTATTATTATTTGGTTCTAATAGGGGTAGTAAATGAATTAGCTTCATTGACTGTTATTGAATTTATCCTAGATATTATGCATTTTTTCTTATTTTCTAAAAAGTGTGTAATTTCTCACGTCGCTGTTCTCATATCGCTGTAATCGGTGGTCTTTATTACCACGGATATGATAATTTACACCGAAAATGATAAGAAAAAATCAATCGGTGTCTTACATCTAATATCGGTGTTTTGATTCATGATCAATGCACAGTTTTATCACATCGGTGGATTGCTTTATCATATCGGTAGATCATTTTATCATCTCGGTGAGTCGTTTTATCATATCGGTAGATTCCGTGTGATTTCGTTAAGTATACAAAGAAAAAATAGAACATACAAGAACATACATATAAACACATACATAACACACTTTCATCCCCTAATCACCCCCTCCCAACCCTATTTTTTGCGACAAAAGGTTACCTATATTAGTCCCCAAGCTTTAACCTATCTCTGTACCAAATTTCACAAATAATGACATTCATGGCCCCACTCCCCCTTCTGCCCCCCTTTTCGTGATAAAAGGTAGCATATATCCGGGTTCAAGGTCTAATTCATCCCTGTTCATCAGGATATCTTCAAAACCGACAAACATTCACCCCCTATCCCCCCCTTAAACCCCTTTTTCGCAACGAAAGGCAGCCTTTGTTCGTTCCTAAGCTTGAAATTCATTCCTGTACCAAATTTCATTAGGATATCTTCAAAACTGACTAACTTTCATCTCCTATTCAACCCCCTTTTTCGCAACAAAAGGTAGCCTATGTTCGTTCCCAAGCTTTAATCTATCTCTGCACCAAATTTCATCAGGACATCTTCAAAAATGACGAACTTTCATATAAAATTTCATCCCATGGCCCTACCCCTTCTACCCCGGGGGGACCCCTTCTACCCCCCTTTTTCGCGACAAAAGGTAGCCTATGTTCGATCCCAAGCTCTAATTCATACCTGTATCAAATTTCATCAGGATATATTTAAAACTGATAAACTTTCATCCCCTATTCACCCCCTCCCTCTTAAACCCCCTATTTCGTGACAAAGGGTAGCCTTTGTTCGTTTCCAAGCTTTAATCTATCTCTGTATCATCAGGACATCTTCAAAATTGAGTAACTTTCATCCCATGGCCCTACTCCGCCCCTTCTACCCCTCTTTTCGCGATAAAGGTAGCCTATGTTCATTCCCAAGCTCTACTTCACCTCTGTACCAAATTTCATTAGGATATCTACAAAACTGACTAACTTTCATACAAACTTTCATCCCCTATTTCCCCCCTTAAACCCCCTTTCTTGCGATAAAAGGTAGCCTATGTCCTTTCCCAAGCTCTAATATACCTGGTGGTTTAGGCGTGAAAGCGTAACATACAGACAGACAGACAGAGTTACTTTCGCATTCATAATATTAGTATGGATTGGATTTCCAAGAACTCAGTTCTCGTTGGATATGATCTTCTTCAGATCAGGTCTTCAGTTTTAAGTCACCCTTGTAAAAATGAGGTACCTTCTAACTATTTCCTTTATGACATTCAATGGTGGATAGATTATCATTTCGCTGCATATATTATCACATCGCTGGATATGCATATCATTTCGGTGGATAAACTTATCATATCGGTGTACAGAAAAAATAATCGGTGCCGGTTTGTCATGTCGGTGGAAACCAAAATTCAAACTGAATTTTCTCCTTAATCTTAAATGATACGTTGATGATATTAAATTTAGGGATATATGATATCATAAAGATTACATAAAACCTGAAAAATATTCAAAAAGCATATAAATGAAAAAGTTCACCGATATGATAAAAAAAATGCCATTTGTTGAAATTCACCCTGCCATAGATGTTCGTATGGCAACAAGTTATGTATGGCTACGCTCAATTTCAAAGCCGCGTATATTTCAGTTCAACTTCAATAATGAATGCTAAAATGTCTCAAAGTTTTCGCTAAAAAGTTTGAAAAGTTTCAAATTTGAATAAACCCACAGACAGAAACTCGACAGAGTTGAACACTGTTCAGTATATTAGATGAGTTTTCAGTTGATTCGCGGTAGAACTGTTTTCGACTTCGATTTTCGGAATAGACTGTTGTTTTTTTGATAGACTTCGGAAAAATCTAGCTACCTTTTATTGAGAAGGGTCAAAAGGGGTCATAAGTGATTCAAATACTGTCCGTATTTGAATCACTTCCCTCTACAAAAAAGCTCTCGAAAAAGTTGAGATTTAAATAAAAGAACAAGTTAAAAAAATTAAGAATCAGTTAAGAAATGAGCCCTCTAAACCGGAATTAACAAACATACTGACATAGATACGAACGAAAGCAATATCGGCTACCTCGTCGAAACGGAGACACTCGCTCGGTTTGGTTAGGCCGTGATAACTGATACAATGGCTTCTTTAAAATATGTTTATCCACATTCTAAAAACCATAAGCTGAGCTGTAGGTACTTTGGATCTAGATAACATTAATGGATTCAGAACAACCTCTTTTAAATGAAGTCGGTTAAAGCTCTATCTTGTCTCTACCCCTTTCAATTTAGCTGTGAAAACCTTTGCGCGACTCCGGATAATTCTGTCCGTGAAGGCTTTTAGACTGATCCATTAAAAAAATTAGGTCGCTACGTCGATGATTTAACTCTACCTTTGTTTTAGTAGAGCTGTGGTTTGTAGAGTAGTGTAGAGTACATTGGTATAGCCACGATTTTTTACTATGGGATATACAGAGACATTAGTTGCTTTTCTGATTTTACCGGAGTTTTTATACCACTTAAGTAGCTGACACGCACATGGCCCACCTGATAGAAAGTGGTTACCATGATCTAAAGACATTTGCAACAATAAGGGCGTCACACTCGTGCTGCTTACCCTGAAAAAAACTTTCAATGTCCTTTTTGACGAACCCCATAATTATTATAGTGGAGTTACAAATATTCAAGCATCAAAAGAGGTCCCGAGGTTCGTATCCTGGCTTTTACACTACTACTTAAACCCACAGGCAATATATATAATCGAAGGTTTAAAAAAGAAAAAAGTAGAATCGGTCTAGGCGGACTTTGAATCCGCGATCTTTGCCTTACAGGGGCAATGCTTTAACTACTAAGCTACCAGACCTCGCCCGAACCAATTCAAATATCTCCTTTATATAATCCGTCTTTGATTCTTGACAACTTAATCAATTGGAATATTTGGCATGCAAAATGCTTTAAAATTTAATTCAAATTAATCGAAGGAGTCAGGGGATTTCTTACTAATTATGATTAGTAATTCTACTTAAAAAAATAAAATTGGCAACACAATAAAATTAGATTTTTACACACAGCCCACCTGATGGAAAGTGGTTACCGTGGCCTATGGACGTGTGGGCAACACCAGTCACCACTCAGGGTAACCAGAGCTCACTGGAGAGTTTCTGTGCCATCAGTGTAGAATTAAAGCAAGACAAGCTTTAGGTCTTCCCACTGACAGCACAGAAACACTCCAGTGAGCTCTGGCTACCCTACTCACCGCCGGGAACACAACACGAGGTTATTATGGCCGCGGTATTCTGTAGGGCGGTGGTACTTACCCAGTCGGACTGCTCAATTGGACGGAAATCCGTGTCCTACGTCCTGAAGAATACTTGATTTTGTTAAAAGATTTTACAATTAAGTAATGTAAACATGTATGCAAAGCTTCTGGTTGACTATTCGCGAGATAGAGTACGCTCTGTGTGTGTACTAGCTCTGAAATATTGTATAAAACAAGACGTCCGCTCGCTCGCGCATTCTGTCACATTATGACAAGTTCACCAACAAATCCGAAAACAAGTGGTGGGGCATTTGAGCTTAGACAAGCTACAATTTAGTTCTTTTTCAAATCCAATCGTATTTGAAACTGGAACATTCCATTGCCCTTCCACGTTAAAAAAAATACCGGTCAGTTTATTAGCAATAAAATCCTAGAACAACCATTCCGTAGACGACTTCCATAGCCAATAATTCATTGCCAACCAGTCCTGGTAATAATTTTACGAGTTTTGGCGCCAAAAGCGGCCATTTTGATTTTTGGCACGACGCCATTTCGTCTGTAGCTGTCAAACTGTGAGTATTCAATATACGAGGTTGTATCTACACTGGTATATTTATCATTCTCGGGCGTCGGAGGGCGCTTACAGACCTCCGCCCCCCATGAGCGCGGGCCTGAGGGTGACGGGTGGAGCCACCCGTCACCCTAGCAGAAGCAGGCCACGGCGGCGGCGCGCATCGTAGGACGATGCGCGCCTCCCCACACCGGGGTTGAGTCGGGGACGGCGTGGTCCCCACCTCCCGAGGAGGGCCAGACCGAAAGGGATGGCCCTGGGTCAGCCGGGGTGCGAGGGATATGTCGCAAGACAACCTCACCTTCGGCCTAGCACCACGACCCACAGACGGCGTGCGGTTTAGTCGGTTCGAGTCCGACATAACCTACCCCTCCGGCTCCGGAGGGGCGGGTATCCGTGGGGATTTCCCGCACGTAAAAAAAAAAAAAAAAAAAAAAGGTATATTTATCATTTTAGAAGGGTAAGCAGAAATTATATCTTTCTAGTTGCTCGGATCATAGGCCTTAAGTAAAGTAGCATACGATTTCACAACTCGATTAAGATAGGAAAAAGTGAATCGCTCAGGTGGGACTCGAACCCACGATCTTTCCCTTAAAGGGGGAATACTCTGACCACTGAGCCACCGAGCCACCCCTGAAGCTATCCAAATTCACCTATACTACCGTCTTAGGGCGACGGTGGGAGCCATCTACCGACATTCATACGAAATATCGGAAACAATGAATGATGTTGTAATCATTTTTAAACATTATTTTTTGATGACTCCGCCCAAATATTCACCCGCCCAACTGAGCGATTCACTTTTTCGTATCTTAATCGATTTGAAAAGTTAGCATAGTAAATGCTTCAAAATTTCATTTAAAGACTAGCTGTTGCCCGCGGCTCCGCCCGCGTGGATGTCGATTATCGCTTCCCCGCTTTTCTGTTGAAATTTTTCTTGAAAATTCTTTGCTATAAACCTCACGGAGCCCGAGACCTTTCCAACGAATGCAAAACCGTGGAAATCGGTTCGTGCGTTCTGGAGTTATAGCGTCAGGAAGGAAAACCCGACTTATTTTTATTTCATTTAAAGATTTCACAACTGTGAGGCAAATAATTTACTGCAAAGATCGCGTGTGCCAACCCCGCTTAGACCAATACAATATTTTTCCTATTTTAATTTATTTAAATCTATTCTTATTTGCTTTCTTAGTACACATCCACTGCTTATATACATATATAGCAAGCACTATATTTCTAATATTATAAACGCGACTGTTTGTAAGTAATGGATAGAAGGATGGATGTTTGTTACTCTCTCACGTAAAAACTACTGAATGGATTTTAATGAAACTTTACAATCATACAGTTTATACATCAGAGTAACACATAAGCTACAATTTATAGAAAGGACATAGGCGACCAACCATAGCCTATGTCCTTTCTCAAGGTTTAAACCACCCCTTTTTTACTAAACCGCATGCCGTCTCTGGGTCGTAGTGCTAGGCCGAAGGTGAGGTTGTCATGCGACATCTCCCTCGCACCCCGGCTGACCCACCACCCCTATACCAAATGTCATCAAAATTGGTTCAGTAGTTTAGGCCTGAAAGACGGACAAACAAACAGACACACACATACATTTTTCCCTTTATAATATTAGTATGGATTAATAACACCTTATTATTTGCTGGAATGGGTTCCTATAACCATCTATAACCATCTATTTGCCAGTCTGTACAAAGTTTAAAAATAAATAAATAAAATAGTTCGAATATAACGATGGGCACACTGCTAGGGTTGTCACTCTAAGCCTGCCTTTTGCTACGTGGCTTCTTCTTTATCATAGCGTGAATCCCAGTCGCATACGAAGCCATCCGCTTGGAGTCTGGTACCCGCTTCACCAGTCTAACATAACGTTAAACATAACTAGACCAGTTGTTGAACTTTGAAAAAGAATATTAGCAACCGAAATTATCGAAATTACTAATATTCCCTTTAACCCCTCCAACTAAGCTAAATTGCTTGTGCTAGGAGTGGGTTCACGTCGGTAGTGCTATGGCCTGGATTCGAACCCGGGACCTCTCGATCGTAAGGCCGGCTCCTTAACCATTAAGCTACCGACGCTACAAAAATGCTACTTTTGAGGTGGATTACCCGTAACGACTGCCATAAGATGTTTGTATGGCGGGACCGGTGGCTTAATGTGTTCTCTGAGGCTCGACCAGGCCAATCCATGTACTCATATTCATGCATATCATTTGCGCTGAGCGGAGATCGAACCCGCGTCTCCTGCGTAGCGGCCGCGTTCACTACCACTACGCCATGAAGGCTGTCCATGGCCTTTTTCTGTGTGGCTATGCAGCCAAAATATAAAAGCAATGAAACTATGTGATCGTTACTACTGTACTATGCTGTTTAGTTAAGCGAGCAAGATGTTGCGCAGCTCAAACCTATTTCTCCTACAAATTTTTGAAGTTTAAATCTATTTGAATTAAATTTTTAAGCATTTTGCTGTATCTTCTATACAAGACACAAATTCGTAACTGCGTAGAATACTGCTTGCATATTTTTAATGGCACCGCAAAGTACTTATTAGATGCTCTCGACAGGTTGCAGCGACGTGCGGTCCGCATTATCGGAAAACCTGTGGTCACGAGTACCCTCGAGCCTCTGCAGATGCGTAGAGATATTGCTTCCTTGGCAGTATTTTACTGTCTCTACCATGGTGATGGTTCTGATGAGCTATTCCAATTAGTCCCAGCCCCTCATTTTCTATACAGGACAACACGTACAGAGCTTAGATGTCACCCGCTCACGGTGCAGAACATTCCTTCAAGAATTAAGCGGTTTGGTGACTCTTTCCTTTGTCGCACCATTAAGACCTGGAACTCCTCGCCAGCGCACGTGTTTCCTTCTTCCTACAGTCCCGGGTCCTTTAAGCGGGGCGTGATAAAGCATTTGATGAGGCCGTCAAGCTGAGTGCCACTATTGTACGTGTTTGTAATGGTGACCCTCTTGCACACACATCTAACCCCTGCTCGTGTTGTTCTGTGTAGGAAATGAGAGGTTGGGACTAATTGGAAGAGCTCATGAAAACATTCACTATGGTAGATACTTCTTTGATTCTATTTCACACTGGATCGATTTTTATGTATTTTGATAGTGACAACCCTATTGTATATATATCTATTGACCTAAATATCTTCAGGTGGCCAAACAATGGATGATCTATACTATGCTTAGGTACGATTTTGTTCGTAATATTCACCATTTATGCTATTGAATAACTATGAACAATCGAAAGACATAGATGAGCCCTCTGTGGCGTAGTGGCAGTGAACACTGCTGCTACGTAGGAGGCGCGGGTCCCACGGCGGCGGCGCGCAACTTAGGATGATGCGCGCCCCCCCATTCCGGGGGCGAGTCGGGGACCGCGTGGTCCCCCCTCTCAATGAGAGCCAGACCGAGAGGGATGGCCCTGGGTCAGCCGGCATGACAACCTCACCTTCGGCCTAGCACTACGACCCCTCTCCGGCTCCGAAGGAGGGGGATTTCTCGTACGTAAAAAAAAGAAAATAATAATTTATTTTATTTTTTCTTTTCAGTTACGAAATATATATATTTTTGTCATCGTTTAATTTCCTTTATTTTCATACCGCACCGATAAATTTGAGGGATTTTTTTTACCACACATATTTTGGCGCCCAAAAACCAACGGCTTACGTTCATATTTTATGTACACTTGGGGAATAAATATCTTTCATTTGAGATATGAATCATTGAAATCCGGTGGTTCAGAAGATATGAGGTAATAAAGAATAATTTATACGTAGAAACATACATACAAATATACATACAAGATACTCGCGTAAAACATAACTCTACTTGGCAGTCGGGTAAGAAATAATAATACAAATTAGCAATTAGCTAGAAACTATCTACCTAAAATAAACAGAGCCTACCAAAGCTAATTACATAATTATACTAAAAGGCTGATTCCCAGAAGCGGTAGATCAAAAAAAACAATCTTCTTTGACTTCACCGCAAGACAAAATTATCTTGAGGCGGTTCCCTTTGTAATGTTGACCTTTGATCTTTGCCGACAACTTAAAATTAAGACACAGTTAGATACAAAATGTTTTAGATGAGAATGGTACATTATCTTTCTTTATACCACTTAGGTGGCAGACAAGCACACGGACCACCTGATGTAAAGTGGATATGGCATATGGACGAGCGCAACACCACGGGAGTCACACTCGTGTTGCCGACCTTGTAAGAATTTTCTAATGCCCTTCTTGGAGAAATTCTTTTTTTATATATATAGGACACGTCAATTTGACTTCATCTCGCCTGATGGTAAGCTGTAGACAAAGTCTCAGGAAAGAGGTTCACCATGACATACACGTACCATGTTGACAATGGTCGCACTCAACTTGACGGCCTCATCAGATGCTTTTTCACGCCCCGCCTAAAGGACACGGGACTGTAAGGAGAAAGGAAACACGTGAGCTGGCAAGGAGTTCCAGGTCTTAATGGTGCGACAAGGAAAGGAGTCACCAAACCGCTTGATTCTTGAAGGAATATTCTGCACCGTATACGGGTGACATCTAAGCCCTGCTCGTATTGTCCTGTGTAGGAAAGGAGAGGGCGGGACCAATTGGAAGAGCTCATCAGAACATTCACCATGGTAGAAACGTTAAAATACTGCCAAGGTAGCAACATCTCTACGCATCTGCAGAGACTAGAGGGTGCTCGTGACCTCAGGATATCTATTTAAGCGGCACGTCGCTGCAACCTATTGAGAGCATCTAATAAGTACTTTGCGGAGCAATCCTAGAAATGTAAGCAGTATTCCACGCAGGACAGAATTTGTGTCTTGTATAGAAGACACACTTCATATTATAGTCGCTTAGGATGACCACAGCAGAGAGTTCATTCCACAGCGTAAGCGAGCGTGGGATGAAGTTATTTCATTCCACACTGTGCGCTCTGTTTTCAGTTGCAACGTGTGTCTGTCTATGTGGGTGTGAATTAGTTCGTTAAAGTTGAAAGTTGCTCTTCACAACTTCATGTGTTTCCTCTGTCCATGCCCTAGGGACCGCCATTCTAGGGACAGCTTCTGTAATTGTGGCCACTATTCGATTTAAATACAAAAATATCGATCTAGGCGGGGTTTGAAGCCGCGATCTTTGCCTTACAGGGGCAATGCTTTGAACACTAAGCTATCAAACCTCGCCCTAACCAATTCAAATTTCTCCTTCTATATGTATTTGTCTTTGAGGCGACAGTAGAGACATCTATCGACATTCTTACGAACTATCGGAAACAATGAATGATTTTGATGATGTATGGGCGGAGTAGTCAAAATTCAATGTTTAAAAATGATTGAAAAATCATTCATTGGTACCGATAATCCCAATGATTAAATCGATTTGAATATTTAGCAAAATTCAAAAAGTGACCACTTTTCTTTAAACTGCACCTCACCCTAAGCGAGGTGTAGTCAATTTGGCGGCTTAAATAAATATATCCTATTATTACTGTAGATAAAACCTCCAGGCACAACAAGCATGTAATTATTGTTCCACAACATTGACCTTATACGGACCAAAGAATTACATATACGAGTAATTTTACGGATATCTACCAAAAGATTGTTCTAGTAAATTAATTTTTATTAAAGGAATGTTTCTTTTGTCTTACATTCTTAGAGGAAATGAGATGGTTTTAATTTTGTTTCGTTTCCTCACGGTTGTATACTTCTGGAGGGGTCAGCAGAACATTATTACATGCTTATTGCTCCGTAATGACTTCTATGTATAATACAACAAGCTATTTAGAACGAAAATATGAAAGTTAGCGTAAATAATAGGGGTTAAAGTATGAAATTGCCGTTTCATTGTAATAGGTACTTCGAATTGACATAGAACCTTCATGGTTTGAGATTTTTGAGTGAAACTTTTTCCACATGGTACCTATGCAGTTCTTCATTTTAAAATGTGCAACATTCGATTATCGACTTTCAGTTGTTTTTTTATTCAGCTTAGACAAGAAAGATGGATACTTCGAAAATTCGAGTGATTTTTGAATACGAGTTCCGACGCGGAACTAACGCGGCAGAAACAGCTCGCAATATCAATGTTGCGTTTGGAGAGGGGACTGCTAATGAACGCACCGTGCGATTTTGGTTTAAACGCTTTCGTGATGGAAACTTTGATTTGAAGAACGAACCACGAGGAAGGCCGTCCACACAGGTGAATAACAATGAATTGAAAGACATGGTGGAAGCTGATCCGAGCCAAACTACCCAGGAATTAGCTGCATGGTTTAACGTTACCTTACCAACAATATTGACTCATTTGCGTCAAATCAATAAAATAAAAAAAATGTGAAAAATGGGTACCTCATGATTTGACTGATCTGCAGAAAGAAATGCGTGTTGAAACTTGTGTTGCCTTGTTGAATCGATACAGAAATGAAGGAATATTGGATCGAATTGTGACATGTGATGAAAAGTGGATCCTTTACGATAACCGTAAGCGAAAAATGCAATGGCTGACCCCAGGTGAAACGCCACAACAGTGTCCTAAAGCAAAGCTTACCAATAAAAAGGTAATGGTAACTGTTTGGTGGTCTCAGCATGGTGTTATTCACTATAGCTTTCTACGATCTGGTCAAGCAATAACGGCAGATGTCTACTGTGCCGAACTCCGAACAATGATAGCAAAACTAGCAGTGAAACAGCCCCGACTCATGAATCGATCTTCACCATTATTGCTCCATGATAACGCGAGACCTCATACAGCACGAGAAACCGTTTTAACTCTACAGGAACTGCAATTAGAAACTATCCGTCACCCTCCGTATTCGCCAGACCTTGCTCCAACAGACTACTATTTTTTTCGTGATTTGGACAATTTTCTATGTGATAAAAAGTTTTCTTCTCAGGAGGCAGTACAAAATGCTTTCACACAGTTTGTCGAATCTAGATCACCAGAGTTCTATCGCAAAGGCATAAATGACCTTCCTACTAGATGGCAGCAATGTATAGATTATAATGGTAATTATTTTGATTAAATAAATACGTTAAATAAAAAAAAGACGGGTTGCACTCTGAGAGTACCGGCAGAAGTGAAAACATTTTCTTTTTTTCTTTCTTCGTTATATACATAGAAAAAGATAAAAAAGAACATACCATACCATACCTATAATATAGCGCTAATCATAGAACCTATCGCTTATTTTCTGCTAATTTTCTGTCAGAAGAAATTAATAAATTATAAAAAGATAAAATAATCACAAAAAATAATAAATTACAAAAAGAAAAAATTATCATAAAAAGTAATAAATTACAAAAAGAAAAAATAATCACCAAAAGTAATAAATTATAATAAGAAAAAACAATCACAAAAAATCCCTGAAGGCCAGGTGGTTTGAACCCGATACTATCTGAAACTATAATGACTTACAGTCGACGTGCTTACCGTTTAAGCTACGACGATATCTACTGTAAATTGCAAAATACATAGTCTGTACCTAATCTTGTATGACGTCAGTCGTCGGTTACGGTTCAAAGGTCAATTAATCCTGACGCTTCCTTAACATTTTACACCCATCCAACGCCGCTAAAGAAGTTTTCACTTCAAAAAAAAAACGAATTTCAATTTGTCAGTACAAATCGGCAATTTCATACTTTAACCCCTAATATTTAAATGTTTGTTAGTCAATAACGCTCAAACGGGTGGACGGATTTGACTGAAATTTGGCACAGGGATAGATTATAATTTGGAATAACACTTATCCCTGAAACAGTTTCCCATGAATTGCGAGAAAGGTTAGTTAGTAACGTTTGGACCAGATTATACTGAACGTGGTCACAGGTTGATCCCACTAATATTATGAATGCGAAAGTAATTCTGTCTGTCTGTATGTTACGCTTTCAAGCCTAAACCACTGAACCGATCTTGATAAAATTTGGTACAGAGGTATATTAAAGCTTGAGAACGGACATAGGCTACCTTTTACCGCGAGAAAGGGGGTTTAAAGGGGGAAAATAGGGGATGAAAGTTAGTATGAAAGTTTGACATTTTTGAAGGTATTCTAATAAATTTTGGTACAGAGGTAGAAAGAGCTTGGGAACTGACATATGCTAGATTTTATCGCGAAAAGGGGGGTAGGAAGGGGGAATAGGGCCATGGGATGAAAGTTTATATGAAAGTTAAAAAAATTGGTATAGAGGAAGATTAGACCTTCAGATAGGACATGGGCTATGTTTGATCCCGACATCCGACATCCACGCGCACGGAGCCGCGGGCAAAACTAGTTCTAAATATGCCCAGGTAATTCATCCTCTCACGTTGCAATCGGGAACACTCCGCAGAAGTCCGCAGTGTGTGGCATGAAAGGAACTTCATTCCACACGCGCTCAAGCTGTAGAATGAACTTCCTGCTGTGGTTATTCCAAGCGACCACAATATGGAGTTCTTAAGAAGGGCATTACACGGTTCTAATAAAGTCAACATCGTGTCTGTGACACCTCTGATGTTGCATACAACCATAGGCCAGAACTACTTCCCATTAGGTAGGCCTGGCCATATTGTCTGCCACCTTAGTATTATAAAACAAACACTACTCAAACATATATACCAAGTTCCCTCTATATACAACCGCAAATAAGTTACGTTACAGACACACGTAAACAAATATTATTTTCGTATTACACCCGTCTCCACAGGTGAGCTGGCTTCGAGCCAAGATCACCAGCGATTGTACGTTTTGGTATTACCGTTCATAGAATGGTTAAATTGAAGAAAAATACTTTTGGGGGCCTTATGATAGAAAGAGGAATTTTTTTTTCCTTCAAATAACTGTACTTGACTAGCGGACAGGTACACGGCTCACCTATTGCGTGTGTGATTTACGTGTGTTATACTGGGGGAGTCACTGCTGGTTTGTATGATTACTGCTCCGCTCTCTGTAGTAGTAGCGTGATGATATTTAGCCTTTAACCTTCCTCAACAAACAGACTATACAAAACAAAAAGATTTTTTAAATTCCAACCAGTAGTTCCTGAGATAAACATAAGCGCGTTCAATCAAACAAACTCTTTAGCCTCATAACATTAATTTAAAGTAGAGATGTCGCATCCAACTATCTTAGTCCCATACCGAGGGCCAGTCGGGGACCACGTGGTCCCCCCTCCCGAGGAGGGCCTGACCGAGAGGAATGGCCCTGGGTCAGCCGGGGTGCGAGAGATATGTCGCGAGACAACCTCACCTCGGCCTAACACATCGACCCACAGACGGCGTGCGGTTTAGTCGGTTCGAGTCCGACATAACCTCCCCCTCCAGCTCTGGAGGGGGGGTATCCCTAGCTTAGTCAGCTGTTTAATCAACAGTCTAGCCTCTTTACAGTGCAACAGTGCCATTCAACTAGAGGCCTGGCTGGCTATTGCTTAGTACATTCGTGCGATAGGGTACCATACAGTAATAAAACAGGAAGTAAGTGATAGGTTTATTGACTTAAGTAGCGCAATCCGACTTGACCCATGCGACAACAATATGGGGTTCTTCCCCAAGAGACTACAATATGGGGTTCTTCTCTTCTTAAGCACACGCCCCACCTAATATAGAGTGGTTACCGTGGCCTATGGGCGTGTGCAATACCGAAGGAGTCACACTCGTGCTGCTAACCCTGTAAACACAGAGAGTTTCTGTGCCGTCAGCGCAGAAGACAAAGCAGGAATAGCCTTTGGTCTTGCCAGCACAAAAACTCTCCAGTGATTTCTGGCTACTCTACTCACCGCCGGGAACACAACACTAGATTATTATGACCGCGGTATTCTGTAGGTCGCAGGTACTTCCCCAGCCGGACTGCTCATTTGGACGGAAATACCGTCGTGTCCTACGTCCTTTAAAAATTAAGGATCTTTTCTATCAAACATAGGTAACCCAATGAAACGTAATGAATGCAAGTCATTTGCCTTGCTATTTGATCGAATGCCTGAATATAATCCGGGCAGTAGTTTAGTAAAGAAGTTAAGCTATTGATTGAACCGTTTATTAAGCTAGATGTCTGCGACATAGATATAAACTATCTTATAGTCTTATCTAGTCAATTATCCACCGTTATAACAATGCCTACATTAAATACGCATCTCTAAGCATTAATTTTTAACTCGAAGCGAAATTGAACACTACTTGAACTAAAGATAACTGAAACTTAACATCAAGTTAGACATCAAAGCGTGCCGCGCCGGCGGAGATCAAAGGATAAGCCGCCAAGGGGGATAAAGGGGTGAAGTTGGTTTTTGTTTAAAATTAGTCACGGGAAGAAACCTTTGTGGGGATAGTTGCATGAGGAGTGGGAATTAGAATCTATTTTACTGAACATAAAATATATTTTTTAATTCTTGTCTGCTTGTTTGTTTCTCTGTATAGACGCAAAAACTATTGAACGAATTTTGATGCGGTTTTTTTGTTTCAAAAGTCCTGGTCAGACTTAAAATCTTACGTTCTGTCCCCATGACACCACAATCATCTTAATCCCCATGACAGCACCAGTGGTGTCAGGAAGAATTATCTTAGTCCCCATGACACTATCGAGTATTGGTGATGCCACTTTTAGGTGCTCTGAGCAGAACAACCTATACTTAATTCGGTAGTTTTTTAAGTGAAAACTTCTTTAGCGGCGTTGGATGGGTAAAAAGTGTTAATCTCGCGTCAGGATCACTTGACCTTTGAACCGTAACCGACGACTGACGTCATACAACATTAGCTACAGATTGTTTATTTTGTTACATACGCTATGAAGCTTCGTAGCTTAGTGGTAAGCACTTTTCGACTGTAAGTCCTTATGGTTTCAGATACTACGGGGTCCGAACCTGGGCTTCTGACACTTTTTGTGATTATTTTTTCTTTTCGTAATTCATTACTTTTTGTGATTATTTTTTCTGTTTGTAATTCATTAATTTTTTCTGACAGAAAATTAGTGATAGGTTTTGTGATTGGCGCTATATTACAGGTATGGTATGGTATGTTCTTTTTATCTTTCTTCTTAAGAAAGTAAAAAAGAAAAAGTTTTCACTTCTGCCGGCACTCCCGGCGTGCAACCTGTCTTTTTCCTTTGCCTCTTTCCTGGGGCAAAGGCTGGCCGTTGCAATCCAGCGGGGTAATGCCGCTAGCGTCATGGGCACCTTTGCCCCTGGTACAGTGAGGGGTGGGTTAATAGATTTGGACAATGTATTTATATTTATCTTTAAAGATGACATTTAATATGTAATTGTACTATGTAATTTTGACTCTGTAATCTTAAATCATGAATAAAATGTTTTGTTAGTGAAAAAAAAAAATAGGTTGCCAGTAAAATGTATATTATTTACATATATGTTATATATACATATGTTAATTTTGTGCCTTAACAAAAATAAACAACACTAAAATGCATGAGCACAAAACAAAAAACAAATTCTAAAAACGTTTTTCAATTCAAAATTACAAGTTGAACAAAGCACGTTCCGAACTCGGCACTAATTAACGTATTTCAAAAAAAAAGTGTGTTGCGTTTTAACTGTATCGATCGAGCGTCACCCGCTGTCCGTCATGCGCCGACTGCTGGCTGATACAGCGTTATAGTGGAACGTAATAATTTCGCGCCAACAGTTTTATAGACGGTTTCAGCAACGGTTATTTGAATATCTATTTATTTTTGATTTGTACATACCTACCTACTAATATTACAAACGCGAAAGTTTGTAAGTATGGATGGATGGATCAAATCAAATCAAATCATATTTATTTGTATTAAACATGTGTTATACATACATGTGCATGCAAGATGTAATTTAGTCGTTATGTCCAACATGTTTAGCCGCGTGTGTGGCGGCGTACAAATGTTATTAATATTTATATCCAAAAAAACAATAATTCAAATAATACCTACATATGAGTCAAATCAAAATTTCAAGTCAGGTAATCAATTAAAATATTTCATTGCTTTAAATGTTATGTCAAAAAATGACAAAATAATAATACAATGAAGTGCTAATGTCAAAACATAGATATACGTAACATGTCAAATCTCATGTCACAACCTTGTCATCTAGAAATTCTTTGACATTGTAGTATGCTTTTTGCAGTAAGAATTTTTTCAATATTATTTTAAATGTGTTGCAACTCATCTCCTTCCAATCTTTAGGCAATTTATTCAATATTATAGGCGCCATACAAATAATGCTATTGCGCAAAAAGGCCGTTTTTGCCCTGTGCAAACGAAGCTTTGTGTTATCCCTCCTGTTTCGGGGAACTATTACTTGCAAGGACGGAAATAAATGCAGGTTACATTTAACAAACACAGCTACTTAACACTCTTTCACGTAAAAACTACTGAATTGATTTTAATGAAACTTTATAATAATATAGCTTATTCATTAGAAAAACACATAGGCTACAATTTATAACGATAACCGATATTATAGCGATAAACGACTACCACGCGGGCGGAGCCGCGGGTAAAAGCTAGTATATACATATAATTGTAATGGCGCAAATTGATGTAAGTACGTGGTATTGATTATGACATAAAGAATGTTTTCTCAAACATAATGTGAACAACCTTCTTCGAGATAAATCGAAATTGCTGTACATGCGAGCAGCGGCCGGCAAAAATTGTATGAAAATCTATATCTGTCGTGTTTTAGCGGCCAAATAAATTACTATGTAAACTCATATCTGTCGTGTAATTTGAAACTGGAACCATCTTTTACTCGGAACCATGGCAACCAAAGAGGTAACTTGTCCAAGGCATTATTTAAATACAGAACTGGCAAATAGAACGCTGTTAAAATAAAAAAATAAAACATTTCGCCGCGTGAAAAATTACTGTTGTTCGTTGTTCGTCATTGATTTTGAAAAGTAGGTAACTAAAAAGTTCTGCCTAGATACTTAGTTTTAATTTCCGCGCATTGTTTGAGAAAAGCACTATACAAGCCTTGGCCACAACTGAGCGTTGCCGGCTACATCGTCCGGCAACACTACACTTGTTGGCCGCGGCAGTAATGTACTATTTTCCTGTAGACCGGTGATTAGGAGATGCTTAAAGGCAAATAAATTATTTTTCTTATTCTTATTAACATGAAGTGATATAAATGTGTGTACAATTTTTTTATACAACTGAGGAGACAGACAAGCACACGGCCCACCTGATGGTAAGTGGTAACCGTAACCTATGGACGTGTGCAACACGAGGGGAGTCACACTCGTGCTGCCGACCCTGTAAACACAAAGAGTTTTTGTGCCGTCAGTGTAGAAGACAAAGCAGGCTTGGGTCTTCTCACTGACAGTACAAAACTACTCCAGTGAGCTCTGGCTATCCTACTCACTACCAGGAACACAACACTAGGTTATTATGGCCGCGGTATTCTGTAGGGCGGAGGTACTTCCCTAGTCGGACTGCTCAATTGGACGGAAATACCGTCGGGCACTAAGTCGTACCCCGATAGCTGGTTATATTTTTTTATTTCGTTTTCAACTTGTTCTGAAATATTGATTAATTCTATAACTAATTTTTAATAATTAATATGGTAATTGTTTTTTTTAAGAATAGTTACTCATATTCAATTTGTTTTCACCGCCGTCCGTCATGCGCGGACTGCTG
Source organism: Eilema caniola (assembly GCA_949126895.1). NCBI lineage: Eukaryota > Metazoa > Arthropoda > Insecta > Lepidoptera > Erebidae > Eilema > Eilema caniola. Next base: position 1,900,043 of record OX421487.1, read on the forward strand.
ACCAATACAGCGTTATAGTAGAATGTAATAATATTGCGGTACCGGTTTTGTGAATAACTGTTTAATATTTAAACTAGTTTTGAAAACTGTCTATATCTGTTATTAGTTTATAAATCTTACAAGTTTGCGGCAACGGTCTTTTATATGGTACCTATGGGAAACGGTTATTTGAATAACTTATCTTAAAGACAAGAATGTCTTTCTATACGAACCTTGAACTATTTTTTATGCAATAAAGAGAAATAAAGAGAAACAAGCATTCACCGTCTCCCATGTGCCTAATCCTGACAGGTACATAGTGGAACATGATATTTTTCGGAGGAACGGTTTTAGCAACGGTTATTTGAATAACCATATATTTTTTAAACTGGTTATTGTCAACTATTTTATGAAACTGGTTATTTTTTAACCTATTTTTTTGACTATTTCTTTCGTTTAGTGGATAATATTGAAGTTATCCACCCACATTGTACGTGGTTTTCGCAAAACGTGGCTGCACCAGCGAAGACTAATGAGTGCCTCGCTTCAAGGGTATTCATCTGATGAATATGTACCTACTTTCTATTCAACTGATGCATAGTCTTGAGGTCGGGCATAACAGACACGGAAGACCTGTATTGGAACAAACAACTGGCAGAATCCATGGATTTTCTATTGGAAACTTTGACTGTGTACTGTGTAGACAGCTATACTAATGAAATGCATCGCAAATAAACGGCTATGTGTAAGTAAGGTAATGTCAATATTGTTATTTAAACTATTAATGTGTGCATGTTATTGGATTTATATTATAAGCTAACTCGTACCAATGTAGTACCTAGCTATTTTTACCCGACTGCGTCAGAAGGAGTTTTAAAGATTTAAGCATACAAAGGGATATAGGGACAGAGAAAGCGAGTTTGTTTTATACTATGTAGTGATGATTTACGTGACTTTTTTAGTTCGATGCAAAATTGTTGCCATTTGGTCCCATAAAATTTTTATATCGTTTGTTCCAGTAGTTTTTATTTTATGAACATTTTTGTATTACGTTAGTTCAAACTTTTAACCAACATAATAGATATTTATGCTGCTCCATATTTCTGCTCTTCAAATCGGTTGGTTATTTTATACTTTACAGATTTTGAAGTCGTTTTTGAAGTGAAAACTTCTTTAGCGGCGTTGGATGGGTAAAAATTGTTAAACTCGCGCGTCAGCATCACTTGACCTTTGAACCGTAACTGGCGACTAACGTCATACAACATTAGCTATAGACTGTTTATTTTGCAAGATACGATGAGAAACTCCATAGCTTAACGGTGAGCGCTTCGACTGTAAGTACTTATGGTGTCAGATAGTACCGGGTTCGAATCTGGGATTCTGACACTTTTTGTTTCTTTTTGTAATTTATTACTTTTTGTGATTATTTTTTCTGTTTGTAATTTATTTCTGTTTGTAATTTATTAATTCCTTCTGACAGAAAATTAGTAGAAAATTAGTGATAGGTTCTATGATTGGGGCTATATTATAGGTATGGTATGGTATGGTATGTTCTTTTTCTCTGTATTTAACGAAGAAACAAAGAAAGAAAAGTTTTCACTTCTGCCGGTACTCCCGGAGTGCCACCCGTTTTTTTTAATAGTTTTTGCCAGTTGCTCTTAATTTATGAACATTTTTGTATTACTTTAATTCAAACTTTTAACTGACATTATTATTATTTTTGTTGCTCCATATTTATGCTATTCAAATTGGTTAGTTATTTTATACTTTACAGTTTTTGAAGTCTTTTTTTAAAGTAGTTTTTTTTGACATTAAATTTTGCCTAACTTGAGTCTACCGTAATCACCAGTGTTAAAACTCCTTTGCCTACCTCTTCAGGAATTTACAGGCGTGAAAATATGTATAAATATACTTCATACAAATTGTATAACTTGCTCCATTTTACCCCTCAAAACTTCTCAAATCGCGACATTTCACCCTTTACACCAACAAGACATAGCTCGAGTTACGAAACATTCTGCGGTTCGGCGTCCAACTCGTCCCTTTGACAAGGGGTGACGAATAGCCCCAAACGAGACACCCTTTTTGAGTTCGTTCATTAGCGCTGAAATATGTGTACCCATTTCAAAAGTATTGGGGATAAACAGTAGATGAATAAAAGAATAGTTATTAACATTTACAGGAGGAGGACACGACGGTATTTCCGTCCAATTCAGCAGTCTTACAGAATACCGCGGCCATAATAACCTCGTGTTGTGTTCCCGGCGGTGAGTAGGGTAGCCAAAGCTCACTGGAGAGTTTTTGTGCTGTCAGTGGGACCTGATTTGTCTTTTACACTGACGGCACAGAAACTCTCTGTATTTACAAGGTCGGCAGCACGAGTGTGACTCCTTTGTGTTGCACACGTTTATAGGCTACGGTAACCACGCACCATCAGGTGGAACGTGTGCTTGTTTGCTAACTCAGTGGTGTAAAAAAAAATGTTCTCGTCTAATAGAGCCATCCCATCCCATCCCATCCCATGATATATAGTCGGCTACCTTCCTTAATAAACGAACTATAATAATAATAGTTATAAGGCATTCTATGTATCGTGTGTCGTACTTAAATAAAATATTTTTCTTTTTTTCTTTCTTTCTAACTATTCAATGCAAAGTGCTTTTTTCAATTCGAACGAGTAGTTTGTGAGATTCACGCGTACAACCAAAGAATCAAACTCTTCGGCTTTATAATATTAGTATGGACTATAATATTAATAACATAATAACATTTATTTACCATATACTCACACCGTAAATCCCCGAGTGGGTAGACACAGGTGTATTAACATCCACGTTTCGCTTACTGGCGTAAATATCGAAATTCAAAGACAACTTTGAATCGTGCAGACGTTTTTCCTTGAACTAAAACGTAAACACGTGCGTTACTTAAGAATACCAACTCTCTATAATAAAAACTCGTGATTTAAAAACGTGAGTTGCTAAAGTTTTATATTAAAAAGGTAAATTATTTCACAAAAGTTATAAATGTTAAACAAGTACCCGCTTCCCCGAGTTACTGGTTTGATTACAGAGTACCCGTATACTCTTTTGAAGAAGTTTCTTGTTTCTATATATACAGATATCATTGTGTTTATAAGTATAATACACGGATTTTTCTTTAGCGAGTAACTATTCTTAAGTTCAAGTAAGTTTTTTATATACTTTCTTTCATTCCACATTTAGCCTTAAGAATATAAATATTGTAAGTTGACGTCTTAAAAAATCTCGCAGTGGAGTTTGTTGCGCCGTATCTTCTCCACAAGCGCCTTGGAAGCGGTGTTAAACTTAGGTTAAGTAGAATTATTATTGACACCAATTACGCGTGGTTCCCGGCAGAGTAGAATTTGGGCCACCCCTTCTCTTCCCATGTGGTGTCGTACAAGGCAACTAAGGGATAGGGCTGATTAACTTTAACATCAGACAGATATGTACAGCCCAGACTCAGCCTCAGATGCATGGCTCAAGTCAACAATAGTGCCCGGAATACGGCAATAGGCTCACCCCCTATTACGTGGGACCGAATACAGATTGGTGAAATGTGGGTGTTGATTCATCTCTGCCTAACCCTCCGGGGATAAAGGCGTGATAATGTGTATGTATAAGAAACAACTATGTTGGTCTAGATTGAAAAATATCTTTGACTTTGAATTCAATTTTAATTAAGGAAATTTGGTAAATAATAGTTTAAAGGTTGCCCATGGGTCCACCCATGAGGATGTGTCGTGACCAACGATATAACTTGTGTTTTTTACCAAAATCTAATCTATCTCTGTATCAAATTTCTTCATAATTGATTCAGTGCAGTAGTGGTCCGTCAACGACATTACTGTATTATATTTTTTTAAATATAGGGCACGTAAATTTGCCTTCACCTCGCCTGATGGTAAACTGAAGGCAAAGTCTCAGGAAAGAAGGTCACCATTACATACACGTACCATGTTACCAATGGTGGCACTTAGCTTGACGGCCTCATCAAAAGAGGATTGTCGTCTGCGTGACACCCACCGGTGCCACAAGTGTTGCGACTATCCCCCCTGCCCGACTATGCACTTGCTGACCCCTGAATGCAATCCAACCGAGATTGGAATACTATGGAGGGTTTTTTGCAATCGTGCAAATTTCTGCTATCAAACCACCAGTAAATCTAATCTAATTGTAAATGCGTATCAAATTGCAGTTATTTAAAAAAAAGACACCGGGACTGCCGGCAGAAGTGAAAACTTTATTCTTTCTTTCTTTCTTCGTTATACATACATACATACATATAATCAAGCCTTTATCCCCGGAGGGTTAGGCAGAGGTGCATTAACACCCACATTTCACCAATCTGTATTCGGTCCCACGTAATAGAGGGTGAGCCTATTGCCGTATTCCGGGCACTCTTGTTGACTCGAGCCATGCATCTGAGGCTGAGTCTGGGCTGTACATATCTGTCTGATGTTAAAGTTAATCAGCCCAATCCCTTAGTCGTCTTGTACGAGACCACATTGGAAGGGAAGGCGTGGCCCAAATTCTACTCTGCCGGGAATATACAGAGAAAAAGATAAAAAGAACATACCATACCATACCATACCATACCATACCTATAATATTGCGCCAATCATTGAACCTATCACTAATTCTCTGTCAAAAGAAAAAATAATCACAAAAAGTGTCAGAAGTCCAGGTTTGAACCCGGTACTATCTAAAACCATAAGGACTTACAGTCGAAGCGCTTACCGCTAAACTACGAGGCTTTTTAGCGTACCTAACAAAATAAACAATCTGTAGCTAATGTTGTATGACGTCAGTCGTCGGTTCCGGTTCAAAGGTCAAGTGATCCTGACGCAAGTTTAACACTTTTTACCCATCCAACGCCGCTAAAGAAGTTTTCACTTCAAAAAATAATAATTTCAAAGCATTTGGTAAGCAAAATATTTACATCGATTAAAATAGTATAATTTAACCTGTGATCTTTCCAATGCAAGGGTAGTGCTCTGACCAGTGGACCACCGAACCATTATAATGTAATAATAATAATATTTGTTCTTTATATTTTTTTACAAATTATTACAGTTCCTGAGGTCTCTTTTCAAGTAGCAAAGGACGAGTCTCCTTGCGACCTCCATCCTCCATAATTACAACAAGTTGAACATTTCAACACAAAATATAAACAATAATCAGAACAAAGATAAAAGAAATATAAAAAGGTAGTCCATTATTGAAGTGCGCGTGTGTGTATGCGTGCGTGTGTGTATTTGTGTGTGTGTGCATGCATGTGTGCGTGTACGTGCGCGTGTGAAAGAATGAGTGTTTGCCATGTTCACCATGCCTGAATCCATTCAACTTTTCGGTACCAATAAAGGATGTTACAATTATTTTTAAACATTCATCTTGTAAGGGGCTGTTCGCAGGCTCAAAGCAAGCCTAATCCAGTCTAAGCATTTAATGTTTCCAATATTAATCTATACGACTTTTCTGTTGGAATCGGTGCCAGAGCGAAAGTAAATACCTGACATAACCCCCCGCTAGCCGATACAAGGTCCGTTCTATTCTTAGTGGTTTGACCAAGCGCGTGTAATATGTATTGGTCCGCTAGACAAAGGTTTTCTCGGTAGAAGGGTTGAACGCATTTGTAGGGAGACAGCTTTTTTATACAATGCTATGTAGATTATCGATAATTATTTTTAGTTGTGATGTTATTGTGTGGAAATACGTTTCTAGAATTGAATTATAAATATATAACGATTTATGATAGGAGCCCAGTCGAACAAAGTGGGGTTGGGAGTACGAGAGCCAAAAAGGGACCAGGATATACTTAGGTCCTTTCTGAAGCAAGACGAAAATGATAAATATCGAGTGCACGCGATGAATTTGGAAATCCAAAACGAATGGTTGACAATGGGAGAGTTCTGCATACCGATGGCTTTAAAGTGGCGCACCTTGATATATGAGTGGTCGCCGGCCCTGTTAAAATTCTACCTTAACGCCTTTCAGATGACCCTTCCAGACCAGAGTAATCTGGTAAGGTGGGGGAAAGCCACAGAAAAACAATGTTATACGTGTGGTGAGGCAATAGGGACGGCTAGGCACATATTAGTAGGATGTAGGGTGCTTCTTGATAGAGGCCAATACTCACGCCGCCACGATAAGGTGCTTTTCATCATACGCGAAGCAATGAGTCTGGCAGTAGCTAGAGCCCAAAAAGGATTGACTACTAACAGACGTCATATCAACTTTGTGTCTGAAGGTTCATCCATAAAATCCAGGAACAAATCTTATTCAATCTTAGATACTGCCCCAGATTGGACTCTCCTAATCGACACGTATGAAAAGCACTATAAAATTCCGGAGGATGTTGGGGTTTCGTCATCTAGACCGGACATATTTCTATACTCGAAAAAGACTAAATATGTGGTCCTTGTGGAACTTACTGTACCGTGGGAAACAAATATACCGAAGGACCACACACTAAAGAAAAATAAATACTACGATCTCACAAACGAATTAATCAAAAACGGTTACGTGGTTAATTTGTATGCAGTAGAAGTGGGAGCGAGAGGTATACCAGCTAAATCTCTCTATAACCTACTTAAAGATCTAGGCCTATCGAGAGCTACAATAAGCTCATTACTAGGACGAATGTCTAAAGCGGCACTAGTAGGTTCGTATCAAATTTGGTTAGGCAGGGAGGGGAACTTGGGTAGTGAAGGTGAGTGTTGATGTACATCAACAAAAGGGGCCCCTTCTAAACCTACACTTGGGTCGCAAGTCCCAGGCACTGTCCCGAGTTCCCAACTCAGCAACGCGATGGACCCGGCACCCGCACGGAGAATCCATGGATTGCTAAGAATATCGTCTCTCTATAGAATATAATCTGATTAGCTTTTGCCCGCGGCTCCGCCCGCGTGGATGTCGGTTATCGGGGCCAAACATAGCCTATGTCCTTTCATAAGTACTAATCTACCCCTACACCAAATTTCATTAAAATCAGTTCGGTGGTTTAGGCGTGACAAATATTAATATGAATACTCGTTACAGAGCATAGATATCTACCAAGAATTATCCGCGAGGCTATTGAAATTAAAAAAAACACCCAATTTTTAATAAAAATGATGGTTGGAGCGTACCAGCAGCCTGGGACCCAGTCATCCACTTAATAAAACCTAGAAAACAGCAAAATACAGCAAGACTTAACGACACAAGTGAGCTCAGTCTGCGTAAATAGTAACACCAACAATTCATCATGATTCTGGTACTTTGAGATAACTTACACTTCAAACTATATGACAACTACCATCCTTAGTCAAACCGCGAACATGGCTGCTGGATGGTAGCCGAAACATCGGTATAAAAGTAAATAATCCATACTAATATTTTAAACGGAGAAAATGTGTGTGTCTGTTTGTTTGTTCGTCTTTCACGGCAACACGGAGCGAGGCTGACGCAAAACTAATTGTAGATGGGAGCAGCATATGACCAAACGACACTAATCATCTGTTTTGTGATAAAAACAAACTCATAGCTGTCAGATTTGAAGAGACAAACAATGAGCTCTACGTAGATGACAGCTAAGATTGGCCATTACGAGGCCAAATAGAGGCATATGACCAAACGACAATAACCATCTGTTCTGTGACAATAACAAACTCATAGCTGTCAGATTTGAAGAGACAAACAATGAGCTCTACGTAGATGACAGCTAAGATTGGCCATTACGAGGCCAAATAGAGGCATATGACCAAACGACAATAACCATCTGTTCTGTGACAATAACAAATCATAGCTGACAGATTTGAAGAGACAAACAGTGAATTCTATGTAGATGACATCTAACATTGGTCATTACGAGGCGCCCTCTGTAGGGATAAAATCGCAGTCGACATCCTCATTGACGTGATTTTTTAAGTGGAGATAGTTGAAGGTATGGAGAGTGACATAGGCTGCTTCTTGTCTTTTTTTAACCCCCTACTTCTCTTAAATAGGGGTCTATTTGTGACTAATAAATAATCTCGCTATATTTTATTTTTTTTGGATATCTACCCCCATCTTCTTAAAAAAGGGGTGAAATTTCATATGGGACATTTCGCAGTTTTCAAGGTAGGAATCTAAAAATCTGTACACAGACTCTTTGTTGTTTTTGTTGCTGTTTATGTGCTCGAATTTCATCAATTTTTTTTATAATTTTGTTGAAAAAATCTAATATTTTTTTTTACCTACCCCAAGAACTGATCCGCGAATCTTATGCACAATAGTCGTTCTCTCGACTCCTATACTACTGGAATATTGAGGACGTAATTTAAAAACTTCAACTTGTACCGTTTAATAACTTTGTTCCAACAAATTGACATTTTCATTTCAAACTTCAAGATTGACAAATTCTAGTCCAAAGTTATTTGAGCTAATTACAAGAATATTTTATACAATTTCAAAGGCCATCTAACAATGGATACTTATTTAACTTTCAACACCAACTAATTAAGACCTCTCAGGGTAATCATTCAACGTAATACAAAAGCTCTTCAATTATTGGTTATAACGAGTATTCATTGATGAAAATTCCAGTATACCTTGACCTATTATTTCAAACATATAACTTGACTAAGCAGGTCTACAATGTTGGTATAACCACCAATATTTCTTGAACTTTCATTCCGTTTAATACACTCAAGTACCGATGTCTAAATATCTGGTAGTATTATAAAGAGTTACCGGTTTATCTTGAGCTCTTATTTGACATGATTGGTTTGAAACAAGGGTTCAAGTATAGATGGTAATAATAAATCAGCTGTCACATTTTGACATAACCGCTTTGTAAAGCCGGCTTCCTGCAATATTTTAAGGTTATATTGACAATTGGGATATTTTTTTCAATTCAATAAGTTACATATTTGAAGATATTTGTCAAAGAACTGGGAAAGTGAATATTACTTATATTATTTTCAGACCTCTTTTATAAGCTTTGTTTGTAAGGAAATATTTTTAGGAAGAATTCCGAAGCGTCGGATTGATAATGAAATTTTACGCATTGAATTTACTTCTTCTTTGGATGGGAAAAAGAGCAGGCGGGACTTGTTCTCCTATTAACCAAAGAATTTATTTGTTCGGGTGGAGTAATTAAAAAACAATATTCAAAAATAATTGTAAGATCATTCATTGTATAGTTTTCTCCCACCATCGCCCCAAATTTTTGAAGTGATAACTTCTTTAGCGGCGTTGGATGGGTGTAAAATGTTAAGGAAGCGTCAGGATTAGTTGACCTTTGAACCGTAACCGACGATTGACGTCATACAAGATTAGGTACAGACTATCTATTTTGCAAGTTACGATAGATAGCGTCGTAGCTTAAACGGTAAGCATTTCGACTGTAAGTCCTTATAGTTTCAGATAGTATCGGGTTCAAACCACCTGGCCTTCAGGGATTTTTTGTGATTGTTTTTTCTTATTATAATTTATTACTTTTGGTGATTATTTTTTCTTTTTGTAATTTATTAATTTCTTCTGACAAAAAATTCGCAGAAAATTAGTGATAGGTTCTATGATTGGCGCTATACTATAGGTATGGTATGGTATAGTATGTTCTTTTTATCTTTTTCTATGTATATAAAGAAGAAAGAAAGAAAGAAAAAGTTTTCACTTCTGCCGGCACTCCCAGAGTGCAACCCGTCTTTTTTTATATAGGACACATTTATTTAACTTCACCTCGCTTGATGGTAAGCTGAATACAAAGTCTCAGAAAAGAGGGTCACCATTACAAACACGTGCCGTAGATCAGTGATTAGAGCAGTCCCCTGTAAGGTGTTGGTCAACTCCCGCCCAAGTCGTTTTCTCTTTTTCCTATCCTAATCGATTTGAATAGTTTGCATTTTTTTATACTACTGGGTGGCAGAAAAACACACGGTCCACCTGATGGAAAGTGGTTACCGTGGCCTTTGGACGTGTGCAACACCAGGGGAATCACTTTCGTGCTGCTCACCCTGTAAACACAGAAAGTTGTGGCGACTCTACTAAAAGCTCCCTAGGGAGATATGGAACGAACACAAAAAGTCATAATTCACCGCAAAATGCCACTTTCCTTCACATTTGTGCGTTGTCCAAGACGTTATATCTAAAAATCCACCATTTTTATACATAAAAAACTTGATTCCACACCAATTACATAAATGAATACCACAACGATGCGTCCATTTTCCTGAACATGCCAAAACTCCATAGAAGCTGCCATAGATGTTTGTATGTCAACCAGGACCGACGACGGTGCAGTCTTTGCACGGAGGAGTCTCAATGTATTATGAACTCATCCTACAATTGACCTAACTCCTACAAAGAATCACTTAACTTTTTGAAGTGAAAACTTCTTTAGCGGCGTTGGATGGGTAAAAAGTGTTAAACCCGCGTCAGGATCACTTGACCTTTGAACCGCAACCGACGACTGACGTCATACAACATTAGCTACAGATTGTTTATTTTGTTAGGTACGCTAAGAAGTTTCGTAGCTTAGCGGTAAGCGCTTCGACTGTAATTCGTTATGGTTTCAGATAGTAGCGGGCTTGAACCTTGGCTTCTGATACTTTTTGTGATTATTTTTTCTTTTTGTAATTTATTACTTTTTGTGATTATTATTTCTTTTTGTAATTCATAAATTTCTTCTGACAGAAAATTAGTGATAGGTTCTATGATTGGCGCTATATTATAGGTATAATATGGTATGGTATGGTATGTTCTTTTTATGTTTTTCTTTGTTTATAACGAATAAAGAAAGAAAGAAAAACTTTTCACTTCTGCCGGCACTCCCGGAGTGCGACCCGTCTCTTTTTCTTGTGGCTTTTTGCCTCGCAATTAACCAATGTCGAGTAATTGGATATATTACATAAATATTATAAATATTCTGCAGCGTCTTCGTTATTCCGTCACAGTCAAAGTCAAGAAAAGTCCGTCATTGTCAAGTCAAAGTCCAAATCACAGTCCTAGTTTTACAAGAGGCTTATAAGGAGATTCATTCACCAACACAATGAGACACAATTCACAGTAATATACTACTTCCTCATGTTGTGTATGTTGTCCAAGACGTTATGTCTTAAAATCCACAATTTCTAACACATAAAACTCAGATTTACACCACTTTCAGAAAATAAAATACCTCTATCAAATTGGCGCGAAAATCTCCGAGACCCTGTTATGTTTATAAAACAAAAATACACACGTCTAATGTCAACAAACATGACATTATCAGCTAACGTTCGGAAATTCCCATCAATTCAAATATTACCGTTTAGAAACCTACACAAATTGTTTTGTCAGTTTTTCGACGTATAACGCGAATATGATTGATGTTTTTTATAGGACACGTCAATATATCTTCACCTTGTTGAATGGTAAGCTGAAGACAAAGTCTTAGGAAACAGGCTTACCATTACAGACACTTACAGTGTTACAATAGTGACCCTCAGCTTGAAGGCCTTATTAGATGCTTTTTCACGCCCGCATAAAGGACCCGGGACTTTTTAATTGGACAATAAATTTTATTATATGCAACAATATTGATTTACAAGTATTTTTCAAAGATAAACTAAATCTAAAACGTATAGACTGAATATAGATTAGAATATAAAAGAGGTCGAAGAGTTTAAGCGTCGAAGAATTTCTCCCTATTGATGTCAACTGGCGTAACGGGACTTTGGCGCATGGGCCCCACGTTACATATACTCGTAGCTGTAATCGTCTAGTTTACTTATTGTTGAAATCTACCTCAATAACCTACTTAGCTATCATTCAATACTAACTCCTTTTTTTTTTACGTGCGGGAAATCCGATGCCGCGTGTTTCCCGACAGAGTAGAATTTAGGCCACCCCTTCTCTTCCCATGTGGTGTCGTGCAAGGCGACTAAGGGATAGGGCTGATTAACTTTAACATCAGACAGATATGTACAGCCCAGACTCAGCCTCAGAGGCATGGCTCGAGTCAACAATAGTGCCCGGAATACGGCAATAGGCTCACCCCCTATTACGTGGGACCGAAAACAGGTTGGTGAAATGTGGGTGTTATTTCACCTCTGCCTAACACTCTGGGGATAAAGGCGTGATTGTATGTATGTATGTAAATCCGACTAAACCGCACGCCGTCTGTGGCTCGTAGTGCTAGGCCGAAGGTGAGGTTGTCGACGACATATCCCTCGCACCCCGGCTAACCCGACACATCCCTCTCGATCTAGCCCTCCTCGGGAGGGGGATCCACGCTGTCCCAGACTTGCCCCCGGTATGGGGAGGCACGTATCGCGCGATGCGCTCCGCCACCGTGGCCTGCTTCTGCAGCGTAACAGGCGCCTCTACCCGTCACCCTCAGGCCCGCGCTCATTATGTATATTCGAATAAAAAATGCTATTGACGTGTATTCAATTCGATATGATTATGATGGCAAAAATATACATTCTTTTAGATCAAAATGAAATTTATTTAGATTCAAAATATAGGTCTTTGATAGTTTGAATTTGTGTGACCTCTTTGGGCTTCTTTCCAGCTGTGTATAACATATAATAACTCTAGTCCATCCAAAGGTTGCCTGGAAGATATTGCCTATTATGGCGATAAGGCCGCCCTTTGTACAACAATTGTATATAGTATATTTCACTCGTAAGATTTCATGTAAATGGTGTACAAATAAAGTGTTATTCTATTCTATTCTATATTTTTTATAGGCCTTTAATTGTCGATGATATGATATTGGGCCCTGATTCTGCAATTATTTTTTTCATAGCAGAACTACTGGGGTACCTCCTAGGTACCTCAGATAGTGTAACAAATGCCACAGTTTAACATGCGCTCCGAGGCACGACCAGGCCAATAGAAATAGCCAAATTCATGCATACTCTCGAAAGGTTGCAGCGACGTGCGGTACGCATTATTGGGAATCTCGAGGTCACAAGCACCCTTGAGCCTTTGCAGATGCGTAGAGATGTTGCATCCTTGGCAGTATTTTACCGTCTCTACCATGGTGAATGTTCTGATGAGCTCTTCCAACTGGTCCCGCCCTCTCCTTTCCTACATAGGACAACACGAGCAGGGCTTAGATGTCACCCGTATACGGTGCAGAATATTCCTTCAAGAACCAAGCGGTTTGGTGACTCCTTTCTTTGTCGCACCATTAAGACCTGGAACTCCTTGCCAGCTCACGTGTTTCCCTCTTCCTACAGTCCCGGGTCCTTTAAGCGGGGCGTGAAAAAGCATCTGTTGAGGCCGTCAAGCTGAGTGCCACCATTGTTAACATGGTACGTGTTTGTAATGGTGACCCTCTTTTCTGAGACTTTGCCTTCACCTTACCATCAGGCGAGGTGAAGTCAAATTGACGTGTCCTACATTAAAAAAAAAACTAATATTTGGACTAACTAGAGGCTGTCTCATTAACACCTCATAAAGATCCAAGATCTACCAACCTCTCTTCAATTCCCCGTTTAACAAAAATATGTTCTTTCAAAGTCTTGCTGATTGAGGGTAAATGGCGAGGGTGCGTGCTGGCTCCCATTAAGAATGGTTCCGTCGTAATTGTTGGGACTGAATAGTTTTCCGGCGTTAGGCTGCGGTTTTGTGGAAGATGAGCGAGCTGAGCGGTGTATTAAGATTATAGCAGTTTGTGTATAGATATAGAAATAACATCTAATATGTTTTAACTAGTGGTTATTTCCTGTGACTTTAGGTGGTTTAGTTGCTATTCCTACTCCAAAAATATCGGTGTTTAAATGTCTTTTTATCACGCTAATATAAAAAAGAGCTTTCGGTGGGAATCTCAACTCACCGCTTTTGGTCACAACTTCTGTGGATGTCGGTTTTCGTGACCCAATTCAACGAGGTTGGGAAATCAGGTGACTAGTTCATTAAATTCGTCTGATTAGGCATTAAAAAAAAAGATGGGTTGCACTCTGGGAGTGCCGGCAGAAGTGAAAACATTTTCTTTTTTTCTTTCTTCGTTATATACATAGAAAAAGATAAAAAAGAACATACCATAACATACCTATAATATAGCGCTAATCATAGAATCTATCATTTATTTTCTGCTAATTTTCTGTCAGAAGAAATTAATAAATTATGAAAAAAAAAATACAAAAAGAAAAAATAATCACCAAAAGTAATAAATTATAATAAGAAAAAACAATCACAAAAATCCCTGAAGGCCAGGTGGTTTGAACCCGATACTATCTGAAACTATAAGGACTTACAGTCGAAGTGCTTACCGTTTAAGCTACGACGCTATCTATTGTAAATTGCAAAATAGATAGTCTGTACCAATCTTGTATGACGTCAGTCGTCGGTTACGGTTCAAAGGTCAACTAATCCTGACGCTTCCTTAACATTTTACACCCATCCAACGCCGCTAAAGAAGTTTTCACTTCAAAAAAGCTTTCGGTGGGAATCTCAACTCACCGCTTTTGGTCATAACTCCGGTGAATGTCGGTTATCGTGACCCAATTCAACGAGGTTGGGAAATCAGGTGACTAGTTCATGAAATTCGTCTGATTAGCAAACAAAAAAATACCTATACCTTGGGCTCTGCTTCTCGAGCGAGGTTCTGGCACAAATCTTAATAACCTCATGAAAGCTACTGGTGGTAAAAATTTGATGGCACAAATTTGTCACAATTTTTTGCCGGGTAAGTACCACCGTGCACCAATGCGGAAAACTCCAATCCAATAGTTCCCAGTTGAGTAGAACTGCGCCACAACAGACAGTAAACACGCAGCTCATGACAAAGTGCAGGCTTGGCGGTAATAGGCTCTCCCCCTATTCCGTACCGAAAAAAATAATCACCGAAATATCGGTGTTAATATACTTCTGTCAACCTCTTTAGGAATTTATAGACGCAATTAATCAAGCTTATCAACACAAAAATTCACACCCGTTGATAGCAAGCAAATTTGGAATAAAAATAAATCGGAATACAACCTTCAGGTGTGTTATAAGTACAAATTCACAAATAATAAGGTAGCTTTCAATCAAAGCTGAGCTAAACTGAGCCTGTATTTTTGAAGTGGAAACTTCTTTAGCGGCGTTGGATGAGTTAAAGTGTTAAACTCGCGTAAGGATCACTTGAACTTTGAACCGTAACCGACGACTGACGTCATACAACATTAGCTACAGATTGTTTATTTTGTTAGGTACGCTAAGAAGCTTCGTAGCTTAGCGGTAAGCGCTTCGACTGTAAGTCCTTATGGTTTCAGATAGTATCGGGTTCGAACCTGGGCTTCTGACGCTTTCTGTGATTATTTTTTCTTTTTGTAATTCATTAATTTCTTCTGACAGAAATTAAGTGATAGGTTCTATGATTGGCGCTATATTATAGGTATGGTATGGTATGCTATGTTTTTTTTATCTTTTTCACTGTATATAACGAAGAAAGAGAGAAAGAAAAAGTTTTCACTTCTGCCGGCACTCCCGGAGTGCAACCCCGCTTTTTTTTATACTGCTGAGGTGGCAGACAGTCTCACCGCCCACCTGTTGGAAAGTGGTTACCGTCGCCTATGGACGTGTGCGACACCAGAAGAGACGCACTCGTGCCGCCAACCTCGTAAACGCAGAGTTTCAGTGCCGTCAGTGTAAAAGACAAAGCAAGAATAGCCTTTGGTCTTCCCACTGACAGCACAAAATGTCTCCAATGAGCTCTGGCTACCCTAATCACCGCCGGGAACACAACACGAGGTTATTATGGCCGCGGTATTCAATAGCCACGTCTGTCGAAGGACTAATGGCTGCTGGAGCAGACGAGTCCTAGATAATGGAGACCGCGAGAAGGCAAACGAAAGGAATACCCTAACCAGATAGACAGACGACTTGACTTGGTGGCTGGGACAGACTGGATGCGAAAGGCGGAGGTTCTGCCGAAATGGCGCGCATTGGGAGAGCCCTATCTCCAGCAGTGGACTGCAGTGGGCTAATTGATTGATTAAATAGCAAATCAAACTGTTTCATTGATATAAATTGTATTATTTTTCGTTTTTTTTTTGAGAAGAATATTAGCCACCAAAATTATCGAAATTACTAATATTCCCTCTAACCCCTCCAACTAAGCTAAATTGCTTGTGCTAGGATTGGGTTCACGGTAGTGTAATAGCCACGATTCGAACCCGGGACTTAACCGCTAAGCTAACAAATATAGAACAATCAGTCGACAGGAAGGGGTGATACCAAGGCGTTAAGATCATGTTGAGTACTTTGTTTGGTAACACTATCGTAATTGTATCGTATCGTATTGAGAGAATGGAGTATTGTGATTGGCCGCTTGCCTAATGCGAACATACGTGTGTGTGAAGACAGCCAATCGCATTGCTCCTTTCTCTCAATACGATACGATTACAATAGTCTTTCGTGCTAGGGATACTGGTGTTAACTTTACGTATGACGGCTTGCAGGTTTGAACAATTTTATTGTTCAAATAATCGAGAACCTAACTTTTTTACGAATAAACATTTGAAAAAAAAAACGACGGGTTGCACTCCGGGAGTGCCGGCAGAAGTGAAAACTTTTTCTTTCTTCGTTATATACAAAGAAAAACATAAAAAGAACACACCACACCATACCATACATATAACATAGCGTCAATCCTAAAACCTATCACTAATTTTCTGTCAGACGAAATGAATGAATTACAAAAAGAAAAATTAATCACAAAAAGTAATAAATTACATGTCAGATGCTCAGGTTCGAACCCGGTACTATCTGAAACCATAAGGACTTATAGTCTAAGCGTTTACCGCGAAGCTAGGAAGCTTCTTTACGCAATATACAAAATATACAATCTGTAGCTGTTGTAATGTTGTATGACGTCAGTCGTCGGTTACGGTTCAAAGGTCAAGTAATCCTGACGTGAGTTTAACACTTTTTACCCATCCAACGCCGCTAAAGAAGTTTTAACTTCAAAAACACTGACAAACAATGGTTTCTTTAGAACAATTATTATAAAATTAGTTTAGATTATATGTATATTTAAAGATATATTTGACATTCGTGACAAAATTACATCGCGTGACGAATTCAATGTTAAGATTGTTGGCCAGTATAACACAGATGTATTTAATATTATAGTTTAATTCCACAAGTGTGGAGCCGCGATTAACAGCTTCTTTCTATACTATTGTATAATTGTATCTCATTTTTTTAAATTAAATATAAAAAAAACCGACTGATTCTGAAAAGATCGAAGCAAGCTTTATAGCAGGCGGTACCCATTAATTTTCATATGGTTTCTGAATTGCAAATTGGTACCGCCTACTATAAAGCTTGTTTCGATCTTTTTAGCATCAGTCGGGTTTTTTTTTATTTTTAATAATTACATATTTTTCATACTTTTAGTTATGTCTTCTAATTTCCTTCGTTTGGATTCCCCACTTGATAAGTTTCAGTGAATTATTTTAAATTATTATTATTATTATGGCGCCAGAAACCAACATATAGCTTTTGTTAATATTTTATGTACCCAAAAACACTTGGGCAATAAATACCTTTCATTTGAGACATGAATCACTGAAATCCGTACGGTGGATCAGAAGATATGAGGTAATATAGAATGCTACAAACATACATACAAGATACGCGCGAAAAAACATAACCCTACTTGGCAGTTGAGTAAAAATAACAATACTTGTCAAAATACCAAGTCTCACCTCAGTTGTGATAGAACATCTAAAAAGTTGTAAGGTCCATATAATACTAAGTCAGTTATTAATTTATTTAGTCCCTACTTAAGGGACCTTCTGTCTAAAGTGGTTACGTAATTATCTAACCTAACAATACCTCATAATGACCATATTAATTTCAAAAATCTTTTACTTTATAAATAAATATATTCACACAGCAAGTATCTGACTCTGATTGCAAGCTCATATTGACAAGACACTTGTGCCTTTCCACGGTAATTTATTAAAACCTGACCGGTTAGACTCAGGGCATTTTCAAATGTTTACATTGATGGTTAAATAAATAAATTACCGTGGAAATGTACAAGTGTATTGTCAATATGTATATTAAAATGTTTCACCAACAAGTTCAGTAAATAGTTTGATAGCGAGCCATTTAAATATCCGAAATTGCTCTCAAATATCCTGAAAAGCTGATAATACCCAAGAAAATCCTTACCCTTTTAGGTTCAGGGGTCAAATACCAAGTGCTCTTAAGAAAACCAATTCTTAGACACCTTGTGAAGCTTCAAGTGAACCTCAATACTTAAACATAGACTTTATCTTAAATCTTCAAGAAATATCTTTAGAAATTGTACAAAGTGTTGAAACCTAGAGGATTATACTTCGCAAACTTTTGCATACATACTAGTGATTTGAATATATATCCGCGGAAACGGATCTGAATGCGGATTTTCGGTGTTAAAATCCGTTATTACGGATCTTGTTGATTGTAACGATAGTTGATGCCACTTGGCGCTTTGCTTGACAAGATTATATTTCCACTTATTCACGCAAGTCTTTTTATATTTGATCTTGAGAAATGTTCTATGTATTAGTTACTAGAATTATGTATACATTTACAATAGAAAATATATCTAAATATGCATATCTGCATCCTAGAACCTATAACACAAGCTAGTAAAGCTATGCATACTTTCTGTCTAGGCAGCGTTCTGTAGAATAAATACTAATTTTATAAATAAGAAAGGGTATGAGTGTGTATGTTTGTCCGTGTTTCACGACTAAACCACTGAACCGATATTGATGAAATTTGGTATAGGGGTAGATTAGACCTTGAGAAAGGACATAGGCTATATTTGATCACGATAAACGTCGTACACGTGGACGTAGCCCAGGGCAAAAGCTAGTATATTATATAGCTTCCAGTACTCAAAGCCCTTAAGGATTTGCGTGAAAAGTTATCGTGATATAATAACGAATATATATTTTATTACAAACGGCGGTCGTTTAGGAGCGGATACGTCTTATTTGAATGTTCACCACCCTTATTGAGGCCACGGCCACCCATCTTTTTCTAAACCTTGGCGTGTTACGCTTGACTTTCAACTTTTTGTGTTACTTGTAGTTATTTACGCTTGTTTTAATGGACGTAGATTTAGGAGGTACGAAACGACGGTATTTCTGTCCAACTGAGCAGTCCGACTCGGGAAGCACCTTCGCCCTACAGAATACCGCGGCCATAATAACCTCGTGTTGTGTAAGTGGTAAGTAGAGTAGTCAGAGATGCATGTCTGCAACCTTAGTGGTATTAAAAAAAAAGACGGGTTGCACTCCGGGAGTGCCGGCAGAAGTGAAAACTTTTTCTTTCTTTCTTTCTTCGTTATATACAGAGAAAAAGATAAAAAGAACACAACATACCATACCATACCTATAATATAGCGCCAATCATAGAAATTTTCTGTCAGAAGAAATTAATGAATTACAAAAAGAAAAATAATCACAAAAAGTAATAAATTACAAAAAGAAAAAATAATCACAAAAAGTGTCAGAAGCCCAGGTTTGAACCCGGTACTGTCTGATACCATAAAGACTTACAGTCGAAGCGTTTACCGCTAAGCCACGAAGCTTCTAAGCGCACCTAGTAAAATAAACAATATGTAGCAGTTGTAATGTTGTATGACGTCAGTCGTCGGTTACGTTTCAAGGTCAAGAGATCCTGACGCGAGTTTAACACTTTTTACCCATCCAACGCCGCTAAAGAAGTTTTCACTTCAATAAAAAAAGGTGTTAACCTAAGTTGTATAAGAAAATAATGACCGAAAACTATGTATTACTAAGAAATCTTGGGTAAACACATAACTCATGTGTATTGGACTCACCATAGTCGAGTACAACGCACGTTACAAATATATCTCAATTTCTCACGAAGCAAGATAAAAAGCGTTCCAACAATAGTGCTTCGTCATCGAAGGCATTATGTCTACAATTTGTTGTACAAGTACTACGTGTGTGGCCAGTCTATTGTAGAGAAGCAACATGTGTGCTTCGAAAGTTCAGACGCTTCGTTTGAATAATGATGGTATTTCAGATATCGAAATTTGACTTGTATAGTAAGAAATACTTACTAGAAAATTCAACAACTATGCTGGTGATCGTGGGTGTAATTCTTGCTCAGTGTAAATATTATGGATGAATATTTGTGTCGATTTCAATTCAATTCGATTTAATTAGCCTACTGTAGTCCTCTGCTGGAAGCTTCTCCCCATGTGCACCATTTTTGCCGATCCTCCGCCTTCCGCCTCCAGTCTGTACCTCTTTTGTTTTGTCGATTAGATTGTTTCTAATACAGTTTCTGTACATTTGTAGGCATGTTTCTATATACCTTGAGGATCACCCCCTAATTAATGACAAGCAATATGGCTTCATGCCGAAACGGTTCACGAGGGATCTTTTGGCGTATGTTACTCATATTTGGGGTAGAGGCTATGGACAAGCACAGCGAGTCATTGCAATTAGTCTTGACATCGCCAAAGCCCTCGATAGAGTTTGGCACAAATTGCTTCTTTCCAAGCTACCAGCCTTTGGTCTACCACCTAGACTGTGAAACTGGGTTTCTAGCTTCTTGGAGGAGCACCGTATTCGCGTCCTTTGTGATGGACGAGCCTCGGAGTTCTTGCAGGTAAATGCTATCACCAACTCTCTTTCTTCTGCATATAAATTGTAACGTGCGTCTTACTGAGTATTTCTCTATCCCACAGATGCCTGGAAGAGATCGCATTTAGCGATAAGGCCACCCATTGTGCATTTAACAATAGCTGCTGTAATCCGTACTACTGTGTCTTGTAATTTAATGTTGGTGTACAATAAAGAGTTATCTATCTATCTATCTATAAATGACATTCTGTCCACCGGCAACATTCATTGCTATGCAGATGATAGCACTTTGCACGGGAGTTATCATGGACATCCTGCGGATAAGCAGATGGATATCGCGGAAATAAGGCAGCTTCTTCTCACTAAGCTTGACCGGATCCTGAACCACATTTCCCATTCGGGCTCTGAGAACTTAACTGAGTTCAGTGCCAAGAAGACGCAGGCATGTCCGTTTACAGTAAAGGTATCATCTTTCCTTCCCCTTTCCACTCTTCAGAGCTCGCCACTGCCACTGCAGGACAACCTCGATATCCTCGGTATGGATGTTCGATTCAAATTGAATAACAAAAACTACATCGAGAGTTTCATCAAAACCGCCTCGCGTAAACTCGCAGTCCTGAACAGTGTGCGACGGTTTTTAACGCCGGAGCAACGGTGTCTTCTATACAAGACACAAATTCGTTCCTGCGTGGAATACTGCTCGTATCCCAGAGATGGATCCGCAAAGTACTTATTAGATGCTCTCGACAGGTTGCAGCGACGTGCGGTCCGCATTATTGGAAATCCTGAGGTCTCGAGTCCTACCCTCGAGCCTCTGCAAATGCGTATTTTACCGTCTCTACCATGGTGAATGTTCTGATGAGCTATTATAATTAAGGTGATTTTCCACCAGAGGGGCGAGACGAGACGAGGCGAGGAGAGAATTGAAATTTGTATGGCAAATTTTCAATTCTCTCCCAGCGTATCTTTGATGGAAACAGTGTGGATTGACGAGAATATGCGAGGCGTGAGTTGAAATATTCGTTTGTGCAAAAATTAACCGTATTGGTTCCCATATAGAGTATAAATCACCTTCCAGGTGATTTTCCACCAGAGTGGCTAGGCGGGGCGAGGCGAGAAGAGAATTGAAATTTGTATAACAAATTTTCAATCCTCTCACAGTGCATCTTTGGTGGAAACAGTGTCGTTTGACAAGAATATTGACGTCTAATTTTTGTTCGGAGTTTTCGGCATTGACGCTAGAACAAAGTTATATCGAGCATTGTGTGTGAGCTGTCTAAAATACATTTATATATGAAGCATACGGGCGACGGGGCGCGGCGGTCACGCGCGAGCTCGCGATGGCAATTTTTTGTGGAAAAGGGTCAGTGCGATTTCAATTCTCTTCTCGCCTCGTCTCGTCTCGCCCCTCTGGTGGAAAATCACCTTTAGTCCCACCATCTCCCTTCCTATACAGGACAACACGTGCAGGGCTTAGATATCAGCTGAGTGCTACTATTGTTAACATGGTACGTGTATGTAATGCTGACGCTCTTTCCTGAGACTTTACTTTCAGCTTATCATCAGGCGAGGTGAGGTCAAATTGACGTGTGCTTTATAAAAAAAAGTCGACATTCACGCGGGTGGAACCACAGGAATCAGCTAGTATAACAAATAGCTTTATATCTACAAAAAATGTCTGTAATATCAAAATGTTACAAGGTATTCTTAAAAGATGATTGAAATTCGAAATTACAAACTTAGGCCCGACAAATGGTCGTCTTACCCTATCGTAATTTATATGGAACGCGCACCGAAGGTAGGGTGGAGTCCCCAATTCACGGCCATCTTCTTAGAGTAATGTCATTTGGATTCGAGAATTCAATGATTGAATGGGATTAAGCACAATTCCTGAACTGAGATTTATTTAGATGTTGAAAAAGCCGAGTATTTTGTAATAAACTTTTGATTATTTTGACTGAATTTATAGTTATTTCATAGCGACAGATTTTAGGAGGGCAGACATAGGCTAGTAATAAGAATACAGCTGAAGAGTTTGAGATACTCTGAGAGGCAGAAGAGAGTGCTGACAGAAGATAATTTTTCACAAAAAGTGTTTGTAATGGAGATTTTTTTTACGTGCGGCAAATCCCCACGGATACTTCGGCTCCGAAGGGGGAGGTTATGTCGGACTCGAACCGACTAAACCGCACGCCGTCTGTGGGTCGATGTGCTAGGCCGAAGGTGAGGTTGTCTTGTGACATATCCCTCGCACCCGGGCTGACCCAGGGCCATTCCTCTCGGTCTGGCCCTCCTCGGGAGAGGGGACCACGTGGTCCCCGACTCGCTCCCGGTATGGGGGGGGGGGGCGCGCATCTTTCTACAATGCGCGCCGCCGCCGTGGCCTGCTTCTGCTAGAGTGACGAGCGGCTCCACCCGTCACCCTCAGGCCCGCGCTCATGGGGGGGGTTTGTAATGGAGTCACGGATTCAATTGTGTTCCTCCCCATTTCAAGAACTCTTCTATGAATATTTTAACGCTCTTAAAGATTATGTCACTTCAATAATTTCTGCATTAGAGAGCCTAGCTCTTGACGATCTGTCTTCCATTTTATCTACGATGTCTCGGAAAACACGGGTGCCGCGAATGAGGTAGTTCCTCACGCGATCCTCACGCGTGACTCCACACATCCTCCACAGTATATTAATCTCCGTGACACGCGGCTCCTATTACATCGCTTTAACAACGACCATGATTCAGTATTTTAAAAGAACAGTCCCAATGCTGGTTTTGAACAATTTTTTATACCACTTGTGCAGACAAGCACACGGCCCACCTCATGGAAAGTGGTTACCGTTGCCTGTGGGCGTATGCAATACCAGGGGCGTTACACTCGCGCTGCCAAACTTGTTAGAACAGAGAGTTTCTGTGCCGTCAGTGTAGAAGATAAAGCATGACTAGCTGTAGGTCTTCTGACAGCACAAAAAGCTTTTTTTTACGTCTGGGAAATCCCCACGGATACCTCTTCACCCCTCCGGAACCGGAGAGGGAGGTTATGTCGGACTCGAACCGACTAAACAGCACGCCGTCTGTGGGTCGATGTGCTAGGTCGAAGGTGAGGTTGTCTCGGGACATATCCATCGCACCCCGGCCCACCCAGGGCCATTCCTCTCGGTCTGGCCCTCCTCGGGGACCGGCGTGATGGTACCTAATAGGCCTATTATATTTTTCTCTTTTTTTTCTTGATTTCAATTACAAGAACATTGGAAGGTAATAACCTCCTTCGAAGAAAGTCATTGTTTCTGTCATCTTTTACTCGCATCCAGAGGACACCTTTTATGACCCAACTGCCAAGAAAGGTTGTATGTTTGTTGTATTCTTTATAACCTCATATTATTATCTTCTGAACCACCATACGGATTTCAAAGATTCATGTCTTAAATGAAAGGTATTTATTGCAGAAGTTTTCTTAGGTACATAAAATATGAACAAAAGCTATATGTTGGAACTTAGGTGCAAAAATGTAAGTGGTAAAAAAAATTACTCAAATTTATCGGGTGAGGTATCAAAATGAAGGAAATTAAAATACGATTACGAAAATATATATATCATTACTAAAAAGTATAAAATAAAATAAATGATTAAAAATAAAAAACCCGACTGTAGCTAAAAAGATTGAAACAAGTTTTATAGCAAGCGGTACTCATTTGCAAATCTCAAACCCGATGAAAATTAATGGATACCGCCTGCTAT
This sequence comes from Eilema caniola, assembly GCA_949126895.1. Taxonomy (NCBI): domain Eukaryota; kingdom Metazoa; phylum Arthropoda; class Insecta; order Lepidoptera; family Erebidae; genus Eilema; species Eilema caniola. The sequence goes on from OX421487.1 coordinate 1,924,332, forward strand.
AAAGCTTGTTTCAATCTTTTCAGCCTCAGTCGGGTTTTTTATTTCTAATAATTTATTTTATGAAATACTCTTTAGATATGACATGAGCGAATTGTCATTCGTTTATTTTTGAAGTGAAAACTTCTTTAGCGGCGTTGGATGGGTGTAAAATGTTAAGGAAGCGTCAGAATTAGTTGACCTTTGAACCGTAACCGACGACTGACGTCATACAAGATTGGTACAGACTATCTATTTTGCAATTTACAACAGATAACGTCGTAGCTTAAACGGTAAGCACTTCAACTGTAAGTCCTTATAGTTTCAGATAGTATCGGGTTCAAACCACCTAGCCTTCAGGGATTTTTTGTGATTGTTTTACTTTTGGTGATTATTTTTTCCTTTTGTAATTTATTACCTTTTATGATTATTTTTTCTTTCTGTAATTTATTATTTTTTGTGATTATTTTTTCTTTTCATAATTTATTAATTTCTTCTGACAGAAAATTAGCAGAAAATAAGTGATAGGTTCTATGATTAGCGCTATATTATAGGTATGGTATGGTATGTTCTTTTTTATCTTTTTCTATGTATATAACGAAGAAAGAAAGAAAGAAAATGTTTTCACTTCTGCCGGCACTCCCAGAGTGCAACCCGTCTTTTTTTTTTATATAGAACCCGTCAATTTAATTTCTACTCACCTGGTAGTAGGCTGAAGACGAGTGTCACTATTACAGACACCAAAAATGTGACAATGGTGGCACTCAACGTGAAGGCCGCATTAGATGCTTTTACATGCCACGCTTAAAAGATCACTGATACATCTCTGTCTGCCTCTTCAGGTATTGAGGCGTGAATATATTAAATGAGTCATTAACAGAGTTCTCACAAAATCCTATAATACCTAATTATATATCAAGCTTGTGTATCCTAGCATAATATAGCATTTTAAATTTATGAGTTGCCTGTCTCACTCGCTCTTGCATTGTAGAATAGGATTCGACCGTAGTTCTGTCTTTGTCTGTCAGCGCATGCGTGGTGGGATTTTCTTTGTTCCTTGCCGCCTATACGATGTATGTATGTATGTATGTATGAATGCCGGTAGAAAGGAGGTTTAGAAGCAAAACATTTTTTTGGTTTTATTAAATTTTCGAAGCGATATTCGTGTTGATAGTATTAATGTTTTTGGTTAGATAGATATATATTTAGATATCTTTGTATATTAAGAAAGGCATAAAGAGTGATAATAAGCTTACGCCTCTTAATTAAGTGCCAGTTTGTCGGCAATAGGCTCGCCTCTTATAACGTGGGACCGAAAATCACAGTTGATGAAATGTGGATCTTAATACATTTCTGCCTACCCCTTCAGCGATTTACAGGCATGAGTATATGTGTGTTTAATGAATGCAAAAATAGTAATCGTTTAGAATTCATCATCATCCTTGCGTAAGTCCCGGTTGCATCCAAGTACCTTCGTGTTCCGTTCGATGTCAGGTTAAATAAGATGTGTGATTTTCGGCTATATTGAGAGCAACTGCCACTGACCTCCGATTTTTGTTTTTATATATAGGACAGGTCAATTTGACTTCGACTCGCCTGATGGTAAGCTGAAGACAAAGTATCAGGAAAGAGGGTCACCATTACATACACGTACCATGTTAACAATGGTGGCACTCAGCTTGACGGCCTCATCAAAAGAGGATTGTCGTCTGCGCACCGCGTGACAACCATCGGCCACACTAATGCTTAAAATGGACTGTAATTACATACATACACTCACGCCTATATCCTTCCGGGGTAGACACAGATAACTGCCCACCATTTGACTCTATCATTACATACTTTACGAGCTTGTTCTATTGTCATTAATTTTTGCATACAAATTGATTGTATTCAGAATATTTCTTGAAGATATAATCAGAGACGGTTCACGCTCAATACAAATGTTTGCATGGTGTTTTTTATACCACTGTGGTGGTAGACAAGCACACGGCCCACCTGATGGAAAATGGTTGCAGTGGTCTATGGGCGTATGCAATACCAGGGGAGTCACACTCGTGCTGCCGACCCTGTAAACACAAATAGTTTCTGTGCCGTCAGTGTAGAAGACAAACTAGGAATAGCCTTTGGTGTTCCCACTGACAGCACAAAACTCTCCAGTGAGCTCTGGGTACCCTACTCACCGCTGGGAACACAACACGAGGTTTTCATGGCCGTGGTATTCTGTGTGGTATTTCATTTGAGCGTTTCGTGCTTCGGAGGGCACGTTAAAAGTCGGTCCCGGATGTCAACAGTTGTTAGATCAAGACTGGGCCTATATGGGCGACCTGAACAACTCTGTCAGTGCTGCAGTGGTTGGTTCGAATACCCTCAGTGCGTGAGCCCTACTCACACTTGACTGGTTTTTATTTTAATTTCAAAATATCACATACATATACTCACGCTTGTAAATTCCCGAAGGGGTAAGCAGAGGTGTAATGACACTCACATTTCTAAGTTAAACTCAGTGCAAATATTTGTATGCATAAATATGTATATATGCATTGGTCTGGGTGTTCCTATGTATAATATGTATGTATTTACAAAAAGAAATGTATCTAAGTATGTTTATCCGCATTCTAGATTCCATAACACAAGCTTATTAAGCTTTATTTGGGTGTAGATTATTATTTATTCTACTCCATCGAGAAACCAACACGCCATAATTTAAAAACTATAATTAAATATTTAAATAACATAATTTTCTTTCTTGTTTCAGATTACTGTCCATTGCCATCAAAGGGGAATAGAGAACAAGGTTGATATATCCAAATACATATTTTAATACCAGCCTGTTATTTACCTGCCTAATATTACAACTCGTACTAGTATTTATATTAAATTCTCGCTATAAACAAAAATACACCTTAATACGTAGAATGAAAGTTGACATTCCCTTGAAATTCGGAGTAGGCAAAAATAGGACAATGCGCGCCACTCCACACCGGGGACGAGTCGGAGACCGCGTGGTCTACCTTCCCGAGGAGGGCCAGTCCGAGAGGGATGGCCCTGGGTCAGCCGGAGTGCGAGGGATATGTCGCATGACAACCTCACCTTCGGCCTAGCACTACGACCTAGAGACGGCATGCGGTTTAGTCGTTTCGAATCCGACATAACCTCCCCCTCCGGCTCTGGAGGGGTCGGATATCCGTGAGGATTTCTAGCACGTAGAAAAAAAAAAGCTATCAAACTTGAGTTTATATTTTATACAGTAGTCGGGTTTTCTATTTTTGACTTCGTAAAAGGGTTAGCAAGCTAGTGTTGGTCTAATTATATGTACAGATATATGTATGTTTACCAAACTAAGAGTATCCTTCAACACAAGAGTGTAAAATTACACTTAACCTCACCTGATGCTTTTCAATAGTTTCGGCGCCCTATCTATCTCTTTGCTACATATGATATTCGAGGCCACACGTGGACGGAGTTAGACCTTCATACAAACAACCATTCCCTGTTATTTTGCATTATTAGTACACCTTCACATGATTTATAAAGCTAATAAATAAATAATAAATATCCCACAACATTTCACACAACGCTATCTAGACCCATGGTAAGCATAGCTCAACTAGCTTGTGTTATGGAATCTAGAATGCGGATAAACATACTTAGATACGCATTTTTTTTTGTAAATACATACATATTATACGTAGAAACACCCAGACCAATGCAAATATACATATTCATGCATACAAATATTTGCACTGAGCGGGGATCGAACCCGCACCTCCTGCGTAGCGGCCGCGTTCACTACCGCCACGCCACGGAGGCTGTTTACATTTTAAATTTGATGTCTCTTACTTCAAAAACATTAGACTGTTTATTCAGGCCGTTTCCAAGGAGTTAGGACACGACGGTATTTCATTCAATTGAGCAATCCTACTGGAGAAGTACAGAATACCGCGGCCATAATAACCTCGTGTTGTGTTCCCGGCGGTGAGTAGGGTAGCCAGAGCTCACTGAAGAGTTTTTGTGCTGTCAGTGGGAAGACCAAAGGCTATTCCTGCTTTGTCTTCTACACTGACGGCACAGAAACTCTCTGTGTTTACAGGGTCGGCAGCACGAGTGTGACTCCTTTGGTTTTGCACACGTCCATAGGCCACAGTTACCACTTTCCATCAGGTGGGTCGTCTGTCACCTAAGTGGTATGATAAAAGCTATTATCGATATGCGCTTAGCGACATCAATTTTATTTTATAGTTTCAGTTTTAACAGTAGCGTAATTCCAATGAGTTTTAACTTTAATTCAATATTTATTTTAGTGTAAAGAAGGCATAGTTCAACCACTTGACGCAAATATTCATTACTGAATTTCAGTAGTAGGGATGGGACAAGAGTGTTAGGATACTTACTATTTATCGAGGTTTTTTATGTTAGGCATGACAATATTTTTCGAAGGCCTTTGTGGCGTAGCGGTAGAATGTTCTACTGCTACGCAGGGGGATTGAATTCGATGCCCACTTAGTGCAAATACTCTTATACAGGAATATTTATGTATATTTCGATTGGTCTGGGTGCCTCTATGTATAATAATTATGTATTTATAAAAAAAAACAAGAGTGTTCATCCGCATTCTAGATCCCATAACGCAAGGTAAGCTGACTTTAGGTCTGGAAAGGATTGTCTAGAATGTCTTAGAAATACGTAGAGGTACAAAATATATTTAGACCCAAATTAAGCATAGCTAGCAATATGGGCTATATAAAATTGAAATAAAAACATCCCTTTTTGAAATTGATAAAATAGTAAAAGTTTGAATCAACCTAGGCGGGGTTTGAACCCGCGATCTTTGCCATTCAGGAGCAATGCTTTAACCACTAAGCTTCCAGGTCCCTTTGGCATGGTGATTTTGTTATATATTTATTTTTCGATTTTCCTTTAATGATGTGTTCCTTTTTATCCGCAATAAAAACTAATTTTCTTTCTTTCTTTCTTTTCTTTCTTTATCTAAAGATATTTTTATCGATATATCCGACCGTGTCCCAACACTAGTGTCTCTAATTATTGACTTGACGGCTTTGTGTAATGAAATTTTGAGCACAAACAACCCGAGGGACCCGCCGTAGTAGGAGTTTAGTCATAAAATACCCTCCGCCCGTAGGTATATATAACATCTATAGGGATATATATCCTACAGATACTTATAGTTTCTGGGTTTTGCATTTTGGAAGGTATTTTAAGTATTATTACAAACTTAATAAATAAATGAAATAAGCTTTGTGCTTTGCTTGATTGATTCTTGATTGATTCTCTAGACCCAAAGTAAGCATAGTTTAACTAGCTTGTCTTATGGGTTCTAGAATGCGGATAAACATACTCATATACTTTTTTTTGGCAAATACATACCTACATATTATACATAGAAACACCCAGACCAATGCAAAAAGACATATTCATGCATACAAATATTTGCACTGAGCGGGAATCGAACCCGCGCCCCCTGTCGTAGCAGACGAATGCACTACAATAAATATTTTTATGCATAAATATGGGTATTTGCATTAGTCTGGTCGTGCCTCGGAGAGCACGTAAGACCGTCAGTCGTATGACATTCGTTACGGGTAGTTGGAGCCTCCAAAACAGTCTCCATGGCGTAGTGGTAGTGAACGCGGCCGCTACGCAGGAGGCGCGGGTTCGATCCCCGCTCAGTGCAAATATTTGTATGCATGAATATGTATATTTGCATTGGTCTGGGTGTTTCTATGTATAATATGTATGTGTTTACAAAAAAAAACGTATCTAAGTATGTTTATCCGCATTCTAGATTCCATAACACAAGCTAGTTAAGTTATGCTTACGATGGGTCTAGATAGCGTTGTGTGAAATGTTGTGGAAATATTTAATTTTAATTTATTTAAATCCGACTAATCTAACTGCCAATCGCCAATTGGTTGTCAAGGTCAAATGACAGTCGCTTCACAGATAGAAGACATCGTAATGAGTAGAACTCGTAATTGGGACCTATCAATAGAATTTTTCACCACTGAACTTTCAACTCTATACCTAGTTCATCTTCTTCTTCATTCTAGCGTAATCCCAGTTTCATCCGAAGTTTTCACCTAGAAGTCGATATCGCAATATTGCAGTTAGACTAGTCAAAACTGGGCCTGATAGTGACGGGTGGAGCCGCCCGTCACCCTAGCAGAAGCAGGCCACGGCGGCGGCGCGTATCGTAGGACGATGCGCGCCACTCCACACCGGGGACGAGTCAGGGACCCAGTGGTGCCCGCTCCCGAGGAGGGCCAGACCGAGAGGGATGGCCCTGGGTCAGCCGGGGTGCGAGGGATATGTTGCATGATAACCTCACTCGGCCTAGCACTACGACCCAGAGACGGCGTGCGGTTTAGTCAGTTCGAGTCCGACATAACCTCCGCCTCCGGCTCCGGAGGGGAGGGTATCCGAGAAGATTACCTGCAAGTAAAAAAAAAATTAGTCGAACTTTTTAAGGGCTCCAACTACCCGTAATGACTGTAATACATGTTGATATCCGTACCAGGACCGACGGCTTAACATCCTTTCCGAGGCATGACCAAACCAATGCAAATACCCTTATTAATGCATACAAATATTTGCACTGAGCAAGAATTAATTATGTATGTATTGACGAAAGTTTCTTTACAATAATATTATCAAGAATTACTGTACACAAAACGTTCATTATAAATTCATTAAAACACGTTTGAAGTCCTGGTTAAGCCTGTAGTTAGATGTTTATTTACAGACAGAATAGCTGACTAACATTACGTTTGAGTTCATATTTTGACTTAACTTTGATCAATTTGATATCTGAGTGAAAGGAATTAGTGTTCGTTGAAATAGTAGCTTATGTTTGACAGGCTCTGTGGCAGGGTGGGATGCAGGGGTTTTGAAGGTTTGATCCCCGCTCACTATCTTTTAACGAGCATGACAATACCTATTGCGAGCATGTCGTTCTTTTAATGTGGCATGTCGGGAGGTTGATTTGGATTTATTTTGCACTAGTGTTACTAGAATGAAGAAAGCCCTATGTGATCAGTACTTTGAATGAATTTCACAATCTCTAATATAGTTTCCTAATTTCTAAAATAACTTAATTTGCCTTGAGAGTTTTTTGAGCATTAGTATGTAAAGATGTAATAATACCTAAATGTGGAAACTGATAATTGGTCTTCATCATATTGATTATATAATATTGAACGTTTTTTAGCTGTAAGTTTCCCTAAAATTGTAAAATAAATAAAATAAATTTAAGGAATTTTGAGTAGTAGTTTTAGATTGCGCACGTGTTATTTTTAAGATTCTTTGTTTGTTACCGAGTCGGGTCGGGTCTCCAGTGTAAGTGTTAATAAGGCGGGGGTCCGCGCGCGGTGCGGGGGTTATTCTGGTGCTGCCCTAAGAGCCACTCCCCGGCAGTCCTGTACAAAGTCGCGAACAAGCAGATTACGCTAACGCCACGCATAAGCACTTTCAACTGGCAATTTTATAATCATTACACTGTGGTATATCGTTGTGTCTAGCTTAGTTGATGAGCTCAAATATATTTGTTTGTTGTTTCGCTGCTTACTTCTTAAGAACCCCGCACGTCTTGTTTACAGAACCAATTATATAGATAGGTATTTAGTAGGGTGAAATGGCGCTGGAAGTTAAAATTTTCCATCAAGAATTAAGTGGTACGGTGACTATTTCCTTTGTCGCACCATTAAGACCTAGGACTCCTTGCCAGCTCACGTGTTTACTTCTTCCTACAGTCCCGGGTCCTTTAAGCGGGGCGTGAAAAAGCATCTGATGAGGCCGTCAAGCTGAGTGCCACCATTGTAATCTGGTACGTTTCTGTACTGGTGACACTCTTTCTTAAGACTTTACCTTCAACTTATCATCAGGCAAGGTGAATTGACGTCTCCTATATAAAAACAAACATGGAAAGTTCGTCAGTTTAAAAAGGAACTATGCAAAAAGCTTGTTAGACTCTTAAACACCTCTATTACGGCTTTCTTTAGCAGAGTAAGCCGGTAGGAACCGGATTGTAGGAGCCCCTCGTCACTGCAGTCGTTAAGGATAGATAGAGGTCTCAAAAATCCGAATATTCTAACTTTAGAACTTCGATATCGCAAATTAATTGTGGAAGTCATATGACAGTCGTTTCACGGTAAATATATAAATTCAGCTGTTTCATTATTAACTTGAAAAAAAGGGCTAAAATAAGTGGAGAATGATGACAAATGTAGTAAAACACATTACCCTCTTTTCGTGTCACAATCGGGTAAAAGTGATCACCGTTTGCTAATGCACGGATAGCGCATTAATTCTCGTTGCACTCATAATACTAGTGATGTACCTTCTTACAATATCCGCAGATATCTGAGACAAAACAGAGATCCACATCCGTTACTTTTATGGCGGATCTTATACAGTGTTCATCAATACTATAATAATGAATCGCTGAATGTGTTGCTAAGCGCAAATCTGAAGAACAGCTGAACAGATTTCGCTAATTCTTTTTTTAGAATATTCCTTGCAGTACGAAGGTTGTTCTTAATGCAGAGAAAAATTTAAAAAATGCCTGAATAAATTACGTGCTTGGGGTGGTACAGGGTTTCAAAATATGCAACTGGCAAAGCCTGGCTTGTCAGATAATTTCAAATACAATTGATGAAACTCATGGAAACATATTCCCAAGATTAAAGTTGCCTATGAGTTATACCAATCTATTCCTGTACCAAATTTCAGCCAGATGTGTTCAGCCGTTAGATCGTGATTAAATAACAAACTCATTAGTCTAGAAGACAAAGATACTATTTGAATTCAATTATGAATCTTATTCTGATGGTATGGAAAGGACAAAGAATGTTTTTTCACTTAGTACGTTCGATCTTATTTGTAAGTTTTGTAAATCTTTATCCGCAGATCTTAACAGAAAATATCCGCCTCCAGATCCGAATCCGCAGACATCCGCGGATACACGTTTTAGTGATCCGGTACATCACTAATAAGTGCTATCATCCGAACTCACCTAGACGTATACATGGGGCTCGTGCCGCAGCTCTCAATCGATAGTAATTAGGTTTTCTCCCTCTGTCGGTAGTCGCTACCGGCAGCGTCCCATTTTGTGGGGAGTCGAACACGGGAATATTATGATTTGAGTGGTTTCAAATGTATCTCTGTTGGACATTATATCATTTTATTCATTTAACTATTGACAATAATGTACATTAGAATTATTTAAATAAAAATATAAAAACAATATATAATATATGCAAACCTGCAGGTTTAGGCATCAAAAAATTCCTCCCCATCGACGTCAAACGGGAGGGTGGCCAGAAGGCTGACGGCATTGCCACGTTACGTTCTTTGCGCAAGGAATAAACCGGCCCTCTGGTCACGGGTGGTGTCTAAATATTTGGAAAATTAAACGTTTGGAAACGTCCTTAAATAATAGACGGGCACTTGGATCATGTGGGATATCCCAGCGTCTCGACCCCAAACGGCTCAAAGTCTAATTATCACTTAAACTACTATGTTGTTGTTTAGCTTTTAAACTCTTGCATTTCATGATATACAATAATGTTCACGGAAATTAACGCGATCATATACATTGATTTACCTGATGTTTCAACCAGGCTACAGACCAAATACAGTCAACTAGTGACCACAGCCGGTGTAACCTGGTCGAAACGTCAGGCAATACAAAGATATGTAGGTATTCAAATCGATTAATATAGGAAAAATATTCAATCGGTCCAGGCGGGGATTGAACCCGTGATCTTTGCATCACAGGGGCAATGCTTTGACCACTAAGCTACCCCAGACCTCTAAACCATATTTCATACTAAATATTTAAATGGAATAAGGAGAAAAAAAAGAGTAGTCACAGCATTGCCCTTGTAAGGCAAGGGTCGCGGGTTCAAACTCCGCCTAGGCCCATTCAATTTTTCTCTTATACTTTGATATGATATGGCCTCATATTAAAGTTCTCGATTTCTAGTCAAACTCACGTACTGTCTCTCCATACACTTTTCTCCCGGAGTAGGGAAGTCAAACGGCAGTCACTCCCAGAAAGTCTAACATATCATTAAAAAAAGCTAACCTCGGGCTCCAAAGCATCAACTTTTGATGCAACGTGATACTGGTGGTAGAAATTTGAAGTCACAAATTTGTCACAAATTTCGGCCACCCTCCATAGTAATTCAACCTCAGTTGGATTGCGTTCAGGGGTCAGCAAGTGCATAGCAGGGTAAGGGGGATTGTGGTCGCAGCATTTCTTTTTTTTTTTTTTTTACGTGCGGGAAATCCCCACGGATACCCGCCCCTCCGGAGCCGGAGGGGTAGGTTATGTCGGACTCGAACCGACTAAACCGCACGCCGTCTGTGGGTCGTGGTGCTAGGCCGAAGGTGAGGTTGTCTTGCGACATATCCCTCGCACCCCGGCTGACCCAGGGGGTCGCAGCACTAGTGGGACCGGTGGGTGTCACGCGGTGCGCAGACGACAATCCTCTTTTGATGAGGCCCTCAAACTGAATGCCACCATTGTTAACATGGCACGTGTATGTTATCATGACCCCCTTTCCTGAGACTTTGCCTTCAGCTTACCATCAGGCGAGGTGAAGTCAAATTGACGTGTCGTACATTTATAAATAAAAAAGCCTCGGACTCCAAAGCATCAACATTAACAACAAGATACAACCGAGTAATCACTAAATCGATAAAAATCCGTATTCAGATCCGTTTTCGTATATTTTAATGAACCAGCACATCACTACATCGAAATAATCTCTCTACCTCTTAAACACATTTTTTTTTTATAATCCCGAGACTCCCAATCTCTCAGGTAACATATTTAATCCTGAAATTTCACAAATTGGAGGGACGCATTAACGTAGCTGTAGCTACGCCGTAACACATCTACGCCGTAGCGTCGTAGCACCTAAATTATTTCGAATTAAATTGAACGATAGAACATTTTTCGGGCGTTTGTGTTGGACTTAGGGCGCGTTTTCACTATGACGGGACGAGAAATTTATCGTGCGAGTCTATGAGGCCCAACTGAGATCTTTGGGGCCCAATCTCCTGATCGACAGACGAGATTCAAGGCTTCGCACCAGTCGCCGCCGGCGAGGCAAGGTCTCCGAAGTTGTCGTCGCCTGGCCCTGCGCCACTGAAGATGGCGACCGCAGTGATCGACGAAACGTCTGGAACGCAAGTGTCACATCGACCACGGCCAAACAGCCCGGAAACAGTATATTCGCCGGCCGTGAAAGCCTGAAGACTTATAGACGAGATTTTGCTCTCAGAGTTAGAAGGTTAGGCGACACTTACTCCCAAAAAAGCCATCGCTGAAGTAATATATCGCAATGCATTTGTCCCGTCACTATAACGCTGAGAAATAAATATTTAAATATTTTTTTACATAGGACTTTTCAATATAACTTCGCCTCCCCTGTTGGTAAGCTTAAGACAAAGTCCCAGGAAAGAGGACCACCGTTACAGAAATTAACAATGTTACAATAGCGAATATCAGCTTGACGGCCTAATCAGATACTTTTTCACTGTTAAAGGACACTGTAGGAAGCAATGAATATAATCACCGAACCGCTTGGTTCTTGATGGAATTGTCTGCAATAACGGCCTTGTACGTAGGGTCCTATGTAGAAAACTAGCTGTTGCCCGCGGCTCCGCTCGCGTTGAAACATAGCCTATGTCCTTCCTCAAGGTCTAATCTACCCTTATACCAAATTTTAACAAAACCAGTTCAGTGGTTTATGCGTGAAAGCGTATAATACAGACAGACAGACAGAGTTACTTTCGCATTTATAATATTAGTATGAATGTGTGATGTCGTAACGAGAAATACACCGTGTGAGGTAAATGTCGTGACGAGAAAGTGTGAACGCGCCCTTAGGGTCATATGGGGTCAGTTGGGTCAGGGGTCAGTGGGAAGGTAAGAAAGGTTCCATTTATACTGTCCGCCGTTTGAATAAATAACTTTGTAGAAATATGTGGGATTGTATGTGACGTCATTCTTTTCGTGTGTAATAAAATGTGAGTGTTGTTGGATTTAATTAAACAGTGTTTATATTTAGGAAGGCTTTGTATGTGTGTGTGTTTTAGCCGCGTGTTTCCCGGCAGAGTAGAATTAGGGCTACCGCTTCTCTTCCCATGTGGTGTCGTACAAGGCGACTAAGGGATAGGGCTGATTAACTTTAACATCAGACAGATATGTACAGCCCAGACTCAGCCTCAGATGCATGGCTCGAGTCAACAATAGTGCCCAGAATACGGCAATAGGCTCACCCTCTATTACGTGGGACCGAATACAGATTGGTGAAATGTGGGTATTAATTCACCTCTGCCTAACCCTCCGGGGATAAAGGTGTGACTATATGTGTGTGTTTTAACTCCTAAATGATTGAACCTATTTTGATGGAGTGTACTTATATGTTTGAATAGGTTTTTAGTTTATGCTTTTTAAAGGCATGACAATTTTTTACCCGACTGCGACAGCGAGCGTAACATTTTATGCGCGTATGTACAGATGTGTATAGTTTTCTTTGTAACGCTGATCTCGATAAATTATCATCATTCCAACGGTAATTCCGATCGCCTCCGAAGCTTTTTTCAGGCAAACTGCGACACGACTGAACTTGGTTATTTTCCGTGAAGCGACTACCATCTGACTTCCACAATCCAACTACAATTCCACTAATTACTGTTGTAGGAGGTAGAGCACGACGGTATTCCCGTCCAATAGTGTACTCCGACTGGGGAAGTACCTCCACCCTACAGAATACCGCGGCCATAATAACCTCGTGTTGTGTTCCCGGCGGTGAGTAGGGTAGCCAGAGCTCACTGGAGAGGTTTTGTGCTGTCAATGGGAGGACCAAAGGCTATTTTTGCTTTGTCTTCTACACTGACGGCACAGAAACTCTCTGTGTTTACAGGGTCGGCAGCACGAGTGTAAGTCCCCTGGTGTTGCACACGTCCATAGGCCACGGTAACCACTTTCCATCAGGTGGACCGTGTGCTTGTCTACCACCTCAGATGTATAAAAATTACTAGTATCCATAATAATTTAATAAATGCGAAAGTTACTCTATTTGTCTGTCTGTAAATCTGTTTCGCTTTCATGTGTAAACCACTGAACCGTTTTTCATAAAATAGTGTAATATGATATATTAAACGATGCTTGTTCGCGATAACCAACATCCACGCGGGCGGGGTAACGGGTAACAGTATGTAATATATTATTAATCCTAAAACACAATCAATATAATAAAATTGCTTAATTGAAATTAAACACCGTGGAAACAAATTTAGGGTTGAAAAGGGTTCAACCTTTTCTTGCAAGGGTATGTTTTTATAGCTTATTAGGGTTGGGATATGTTGTATCGAAATACCTTCAGTATCTAAGGGCTTGTGGGATCGATCGATGATTGCGTGTAATGAAATGTTGCCATAATTAAGGTAATATTTTCTCCGATATCGAATTTTACCCAAAAAAGTTTATTTAAATTAAATCTTTAAGTATTTTTCATGCTATATATTTAAATCGAAAAAATTCAAATGGTCTAGGTGGGGGTCTGATAGCTTTGTGGTCAAAGCATTGCCCTTGTAAGGCAAAGATCGCGGGTTCAAACCCCGCCTAGACCTATTGTTTTTTTTTTAATATTAGCATCCGAAATTATCGAAATTACTAATATTCTAACCCCTCCAACTAAGCTAAAATGCTTGTGCTAGGAGTGGGTTCACGTCGGTAGTGTAATGGACAAGATTCGAACCCGGGACCTCTCGATCGTAGGGCCGACTCCATAACCACTAAGCCACCGACCTTTTTTCTCCTTATTCGATTCAAAAAAGTTGAATCGAATAAGGAGAAAAACCACCTGCGTGTATATCGGTTATTGCGACTATAGTTCATATCTCCAATTCAACTCAACCGATTGCGATGAAACACGTAAGATTTTAAATTAGACCATGACCTTTCGAACAAAAAAACCTCTTCAAATTCCGTTCAGCTTTTCAAGACGAGTGGAATATGCGTCAACTTCAACTTCTTCAAAATGGCCTCTGCAGACAATTTTGCCAATGTCAAATAATATGTATTATAAAACCCTGTTAGTCAAAGATCGCGGATTCGAACCCCGCCTAGATCGATTTAATTTTTTCTATTTAAATCGATAATCAGGATAGTTGAACCTCTCCCTATCTCGCAGATATCTCGCCTCAGACGCTGTTATTAATTACCCTATTAATAATCTCCTTCTATAAATTGTAGCCATTGACTAAAGTAAAACAAAGAACTTAAGCCAACTGGAATCACCCGGCTGGCTTAATGGCTACATGTGGCGAGAGAGGGTTAACATAACAAGTGCTAAGTATAGACGGTAATTGGGTCACCGTTGAGCGCTGAAGGGTTAACATAAACTGCTATATATACTAGCCTTCCACTAGCGGCACTGCCCGCATGGATGTCGGATTTTTATGCCACTGTGACGTACACAATTATAATACGAGGAATAAAAATAAACTTGTAGTGCCAAAACTTAGACTTCAAAAGGTTGGTAATTCATTTGTAGGTAACAATATTAAAATGTTTAATAAAATTCCTCAAGAGTTGGTTGACATGCCACTAAATAAGTTTAAAATCGAAGTAAATAAGACTTGAATGAAAAAAGGATATTACAAAGTAAACGAATACCTTAATGATAAAAATGCATGGTCATCCTAATCTCTTTGCTTGCTCGCACAATATAAACCTATGAAAAAAAAAAAACAAATTGTTTAAAAAAAAGAAACTATAATAATTATTCACTGAGTTTCTTGCTGGTCTCTTCTCAGTAGAACCAACTTACCGAACCAGCGAAAGAATCATTTTCAAACGATTTATTTACTTAATTTAATATTATATTAGTAATTTCTTGACATTATTGTAAAATTTTGACGTTCATATGTGCTCTTTATGTGCCTAAACTGAATAAAAGAAATTGATTCTTTGATTCTTTGATTCTTGACTAAAGTATTAATCAAGTACACGGCACAGCTGATAGAAAGTAGTTACCATGGCCTATGGACGTGTGAAACAACAGTGTAGTCCCACTCGTGCTGCAGAACCTGTAAACACAGAGAGTTTCTGTGCCGTCAGTGTAGAAGACAAAGCAGAACAAGCCTTTGGTCTTCCCACTGACAGCATAAAAAAAGACGGGTTGCACTCTGGGAGTGCCGGCAGAAGTGAAAACATTTTCTTTTTTTCTTTCTTCGTTATACATACATACATAGAAAAAGATAAAAAAGAACATACCATACCTATAATATAGCGCTAATTATAAAACCTATTACATATTTTCTGCTAATTTTCTGTCAGAAGAAATTAATAAATTATGAAAAGAAAAAATAAATCACAAAAAGTAATAAATTACAGAAAGAAAAAATAATCATAAAAAGTAATATAATAAATTACAAAAAGAAAAAAATAATCACAAAAAGTTTCAGAAGGCCAGGTGGTTTGAATCCGATACTATCTGAAACTATAAGGACTTACAGTCGAAGTGCTTACCGTTTAAGCTACGACGCTATCTATCGTAGCTTGCAAAATAGATAGTCTGTACCTAATCTTGTATGACGTCAGTCGTCGGTTGCGGTTCAAAGGTCAACTAATCCTGACGCTTCCTTAACATTTTACACCCATCCAACGCCGCTAAAGAAGTTTTCACTTCAAGAACTCTCCAGTGAGCTCTAGCTACCCTTTTATTTTTTTTTAACGTGTGGAAACCCCCACGAGCTTCAGCCCATCGGTGCCGACGATGGGATGGGCGTGTCGGAATCGGACCGACTAAAACCACACGGTGTCCTTCCCAAGTGTCCATTGCCGGGCACCCCGGGTAAGCCCTCGAAAGGATAACCCCAGGGTTGCCGGCGGACATTGGCTGCCACCGCGGCCTCGCCTGGTGTTGGCAAGCGTGTGTAGGACACACACGACACGCCTTCGCCACGGCCTGCTTCTGTAAGGACGGCGAGTCGGCCATCTGCCGTCCTCAGGCCCCGATCATGGAGGTCGGTAGTCCCAGGTGTAGACGACTCGCTGGGAACACAACATGTGGTTATTATGGCCGCGGTATTCTGTAGGGCGGAGGTACTTCCCCAGTCGAGCTGTAAATACGACTTTTACTAAAATTTCCAGTACTACTGAACCGATTGCGATCAAATAAATGTAAGATTAAAGTTTAATTAAGACTATTCAAACAAAAGGAACTGCATCGAAATCCGTTTTGTTGTTCTTTCGTTTATCGCGAACAAACAGACATAATTCACATGTTCAGTATTGGTACTATAATATTTTGATTTTAATATTAATTATTGCCCGCGGCTCCGCCCGCGTGGATGTCGGCTACCGCTATAATATCGGTTATCGTTATAAATTGTAGCCTATGTCTTATTCTGATGTATAAGCTATATTATTGTTAAAGTTTCATTAAAAATCAATTCAGTAGTTTTTTTTTACGTGCGCGAAATCTCCACGGATTTCCACCCCCCCCCCCCCCCCCTCCGGAACCGGACGGGGAGGTTATGTCGGACTGGAATGGGGGGGTGTGCATCGTCCCGCTGCCGCCGTGGTCAGTAGTTTTTACGTGAAAGAGTAACAAACATCCATACATACTTACATACTATCGCGTTTATTATATTAGATAGATAGATAATACTTTATTATACACCATAAAATTTACAGTAGAGAGAAGTAGGTAGCATGCATACATTGAATGTACAATGTGCATTGACACGAGCATTTTACAATTATATAAAAGTAGAGATAGATATATAAGAGTTTGGTGTAGAAGCCGACGGGATATAGGAATTATTATACTTTATTAGTTGAGGTCCGCGGCTCTGCCTCTGTCGATATTGGCATGATAATGATTATTATCAAATACTAGCATTGCTCAGAACATTCTTCAAAGTCAAAGTCAAAATGAAAGTCAAAAATCATTTATTCTGTGAAGACCATTAAAACGGCGCTTACAAAACGTCAAGTTAAAAATCTAGACTAGTTTAGCAAATGGACCCAACGCAGCCCCGACCTAAAAAGACTCCGACAAGAAACTCAGCGGGCATTTTTTTTGGTCTATTTACAAACATTTGCTTAGTCTACTTAGTCTAAATACAATAGTTTGTTTGAGTAGCATAGTTGAACCAGAGCTCATTACCAAGCTTGTTTAACATCTAAATATTCTTGGATTTTAAAATAGTCTCTTCGGCACAGTTGTAAATTTATTCGAAACCGCGTAACACTCCTTTAAATCTTATAAGTTCGAAATTTATTAACTCATCTAATAATGTATCACTAAGAGAACAGAAATTAACGCGATCAAGGTATAGTTCCTTTCATACCTTTGATTGCCGGACGTTTCAACCAGGTTACACCGGCCGTGGTCACAGGCTGACGAGGTCAAGAGAACGGTAATTAACGCGATCATGGTATAGGTACTCACATAATCGAATGAAAATTTTGAATCATTTACTATGCTAACTTTAAAAATAATTGCAACATCATTCATTGTTTCCGATATTTCGTATGAATGTCGGTAGATGGCTCCCATCGTCGCCCTAAGACGGTAGTATAGGAGAATTTGGATAGCTTCAGGTGTGGCCCGGTGGCTCAGTGGTCAGATCATCTCCCGTAAGGGAAAGATCGTGGGTTCGAGTCCCACCTGGGCATTCACTTTTTCCTATCTTAATCGATTTGAAAAGGTACTCATATACCTTTGATTGCCCGACGTTTCGACCAGGTTACACCGGCCGTGCTCACAGGCTGACTCATGGAACGCAAAAGTTTAAAAGTTAGTTTATCAAATAATTTATGGGTATCTGCAGCATAAGTTGATATTAATGATTACTGCTCTGCTCACTTGGGTAGTAGCGTGATTTTATATAGACTATGACCTTCAAATAAACAACAATGTATACCTTTGAAAGTGGCGTAAGGCGAAACCGGTCAGGTTCAATAATAAATACTGTGGAAAATGTACAAGTGGTCTCAATATTATATGCCTGTGACCGCCCTTGACGGACGGATTATTTAACTCAAAAAGGAACTTGCAAATCTAACCAGTATTTTTTTTTATATTGGACACTACAATTTCACTTCACCCCGCCTGATGGTAAGCTGAAGGCAAAGTCTCAGGAGAGAGGGTCTCCATTACATACACGTACCAAGTTAACAATGGTGCCACTCAGCTTGACGGCCCCATCAGATGCTTCTAGGACCCGGGACTGTAGGAAGAAGGTGCATTGTTCCAATACATTTTTTTATAAGTATAGTACACGTCAATTTGTCTTCACTTCGCCTGATAGTAAGCTAAAAGTAATGTCTCAGGAAAGAGGATTACCATTACAAACCTGTTCCATGTCCAAGGAAACGCGTGAGCTGACAAGGAGTTCCAGGTCCAAATAGTGCGACTAAGAAAGGAGTCACCAAACTGCTTGGAGGAAGATTCTGCCCCATATGCGGGTGACATCTAAGCCCTTTTTTGTAAATACATATATATTATACATAGAAACACCCAGAATAATGCAAAAATACATATTCATGCATATAAATATTTGCATTGAGCGGGGATCGAACCCGCGCCTCCTGCGTAGCGGCCGCGTTCAATACAACCACGCCACAAAGGCTTTAATGTAATAATAAAATAATATTTTATCTCCATCATCTTACCTTTGTGAGATTCAGCAGGGCTTCAAAAAGCATCTGATGAGGCCGTCAAGCTGAGTACCACCAATGCAACATCGCCGGTGTCTGTAATAGTGAGACGATAAAGACTTTGCTTTCAGCTTAACAACTTAACTTTACTAGTGGTAGAAATTTGATGGCACAAATTTTTCGGTCAGGTGGGCATCACCGTGCACGATTGCGTAAAACCCTCCATAGTAATCCAATCTCGGTTGGATTGCGTTCAGGGGTCAGCAAGTGCAGAGCCGGGCATGGAGGATTGTGGACGCAGCACTAGTGGGACCGGTGAGTGTCACGCGGTGCGCAGACGACAATCCTCTTTTGATGAGGCCATTAAGCTGAGTGCCACTATGTGTATGTAATGGTGACCCTCTTTCTTGGGACTTTGCCTTCAGCTTAACAACAGGCAAAAATCGTATTAATTAGTTTTTTAATTAATTTTTTTAATTAATTAAATAATTCTTTATTCATGTAACTATGACTCAATTATGTTAGTAACATTTTTTTTTACTTAAAGCTATGTTAGTATCGCAAGTATTACATTATTCGAATTACAATTATGAATTACAATTAAATTAAAGTTATGTCAAATAAATATATATAATGTCAATAATTAGAACTCAGGCTCTGTGTCTAACGTGTAACGTGTATTGAGGTAACTAATAAAATAAAAAAAATCACATGTTTGAGTTTTATAAAGCCACAATTCCAAATTGCTTTTCGAGAACGTTTTATTAAATAATATTCTAATAAAGTTGTTAAAGTATACATTGAACTGGTACCCTGAAAAGTAATATTCAGTAGATTTTGTTCTATTATTACACATCTGACTAATTTGACTAAAACAATTCGTCATCGGCAGTCGGAGGGTCAAATAATGTTGAAAAATATTAAATTTCGTAATTATACCGGAGGTATAGTCAGCTGTTGAGACTGTTATTCTTTTTTTTTTATAAACCACTGAGGGGGCAGACAAGCGCACGGCTCACCTTATGGAAAGTGGTAACCGTGGCCTATGGACGTGTGCAACACCAGGGGAGTGCACTCGTGCTGCCGACCCTGTAAACACGGAAAGATTCTGTGCCGTCAGTGTAGAAGACAAAGCAGGAATAGCCATATCCCTCTGACAGTACAAAAACTATCCAGTGAGCTATAATTCTGGAATAAACTAGTCCAATTTTTATAATAATAACATTAAGTAAGTACAATGAGTACATGGTTGGTCACATGAGACTTTAAATCGGCCGTTCTGGAAGTGTGGACAGTGGACTGTGTGTGGCTGATATGATGATGATAATGATCACATGATCACTCACACAAATACACACACACGTGTATGTCTCATGTACAGTCGACGTCGGTATTGCCCAACGAATTCCAGGTTGTGAAACTTGTTAATATTTAGGAACTGCTTAGGACGACTGTACACCTAAAAATAATATTCATAATAATAATATCAGTTCTAACTGGAGCGTTCCTGGTGCAAAGGTTGGCCATCGCAATCCAGCGTGGAAACACAGCGAGCGTGATGTGTACTTTTGCCCCGGGAACGGTCAGGGGCGGGTTATTCGATTAATTTAACCAATTGACTAAACTATATTATGTAAAGTGACTTAAATGTATAATAATTTCTAATCAAATATATACCTAATAAAATTGCTTTTGAAATTATCAGTTCTTTGCTAAAATATACATAGATGAAATGTAATCAATTTGGCAGCTCAAGTGTGACGCCTAGGGCGTTGTTACAACTTACTATCAGGTGGGCCCTGTACTTAACAGCCATCTAAGTTGTATGAAAAAGTTGGTTGGCTTAATCAGCCGTTAAATTAACTGCCTAGCCTGTTAACTAAACGGCACCATTTGCTTTGTTTTATGAAATGACAGAATATACCATTCCGGCCGCTAATTGAATGGCACCGTTCAGTAAAGAGCCTAGGCAGTTAATTGAACGGCTGAATAGGCAAGTTGACTGCACGACATATACACTAAACTGACTAATTTGACTAAGACAATTACTTTACCTGTAGAAAATTAAAAGTTACAATTTTAAAGATACATTTTTCAAATAGAAGATACCAATATCCCGTGTTAAAAAAGTTAGACATTTTTAGTTATTTGTTCTTTGTTTGTTAAAGTTCTCATTTGGAATCGGGAGGCGTAAATAGGTTAAACAAAACTAATTGCTGTTAACTAGTGTTGAGTTTCTGATGAAAACTGGGTCACTAAAACATTTAGAAAAATCAATAGGTTTGACAGTCAGAACTCAAATACATATTAGCAACAGACAGCATGGTTTGGGAAGAGAATTTAGCCTGGAAGTGTTTTTAGTCATAGTAGGTGGTTAGCAATAGAATGATATAGTATCGCCAGTCAGTATCAACTCTACGTTATGGCCCGATTTTTTCATGATAGTTATGTAGCAATATATTTCAATGTTTACTTTAACAACTTTTAAATCAATAAAAACAAAAAAATGACAAAGAAATTTAAAAGAATGAGTTTCAAAAATCTATCTTAACTTATGCTAAGTTGTATAAAAAATAGACATTCAATGTAAAATTGATAAAAAAATCCTCAAAAAGGTGCAGAATAATAATACCTGATATTTACAAAAGTTTCCAAAAAAAACTTACAAATTTTTTTTTACAGATTAAATTTAGTATAGATAAATAAATTAACTAATTATGTCAGTGGATAAAACTATGTGATTTAGATATAAAACAAGACAATCAGTAGATATTAATAGAACAAACACAAAAAAATAATACAAAAGTGACTTTTCAAAAAGGGGACGCGACAAAAAATGGATTTTTGAAGACTGCAGTTTTGAAAAAAAAACTATATTTTTTTTAAGTGACGTCAAAAATGTTAGCTATGTCTACATTGATGATGCCTGCTGCCACCATGACGACTATGACTAACGCGGGTCCCATACCCGTCGCTGCAGCAACGAAACTGGAACCCAAATTACTGCAGCTCCCACATCCAGCGCTAGTACAGCAACTGCCACAGCAACAGCCGCAGCAACATCACCATCAACACCAACACAACAACAATAAAGTTGGTAAGTGTTAGCTCGTAGATTTTTTTTAGATGACTATTCAAAAATTGAGTATAAATTTTTCTAGGTTTTTTTCTACACGACTGTGCAAAAAAGGAATGATATTTTTATACGGTTAATTTTAAACTAATGTGTAAAATAGATGTGTAACGTTTTTAGAATTTATATTTGAATAACTGTCCAAAAAAGGAGTGTTATTATTTCAGATTTTGTGTACACGATTGCTCAAAATAAGAGTGTAATATTTTAGGGTTATAATTGAATACGATGTCTAAAAATTAATTTTTTTGCTCACTTGAATTTTTCTAAACGATTGCTCAAAAAATGAGTATACTTTTTTCACTATTCAGCCCCTCAAGACAAGTGGCAATTCGCTAACCGGCGTTTGATGGAATAGAATGACGAATGTATGGGATTTGACGTAAATGACAGTCGTTAACGCATGTCAAATACGTCAAATCGGCAAGCGAATTGCCACTTGTCTAGAGGGGCAGGTGTTATTGACTATTTATACTGTTGATTGACGGCACTTGGTGGAACTTGTTGTTACACATATTGAGAACACTTGTACTTTAGCCACTGAATTTATTATTGAACCTGACCGGTTTCGCCTTAAGGCAACTTCAAAATTTCATGTAAACGTTTAAAGATGGCGATGAGGCGAAACCAGTCAGGTTCAATAATAAATACTGTGGATAAAATTCTTCTCAATATGTGTAAATCGTGTGTTATGAATTTCTTTATTCTATGGTAACTTTTAAATACCTACCTGCGCCTCTAGACAAGTGACAATTCGCTAACCGGCATTTGATTTAATAGAATGACGAATGTATATGATTTGACGTATTTAACATGCGTTAACGA
This sequence comes from Eilema caniola, assembly GCA_949126895.1. Classification (NCBI taxonomy): domain Eukaryota; kingdom Metazoa; phylum Arthropoda; class Insecta; order Lepidoptera; family Erebidae; genus Eilema; species Eilema caniola. The sequence continues at coordinate 1,946,975 of OX421487.1, forward strand.
CTGTCATATACGTCATATCCCATATATCCATCATTCTATTCCACCAAACGTCAGCTAGCTAATTGCCACTTGTCTAGAGGCACTGCACCTCTAGACAAATGGCAATTCGCTAACCGGCGTTTGATGGAATAGAATGACGAATGTATGGGATTTGACGTATTTGACATGCGTTAACGACTGTCATTTTAGTCAAATCCCATATATTTGACATTCTATTCCACCAAACGCCAGCTAGCGAATTGCCGCTTGTCTAGAGAGAACAGTTTTAACTGTGTCCGCCATACTAATACGATCTACAACACTGAAATAATCTTTAAGAAAATATAATATTGCGATTGTTGTGCGATTCGATCTCCTTTCTGCAATTCATGGGAACCTATCAGGCCCTAGATTCTGCTAATTCGAATGACATAACAACACCACCGTCATACCGCTGACATTATATAAAATGACATTAAATTTTAGACTGTATTTCTAAAGACTTAGGGTTCAAAATAAAAAGATAAAGAGTTTATAACATTTGTCATTTACTCTACAAAATTGTTACATTGCATTCGTTAGAGTGTTTGTGGTACGGCAGTGGTTTTGCTATGATAAAAATAATAGCACAATCAGGGCCCAGGTGTAAAAAGAGCCTATGTGTAATTCCAAACTGTAATCTAACCCTCTAGCTGATTCCTGCCAGATCCATTTAGCTATTAGAGCGAGATAGAATAACAAACATTCAAACATCCACAAACTTAAACATTTATAACATCAGTAGGAAAGGATTAAACTGACTTCTAATAATGGTATAACGCTATCGCCATCCAATTGAGCAGTCCGACTGGGGAAATACCTCCGCCCTACAGAATACCACAACCATAGTAACCTTGTATTGTGTTTCCGGCGGTGAGTAGGGTAGCCAGAGGGATTGGAGAGTTTTTGTGCTCTCAGTGAGAAGACCAAAGACTTGTCCAGCTTTGTCTTCTACACTGACGGCACAGAAACTCTCTGTATGTTGCACACGTCCACAGGCCAAACCACTTTACATCAGATGGACCGTGTGCTTGTATATCACCTCAGTGGTATAAAAAAAACTAACAAGAGTTGTTTTTTTTTGGCAGGACAATTTGATTTGCTCATTTTTAATTTGTCTCAACGTGTGTTTGTCCGATATGAGTTAAATACTGCTTCATGGTTAAAAAAACCTGAGCTTACAAACACATTAAAGAAATAAAAGTGTCTACTATACCCCACTATACCCTACTTAAACCTGTAATAGTTTTACAAAGGATGCTGGTATAATCTGAAGCAAAAGTTAACACCGCACATTTGTAACAGGGTAAGTACCACTAAGCACCACAAGCTGACTGAACAGACCAACCTGTGTTAAAAAATTGGTTTGATGAAATGGTTTTAAATTTAAAGCCGAGTTGCAGTGCGACGTACCTATTAAATTAAATATCATTTTATTCATGGCAACTGGGCCCGATTTGTTACTAACAATTGGTCTTACGTCTATGGTTAGTATGAAATAGGTCAACAATTAAAATCTCGTAAATTATTTTCAATCGATATCATATTATTGCATTACATCTGATGTCAGTCAAAAAATATATTTTCAAAAATCAAATCATTGAATTTTTTTTATTAAATAACACAAATCCATAATAGATGCAATAAATCCAATAATTCAATAAATAAAATTATAATAATCAATTAATTAGAATGACCATATAGGTAGTCGATTCGCACGTTTTGTGCGAGTTCAATACGTGCAAATCGTCCAATAAGCCGTTATTCCTCGCACTGCTAATATAAAATCGATAAGCGAGTGAGAGGCCGCGAGCAATCAAATGCAGCAATTTAGAGGATTCATCCATACTAATATTATAAATTTGAAAGTGTGTGTGCCTGTTTGTCCGTCTTCCACGTCCACTGAACTGATTTTCATGAAATTTGGTATAGAGGTAGATTAGACCTTGAGAAAACCCTATGTTTGGTCGCGATAACCTACAGCCGTGCGGGCGGAGCCAAGGGCAAAAGCTAGTATTATGTTTTATGAAGAAAAAAAATAACTGCGTGATAAAATATAACACTACTAGGAGTTTTTGTGTTCTGTTTTTGAATAAAAACCTCGACATTATTTTTTGATAATGACGGTTTAGCCTATTTAATGAATAATATTATGCTTTTTGTTTGGCATAATTTGCTATATACTTTAATATTAATTTGTTTAAAAATGGCAACTCGTCCTTAAATAAAATATTTTGAACGAATTCAACACAATTTATTTGGTGTTATTTTATTATTGACAGTAATTCCGACTATTTTTAGTTGCTTTGACCCAGATTTTATTGGAGGAACTCCAATACACCCCCACAAAGCACTATCTATTAGTGAAAACCTCGTGAAAATGGTTCTTGTGGTAATCAGTAGTTCTTGAATGTATCCCAAGTAGACATAAACAAATATAATTTATTCTTTACTAGCTGTTGCCCGCGGCTACGCCCGCGTGGATGCCACTTAACGCGTAGTGTTCCCAAGCTCTAATTCACCTCTGTACCAAATTTCATCAGGATATCTTCAAAAATTACAAACCTTTATCGCCTATTCTTCTTCTTCTTTCGCGATAAAAGGGAGCCTAAGTCCGTTTCTAAGCTTTATCTATACCTGTACCAAGTATCAGCCCTTTTTTTAGTGGTGGTCTGCTCGACCGCCAACCGCTAAGTCCGCGCGGTTGCGCGATGCACAGCGCCGTGGCTTAGCAACAAAAATAACTACACTGTCACTTCTCTGTATATGCCGGACGGATTTGTTAACATTAACGATCACTGCTCCGCTCTCTTGAGTAGTAGCGTGAGGATATATAACCTATGTGTTATTCAGATGTTTAAGCTATATTATTGTAAAGTTTCATTAAAATCCATTCAGTAGTTTTAAGTGAAAGAGTAACAAACATTCATCTATCCATCCTTACATACTTTCGCGATTACCTCCCCCTCCGGCTCCGGAGGGGTGAGTATCCATGGGGATTTCACGCACGTAAAAAAAAAAACTTACCCGGTTGAGTTGAACAGCGCCATCTCTTCCTTCGGGTGTCGAAGAAGGTAACTAAAGAATAGGGCTGTTCTCCTGCCGGCAGTAAACATACAGCGCAGGACTAAGTACTCGCTTGATGGCAAGAGGCTTTCCCCTTATTACGTAGGACAGAAATTATAGTTTATGAAATGTGGGAGTTAATACGCCTCTGTCTACTCCAGCGACGATTTACAAGTGTGAGTAAATGTACAAATATATAAAGAAATATTCCACAACATTTCACACAACACTATCTAGATCCATGGTAAGCATAGCTTAACTAGCTTGTGTTATGGAATCTAGAATGCGTATAAATATACTTAGATACTTTTTTTTGTAAATACATACATATAATACATAGAAACACCCAGAATAATACAAATATACATATTCATGTAGTTCACTACAACCACGCCACAGAGGCTTATTATAGTGAATGAAATGTGGGAGTTAATACGCCTCTGTCTACTCCAGCGGAGAATTACAGGCGTGAGTATATGTTGTTGATGATGCGAAGTCGTAAGCTAATAAATTAGATATGATTACATTGAATTGTTCATTTTGACCCCATTTCCCTCTTGTTGACAAAACAACATCGTTTGCCCCATAAACCTAACCGCCGTACTAATAAGGACTGATAACCTTTAATGGGGGTGCAAATATGCCCCAATATTTGGATGGGGAGGGGGCTAATGGACGCCGTAGGAAGATGGGCGATATTTTCGCGAACATTTTTACTTTTTCGACTCGACAGTTTTTTTTGCGCTCTGTAAATGGTTTATGGTTTCAATTACAATTAGTGAACGCGGCCGCTACGCAGGAGGCGCGGGTTCGATCCCCGCTTGATGCAAATATTTGTATGCATGAATGTATATATTTGTATAGGTCTGGATGTTTCGAAGTATAATATGTATGTATTTACAAAAATATAAGTATCTAAGTATATCCGCATTCTAGATTCCATAACACAAGCTAGTTAAGCTAAGCTTACCATGGGTCTAGATAGCGCTGTGTGAAATGTTGTGGAATATTTAATTTAATTTATTTAATTATGAACAAAAATTATGTGGAAACGCATTTAAATAACAAAAATATATTTGTACAAAAAAGAGTGTGATTTAGATCATACAAATGAAGTATAAGTAAACAGGCCTGCACTGTATCTTAGGATACCACTAAGATGGCAGACAAGCACACGGCCCACCTGTTAGGAAGAGGTTACAGTGGCCTATGGATGTGTGCAACACCAGGGGAGTCATACTCGTGCTGCCGACCCTGTACACACAGAGTTTCTGTGTCGTAAACGTGGAAGTTTACTTCTTCACTTCCCCAGAAGGACTGCTCAATTGGACGGAAATACCATCGTTTCCTACCTCCTACAGTAATATACAAAACTCTCTCTCTCTTTCTCTTACAATCTTCACTATTTTCTATCTCCCTCTCAACTTACGTTCACCTCACACTTTTCGTAACGCAAGTCAAGCGTGCGTAAAGCCGTTTAACATCAATTTTAATCCCAGATGGAATGTAGGAGATAGGACTGAAATCTTGAGACTGACTAGAAACTGACTGACTTGAAAGTTAAGTGCCCATAGGATCGAAAATAATAGTTAACTAAATGTGGGTATAAAAGCACCTCTGCTCAAGCCTTTAATTTAATTTATTTAATTTCAAATTTAATTTATTTGCAAGAATATGGTAGATAGAAAGATGTTACAATATAATAAAGTTCATACATATTCTGCCACATGATGGCATGCAAAATACATATTTTGTCAATTTCAATTTACATTTATAATCATTAACATTATTAACAACATTTATTAATTTAATTACATATATTTAATTGTCATTCTATAGATTTGTCATTTAGATAATCATTTATGTCATAATAATTTTTATTTAATAATATTCTAGTTAATGTCCTTTTAAATAATCGGATAGGAAGTTCAGCAACGTCATTAGGTAAATTATTAAATATTTTTACACACATGCAATACACACTTCTTTTAGACAATTCTAGCCTTACCATAGGCAGACATAGCGTATTCATATGCCGAGTGCGACTATTTTCTCTATCACTGAACTTCTCAAATAGTTCTTTATGTTTTTTTACAAAGACACAAATATCTAAGATGAAAAGACTTGGTAGAGGCAGTATTTTAAGTTTTTTAAACAGTGGCTTACAACTATCGAGAAAGTCTGCTCTACAAACCTAAACTAAAATTTCTAATTCTGTAAATAAAATTAAGACTACTTGGAATATTATAAATTCCGAATGTGGGAAATCTCCATCAAATGTAAGAGATTTTCATTTAAAAATAGAAGGTCGCCATGTCACGGAGGATCTGGAAGTTGCGACAGAATTTGAACATTTCTTTTCAAATATACCGTTAATAACGACTAAAACTCTTCAGTCGTCTTCCACTTCCGCTGTGTCATTGCTTAAGGAATCGATAAACGAGTGTGAAGACGCATTCGTATTCTCAGTTGTTAATAGCAAGGACATCACCAAAGCGTTTCACTCTATTAATATCAAAAAGACCGCGGATCTATGGGGATTATCAGTCAAAACTATTTCATGTATCATTGATGTCATTGCTCCCCATCTAGCAACTGTGTTTAATGACTGTGTCAACAGCGGTATATTTCCTGATTTAATGAAACATAGCAAAGTCATACCTTTGTTCAAGGCTGGCAGTGCTACAGATCCTTCTAATTTCCGACCAGTTTCTGTGTTGCCGACCTTGAGTAAAGTATTTGAGAAATTAATCCTAAGACAGTTGATGACCCATTTTGGTGAAAACAAATTATTTCATGATAAACAGTTTGGGTTTACTAAGGGACGTTCGACTGCTGATGCTGGTATAGAATTGTTAAATTGTATTTACGAGGCCTGGGAGGATAAGCATGATGCATTGGGTGTATTCTGTGATCTATCCAAGGCTTTCGATTGCGTCCACCATGACACATTAATCAGGAAATTAGAACATTATGGAATAAGGAACAAGGCTCTCGAGCTTCTGACTTCATATTTGAACAATAGAATTCAGAGGGTCGATGTTAATGGTACACGTTCAGTGGGATCTCTGATTTCGATGGGTGTTCCACAAGGTTCGATACTTGGACCATTTTTATTCTTAATATATATTAATGACCTCCCCTACTACGTAAGGGATAAAACTAGTATTATTTTATTTGCTGACGATACTTCGTTAATATTTAAAATTAAAAGGCAACAAAATAATTATGACGAAGTGAATGGTGTTATCACAAGAGTGGTCCATTGGTTTAATACTAATAATCTTTGCCTTAATGGGAACAAAACTAAATGTATAAAATTCACATTACCTAATGTTACACAGGTTGAAACCAATGTACAACTCAATGGACAAGTGTTGAACCTTGTGGAATCAACAGTGTTCTTAGGTTTAAGTATTGACGACAAATTGCAGTGGCGATCGCATATTGAAAAAATATCCAGTAGATTAAGTTCGGCTTCTTACGCTGTAAAAAAGATTAGGACATTAACAGACGTGGATACGGCTAGAATAGTTTATTTCAGTTATTTTCATAGTATTTTAAGCTACGGGATTCTCCTTTGGGGTAATTCCGCGGATTTAAACACAATATTCATTTTACAAAAGCGGGCTGTGAGAGCTATTTATAATTTGGGCCCAAGAGTTTCCCTTCGAGAAAAGTTTAAAGAAATAGACATTCTAACCGTAGTGTCACAATACATCTTCGAGAACCTGATGTATGTAAGGAAAAATATCTCTAAATTTTCTAGAGTTTGTGACAGGCATAATATAAACACAAGACATAAAAACAATCTTGTAGCTTGTGATAGTAGACTCCATAAAATTAGTAATTCTTTCCGGGGCAACTGTATACGCTTTTTCAACAAGCTCCCTAATGAAATTAGAGATTTACCTGTAAATAAATTTAAAAATGTAATTAAGACTAAACTGTGCCAAAAAAGCTATTATAAAATCCAAGAATATTTAGATGATAAACAAGCTTGGAAATGAGCTGTTCGCTCAACTATGCTACTCAAGCAAACTATTGTATTTAGACTAAGTAGACTAAGCAAATGTTTGTAAATAGACCAAAAAAAAAAAAATGCCCGCTGAGTTTCTTGCCGGAGTCTTCTCAGGTCGGGGCCGCGTTTCGAACCGGTGGTCCATTTGCTAAACTAGTCTGGATTTTTTTTTTTTAACTTGACGTTTTGTAAGTACCGTTTTAATGGTCTATACAGAATAAATGATTTTTGACTTTGACTTTGACTTTGACTTTGACTACATATAGCACGGATACATTTTTTTGTGATTTGAAGTCTCGATCGACATCTACGGAATTACCCCAAATTATGAGACCATATCTTATTATAGAAGACACGTATGCATGATAGGAATTTAAGGATTTGCGTACGTGAATATTTGAGTATGTCTATTTGGATCATTGTTCTTGTCTGTCAATCATAGAAAATAATAAAATATGATCGTAAAAATGTCTCATGATGTATAACAATGGTTGTACATCAGTATATCCAACATCATACCATAATAGCGTCGTAAAATCACTAGTTTACTGTCAAAATATGTTTTTATCATACTTTATATTTGAGTCAATAAAAACGCAGGCCCCCAAGAATGGCTTCCGATACCTTTTTATGACTTAATTTTGAATAGTCTATCATATAGATGTGTGACTTGTTAGCTCCTCTAGTCAAGGGACGATACAAACCCCCCCCCCCTCCCCCCATACCGGGGGCGAGTCGGGAACCGCGTGCTCTCCCTCCCGAGGAACGCCAGACTGAGAGGAATGGCCCTGGGTCAGCCGGGGTATAAGGGATATGTCTTTGACAACCTCACCTTCGGCCTACCACAACGACCCACAGATTGCGTACGGTTTAGTCGGTTCGAGTCCGATATAACTTTCTCCTCCAGCTCCGGATGTGGGGATATCCGTGGGGATTTCTCGTACGTAAAAAGGGAGCAATTTGTTGGCCGTCTTATTGTAGATAAAAATGATACATATTTATACTCACGCCTGTAAATCCTAGAAGGGGTAGACAGAGGTGTAATAACACCCACATTTCTCTAACTAATTTTTAGGGCCACGTAATAGGGGGCACTTACTCATGGGCTTATATCCCTTAGTCGCATTCTACGACAGATGGAGGGGCGCTATTTTACTCCACTGGGAACCAACACGACATTGAAAATCAAAACCCTTCTTGGCACTCGGGTAAATATAAGAATGATGAATGTAACTTCAACTTCTTCAAAATGGCCTCTGCAGCAAATCGCCGCAACTCACCAATGTCAAGTAAAATGTATTATAAAATTATTAATGGCGACACGCCAATGTCAAGTGTACCAGAACCACGTTAGCCACGCCAGTAAATTTGTTTCCGTGTGTGCGCCCCCCACGAGATTCAGGTGGACGATCAGAACGTGTGGTTGGATTTTAGGGGACTTGATGAATGTATGGCATTGACATGTATTTTAACGTTCCAGTTCAGTTCTTGGTTTATGGCTTCGCATACATTTTGACGTTACATTGAAGACTGTCAAGAACATCAAAACATGTCTATTAAAAATATCATAGACAAAATCAAAACTCAAACTGGATCAGTGGAACCTGTTTAAACTAGCAGTTCTGTGTACAGTAGACCTCGCGAGCACACTTTACCATATATATTTTTTATACCACTTAGATGGCAGATGAGGACACGGCCCACCTGATAGAAAGAAGTTACCGTGGCCTTTGGACGTGTGCAACACCAGGGGCGTCACACTCGCGCTGCCGAGCCTGTTAGAACAGAGAGTTTCTGTGCCATCATTGTAGAAGATAAAGCACGACAAGCCTTTGGTCTTCCCACTGACAGCATAAAAACTCTCCAGTGAGCTCTGGCTACTCTACTCACCGTCGGGAACACAACACGAGGTTATTATGGCCGCGATATTCTGGAGGGCGGAGGTACTTCCTCAGTCGGACTGCTCAGTTGGACGGAAATACCGTCGCGTCCTTACTCCTACAGTTTTTTGGTAAAATTTAAAAAAAGCAATCCTGGATGTTTCAACAAAAAATAATGAATGGTTCCAAAAAACAAACCCACATTAAACCCCCCCCCTCCCCCCCCTTTCATCATCAGTTTTTATTATCAGCCTGATTTTTTTCCACGAAAACCTGTGCTGAATATAAATAACTGGACATGTAGCGAACTATCCCCATTTGCTCCCTCATTTTCCCTCCTATCAAAAAAAGCTTGACAAAAATTGAGTTTTAAATAAAAAAACATGTGTGCCAAGTGTGGTAAAAATCGATTAAGAAATGAGCCCTCTAGACCAGAAGTGACAAGTCGGCATAAATAGATACGGTGAAAAGTAACATTTGGCTGCTTGTTGAAACAGAGACTCTCGTTCTCGCATCGGTCAACAAAAGTCACGAGAAATGATATCCAAGGGGGTGAAGCCGCAGGCAGTAGCTAGTTCATCTATAATTACTTTAATAATTAAGATTTTGAGGTCACACCCACTAGAAGCATTATTATATTAGTACATTGTGGTATATACAAATGTGTAAAGTTGGTGATTACCGCTGAAGCGCCAGTGAGATCCGAGCCCTCAGGTGAGGGTCTTAAGAGAGCCGAGGGCGGTAATCATCAATACATACGTGTATCATACTATGTTTTTCAAAACTCTTGTGAATAAAATAATACTAAAATAGATATTTACCCGTGCAGTTTGAAAACTGAAGGTATTTAACTTTCCAAAACGTTAACAGTTTACATCAATCACATCATATATCGGACATTTTATAACATTCATCATATTCTTCATAACCAGTACTAGTAGACATTTAATTAATTAATAACTATAATTTCAAAAGTGAAAACGTGTTGTGAAAAGAAGATTTATTTGTTTCGATATTCGTGCGCATCTCGGCGATAGATCGAATATAGACTGAAAGAGGTTTCTAGTTTCATAATAATTATGTTCAAAATCAAATTCAAATTCAAATAATCATTTATTTCATAAAAATTATAATTTTGTTTGGAATCGTCATTATAGCGGACTAAATGGGAAATTAAAGTTTTTACAGAGAAAACAAATCTTATTAGGGTTTAATTGATTAAAACTTTTATTTATTAAATATGTATAAATTAAAATTATCTATTTAAATAAAAAGTTGCATGAAATGAGCCAGTATTAAGTATATTAATTAATTTGTACTATTGACGTAGAAATGTTTTTTTTTTTGTATTGAAACTTTTTATAACTGAACCAATAAAATTAATAAAAAAAAAGAATCTATAACTCACTTGTCAATTATAACAATCAAAAAGCCACAGTTTGACCATAGGTGTCATTATGTGCCTAATTGCGGTGAAATTAGAGCCACTTTATGAGCAAGTGTGTTGTGAAATATATTAAATAGACTATTAAAAATAATAACCCGAAATTAAGAAGTATGATAACTTAATTCACAGTAATTTTGTTTGAAAATAATTAGACGGGTTCGTATTATAAGAGTATTTATTTTTGTTGTTTAAGTACGGTGTGATTATGGTACATAATTAATATTAATTTATATTGTACTTATATACATTGAACAACCGCGGTAGCCTAGTGGTATGGGTAATGAACTCCTGAGACGAGATCTCGGGTTCGATCCCAGGTTTTCCATAGCACACACCAATGACTTTTCGATGCTTTTCGAAGTTATGTGTGTATTTATCGCAGGTTTATAAGTGCCCGGTTAATGGCAATAGGCTCGCCACCTATTACATTGGGATCTAAACATAAACCGGCGAAATGTGGGTGCTAGCACCTCTACCTACCCCTTCGGGGATAAAGGCGTGTGTTTATGTTATATATATTGATTTTATAGTCGTTTAGGAGCGAAATATTTTCGTCCAAGTTTCGATAGGACATAATGAGCGAATGCAATATAGAATATAAAGAGCAAGAATACAAAAAATAATAGTTAAAAAAAACTTAAAAACATGCTTTTTATAGAATACCGAACTAAAAAAAAATAGAAAATAAGTTTTAAGAATAGTGTTTAAATTTTCAATAAATATTGAAAAAAAAAGTGTGGGGTGCATAGTGTCAATATATGGTTATAAATATTTTATTGACAGATGAGTATAGTGATTATCGTTTTGATAATATCATAAAAAGCACCCCCACGCATATTTATTGAAAATTTTAGCAATATTTTTAAAATTAATTTTCTTTTTTATTTAGTTCGGTTCTCTATAAAAAGCGTGCTTTTTAGTTTTTTTTTTTAAACTATTATATATTTCTTACTTTTTAGTTTTCTTTATAACCTATTGTATGGTTTGTTGAATTAAAAATTCTTTTTGGTGTTTGATAATTTATTAATATTAGATAATAAAAAAAAAATCTGCCTTATCGACTATAGATAAAAATTATATAAATTAACAAAAAATCTTATCTATTAGTGTATTGTCATCGTTCCTCGATAAATCTACAAAGTTTGAACGAAATCTCGCCGTTTAAAGTGGGTCAAAATCGCGCACAAAGGAGTCGGTTACAAACAAACATTCAAACAAACAGACATACTGGTGAAGCTAATCAAAAACGTATAATTAGTGGACATTCCCTATTCACCAGCCTACCCTCAAATCAATCATACCTAAATATGCTTACACTTCCTATATCATGGTATCATGGATTAAAACGTGACGCTAATTTCACCAAAATTAAACTTATTTCACTAATGAAATGTAAATTCTCCTAACAACTAACTACAGTTAATGTTTTCATAATTTTTCTTCAACAGGATTATAACCATTAGTTAAAAAACATATAACAACGTGCATCCCTGCCCACCCCCCGGCGGGCAGGGCGTGGCGTGTGATAAAATTAACTAATTATAAATATGACCTATTTTGTGGGTCATTCTGCGACATGAACAGAAATTTTATTGACTAACTGAAGCCCGTGGTTTCTACCGCTTGAAATTGTATGCCCTTTCATGTGATTTAAACTTTTTGTTTAACCGACTTCAAAAAGGAGGAGGTCCTCAATTCGTATCGTATTATTTTTGATTACTCTGAGATTTATAAGCCGATTTACTTCATTTTTAGTTTCGTAGGGAATAGTTACCAGTTTGTTTTTATATAGGACTCGTCAAATTTTATTTGACTTTACTTCGCCTGATGGTAGGCTGAAGGCAAAGTCTCAGGAAAGAGGGCCACCATTATATACACGTGCCATGTTAACAATGGTGGCACTCAGCTTGACGGCCTCATCAGATGCTTTTTCACGCCCCGCTTAAAGGACCCGGGACTGTAGGAAGCGGGAAACACGTAAGCTGGCAAGGAATTCCAGGTCTTAATGGTGCGACAAAGGAAAGAGTCACCGAACCGCTTGGTTCTTGAAGGAATGTTCTGTACCGTATGCGAGTGATATCTAAGTCCTGCTCGTGTTGTGCTGAATAGGAAAGGAGAGGGTGGGAGTAATATGAACTGCAAAAATGTATAATATAACTGGTAATGTTTGTGGGAATTTTGATTTCTTAAATTCTATACATACATACATACATAAATATACTCATGTCTGTAAATCCCCGAAGGGGTAGACAGTGGTGTATTAATACCGCCAGCTTTGTGAATTAATTTTTTAAGCATTTTTCATGCTAATCTTACAAATCGATTTAAATAGTAAAAAATGAAAAAAGAATTAGAATAGATTTAAATAGAAAAACAATGTATGACGGAGTAGTCAAAAATCAATGTTAAGAAATTTGATTGAAAAATCATTCATTGGTTCCGATAGTTCGTGAGAATACCGGCAGACGGCTCCACTGTCGCCTCAAAGACAAATATAGAAGGAGAAATTTGAATTGGTTAGGGCGACTGGTAGCTTGGTGGTCAAAGCTTTGCCCCTGTAAGGCAAAGACCGCGGGTTTAAACCACGCCTAGACCGATTAATTTTTTTCTATTTAAATTGAACCGGCAACTACACTCGAGAGCAATGAATCCGGGTCACTCAAAGAATCCAAAAAATCTCGGAAAGTAAGAATGCTAGGTTAATTCAATAAATTGTATTTAATAGACAATTTAATACTCCTTAAATGCAAGTTAAAAAAATATGAGTCACCATACATTTTATTTACACAAAATTACATAAAGAAAAAAAACTGCTGATCTCTCCTTAAAACAAAAATAGGAAACATGAAATTTTTGAACTTTATGACGATTTTCTTGAATTTCAATACTTCGTATTACCTCCTCGTGCTTCCATTACTGCGTTTACGCGGTTTGGCATGCTGTACACCAAGTTCCTTATACGATTTTGGGGAATATTCTCCCATTCCTCTGTGAGAGCAATTTTGAGCTCAGGAAGCGTGATTGGGGGAGGGTTTCGTTGTTTTACGCATCTCCCTAGCTCGTCCCAAGCATGCTCGATCGGGTTGATATCCGGGCTGCGCGCTGGCCACTCCATACAAGTAATGTTCATCTCTTGAAGGTAGTCATTCACAATCCTACCTGTATGAGGTCGGGCATTGTCATGCATAAATATAGCATCCTCACCCAAATTGACCATAAATGGACCAACGTGTTCGTTGAGGATTTCTTCCACATATCTTACGCTAGTTAAAGAGCCGTTTTCTATGATCACCAGCTCTGTGCGACTTTCAGAGGAAATTCCGGCCCACACAAGTACAGACCCACCACCGTAGGCTACTTTTTCTTCGATGCATGCTTGCTTGAATCTTTCCCCTGGTCTTCTATACACTCTGTGTCTTCCATCGTGCTTGTAGAGCATAAATTTTGATTCGTCGGAGAACATAACTTTCGACCAATCTTCAATACTCCAATTTACGTGGTTCTGGGCATATCTTAGTCTTGAAATACGATGGCCACGCTCCAGTTTAGGGCCGTTTGCAGGTCTAAGGGGTTTTAAGTTAGATTCAGCAAGCCGACGTCTTACTGTCCATGCACTTGGGTTACTTCCTCCGAGGCGTCGAAACTGATTTGTGAGTTCAGTTCCTGTGAGAAAGCGATTTCGAAGCATGGTGTTCACCAAGTATCGGTCTTCTCGTGCTGTGGTACACCTAGTTCTGCCCGTTCCTGGTCTGCGTAGGTTAGAACCAGTTTCTTCGTAACGTCGGAGAACTCTTTGTACTGTTGACAGCGACACACCGACAGTCCTGGCTGTATCGCGCTGACTCCGGCCGGTTTCCACCAATGTAAGTATTCTGGTGCATTCTTCAAGTGTAAGCGACATGATTTCAGCTTGAATAATGAATATTGAGCACTATCAACCTGGTTTATGTACCAACATAAATGACAGATTACAAACAAAAGCAAAAACAAATCCTGTAATTTCGTAGTTCCATCTTCGACAGTGTTCCCTTTTCAAATTTGATTTTTTTATGATATAACTTTACAATAACTAAGAAGTTTTAATACTTTCATTTAAGGAGTATTAAATTGTCTATTAAATACAATTTATTGCATTAACCTAGCATTCTTACTTTCCGAGATTTTTTGGATTCTTTGAGTGACCCGGATTCATTGCTCTCGAGTGTATGTTTTAGGTCCCACGTAACAGAGGGCGAGCCTATTCCCGTCAAGCGGACACTTATTCATTGGCTATATATTTACTGTTAGATAAAGAGCAGCTCTATCCCTCAGTTGCCTTGTACGACACCCACGAGAAGAGATGGGGTGAATATATTCTACTCTACCTGGAACCAACACGGCAATAATAAATCTATACTAATATTATAAAGCTGAAGCGTTTGTTTGTTTGTTTGTTTGAACGCTCTTTTTGTGTCGAATAGTCCGTTTATTGAGGAAGCTTATAGGCTATTTATCATTGCGCTACGACTCGAGAGAGCGGAGCAGTAACCATAAATGTCAACAAATCCGGCAAATTCCCATTAATTATTTAAAAAAATATACTGGCTCAAAGGGGTGATATAGCTTTTCAAAGTAGGTATGAGTTGGCTAGTTTTTAATAAAAGAAAATATTAATATTACTCTACCAGGAAACACACAGTTTAAAAAACCGTTTCAGAATAACCCTATCAGAATGTTACGTGTACGAATGACTTATTAAGGAGTGAAGGTGTGTCGCGGCCATTCCACCTCTTTTGTATGTCATAATACACTCATTTGTAAGTAATAGTGTGGAAATATATGACATATGTGTTCACAAGCTATTAGAGCTTCACGACTTTTGTCGAGGTATGCTTTTTTTTAGGAATATTAACAACCGAAATTATCGAAATTACTAATATTCCCTCTAACCCCTCCTACTAAGCTAAGGTTTTTAAGCGTCGGTAGCTTAGTGTTTAAGAAGTCGGCCTCACGATCGAGAGGTCCCGGTTTCGAATCCTGGCCATTACACTACCGACGTGAACCCACTCCTAGCACAAGCATTTTAGCTTAGTTGGATGGGTTAGAGGGAATATTAGTAATTTAAATAATTTCGGTTGCTAATATTCTTTGAAAAAAAAATCGGAGATGGCAGACTGGTGGTAACAATTTGATGGCACAAATTTCGACTGGGTGGGTACCACCGTGCACGATTGCTAAAAACCTTGTTTTTGTTTTGTTTGTCACGGTCTGTCACGGTTCTTTATTTCTCATAAAAATATACAACCTAATCAAATATACAATTATATTTACTTGGTGATTAATCTATAATAATACTTTATGCAGGCTTGAGCACCTTTGAAAGTTTGTAACAATAGTTATTTATCATCATTTTACACAGTTAAAGCACATTAAATAAGAATTCTGTGTCTTATTGTATTAGGTAGGTACCTACACTGGCAACATTTAGAAATACATATTATTTTTAAAGCTAGTAACTACTACACATAGCCGGGTAGGGGGATTGTGGTATTAGCAAAAAAAAAAGAATGTACTGAACAGGGCCCAACCATTGAAGCCCAACCCAATGTCACTGGCTAAACAACAGACAAGGCTTTATTGACTTTCATCTTGGGGTAAGAAGATCAAATGGTACTTATTTCCGGAAAAGCTCGGAATAACCCTTCGATCAGTAGTTTAGCAGAGGCGGCTTAGTTTCAGGAGGTAGGACTCGACGATATTACCGTCCAACTGAGCAGTCCGACTGGGAAAGTGCCTCCGCCCTACAGAATACCGCGGCCATAATAACCTCGTGTTGTGTTCCCGGCGGTGAGTAGGGTATCCAGAGCTCACTGGAGAGGTTTTGTGCTGTCAGTGGGAAGACCAAAGGCTTGTCCTGCTTTGTCTTCTACACTGACGGCACAGAAACTGTGTTTACAGGGTCGGCAGCAGTGTCCATCAGATGGGCCGAGTGCTTGTCTGTCATCTCAGTGGTATAAGAAAAACGTATTTTATTGCGATTTTTTTCGTTAGAAAGGGCTTGGCCTGACCTACAATATTACGTCTGTTTGACGTGAATGGCTGACTAGAAATGAAGATAGGACCAAAAATCACAATAATCCTCTTTAATCAGAAGACAAGGCATCAGAAGATTCCTACAGGTTCGGCAGCACGAGTGTGACGCCCCTGGTGTTGCACACGTCCATAGGCCACGGTACCCGCTTCCCATCAGGAGGGCCGTGTGCTTGTCTGCCACGTAAGTGTTACAAAAACACCGACGTCCATACGCGTGGAATCGCGATCATCAACTAGTCTTACTTAATATTATAAAGTTGAAGAGTCTGTTTATATGTTTGTTTAGTTGAACGTCCTTATCTCAGGAACTGCTGGTTAGAATTGAAAAAATGTATCTGTGTGGAATAGACCGGCTATCGACGAAAGTTTTAGGCTACATATCATCACGCTCCTATTTGAGGGAGCGGAGCAGTGATCATAAATGTCAACAAATCTGGCAGATTTCCAAACAGTATTTGAAAATAAATTGACAGCCTCTGTGAAGTGGCGGCAGTGAACGCGGCCGCTACGCAGGAGGCGTGGGTTCGATACCCGCTCAGTGCAAATATTTGTATGCATGTATAATGGGTATTTACATTGGTCTGGGTGTTTCTATGTATAATATGTAGGTATTTACAAAAAAAAAATCTAAGTATGTTTATCCGCATTCTAGATTCCATAACACAAGCTAGTTAAACTATGCTAACCATGGGTCTAGATAGCGTTGTGTGAAATTTTGTGAAATATTTATTTACTATTTAACAATATGCCGTCGGAAAAACCGGTCGGATCGGCTAGTCTAACATAAAAATCGCGTACACACACACTCATTCACACACACTCATTCAAAATATCAGTGCACACACATCCTCATTGCGAAATGACCGCTAAACATCATATACCGTACATGTGTCGACTTTTATCGATTTTATCTCACTCTAGTGTACCTGTCTCCCTCGCACACGCGTTCAACTATGCATCGTGTGATTGTTGCTCTTAATTATAGATAGGTATGTATGGATAACCGCGGTAGCCTCGTGGTATGGGTAATAGACTGCTGAGACGAGGTCTCGGGTTCGATCCCAGGTTTTCCATGGCACACACCAATGACTTTTCGATGCTTTTCGAAGTTATGTGTGTATTTATCGCAGGTTTATAAGTGCCCAGTTAATGGCAATAGGCTCGCCACCTATTACATTGGGACCTAAACATAAACCGGCGAAATGTGGGTGCTAGCACCTCTGCCTACCCCTTCGGGGATAAAGGCGTGAGTTTATGTTATGTGATGTATGGATATTTAGTTAAAGTCTGTAAAATTATGAATGCATGGTGCAGTGGTAAAGAGTTTGCTAAATCAGAGATCGTGGGTTTGTTTACTAAATATTTGGATGTATGGTTGGGCCTTTGGGCAGCTTGGAAACAGGCCAGAACATCCCAACATTGGGAGAGGCCTATATCCAGCAGTTAACTGCGAAATCAACATATATTTGCATTGGTTAAGATATCTTTATGTATATCAGTTGTTGCCCACGGGTTCGCTTTGGTCACCCATTTGAACCTACTCTAAGAAAAATACCTGTACTGTGACGTCACAGTATGCTGTGATTTTGTATAAAGCGTTTTCGGGCGGCTTAAGAAATTGTCAAAATTTTCAACAACTGGTCTAGCTAACTTCGATATCGCTAATGGGTCATGGAGGTCAGATAGCAGTCGCTTCACGGATAATATCGAAGTTCAACTAAGCCCGCAGTTAGACTGGAAAAACCGGACCCCAGATTAGTAGAAAAATAGACACGGGATAACACCCGAACCACCTCCTAGGCGAGCCGTAGATCTGTTGGTAGTTCTGGGACATCCTTCCGAGGGCTTACCCGGGGCTACCAACCGCAGGCTATTAGGCGGTATGCGAGGGTTTTTAGTCGGCAGGAGTCCGGCATAGCATCCAAGAAGGACTTTCCCTCACGGAAAAAAAATAAGGATGAAGAGAGAAGCTGATGGCCTTAATATTATAAAGATAGAAAAATGTTCGCGCTTAAATGCTTCTTAGATTGATTTTTCTATGTGAGTTAACTTTCATAACATAGATGGTTTAATACAAGCTTATCCAAGTCTCACAAAGGCTAGGTTACGTGAAAGAAAAAAAGATACTTTCCGTACATATCCTCATTTAATACCGATTAGAGCTTAGGTGACTGAACTCAACTTTTTTCATTTTTTTTTCAGGAAAAACACCTTTATATATTCTCTAATATAATAAATGTTAAAGTGTTAGAGCGTTTTCTCTCTATCGAATACGATACCCGATATTCGATTTAAAGGAGGTAGGGTACGAAGGTATTTCCGTCTAATTAAGCAGTCTAATTGGGGAAATACCTCCGCCCTACAGAATACAGCGGCCATAATAACCTCGTGTAATATTCCCGGTGGTGAGTAAGGTACATAAAGCTCACACAGTGGTAAAAAAACCAGTATCCGATACCGGAGGATATCAAATGTATGACAAATATCTCTCTTTCACATTGTCCGGCCCGATATCGGTTATCGAAGCCAGACACCACTGTGTTGGCCCGATATCGGATCACAAAGAGATTAAAAAAAGCGACTGCAAGCGATTTTTGACCTTAATGACATTTCATCTATTCCATCAAGCTAGATTGGGTAAAAGGTACGTTTTGACCAAACGAGCGAATGCTCATTCTATCTGCTCTGCATCTTTTAGTGTACACAGTGACAGCACATCTGGCCCTAGATTCTACTAATTTTATGACAAACTAAAACCACTGTCATACCGCTGACATTGCATAAATTGAAATTAAATTTCAGACCTAATGGCGCAGTCTTAAAGTCCAAAATGAAATGAGAAAGAGTTAATAACATTTTTCATTCACTCTACAAGATTGTCATTTAATTTTAGACTGTAGCGGTATCATCGTAAAGTGTAAAGATAAATGGCATTGGTTCAGGGCCCTGTTCTTTGTGCTTTTTTTGAAAACAAAGTTTAAAATATTAACAAAGAATGCTCTAAGAATGCTCTTGTTCTAGCTCTAGCTGTATGTTCGTTTGATCTAAATGTACCTAAACACACACATACAAATATATTCACAAACTTCTACATGTTTTTAATATTTGTAGGAGTGTGATTTTGATATCTTCACGTATTTTTTAAAGCTTTAAATACTATCGAATTGAATTCACGGGTAGTGAAAACGTGACCTTACTGAATCGGGCTGCTGAATCAGTCAAATAGAAAGCAAAATTCGTATTTGCAGCGCCCCTAGCGACTTAAAATCATTACACCATTCATTGCGGAATAAAGGGCAGTATTCGATTGATCACATACATACACACACGCGTGTGATTACAGTGCGAGGGTGTATGTGTGTGTGTGTGTGGGTGTGAGTGTGTGTATGTGAACGCGCTCATATAGTTTCACACCCTAAACCAGAAACTCCTAAATTTTTTCACTCTTTACGAGTCACACCAGTAGCTATTATTTTTCAGTGGCTAATATTAAAATTTGACAACATTAAAATCAACTTTAAAAATCAACGCCTTATGGTGGTAAGACGACTGATGACGCTTTTTTATACCACTTAGCTGGCAGACAAGCACACGGGCCACCTGATGGAAAGTGGTTACCGTGTCCTATGGACGTGTGCAACACCAGGGGCTTCACACTCGCACTCCCTGTTAGAGTTAGTTTCTGTGCAGTCAATGTAGAAGACAAAGCAGGGCAACCCCACTGACAGCACAAAACCTCTCCATTGAGCTCTGGCTACCCTACTCACTGCTGTGAACACAACACGAGGTTATTATGGCCGCGGTATTCTGTAGGGCGGAGGTACTTCCCCAGTCGGACTGCTCAATTTGATGGAAATACCGTCGTGTTCTACCTCCTTCCATTAAAGCTGTAAAATACTTATCTCTAGTGTGGTATTTATTCTTGAGTTTGGGGGTTCACATGGCAGTCGCTCGCGTAAAAGTTAAAATAACCCAAATTAAGAATAGTAGACTAGCAGTGATGATGTTAATGACTGAAAAATTTAATAAAAAATAAATCTGTTTAAAATAAATCTGAAAAATCATTCATTGGTTCCGATAGTTCGATGTCTTCCGTTTCGTAAGATTATCGGTAGACACACTCGACTGTCGCCTCAAAGATAGATATAGAAGGAGAAATTTGAATTGGTTCGGGCGAGGTCTGGTAGCTTAGTGGTCAAAGCATTGCCCTTGTGAGGCAAAGATCTGGGTTCAAGTCCCGCTTAGACCGATTCTATTTTTTCTATTTAAATCGATGATAATGAATTTTTGTCAAAATAAAAATATACCTATATACAGCATGTTGTTTTGCTAAAGTAACTACTCGCAAATCGGATTTGAAACCGCCCGACTGTTATAACTTATACATGGTACTCATAAAAGGATCGCCTAACGAACCGAGCGCGCTTGATGCCGTAATTTACATATATACAGCGTGTTCGTTATTTATGCGAATGTATTTTTATTTTTTGTTTATTTATTTTTTAGGTCAAGTGTTACATCATCGCTGTGTTAATGTCTTGGGTTGAGGTTTTATGAGACTAGTTGTGTCTTGCAGATTTCTGTGACTTTTGCACTCCCATGTTTTTAAATGATTTATGGAAGTATAAGTAAAATGGTGTATGAGAGAATTGTAGCATATGAAAACATGTGATATCTGTCTATTCCATTAGAAAAAGATGTACTGTATGTAATGTTTTGGGTTGAACCCATCTTAAGAAGGATCATTGGTTGTGCCGAGTTGTAACTTCTTTTCCTTATGTCCTGCGTATAGGTTGATGGTAAAAGTTATTTTTTTTACCTTAGTGGTACAAAAATCTGTGAAACTTTATGTCGTTTACGATAATTCGTCGCCCCAGCTTGATAAAGCAAACCTTGAAAAGGCTGAATTAGCATTTTCCCTCCATTATGGGACGGAGACTCAAATTGTATGAGACGTTATGAAATTCAAAATTATGAGCCTCGGCGAACAAAATGATTTAGATTAAGTAAATTTTAGAGTACCGTGGACAGTCTGCAGAAATGTAATGTAAATAATAAGAAGGAATGCGAGTGTTTGCGAAAATTACAAGAAATATGCGGGATTTTAGTAATGTTGTTAAAAAATTTGGGGATGATTTTGTAAAATTGTAATAAAATTCGATTTACGTCGAAAAATACATATATACTCACGCCTGTAAATCCGTAAAAGGGTAGACAGAGGTGTATTTACACCTACATTTTGCCAATCATGGTTTTTGATCCCACGCAATAGGGAGAGAGCCTATTAACGTTAAGCTGGCACTAAGTCACGGCCTGTATGATAACTGTCGGATAGAGAACAGCGTTATTCCTTAGTCACCTTGTACCCACGTGAAAAGATGGGGTGGCCCCGGGAACCAGCACGGTAACACGGCAATTTCGGACAAGCCAAATTGACATGCCACTAAATAAGTTTAAAATAGAAGTAAAAAAGAAGTCTTTAATGAAAAAGGATATTACAAAGTAAACGAATACCTCAATGATAAAAATGCAGGGTCATACTAATCTTTTTGCTTGCTCGCACAATATAAATCTATTTAAAAAAAATGTTTTAAAAAAGAAACGATAATATTGTTCACTGAGTTTCTTGCTGGTATCTTCTCAGTAGAACCAACTTACCGAACCAGCGAAAGAATAATTTTCAAATGATTTATTTACTTAATTTAATATTATATTAGTAATTTCTTGACATGACGGTAAAATTTTATTTATTTATTTATTTATTTATTTATTTATTTATTTTATTTGGGAGACCAACAGCTAAAATTACTACATAATACACATATAAAAGATACGTGACAGATAGCCAAATCAAAATTAATATTAAATGATATGTGACAGACAGCCAGTTATAGGTCTCCACTAATAGACAATAGTGCAATATCAAATGACAGTGAACTCAGTATGACAGCTATATGCTGAGCAAGTTTAAATATATCATGCAACAAAGTAGGATGTAGCAAGCAAATAACACGCATTCCATCAATATAAATAGATCTTTAAGAGAAGATTGAGAAAAAATCGAGACTGAGCACCCGTCTCACATGTTCAATTCGTGAATTAAATATATCAAATTTAAATTGCTTGAAACGCTCATTCAAGCTGTTGCTCGCTCTCCGCAGAAATGAATTCTGTCTGTAGTTAGTAGTTGCTAATGGAAGGTGGATAGGTGTATAGTGTCTGTAGACTTTGACAGGGACAGTGAAGCCTATTTTAGATAGGAGAAATGGGCAGTCAATAGACCCGTTCAGTATTTTTAAAATATAACAAATATCGGCTATCTCGCGGCGCACGGTCAAAGGGAGAATGTGAAACTTAGCGCATAGTTTCAAGTAGTCATCTGATGTATATTTGATTTTTAACCTATAACATAGATATTTAATAAACTTTTTTTGAATATTTTCTATACGGGTGATATATTTATCATACCTAGGGTTCCACACTTGACTATTATACTCTAGTATGCTACGAACAAATGTGCAGTACAGTATCTTCATGGTTTTAACCTCCTTAAAACTATTAGAGGTACGAATCACGAATCCTAGGGCCCGATATGCCTTGTTAACAATCTGTTCAATGTGATCCTCAAATAGTAGTTTGGAGTCATGAGTTACGCCCAAGTCACGCATACTGTTGCACCGTTGAATTTTACACCCCTTCAGATAATACTCCGACGCCATGTTCATTGGCTTCCTACTGTATGTCACTACTGAACACTTAGATGGATTTAAGTCTAATCTATTTCTTATACAGTAGTCATCCAACCGAGCCAGATCTTCTTGGAGTGCAATGACATCAGCAGAAGTAGCTATAGACATGAAAATTTTCATGTCGTCTGCAAAACATAAGAGATGAGAATTGTGAAAGCACTTCTCGATGTCGTTTACACAGATCAAGAACAATAGTGGCCCTAGCAGGGAGCCCTGGGGCACGCCACTAGGCACCATAACCCAACTGGATATGTAGTTTTCGACTACGACGGCTTGGGAACGGTTAAGTATGTATGATGAAAACCACCTAAGTAGGTCACCTCTTATGCCGATATGCTCCAGCTTTGAAATTAATATGGTGTGATCAATCCTGTCGAAACATTTACTGTAATCTGTGTAAATGACATCGACTTGGTTAGATTTACTCATAGCGTCGGATATATAATCATTGCTTAGTATTATTTTGACGTTCATATGTGCTCTTTATGTGCCTAAACTAAATAAATGAAATTGATTCTTTGATTCTTCTTTGATTCTTTGAAATATCATCAGATATTTAAACAGGGGTTTGATTTAGTAAAAATACATTTATTAAAAACGAGTAATTTGAATTTTATTACAAAGAAAAATCTTTTTAAAAAATTAACAAATAAACTGAAAAGTGAAACATTACTGACTGTAAGTACATATTTTATCATTCCTTCAAAAAATATTTTCATAACTACAGCTTAAACCTCCAGGTACACCTTTAACCTTTCAAGAAAATAATTAAAATTAACTCTTAAGGAACGTTGAAAGAGAATTGTATTACAATCCGAGTGCAGGTAATTAGCAAGGCTTTAAGAAATCTCTTTCATCCTTGCCATTAATTTTTGACTTGCTAGCATCATCCAATGGTTTCATCCGCCGTCTTCCCGTTCTTACAACCGACTAAAATCAGCCTGTGTTATCCCTGACACCCCATCCGGAGCCGGAGGGAGAGGTTATGTCGGACTCGAACCGACTAAACCGCACGCCGTCTGTGGGTCATTGTGCTAGGCCAACGTTGAGGTTGGCTGACCCAGGGCCATTCCTCGCGGTCTGGCCCTCCTGTGTTTTCCCTGTACCAAATTTCAGCCAGATCGGTTTTGACGTTAGAGCGTGATTGGAGAACAAATATCTTCACAAACATTCACATTTATATATAAGTCTTCAGGCTTTCACGGCCGGCGTTGCATGTAGAATATGTTTCGTCGATCACTGCGGTCGACATCTTTAGTGGCGCAGGTCCGGGTGACGACGAGTTCGGAGATCTTGCCTCGTCAGCCTCGGCAGCTTCGTTCGTCGCCCGGACCTGCGCCACTGAAGAATAAGAATAAGAATAAAGATTAAAGATATTCTTAATGATCGACGAAATGGTCTGGAACGCAAGTTTCAAATGGACCACGGCCGAACAGCCTGGAAGCAGTATATTCTACATTTCACATTTATAATTCAGGAGGACGGTAGAAGGATAGGACTAGCATCGCCCCGCAGTTTTACCCGCGTAAATCTTGATCAAAGACTTTTATTAATTTACCCCAAGATGTATGACAATGGCGTGGCGTGCACTAAACAATAGACAAGACTCGGCAAAGGGTAACCCTTTGCCGAGTCTTGTCAGGGTTCAGAGGAAATAAGGCAGTCGCTCTGAAAAAGTTTATATACCAATGAAAAATAATTAACAGGCCTCGGGTAGCTCCAAAGTGCCCTAGAATAATAATAATCCTGTTCCCTATCCCCTCCCGCCAAGGTAAGGACCGCCATTCTATGGACAGCACCTGTAATGGCTACCACTACTCTTTGTGCTGCATCCTAACTTACTAACAGGCGTGGTGCAGGCAATTTGACAACCTAAATATAATACAATAGTTTATGGAGTGCAATAAAATTTAATTGTGTGTGAGGTTAGAAAATAAATATTAAAAAAACACATACGTAACAAAGTAGCAAGACTTCGATTAAACTCGCACAACTAAATTGCAACCCGCTATACCCCGGGTTCCATCCCCGCTCAATGTAAATATTTGTATTTCTTTAATGTATGAATTTGGATATTTGCATTGGTCTAGTCGTGCCTCGGAGAGCACGTTAAGCCGTCGGTCCCGGTTGTCATACAAACATCTATGGCAGTCGTTACGGGTAGTTGGAGCCCTCAAAAATCCAACAACTGCTCTAACTACAATGCATCGATATCGCCTTTGGGTTGTGGAGTCAGTCATGGCAGTCGCTTCACGGAAAATATCGAAGTTCAATAAAATCCCCAGTTGGATTGGTAAAGCGGACCCCAGTCTCCTAGTTGCAAGCTTCGTATGTGACTGGGATTAACGCTAGGATAAAGAAGAATAACCAAATAACAACACGTCACATTCTAAGACAACAAGAACTTTACTTTATAAAATTTCCAACAACCTGTATATCAACTTGAATATTAAACTGGGACATTCAAATTTCAACTTTATTCTTTAGTAGCTAACACTCAAAATCGTTTACACGTCTACCCCTCTACGAATTCTGGAGCAGTTTACTTTTGGATTTTAGACTCTAGCGTGCGGTATTAAGGTTGCTTTTTGAATATAATATTGGGTGGTAGATTATTGAATTTTCGTAGGTGAGAGAGAGAATGTATATTTGAGAATTCAGATGATACATCTCTGAAAATAAGTTTTGAAATGAACTCTTCGAGTTAGAATAGATTGTGCTCGCGTATTCATTTGTAATGGGTTTTCTGAAGATTGCTTGCAGTTATTTGGTTTACATATTCACGCTGGTAAGTCCTTCGAGATTGGCAGAAGTATATCAGTACCTAAACTTCACTGAATATGTTTTTTAGCGAGCCTATTGACAGCAAACGGGCATTTTGACATGGGCTGTAGGTTTACTATCGAATGGAGAGCAGAGGGTATATCTTGGTAGCCTCCTACGACACCCACGAAAAGGGTGGGGCTATTCTACTCCCCCGGGAAACAACTCGGTTTAGATACAAAAACTAATTTTAATGTCCTTAATTCCTCTCTCTCGAGTTTCGGAGAATAGGCGGCAGTTGTTGCTTGTCGACTTTGACCAAACCCTATTTATTGTAGCTCCGCAATTCCTGGGTACATCGCTTACCATTTCCTCGAGTACCGGGATCCTAGGCGTCGACATCTAAAGCGACGTCCAGTACCGCAGCCATTTGGAGGACAAGGCCAGGCTGGCAATCTAAGAAACTTGGAGTGCTTAACAGAGCGAAGCAGTACTTCACTGCGGGGCAACGACTCCTTCTTTATAAGGCACAAATTCGGCTCCATATGGAGTACTGCTGCCACCTTTTTTCCGGAGCACCTGCATACCAGCTTGCTGTGGTTTTCCCAAGCGACTACAATATGGGGTTCTTCAAGAAGGGCAGTAGAAGGTTTCTTCAGGGTCGGCAGCACGAGTGCAACGCCCCTGGTGTTGCACACGTCCATAGGCCACGGTAACCACTTTCCATCAGGTGGGCCGAGTGCTTGTCTGCCACCTAAGTGGTTTAAAAAATCGGTTTTATCGCGGTAGCCTAGTGGTATGGGTAATGGACTGCTGAGACAAGGTCTCGGTTTCGATCCCAGGTTTTACCATGGCACACACCAGTGACTTTTCGATGCTTTTCGAATTTATGTGTGTATTTATCGCAGGTTTATAAGTGCCCGGTTAATGGCAATAGGCTCGCCACCTATTACATTGGGACCTAAACATAAACTGGCAAAATGTGGGTGCTAGCACCTCTGCCTACCCCTTCGGGGATAAAGGCGTGAGTTCATGTATGTATGTAAATCGGTTTTTTAACCAACTAATCGCACAAATTGTACATACTGCCGGGATTTCGATAATAAAGCATACAAATTTTTTAAGAGAAGATTTCTTTAGGCGCTTACTGCCCTTTTTTGGTGAACGAAAATTACGGAAGTCGCATCATCGTCAGCCAGAGAACGTTCACCTGACCCGTCAGAATAGGCCCAGCCAAGGCAGATGTCACGACGAAATAGACTGCCTTGCATGTTCATTTTCGAACACCATCTTACGTATCCCCGTAACCATAGCTGCCGAAAGATAACCGAAACATCGGAATCAAAATCTTAATAAAATAAATCAGAAAAATATTGAACCGGTCCAGGCGGTGTTCGAACCCGCGATCTTTGCCTTACAGGGGCAATACTTTAACCACTAAGCTACCAGACCTCGCCCTAACCAATTCAAATTTCTCCTTTACATCCGTCTTTGAGGCTACGGTGGAAGTGTCTACTGATATTCTCACGAACTATCGGAACAGACGAATGATTTTTCAATAATTTATACACATTAATTTTTGACTACACCGCCCAAACAATCCTATTTTATTCGATTTAAATGTTTAACAATACATGCAAAATGCTCTACAATTTCATTCAAACCGTTCAAAATAGTATAACATAACATAAACTCACGCCTTTATCCCCGAAGGGATAGGCAGAGGTGCTAGCACCCACATTTCGCCGGTTTATGTTTAGGTCCCAATGTAATAGGTGGCGAGCCTATTGCCATTAACTGGGCACTTATAAACCTGCGATAAATACACACATAACTTCGAAAAGCATCGAAAAGTCATTGGTGTGTGCCATGGAAAACCTGGGATCGAACCCGAGACCTCGTCTCAGCAGTCCATTATTATTATTAATCGTTAGTAAACGTATAAAAGGTGATGTTACTAAACGCAAAGTGTGAATGAGACAGAAACGCGTGAGTGAGAGAGAGGAAAGAAGTGAACATGCGAAGAAAGAGGGGGGGGGGGGGAAGGATTAGAGGATTTTTTTGAGACGAGTGTGTGAGAATTGACAGGGTGCTTTATAGAATACTTACATAAATGTAATAAAGTAAAAGTGATACGTATTGTACGCCACTATTATAAAGATTACACGTTTTCTATAAAGCCGCGTGGTTCCCAGCAGAGTAGAATGTGGGGCCACCCCTTCTCTGCCCATGTGGTGTCGTACAAGGCGACAAAGGGATAGGGCTGATTATCTTTAACATCAGACAGATATGTACAGCCCAGACTCAGCCTCAGATGCATGGCTCGAGTCAACAATAGTGCCCGGAATACGGCAATAGGCTCACCCCCTATTACGTGGGACCGAATACAGATTGGTGAAATGTGAGTGTTAATTCACCTCTGCCCACCCTCTGGGGATAAAGGCGTGATTATATTTTCTATATCTCTACAAGTGTTGGTATTTATTTCCGTGATCCCATTACTCTACACATATTAAGTTTCGATATTTGTTAGTATAGCCAGGATTGAATAAAACTTGTGCCCGGACAACTGCTATCTGACCCTTGCAACCCCAAAGGAATAACAATATATATTGCTAACCTTTACCTCCTACCCCGCTCGCTTAGAATTAGATACGGGTCCTTTAGGGACTGCATTTTTCCTGAGTAAAAAGTTACCTATGTCACTCTTGGGCACATAAACTAACTTTACATTAGTTATATTGAGGTGCCTTGCTTTTATCTGTAGTCGGATAAATATAACATAACATAAACTCACGCTTTTATCCCCGAACGGGTAAGCAGAGGTGCTAGCACCCACATTTCGCCGGTTTATGTTTAGGTCCCAATGTAATAAGTGGCGAGCCTATTGCCATTAACTGGGCACTTATAAACCTGCGATAAATACACACGTAACTTCGAAAAGCATCGAAAAGTCATTGGTGTGTGCCATGGAAAACCTGGGATCGAACCCGAGACCTCGTCTCAGCAGTCCATTACCCATACCACTAGGCATACCACTAGGTCGGATAAACACTAGAAATAGTGATGCTCTGAGTGTGATATGTGACGGTATAATCCTGTGGTATAATCTGTATATATAATACACCAATTCACTGGTGGTAGAAATTTGATGGCACAAATTTGTCACAAATTTCGGCCGGGTGGGTACCACCGTGCACGATTGCGAAAACCCCTCCATAGTAATCCAGTCTCAGTTGGTTTGCGTTCAGGGGTCAGCAAGTGCAGCCGGGCAGGGAGGATGGTGAACGCAGCACCAGTGGGACCGGTGGGTGTCACGCGGTGCGCAGACGACACCTTTTGATGAGGCCGATAAGCTGAGTGCTACAAGTTATTAAGGATCCCACCAAAAACATTTTCATGTAAAAATGTTGCCAAAACGAGTTTACGTAACTTACCCTGTGAAAAAGTTATCAGATCTCGTATAAAGCCAAGCTCTAAAGACTGCACTGTGTAGTGTAGAGCTTGTAGGTTTAGGCCCTCGCGCTTCGCTTGGCTCGTCTTGACGGGGGCACTCCAGTGCCCCCAGATGATTGAAACTTTTATTTACGTACAAGTTAAAAAATATTCCGACTAATTGAGAACCTCTTCCTTTTTTAAAGTCGTTAAAAATTATCTATTTAAATACGAATTTGCATGAAATGAGCAAGTAATATTCGAGCAAGCATTTTCTCTTTAAAAAGTTAATATGACTGTTTACAGTAGAAACTATGGGTCCGAACTAGTACCTATAAACGTGACTTCGTATAAATTATGATGGTACTGCGCCCCCATTCAGGAAATAAACTCTCCACGTCCCTAGAGGGCTTACAGGGCTCGTATAAGAGTGACAAGTACACAAAATATAGGTAGAAATAGGACCAACGTTGGATTTTTTTTTCAAGGGACTACAATATGGGGTTCTTCAAGAAGGGTATCAGAAGATATTTACAGGGTCGGCAGCATGAATGTTACGCCCCTGGTGTTGCACACGTCCATAGGCCACAGTAATCACTTTATCAGTTCATGCTATATTTGCTGTAAAGCATAGGTACATTATAAATTTCTAGTCTCTTACTTCAAAAAACGTAGGATTTCATACAAACTTCCAACCCCATTTTACCCCCTTAGAGGAGGTTCGTTTTAGCGAATGTCTGCACCCTATAAGGAACCTACTTTTAACGATGGATCACAGTATTTTTAACGATGTCGGCGGCGGCGCGCATCCAGGGATGTGCGCCTCCCCACACCGGGGGGGCGAGGCGTGCTCTCCTCCCGTGGAGGGCCAAATCGAGAGTGATGGCCTTAGGTCAGCCGGGGTGCAAGCGATATGTCGACTGACAACCTCACCTTCGGCCTAGCATAACGACCCACAGACGGCGTGCGGTTTAGTCGGTTTGGGTCAGACATAACCTCCCCCTCCGCTTTCGGAGGGGGGAGTTATCCATGGGGATGTACCGCACGTAATAAACATATTTTTAACGATGTTATCAAGCTAGTCTTAACAGTATTGAGTAAGCGTTCAAAAGTTCTTATCTCATAGGACAGGAATTGACCAAAAAAGTTGCCAATTTTTTTCCGCTCACAGAGCCTTTCAATCCTAATATATTTCTGTGATCGTAAGCATATAGTATACGTTGTGTTTTATACCAAACGGAGCATCAAACCCCAATACAAGCTTAAACTCTCAACTTCTATTACGGAGATTCGGAAGATTGGAAATAGTCATCCCTCTGCATCCCTCGCATTCAAGAGCACATCTCGCTCGAGCATCGATTGCTGAAGATTAAATTAAGTTTACGAGCTTCAATTACTGGATTGATACGGAGTACGGAGTACGGAATACGGGAGGTACTGAGGACGGGAGGGAGAGGAAGCGTCGCTTGATATATAAAAATGTTTCGATCGAGAGAGATCTATTTTGCATATGAAAACACTCGACTTTGAAGAGATTTTGGGGATTTAGCTTGTGAGTTATATTATTGGTAATAGAAATTATGCAACTGGGATCCAGCCGGATATAGTCAATTTATCGAAAGACCGACCAAGTGCGAGTCGGCCTCGTGCACAAAGGGTTCCGTACAATTATCTAGCTTCCTTTAAAATCAAGTTTGTTGTAATCGAGCCAAAACAATAATATTATACATACATATTATCAAGCCTTTATTCCCGGAGGATTAGGCAGAGGTGAATTAACACCCTCATTTCACCAATCATTGTATTCGTTCCCACGTAATAGGGTGCGAGCCTATTGCCGTATTCCGGGCACTATTGTTGACTCGAGCCATGCATCTGAGGCTGAATCTGGGCTGTACATACCTGTCTGATGTTAAAGTTAATCAGCCCTATCCCTTAGTCGCCTTGTACGACACCACGTGGGAAGAGATGGGGTTCTGAAGTCGGTTAAAAATGTCCTAAAAAACACGCCAATAGGGATGATTCGTCAAATTCTATACAATACTGCTTAATATCTTAGTTTTTGCTGAAAAACACTTTGCGAAATCAAAAAATTGCCTACTAAACTGACACTATAAACGTGTTAACGCAACACAGATCGAGAAAAACGTGATCATTTCTTGCGCTCTATGCATTTCTCATGACTTTAAATTAGACAAGTTAAAAATATGAATAAAGTCACAGATAAATTTTATTAATAATTATGAATTGTGATGGAAATAAATCAATAATTGAATGATTAATAAGCTCTCTTTAAGTCCAAAACCAAGCATTCTTTAAATTTAATTTGTACACAATGTTTAATGGTAGGACATAGTGCACCGATACTTGATATTAAAATCTTTTGTAATACGTATGTTTCACAAAATAGTACATAAATAAATAAATGAATAAATAGATTTGTACTACGCTTTACAAGTGCGTGATGTCACCTGCTTGTATCGAATTTGTACAAAGCGTTCCCGGGTGGTTTAAGAAATTGAATTCTCAAAAATCAAATCTTAAAAACTATTTTTTTATTTATTTATTTATTTCATTTATTTGCAAATGTAGGTTTAGAGTTGGTACATGTTTGTTACAAATGTGTCACTACATTTGGCCTTGCGGCATGCAAATTAGAGGCATATAAACAATTACTAGACATGCATACTACAACTTCATTACAATTAATTTAAATACGTACATAATATCAATAGTCATAAAATTAGACTTTCAATAGTATATAATCAAATAAAATCAAATGGGTATGTCAATTGTAATAAAATAAATCATAATCAAAATAAAATAGGTATGTCAGTGGTTGTGAATAACAATAGCACATGAAGTAAATAAAATCAAATTAACAAAAAAATGTCAATTGCATTAATTATTAATTAAATAATGATAATAATAAATATTGTAAACTATTTTCTATACTAATATTATAAAGAGGAAAGGTTTGATTTTTTGTTTGTTTGTTTGTTTGTATGAATTGAATAGGCTCCGAAACTACCTGGCAGATTTGAAAAATTCTTTCACTGTTGGAAAGCTACATCATTCCTGAGTGACATAGGCTATATTTCATTTTCAAAAAAAATAGGCATCCTTACTAAAATTACGATAACGTAATCCAAGGTGTGAAAAAAATATCAAAAAACTACCTTACATCGCGTGCGCTGCGAAAATTATTGATGATAGAACAAAATGATATACTACATTTTTTTAGAACACACCATTATCTACAAAAAATCAGCGGCAGCATATCTCTAACTATTACAGTCATGTCACAATAAGCGTTTTTTTATTGAAAAAAAGAAATTAAAATACCACCGCTACAAAAAGCTCTTTATTTGTACCTTGGTATTAACCCTTATCAAAATAAATGATGTATTATTTAAGACTGCTTCAATATCTTTATATTACTTTTTGAATTATTCGATTCTGACAATCCATTCAAAAGATATCACGAGTTAAAAAAAAATTAAAAAATAAACTGTATTCGGCTAGCTATGCGTTGTAGGCGTCACTCGGGCAGGGGTACGGGAGGGGGGTTAAGATCACGAAATAAACTTGCCGCGCGGCTCACTCGCGCGGTCGGCTCCCTACGTGATGGACGTGTGCGGAATTTACGCTTAAAATATTGTTCACTTAGTTATTAACCTAATAAATTACTTGAATATTTTTCATGATTTTCAATTTAATTTTAATAAATAGTAGGTAGTTGTGTACGTTGTAATATAGTAGCATATATAGCTTACAGTTATGCTAATTTAGTTCAAAGGCATTTTTTCTTTTGTCATTTTGAAATGCCTAAAAGATCAAGATCTCAACTTTCTAGAAATAGTTCCCAGGCCAGGGCATCAAAAATACGTCGAAATGAAGAATCTTCATCAGAAACTGAAAATCGTCTTTCAATTCATAGACAATATGTGGCACAATCGCGTGCTAGAGAGTCGAGTACCGAGCGTTCGCAACGGCTCGCTGAACAAAATATGAGAACCGCTCAAATACGCGCGCGAGAATCCAGTTTGCAGCGTTCTCAACGGCTCGCTGAACAAAATGTGAGGACTTCTCGAGTCCGCGCGCGAGAGTCCAGTCTTGAGCGTTCAGAGCGACTAGCTGATCAAAATTTGAGAACCTCTCAAGCACGCGCGCGAGAATCGAGTCTTGAGCGTTTACAGCGTCTAGCTCAACAAAATTTGAGAACCTCTCAGGTACGCGCGCGAGAGTCCAGTCTTGAGCGTTCGCAGCGCCTTACTGAACAAAATCTAAGAACCTCTCATGTGCATGCGCGAGAGTCAAGTACTCAGCGTTTGCAGCGGCTTGAAGAGCAAAATATCAGAAATATTCAATCTCGCACTAGGGAATCAAGCTCTGAGCGTTTCCAACGCCTTCAAGATCAGAGAGAACGACAACAGACGTCAAGAGCGAGAAGTCGCAATCAAGTTTTAGCCCACAGTAAAAGATCGGCTTTTAGATACGATCCACAGATTGATTATGCTCAACAGTCTTCCGTCCAAATCGGCGACATGAATAAGATCTGCCCTAAGTGTTCAGCCAAAAAATGGGTCGATGAAACTAATGGCATGTGCTGTGCTTCTGGAAAAGTTAGTCTCCCCAGTATTCAGGAACCACCACAGCCAATAAAAAATCTTTTGACAAATAATCATTCGCTATCTAGACATTTCATAACCAACATCCGTAAGTACAATAGCCTATTTCAAATGACTTCGTTTGGCGCCAAAGAAATAAGAGAGGGTAATTTTATGCCAACTTTTAAAATAGAGGGACAGGTATATCATCTTATTGGTAGCCTTTTACCACCACCAGGCCAAAATCCACAATACTTGCAGGTATATTTCATTTCAGACGCAGATCAGCTATCATTGAGGTCAAACATAGCTCCAACGCTGAAAATAGATTTAATTAACGAACTACAGACCGCACTGAATAGCCACAATGTATATATACGAAGCTTTAAACAAAACATAGAACGCAATTCTTCGGATAATTTAAAATTAATTATTCATTCCGACCGCCCACCACAGACAGCACACCCGGGTAGATACAATGCTCCAGCTGTAAACGAGGTAGCCGTTCTCTTGGTTGACGAAGAAAAAGGCCCCAGAGATATAGTGCTCCACGGAAGAGACGGCCAACTTAAAAGGGTCTCTGAGTTACACCGATCGTATGATCCACTACAGTATCCCTTAATGTTCGTGAAAGGAGAAGACGGTTATTATTTAACCATTCCGCAGTAAGGTACAGCGCGTAACAAAACTGTGACGTGCATGCAATTTTATGCATTTAGGTTGATGGTTAGAGCTAACTGTTTTAATGCATTACATTATTACAGGGACTTATTTAGTCAATATATTGTCGATATGATGGCAAAAATGATATCGGAACGATTGAATTACATATGTCGTAACCAACAGAGACTAAGGGCTGAAGAATACATTCATCTCAGAGATGCTTTAAATCAAGACGGAAATGTTGACCCATCAAATATCGGTCAACGCGTAATCTTGCCATCTTCATTTACAGGTTCTCCGCGTTACCTGCATGAAAAAACCCAAGACGCGATGACTTATGTCCGAAATTACGGGAGACCAGACTTATTTGTCACATTTACGTGCAACCCCGAATGGCCTGAAATTAAAGCGGAACTACTACCTGATCAGCGATCTTTCGATCGTCATGACATCATTTCAAGGGTGTTTCATTTGAAAATGAAGAAATTCTTAAATTTATTCGTTAAAAATGAAATATTCGGCAAAGTGAAATGTTACATGGCAAGTGTAGAATGGCAGAAGCGAGGTTTACCACACTGTCATTTGCTGTTTTGGCTAGAAACAAAAATCCAACCAGACGAAATTGATAGCGTCATAGTTGCGGAACTGCCCAACCAACAAAACGATCCGATATTGTACGATATCGTAACAAAAAATATGGTGCACGGACCATGCGGAGAACATAACTTATCAGCACCATGTATGAAAAACGGTATTTGCACAAAAAAATACCCACGACGTTTAGTCA
This sequence comes from Eilema caniola, assembly GCA_949126895.1. Lineage (NCBI taxonomy): Eukaryota > Metazoa > Arthropoda > Insecta > Lepidoptera > Erebidae > Eilema > Eilema caniola. The sequence continues at coordinate 1,982,486 of OX421487.1, forward strand.
ACGAAACTCAGACTGGAGAGGACGGATATCCAGTTTATCGTCGTCGTGATGCCGCAAATGGAGGACTGAGCGCTTCGCTAAATATCAGAGGCAGAAATTTCACTATAGATAATAGTTGGATTGTCCCATATTCTCCACTTTTGTGCAGGACGTTTAATGCTCACATAAATGTAGAGTACTGTCACTCAGTTCAAGCCATCAAATACATTTGTAAATACATAAATAAAGGATCGGACCAAGCTACATTTGGCGTCAGAAACCCAAATGATGAAGTGGAAAACTACGTAAATGGCCGTTACATAAGTACTTCCGAAGCTGCTTGGCGAATATTCGAATTCCCGATCCATGAGCGGCATCCTACAGTTTTGCAGTTAGCTGTCCACTTAGAAAATGGCCAAAGGGTGTATTTTACCACAGAAACGGCTGTACAAGTGGCCCAAAATCCACGTAAAACAACATTGCTGGCTTTTTTTGAGCTCTGTAATGAAGATGAATTCGCAAAAACACTTCTTTACCACGAAGTCCCGCAATACTACACATGGGCCAATAATAAGTTCACCAGAAGGAAGCGTGGTGAGAATGTAGTTGGCTATCCAGGCATAAAAAAAGATTCCGCTTTAGGTAGAGTCTACGGTGTCCATCCTTCTCAATCCGAGTGTTTCTATCTTAGGATGTTGCTGCACCACGTACGCGGTCCAACTTCATTCCAGTACTTGAAAACCGTTGACGGAGTTCTGAAAGAAACGTATCAAGCTGCTTGCCGTGCTAGAGGTTTGCTAGAAAACGATGACCATTGGGAAAATACTCTCAGAGAAGCTTCGCTTTCTCAATGTCCATTACAATTGAGAGAATTGTTTGTGGTCATACTTTTATTTTGTCAGCCATCGGAACCATTAAAATTATGGAACATTTTCAAAGACGATTTATGTGAAGATATTAGACACAGAATCAGACAGCAAAATCAAGACATCACCTTACCATACAATGAGGACATTTATAACGAAGGTTTGATACAAATAGAAAATAAACTGTTGCAATTAAATGACAAAAGCCTAAGTGATTTCGGATTACCATCATCAGTTCGTACAGAAAGCAATGCAGCAGAGACTATGACTCATCGCTATGATACAAATAATTTGACCGCTTTTGTCAATGAAAACCTGCCAAAGTTAGTCCCAGATCAAAGACATGCTTTTGAAACTATAGTCGATAGCGTCATTCATGACAAAAGAAAAGTTTTCTTTTTGGATGCACCTGGTGGAACGGGAAAGACGTTTCTTGCAAATTTGATACTTGCTAAGATAAGACAATCAGGGAAGATAGCAATAGCAGTTGCTTCCTCAGGAATTGCTGCAACTCTCTTGAAGGATGGCAAAACTGCTCATTCTACTTTTAAACTTCCACTATCCGTCAATCTTGAACAACAATCTACATGTTCCATCCGCAAAAATGGACCTATTGGTAAATTACTACAAGACGCCTCATTGATTATGTGGGACGAATGCACGATGAGCCATAGAGCACATATAGAGGCCGTGAACAGAACCTTACAGGATCTAAGGAACTCCTCTGCAGTCATGGGCGGGATTACTTTTGTATTTGCTGGAGATTTTCGACAGACTCTCCCCGTTATTAACAGAGGCACGCGAGCAGATATCATCAAGGCATGCTTGAAATCGTCTCCCTTATGGACTACGATTGAAACATTAAAATTAAGGACAAATATGAGAGCTCATCTTCATGGAATCACTGATAGCGATTTCCCACAGCAACTGCTAAAACTTGGGGAAGGAATTTTTCCAACTCCAAATTTAAGCGGTCATTGTGACATGCTTCTGGATGAGTCTCTAGGCCAAATACTCCATAATTTGGAAAATTTAATAGATTCTGTATACCCTGATATCGAGAATTTGCACGAAAGAGACTTCCATTGGCTGTGTTCTCGGGCTATAGTATCACCTAAGAATGATACTGTCAATGAAATAAACAATCTGATTGTTCAAAAAGTCCCCGGCCAAACAAAAACATACAAATCGATCGACACTGTAACGAATATTGAAGATGCAGTCCATTATCCACAGGAATTTTTAAATTCGTTGAACCCTTCTGGACTGCCACCCCATGAATTGACGTTAAAAATCGGAATCCCAATCATGCTTTTAAGAAATTTAAACCCTCCGAGCATGTGTAATGGGACGAGGCTGCTTATTAAGGAGTTAAAGGACAATTTAATAGTAGCAACTATTATCACTGGCCCAGCAGGTGGTCAACTAGCTCATATACCGAGGATACCGATGATCCCAACTGATCTGCCAATCCCATTTAAACGGCTTCAATTTCCGGTAAAAACATCTTTCGCATTAACAATTAACAAGTCCCAAGGCCAAACCTTCGAATTAGTAGGGATCGATCTGCGAAAGAAATGTTTTACTCATGGTCAACTGTATGTTGGTCTATCGCGAGTCGGAGCCCCTGAAAATCAATTTATTTTGCTGCCACAAAATAAAACAACATCAAATATTGTTTACAGAGAAGCTCTAACAAAATAAATGTATTTTCTTTTAGGGTTATGACCTCAATAATTGAAAAAAAAAAAACAAAAAATTAAAAAAAAAATCAAAAAAAAGAAAAAAAACCCCAAAAATATACAAAAAAAACACATAAATACAAAAAAATCATTAAATAATATCTGAATTTAATTATTCTTATTTTTTTTTATTTACTCTTTTTTAGGAGCTCGACGCAAAAAGGGATGAATATGTGTCATATTATTATTATTATTATTATTATTATGAATGTGTTAAAATTAACAAATCTAAATGTAATGTTTAATGCCCGTGCGAAGCCGGGACGGGCCGCTAGTTTGTAATAAAATTTTACTTCAAGAGTTTATTATATTGTTTTAACTGTAAATTTTTCGATAATGAAAAATAGTCATCATCCTTTGTTTTTTAACGTGCGGGTGATCCCCACTGATCCCCGTCGGTGCCGGAGTGGGAGGTTATGTCGGACTCGAACCGACTTAACCACACTCTGTGGGTCGCAGTGCAAGGCCGAAGGTGAGGTAGCTAGTGCATATCACTTGCATCCCGTCTGACCCAGGGCCATCTCTCTCGATCTAGCCCTCTGCGGGGTTTTTTTTTACGTGCGGGAAATCCCCACGGATACCCACCCCTCCGGAGCCGGAGGGGGAGGTTATGTCGGACTCGAACCGACTAAACCGCACGCCGTCTCTGGGTTGTAGTGCTAGGCCGAAGGTGAGGTTGTCATGTGACATATCCCTCGCACCCCGGCTGACCCAGGGCCATCCCTCTCGGTCTGGCCATCCTCGGGAGGGGGACCACGCGGTCCCCGACTCAACCCCGATGTGGGGAGCCGCCGTGGTCTGCTTCTGCTAGGGTGACGGGCGGCTCCACCCGTCACCCTCAGGCCCGCGCTCATGGGGTCCTTCGGGGTAGTCATCATCCTTATTGTAAGCAAGAGGTGTTACTCTCACCAAATACACTGGTCTCTCATGCCTGCAATTTAATTCGTAACAAAAGATAATAGAATATACTTGCAGGCGCATGGGGTTTACTTCGGGTCTGGGGCCTCTTAGTAGCCCATTGTAAGCTTGCACTTACAATCTGCGTGGATTTTACGGGCGAGGAGATAGGACAACCTAATACACGAATCACCACATTTCAATTACATCAATCACTGACTACACATTTTACAGACACACTCGCGATCTATAACCAAGTATATTCAACCGAACTAGGAGCGTCCTGCTAGACACGTAGTGCTCGGTCGAGGTTCACGGCGATACTGATCACAATTCTCCGCGCGCCCCACCAAAGTCAATGATCTGTCAAACTCAACTTGACCGAATGAACGAATGACGTCACACTCGACCATAGAGCACTAGAGTCTTGCATTACGCCAGAGTGAATTTCATTCACCCTAATCACACAATAATTATAACGCGCCGTCACGGCCAGACTGACATGTCGCTCGTCCTCGTGCGACCAATGCCAGAGATCCGTCTGTGAACAAATGTACGAGGCTTTAATTCTTCTCGCACTGACACGCTCGTCCATCACTGACTTCCATCGCCGCACAGGCCTAACATCTCTCGTTGTTGTTCTTCGGCCACAACGAGCAGAACCGGGCAGCCACTCATTGGTGCCCCTACGACTATGAACTAGTCGGACCGGGCGACCACTCATTGGTGCCCCTGCGACCATAAACCAGTCGGAACCTGGGCGACCACTCATTGGTGCCCCTGCGACCATAAACCAGTCGGAACCCGGGCGACCACTCATTGGTGCCCCTGCGACCATAAACCGGTCGAACCCCGGGCGACCACTCATTGGTTCCCCTCCGACCATAAACAAGTCGGACTCCGGGCAACCACTCATTGGTGCCCCTACGACTGCAAACCAGTCGGGCCGGGCAACCACTCGTTGGTGCCCCTACAACCACCTACACTGTCCTCCAAAGCTAGCAACATTACATAGTTCGAACATCGACCCTCGTGGAGCCAGTCCAAACATGAATGTGAGTCTGGACCTACGTACAACCACTCGGTGCCCCTACAAACACCTAAACTATCCTGCAAGGCTAGCAACAATACGTAGTTCGAACATCGACCCTCGAGGAGCCAGTCCGAACATGAAAGTGAGTCTGGACCTACCTACTTACAATATGCATCAAGATCTGTGGAAGGTGGACTAGTAGTAATGATGTGAGAATTAATCGCTGAGAATGTGTCGTTGTCGTGAATTCTTCCTTCGTTCTGACTATAGACCGCCGTCTCGGCCAGCTCGTTGTCAATTTCTGCTACAGTGGTATGACTAATCTCTCGAGATCGGATTGAGGCATTGGGGTTCGAAGCTGGGAGATGAAATGTACTGAAGTCTGCCCAAAACACGATGTGTCCCAGCTCTATCCGCCATATTGGAAGCGAGTAGCGTCTACATCCTAGCCCAAGCCGCGGCCAGGCTTTATTTGAATAGGTTTCCAAAGGTAGTAGTAGCAAGTAAAGCAAGACTGGAAACCAATAAACCAACACTGACTATACTCCATTTAGTGCTCTATCCGCATACACTCGAAACCGATTAATTAGAACAAACTTATGGTTCAGAATTAGTTAGGAGCCAATTTTGTTACACTTCGCTTTCCTGTACCAAACTACCATACGCGCTTCGTTTCAAAAGAATATTAGCAACCGAAATCATCGAAACCACCAATATTCCCTCCAACCCCTCCAACCCCTCCAACCAAGCCAAACTGCCCGTGCCAGGGGTGGGCTCACGTCGGCTGTGCAACGGCCAGGACTCGAACCAGGGACCCCTCGATCGCAAGGCCGACCCCCCAACCACCAAGCCACCGACGCTTCTCTCGCAGAGGCTCTCGTAACCGCTCCATTACCCTGTCTATTAACGAGGGCACGAATCACGACTACGCTTCCCCGGACCAATGGCGGAGTCGCACGGATTGCACATCTACGCTGTTACTTTACATCACTCAATCATTAATATGGAGCGAAATAAGACGCATGGAGGAGCACACCGCCCTCCCACAAACTAGAACGGTTTCATTACCACCCTGGCCATCATCCGTGTGTTGATCCATCGAAGTCACTATTGGATCAACACGATCGGCTGTGGAGCGAACATATCTATCACACTTACGGGGAAGCTGTCATTTTCATCTAGCTCATTGATTGCCTATTAAACAGAGTAGCCCTATGACACCGATACTACCCTGTAAAGTAAGAGAAGTCACCCAAGCACGCGTCTGTTTGAAGTAGTAATCCTCAACCTGCCAATGCTTGTCAGTATCTGGAACTTTAGGTCTTCTCCTGTTCTAATCATATAACATAGATAACCCATATCCATGTAGTATTTCGAAATGGCGCACATTGGGAGAGGCCCACGTCGAGCAGTTGACCATGGTGGCCTAGTTGGTCGATTGATTGATCGATGTAGAATTTCGTCTATGTGACCACGTACGACGAGAAACCGTTACTTGAGATAACAATGAAACATTACTTGCTAATAGAACATCTTTCCCTAAATCTTAGGTACGCGAGGGTATTGAAATCAAAGACGTCCTAATTTCACCAAATGAGACATCTCAAAGCAAAGACACACAGCTTGTGACGACTTTATCACTCATACCCGAGAACACAGTACCAAAGCACTTTATTTTCACTCCTTGTACACCACTTACTGATGTGACGGATTACAGCCCCCTTCATCTGATTATAGTCTGTACGTCAACTTCTGACATCTGATCAATGATTCGTACTTAGACCCAATTTTGCCTGAAATTTCGTAACAGTTTGAAATTTACGTGTTAACGCTTCGGAACGCATCCCGAGCGGCATACCATCTTGTATCCGCTTCCGGAATGAGTCCGCCATATTGCTCTTACATGTCAGCCACACAAGTCACAAGCACTAGCTAGTTACCTTAAGATTATTGTAAAATATTGCAAACACTGTCCCAACCTTAGAATAAAAGACAGTTAACTAAAGAACCTTGTCTAACTAAAAAACCCAAACAACACGAAATCCTCAACATTACTCACCTCACCTTGTGCCCGTGATTGCAGTGAGTCGGGTTCAGTTTTCCTACCACCAGAAACCTTCTACAGTTAATAACCTAGTGTCAATTTGTTAGCACTCAGACAACGCGGAATCAGCTGGTAGCCATTCTGGTGGTGGTGGACCCGTAATTACACACTTTACTCCACTTCATCATAATGGAGGGTATATGACAAATAAATAGCAGCAACCGCCGCTCCTAGCAATCAACTCCAACTCATTCTATCGTCAATCTCCGAACCCTTTTCTCGATCTAGTCGGTCTCGGCTCTCCAGTACAAACGCGGCGCGACTGGATCTCTAAACACCCCGAAGCGAAGCGACCGCCATCCGATCCCCACAACCAAGCGGCACACCGATGTTCCGCAGCTACACCAGTCGGACCCCTGTGGGCTCTAATCACCCGTAGCGGCCGCCACAGACGCTCGCATGACAACCGGGATATATGACGCAACAGGCCCTCCGTAGCACGTAGACCAGACCAATGCCAGCAGACCCATACGAGCACACAAACACCCGCGCCGACCGGGGACCGAAACCGAGGCCTCGCGCAGCAGCCGCACCGACCACCGCTATGCCACAGAGGCTTTCACCAGAATGTAGATCATATAATCGCCCAGTAAAGACGAGAGACTACTCGGGGCAGTTTATCGGCCTCAATCTGCCAATTTGGCGACGAGAACTATTTCTTTAGTCGACCCGAAATATTTGGTTACCAAACTGTTGGTTCGTGTATTCTTGCTAAGAATCCGCCACGCCTTTTCTACCTAGGTACACAATAGTGTGACCTCAAAGTGAAGTACACCACGGTGAGTCAACCCACTACCCACTTGAGAAATATTTCACGAACAAAACCCGTCAGAGCCGATGCTGCATGGCTCCTTCGCTACTCAGCATCATAGAAAATCAGACTGACAATCCAGCACGCGATTATTAACAGAGTTCAACCTTCGTCATAGGAAGCTATATCTTACACTGTACAGCTACATTCACCTATCTGTCCACCAACAATTATACACAGCTCGAGCACTCCGAGGGACCTATACATCTCAAGACAAGACACACCGGGTCAGTACCTGCTACCGAAAAGATATGGAAACCAAAAAAAGCAAACGCAAAAACCAACACGTAATACATCGTGATATAATCGGAATCGTCCTTCATTAGCTTTTACTGCAAACTACTCACTTTTACGTAAATTATGTCACTTAAATAAAAAAATATTAAATCGAGAACTGGTTCTTTTTTTCTCACTACCCCACTCAATGGCGATTTAGCACGAGCCTTTGCACTATGGTGACATGGCATCTGCGTACTGACAATAAAGAACTCGCTGATGTTAATATAGGGTAGTTCGTTAAAACTTATCGTTCTCACTTCTTGTACGTACGGATTGCGTCACCGCATTCTAAGCTAATCTAAGCAATCAAAGTAACCTTTTGCAGCGTACCCTACTCAATTCGAATAAGTCTTCTCATCGCATCAACAGCTACAGATAGTAAAGAAACTAGCATAGTTAGATATTCGGGATGTTTCGAAACTATCTCGTGTAATGACAATTTTACTTAGCCACTATATAATTAGGTGCAAACTCCGCTACCTCATAAACCTCTGCTCACGGATTGCCAGAACTGCTATCGTCTCTTCTGGCACTACATAGAATGGTAGAAATAGGATGAGACTTTTTATTCAAACACGAATTTGTACCCACGAGTAATACCTTTGCAACAATATCTTTCCCTGGAGGGTGGAATGCGATATTCCGCTACCAGGAAATTATTTGGCTATACCACTTGTTATTAAAAATAAGCAGACACACTGTCTACGAAATAAAAAGGAACGGGCTCACCGGGTCTTGTAGTCGGGATACAGCCAAGAATCAGGACAGACACAGTTGCACGTTATTTCATGTAAATCCGGCTAGCGAGTCTTTTGGTTGCCACTGCTATTCTCCTCAGCTTGTTGCCCTGGTATCCCACTTCTGATGCAGGCGCATGGGGTTTACTTCGGGTCTGGGGCCTCTTAGTAGCCCATTGTAAGCTTGCACTTACAATCTGCGTGGATTTTACGGGCGAGGAGATAGGACAACCTAATACACGAATCACCACATTTCAATTACATCAATCACTGACTACACATTTTACAGACACACTCGCGATCTATAACCAAGTATATTCAACCGAACTAGGAGCGTTCTGCTAGACACGTAGTGCTCGGTCGAGGTTCACGGCGATACTGATCACAATTCTCCGCGCGCCCCACCAAAGTCAATGATCTGTCAAACTCAACTTGACCGAATGAACGAATGACGTCACACTCGACCATAGAGCACTAGAGTCTTGCATTACGCCAGAGTGAATTTCATTCACCCTAATCACACAATAATTATAACGCGCCGTCATACTTATGTACTGTACCCAAATAAATAATTCGCGAGCCGACCGTCCGCCGAGCTAGATTGGAAACATACGGGCATAACAAACAACCACGCTACAAGCCACTGGTAATATCGAAGCTTTGTAGCTCTACTGGTCGGATATTTTAAACTACCCGCAATTTGTCAAAAAAAATTGCCGGGTGGGTACCACCGTGCACGATTGCGAAATACCCTCCATAGTAATACGGTCTCGGTTGGATTGCGTTAAGGGGTTAACAAGTGCATAGCCGGGCAGGGTGAATGTCGTCGCAGCACTAGTGGGACCGGTGGGTGTCACGCGGGACTGCGAAGATAATCATCCTCTTTTGATGAGGCGGTCAAGCTGAGTGCCACCATTGGTAACATGGTACTTGTATGTAATGGTGACCCTCTTTGCCTTCAGCTTACTATCGGGCGAGGTGAAGTCAAATTGACGTGTCCTATATATGTAAAAAAAAGGAATGCGATAGATGTTCGTATGTCAACCACGACCGACGGCTTACCGTGCTCTCACGGTCATTATAACTCACTTTTTTATGATAATTATCACAAAGAAATCTTTCTGTTATGCCCGCTCCAATTCTTCACCCGTGTGTAGCACACGGAATAAGCTACCGTCTCTTTGAAAAAGAAAAGATTCGCTGCGAAACATTAAAAAAACAAAAGCTTTTTAAAAAAAGATACAAAACGAAGGCCCTGGCACGCTTGAGCGAGCGCGGGCGGCTCAAGCGATACGCGATCAGCGATTTATTTGAGACTTTTTGTATTTGAACTTTTTAAGGCGATAAATTTCTTTGTTTTTTTTATATAGGACACATCAATTTGATTTCACCTATACTGATAGTAAGATGAAGGCAAAGTCTCAGGAAAGAGAGTCACCATTACATTCACGTGCTATGTTACAATAGTGACCCTGAGCTTGACGGCCTTATCAGAGCTTGTTCACGCCCCGCATAAAGGACCCGGGACTGTAGGAAGAAGGAAACACGTGAGCTGGCAAGGAATTTTAGGATTTAATGGTGCCACAAATGACATGATATAAGAGGTGGATACGACGGTATTTCCGTTAAAATGAGCAGTCCGACTGTAGAAGTACCTGCGCCCTAAAGAATACCGCGGCCATAATAACCTCGTGTAGAGTTTTTGTACTGTCAGTAGAAAGAATAAAGGCTATTCCTGCTTTGTATTCTACTCTGACGGCACAAAAATTCTTTGTGTTCATAGGGTCGGCAGCACGAGCGTGACTCCCCTGGTGCTGCACACGTCAATGGGCCACGGTAACCATTTTCCATTAGCTGGACCTTGTGCTTGTATGCCATCTCAGTGGTAACTTTAATATGCTAAGTCTGAGTTAAAGATTTTTATTCAATCTAGATCAACATGGTTGTGTCTTATTGACGTCAATAATAATTCTACTTAACCTAAGTTTACCACCGCCTCCAAGGCGCTGGTGGAGAAGAAACGGCGCAACAAACTCCACTGCGGCATATTCAAGATGTCAATTCACAATGAAATGTGCTCGAATTTACATTTTTTCTAGTGTACAAAAAAACTTTACAGTAAAATAATTAACCTAAGTTACAATATGGCAAAAAGTCACGTTCCTAGTACAGTATTATGCCGTAACTACAGCATTTTAGGAGGTGCTCAAGACAGACATTTTTATCTTTAAGGTCATCATCTGTCCCATAGTATGGTTTTTTACATAAGGTGGTTTTTATATAGGTTTTTAATATATTATCAGGCATACTAAGGACCCATTCAGGCAATTTATCATAAAATCGTATGAGCGTATACTCTCGTATTCCATGGTATACACTGAACTAGTCAGCCTGTGACCACGGCCGGTGTAACCTGGTCGAAACGTCAGGCAAATCAAAGATATGTCTGTACTTATACCATGTTTGTGTCAATTTCCGTTAACAGAATTGTTTATACAATAAAGCCGCTCAATATTTAACTTACAGTCAAAGCGCATATTGGCCGAAACAATTGTCATAAGTCAGGGCTTAATCCGGCGATAATCCGGAACATAAAACAAGGGATTTGGAAGTTCTCATCTGTGGTGCTCGGCGCGTTTAGCTGTAGAAAGAGAATATCTAATTATATTGCTTTGAATATGGCTTATTGTTTGTTTTTTAAGGTTTGGTAGGTATGTATGTAAGATCGGCCTTACGATATAGAGGTCCTGAGTTTCAATCCTGGCCATTACATTACCGACGGGAACTTACTCCTAGCACAAGCAATTTAGCTTACCTCGAGGGGTTAGAGGGAATATTAGTAATTTCAGTTGAAAATTGTTTGTTTTTTTGTTGAAAATAGTCTTGAAAAAAAATCTTTTTGCGTCATTGCTTTTCACAATCTTCTTCACAGTTAATGAAGTGACTGGCGAAATATGAACGTGATAAGGACCTCTGTCTACCCTCATTTTCCACCCATGATACCTCCCCCTCCCCCACTGCGGCTGAAGGATGAGGTTTTGTCGGACTCGAACCGACTAAAACGCACGCCATCTGTGAGTCGTTGTGCTAAGCCGAAAGTGAGGTTGGCAGCACACATCCTCGCACCCCGGCTGACCCAGGACCTTTGTGTATCCCTTGTGGATAAAGGTGTAATGTGTGTAATCATTTTTTTTAATACTTTATCTCCAAAAATTATAAAATCGCTCCCCGCTCGCATGTTACGCCCTTGACCATACACACAACGCTGCAGGGCAAAGTAAAAAGATACCATAATTGATGTTATCTTTTTTAGATTTGGTTTCATTTGTACTGCGTTATTGTACCCCTAGTTGCCTACCCGGCATTGCACGGCAAAATATCGAATTTCAACCCCTTAGGGGTGAAACTTCCGAAAATTATTCTTTGATAACCTCAGTGGCTTAGCGGTAAAACATTCGACTTGCTTCGTTCGCATTACTTCGATTGCTCAGTTCCATGATAGTACTACTGCGAGTTTTTTTTTCGCATTAGTACCATTTATACGTCGTTTAAATGGTACTAATGCGAAAAAAAATCGCTTTAGTACCATTTATACGTCGTTTAAATGGTACTAATTCGTCGTTTAAAAGGTACTAATGCGAAAAAAATTCGCAGTAGTACCATCAATCAAAGAATCAATCAAAGAATCAATTTCGTTTATTCAGTTTAGGCACATAAAGAGCACATATGAACGTCAAAATTTTACAATAATGTCAGGAAATTACTAATATAATATTAAATTAAGTAAATAAATCATTTGAAAATGATTCTTTCGCTGGTTCGGTAAGTTGGTTCTACTGAGAAGAGACCAGCAAGAAACTCAGTGAACAATATTATAGTTTCTTTTTTTAAAACAATTTGTTTTTATTTTATTTTTCATAGGTTTATATTGTGCGAGCAAGCAAAGAGATTAGGATGACCATGCATTTTTATCATTAAGGTATTCGTTTACTTTGTAATATCCTTTTTTCATTAAAGTCTTTTTTACTTCGATTTTAAACTTATTTAGAGGCATGTCAACCAACTCTTGAGGAATTTTATTAAACATTTTAATATTGTTACCTACAAAAGAATTATCAACCTTTTGAAGTCTGAGTTTTGGCACTACATCATGCAACTGAGCAATGGATTGGGAAACGAATTCGATTCCCGCTCAGTGTAAATCTTTATGTGCATGAATATGTATATTTGCATTGATTTGGGCGTTTCTATGTACTTACACATACATATGTCGTAGTAATTAAATGCCTAGGCTTTTAACTAAACGGCGTCGTTCAATTAGCGGCCTGAATGATATTCAGCCGTAATGTTTATTACAACATTTAATAAACTGGCTGGATGCTTAGGCTATTCGTAAGATGGGGCAAAACCCCGAAATAACACAGAAAATGACTTACATACATATATTCAAGCCTGTAAATCCCCGAGGGGGTTCACAGAGGTGTATTCATAGAGATAGGTTTATTGAGATAGCTGCGCATTTGTTTGTGCATCTTTCACGGCTAAACTACTGAACCAATTTTGATGAAATTTAGTATAGGGGTAGATACGGCCTTGAGAAAAGACATAGGCTATGTTTTGTCGTAATAACCGACATCCACGTGGGCGGAGCCGCGGTTAAAAATTAGTTTATAATATTAGTACGATCCATAAAATTACTAGAATAATTAACTACTAGGCATCAAATTAATATTCCCGCAAGTATTATCTTTAACAATACACTCATCTCGTTTAATAAAAGATCGCTTAAAAATAATAAATTATATTACATATATTATTTTAAGCTTTATTTTCCCAAGTAATAGAAATTGCGAAGAGAAAATTGAATTATAACCTCATATAGAGCAATGTTTATTTTGTATTATTAAGATTTGAGTGAGTCCAATGGAATGGATATGATTGGTTACAATGGTTTTGGTATAAGGCAAGGCTTTTTTTTATACCACTAAGATGGCAGAAAAACACACGACCCACCTGATGGAAAGTGGTTACCGTGGCCTATGGATGTGTGCAACACCAGGGGAGTCACACTCGTGCTGCCGACCCTGTACAGTTTCTGTGCCGTCAGTGTGGAAGACGAAGCAGGAATAGCCTTTAGTCTTTCCACTGACAGCACAAAAACTCTCCAGTAAGCTCTGGCTACCCTATTCATCGCCGGGAACACAACACGAGGTTATTATGGCCGCGGTATTCTGTAGGGCGGAGGTATTTCCCCATTCGAACTACTCAACTGGACGGAAATAGAGACGTGTGCTTCCTCAAACAATTTCTACCAAAAAATATTTTATACCACTTAAATGGCAGACAAGCACACCGTGGCCTATGGACGTATGCAACACCAAGGGAGCCACACTCGCGTTGCCGACCCTGAAGAAACCTTCTAATGCCCTTCTTGAAGAACCCCATATTGTAGTCGCTTGCGAAAACCACGGCAAGGAGTTCATTCCACAATCGTAGCGTGCGTGGGATGAAGTTCTTTTCGAACCGTACAGTGCGCACCGTTTCCAGTTGCAATGTGTGAGGATCAATTCGCTGCTTGTGGCTAGCGGTGCGATGATAGAGTTATCTTAAAATTTAACACCTAAATCAACATTATACTTTCAAAAGGACATTCCTATCCCCCATTTACACGTTCAACCAACCTCTAACCTCAATAGCCCGAGGGATTCCCCTAGAAATATACCCATTAACCTTCAAGTCACGTCACCAGTAGCCAACTTTAGAAGTAATCTACCAAAACTGTGATAAAACATTACTTTGGGTTAACCCTCTAATCGTCAGATTAATATCCATTTATATCTGTGGGTCCTTGAGACCTCACTAATATTTTTAAGAACTTATTCTTCGTCCTAGCGTTAATACCAGTCGCATTTGAAGCTTTTCGAGTCTGGGGTCCCCCTTTTTAAGTAAAGGACCAATGCAAATAGCTATAGTAATGTGTATATGTCATAGCCAACTACGTTAATCAGTAGTTCAATTAACCGCCTAGGCTCTTTACTGAACGGCGCCGTTCAATTAGCGAACTGAATGGTGTTCAGCTATATGATTAAACGGCTAGGTAAATGGCTTGGATTGATTACGTTTAATTACTTGCTTAGCCATTTAATCATACAACTAGGAAATGGATTTATAACCTATCCAAGTCTGATTGCGTAACTTTCTCAATTAACATCACACTAATTTTCTGTGAACACACTTCTGCCTGCCCCGTCAGAGATTTATAGGTGTGAGTATATGCATCTATGTATGTAATTTTCTGTATTATATCGGTGTGGTGCCCCATCTTACGAATGGAATGGTCTAAGCATTAGCCAGCCAGGTTATTAAATGTTGTTATAAACGTTACGGCTGAATTACATGTAGGCTGTAAATTGTGTAGCGTCGTTTAGTTATTGGCCTAGGCAGTTAACTGAATGGCTGTACAAATATTTGCACAGACACAGTAGCATTTGCGTACACTAACGCCTCGCCACAGAGACAGTGATTTTTGTGGACTATTAAACAATTGTATAGAATTTTTGGGGCCCTTAAAGACCGTCGGTGCTAAGGTAACCTAACCTGCACTTACATACACCTGTTGATTACAAATGATTCCTATATACGACAGCATTACAGCTACAGCACCTATACGTAGATGTCACCCGCATATGGTGCAAACAATTCCATCAAGAACCAAGTTTCCTTTTTTCTACAATTCTCGGTCCTTTAAGCGGAGCGTGGCTATGCTCTGCTGTGTGTGGATTAACGCTGACATATTGTGTAGAACAAGACATCCGCTCGCTCACGCGTTCTATCGCATAATGACTAGTTGAGCAACAAATCCGTAACAATTGTTGTCAATTTGCGCGTGTGTAAAAGAGGTGGTGGGCAAATCAATTCGGCTTAAGATATGATTCCGAAGCCGACCGCATACGATAGCTGCAGACGTATGCAGTACTTACATTGCATACTGTAATATTATATCTAAGTAGGTTTATTTATAATATCAACCTTTTTATCTTAACGCATTTTTATACTTTTAAATTCAAATTTGTACTGACAGCTGCGGTGTTCCTAACAAGCTTTGGAAAATTCAGAGCGCCGACATTCGAGCCCCGGTTTGGATCGTGAAGATATCTCTTAAATCTTATTACTGAAGTTCATCTTAATCTTTCAGAAGCCACTGCCTTTTAAATGAATATTCAATCATAAGGATTGACCAAGTCTCGTGCCTCTGGTGGAGGCCACTCTGAAAATCTTCTGTTCCATCAAGCTTTTGATGGAACGCAGCTGCGCATCGTAGTCTCGCCGTGGACTTATCTTCTCATTGAGTGCCTGTGCAAGCCTGGCCCATAACAGCACTGAATCTTATATGAAAAGTTGAAGAGAAGACTCGAAGAGTATAGTGTGGTTATAATGACTCTTAAGTGTTTTTCTTATGAACTGTGTATCTTATTCTTGTGAACAATACAAAGTGCCATATCCCTGTTCACGTCTTATTATTCCCTTCTTCCTCTAACAATCTGACGTACACTGGCCCTCCTCGAGGACAGCTGTTACGTTACAGATTTGGCGCCCTCCTTTTCTCTCTAAATTCCTTTTTCTAGGCCAGAAATTGGCAGAATCCCGTTCGAATCCCTCCCCTGTCTTTCTAGCTCTATTGATATTACTTCTCTGTACTCCTAATATTCTCAAAATTCTAAAACAAGCTTACACAAGTTCATATTGGTAATTTTCTTTGGCATCTCTCCTGGCACAATAATAATATTTTTTTTTAAACTTAAATGTCTTTGTGTACGTTTTTTGTATGTTACTAATACATATTTTCCTTTAGCTTTAGTTATATGCTCTAAATATATAACCTATTGATATGATCTTACAACTGCTTCAGGTGGCGCAGCGGTAACGTTGATATTATACCACATAGTGATGAATTTGATGCCTGTCTGGTAAAATTTCACTTACTTTCTCAAATAACTGGATGAGCCGGTAACGATAACTCCACCTCTATTCTACTAGCTTACCTCATTAGTTTTTAATTCTTCACATTATAACTCACTTAATTATATCTTATTTCCAGCTTCACTCATACAACTCAATACAGTACTCCTACAGTACTCAATTCAAAACACTTATACCGCATAATACAGACAGTGACACTTTACCAAGGTTCACATCTGAACCATCATAAGCTAGCTGCATTCACTTGTGCTAAACTCTTCGGAGACACTGGTGTGTGCGACTAGTACTGACTTACAGGTAGTTGGCTGTGGACAATATCCTCAGTTTCAAGCCTTGCACACCAATTTCAGACTGGAAAGTTACTTTCTGGGGCATCCGTTGCCGTCTTGCCAGAGGTCGCCGTACAGTCTGACTTTGGATACTAACACTCAGTACACTCTTATTATATCTATTAATCACCTAGATCTCATTCTGGTACTTCATGATTACTATTAGTTCCTATTCAAAGATAAAACTACTATTTATAAAAAAAAAATCTTTTACATAATTCTTGAATTTTTGCTTAATTCCTTACGGGTTTTACTTACACACGCACCTGTACCTTATTATATATTGTATTTTCGTGTTGTAATAATTCTAACTTTTATTGCATTACTAGATAGGCTGCTTGCAAGTCCTTTTAAACCTTTAGTCCAATGGGCAAGATAGATCTCTCTTTAGACTTTTCAAATTACTAATTTTGGGAGGTCCACTTAACAAAATTTAACCATCCTAATGTTATGGTTATTTTGTTCTCTATTATGGTCTTTTCTTTCCCATTAAATGTTACTACCCTTTCTTAATTCTTTTAATTAGGCGACTATTCCTAATTCTGGGTAGTAAGATTGTGGACTATTGGTTCACATAATGTAATTTAAAGATTTCTTAACTTTCTTACATGTTTCTCTTTACCTTGAATTCCTTTAATTTCATTTCATTTAATTTCAACAAATTTCTTTTATCTTGGGTTCTATTATTATTTCCTTTTTCCCAAGCTTTGATAAGGGCCAGGTCGTGTGATACGCTACTTATTCTAATTTAATTAACTTGACAATTGTAGTATGTAATCTAAAACCGAGGTGGTTGTTATTGTTCCGACATCTAAATTAATCAATTTCCAGACCTTCAGGCAAATAATTTTAAAATAAGTTTCATGTTCTCCATGTCCTTTCATCCTTATCTTACCCTAAACGTAACATAACGTGGGCTCGATTTTTATAGGTTTACTTTTTCTTTCTTTTGCATGGCCTGTTTTATTTTCTATTTCTTATAATTCTTAATTTGATTTTTTTTTTATAGTTCTGTCTTTTCTTTGTACGTTTGTTGCTTTCTTTATTTGTTAATGTTCTGTTACTATTAATATTTAGTTTTAATTTGTTCTGTATGTATTCTTATATTGTTTCTCCAAGTTCCCTAACCTTTTGGCATTTTTTCTTAATCGCTCATTCCATTTCCTTTTCTCTAATTTGCATTCTTCTCCATTTTACTTCTTCTTCTTTTAGGGTTCGTCCCTATCTCTTCTTTATGGTGCGGTGATGTGAACACCAAAAATAAGCCCAAAACACATCAAGAGCGGGTTCTACGTTACTCTTGTAAAAAAATAAGCCTTAAACTGAATCTTTTAGTTACTCCTAGTGTAACTTATCTTGA
This sequence comes from Eilema caniola, assembly GCA_949126895.1. Taxonomy (NCBI): domain Eukaryota; kingdom Metazoa; phylum Arthropoda; class Insecta; order Lepidoptera; family Erebidae; genus Eilema; species Eilema caniola. The sequence goes on from OX421487.1 coordinate 2,000,603, forward strand.
ATCTTTTAGTTACTTCTTGGGTAACTGCTTTCTATCTTATCTTCTATTGTATATACTTTCCTTTATCATCATCTCTTGGGTTTTCATAAGGTGCGGGTGATGACACCTTTTAATCTAAATAAGCCCTTCCATCATATATATCCTCAATGCTGTCCTTGGGAGTACGTTGATTGATGAATGAAAGTTGATTTTGCTTGATGAGAGTGTATTTTTTTTTTGGTTTGAAAGTATTGATCCGAAAGAATTTAATAGTTGGGTATGATAGAGCAAGGAACTAGCAAATAACTTAAAAAAAAATTTTCACCGTGTTCAAATTTTTTTTTTATCGGGGTTTTTGGGGTAATGTAATATTATATCTAAGTAGGTTTATTTATAATATCAACCTTTTATCTTAACGCATTTTTATACTTTTAAATTCAAATTTGTACTGACAGCTGCGGTGTTCCTAACAAGCTTTGGAAAATTCAGAGCGCCGACATTCGAGCCCCGGTTTGGATCGTGAAGATATCTCTTAAATCTTATTACTGAAGTTCATCTTAATCTTTCAGAAGCCACTGCCTTTTAAATGAATATTCAATCATAAGGATTGACCAAGTCTCGTGCCTCTGGTGGAGGCCACTCTGAAAATCTTCTGTTCCATCAAGCTTTTGATGGAACGCAGCTGCGCATCGTAGTCTCGCCGTGGACTTATCTTCTCATTGAGTGCCTGTGCAAGCCTGGCCCATAACAGCACTGAATCTTATATGAAAAGTTGAAGAGAAGACTCGAAGAGTATAGTGTGGTTATAATGACTCTTAAGTGTTTTTCTTATGAACTGTGTATCTTATTCTTGTGAACAATACAAAGTGCCATATCCCTGTTCACGTCTTATTATTCCCTTCTTCCTCTAACAATCTGACGTACACTGGCCCTCCTCGAGGACAGCTGTTACGTTACAATACCTTACTTATTAAACTTTGATACTGATAAAAGGGGATCATTGAGAATCCGCAATGAATTACGCGAATCTGCTACATGCGTCTGCAGTTGTCGCATGCGGTCACCTTAGGAAATTACTTAGGCTTGTCTAGCCTTAAACGCAGATCTCAGGTCTGACAGACCAATACGCAGGTATTTAGAAGGTTAACTTACAATCTTCATATTTTATGCACAAATGGCGGGAATTTCAAGAGTTTCACGGCAGCCATCTTGCTTACGTCACTCAATGTTTAAAAGCAATGAGCTTCCTTTAGAAAAATTCTTCAAGGAACAACGGAAAATTGTGATAAATATTGTTATGGGAGGTGTTAGCAGCTGCTCCTAAAAATGTTTTAACCTTTTGACTTTTATTTGAAGAGCCTACGCTGCGTCACCGTCGTGCGTGTCAAACATGTTACATTACATGTATTGTGTTAGGTATTCTAAGTATTTCATTTTTGTCGGTGTTTTGTAGTGATGTTTTTTATGAAAATGCCGTTAAATTGAGCTTAACCAATAGATGGAGAAAATAATGCTAATGAAATGGAAAAAAGAGATATAAATGGAAAAAGTAATACCAAATTATGCCATATATGTAGTGTACCCGGAGTACTACCAGGGGCCTTCGGCTTCGGGAGCGTTCCCCTAACGCCTTGTATATCACACTAGTACTCGTACATTTTTTATGGCACGTTAAAATGACATGACATTGACTGTGGCAATGGCTGTGTCTAGGTGCAGACTTTGTATATAGTTTAGCTTCATACCTACCTTTTAAAAACCACAGAAATTACAAAAATATTGTTTCATTATAATAAGACAAGCAAAGGCATCAACTTTTTAAGAACAGCTACCAAAGAGGTAAAGATTAAATCTTTACATTTTAATGCTAAAAACTCTTTGTACAAATCCTCTTTCCGCGAAACTTTTTAAATTCATGGGCGATTTTTGACAATGACGGAGCATTTCGTTTAAAAAATCTTTTTGTTGAAAACAATTACTTCTGCGTTATGAATTTTATGGTTCCTTACTCAAAGGGTAAACACAGAACCCCATTACTAAGACTCCATTGTCTATCTGACGCCAAATACAGCATGAACCGTTATAGTAAGACAGTTGAAATTCTTACAGATTGTGTACTTCTGTTGCCGCTATTTAAAGCAAGAGACACGGGTTCAATTCACTCTCGGTGTAAATTTTTGTATGCATAAATATATTTATTTCTGTTCGGGTATTTTCGTGCCTCAGAGAGCACGTTTCAACATTGGTTCCTGTTGTCATCATATTAATATACACACACCGGCAGAATTAGCGGAACACAAAATTATGGTCTAGAGAGGGATATGTTTAGGAGCTGGCACTGAGTTGGTGGTAGTCGACGGCGGAAATCTGACTGCTGATCGGTATATCAGGGAGATTTTAGAGGAACATGTTGTGCCATTTGCCTCATTTATTGATAACGACTTCATTTTAATGCAGGGTAATGCTCAGGCACACAGTGCTCGCGCTGTACAGGCATACCTAAACCATGTTGGTGTTGCTGTGATAGAGTGGCCAACACGGTCCCCGGATATGAATCCGATTGAACACGTTTGGGACTTGCTAAAGAGGAGTGTCAAATCAAGAATGCCACCTCCTAACAATCTGGGCGAGCTGCGAAACACATTAGTTGAAGAATGGCAGAGGTTGCCCCAAGAAATCATTGACAACATCATTCGCAGCATGCCCAGACGGATGGAAACCTTAATCAGGGCACGAGGGGGACTCGTTATTAAATATGTTGTTGTTGTTTCATGTTTAAGTATTATTTGTTTAAAAATAAAGCTAACTATTTTATACTCTCCTTTTTTTGTGTTCCGCTAATTCTGCCGGTGTGTGTATCTATGACGACGTTAAAGGTAGTTGGACCCTTGAAAAGTCTATCAACCATACCCAGTGCACGAATAATATTCGAAAATTCGTAAATGTATCGAGAGAATGAGACTTTGCAATTAGCCGCCTATATACGTACTATGAACCAATTGCAATACTTCATTCTTTTGATACGCTAACGTTAGAAATTCTAATGTTTTTTATGCTAGGGGGTTTTTTTTACGTTTTTTTACGGAGATCCCTACGGATACTCCCCCTTCCTGAGCCGGAGGGGGAGGTTATGTCGGACTCGAACCGACTACACCGCACGCCGTCTGTGGGTCGATGTGCTAGGCCGAAGGTGAGGTTGTCTCGCGACATATCCCTCGCACCCCGGCTGACCCAGGGCCATTACTCTCGGTCTGGCCCTCCTCGGGAGTGGGGACCACGCAGTCCCCGACTCGCCCCCGGTATGGGGGGGCGCGCATCGTTCTCTGCTAGGGGTACAGATCTAAGTGCTATACTTCGATATCGCCAACACGGGTTGTGGAGGTCATATGGGAGTCGCTTCACGGAAAATATCCAAGTTCAACCAAACACGCAGTTAGTCTGAAAAAAAGGGTGACCAGGATTAACACAAAGATGAAAAAGAAGAACTGAACTATTGAAATATACATTAAATATGTTACAGTTAAACCCCTTTTATCGTTAAAATATGTTTTCTGTAGTTAAACCAAGTTCGTAGTAGAAATTTGATGACACAAATTTGTCACAAATTACGACCGGGTGGGTACAGCCGTGCACTATTGCGAAACACCCTCCATAGTAATCCAATCTCGGTTGGATTGCGTTCAGGGGTCAGTAAGCTCATAGCCGGGCAGGGGGGATTGTGGTCGCAGCACTAGTGGGACCAGTGGGTGTCACGCAGTGCGCAGACGACAATCCTCTTTTGATGAGGCCGTCAAGCTGAGTGCCACATTGTTAACATGGTACGTATATGTAATGGTGACCCTTTTTCCTGAGACTTTGCCTTTTACCGTCAGAGGAGGTGAATCAAATTGACGTGTTCTATACATATAAAAAAAAATCCAGGATATAAAGTAGCTCAATAAATCATTTTCCTAGCAACACGGCATTATAGTCCATCCCTGTACCAAATTTCAGCCGGTTCTGTGCAGCCGTTATAGCGTAATTGAGTAACAAATATACAAACATTTTCACAAACTTTCACATTTATACATACATACATACATAAACTCACGCCTTTATCCCCGGAGGGTTAGGCAGAGGTGAATTAACACCCACATTTCACCAATCTGTATTCGGTCCCACGTAATAGGGGGTGAGCCTATTGCCGTATTCCGGGCACTATTGTTGACTCGAGCCATGCATCTGAGGCTGAGTCTGGGCTGTACATATCTGTTTGATGTTAAAGTTAATCAGCGCTATCCCTTAGTCGCCTTGTACGACACCACATGGGAAGAAAAGAGTGGCCCAAATTCTACTCTGCCGGGAACCACGCGGTTAATTAATAGTATGTATTGATTTGCTTTTTAGGCTAATAATATATAATAAGCAAGGTAATATATAATTCGATAACTTTACTACGGCTATACTCACGTCACTCGTCAGGATGCGCCCGACTAGTTTCGGACCCGACCGGAGTCCTTATTCATGAGCAGAGTATCCAGGCGCGGCGACGTCCGGTGCTTTACTTCTATACAAAAAAAAAGACGGGTTGCACTCTGGGAGTGCCGGCAGAAGTGAAAACATTTTCTTTTTTTCTTTCTTCGTTATATACATGAAAAAGGATAAAAAAGAACATACCATACCATACCTATAATATAGCGCTAGTCATAGAACCTATTACTTATTTTCTGCTAATTTTCTGTCAGAAGAAATTAATAAATTATGAAAAGAAAAATAAACACAAAAAGTAATAAATTACAGAAAGAAAAATAATCATAAAAAGTAATAAATTACAAAAAGAAAAAATAATCACAAAAAGTTTCAGAAGGCCGGGTGGTTTGAACCCGATACTATCTGAAACTATAAGGACTTACAGTCGAAGTGCTTACCGTTTAAGCCACGACGCTATCTGTGGTAATTGCAAAATAGATTGTCTTTACCTAATCTTGTATGACGTCAGTCGTCGGTTACGGTTCAAAGGTCAACTAATCCTGACGCTTCCTTAACATTTTACACCCATCCAACGCCGCTAAAGAAGTTTTCACTTCAAAAAAGGTAATATATAACTTTGTGAGCGGTAATATGTACAGTTTAGTCAATATACTAGTTGTTTGCATAATATCGCAGACCGCGATAATGCGGCCCATTGTACAATTTTCTATCCTCTGTATATATTCTACTAGCTGTCGCCCGCGGCTCCGCCCGCGTGGATGTCGGTTATCGCGAATCGGACTATAATTTGAGATTTAAACTATCCTATCTCTCAAGTTGGATCGAACTGCACATGGTGTGCGAATTTTATTATAATCGGTTAAGTGGTTTAGGAGTCCATTGAGGACAAACATTGTGACACGAGATTTATATAATATTAAGATGTTTGGTGTGCAATAAAGAGTATTTATCTTATCTTATGTGTGGGTATTTACAAAATGAAACTACTAAACGAACGCTGCGACAAGAAGCATGATTCTATAGTATGTCAAAATTTGTATACAGGTACAAATAAACAATCTTATGTTGATACTTTATTGATTAAATATTTTTTTCCTTTATGTCATTATAACACATGTGCGTACTTGCGGATTAGAGTGAATAGATTTAATTTAAATGTCAAAATAACATATTTATGTCAATTACAGACATAAATTTCACAGTACTAACATAAAATGAAGTTCATCCAGTGCAAACATGTTTATTGTATATTCCATGTCAGTTTAATATTTAATGTCATTTATTAATTGGAATTTTTAATTGATTACCTAATTAACTATTGTATTTTGTGTATTACATTTTTGTTTTAATGGAGGTTTATTTCGATGAAATTGAAATTGAATATTTTCTATGTCCAACTTATGTATTTAGTTTTTATCGTCAAAGTATTATTGTATGTTGTAATAGCTCTTACTTAATAGGTGGTTTTATAGTTTATTTACAAAAATGTTAAATTTTTCTTCTAGTTTTATGTGCTCAGGTAGCTTATTGTATACTTTTATTGACATGACCAAGGGACCTGAAGAATGCATTGCCAGCTTAGAGGTAGGCAGGTTCAGTCTATATTTGTCTAAGTGTATACCTACTTTGCATGTTTTCACGTGTAGTGTAGTGTTCGGGGTATTTTCTGACAAACTTGCATATTTCCAGAATATATATATGCCTGGCAGTGTTAATATTTTTAGGTTCTGGAAATGGGGCTTAAATGTGTCTGTTTGTTCCATAATTACTAAAATTGGTATAAATTTTTTTTGTTTAGTAAATATTGTAGGTACTATTTCCCCACAAAATGATGCCATAGGTCAGCCAAGAATATGCATAGGCATAGAAGGTAACCACAGCAGTCGCCAAATTAGTGGTTCTCTTGACTTCACGTAGAGCGTATGAAAATTGAGATATTTTGACTCTGACCTTTTTGACGTACGGTTTCCAGGTTATGTGGGTGTCTATTTTTAGACCAAGCAAATTAAACTCTTTAACAACTTTCAGTTTTATGGTATCAAAATTGAAGTCTATCTCAATTGACGCCTTCTGATGAGGATGGAAGGGTATTATGTTTGTCTTCGCGTAATTTATTTCTAAATTATGCAAATCCATCCATGCTGCCGTTTTCTTCAAAATTGAATCAAATTTCTCATCTATGTTTACGTTATTTTTGCATGCGACAAGTAGAGAGACATCATCAGCAAACAATACACATGGTTTCTCTATAGCTTTAGGCAGGTCATTTATGTAGATGAGAAATAATGAGCACCCTATCACACTACCCTGAGGTATTGAGGCCTTTACATCTAATTTGTTGGAGCGCATCTTTTCTATTAGGCTCGTGGTTTCATTGAAATATTTAATTTGTACTAGTTGTTTCCTATCTGTTACGTATGATGAGAGCCACTTGTGAGCTTGCCCCGTTATACCTATTCCATAGAGTTTGTTTAACAAAATGTTAAACTGTACTTTGTCATAGGCCTTGGACATATCCAGTAGTACCTATACCTATTGCATATTTTTTGTTGTTTATAATATTTAGGATTTCTTGTATGTACTTATAGATAGTCAAAGTTGTATACTTGTTTTTATGGAAGCCATTTTGGCATTCGTCAAATATTCTTAATTTCTCACAAATGGAGTACATTCTATTACACATCGCTTTTTCGAAAATCTTTGAGGCAGTGGGCAACAGAGCAATTGGTCGGTAATTGCTTGGCTCGGTTTTGGATTCATTTTTGTGAATTGGCTTTATGATTGCGTGTTTTAGTTGGTCGGGAACGATGCTCTCCCCAAATGACTGGTTGACTAAAATATAAAATGGTAAAGTTAGTTCTTTAGCACAGTATTTGAACAGGCTAGGTGGAAACTCATCGATGCAATGGCTTTTTTTATTGCTAAGGTTTCTTAAAATCTTGTTAATTTCGTGAGGCTCTACTGGACTGAGGAATATAGTGTTTTCCGTTGGGTAGAGCAGTGATGTTCCATTTTTCTCCCTAACTGAACTGGGCCTGTGTCTCCAATTGATGCAAAAAAATTATTAATATAGTCAGCTACCTGTCAGGGCTTACTTATTAGGTTATTATTAATAGTATTTCATTTACTATTTTGGTGTTTTTGTTTTTTTTTTTATTTTTTTTGTTGGTGCGCTCATTTATAATACTCCACATTGTTTTTTTTTATTATTAGATTTTAATATTTTATTTTTATAGTGTAGTTTTTTTTGAAGTTTTTTTTATTATTTTTTTAATATGATTTCGTGGTTTTTGTAATATGTTTTAATATGTTCCTAGTGTAAGTATTTTAGGAGGTCTTTATTTCTGCAAGAAAGTTTAATACCTACTGTCAGCCAATATTTCTTAAATCGGTTTCTGAGTTTTGTTTTTCGTATAGGCATGCATATATTTATTAAACTTGTTAGTGTGTCTTTGAATACGTTATAGTTATCATTTATATTTATATTTTTAGATAAAATGCCAGTCTTGCTCCTGCCAGCTTATCCCTGAAATTACAAATATTTGTCTCGCTGAATATTCTTGTTTTTGTATGCCATCTAATTTGTTTTGTTTGCTGGGGTAGTTCTAGATGAATTACAGTCCCATTTCGATCTGAGAAGCCCAACTTTTCAACACTTGTGTACAATTGAATGCTATTAAAATTTGTGAAAATTAGGTCTATGCACCTTTTTTTTTTTTTTAACGTGAGGGAAAATCCTTCATGGATGCTATGCCGGACTCCTACCGACTAAAAAACCCTCACGTACCGCCTAATAGCCTGCGGTTGGTAGCCCCGGGTAAGCCCTCGGAAGGATGTCCCAGGACTACCAACAGACCTACGGCTGCGGCCTCACCTAGGAGGTTCGGGTGTTATCCCGCGTCTATGGGGGGGGTTCGGGTGTCACCCCGCTTCTTGGAGGAGGAGGGGCGTGCGTGATCTCTCACGTCACGCTGCCGTCATGGGCCTGCTTCTGTAAGGACGGTGAGCAGCCCACTCACCGTCCTCAGGACCCCGGTCATGGAGGCCGATGGTCTTCGGCGAAGACACGTCGGCGGCGCCCAAGCCGCCGACTGCGGAACTCGGGTGGGAGAGTTAGGTCTATGCACCTTGAGGAGGTTTGTGTGATGCGTGTGAGTTGTTTTATGTGTTGAGTGAAATTATATTCCAGCATAAGATCAAAAAATTGGATAGTTTTTGTCGTACTTTCCAAGGCATTAATATTGAAATCTCCACCTAAAATTACATTTGATGTTGAGTATTTGTTTTTTATGAATTTTAGAATTTGTTTTAATTTACTTGTAAATATTTCCTCCTCTCGTCCATTCCAATATAAAGACAATAATAATATATTTTCTAATGGTAATTCACATGCACATATCTCAAAAACATACTCTACAGACATATTAGCTATAACTTGAACGTTTTCATACTCTATGTGCTCCCGAAGTAGAATACACACTCCTCCGCATTTGTAGTTGGTTCGGGTGTATGAAAATACAATTTTAAAGTCGGTGATTTGGATATTTTCCATCTTCTCAGGTGATAACCAGCACTCTGATATACATATAGCCATATCTTTCGGGTGGTCGGTTGTGAAGGCTTCTAGTGCGTTTTGCTTGTTACAAATACTTTGCACATTTTGAAAAAAGTATTTTAAATTATTGGCCTGTTTTTTCGAAACGAATGGTTTGGGGCTTCCGTGTTTGGTTCTGTTTGATAGGTTTTATTCGTAGTTTCCTCATTCATAGTGCAATTTTGTCTAATTATTTTAGTTTCTTTTTGTTTTTTATGTCTTCCATTCTTTGCTCATTTTGTATAGACAAATACGTAAATTTTCTTTCTACTTCTTCTTTTAGTTTACTTGGTTACAGTGATAATTTTAAGTGACGGAGAAATTACAAAAAAATACTTATGGTTTAGGTGGAATCGAAACTCAAGTCTCTCGTACACAGGTCCTATTGGGGTCGGCTTACGCCATGCAGACACCTGTTGGGATGGTTGAATTTGCCGGTTGCTTTTATGTTGAATAAAGTCCTTTAATACAATTTAGTGTCTCTGTGACAATAAGGTAATTTGCTTGGTGCATGTAGCTAAAGATGACTCACCGATTTTGTTGCTAATGTCTTGCGTTGTGCACTGTTTGTACATATTTGACCTTTATTTTGTTGATTTTACCCCGTGAAGTTAGCTTCACAGATTCTATTTATTCACAGTTTTTTCGGATTTATTTGTTGATTGTTATGAAATATAATACTCGTCTAAAACTTGAGTGTTTCCTCCTTTATATATTTTTTAAGTGTTAGGCACTGAGTACACGTCTTACTCACACGCTTAGCAGCATAGTAGCCACTGTAGTCTCAATGTTAGCAGATAATTTTATTCTAATATTTTATCATGCACATGTCTTGTGCTATCTTATTATACACTCGAGAGCAATGAATCCGGGTCACTCAAAGAATCCAAAAAATCTCGGAAAGTAAGAATGCTAGGTTAATGCAATAAATTGTATTTAATAGACAATTTAATACTCCTTAAACGAAAGTATTAAAACTTCTTAGTTATTGTAAAGTTATATCATAAAAAAATCAAATTTGAAAAGGGAACACTGTCGAAGATGGAACTACGAAATTACAGGATTTGTTTTTGCTTTTGTTTGTAATCTGTCATTTATGTTGGTACATAAACCAGGTTGATAGTGCTCAATATTCATTATTCAAGCTGAAATCATGTCGCTTACACTTGAAGAATGCACCAGAATACTTACATTGGTGGAAACCGGCCGGAGTCAGCGCGATACAGCCAGGACTGTCGGTGTGTCGCTGTCAACAGTACAAAGAGTTCTCCGACGTTACGAAGAAACTGGTTCTAACCTACGCAGACCAGGAACGGGCAGAACTAGGTGTACCACAGCACGAGAAGACCGATACTTGGTGAACACCATGCTTCGAAATCGCTTTCTCACAGGAACTGAACTCACAAATCAGTTTCGACGCCTCGGAGGAAGTAACCCAAGTGCATGGACAGTAAGACGTCGGCTTGCTGAATCTAACTTAAAACCCCTTAGACCTGCAAACGGCCCTAAACTGGAGCGTGGCCATCGTATTTCAAGACTAAGATATGCCCAGAACCACGTAAATTGGAGTATTGAAGATTGGTCGAAAGTTATGTTCTCCGACGAATCAAAATTTATGCTCTACAAGCACGATGGAAGACACGGAGTGTATAGAAGACCAGGGGAAAGATTCAAGCAAGCATGCATCGAAGAAAAAGTAGCCTACGGTGGTGGGTCTGTACTTGTGTGGGCCGGAATTTCCTCTGAAAGTCGCACAGAGCTGGTGATCATAGAAAACGGCTCTTTAACTAGCGTAAGATATGTGGAAGAAATCCTCAACGAACACGTTGGTCCATTTATGGTCAATTTGGGTGAGGATGCTATATTTATGCATGACAATGCCCGACCTCATACAGGTAGGATTGTGAATGACTACCTTCAAGAGATGAACATTACTTGTATGGAGTGGCCAGCGCGCAGCCCGGATATCAACCCGATCGAGCATGCTTGGGACGAGCTAGGGAGATGCGTAAAACAACGAAACCCTCCCCCAATCACGCTTCCTGAGCTCAAAATTGCTCTCACAGAGGAATGGGAGAATATTCCCCAAAATCGTATAAGGAACTTGGTGTACAGCATGCCAAACCGCGTAAACGCTGTAATGGAAGCACGAGGAGGTAATACGAAGTATTGAAATTCAAGAAAATCGTCATAAAGTTCAAAAATTTCATGTTTCCTATTTTTGTTTTAAGGAGAGATCAGCAGTTTTTTTTCTTTATGGAATTTTGTGTAAATAAAATGTATGGTGACTCATATTTTTTTAACTTTCATTTAAGGAGTAATAAATTGTCTATTAAATACAATTTATTGAATTAACCTAGCATTCTTACTTTCCGAGATTTTTTGGATTCTTTGAGTGACCCGGATTCATTGCTCTCGAGTGTATATTACTATCCAATGTTATATAGGTACTGATCTTTGAAACACAAAAATGCGAACCATAACGTATGTTTTTTATTCCGTTGCACAATATAATTTGTTAGAAGTTTATTCATTTATTTATATTTGAATAATTACTACATTGGCTAGATTCTTAGATTAGCGTGATCAAACAAATACTTAATTCATATTATTTTCTACTTATATTAAATAGAACCTGACATTTTGATATTAATTTTCACAAGTCTTATTAAACACGGTCTCATATTTTTGGACTACATATATGTTCCAACTGGTACGCTCCGTGAAAGTGGTATGTCACCTCCTTCTATCCCTGCGATTTACCCGTTCTACGGGAAATGTGGGGAAAGAAAGAAGTTGCTACCCCTGACATCATCTTAAATCTCAAGCACAGCTGACAAACTGCAAGAAATCACCTTCATCAATGCGGATACGTGTTGCAACAACAAGCAACGACGCTTCGAAGCTACGAAGGTTATCTCAATCGTATCTGATAAATCATAGCCAATCTCAATGTAAGCAGATAATTTTATTCTAATATTTTATCATGCACATGTCTTGTGCCGTCTTATTATGTATTACTATCCAATGTGATATAAGTACTGATCTTTGAAACACAAAAATGCAAACCATAACGTATGTTTTTTATTCCGTTGCACAATATAATTTATTAGAAGTTTATTATTTTTTTTATATTTGAATAATTACTACATTGGCTAGATTCTTAGATTAGCGTGATCAAACAAATACTTAATTCATATTATTTTCTACTTATATTAAATAGAACCTGACATTTTGATATTAATTTTCACAAGTCTTATTAAACACGGTCTCATATTTTTGTACTACATATATGTTTCAACTGGTACGCTCCGTGAAAGTGGTATGTCACCTCCTTCTATCCCTGCGATTTACCCGTTCTACGGGAAATGTGCGGAAAGAAAGAAGTTGCTACCCTTGACATCATCTTAAATCTCAAGCACAGCTGACAAACTGCAAGAAATCACCTTCATCAATGCGGATACGTGTTGCAACAACAAGCTACGACGCTTCGAAGCTACGAAGGTTATCTCAATCGTATCTGATAAATCATAGCCAATCTCAATGTAAGCAGAAAATGTTATTCTAATATTTTATCATGCACATGTCTTGTGCCGTCTTATTATGTATTACTATCGAATGTGATATAAGTACTGATCTTTGAAACACAAAAATGCGAACCATAACTTATGTTTTTTATTCCGTTGCACAATATAATTCATTAGAAGTTTATTCATTTATTTATATTTGAATAATTACTACATTGGCTAGATTCTTAGATTAGCGTGTTCAAACAAATACTTAATTCATATTATTTTCTACTTATATTAAATAGAACCTGACATTTTGATATTAATTTTCACAAGTCTTATTAAACACGGTCTCATATTTTTGTACTACATATATGTTTCAACTGGTACGCTCCGTGAAAGTGGTATGTCACCTCCTTCTATCCCTGCGATTTACCCGTTCTACGGGAAATGTGGGGAAAGAAAGAAGTTGCTACCTCTGACATCATCTTAAATCTCAAGCACAGCTGACAAACTGCAAGAAATCACCTTCATCAATGCGGATACGTGTTGCAACAACAAGCTACGACGCTTCAAAGCTACGAAGGTTATCTCAATCGTATCTGAGAAATCATAGCCAATCTCAATGTAAGCAGATAATTTTATTCTAATATTTCATCATGCACATGTCTTGTGCCGTCTTATTATGTATTACTATCCAATGTGATATAAGTACTGATCTTTGAAACACAAAAATGCGAACCATAACGTGTTTTTTATTCCGTTGCACAATATAATTTATTAGAAGTTTATTCATTTATTTATATTTAAATAATTACTACATTGGCTAGATTCTTAGATTAGCGTGATCAAACAAATACTTAATTCATATTATTTTCTACTTATATTAAATAGAACCTGACATTTTGATATTAATTTTCACAAGTCTTATTAAACATGGTCTCATATTTTTGTACTACATATATGTTTCAACTGGTACGCTCCGTGAAAGTGGTATGTCACCTCCTTCTATCCCTGCGATTTACCCGTTCTACGGGAAATGTGGGGAAAGAAAGAAGTTGCTACCCCTGACATCATCTTAAATCTCAAGCACAGCTGACAAACTGCAAGAAATCACCTTCATCAATGCGGATACGTGTTGCAACAACAAGCTACGACGCTTCGAAGCTACGAAGATTATCTCAATCGTATCTGATAAATCATAGCCAATCTCAATGTTAGCAGATAATTTTATTCTGATATTTTATCATGCACATGTCTTGTGCCATCTTATTATGTATTGCTATCCAATGTTATATAGGTACTGATCTTTGAAACACAAAAATGCGAACCATAACTTATGTTTTTTATTCCGTTGCACAATATTATGTATTAGAAGTTTATTCATTTATTTATATTTGAATAATTACTACATGGGTAGATTCTTAGATTAGCGTGTTCAAACAAATACTTAATTCATATTTTTTTCTACTTATATTAAATAGTACCTGACATTTTGATATTATTTTTTGCCAAGTTTTATTAAACACGGTCTTATATTTTTGGACAACATATATCTTTCAACTGGTACGCTCCGTGAATGTGGTATGCCACCTCCTTCTATCCCTGCGATTTACCCGTTCTACGGGAAATGTGGGGAAAGAAAGAAGTTGCTACCCCTGACATCACCTTAAATCTCAAGCACAGCTGACAAACTGCAAGAAATCACCTTCATCAATGCGGATACGTGTTGCAACAACAAGCTACGACGCTTCGAAGCTACGAAGGTTATCTCAATCGCATCTGATAAATCATAGCCAATCTCAATGTTAGCAGATAATTTTATTCTGATATTTTATCATGCACATGTCTTGTGCCATCTTATTATGTATTGCTATCCAATGTTGTATATGTACTGATCTTTGAAAAACAAAAATGTGAACCATAACGTATGTTTTTTATTCCGTTGCACAATATAATTTATTAGAAGTTTATTCATTTATTTATATTTGAATAATTACTACATTGGCTAGATTCTTAGATTAACGTGATCAAACAAATACTTAATTCATATTATTTTCTACTTATATTAAATACAACCTGACATTTTGATATTAATTTTCACAAGTCTTATTAAACACGGTCTCATATTTTTGTACTACATATATGTTTCAACTGGTACGCTCCGTGAAAGTGGTATGTCACCTCCTTCTATCCCTGCGATTTACCCGTTCTACGGGAAATGTGGGGAAAGAAAGAAGTTGCTACCCCTGACATCATCTTAAATCTCAAGCACAGCTGACAAACTGCAAGAAATCACCTTCATCAATGCGGATACGTGTTGCAACAACAAGCTACGACGCTTCGAAGCTACGAAGATTATCTCAATCGTATCTGATAAATCATAGCCAATCTCAATGTTAGCAGATAATTTTATTCTGATATTTTATCATGCACATGTCTTGTGCCATCTTATTATGTATTGCTATCCAATGTTATATAGGTACTGATCTTTGAAACACAAAAATGCGAACCATAACGTATGTTTTTTATTCCGTTGCACAATATAATGTTTTAGAAGTTTATTCATTTATTTATATTTGAATAATTACTACATTGGCCAGATTCTTAGATAAGCGTGTTCAAAGAAATACTTAATTCATTTTATTTTCTACTTAAATTAAATAGTACCTGACATTTTGATATTATTTTTTGCCAAGTTTTATTAAACAGGGCCTTATATTTTTGTACTACATATATGTTTCAACTGGTACGCTCCGTGAATATGGTATGCTATCTCCTTCTATCCCTACGATTCACCCGTTGTTCGGGAATTGTGGGGAAAGAAAGAAGTTGCTACCGCTGACATCATCTTAAATCTCAAGCACAGCTGACAAACTGCAAGAAAATCACCTCCATCAGTGCGGCTTCGTGTTGCGACAACCAGCTACGATGCTTCGAAGCTACGAAGGTTATCTCAATCGTATCTGATAAATCATAGCCAATCTCAATGTTAGCAGATAACTTTATTATAATATTTTATCATGCACATGTCTTGTGCCATCTTATTATGTATTGCTATCCAATGTTTTATAGGTACTAATCTTTGAAACACAAAAATGCGAACCATAACGTATGTTTTTTTTTTGTTTTTCCGTTCTCTTTATTCCGTTGCACATTATTATTTATTAGAAGTTTATTCATTTTTTAAATATTTGAATAATTACTACATTGGCTAGATTCTTAGATTAGCGTGTTCAAACAAATACTTCACATTCATATTGTTTTCCAATTATATTAAATAGAACCTGACATTTTGATATTAATTTTCACAAGTCTTATTAAACACGGTCTCATATTTTTGTACTACATTATATGTTTCAACTGGTACGCTCCGTGAAAGTGGTATGTCACCTCCTTCTATCCCTGCGATTTACCCGTTCTACGGGAAATGTGGGGAAAGAAAGAAGTTGCTACCCCTGACATCATCTTAAATCTCAAGCACAGCGGACAAACTGCAAGAGAATCACCTTCATCAGTGCGGATACGTGTTGCGACAACAAGCTACGACGCTTCGAAGCTACGAAGGTTATCTCCATCGTATCTGATAAATCATAGCCAATCTCAATGTTAGCAGATAATTTTATTCAAATACTAGCTGTTGCCCGCGGCTCCGCCCGCGTGGAAGTTGGTTATCGCTTAGTGTTGAGTCTAGTTGAGTGAATTTTTCTAAAATAAAAGTAGCCTAAGTTACTCCTTATTACATCAGCTACCTGCCAATAAAAGTCCCGTCAAAATAGGTCCAGCCATTTCAGAGATTAGCAGGAACAAACAGACAAACAGACATACAAAAATTATAAAAAATGTCATTTTGGTATATGTACCGTATTATATTCATATGCATGTAGTAAAAAATGGTTATTTCAATATTACAAACAGACACTCCAATTTTATTATATTTATAGATTTTATCATGCACATGTCTTGTGCTATCTTATTATGTATTGCTATCCAATGTTATATAGGTACTGATCTTTGAAACACAAAAATGCGAACCATAAAGTATGTTTTTTTTCGTTTTTCATTCCTTTTATTCCGTTGCATAATATAATTTATTAGAAGTTTATTCATTTTGAATATTTGAATAATTACTACATTGATTAGATTCTTAGATTAGCGTGTTCAACCAAATACTTCACATTCATATTATTTTCTACTTATATTAAATAGTACCTGACATTTTGATTTTATTTTTAACCAAGTCTTAATAAACAGGGCCTTATATTTTTGTACTACATATATGTTTCAACTGGTACGCTCCGTGAATGTGGTATGCCACCTCCTTCTATCCCTGCGATTCACCGATTCCCTCCGGAATTTTGGAGAAAGAAAGAAGTTGCCATCGCTGACATCATCTTGAATCTCAAGTCATATGCAAGAGAGTCGCCTTCACAATGCAGCTCGTCATGCGGAACTAGCTACGAAGTTGTCTCAATGCTGATAAATCGTAGCTAATAAATATATTCGTAGATAATCTCAGCTTAGTAATCTTGCGCTCTCTTTTTATGTATTTTTAACCCCCAACGCAAAAACGAGGGGGTGTTATAAGTTTGATTTTGCCTGTGTCTGTATGTGGCATCGTAACGCTCGAACGGATGAACCGATTTTAATTTAGTTATTTATAATTTTCTCTCTACGCTCCGTGAATGTGATACGCCGCTTCCTTCTGTCCTTACCATTCCCTCGGGAATTTTGGAGAAAGAAAGAGGTTGCTGCCCCCAGGGAAAGAAAGAAATTAGTTTAAATCTCAAGCGCAGCGCAAGAGAACTATCTTCGCAATGCGGCTCGTCTTGCGGAACTAGCTATGAAGTTACAAAGTTATCTCAATCATAGCTGATAAATCGTAGCTAATCTCAATCTTAGCTTAGTAATCTTGTGCTATCTTATGTGTTTGAACCCCCAACGCAAAAACGACGAGGTGTTTTAAGTTTGACGTGTCTGTCTGTGTGTTTTGATATAGTTGTTTTTTTTTTGTAATTTTCACCGTTCTTCGTGATACAGTACGCCACTTCCTTCTGTCCCTACGATTCCCTCGGGAATATTGGGGAAAGAAAGAAGTTGCTACCGTTACATCGCTTCCGAGATTGGCGCTCAGAACAATAAAGGTTCGAAGAAGAAGAAGTAGTAGTCAAGAATCTTCGACACAGGACCGCCCTCGCTTGGGATTTGGTTTAGAAGTAGTTATAATTCACATATTTCTACACCATATTCCATCCGTGGTCGGTTCACCATGAGAACACATCGAATGAAGATTCCGTGATGGCTTACCTCGGGACATAATAATCAATTAGCCCGACGTAGTCCACTGCTGGACATGGGCAGATGCGTGGGTGGCGGTGGAGGATCAGACTAAATGGTATACATTGGGAGAGACAGAATTTAAACCATTTCGTCCGACACTCCGCCTTACGTATCTTATGAGGTTATCAAATCATCGAGTAGGGTATTAAAATGACGGAAATTAGAAGACGATTACAAAAATATAAGAATCAAAACTAAAAAGCATGAAATAAAATAAATTATTAAAAATAAAAAACCCGACTGATGCTCAAAAGATCGAAACAAGCTTCATAGCAAGCGGTACCCGTTTGAAAATCTCAAACCAGATTAAAATTAATGGGTATCGCCTGCTATAAAGCTTGTTACGATCTTTTTTGACGTGACAACGTCTTATAAATTGGTTTGCCGGGTGACACTTCAAGAAACTGCGTTACGCTCCGCTCACGTTATGCGCTCACAATGAGAGCGAGTGAGAGGCACGCGTCCCTTCCACTCGGGCATGGTTAGCCCGCCTAAGAGCGAGAGAGACAGACATTTTTAAATTGTTACTATTATTTCATCCTTCTTCCTACTATACGAATGAATATTCACATTAAAATTATTTTACCACTCAAAGTCGTTGTCAGGTAAAACTTTCGCCCGTATACCGACTTTACAGGCAACCAAATTTTTTTATTTTAATAATTTATTTTTTGTGTATTTTGCTGTCTATTATTTAATTTATAATTGTTATGATAAGTGAAAATGGTTTTTTAGGCATTCTTGGATACATGTATGTATCATTAGGGCATTAGAAGTTTCCTCCAGGATCAGCATCATAAGCGGGGCCTGGTATTGCACACGTCCCACCACCACGCCATGGTAGGTAGCCACTTTTCATCAGGTGTGCCGTGTGATTGTCTGCCACCCATGTGGCATAAAAACCAAATAGTTTTTTTTTAGTATATTCGGTAATTAGTTTTGACATGAGTACGTGATATTTCTAATAAATGAAGCTGAATAATTTGCTAGAACACGCGTATCTGTAAAAAACTATCCGTAGCCCTTGCATGAAAAACTACCGTTATCGTATCATAAGCGTATTGAGAGAATGAAGCGCTGTGATTGGCCGGCTTCACATGTACACAGGTTCATAGCAGGCAGGTGGCCAATACTGCCCTCGTAATTGTAAATGCAGTATTTGCAAAATGGCGGTTTCTAGAAAAACGCGGTTAAAGGTTTTTTTACATTTTCTACAATTTCTGAAATCATATACGTTTTATTTTTGACTCAGTATGTACATAATAAGTCAATTTACTATTAACTTTAACATTATGAACAATTTTATAGATTAATTAGTTTATAATGTTGAATACTGCATTTTATCTTTGTATTTATATTTGATATTTGCATTTATTTTAAAGTGAAATGCAGTATTTGTGCTGAGTACTGCATTTATGTCTAGGAAATAATTCAAACTGCATTTATTTCTAGTACATTGAAACTAAACGATCAACTAAATATTCTATAAATGCAGTACATTATCATTTCGTGGACACATACGTGGTCCCGTCGAGTTTTTGCGGCGGCGAAAGGCAAGAGTGGCAGAAGTTTGGCCGTTTGCTCGCTTGTGCTGCGATCTAGCGGTTGGGAATATAGCATTCCATACCCGTTAGAATCGCTTCAGCGACTGCTGTTGCACAAGAGCTTGAATCGTTTGAAGTGAAGCAAAGCTGCCTCCACGGGTACGACGAGAAGAATTCTCGCAGTCCGTCCCAGTCTACCGACTTGTAGTGCCAGACATGCCACCACTGAGGTGGCCCCGGTGGTTCTGGCCACGCGAGAGTCACTTGCGCCCAGACGACGCTATGGTCCGAAGTACCAAGTGGTGCCTCCACTCGGTACGTAGTCAGCAGAGGGTCCAATAAAGACTCTCTGTGGGTCTCGATATCTGGTTTTCTAGTGATAGAATGCACCAGTTGCGAGAACCCATAGGTCAGGGCGTAGTAAGCAGCCCTTCCCGTAAAATCAGTTCTGTGCGACCCAACCACTCCATATCGTGAGCGTAAAAGTTCCCCAAGAATACCAAGTCCGCGGCAGGGTACTGCTCAGTTACTTTGTCCGCCGACCGCTGCAGGTGCTCAAACAGTTGAGCCGTGCCCAGGTCACCGCTATGGGACCTGTAGACGCACACATAGATACGGGTACCCATAGAGTGGACAGGTCCCTGTCTTCAAGGCCGTTTAGACAGCGACAGCAAACGTCATCCCAGACGTACATGAGACGTGTATGTTTGTGGTTGAAGGTGCCGCTGTAGAACGTCTATTCTTACTTTTCTTGGCCATAATAAAAATGGGAGGGGGAGGCATAGAGAGTCTCTATGCCGTCAGTGTAGAAGGCAAAGTAAGGTTTCTCGCCACCGCAAACGAGCTAGGGTTGTGTGATTGGCTGGCGCGGTGGGCGGACGGGCCCCGGGTCCCCTCCTAGATACTGCCAAGTCTACTCCGGTTTCCTTCTCCGGCACGACTACAGCACCGGGAACTTTACACAGGCTGCTGGTTCAGCCTCCTGGAACGGAGATTATGTGATCTCCGGGTTTGGGAACCTTTCAGCCTGCGGGCGGCCAGCGGTTAACCGTTTCACCGGGCCTCCCTGACCGCCGCACCAACATTTCACTCCCGCACTAGTCAGTGGTGACATCCAAAGCCTTTGGTCTTCCCACTGACAACACAGAGCCTCTCCAGTGAGCTCTGGCTACCCTGCTCACCGTCGGGAACACAACACAAGGTTACTATAACCATCGTGTCCTACCTTCTAAAATAACATGCCTATAATTAAAAATGTCACATGAGGCAATAGAAAACCAGTCAACTCTTCCTAATTACCATAGCAGCACTATATACGACGATAAGTTCCGACTTTGTTAATAGCTGCAGTCGATTTTTTGCACAGCGCCATGAATCACTGTAATAACACTACACTCAAATGCAGTATTAAACATTTACTGCATTTGAATTTCGAAAAGGCTCATATTAAAAAAAAATATGTACAACATTAAAATGCAGTTCATTATGCGAATGCTTCATTTAGCTCTACGATAAGATTAATACTGCAATTCAAATTAGTAGTATATTACAAAAGACTCATAGAAATATAAAACGTACAACGTTAAAATGCAGTTCATTATGCAAATGCTGCATTTAGCTCTACGATAAGATTAATACTGCAATTTAAATTAGTAGTATAGACATTAGTACTGCATTTTATCCTTGTACATTATTATTACTGCATTTAAATTAACAAACTCCCGGGAAAAACATACGAATGCTGCATTTTTCCTTACAATTTTACTAACTTCCATAATATTTTTTTTATTTTTTTTTTAACCAAAAGTTAGATACATGTCTCTTAACTTCATTTTCGATAAAAACAGGAATTGGGAAAAATGACAATTACTGCATTTATAATTACGACGGCAGAATAGCAGTGCTCGGTTCCGTCAATACGTTCACGATACGTACTAGAGGTACAGCTGTATGACTTGAGAGAATAATTTTGTATTTGATAACCCAGTTCTTTGACTAAACACTTACACAAATATGTACCAGCCTTGTATTTACCCTATTTATGCAAATAAAATTATTTGATTTGAAATGCTTCTAATATTATAAATGTGTAAGTTTGCGAAGATTTATCAATATTAGGTTGTTTATACTGGAGATTGATGGCACTTAGTGGAATCAACTACACATATTGGATAATGATAGCACTTGTAATTAGATAATTGATTTGACTCACATTTTATATATTATAATTGATGTTATGTAGTACCATTAAGCATATGTCCATTTGACATCTTTAATTTGACAATTTCTTTAATTTAATTCAATTATCATTTTGACATTTAATGATCTGACATTTAACTTTAATACAACTACCGTCGTACATACCTATAATGTATTTATAAATTTAAAACCAAATAACTTTTAAGGAAATTCAAAAATTATTTTCCCCAAATGTTAGGAAAAAAAATTGAACCTGGTACCTATACACATTTTTAAAACTACCCACATATAAAAAAATGTAGTATTTAGAAATATAATTGCTTAAAACCATTATTATGCATTTAGTATACCTTTGATAATACCGTGAGGTGAAACCGGTCAGGTTAAAAATAAAAATAAAATTAAGTGTGGAATATTTGATGGTCATCAAAAAAGCTCAAACGGCTGAACGTTTCTTTTATTTTGAGTTCACTCTAGCTGATGGTAGACTCAAGGTAAAGGCTCAGAAAAGAAAGACACTATTGCAGACACCAACAACATTATAATGTCGGACCCACAGAAATATATTAGGACTAGCTTTTGCCCGCGGCTCCGCCCGCGTGTATGTCGGTTATCGCGACCAAACATAGCCTGTGTCCTTTTTCAAGGTCTAATCTACACCTATACCAAATTACATCAAGATCGGTTCAGTGGTTTAGGCGTGAAAGCTTAACATACAGACAGACAGAGAGACAGAGTTACTTTCGCATTTATAATATTAGTATGGATTGAACGAACATACGCAGTGTTCACCTGAATGTCGCGCGTGGCAACTTTTTCACCGTAAATAAATACTCACAAGAGATAAGAAATACCTTTATTTTTCACATTCACTTCTCCATTTTTATTCTACAGTTGGAAATCGCACAAAATGGCATATTCACGGTATTTTTAACGATGTTATGAGCTAGTTTTAACAGTACCTAGTAAGCGTTTGAAAGTTCCGGTATACATAGGGCAGGAATTGACCGCAAAGTTGCCACACTTTTCCCGCTCACATCATCAGGCTATATTAGTTCACTGCTGGACATAGCCCTCCAGTAATAAGCGCCATAGCGCCCTGTCTTCAGCTTGCCCCATCCAGAATCTGCCTGCAGTCTTTCTTAGATCGTCATCCCACCTGGTCGGAGGGCGTCCTACACTACGCTTGCCGAGTCGCGGTCTCCACTCAAGAACACGTTTACCCCAACGGTTGTCGGTTCTTCGTGAGATATGGCCAGCCCACTGCCACTTCAGCTTGCTGATTCTTTGAGCTATGTCGATAACTTTGGTTCTCTGTCGGATGTATTCGTTGCGGATTCTATCCTTCAGAGAAACTCCGAGCATCGCGACTTTGAACTGATGGACCAACCCTGCCGTGAGTGTCCATGTCTCGGCTCCGGAGGTCATGACGGGTAGGACGCACTGATTGAAAACTTCCGTTTTCAAGCATTGCGGTATGGATGACGAGAAGACACTTTTCCCGCTTACATAACCGTTTTATTCATGTTACTCCTGTGGGTGGACCTCAGCTTGAGGGCCTTATCAGTTCGAAGGCGGCTTGGGCGTTCGAAGGCGGCTCGGGCGTCGGAGGGCGCAAACCGACCTCCACCCCCTCATGAGCGCGGGCCTGAGGGTGACGGGTGGAGCCGCTCGTCACCCTAGCAGAAGCAGGCCACCCCCATACCGGGGGCGAGTCGGGGACCACTTGACATTCCTCTCGGTCTGGCCCGAGAAGGGCCAGACCGAGAGGAATGGCCCTGGGTCAGCCGGGGTGCAAGGGATATGTCACGAGACAACCTCACCTTGGGCCTAGCACATCGACCCACAGACGGCGTGCGGTTTAGTCGGTACGAGTCCGACATAACCTCTCCGTGGGGATTTCTCGCAAGTAAAAAAAAAAGGGCCTTATCAGATGCTTTTGCACGCCCTGTCTTAAGGATCTGACTGAAGGTCTAGAAAACACATAAGTTCCTTTTTATTCTTGAAACAGGATAACGGTTACAAAATTCCACCCATAGTAACAGAAACAGTATAGGTAGTACAACTCTAAATTCGTAGGCAAATAAAAATATATAATTACTAACTGATTATAATAGTTCGTGTTAATATACACTTAGAAGTTTCGCGTGTTAAAAATATATTTATTTTAATATTATAACGACTATTTTGACCGGGCACTGTATTTGGGTAACTGCGGGTGACGCCCAAATCAATAGAACACAACGATAAAACTCAAACTGTGTAGGAAAATGGGACGTAACACATATACCAGTAGTGATCAAAGTATGAGTGAAAACTGCCACCTTTGTGACGTGACATATACCTATACCTACCAGTGGTGGTCAAACTTTATAGGAACACTGACCCCTTTGGTGGTCAAACTATGTGCGAATCCTGACTCCTTTGTGACGTGATACACACCAGCACCTCTAGACGAGAGGCAATACGTTTGCAGTGAATAGTATAGATTGATCAATGTATGCAATTGACGTACGTTAATAGAAAGAAAGAAAGGAAATAAAGAAAAAAAAGAATTGATTGATGAACGGATTGGTGATTGATGATGCTAAACGTCAAAATACGTATCCAACCCATTCATTCATAATTCTATTCTACAAAATGCCGACCAAAGAATCACCACTTGTAGGGCAGTGGTGTTTAAACTATGTAGGTATAGTGACCCCATTGCGGAGGTTGACTATTGCAAGCGGAATTAGAACCACAATTTTAAGAAATTGAATAGATTGAATGAATTTTTTAAAGCATTTTACATGCTCAATATCAAATTCAGATAGGATTATCTTTTTGATCTGTCCAGCCCCTCTAGACAAGTGGCAATTCGCAATCCGGCATTTAATGGAATAGAATGACGAATGTATGGGATTTGACGTATTTGACATGCGTTTACGACTGTCATATACGTCAAATCCCATAAATTCGTCATTCTATTCCATCAAACGCCAGCTAGCGAATCGCCGCTTGTCTAGACGGGCTGGCAAAACTCGAGTCCTGGACCTTTCCGTTACAGGGGGTCTACTGAGCTACCATACCGCAGTCCAGGGACCGAGGCCCGCCTGAACTGATTCAAAAAAATTCCTATCTGAATCGAGTTGAAATTAGTTTGCCGTGTTGGTAACCACTCATTCGGATTACATTTCTTTTCGTGCAGAAATCAGACGTCAGCTGCACCCAGTTTTTCTCCCGCGGGAGTGGCTATGTCGAAATTGAACTAACTAATACTGCACACCAAACTCCGAACTTCAAATGCCGGAGAGTAAGATCTCCCTATCTTACCCTCGGAAAGGGGAAGCCCCCACGTCCTGCTTCTATAACTATTTTCATTATATACCCTTAATAAAATATATAAACTATTCATCTTCCTCCTGCCCTTATTCCAACTTTATTTGGGGTCGGCGCAACATGTGTGTTCTGCAATTCATCTCTAGTTGCAGTCATGATATCTTCCGTGGCGTAGCGGTAGTGAATGCGGCCGTTACGCAAGAAGCGCGGGTTTTATCTCCGCTCAGTGCAAATGAATATGGGTATTTGCATTGGTCTAGTCGTGCCTCAGAGAGCACGTTAAGCCGTCGGTCTCGGTTGCCATACCAATATGGCAGTCGTTACGGGTAGTTGGAGCTCTCAAAAATCTAACAACTGGTCTAATTGTAATGCTTCGATATCGCCTTTAGGTTTTAGAGCTCAGATGGCAGTCGCTTCACGGAAAATTTCGAAGTTCAGCCAAATCCGCAGTTAGACTGGTAAAAGCGGACCCCAGACTCCAAATTGAAAGCTTTGGATGCGACTGGGATTAACGATAGGATGAAGAAGATCTTTGGTTGCAGCCATCTCAACATTCACTCCCTTCTTAACCATGTCATCTCTCACACAGTCTATCCACCTTCTTTTAGGTCTTCGTCTTCCCTTGTAGCCATCCACTTAGGACACGACTTTCATCCCTACGCATTACATGTCCAAACCAGGCCAAATATAAATTATTATCTCGTTTAAAAATATAAGGCATATGATACTACTATCTACGAAACCAGCTTAATGATTTGGATAAAGTTTAGATAATGTGTTGCTTTTTGAATTACATGGTTTTGACAAGTTACTATAATATGGGGTTCACTGAAAAAAACAAATTAGAAGGTTTGTACAGGGTCGGCAGCGCAAGTGTGACACCCCTGGTGTTGCACTCGTCCATAGGCATGTCACCGCTTTCCATCAGGTGGGCCGTGTGCTTGTTCGCTAGCTAAGTTGAATAAAACATTATAAATAGGTGCCTTTCGTGTCGTTTGTTTCGTGTCTCGATCAAAGAGGAACTGTATATGATAGCTACTGCATAATTTATCGTGTTTTAAGCTGAATTTCACCGATGAATACACGTGAATATAAAATAATTTAAACCTATATGTTAGCACATTTGAATCCCACGAATATCTTTAACTAGCTGTTGACCGCGTTATCGCTTAGTTTTGAGTCATGCTTTATGCTTGCAAAGTCTCAGATCGGTTTAAAATTGACAAAGTTTCATACAAACTTTCATCCCCTATTTTATCCCCATGGGGGTAGAATTAATCAAAATCCTTTCTTAGCGGATGCCTACGTCATAATATCTACCTGCATGGCAAATTTCAGCCCGATCCGTCCACTGGCTTGGGCTGTGCGTTGATAGATCACTATGTCAGTCAGTCAGTCACCTTTGAGTTATAAAAATATTTAAGATACTCAGTTCAGTTAAATTATTTCTTACCGCTGATAATATACACATCAACATGGTCTAGAGATATTTCCTATTGAGCATGCCTGGGATATGCTTCAGAGAAGAGCTCTTAGGAATTTACCTGCAGATATTGTGCATGAAAATCAGCTTTTCTTGCATCTTAGCAGGACTTAGGACAGTATTCCACAACAGGATATTGACACCCTTGTTTTGAGAACCGCTGCAGATGTGTCAGGAGAGTCTTAGGTGGATCCACGGATTATTAATTTTAGGTTATCAAAATTTTTTTATAAAAAAAAATAGTTGTTTTGTTTAGGTTTTGATGTTTTAAAAATAAAGTTAAGATTGAAATTTTGTCTGAGTTTTTCATCTTCTTTTAAGTTTAAAGTTTATTATCAGATTATTATAGGGTATTGAACAAGGTTTATTTTATTGTGTAAATTGAAATATTCCTAGACCATGTTGATGTGTGTATATGCAGCCTTAGAGCGTTTTCACACTCATCCGATATTCCATATCGGTGTCGGACGTCGATAGCCGACATCCGATAGCCTTGTGCTGTTTTCACACTTATCCGATAAAATCGGCCTGATACGGC
The DNA here is from genome assembly GCA_949126895.1 of Eilema caniola. Classification (NCBI taxonomy): domain Eukaryota; kingdom Metazoa; phylum Arthropoda; class Insecta; order Lepidoptera; family Erebidae; genus Eilema; species Eilema caniola. The sequence goes on from OX421487.1 coordinate 2,027,580, forward strand.
CATTTGCTCGATAGCACAGACTAGTTAGGGATGCTGGGAGTAAGAAAAAGAAAAGCAGTGCAAGCAATTTTCGACCTTATTGACATGACATGGTATCGAAATTCTTTTCTTATATTCCTCCGATATCAGATGTCGGATGTCGGATATCGGATATCGGATGGGTGTGAAAACGCTCTTAAGGTATGATGCCGAAAGTGATCGCATACGACAACTGCAGAAGCACGCAGCAGATACACGTAATTCATTGCGGCTTTTCAATGATCCCCTTTATCCGTATTGAAGTTAAGCAAGCAATGTATGTATCACGGTACACTGTATCTGCTGCATGTGTTAACAGTTGCCATATTCATTCGTCTTCGGACACACCTTTACATACAAATGAAATAGAAATTGCATTTTTCAATTACTTGCTCATAATATGTCCCTAATCTCACCGTAATTAGGCACATAATGATACCTATTATCGAACTGTGGTTTTTTGATTGTTATTATCTCACGAGTGGGATAAAGACTTTTTAAATTTTTACTGGCCGAGTTGTATTATTCTTAAAAAAATCGATACATCAAAGATCGTGTTTAAAATTAATTTAATTAATATACCTACCTATTGCTTGTTAATTTCATGCAACTTCGTATTTAAATAGAAAATTTCATCTTGTACGTGTATAATAAACAAAACTTTCACTCAAATATAAATTTTGTTTTCTCTCTGTTAAAACTTTAAATTTACCAATTTGTACATGTGATTAACGAAAAAGAAAGAAACCTCATTCTTTTAGTCTGTGGTATTGGCATTAGTTTATCTATGCGCGTGCCTATAGAAAAACTAATTAATTGTTCCTGTAAGTCCGCCAGTACCAAAAAGGTTAGCAATTCGTTTTTACTGTTGAAATTAAAGTTATTTATTAATTAAGTACTAGTTATGAAGAAAACGATTCATGTACCTAGTACACCACCTGATATATACACATGTACTTATGCCTGCCTTATACCCTTAACGTTATGGAAAGCTTTAGCGTACCATAATTTCACACAATGGCAGAACAACAAAAATAGGCAGGAAATGTGTTTTCAGAAAATTAGTTCATGGCATATTTTAAAGAATTATCTTCTAAATACAAACCTAGTTCTTTGTGGTGTATATACGTAATGTTAAAAAATACAGAGCGAACATTTTTTATATATTATTTAAAAAATGTTTAACTTAATTTTAATTTATTCACAAGTGTAATGAAAAACGTCATATGATACACGTGTGTATTGTTAATTAGATTCTCTCTTTAGATTCTCAATGGCGCTTCAGCAGTAATCACCGCCTTTACGCACTTGTACCATTATGTACTATTACTTGGTAAGTATGTTTCTCGAGTATGTATAATAATATGGAAATAATTCAATATGGTGGAAAAATGCTTGAGGAGTTTTGAACCTTCTGACATTTAGACAAGGCAAATAATATGTATGTATTATCATTTTATTTTTGATAAAGAGTTGTGGTTTCATATTTTAAGCTTTGTCTTCATGTTTACATATATAATTAATACTTCAAAACTGCCCGAACATCTTCCCGCCTCAATCTCAGTTCTGCCCCTCTAGACAAATGGCATTTTGTTTTCCGGCGCTTGGTAGAATAGAATGACGAATCTTCAATGAAAACACTTATACTATTCCACATTATTTATTGATAATGCCGTAAGGTGAAACCGGTCAGGAATTTAATAAATAATGTGGAATAGTACAAGTGTTTTCATTGAAGATGTGTAGCAAGTTCCACCAAGTGCCATCAATCAACAGTATAAGCAGAATGATGAATATATGGGATTTGACATTTATGACATGTCAGATACGTCAAATCCCATATTATGTCATTGTATTGTAATGCCGGCCAACGAATAGCCACTTGTCTAGAAGGGCTGAATCTTGGTTTATAACTAGATCTAAGAACTAATTTCATTCTAGTTGACAATTCTAATTTCATTGTTAGAGTAGATTCACAACTGAGCATTGTTCTAGAATACTGGGTTTTGTGTCAAAATTTGTTACTATTGTTGTTTTCTTTTTTAAATTTATATCACAAGTCTTCGAGGTTAAGCAGCCGCCCTCGGTTGGGACCTGGTGCAGAAATAGTTATAACACACTTATTTCTACACCATATTCCATCCGTGGTCAGTTGCACGAACAGCTATAGAAGAAAGAAGATGGAAGATACAACCAAACAGCGCGAGAGAGGCGTTCAGCAATATCCGGATAGCTTCCGGAGCGTTCGGACCCTGTCTTTTATAAATGTATTTTTTACAGACAAACTTCAAATGAATATGTATATGCAATAGTTTTATATAATGAATATTGAATAGTTATAGCATGTGATAGGATTTGTTTTATTTTGTATGCCTTTTGCGGTTGCTGACTCTCATGTAATATGTGGTCCCGTAACTGATTATTCACTGAAAATATTATTATTGATACTTGATACGTATTTTCAAATTATACCTCAATAGCGTCATCTACTGCATAAAAACCATGAAGAAAAAACAAAACATCATAGAAGAAACGTGCAGTGACATCCGGATATACATAAAACATTCCGGAAATCTATTTCATCACCAGGTACTGCATAAGAAGAGCGAAGATATGACAAAAAGCGTATAAGATATCCGGATATCCGGGAAACGTCCGGATAATTGATTTTATCACAAGATTAGCTCGATGGCGTCACATGTATGTGTAGTCTGACACCATCGAGTTAATCTTATGATGGAGTCAAAGTGCAAACGGTGGTCTTCAAATAGTCAAGAAGAAAGGCGTATGAATTTTAAAAGTCCTACACTATTTTTGTACTATTCTTTTTACTTATGTTTAATTGTAAAGGTTTAAATTATGATTACTGTGATAATAATTATTAATTATGTTTCGCTAGATAAATAGGTATATATGTATCGACTGCCTTAGATAAGTATACAACACCTATCACTGTATTAACTATACGAACATCCGGATAATTAATCTTATCACAAGTTTTACTCGATGGCGTTATATGATAATTATAATCATAATTTTACAATGCATTAATAATGATTAACTCTAACTAAGCTCAATGCAAATATTTGTTGGCATGAATATGGGTATTTGCATTGGTCTGGTCGCGCCTCGGAGCGCACGTTAAGCCGTCTCGGTCACGGTTGCCATACGAACATCTATGGCAGACGTTACGGGTAGTTGGAGCCCTCAAAAATCCAAAAACTGGTCTAACTGCAATGCTTCGATATCACTTTTGGCTTGTGGAGGTCAGGCGGCTGTCGTTTCACGGAAAATATCGAAGTTCAGCCAAATCAGCAGTTAGACTGGAAAAGCGGACCTCAAACTCCAATCTAAAGCTTCATATGCGACTGGGATTAACGCTAGGATGAATAAGAAGAATGATTAATAATTATCATACTAGCATTCCAGGCCCCATCTTCACTAAAAAAAAGACGGGTTGCACTCTGGGAGTGCCGACAGAAGTGAAAACATTTTCTTTTTTTCTTTCTTCGTTATATATATAGAAAAAGATAAAAAAGAACATACCATACCATACCTATAATATAATCATAGAACCGCGCTAATCATAGAACCTATCACTTATTTTCTGCTAATTTTCTGTCAGAAGAAATTAATAAATTATGAAAAGAAAAAATAATCACAAAAAAAAAATTACAGAAAGAAAAAATAATCATAAAAAGTAATAAATTACAAAAATAAAAAATAATTACCAAAAGTAATAAATTATAATAAGAAAAAACAATCACAAAAAACCCCTGAAGGCCAGGTGGTTTGAACCCGATACTATCTGAAACTATAAGGACTTACAGTCGAAGTGCATACCGTTTAAGCTACGACGCTATCTATTGTAAATTGCAAAATAGATAGTCTGTATGCTTGTATGACGTCAGTCGTCGGTTACGGTTCAAAGGTCAACTAATCCTGACGCTTCCTTAACATTTTACACCCATCCAACGCCGCTAAAGAAGTTTTCACTTCACAAAAAAAATTCGTATAAGAATCATGCGGTGACATGTAACTGATGTGTTAAATAGACAATATCTCTGCGTACCCAATCACCTTTCTAAACCGTATATTTCAATACCATAGCTGGAAATAATGATATTTAAATAAAAACCCCAATGACAGCCAAAAAGAAAAAACATAATTGAACAAAAGTTCCTATTCAGCCAATCATAAAATTCCATTCGCAAGGGAAATTTTACTATAGCGTTGTCAATTCGCTGAAATTTATTCTTTCTCTGTCCCATGCGCTATTAACGGACATCTTCCCTCTCTTTCCAACTCGAGAATTCGCGGCCGCTGGGAAAAAGGTTGTATTTGCTTAGGAGAAATTAAAAAGTTTATTTTTTTATTCTGTTACGAGTTTTTTTCAGTTTTGTGTATTTTGGGGCGATGGACGCAAGCTCTTTGGGAGTTTGAATTTTTGTGTTTTTAGGGACTATTTATGTAGGATATAGTGGTTTTAACTTTTATATTGGAAATTCTTTATTTTTGTGTTATTATTCTTAATAGGTAGTTTTTATTTTTGAAGTGAAAACTTCTTTAGCGGCATTGGATGGGTAAAAATTGTTAAACTCGGACGTCAGGATCGCTTGACCTTTGAACCGTAACCGACGACTGACGTCATACAATATAAGCTATAGACTGTCCATTTTGCAATATACTATAAATAGCTTCGCAGCATAGCGGTAAACGCTTCGACTGTAAGTCCTTATGGTTTCAGATAGTACCGGGTTCAAACCTGGCCTTATGACACTTTTTGTGATTATTTTTTCTTTGGTAATTTATTACTTTTTGTGATTATTTTATCTTTTTATAATTTATTAATTTCTTCTGATAGAAAATTAGCAGAAAATTAGTGATAGGGTCTATGATTGGCGCTATATAATAGGTATGGTATGGTATGGTATGTTTTTTTATCTTTTTCTATGTATATAACGAAGAAAGAAAGAAAGAGAAAGTTTTCACTTCTGCCGGCACTCCCAGAGTGCAACCCGTCTTTTTTTTTATTTACATAAGGCCACCCTGATTTCTACCGTCCTGCTCTGAAGGCGTGGTAGTGATGTTTACAATAAATACTCTAATGAGTATAGGTCTACCTAAATCTAAAGTGGTGGGGACGTTGACGTGACACGATGACTTTTATTGCTTCTTTAGGCGCCCACTCACTAACAGTCCGCCTGCAGTCCGTCTGCAGTTTCTGATCTGTCCGGCGGCTTGCAGTCCTAAGCCGATAACGCCCACACACTAGGGGGAGGGGGGGCACATTGATGCACAAAAATTCAAAATCCAGTTAGATGGACTTAAAGCGTCATATTTCAATATTTTTTTTGACGCATGGATAGCTCAGTTATTCAGTTTGAATTTTTGGTAAGAAATACCTGCTAAAATTTATCAGTAATAAAGTTATTTTGGATTTAATGAAAAAAGGGTTTTGCATCATTCTGCCCCACCCACGGGGCACTTTGATACATAGTGTGGGGCAGTTTGATGCTTAGTTGAAACCCAGAATAACTATAAGATATTTCTCCATCTTTACTGCTTTACTGCTTAAAATGAACGAATAAAAAACATATTGATTGAACGAGATCACCAATTAACTTTATTTTGCGTAGAAACATTATATTTATCCAGTCTCACAAGTTTCAAAAAAATAATGAAAGAAACACAATTAGTCATCCTATAATTAGCTCCAGTAATTTTATTTTGGGTAACTACATCTTTAACATCTACGCTTGCTTTGTCTTCCACAATGGGAAATACAATCTTAGAAGACCCTTGCTTTTTTTCTGAGGTATGACACTTGATACTCTGTCATTCCATATTTTAATACAATTTTGGCAACATAATAAAGTACATTTTTCTTTTTCACGAATGTAATAAGTACGAAATCTCTGATGTTCATTGTTTCAGGGTTGGGAACTTCATGATTAACCTCATCTTCTGATTCGGATATGGCATCAATGTCTTCACCATCACTTGTCATCACGGTTTCATTTTGACTAGAATCGGAATCTGTTTCTAATGGCAAAGATACCATTTTCTTCCTTTTCTCTTTGGTTCCGATAATCCCAATAGCTTCTTTGCATTTTTCATTTCTTTGGCGTGTTGTTTAACTTTTTGTAGTTCCTTCTTTCTCTCTTTCTCCTTACGTAAGCTTTCTAATCTATTTATTCCTGGCGTCTCAGTATATACTCTTGAACGCCCCTTTTCTTTCCCCTTCTTTTTTGGGGCGTTTTAAGTGGCGGCTTTTTCGGGTAAGGTCTTACTATTTCTCGAGAAAGATTGATATGGGGCAGATTGATACGTATCATTGTGCCCTGCACCTTACCGAATCAAAGTGCCCCAACAGACGTTTTTTACAAACAATTATTTTATTAATTTACTATTGAATATTTTACTTAAAACATTATTAAAAATCACATTTATATATAATCACTTACCTTTGGTAAAACAAAACCATAAAAACTACTAATAACTTGACTATAATACACGTTCACATAGCGCGTAAATTTTTTGTCAGTGGCAGCACAAACACGTTTACACCTGTCGAAGCCGAACGGCGAATCAGCAGCGAGCGCCGTCACAACTGCCATTATAATACTTGTCCTTGAGCGTTCTAGTGACGTACCGGTGTTCGTAATGTTTATCGGTTTTGGAATATGAGTAGAGTATCAATGTGCCCCGTGTATCAAAGTGCCCCCCCTCCCCCTAAAGCGATTTTGGCCTGCCGGCAATTCCCTGTTTTCAGTTTTGCGACCACACACTAGCAGTTGTGAGTCGACAGTTTCCTGCTGTACGATCGCCTGCCGGTGTGTGCTCGTTCGCCCTGACGACCTAAGACTGTCCGGAATCGTTCAGCGGCCACACACTATCGGGTCGTCGTCAGTCCAAAATCGTTAAAGAAACTGTGAATGCGTGGGTTATTGTGATTAACTGACAGATTTATTTCGTCCGGCCGTCGTCCGGTAAACTGTTAGTGAGTGGGCGCCTTTACGGTAGAGGGACCTTTGATCAGAGCTTCGGGTGATAATGGAATAAAAAATTTGAACTGTATGTAGTTTTGATTTTATAATAATTTAAATATACATCGAGTCTATTTGTCGGATGGAACGCGAGTGTCGTGTGCGCCGCTCGGTAGTCAAGTGGTGAGGCCTTCCGTGTCCTCTGCGCCTCTCGCCGCGCCGTTCGTCACGTAGCCGGTTGCAGTCGTGCCTCGCGCGTGAACATATGGCGGTGGTGGACAATTAAAGTGACAGGCGGAGTAGTCAAAAATCAAACTTTAAAAATGCTTAAAAAATCATTTTAAAGCATATTAGCAATCTTCTACTATATAAAAATAAGTCGGGTTTTCCGTCCTGACGCTATAACTCCAGAACGTACGAACCGTTTTCCACGGTTTTGCATTCGTTGGAAAGGTCTCGGGCTCCGTGAGGTTTATAGCAAAGAAAATTCAGGAAAAATTTCAACAGAAAAGCGGGAAAGCTATAATCGACATCCACGCGGGCGGAGCCGCGGACAACAGCTAGTTACTAATATTTGTTCCGATAGTTCGTAAGAATATCGGTAGATGCTCCACTTTCGCCTCAAGATGGATATAAAGAAGAAATTTGAATTGGTTAGGGCGAGGTCTGGTACCTTAGTAGTCAAACCATTGCCCTTGTAAAGCAAAGATCGCGGTTTCAAACCCTAGACCAATTCAATATTTTAGCTATCTTAAACTATTTGAGAAGCATGCAAAATGTTAAAAAAAAATTAAATAGTGGTATCAGAACTCCGACGTGAAAACCTCGAATATGACCAGGGATGATTCTGCCATCATAGCAAAGCCACTACGGTACAACAGACTGTACCACTGCCATTTAACTTTAGAGATTACCATTTTACTGTTAAAGTCTAAAATTAAATGACAATCTTGTAGAGTGTATGAAAAATGTTACAAGCTCTTTCTCTTTTCGTTTTGGACTTTAAGATTATAGAAATAAAGTCTAAAATTTAATGAAATTTTATACATTTTAAAAAATATTTTCAATATATACCCCTAATCTATACATCTATACATATAAATAAAATTGGAGTGTCTGTTTGTAACATTTACAAAAAAAAAGTTTTTTACTACATGTACTGAGTATTCTGACATTACAAATTTATTCTTACATGCATTCTTGACAAAATATTGTCATTTTTTTTTATAATGGACATTTTATTTGCATGCTGATTATTTTAATCTTATTACAATTATTAATTATTAAATACGTGACATTTTGAATTCAAATAAATAAACTAATTTAACTTTGCATGCAGAGAATCTGCGAAACATGTCGGACATTATTCGATTTTGTAACACCACTGTAAAATACCGTGTTTCGAGCAATATAAATGATTTACTTACTTACTTACACCAAAATAACATTCTTTTCAATTTTTGTCTGTCTGTCAGTCTGTTTGTTCCGGCTTATCTCTGAAATGGTTGGACCGATTTTGACGGGACTTTTATTGGCAAGTAGCTGATGTAATAAGGAATAACTTAGGCTACTTTTATTATAGAAAAATAGCGTTGACTCAACACTAAGTGATAACAGACATCCACGCGGGCGAACCCGCCCCTCCGGCCAGCGGGCAAGAGCTAGTAAATATTTTTTTTTTTTAAATATGTTAGCAACCGAAATTATCGAAATTACTAATATTCCCTCTAACCCCTCCAACTAAGCTAGATTGTTTGTGCTAGGAGTGGGCTCACGTCGGTCGTGTAATGGCCAGGATTCGAACCTGGGACCTCTCGATCGTAAGGCCGACTCCTTAACCACTAAGCTACCGACGCTTATGTCATCATAAATAAAGTAATCATCATCCTCCTGCCCGCATCCCAAATTTATTTGGGGTCGGCGCAACATGTATGTTTCTTTCATTCATCTCTAGTTGCAGTTATGACAGCTTCCCTGCCGTAGCAGTAGTGAAGGCGGCCGCTACGCAGGAGGCGCGGGTTCGATCCCCGCTCAGTGCAAATATTTGTATGCATGAATATGATGGGTATTTGTCTGGTCGTGCCTCGGAGAGCACGTTAAGCCTGTCGGTCCCGGTTGTCATACAAACATCTATGGCAGTCGTTATGGGTAGTTGGAGCCCTCAAATATCCAACAACTGGTCTAGCTGCAATGCTTCGATATCGTCTTTGGTTTGTGGAGGTCAGGTGGCAGTCGCTTCACGGAAAATATCAGCCAAATCCGCAGTTAGACTGGTAAAAGCGGACCCCAGACTCCAAGTTGAAAGCGTCGGATGCGACTGGAATTAACCATAGGATGAAGAAGAATTACATTTTTGAATAATCATTTTCAAGGGCATTTGATCATTAAACCAGAATGTATATTTGAAAATTTACGATTGTACAAAAAATGTATCCTAAATTGTGTTCCAAGAGATTTAAATCATTACAGCAACAAAATTATGAATAAATAAATAAATGTATAAACAAAAAAATGGTTAGGTACATCCCAGAACTACGAAAAAATGCATAAGTATTGTATGCGACCTTTTTTTTTTATGTAGGACACGTCAATTTGACTTCACCTCGCCTGATGGTAAGCTGAAGGCAAAGTCTCAGAAAAGAGGGTCACCATTACAAACACGTACCATGTTAACAATGGTGGCACTCAGTTGACAGCCTCAACAGATGCTTTTTCACGCCCCGCTTAAAGGACCCGGGACTGTAGGAAGAAGGAAACACGTGAGCTGGCAAGGAGTTCCAGGTCTTAATGGTGCGACAAAGAAAGGAGTCACCAAACCGCTTGGTTCTTGAAGGAATATTATACCTGAAACATTTATGAATTTAAAAACCTTTCCAAGGTATTTCGATTGTGGGTTGGATCATACGGAAGTTCTTCAATTACTTACAGTTATGAGTGTTTGATATGTTAAAATATACCTTAATATCTTTTGCCCGCGTGGATGTCGGTTGTCGCGACCAAACATAGCCCATCTCCTTTCTCAAGGTCTAATTTTATAAAATTAAATATTCCACAACATTTCACACAACGCTGTCTAAATCCATGGTAAGCATAGCTTAACTAGCTTGTGTTATGGAATCTAGAATGCGGATAAACATACTTAGATACTTTTTTTTGTAAATACATAAATAATATACATAGAAACACATGCAAATATACATATTCATGCATACAAATATTTGCACTGAGCGGGGATCGAACCCGCGCCTCCCGCGTAGTAGCCGCGTTCACTACCGCCACGCCATAGGAGCTAACCCTATAACAAGTTTCATTAAAATTGGTTCAGTAGTTTAGCCGTAAAAGACGGGCAAACAGACACACACACAAACATACACTTTGCCATTTATTATAATAGTATGAATTAGCAGTCCTTAGGTAGCAAAAACTCGAAATAGATGAGGTTGTGGGTTGAATCGTTATTGCTTAAAACGGTACCCTTCATTCTCGGAGAATCACAATTATTATTATTATATTTTATACTTCTGAGGTGCCAGACAAGCACAAAGTAGTTACCGTGGCCTATGGACGTGTGCAACACGAGGGGAGTCACACTCGTGCTGCCGACCCTGTAAACACAGAGAGTTTATATGCCGTCTGTGTCTTCTCACTGACAGCACAAAACCTCTCCCGTGAGCTCTGGCTATAACCGCGGTATTCTGTAAGGCGGAGGTACTTCCCCAGTCGGACTGCTCAATTGGACGGGAATACCGTAATTACCGTTTTTTTTTGCTAGGAGAGGTATAATACAGGTTTTCACTGCAAAGCTTGTACTTATATTGAAGTTTTGAGTCTAACTTAGAATCCGAGTAAATCCAAGGCATTAACTCTGTATGTAAAATTAACACAATATTATCATGCAACTGGGTCAGCTGCCAAGGAAGTAGAGTGAGTATGTAGCCCGATGAAAACTCAGGACAGTCCTGCTTTTGACAGATACATTTTAAATTAATATTTTAATTTGAAAACCCTTTTTCACTTCATAACTATGCATTTTATAGTAAAGCTGTTCAAATGCGAGCCAAACTGGTGCTTTGAGGGTTTCGTACCAAATTGGATTCAGGGATAAACTTGTGCTACATAAACCGCAATATATGTTGATTGCGTTGTTGGAGGTATGATTTTAGCAAAGCTTAGAGACGTTACAATATGCCTGAGAGTGTTGTATGAATTTCCATTCCTGAGAAAAAAGTCTTAACAGACAGACGGATATAGACGAACAACGAAGTGATCCTATGAGGGTGCCATTATTTTTCCTTTTGAGGTACAAAGCCCTAAAAAAGAAAGATAAAACACTTTAAAAGTGAAACTTCTTTACGTACTCTAATGATCGGGCGAGGCGAACAAAATTTGAGATGTAATAAGTTAGTGAAAATAGAAAGAGAGCGAATTACGTTTCACATATTACTGTAAGGGTAAGAGAGAGAGCGGTGAGCACACTTTCTTTCTCACTTACTCTCTTAGCTAGTTATGTTTCGTATATCTAAGACACAGCGCTGGACTATAAATTTTTACTTCACTCGTGTACTCTTAAGCACACTATTTTTTTAGCACAGTAGGATAGACCGACTATACTCAGTGTTCGCCTGCATGTCGCGCGTGGCGTCTTCTGCACTGTAAATAAATACTAACCAGAGATAAGAAATACCTTTATTTTTCGAATTTACGTGACCATTTTTATTCTACATTTGGAAATAGGACAATATGACATATTCACGGTATTTTTAAGGATGTTGTTAAAAGCTAATCTTGACAGTACCGAGTGAGCGTTCAAAAGTTCCTGTCTCATAGGACAGGAATTGACTGAAACAGTGGCACGTGTTTACCACTCACATGGCCATTCTATTTATCATATTACCTATATTTCTGTGTTTTTAGTATACTTTTTATTGGATACTTTCTAAAGTTTACCCGAGTGCCACTAGTCTAGTGAAATTAGTTACATTTTACTAAACGGCAAAACGGCAAGTTGTATGACACTTAAATGAAATAAAATTACTTATTCTATCGCCATTTAATCGTTATTATTAATTTTTAAACCGACGTTTCGGCTACTTTTACTCAAAAATTCCAATAATTTATACTTCAAACTATGTGATAACTCTTAGTCACCCCGCGACGTAATAACCGTAAAAAACTCCGTGATCATCCGTCATCCGACGATGACGTCTTCCAACGATGACGTCACATTTTTTTTATATACCACTGCAACACCAAGGACATCACACTCGTGCTGCCGACCCTGTTGGAACTGAAAGTTTCTGTGCCGTCAGTGTAGAAGATAAAGCAAGTCAAGCCTTTGGTCTTCCCACTGACAGCGTCACAGCGACATACCCTTATTATAGAAAAATACTAGTTTGTTAGAAATTACTCAATACTCACTAATAATACAGCTGCAACTACCCACTGCGCAATATTGTGGAAATAACAAGATCCTTGGACTCACCTGCTTTAGTTCTCATTGTTGAATTATTAAGTAGAATTTGTGGAAATCGCTTTTGTTATTGTTCAATGATTGTTGCGTATCCTAGTAATACTTTAATAGTAAAATTCGTGAATATTTTTTAAATGGTATTTATTCAATTACGCTCTAACGATTGAACGAATCTGACTGGTACAGGGATCTTTGGCATCCCCAACACAGATATGGTATCCCCAGCACAGGTAGATATTATGTGCATTCACTTATTCATTCAATCTTATATTCATTTTGTCCTAGATGATTTCGTTCTCTCTCTCTCTCTCTCTCTCTCTCTCTCTCTCTTGATCAGCACACCGTAAATATGCAACCAGTAAATATATATTAAAAAATAATAATCTCCTTTGTTATATTCCATATAAGCCAGTTTATTAAATGTTGTAATAAACTTTACGACTGAATAACATTAAGGCTGTTAATTGAATGGCACCGTTTAGTTACCAGTCTAGGCAGTTAATTGGACGGCTGATTAAGCTAGTTGACGGCTGTTGGCATCCCCAACACAGATATGGTATCCCCAGCACAGGTAGATATTATGTGCATTCACTCATTCATTCAATCTTAGGTATATTCATTTGGTCCTAGATGGTTTCGTTCTCTCTCCCTTGATCCGGACATTGCTGCGAAAACACGTTGAAATTGTAAGAGTGCATTTTAGTGTAGTAATAAAATTGTACTGTGAACAAAGTCGGCCTTTATGTTATCTTCACCTTCCACACTAGAACCAGCGCCAATACCATTGCACCGCTGAACAGGGATAGTTGATAGTCTGGAATAACACATAGGCTACGTTTTGATGGGAATAGGTTCGAATACTATGTCACTATCAATCCAGCATAGCGAAAGTTAAAGTCTTGCTTTAGTTTTTCTAATCTCTTCTCTATAGCGATTTATTTGATATTATTTATGATTAAACCGCTGGTTTGGCTAGTTTTCAGTAACTGAGGTCGCGGGGTGACCCGAGATCGTAGTTGTCACATAGTTTATTTTTCTTCTCGTGGTTCCCGGCAGAGTAGAATTTGGGCCACCCATTCTCGCCCCGTGTGGTGTCGTACAAGGCGACTAAGGGATAGGGCTGATTAACTTTAACATCAGTCAGATATGTACAGCCCAGACTCAGCCTCAGATGCATGGCTCGAGTCAACAATAGTGCCCGGAATACGGCAATATGCTCACCCCCTAATTACGTGGGACCGAATACAGATTGGTGAAATGTGGGTGTTAATTCACCTTTCCCTAACCCTAAAGGCGTGATTATATCTATGTATGTATTATTTTTCTTAAATGCAAAATATCCTTAGGTTTTGTAGATGATATAAACCATCTCAACGATAACCGATGGACTGCAACACGCAAGACGTAATCACCTTGTCTGTTAGAAAGGTCCCCCTTTGTATTGGACAAATATATCGCCCCATTTCTTCACGGTATACATTATCGGACGTATAGTACGGCAACGCATAAAATACGAGCAAACACAACATGCATTTCAATGTTGTCAACAACCAATTACGATCAAACAAACGTAAGATTTTAAGGTAAGTCTTACTTCTTTCAAACAAATTAAACCACAACAAATACATACAGTAGTTTTGAGCCCTTCGCGCACAAACAGCGGAATTTTAAATTTTCTTTTTTATAGCAATTAGTATGATAACTAAATCGAGGCTATTGAAATCCCGTCTCAGCATTTAAAGTTTTCCGATCATCAAACAGACAACACTTATTTTTTAAAAGAAACTTATTTTAGATTCTAAAAAGCGAAATACCACTCACTGATTAATCACGAAATCTCAGAAACTATGACTCCTACAAACTTGAAATTTGGCAGGGAGGTTCCATATAGAGTGTAGACATCTACTAAGAGCAAATTTCACAAAACTCCACCCCTATGTTGGTGAAACGAGGGTTGAAATTTTGTATGAAAATCCCATATCTTTGAAGTAAGAAGAGTGCTTCGGAGAGCACTTTAAGCCGTCGGATCGGTTGTCATACGAACATCTATGGCAGTCGTTACGGGTAGTTGGAGCCCTCAAAAGTCCAACAAGGTGAGAGTCCACTGGTGAGTTTCTGTGCTGTCAGTGGGAAGACCAAGGGCTATTCCTGCTTTCTCTTCTGCACTGACGGCACAGTAACTCTCTGTATTAACAAGGGCGGCAGCACGAGTGTGACTACCTTTCAGTTGCACACATTCATAGGCCACGGTAAACACGTTCCATCAAGACCGTGTGCTTGTCTACTACCTCAGTTATATAAAAAAAACGCCGTAGAATCCTCTAAAAAATGGTTTTGTTTCAATAAGAGACCTTGAGAAACGACAAAGGCTATGTTTAGTCACGATAACCGACATCCACGCGGGCGGAGCCGAGGGCAAAAACTAGTTTAATATAAGCCTATACTGATTTTTGGGGTCCAAAGAAAACAGTAATATCCCACCAAAATCTGTTATCACAGCCACCCTACCCTTCACCGGTGACATACGCGTGTCCATACATTATTCATCTCTCATTAACATGGCAAGCAAAATGTCCGATATACTGAAATATGTCTCCTTCTTGTGTAAATAAACATATATTCACCCCTAACTCCCTGGTGGTTAAGTAGAGACAACAACGTGCTATTTACTTAGGTTCTGACATCATTCAGAAGGTTATTGTGTACCTCTGTAAGTACACATTGGCGATATTACACATTACACGTTTAGTTATTTGTTACTTAATCACGCTATAAAGGTTTTAAAAATCTAAAATTTAAAGTGTAAACGCCCTCTAGCCAGATCGACCGATGACCTGTAAAAAGACGGGTTGCACTCTGGGAGTGCCGGCAGAAGTGAAAACATTTTTTTTCTTTCTGTCTTCGTTATTTACATAGAAAAAGATAAAAAGAACATACCATACCATACCATACCTATACTATAGCGCCAATCATAGAACCTATCACTAATTTTCTGCTAATTTTCTGTCAGAAGAAATTAATAAATTACAAAGAGAAAAAATAATCACAAAAAGTAATGAATTACAAAAAGAAAAAATAATCACAAAAAATAATAAATTACAAAAAGAAAAAATAATCACAAAAAGTAATAAATTACAAAAAGAAAAAATAATCACAAAAGTGTCAGAAGGCCAGGTTAGAACCCGGTACTATCTGAAACCATATGGTCTTATGGTCGACTACGATGCTATTTATCGTATCTTGCAAAATAGACAGCCTATAGCTTATGTTGTATGACGTCAGTCGTCGGTTACGGTTCAAAGGTCAAGTGATCCTGACGCGAGTTTAACACTTTTTACCCATCCAACGCCGTTAAAGAAGTTTTCACTTCAAAAAGGTGGCTGGGACGGACTGGATGCGGAAGGCGGAGGATCGTACGAAATGGCGCACATTGGGGGAGGCCTATGTCCAGTAGTGGACTGCAGTGGGCTAAATGATTGAAGTGTTAACGCGGCCGCTACGCAGTAAGCGCGGGTTTGATCCCCACTCAGTGCAAATGTTTTGTATGCATGAATATGAGTATTTTTTTTTTTGGTCTGGGCCCTGATTTTGCTATTATTTTTATAATAGCAAAACCACTGCGGTGTCACAGACACTGCAACCAATGCCATTTAACTTAAGGCTTTACTGGTATACTGTTAAAGTCTAAAATTAAATGACAATCTTGTGGAGTGAATGAAAAATATTATAAACTCTTGCTCTTTTTTTTTATTTTGGACTTTAAAACTCAGGCATAAAGTCTAAAATTTAATGACATTTTATACAATGACAGTGGTTTTATTATGATATAAAATCAACAAAATCGGGGGCAAGGTCGTGCCTCGGAGAGCACGTTAAGCCGACGGCCCGGTTGCCATACGAACATCTATGGCAGTCGTTACGGGTAGTAACCGCAATGCTTCGATATCGCCTTTGGGTTGTGGAGGTTATATGGCAGTCATTTCACTTAATATGTCAAAGTTTAACCAAATCCACAGTTAGACTAGTAAATACGGACCCCAGACTCCAAATTGAAAGCTTCAGATGCGACTGGGATTAACTAGGATGAAGAAGAAGGAAGAGCTGCAGGCATTAACTAGTATTTAATATATGCTATTATGAGAATGGAGGCGGAACGCAACGATATTTCCGTAAAATTAAGCATTCCGATTGTTGAAGTACCTCCGCTCTACAGAATACATACATACATTTGTAAGCGTCGGTAGCTTAGTAGTTAAGGAGTCCTCCTTACGATCGAGAGGTCACGGATTCGAATCCTGGCCATAACACTACGGACGCGAACTCACTCCTAGCACGAGTAAATTAGCTTAGTCTGTAGCTAGTAGCTTAGCCAATATCGGAGGAAGTCAAATGTATGAGATATGTATCTCTCTTTCACATTGTTCGGCCCGATATCGGTTATCGGAGCCAACACCAACTGTTTCAGCCTGATATCGGCACAGAAAGAGACTAAAAAAGTGACTGTAAGCAATTTTCGACCTTAATGACATTTTCTTAGTTACATGTCTTTTCGCCTTAATTTTTTCTTACACGAATATAAGAAAAAAAATCTCATACCATGTCTTGTCAATAAGGTCGAAAATTGCTTGCCCCTTTTTTCTTATTTTTTTCATCCATTGTAGCCCTAACTAGTCTGTGCTTCCGAACAAATGACAGTATCGGGCTGAAATTATCGGATAAATGTAAAAACAGCACAAGGTGTCGGGTATCGGATGTCGGCTATCAGACGAATGTGAAAACGCTCTAACGATTGCCATAAATGTTCGTATGGTAACCAGCCCCTCTAGACAAGTGGCTATTCGTTAGCCGGCGATTGGTAGAATAGTATAACAAATGTATGGGATTTGACGTTTATGACATGTGTTAACGACTGTCAAATACGTCAAATCCCATACATTCTGTTCTACTAAACACCGGACAACGAATTACCATTTGTTTAGAGGGGCAGGACAGCTTAACGTGCTCACCGAGTCACGATATCCAGATCAATTCAAATGGACACATTCATCCATACAGATATTTGCAGTGAGCGGGAATCAAACCCTTGCCCCTTGCTATTTTGTGCTATCAGTAGGAAGACAAAAGGCTATTCCTGCTTTGTCTTCTACACTGACGGCACAAAAACTCTCTGTTATAACAGGGTCGGCAGCGCGAGTTTGACTCCCCTGGTGTTGCACGCGTCCACAGGCCACGGTAACCACTTACCATCAGGTAGTCTGTGTGCCTTTCTGCCATATGTATAAAAAAAATGTGGGTGTTGATATTCCTCTGTCTACCTCTTCGGGTATTTGCAGGCGTGCGTATATTATGTAATATTACAAGTTTTGTTTTCAAATACTCCAAAAATATGTTTAAGTATCAATTATTTAATAAAAACCCTTATCTCAACATTCTTCTTTGAACTCACAAATAAGTTCATTGGGTACTTAAGCATTTCCGATCCTTAAAGTTTGTGGTCGGTTCCTTAAAGTTCGAGAATCTCTGCCACAGACCCACAAATCTATACTTATATCTTTAGTAACAATATAAATAAATCGTTATGTTTGAATGATTATGTTTGGCTTTGAAAGCGACGAATGAAAGACAACTGTATGTGGCGGAGATGCGAAAATTGAAATGGATATGCTGCATGACGAGAATGGACAAGATTAGAAATGAATATTTTAATACACACACCGGCAGAATTAGCGAAACACAAAAAAGGAGAGTATAATAAGTTAGCTTTATTTTTAAACAAATAATAATTAAACATGAAACAACAACAACATGTTTAATAACGAGTGTTTCCTCCTCGTGCCCTGATTAAGGTTTCCATCCGTCTGGGCATGCTGCGAATGATGTTATCAATGATTTCTTGGGGCAACCTCTGCCATTCTTCAACTAATGTATTTCGCAGCTCGCCCAGATTGTTAAGAGGTAACATTCTCATTTGACACTCCTCTTTCGCAAGTCCCCTACGTGTTCAATTGGATTCATATCCGAGGACCGTACTGACAACTCCATCACCATAACACAAACATGGTTTAGGTATGCCTGCACTGAGCGAGCACTGTGAGCCCGAGCATTATCCTGCATTAAAATGAAGTCGTTACCAATAAATGAGGCAAATGGCACAACATGTTCCTCTAAAATCGCCCTGATATACCGATCAGCAGTCAGATTTCCG
This sequence comes from Eilema caniola, assembly GCA_949126895.1. Classification (NCBI taxonomy): domain Eukaryota; kingdom Metazoa; phylum Arthropoda; class Insecta; order Lepidoptera; family Erebidae; genus Eilema; species Eilema caniola. The sequence goes on from OX421487.1 coordinate 2,046,262, forward strand.
CCGTCGACTACCACTAACTCCGTGCGAGCTCCTAAACATATCCCTGCCCAGACCATAATTTTGTGTCCCACTAATTCTGCCAGTGACTGTATAATAAGAGGAAGTTTGAAAGTATTATCAATCACTGAAAAGTTACCAGGAAATCGTTTGTCCTGGTTTGGACATGTAGTGCGTAGGGGTGAAAGTAATGTCGAAAGGAAGGTATTAACTATTGAAGTGGATGACTACAAGAGGAGAGGAAGACCTAAAATGAGGTGGATAGACTGTGTGAGAGATAACATGGTTAAGAAGGGAGTGAATATTGAGATCGTCTCATCGCATAATGTCCACCTCGGGGCCACAGCTGTTCGGACGGCAGACGCCCCCGCATCTACCGCCCAGGCCCCTATCATGGAGGGCGTAGGAGGGCGTGGTAGATACGTCTACGACGCCCAAGCCTCCTTCTGCGGCTAGGGAGCTCCGACGACAACTCCCGTTCCCGCTCCGCAGATTCTTTCTGCCTCATCACCTCCTCGCAGAAGGTGACGGCCTCCTTACACGACCTCTCACATCCCAGCATCGATGAAATCAACGTTGGGAGAGAGAGGTCGCTCCCTACAACTGCAACGAGGGCACGGCGCTCGCCTGCCCAAGCTGGGCACTCCTCCAGGGTATGCTGCGCCGTGTCCTCGAGGCAGCTGCACCTCGAGGCAGCTGCAAGGGAGCTACGCTCCTAACCTAACCTAACCAAGTCGGATTGCGCAGCTATCACAATTAAAAGACTGTAATCCTGTGGTGCACATATTTTGAGAAAGGGACATTATGAGAAAGGACATTTCGAGAAAAAGACATTATGCGATGAGACCGCTGAGATGACTGCAACTAGAGATGAATGGAAGAAACACACATGTTGCGCCGACCCCAAATAAAGTTGGGATAAAGGCCAGGAGGTTACTGATATATCAATGACTAATATTTTATAGAGGTAAAGTTTTTGAGTTCGTAACGTTGTACTATTCAACCGATTTTAATAATTCTTTTACCAATAGAAAGCCACATTATTTGTGAGTATCATAGGCTATTATATCATCACGCAATCGGGGAGGGTCAGCAGCGGGTACGGAGTCAGAAATTCATGCGGACTAGTATTTGTTTTATACCACTGAGGTCGCTGACGAGCACACGATCCACATGTTGGAAAGTGGTTATTGTGGCGTATGTACGTGTGCAACACTAGGGAAGACACACTCGTGCTGCCGATCCTGTAAACACAGAGAGTTTCTATACCGTCAGTGTAGAAGACACAGCAGGAATAGTGTGGTGTCCGGGGATGAGACTCCGCAGATATTTTAAATCAAACAATATTTTGCCCTAAATATTGTTATTTATTAAAAATAATACTTCAATCCTATGCGAGCTTTTTTAAATGGGATTTACGCGAGGTTTTTTATATTTTATATAATACTCGTTTCAGAGGACCACGGAAACTATATCACTTGTCTTCAAATCTGGTGTTTTTCCGGAGTCTCGCTGGCTTCCACCGAAGCCCTCACGTCAACTCTGGAACTGTCACGCTTCTCCTTTTTTTACCTATCTTCTATATTTTGAATTAATTTTTATATTCATTTGATTTATTTTTAATCGTTGACACATGCTTGTCCAGGCAAACAAATAGTTATATCTGCCATGGAGGGCGGATATCACAATAGCCTCTGGTCTTCCCACCGACAGCATAGAAACTCTCCAGTGAGCTCTGGCTACCCTACTCACCGCCGGGAACACAACACGAGGATATTATGGCCGTATTCTGTAGGGAGGAGGTACTTCCCCAGTCGGACTGCTCAATTGGACGGAAATACCGTCGTGTCCTACCTCCTACAAAATACTGAGACTGGCTGTATAGAACTAAAACTATGGTCTATAATCTTGACTTTTACGGGAGAGAATACCGTCTGAGCACCCAACTCTGATAGGGAAACCTGCGCCAGAGAGCCACATCCGCCAATCAGTAGGTGTACTGGCTTACAGACAAGACTGGTTTGTGTCCTCTAGATTTTGGTGGGACCTCAAAAACAGCCCCTAAGTTATATGGCGGACACGAAATTATTTCCATCCAATTGAGCAGGCCGACTGTGGAAGTACCTCCGCCCTACAGAATACCGCGGCCATAATAACCTCGTGTTGTGTTCCCGGCGGTGAGTAGGGTAGCCAGAGCTCACTGGAGAGTTTTAATGCTGTCAGTGAGAAGACTTAAGGCTTGTCCTGTTTTGTCTTCTACACTGACGGCACGCACAGAAACTCTCTGCTTGTAATCTCACATAATCGGCAGCACGAGTGTGACGCCCCTGGTGATGCATACGTCCATAGGGCTGGGTACCACTTTCGATCAGGTGGGCCGTGTGCTTGTCTGGAACCTCAGTTATATAAAAAACATTTATATTAAAGTAAGAATATTTTTTTCAATTCTTGTTAAAACTTTATACCAATAAATCTTTTACTAAAAATACTGACACAGCAAAACTGAATAGGTACTGTGTTGGTGAATCAATCATTTTAAAAACATTATTTCCGGACGGAGTCAGACGTAAACATATGTATAATGAATGGTAATGTGATTGCCATTGACTTGGTTCGATTCTGTGTTAAGTAATTATATTTTTGTATTCATTACGTAATGGTTTTTTGTATATATATATAGAAATTGGGTGGGCCGGGCCCATCGATTCTATCATTTAGGAGATTTGCTTTTAGCGCCAAAGTCTTCCAAGTACAGTCAGTAGTTCATATCGGACTCGATCCGACTGCAAGCCATGTTCACAAATTGTCAGAGGAACCCTAAATGGTAAAGCACTCTGATATATTATCGGCAATATCCAAGGTCCCCTGAAACAACAACGCTTGAATCACAACACGATTTATTGTGTGTGTATGTCGCCGCCATCTAGCTTAATCAGCCAGCTCTTTACTAAACGGCGCCGTTCAATTAACTGCCTGAATGGTGTTCAGCCATTTAATTAAACGGTTAGGCAAATACTACTTGCCAGCCATTTAATTAAACAGTAAGAAAAATGACTTATTCCTGCATAGTTATAAAACAAATAATCACGAAGACTTTCTAACCTAACCTAACCAATTGATTTGTTTTGTGTGCTGCAGTTAGCTTGAATAAACGCATTTTTCTTTCTTTCTTTCTTTCTTCCAAGTCGGATTGCGCAGCTATCACAATAACGATACGAATATAATAGAATCGATAATACGATATAATAGAATCTAATAATTTATCTTGAATTGCAATTGGGCTTATTAATGCTAATTTTAATTTGTGACAATTCTTATTTCTTGACAATTAATAATATCAATGGAGTGGCGGTAGTTAACGCGGCCGCTACGCAGGAGGCGCGGGTTCGATCCCCGCTCAGTGCAAATATTTGTATGCATAAATATGTATATTTGCGTTGGCCTGGGTGTTTCTATGTATAATATGTATGTATTTACAAAAAAAAGCATCTAAGGATGTTTATCCGCATTCTAGATTCCATAACACAAACACAAGCTAGTTAAGCTATGTTTACCATGGGTCTAGATAGCGTTGTGTGAAATATTTATTTATTATTTATTAAGTAACTAATTCATAAATATAATTAAAATAAATAAATAAAATAAAATTATCATTCTTTAGGTATTATATAGTAAGTGGTTAAACGATCATATAATTTATGTTAAAGATTAATATGCCTAATAAAGGCGAGATATGCCGTATCTAAAAAAAAAACCTATCACTAATTTTCTGTGAATACCGCTCTGTCTACCCCCTTCGGGTATTTACAGATGTAAGTATTATGTATGTATGTAATTTTCTATCTTATTTCGAGGTAATGCAACCATCTTACGATTGACCTAAACATTAGCCAGCCAGGTTATTAAATGTTGCAATAAACGTTACGGCTGAATACTATACAGGCTGTTCATTGAATGACGCCGTTTAGTTAACAGCCTAGCCAGTTAATCGAACGGCGGTGTATATCACCATCATCATCACAAAAAAGTTATGAAATAGAGACCGATATTCTTAGCAATCCATGGATTCTCCGTGCGGGTGCCGGGTCCATCGCGTTGCTGAGTTAGGAACTCGGGACAGTGCCTGAGACTTGCGACCCAAGTGTAGGTTTAGAAGGGGTGCCTTTTGTTGATGTACATCAACACTCGCCTTCACTACCCAAGTTCCTTCCGTACCTAACCAAAGATGCGAACCTACTAGTGCCGCTTTATACATTCGTCCTAGTAATGAGCTTATTGTAGCTCTCGATAGTCCTAGGATCTTTAAGTAGGTTATAGAGAGATTTTGCTGGTATACCTTACCTACCTACCTTACCCACTTCTACTGCATACAAATTAACCACGTAACCGTTTTTGATAAATTTGTTTGTAAGATCATATTATTTATTTTTCTTTAGTGTGTGGTCCTTCGGTATATTTGTTTCCCACGTAAGTTCCACAAGGACCACATATTTAATCGATTTCGAATAAAGAAATATGTCAGGTCTAGATGACGAAATCCCATCATCCTCCGGATTTTTTTTAGTGTTTTTCATACGTGTCGTTTAGGAGAGTCCAATCTTGTTCCTGAATTTTATAGCAAACACTTAAAATCTATGTTAAAGTATCAAAATGTTATAGCCCATCTTACTGGTCAACTTGCTACACAGACTTACAACTTTGAACCAATAAAATATTTGAAATCTCGTAAACTTTGTATAAAAATTACATCCCGGCCAGACTTGTGCGCATGTGCGTGTAATGTCTCTTTTTTCTGAGAGTTGCATGTCTATATGCTCGCCGAATTCGACATGATAGGTAACTTTGCTATATGAAAATATACTTTTTGAAGTGAAAACTGCTTTAGCGGCGTTGGATGGGTAAAAAGTTTTGAACCGTTACCGATACCTGACGTTATACAACATTAGCTACAGATTGTTTTTTTTGTTAGGCACGCTAAGAAGCTTCGTAGCTTAGCGGTAAGCGCTTCGACTGTAAGTCCTAATGGTTTCAGATAGTACCGGGTTCGAACCTGGGCTTTTGACACTTTTTGTGATTATGTTTTCTTTTTGTAATTTATTACTTTTTGTGATTTGTTTTTAATTTGTAATTAATTAATTATTTCTGACAGAAAATTAGTGGTATAATGGCACTATATTATAGGTATGGTATGGTATGTAATGTTCTTTTTATCTTTTTCTCTGTATAAAACGAAGAAAGAAAGAAAGAGAATGTTTTCACTTCTGCCGGCACTCCTGGAGTGCAACCCGTCTTTTTTTTTTTAAATCGTGCCATGACGATATGGCAAACCTAGATATTAGTGTATTTAATGTAAACATCACTACCACGCCTTCAGAGCAGTTCGTGGCCACAATTGCCAGGAGACCCCTAAATGGTAAAGCACTCCGATATGTTAACGAAAAGATCCAAGGTCCTTCGACACGACAACGCTTGAATCACAACAACACGATTTATTTTTCACTTTGGGGGGGGGGGAGAACCGCTGTAGCCTAGAGGTATGGGTAATGCAGACGACGATGACTGCTGAGACGAGGTTTCGGGTTCGATCCTAGGTTTTACCATGGCACACATCAATGACTTTCGATGCTTTTCGAAGTTATGTGTGTATTTATCGCAGGTTTATAAGTGCCCGGTTATTGGCAATAGGCTCGCCACCTATTACATTGGGACCTAAACATAAACTGGCGAAATGTGGGTGCTAGCACCTCTGCCTACCCCTTCGGGGATAAAGGCGTGAGTTTATATTATTATTATATTACATTATTTTTGGGGGTACATATTTGTGGGTTTTTTTTTCAATTTTAAATTTATCTTCTGTATCTTCTTCCTGACGTACAAAATCAGGCAGTTATAACCCAACTCGCATGAACAAGTTTTCCTTAAAAAATCTATCCCGAAGTACTAGCCACATATACTTACATGTTTCACAAAAAAAAAATTAGAAACCAATATCTATACCTACACATAAATAAAATTGGAGTGTCTGTTTGTAATATAGAAATAACTGTTTTTTACTACATGCATGTGAATATAATACGGCACATACACCAAAATAACAGTTTTTACAATTTTTGCCTGTCTGTCCTCTGCCTGTTTGTGTCGGCTAATCTCTGAAATGGCTGGACCGATTTTGACGGGACTTTTATTGGCAGGTAGCTGATGTAATAAGAAGTAACTTAGGCTACTTTTATTTTTGAAAAATAGCGTTGAAATAGCGTTGTTTAAATGATTATTTATATCATTGTTGAAAAGGAACAGTACCAAACAAACATTTGTTTTTCTTTTTTAAGTTTTCAATAGTAGGCTGATGTCAGCTTTTCACAACCGCCATGTTGGTGTGCTTGTCGTGACGTCAATGTATATGTCACCAAATAACTACATAATGTCGCGAATAGCTACAAAAGTGTTTCGGTCTGTAATTTATTAATGTTTTACTTCAATTTAATAATGCAGCAGGACAATTATTTACAACAACTAGACATTAGACGACACGAGCTGATATTTTTAAATGGGATGCCGTCAGATTGAGCTCGGAGTTGGAACGCTATTGGTCGGCACTTCCTACCAATAGCGTTACGTTCTAACTAGCTTGAAATTCACTCTCAACTTACACACTTTTCTAGAATTATTTTCTTAATTAAATCGTTATATTTAAAAATATTAATATGTAGGTACGTAAATCTAAAAGAAAAGTCTACATGTATAAAAAATTGCGCAGTATTTGAATCATATGCATATTCCTTAGTTAGTTTCTCTCTTTTCTGCCCTCCCCACCTTTCCTCCTTCCAATCCCTCCCCTCCCCCCTACTACACCAGTACTGTAATGAAAAACGCATCTGATCAGCTCCTCTCATTGTTTCAGAACATTATCACATCTTCGTCGGAGACCTCAGCCCTGAGATTGAGACCCAGAGCTTAAGAGACGCCTTCGCACCTTTTGGAGAAATATCGTGAGTATTTTGCATTTTTACACGTTTTTACTAAAATAGTCATCCTATAGGCCCTACAGAACATAATAACCTCGTGTTATGTTCTCGGCGGTGAGTAGGGTAGCCAGAGCTCACTGGAGAGTTTTTGCGCTGTCAGTGGAAAAACCAAAGTGTTGTATTGCTTTGTCTTCTACACTGACGACATCAAAACAGTTTTTATAGGGTTTTTTTTACGTGTGGGAAATCCCCACGGATACCCCTCCCTTCGGAGCCGAAGGGGGAGGTTATGTCGGACTCGAACCGACTAAACCGCACGCCGTCTGTGGGTCGATGTGCTAGACCGAAGGTGAGGTTGTCTCGTGACATATCCCTCGCACCCCGGCTGACCCTGGGCCATTCCTCTCGGTCTAGCCCCCTGGTGTAGCACACGTCCATAGGCCACGATAACCACTTTCCAACAAGTGGGCCGTGTGCTTGTCTGCCACCTAAGTGGTATAAAAAGCACCCAATAATCGTGTACTTCGCGTTAAAGCACATTTTAGGTCCAATATATATGTCTCGAGGTATAACCGAATATCGGTCACTGCATCTTCTTATCGACCGAGGGTACTACCTTCTAGAAGCTAATCCCCACGACGCTAAGTTGTTAGAAATATCGCTGTAAAAGATTGGGAGACAGAGTGGTAAGTTTCCTTTTGGAGTGCAGCCAATAGGGTGTGGTACGAGTGTCAGCGAGTGTATATTCTAGGAGGTCATTTCGACCTGCTCCTCTAGACAAGTGGCAGTTCGTTGACCGGCTTTTGGTGGAATAGAAATGGGAGCTGACGTTTATGACAGTCGTTAACGCATGTCAAATACGTCAATTATGTCATTCTATTCCATCCAACGCTGACTAAAGAATTGTTACTGACCTAGAGGGACTGCTTGCAAATTTCCATGTGCCTTACGTAGTTACCAGTATAATCTTTTCCCTAAGTTGCGAAAGAAATGAGGCGCGCGTGGGTTTGTTCGATATAATCTATGATTCTTGGATTTTATCTCCTTCAGTGCCGTAGTACAAACCAAATAACGCATACTGCGCATTTAGAATACATTCTGTATGGAGACTAGTGTCAAGATAAATACCGGTTTGGTGTTTAGGAAATGAACAAAAAGAATTCGCAGTCGGTAGGATTCGAACCTACGCTCCCAAAGAGAATTTGATTTCTAGTCAGACGCCTGAACCGCTCGGCCACGACTGCTGACTATACGTGATATGTAATTCGCTTAAACGCTCCTAAAACCGATGCTACCGTGCTGTGAAGGATGTTTCAAAACAAAATTTATATTATCCTAAAAAAAATTACAAAGCTTTTGATATATTTTTGTTACTATATTTAACTAAGCATTTTTAAATACGCTACTCGCTCCGTTTATAACCCCGCTATCCCTGCGCCCCCATCCCTATCCATATGACATACTTCAAACTTGTCTACAAGCCAAAAAATTTCACTCTGTTCTTAGCATATGTCTGTATTATACTAGATGGACAGCCCGGCTTCATTCGTTTTAAGGTTCTAACAGTCGAAGTTTGTGGTGAAAATTATTTTAATCATCATTATGCTATCTGGAAAAATAGCCCTGGGTCAGCCGGGGTGCGAGGGAATGCACTATAGCTACCTCACCTTCGGCCTTGCTCTGTGACCCTCAGACGGCGTGCGGTTTAGTCGGTTCGAATCCGACATAACCTCCCCCTCCGACTCTGGCGGGGTTGGTATCCGTGGAGATTTCGCGCAGTTTAAAAAAACCCTGCCTCCTGAGGCCTTACCTCGGAGTCAGGTGCCACCAGTTCCAGTACAACCGCGACGCAGCTTAATTTGAATATTGAAGTGAAAACTTCTTTAACGGCGAGACTTTATAGGACGACATGACGTCATACAACATTTCTAGCTACAGAGTGTTTATTTTGCTAGGTACGCTGAGAAGCTTCGCAGCTTAGCGGTAAGCGCTGCGACTGTAAGTCCTTATGGTTTCAAATAGTACCGGGTTCGAACCTGGGCTTCTGACACTTTCTTTTTGTAATTTATTACTTTTTGTGATTATTATTTCTTTTTGTAATTTATTAATTTCTTCTGACAGAAAATTAGTGATAGGTTCTATGATTGGCGATATATTATAGATCTTATTTCGAGGTAGTGCCTCATCTTACGATTGACCTAAGTACTAGCCAGCCAGGTTATTAAATGATGTAATAAACGAGACGGCTGAATATCATTCAGGCCGTTAATTGAATGGCGCCGTTTAGTTAACTGCCTAGGCAGTTAATTGGACGACTGATTAAGCTAGTGGGCGGCGACATATATATTCGAATAACAAATGCTATAAGCGTCTATTGAACTCGATTTCTTCACAAACCTGTGTTGTGATACTCCATATTGATGTTTAATAGAAGAACTTACTTGACATCAAACAACCAAGTTTCCGACATATAATTAAATTCTATATTTAGAACCGATTATAACAAAAATAGTACCGCCATTGGCCCATTATATCAACTGATAGTGTATAATTATATTTCACTTACAACAGATATGGTTACTTATTGAAAGGTTAATTAGAGACTCTCGTATTTCCAACAAATATTATGTATGTACTGCGACTTCGTGCGCTTGGAGTGAGTAAGACTTTCATACAAACTGCCATATCATGTTATAACCCCAAAAGGGGATTAATTTCTAAGGATAAATTACATAGGAGGACACGACGGTATTTCCGTCCAATTCATTAGACTGGGGAAGTAACTCCGCCCTACAGAATACCGCGTCTATAATAACCTCGTGTTGTATTCCCGGCGGTGAGAAAGGTAGCCAGAGCTCACTGGAGAGTTTTTGTGCTGTCAGTGGCAACACCTTGCTCCTGCTTTGTCTTCTTCACTGACGACACAGAAACTCTCTGTCTTTAAACGGTCGGCAGCACGAGTGTGACTCCCTTTGGTGTTGCACACGACCATAGGCCACTGTAACCACTTTCTATCAAGTGGGCCGTGTTTTTGTCAGCCACCAAAGTAGTAGCAGGTGGCCGCTAGTTATATATATGTGAGGTTCCATTCCCGCAGTAGGTAATCCTTATAATATCTACTCTTGGAACTAATATCCGATAGCCATTAATACTGCCGAAGCGCGTTCGCTCCGGTGCGGCGCTCGCTTCCACACGATTCGATATAATTTATAGATTTAATAAAATCTTTCATATATATTTGTATCGATTGGAGTTCGATGTAGAACTAGCTGCCCGCGCTTAGTGGTGAGTCAACGCTATTGAATAACCTGCATCTCAAAATCCTTTCTTAGGGGATGCCTACGTCATAGTACCTAGCTTTATGCATGCAAAGTCTCAGCCTGATTGTTTACAAAATCGACAAAGTTTCATACAAACTTTCATCCCCTATTTTATCCCCTTGGGGGTAGAAATAATCAAAATCCTTTCTTAGCGGATGCCTACGTCATAACATCTACCTGCATGCCAAATTTCAGCCTGATCCGTCTAGCGGTTTGGGCTGTGCGTTGATAGATCACTATTTCAGTCAGTCAGTCACCTTTAAGTTATATATATTTAGATATACTGCTCCCGGGCTGTTTGGCCGTGATCCATATGAAACTTGGCGACTTCTCTGTGACTGATCATCAGTCGCAGAGAGGTCGCCGACGAGGCAAGGTCTACGCAGTTGTCGCCGCCCGTACCTGCGCCACTGAATATGTCGACCGCAGTGATCGACGAAACGTCTGGAACGCAAGTTTCATATGGACCACGGCCAAACAACCCAGAAGCAGTATATTCTACATGCAACACCACCGTGCAAGCCTGAAGACATAATGAAACTGGCACAGATGGTATTCTAGATCTACCCCTGTACCAAATTATACCACTTAGGTGGCTGACAAGCACACGGCCCACCTAATCGAGAGTGGTTACTATGGCCTATGGACAGAACCCTGTAACGACAGAAAGTTTCTGCGCCGTCAGTGCAGAAGACAAAGTAGGGACAAGCTTTTGATCTTCCCACTGACAGCACAAAAGCTCTCCAGTTAGCTCTGGCTACCCTACTCACCGCTGGGAACACAACACGAGGTTGTTATGGTCGGGGTATTTTGTAGGGCGGCGGAGGTACTTCCCGACTGCTCAATTGGGACATAAATATCGTCGTATCGTTCCATTAAATACCTATTAGCACCTATTACTTATTACGGTAGTACTATTATCTACGAATATTCTGTGATATTAATCTATTAGAAGGATAATAATATTTGTAGGAATAGTAGAATAGAAAGTAGAATATAATATTATCTATGTTATAATGACACTTTTGACTGAATTTACCAATTACTACTCAAATCAAATCAAATCAAATCAAATCAAATAGTTTATTTGCTAGAATATGGTACAAGAGATTTTACGAAATGCTTTGTTTCCTCGCATTCTGCCACATACGGCGTGCAAATTTTTTCATGTCATACCTATTAATAACTATATGCTAAAATAAATTACATTATAAGGTATTGTTAAATGTTATTGTATCATCGTCCAGGAAATCATTAATATTGTAATACATTTTGTTTAATAACATGTCAAATAATTGTTTCTTAAATAGTGTCATACGTAGGTTAGTCAGGCTTGATGGAAGATTATTAAATATTACTGTGCATACTACTGGTAGGAATGTAGTACGTACTTTTTTTATCTACACTGATTCTGATATATCAGTGGCTCTTCAAAAGCCATGATCACGGGGTTTCCGTGGCCTATGGACATTGTTATACCAGGGGAGTCACACTTGTGCTGCCGACCCTGTAAAAACTGAATTTCTGTGCCGTCAGCGTAGAAGACAAAGCAGGAATAGCCTTTGGTTACACACTGACAGCACAAAAACTGTCCAGTGAGCTCTGGCTACCCTACTCACCGCCGAGAACACAACACGAGGTTATTATGGCCGCGGTATTCTGTAGGGCGGCTTCCCCAGTCAGACTGCTCAGTTGGACGGGAATACCGTCGTGCCCTACCTCCTTATTTTGCATTTGCATTGATAATAATATACTAAACGTTTTGTTCGCAGCGACTGTCGAGTGGTGCGGGACCCGCAAACGCTCAAGTCTAAAGGATATGGATTCGTATCATTTTTGAAGAAGTCGGTAAGTAATACTACAAATTATTTGATACTAGCTTTTACTTACGAATCCGCCAGCATTTTCGACCTTAATGACATTTACTTAGTTACATGTCTTTTAGCGTTAATTGATGACGCAGATGACGGATATAAGAAAAAAATCTCAATACTAAGTCATGTCAATAAGGTCGAAAATAGCTTTCACTTTTCTTTTTCATTACCAGCATCCCTAACTAGTCTGTGCTTCCGAGCAAATAGTCGTATCGGGCCGATTTCATCAGATATAAGCATCGGTAGCTTACTGGTTAAGGAGTCGGCCTTACGATGGACAGGTCCCGGGTTCGAATCCTGGCCATAACACTACCGACGTGAACCCACTCCTAGCACAAGTAATTTAGCTTAGTTAGAGGGGTTAGAGAGAATATATAAGTTATTTCGATAATTTTTGTTGCTAGTATTCTTTAAAAAATATATATGTACCTATATGTCATTGTGAAAACAGCACCTATCGGACGTCGGCTATCGGTGTCAACACTTTAATATAGCCTATGATCTTTCCGAAGCTCTATTCTATCTGTGTCCAGACAGCATTGAACGATCTTGACAACAAGGTCTCAAAATTATCTTTATCTACTCAGATACTATAATACAAAGATCACAAAATTGAAATCAATACTCTTATGACAAACATTACGCACAGGCCAAAAAAAAGTTTTATTACGATACAGGTCTTGTATGGACACCTATATCATTAAATAACTTTTTAATCATAACGATACACCTATACAACCTCCATCTGGACTGAACCTCTAATTTAAAAAAAGAATCCGCCGATTCGGAAGAAAAAAAAAGAAACACGCATGCGCAATCGATGTTTGCGCCTTGGCGCCAACATTTTACATTTGAACTAAACAAAGTTTGGTTTTATGTGTAAAATAAATAAGTTTATGTATTATAGTATGAGAGTAGATAAAGTAGTGCATGACACTGTACATAACTTGGTCTTATAACACTCGAGTGATACTATAAAAAAACTCGCCTACGGCTCGTTTTGTAAAACACACTCGTTTTATAAGAACCCTTATTATGCAACAGTATCATAAACTACTATAATAACACGGTATTAAGACCAAATGAAACTGTTTGATTGAATTAAATTGTATTATTGTCGGAACTAAAGGTGTGTACCAAAAATAAGAAAAATCAGTCAACAGGAAGGGGGCGGAAAGAAGGCATTAAGATCATTAACGGACTTTCAAAATGGAGGAGGTTCTGAATTCACTCGATTTGATGCTGACTGTACCAAATATCATTAAATTTCTTCAAAAACGACAAAGTTTCATACCCAATTTTGACCCCTTTCACCCCTTTTTTCGCAACAAAAGTTAGCCTATGAACTTAAAAAAGGACATGAGCTATGTCTGGTCGAGATAGCCGATATTCACGCGGGCGGAGCCGTGGCCAAAAGCTAGTAAATTATAAAATAATTATATATAAATGTTAATGCATAGCAAAAACACATTGACTGGCTGAGTTAATTACAATGATTATTATTAAACATAAATTTTCCTTCCATTACTGCCCCTTTTACGTTCCCTTGTATATTACCTTTCTTTACTGACCTTCATGGGCGTGCTATTAATATTAACATGTCGGCGCATTATTAATTATAGTGTGTGATTAGAGTGAATGAAATTCACTCTGGCGTAATGCAAGACTCTAGTGCTCTATGGTCGAGTATGACGTCATTCGTTCATTCGGACTGTCAATTTGAGTTTGACAGATCATAGACTTTGGTGCGGAGAATTGTGATCAGTATCGCTGTGGACCTCGACCGAGCACCACGTGTCTAGCAGAACGCTTCTAGTTCGGATGAATATACTTGGTTATAGATCGCGAGTATGTTTGTAAAAATGTGTAGTCAGTGATTGACGTAATTGAAATATGGTGATTCGTGTATTAGGTTGTCCTATCCCTCGCCCGTATATCCACGCGGATTCTAAGTGCAAGCTTACAATGGGCTACTAGAAGGCCCCAGACCCGAAGTAAACTTCGTATGCCTGCAAATATTTTGTAAGTGCAATGTATAGAAGACAAAAACTGTTTTAAAGCTCTGATTTATTTATTTATTTTAATGAGTCGTGTGTTATCATGTGTCCAATAATAATTCCTCTTAGATTCTTGATTATATTCAGTAGAGACCTTTCCCGTAGCTTGTTTAGTACTCTTCCGTTAAATAGTACTAGCTTTTGCCCACGGCTCTGCCCGCTTAGATGTCAGTGGTTGCTACCGAAAATAGCCCATGTCACTTCTAAATGTCGAATCTACCCTTATGCCAAATTTCATCGAAATCAGTTTACGGGTTTAGGCGTGAAAGACGGACAAACACACACACACCTTACCATTTATAATATTAGTATGTATGTATGTATAAGTGCAATTATTTCACTATACCATAGGCGAGCGACACGCGTCATGTCGCAGGTAGTACATAGTTCAACTCCACCGATCAATATAATGGTAATTCAGTTAATTGACTATCGTATGTTGTTCGTACATATATTCACGACTGTTTAACCGCAATTGGGTGGGTAGGTGAGTGTTAACACCTACACAAAGGTGCTGATAAACTTGAGTATTCACTAGTAAAGAGAGAGTATATATGAAACTTGCGTTCCAGACGTTCCGTCGATCACTGCGGTCGAAATCTTCAGTAGCGCAGGTCCGGGTGAGGAGGAGTGAGCAGACCTCTCCTCGTCGGCGACCCCTCTGCGATGATCTGATGTTGTATCCCGAGTTACTGGTGTATTCATAAATACGCTATAACTACGCTATCAATCAATCACTCAATTAGCCCACTACCGTCCATTGCTGGACATAAGAGCGTTTCTAGCGAGCATTTCTAATTCAGATTCAGACAGACCTCTGAGGTGGTACATAGATATAATTTTCGTTCGTATATACTAAACTTACATTCAAACTGCACATAGAAACGTCAAGAAATACGATTCATGCATGGATACAAATATTTGCACTGAGCGGGAATCGGACCTGTAAGCTCGGACGTAGCAGCTATATAATAGAGTTTGAAGTAAAAGAAACCGACTTTTCAGCAGTAATATTTTGCTATATATAATATTTGCCATCTCTGTATATTTATGAAGTCAATATGTTCGTAAAAACTAACATGCACTTATTTAATATTATAGAAAGTCAACGCCGCTCTGACAAACTTCACTTACTGAGTACCAAGACCACATTTCTCCATATGAGCCTGTATGCAATGGCGCCAAAATTATATAATAAACTACCAAAGCAAATTCGGACGTGCCCAGATAGATATCTGCGAATTTAAGCGCAGCCTCTTTAATTTTCTTGTAGAAAAAACTTATTACTCAGTGAATGAATTTTTAAATGACAACCTCTAACTATGACATAACAATTTCAATTAATTTTTATTTTGTGTATTTGACATTTGAAATTCAATTATATAATTTTTTTTTTTGTATTTTACATTTAAATTTCAATTAAACTTTATTTTGCATATTTGACATATAAATTTCAATTCAATTTTGTTTTGTATATTTGACATTTAAATACTTATCATCCGCTGACATACATAATTTCATTTTATTTTTATTAATTTCGTAATTATATTCTAATTTTGCTCGATAAAATAAAAATGTTAATGGTATATTGACTATGTAAAAATGAATAATTATTTTCGTATGCCGTTAGGCGGAACATGGAAGACCATATTATTTAATGTAACACCTTTGTACCACCTATGTTAAACGAAATAAAATTGATTATTGATTATTATTGATGTCGGTAGATGCTCCACTGTCGCCTCAAAGACAGATATAGAAGGAGAAATTTGAATTGGTTAGAGCGAGGTCTAGTAGCTTATTATAGCAAACATCGTGGGTTCAGACCCCACCTAGGCCGATTCAATTTTTTTTTCTTTAATTCGAGTAATAATACTTATTACTTATAAAACGGTAAAGTTATTGAAGTTTTTGGGGGACATCTCTGGATCTACTGCCCCTCTAGACAAGTGGCAATTCGTTGGCCAGCGTTTGATGGAATAGAATGACGAATGTATGGGATTTGACACATTTGACATGCGTTAACGACTGTCAGAAACGTCAAATCCCATATATTCGTCATTCTATTCCATCAAACGCCGAATAACGAATTGCCACTTGTCTAGAGGGGCTGAACCGACTTTGAAAATTATTTTACCAGTAAGAAGCGACATTATTTGTCAGTTGCAAAGGCTATATATAACATCACGCTATCGGCGAGAGTCAGCAGCAGGAACGGGATCAGAAATCGGTACCAAAAATCGCTGAACGCATTCCAAAATTCATACTTCAAAAATTAGTTTATCATAATTAAATAAACGCAAGCTTTAAAGCGAATATCGCCATTATTCACCCATACGCGGTACGAAACCGCGATACACGTGCGAATCGATACTCATACATAAATAATTGATTTCAACTGCACCCTTCCGTCCATACATAATGTATGAAGGAATGGCGGACTCTGGAACACGCATAAACAATATTCAGAACCTATTTTGTTTGCAAATATTGACCGAAATGGGTTTGTGGTTTTTGCTACTAATTTGGACACCAGAGAATAGTGGTGTCATATTTTATGGTTTTGTCTTTTATCACTACATAATATAAAACAAAGTCACTTTCTCTGTCCCTATATCCCTTTGTATGCTTAAATCTTTAAAACTACGCAACTGATTTTGATGCGGTTTCTTTTAATAGATAGAGTGATTCAAGAGGAAGGTTTATATGTATAATACATATTTAATATAGTAGAGGGTGCAGCGGGAACGGGATCTGACGCCACGCGGGTGTAAAAATATTGGTGGTACGAAGTTCGCCGGGTCAACTAGTAAATAGTAAAACTCACGTGCCTGTGAACTGAAGGAGGCCACTAATTAACCTTCAATAATGTTATTAGCTTAGTCTTAGCTGTTTGATTAAATGACTACGCACGTAATTAAACGTCATCGGCACAAGCCATTTGCCTAGCCGTTTAATCAACTGGCTGAACGTCATTCAGCCCGCTAATTGAACGGCGCCTAGGCAGTTAATTAGACGGCTGATTTAGCTAGTTGGCTGCGACATACCTATATATTATAAGTACTCATACAATTTTAATTAAATTTTTAAGCATAGTTCATACTAAATATTCACATCGATTTAAATTGAAATAATTTAATTGGTCTGGGCGGGAATCGAACCCGCGATCTTTGCCTGACAGACGCTATCTTTCCTTCTTTCTGGAATTGCGACCGCGTACGGGCAAACGTAGTGCAGGGCGCCCAACGGCCAGGCCCTCGATTCTGCTGAAGCCAAATCAATTGTCATACCACAGTCACTGCAATAAATGGCATTAAATTTTAGACTTAAATCTATAATCCTAAAGTCCAAAATTAAATGAAGAGCGTCACATTTCACTTTTTCAATCACTCTACAAAAAGCCATTTAATATTAGACTTTAAAGACATGATTTTAAAGTTTACAATTAAATGGGTAATTCTTACAGTGTCTGGTATGACAATGGTTTTACTTTAGTAGAATCGAGGCCCAGGTGGAAGGACGACCTCATCAAGGTCGCCGGGAAGCGCTGGATGCGGGCCTGATTTAGATCGGTCATTCTGGAAGTCTATGGAAGAGGTCTATGTTCAGCAGTGGACTATGTGTGGCTGATATGATGATGAATGATGATTATATGTCTTTGAGGCGACAGTTGAATGTGTCATTCAATATTCTTACGAACTATCGGAACCAATGAATGATTTTTCCAATCATTTTTAAACATAATATCCAACTCATACAAATTACATTCTCTCAGACTCCTATTTAAAGTGTACTAATAAATATTGTCTGTTTTTGCCATCCAAAGGTTGCCTGTAAGAGATTGCCACTGCTATAATTGCCACCTATTGTCTATACCTGCAATGTACTTACTAATAACAAATGTTTTGTCCTTAGTGTACACAATAAAGAGATACTTACTCACTAACTTACTTCCAACGGGGGACGCCGTAGACCATACGGGAGATCTAACCTTTTGTGGAGGTCATTTCACTCAATTTCCCTATTCCTTCCATTTGGAGGCCAAGAGGCGTCTGGCAATCACGGCGTTCCTTCGAACCTACCTGTTTCTTTGCAGAATCTTACGATCTGTTCCACCTTCAGATCCTCGAGGTCTTGTGCTTCTAGAGTGTCCGTCTCCATGTTTTCCCATTTTATTACTGAGTACTTACTTACTTTGCATTTGTTGCAGGAAGCGGAATCAGCTATAACGTCTATGAATGGCCAGTGGCTAGGCTCCAGATCGATTCGCACCAACTGGGCGACGCGGAAGCCCCCAGCACCGAAGAATGAGCGTGAGTACATTATTTTTTGGATGTGATTTATTTCCCAGAGGGCCTTCAATGGCCCTGGGTCTGTTGGGGAGTGAGGGATGTGCCACAGGCTACCTCACCCTCAGGAACTGGTGAACCGGACCAGAGCTTTTTTTAAACCATTGAGGTAACAGACGAGCACTGGACGTGTGCAACACCTGGGGAGTCACACTCGTGCTGCCGACCCTGTAAACACAGAGAGTTTCTGTGCCGTCAGTGTAGAAGACAAAGCAGAAATAGCCTTTGGTCTTCCCACTGACAGCACAAAAACTCTCCAGTGAGCTCTGGCTATCCTACTCACCGCCGGGAACACAACACGAGGTTATTATGGTCGCGATATTCTGTAGGGCGGAGGTACTTCCTCAGACGGACGGCTCAATTGGACGGAATAACCGTCGTATCCTTCCTTCTATAAATGCGGTTCCGCGGTGCGGAGTGTGGTTTAGTCGGTTCAAATACGACATAACCCCTCTACACCTCCACAAAAAGTGTGATTTAAGTATCTGACCCCAAAATATTAGTTTGGCAGATAATTAGTAGATTTACCGCCAAAATGTAGTCTCGAGGGTGACTCGAGCGTGTCTCGAATGTGTCTCGAGCAAGTCTCGAGCGTGTTTCTTAAGGCTACATATTGGTGCCACCCACCCGAGCTCCGTATTTCTTAGTGCATTATTACAAAAGGGCTTGTTCTCTCTATATACCTGCATACATACATATATTCACGCCTGTAAATACCCAAAAGGGTAGGCCAACTATGATTTTTGGTCCCACGTACCTGATAGAGGGGGATTCTATCGCCATCAAGCAGGCACTGACATAAACTGTTTGATACTGCCGAATGGAGAACATCACCCCTTGCCATAGCTCCCTCACGTTCTGTGACACCCACGAGAAAAACTAGTGCTCTTGTCCACTCCACCATTGAGTAAATCCATAATTCGATAACTTTACTACGGTTATCCATATTTGTCTTAAACCGCGGTAGCCTAGTGGTATGGGTAATGGACTGCTGAGACGAGGTCTCGGGTTCGATCCCAGGTTTTCCATGGCACACACCAATGACTTTTCGATGCTTTTCGAAGTTATGTGTGTATTTATCGCAGGTTTATAAGTGCCCAGTTAATTGCAATAGGCTCGCCACCTATTACATAAACCGGCGAAATGTGGGTACTAGCACCTCTGCCTACCCCTTCACGGATAAAGGCGTGATTTTATGTTATGTTGTCTTAAATTTTCAATAACAACTTTTGTTAATTTTTTTATCAATGGGCGAATAACTACTATTAATAAATATGCAATTAAAATACGTTGATCTTTGTTTGAAATCTGGCAACCCTGTCAAGCCCGTATATATACGAGCCGAATTGTAATATCCGGTTGTGTAATTCTTTCCGAAGCGTCGTATTGCGAACTTCCGGCTTAAAATGATTTCCACCTTAACATTGTGTATGGAATTAAAGAAATAAGTACTGAACTTCTAGGTGACCTCGAAATATAACCTCGGGTTGTGTTCCCGGCGGTGAGTAGGGTAGCCAGAGCTCACTGGAGAGTTTTTGTGCTGTCAGTGGGAAGACCAAAGGCACTGACGGCACAGAAACTATCTGTGTTTAGTCGGTTCTATTCCGACACGCCCACCCCATCGTCGGCACCGATGGGGTGAATCCCGTGGGGAAAAAAAGGATGTTTATCCGTATTTTACATTCCAAAACACAAGCTAATTAAGCTATGCTAACCATGCGTTGTGTGAAATGTTGTGGAATATTACATGTGTATTATTATTATTGCTGTCAAACTGGCACATAGACTTAGGCTGAAGTACAGCCCTATACGTTAGTCACCTTCTAAAACACCCACAGGAAGAGATAGGCTGGCCCCATCTACTCTACCGAGGACCAGGCAACCTCTATTCAAGATCTTTGCCGTTCAACAAATAAGGATATTATTACTCATTACAGTAAACTCCAAGCCCCTGACCTTCGACGAAGTGTACAATCAGAGCTCGCCTACCAACTGCACGGTCTACTGTGGTGGTCTCACCACCGGTCTCACTGAGGAGCTCATGCAGAAGACCTTCCAACCGTTTGGAACTATCCAAGAGATTAGAGTATTTAAGGATAAAGGATATGCTTTTATCAGGTAAGGCTTTTTAATTATATAATTTTTTATACCAGTGAGCAGTGCCAGTGAGGTGACAGACAGGCTTACAGTCCACCTGATGGAAAGTGGTTACCATAGACGTGTGCATCACCAGAGGCATCACACTCGCGATGCCGACCCTGTTAGAACTCCCGAGGAGGGCTAGACCGAGAGGAATGGCCCTGGGTCAGCCGGGGTGCGAGGGATATGTCGCGAGACAACCTCACCTTTGGCCTAGCACATCGACCCACAGACGGCGTGCAGTTTAGTCGGTTCGAGTCCGACATAGCCTCCGGCTCCGGAGGGACCTCCGCGGGGATTTCCCGCACGTAAAAAACCCCTGTTAGAACAGAGAGTTTCTTTGCCGTCAGTAAAGAAGATAAAGCAGGAATAGCCTTTGGTCTTCCCAGTGACAGCACAAAAACTCTCCAGTGAGCTTATCCATCCATTCATACTTACAAACTTTCGCGTTTTTAATATTAGTAAGATTAGTATGAATATGTATTAACACCAACCTATGTTCTTTCCTAAGATCTTCGTTTTCATCTCTATACCAAATTTCATCACCTGGGTCAGCCGGGGTGCGAGGGATATGTCACGAGACAACCTCACCTTCGGCCTAGCACATCGACCCACAGACGGCGTGCGGTTTAGTCGGTTCGAGTCCGACATAACCTCCACCATCATTATCATAATCAGTGATCATCCGGATTGCTTAAAAAAAATTGCAAAGACGAGGTAGGACCGCCTAACGGTATTACGTGAGACCATGAAAAATCTTCTGATACCCTTCTAGAAGACGCCATCTACACAGTTTATTTACTGCGACATTCGGGCCTACCGTACCCTCAGCGTTTCTATAGTTCTACTCGATGCTAGATGGCGACACTTTGCATCTGAGTTCGTCCTTGATATATTAAGTGACATCTAGTGCAAGATAGTTGTATTACGTAATAATATCGACATAACATGAACGGTTCTCTATTTTTAATCCTAAAATTTCCAGCACGTGAAAAAAAAAAAATTCATCAAGATATCGCTTCACTGGTTTAGGTATGAAAGCGTTACAGACAGACAGGCAGGGAGTTACTGTCGCAGTTATACATTTTTTATACAACTGAGGTGGTAAACAAGCACACAGCCCATTTAATGGAAAGTGTTTACCGTGGCCTATGGACGTGTGCAACACCAGGAGCGTCACACTCGCGCTGCCGACCCTTTTAGAACAGAGAGTTTCTGTGCCGTCAGTGTAGAAGACAAAGTAGGAATAGAATCTTGCCACTGTCAGCACAAAAACTCTCCAGTGAGCTCTGGCTACCCTACTCACCGTCGGGAACATAACACGAGGTTATTATGGCCGCGGTATTCTGTAGGGCGGATGTACTTCACCATTCGGACTTCTCACTTGGACGGAAATACCGTCGTGTCTACCTTCTTAAATATTTATTATTATAATATTAGTAAAAATAGGGATTATTAGTACTGTGTTCGACTCCGATCTCAAGCTCCTTTAATCTCCCCCAGGTTCTCAACGAAGGAGAGCGCGACCCACGCTATCGTGGCTGTCCACAACACGGATGTGAACGGCCAGCCCGTCAAGTGTTCCTGGGGGAAGGAGTCTGGTGACCCCAACAACGCACAGGCGCAGGGACAGGTGAGGAACTGTTTTATATTCAGCCCGTCAATTGACTTCATCTCGCTTAATGGTATACTAAGGGGAAAGTCTGATGAAAGAGGGTTATTGTTGTATAATTAAAACATATTTATCCAAAGGTTAACTGTAAGAGATTTCTTTTAGCGATAAGGCCGCATGTTATATATTAGACAGCCTCCGTATTATATATATAACCATATTAGTGAACGCGCCCGCTACGCTGGAGGCGCGAGTTTGATCCCCGCTCAATGCAAATATTTGTATGCATGAATATGGGTATTTGCATAAGTCAATGCTTTTCGAAGTTATGTGTGTATTTATCGCAGGTTTTTAAGTGCCCAGTTAATGGCAATAGGGTCGCCACCTATTACATTGGGACCAAAATATAAACCGGCGAAATGTGGGTGCTAGCACCTCTGGCTACCCCTTCGGGGATAAAGGCGTGAGTTTATGTTGTTGTTGTTATGCATAAGTCGGTCCCGGTTGCCATGCGAACATCTATGGCAGTCATTACGGGTAGTTGGAGAACTCAAAAATCAAACAACTGGTCTAACTGCAATGCTTTTAATATCGCCTTTGAGTTGTGGAGGTCAGATGGCAGTTGCTTCACGGAAAATATCGAAATTCAGCCAAATTCGCAATTGGACTGGTAAAGCGGACACCAGCTCCTCTAGACAAGTATCAGATTCTAAATTGAAAGCTTCGGATGCTACTGGAATTAACTCTAGAGTGAATAAGAAGTAATACATTGGTGTACAGTCGACAAAATCGATAGTACCCCACCTTTCCATATAAAGTTGTATGTACAGGTGGGACACTATCAATTTTGTCGAGTGTACAATAAATATTTATCTTATCTTATCTAAATAGTGCCACCATTACAGACCCCAAAATAGTTACAATTGTATTGTAGGAAGGAACAAAAGGAAATTGCGATACGTTTTCTTTCGTAATTATTTATTTTATTACTGTTTACTTCTTCAATGAAAACACTTGTACTATTCCACATTATTTATTGAATTCCTGACCGGTTTCGCCTTACGGTCATAAGGCGAAAACGGTCAGTGTAGCAAGTACCACCAAGTGCCATCAATCAACAGTATAAGCAGTACTGTTGGTGTAGTCCACTTAGAGTACCCAGCCGAATAGCACCTGAGCGAAAAGCACCTGCCAAAAATTTTGATAGGTGCTGTTCATGGACATGGCTAGGTGCTATTCGCTCTGGTGCTTTTCGGCTGGGTGCTCTAAGTGGACTACACCGTACTGTTTATTTCTTTCCGTTCTTTTCGAAGCCGTGTTTTTGTTTTATAAATAGGACACGTCAATTTGCCTTCACCTCGCCTAATGATAAGCTGCAGTCAAAGTCTCAGGAAAGAGGGTCACCATTACATACACGTACCATGTTAACAATTTAATTTTGGACTTTAAGAGTAACAATGGTGGCACTCAGCTTGACGGCCTCATTAAAAGAGGATTGTCGTCTGCGCACCGCGTGACACCCACCGGTCCCACTAGTGCTGCGACCACAATCCCCCCTGCCCGGCTGCGCTTGCTGACCCCTGAACGCAATCCAACCGAGATTGAAATTACTATGAAGGGTTTTTCGCAATCGTGCACGGTGGTACCCACCCGGCCGAAATTTGTGACTAATTTGTGCCATCAACTTTCTAACTGTTCCCGGTGCAATAGAATAGGGCTCACCCGATATCTTCCCGCGGGAGTCGTAGAGAACATTGATGTATATTGTTACTAAAGTACTAAAAGACGACAAACAGATAGAGCTATACTCCATCTGATGATAAACACCGTGGTACCCCCTCCCGAGGAGGGCCAGACGGAGAGGAATGGCCCTGGGTCAGCCGGGGTGCGAGGTTAAATATCGCGAAACAACCTCACCGTCGGCTTAGCACAACGACCCACAGACGGCGTGCGGTTTAGTCGGTTCGAGTCCAACATAACCTCCCCCTCCGGCTTCGGAGGGGAGGGTATCCGTGGGGATTTCCCGCACGTAAAAAAAACATACAGCATGTTACAAAGGCTTTTTTAAATATAGGACACGTCAATTTGACTTCACCTCGCCTGATGGTAAGCTGAAGGCGAAGTGTCAGGAAAGAGAGCCACCATTATATACACGTGCCATGTTAACAATGGTGGCACTCAGCTTGACGGCCTCATCAGATGCTTTTTCACGCCCCGCTTAAAGGAGCCGGGACTGTAGGAAGAGGGAAACACGTGAGCTGGCAAGGAATTCCAGGTCTTAATGGTACGACAAAGGAAAGAGTCACCGTACCGCTTGATTCTTAAAGGAATGTTCTGCACCGTATACGGGTGATATCTAAGCCACGTATGTGTTGTCCTGTGTAGGAAAGGAGAGGGTGTAATACGTACCTGGGCTCTTAATTTTTTTTTTTTCATGGTAAAACAATGCGTTACCACAGTCACTGTAATCAGTGCAATTTAACTTTAGACTTTACTGTTATAATGTTAAAGTCTATAATTAAATGACAATCTTGTAGAGTGAATGCAAAATGTTACAAAGTCTATCTCTTTTCAGTTTGGGCTTTCATTCTCAGGCGTAAAGTCTAAAATTTGATGACATTTAATGCAATGTCAGCGGTATGACAGTGGTTTTGTTATGTCATAAAATTAGCAGAATAGCAATAGGCTCGCCCGTTATTACTTGGGACCGATAATCATAGTCGGCGGAATGTGGGTGTTAATAAACCCCTGCCTACCCCATCGGCGATATAAAGGCGTGAATATATGTATGTATAAACAGGTCTCAATATTGCATGATCTGAGATTGACATGGTCATACATTAATAATAAAACTCTCACCGAGAATTTTACCATGTTTCTTGTAATTACTTCAATATTATTTATTCTTGTAGAATATATACAAAGTAATCTAAATTTAATATTCTCTAAGATGTAATGAATACTAAGTTATTCTTATTTTAATAATAAATTTATATAATTTTGTTATTTTAGTACTCCATTATAATTTACATTTGAAAAGCATGAAATTAATATTATTAAATATTCATGAATTCTGTTTCGTTGCCTCGGAGAGCACGTTAAGCCGTCGGTCCCGGTTGCCATACGAACGTCTATGGCATTCGTAACGGATAGTTAATTTGACTTCACCTCACCTGACGGTAAGGTAAGCTGAATACGTAGTCTGATTTTTGACAAGTATCTAGTTATGTATGTTTTAACTGCTCCATAATAGCTCCTCATATACTTAATAGAATTGGACTAATGAGATATCGATAGAAGCGTCTTGATCGTGCGCTAGTTAGAAGCAGTGGAACTGATATTAAAGTTTTTTTTTAATACCACTTAGGTGACAGACAAGTACACGACCCACCTGATGGAAAGTGGTAACCGTGGCCTATGGACGTGTGCAACACCAGGGGCGTCACACTCGCGCTGCCGACCCTGTTAGCACAGAGAGTTTCTGTGCCGTCAGTGTAGAAGATAAAGCAGGACAAGCCTTAGGTCTTCCCACTGACAGCACAAAACCTCTCCAGTGAGCTCTGGCTACCCTACTCACCGCCGGGAACACAACACGAGGTTATTATGGCCGCGGTGTTCTGTAGGGCGGAGGTACTTCCCCAGTCGGACTGCTAATTTAATACTTTTTAGAGTTTCTGAGATCTTATCGAGATTTTTCAGGGGTTTTAGTATTTATTTTTTATCTAGTTAATAATAATCATAATTTTCTCAACTACATAGGAATTATTGATGGGAATTAACAGCACGCTGTATTTAAAGATCCGTGTAGGACGGAAAAAGAATACAAGTATCACCACCCCATCTAATTCGAAGGGTGCCCTAAGAATAACGGACAAATACATTGAAGATATTTAAAAAAATCATAGCCTTCAGCCTGCCTTACCATCAGGCGAGATGAAGTCAAATTGACGTTTCCTATATAAAAAAATAACCCTAGTTTGGTTTTGCCGTAGTTAGGTAATAAAATATGACATTATCTCTTCCTCAGCTCCCAACCGCCTACAGTCCATTCGGCGCGGCTTACACAGCCGGGGGGGTTCCCCCCACCTCCTACTGGTACAACACCTACCCCCAGCAATTGGGGGGTTTCCTCCAAGGCGTCCAGGGAGTGCAGGGTTACGCTACATATGCTGGTCAGTTCGCTGGGTACCAACAACAGTATATGGGGTAAGTGTTACTAAAAAACTGTTCATGATTGTGTGTGAGTGAGTGAATATGTATTAGTGAGTGAGTATGTGTATTTAAAGTGATTTTTTTCATCTACTGTATAAACTTTTTTCCGGGGTTCCGCACGCGTGGATGTCGGTTATCACGACCAAACATAGCCTATATCCTTTCTCAAGGTCTAATCTACCCCTATACCAAATTTTATCAAAATCGGTTCAGTGGTTTAGCCGTGAAAGACGGACAACCATACACAGTTATACATTCCCATTATATTAAGAACATGGATATTAAGAACGAATAAATATGGCTAATATTATTTTTTTAAACGTACTGGCTCGTGACGCGACACCGTCTTTAGAATACTCCAGCTAGTAACTCAGTGAGCTTTTTGCAGTCTATTGAAAAACACTGGAGTTTAGAGTTGTAATTCTTGATATTATCTAACAGTACACATTTTATTTAAATTTTTTTATATCCAAAAATATGTAGTCGAACAAAACTAAAAAAAAAAAAATTTAATATCAACTAAGTACCTATTCAAACCTGAATCTAAAATAGCTACTTTGCCAAAATATTTATTCATCTGTTTGTGAATGTGTGTATGTGTGTGTCAGTTTTTTTTTTGTGTAGGCGTACGTGTGGGTGTGTGTCTTTATATAAATTGATGTGCAAATATGAGGGTATGTGTGTTTAGTAATCAGAATCGCAACTATTACCATTTAGGGTAAATATTAATTACAAATGTGTGTTCCCTTCTTTAATTCACAGTAAGGACTATGGATGGAATAACACTGCTTCGTGTTCCAGCATGGGTGGTGTACAACTCCCCTGGGCACTAGGGGGCGCGGTGGGGGGCGTGGGGTCGGTTGGGGGGGTTGCTGCCATGTCACAGCCCCCTCAGGTTTTGCATTATCCCGCTGTGCAGCATTTCCAAGTGCAGCCCGTGAGTTTTTAGAATATTTATTTTGATTTTTGGGGGTATATTTTTGGGAGATGTTTTTGAAATTTTTTTTTTTTTTTTAATATAACAAGAAAATAAAAACTTTAATCAAGCTAAGTTATGTATGTGACTAAATATTTTAAAGGACATGGCGCGTTTTATACACTTTGGTCATAAAATTAAAGTAGGTAACGAATATCGACCAAAGAATAAATTACAATGTTTTGAGTATCTAGTGCGAGATTTTTCTCACTTTAACCGGTGTTTCACAAGTTTGCCACTAATACAATGTCTTACAAAACACCGTTTACTTGTCACTCGAACAAGGCGCTTGGTTTGAGCTTGTCCTCATTAGCAACTTTAATTATGTCGCCAAAGTTATGGGACCAATGCCCTCTGTGTTGTTTGAGTTGGCACGAAAACCTTTGAAACATATTTTCAGTTAATAATACAACAATTAAAAAATTCGAAACATATTTTGTGAGTTATTGGATACGAAAATATTTTAAGCAGTGTATTTAACGTATTTTTTTAATGACGGCCAATTTTTTTTTAATTTTGGTAAGGACGTCGCTCAATTTGCAGATCGGTGAAGATGAGTGGTTAGCCCCGAGCCTCCTGGTGTGAGGCCAGAGGGCGCCACCGGCGGAGCCACCATGCTGTTGCGTGCACAAAGACTGGATCTAAGTTCGATTAGCCATTTTTTGTTTCGTGATCAAATATTTTTGATTAATTTCGTGTTTTTGAATTTGGTGACATAAAACTGTTAATTAAAAAAAGTATTTTTTTATTTACGATCTAACAATTTTGGAATGTTTTTTGTGTTATAACGTTAGATGTAAAGTCTTAATTGATTTTTGAAAAGCACATTTTTATTTAACATCGGAAGATAAGGTGTTGTCTTGTGTCTAAGTTAAAAAAACATAAATTAGTGGAAACGAAATATGTTGGATTATAAGTCCATCATAAGTATATTATAATAGCTAGTACTTATTTGTAGACAACTGACATTTTCTTTGTTATTTACTTAAAATTTTTTAATTACTTAAATATATTGTAATTTAAATATAAGTTTATTTATTTTTCTTGTAAAATAAGTTGAATTAATAATGTTTACAGTATTTCGTTACAACATTTTTTTCAGGCTTTTTTAAGTGTTGTAATTTTAACAAAAATATTTCTTCAAGAAATATATTTGATGTTACCAAAATATTTTTGAATATTCAAAAATATGCTTCTGTTGAGTTATTTTTGACTGTTATAGTTTAAAAAAAAAAAAACAAGTTTGTTGTTGACCCTACTGTAATTGCTTAGTGTGTGTATAAGTTGAAGTTTTTTGTATATATTTTGCTATAATAATATAAATAGTAAGTACGAATAATATAATTAGGTAATCTCAAACAATTAATTCTTGTTGTGGATGTGTATCTTATTTTAAAAAATACCAAAGAATTCCAAAAAATAACAGTCAATTATTGACAATTTATTTTAAAAACGATTTTTTTATTTTATTGTAATTTCTTAAATGTGTTATTGTGGTTGTTTTGATATATTAAAAGAGACCTGTATGATTCCATATGCGGTTGTAAAATGGCTTGGCACACCCACGATGGGACAAAAATGCAAATATTATGATAAAAATGTGAGTCAAAAATATTGAAAAATTATTCTATCGCTGCTTATGATTGCATGGTAAATGCGTAATGATAAAACAGATACTTTTAGAAAATATATAGAAATTAAATATAAGATTATTTAAGTTAGCGTTAAGGATATATCACCACGCGGGCCAAAACGGGGTTGAAAAATAAAAAAAATGTTTTTTTTTTACGGTTGAACCATCTGCAAAAAGAAGTAAGAATAAGGAAAAAATATTGAGAAAAAAAAATAGATTTTTGGAGATATGTTTAGTAGTAAAATAGATTGAACATCGGAGTGAGAAGAATTTTATATAAAAAAAAACTTTTATATACGCCGAAACGCTAGGAGAGGTAGTATGAATAGGGCATACATTTTTGAGCTGGTTAGAGGAAAGTCGGATTTATGACTTCAAAGTCCTCGGATTTAAAGTCCGAAAAAATTTAAACGGATATGACGAGTCACTTCGAATGACTCTATAAGTAGGATCGACTTGTGTCTACGAGTTGAGCTTATACAAGTTGAAAGTCTTCGACTTCGATACTTCGACTTCGAGACTTCGACTATAAAGATAAGTCGACTTTTAACAAAGTCGCAGGTTTGGGAAGTCGTACAAACGGGGAAAACGTCTTTAGACGATTTGCGAGTCGGTAATTTACTATATTCATGACATCGAGAAATAAGTTTTTTCTCTTATGCGCACACTACCGGCATTTCGATAATTTAGGTAGGGAAAGTATACAGGTCGAAACATTCGACTTTTATATAGAATCGAAGTCGGCTTTCAAAGTCGCCTTTCTCTGGTTTTAGTCACATACTTTTTTTTCTTTCTGGGAAGCCATTGCCAAATTCTGAAACCGTAAATAAAAAAAAATACTGTTAAATAAAAAAAGGTTGTGTCTAGATAAAGATACACTAACTGATCCGAAAAATGTAGAGAAAAAGTTAGATTTATTTATTAATATTAACTTCTAAGTGGAAAAAAAAATATTTATTGACTAGCGAGTAAGAGTAATAACCGTTTACTGTAGTTAGAGGAAATTATAACGAAAAAAAAACGTTCTTTTCTCTCAAAAAAAGATTTGGAACACGCGTGCACAGCGCGATTTTGGCTACCTTTCGTTTTCTTATTTTAAAAAACTTTTTTGTTTTTACTAAGAGAGTTTTTTCTCTTTTTCTTTTAATATTTCCCTCTAACGAGGCTAGTATTTATATAAAATGCTGTAGTTATGTCTAAAAGTCTTTTTTGAAGCATTTTGGTCGACGATACGCTAGTATCGTACGATTTGAACTTTGTATAAAAATCATATTTTATACAATGATTATTATATTAACTATATTATACGTGTTTATACATTTTTGTTACTTCTTAATTTAAAAAAAATACATAGTTTAATTGATGAAAAGCTCAAACTATCATAAAAGAAAGTGTTTTGAATTATAAAAGTCAAATTGAATCTAACAACGAAGTCATATTGGAACTATCGAAGAAGTCAGTTTGAAATCTACAATACAGTTCAAGTGTTTATGCTAGTAAATATCTCTAATGCCTCCCTTTGACATCTGCCAAGTCCGAGCATAGAAGTCACAGTAAATTATATCGAAGTCAAACATATATATCGAAGTCAAACAGATGGATAAATATAAACTAGAGTAAAATCCAGTTAAAACTTAACATAATATAATACTTAACATGATTAAACTTACAAAATAGTGATGCAAATAACGAAAGAGAAACCCTACCAAAGAAATGTGTGTAAAAGAGACGGAAGTTTTAAAGGAGTAACAAAAATTGTACAAACGTTTAGTTTTCACTGTTAGTCTTTTAAGTTCTGAAGTTAGCTGTTTTTATTTTCTCTTCAGCGTGTAGAAAAATATTTGGCAGACATATCGCTAGACATTTATAAACTAAGATATTAATATATAACTATATACTAAAAAACTATTCTACATAATATATATATATCTATATATACATGTAATATATATAGTTTATTTTATAGCTTAAAGACTTTTCACACTTATTCTTCAACTGTCTGACTATATTTTCCGAATATATATTATATATAAATTGTATCATCACTGTATATAGCAGAAAGTGATTGATATATTTGTAAAATCATTATAATATATAGTGGCGTTCATTGTGCCGGAATGTACTACTTCAATATATCTTGTGAAACTAAATATGGAACTCGGATATATAGAGTGAATTTTTCAAGTAGACGTAGATAGCCAAGTCCAGAACTATAACGAATACTGAAAATACTCAAAGGAGTCTCGTGCCCAATTTTGATGGGAACTTCAAGACTGTAATATTGGATTTATGAAAATCCTTTATGGCTGAAGAAGAAACGAACCATTTAATAAAAAAAAACACATCCATTACTAAAACAACATTTTGAGTGTGTTGTTAACGAGGAAAAATATGTGGGAAATAATAACAGACGCCTAACACAAAGAAATAAATAACAATTATAGTTTCAGAGTTGAAAAATTCATCCTGTATAGATACATATAACACTAAAGTAGTAATAACAAATGTCCAATAGTGACAAATTCTTCAAAATCTACGAAAAAAAAACGAAAATAATTTATAATGTTAGTATAGAAAAACCCAATATCAGAATTAACCACTGTAGTTGAGGAACCCATATATAATCAAACCCAAATGTAAGTACATGTAGGTACCTTTAGTGCTAAGTTGACAGTAAATATAAAACTAACATAATAGTTGTCAATATTAAGAAAAAAATAGTGACTCTAAAATATAAACTGAATAAATAAAAAATACAAAACATT
Organism: Eilema caniola; assembly: GCA_949126895.1. Classification (NCBI taxonomy): domain Eukaryota; kingdom Metazoa; phylum Arthropoda; class Insecta; order Lepidoptera; family Erebidae; genus Eilema; species Eilema caniola. The sequence continues at coordinate 2,078,161 of OX421487.1, forward strand.
TTTCCAATAAATATTTTTTTTTGTTTTTTGAAAAAACATTTAACAAAAAATATTACAATAAAAAAAGAGTTATGTAAATTTAAATAAGTGTGAAAATTCTTTACGGTGGAATCGTTATGTCAATTGCAGGCATTCAGTCAATATTGGAGTTGATGTGTTTTGGTTATACAAAAATTTAGTACTTTTAGTACAAAATCATATACTTAATCTTTCCCTGTAATAAGGCCCGACTTTATGATTTTCCAATTAAGTTCTTTTGCTTGAATCAGAATGGTAAAATTGAGAGCTATTAAACGAATTATTACTTTTCATTAAAAAAATCTATACCACTGAGGTAGCAGACAATCACACGGCCCACCTGATGGAAAGTGGTTACCGTGACCTATATACGTGTGCAACACCAGGGATTCACACTCGTCACACCCGACCCTGGCAGGCAAACACCCCTCCACCGGCCCACCTGATCGATAGTGGTTACCGTGGCCTATGGACGTGTGCAACACCAGAGACGTCACACTCGTGCTGTCGACCCTGTAAACACAGAGAGTTTCTGTGCCGTCAGCGTATAAGACAAAGAAGGAATAGCCTTTGGTCTTCCCACTAACAGCAGCAAATTCTCTCCAGTGAGTTCTGGCCACCCTACTCACCGCCGGGAACACAGCACGAGATTATTATGTACATACATAATATAGTTACGATTTTTATCCCAAGGTTAGTCACGGCTTAAAGATTTACATTTTACCAACATCTGCCTTCGTTCCCATAATTAGAGGTTGGGGCTGTTTTCATTACTAATAATTTTTTATTGCCGTCATGCCATTGATACTGAGTTTGAGTTGTATAATATACTGTAATATTCCTTCTAGAGTCGCTTTGTGCGAGACGAGATAGGTTAACCTATAAAATAATAAGTAATACAAAGTATAACAAATATTTCAAAAAATGAAATGTTACGTTTCATTTGAAAAAACATGTTATATAATATTCAAAAACTATATAACATTTTGTATAACCAAAACCATCGACAGGGGTACGACCTCGGATATCACAAATATAAATTTAGCTAGTCAAATTTAGGTAATAGCTACGTTATATATAATCTAGTAAATCATTTATGCCTAAGTGCTTATAGTCGTAATGATATTTAACCATATATAATGATTGCCGGTCGGACAGGCCGTTGCCTTTTCTGATACTACTTCCTTCTAATATTATAATCATACATGATAATTACAGTAAGGCTTCGCTCGAGATAAGTACTTAGATAGGTGAATGCAAAATATATAATGAATAAACAAAAAAATAAACTTAGATAGGGTATTAAAATTAATTTTACTTTATATTTTAAAGTATTTCGTTAAATTATTTTCATTATTCCTTGTATATGTAAGTCCCAAAACACCAAATATTATAATCCTTATATTATATAATGTAGATTGGCTATTTATATATGTAACATAGTATTTCAAAAACTTTGTCTAACTAGGATGCCTTAATGATCATTTCTTTTATCACAATTAATTAAAAATGGTGAGTTTATTTTCAATTTATGGTAATAAAACAAAGTAACCGGTTGTTATACATTTTTAAAACGGCTTTCAACAAAAAGCCGCACAAAAATTGTATAATGTACATATCAATAATTCTATTAGCAATTATAAACAGTAAAAATGATTTTTCATATAATTATTGACATGGACATTTTAAAATATATGATACTAATATCAATTGATGCAATATTATAAATATATTGTTATCCAATAAATAGATCCACCATTTTTAACAAGGCGAGTGCCAAAAACTGTTTGTTCAACATATTTTTTGGGTTTTTTTTCTCTTCGCGTTGACATCCGTCTATTCCAATTAAATTATAACACCAAGTTTTCAGACTAAATGTAATCCTATAAGGAGATCTCTAAAAATTAAGATTTTTTACAGTTTTCTTGAATTTTCGTTCATTTTTGTATTACAAATATGTTGAGGTGCAATATATACATATAATGTAATTGCATAATGCAAATCATTAAAATATTACACAATGAAAATATTGCAGACATTTTAAGGGCTTGGTAATTGTGTTAAAATAATTATAAGCCCTTTCAAACACTTGCTGTTTGTAAAGAGTCCAGACTATATAATATAATAAAGTTATTTAACATATTTTATTATGGTGAACGATGTGCGTTAAAAGCAATTTATAAAAAAATGTGTAACATGTCATAAGTAGCATGTTATATAACTTCTGCTGTAAACACATGGACATTATAAACATCTGGACTCAGCAAAAAAACGTCTTTGCTGCCTCAATTATTAATATATTTGTATACAAAATAATGAATGATAAACAAAACTGTAAAAAAATACGTAGCATAGACGTGGATAAGTGTTACTCAATGTTTTCTGTTTTTACGTCCTGTGTCATGCGTTCAAATGATTGCAAGCATAAAAATTTGGCTGCTATATACTACAAGAACCTTGCAACCCAGCCTAACTATACCAGAGCTGTAGTATACTGTCTGATTATAGTGCGATATGAAAAAGTTCGCTGTCGCGTCGGTAGCTTGGCGGTTAAGGAGACGGCCTTTGACCGAGAGGCCTTGGGTTCGAAAGTTGCCGACTATATTACCGACATAAGTAATTTATTAGCTGGAGGGTTTTCGGTTACCAATGCTCTTTAAAAAAATATTTATTTCTACATTGAAAAAAACTGAAGACAAGAGACTTCTCGCGAACCATTGGACCCATTACTGACATCAATAGGGGTCCATAAAACTTTCTTCATGATTTTTAAGAATAAATCCGAATCCGGATCAATTTTAAACTTACGAACGCAATCTTAAAAAGATATAACCATATTTCGAGTCAAATATGCTAAAACGTTAACAAAAAAAATTGTTAACGTTTTTTTTTTTAATTTTTGCATCGTTTCAACGCATGGAAGTAGTGCATTTTGTTTTAATTTGTTAGAAAGAGCTAGATTTTTGATGTTTTTTAGTCATATGTCCCAAAGATGGCTCGTAACTTGTGTTCGTGCACAGTGGAGCAACGGAAGTGAAAATATATACATATTTTTTGAAATGTATAAAAAACTATCAACTGTCGTTCTTGTGATTTTTTTTTTGGTTTCGAACCAGCGAAAAAAAATAAGCTAAGAGGAGGTAGATTTAGAAAACTGTTGAATAACTTCCCTGCGGTGATTTTTCTGAAGCGATTAAAGTATAGGATTCTACAAGACGAACATTAGAAGGTTTCTACACGATTGGCAGCACGAGTATAACGCCGTTGACTTTGCGCACGTCCATAGACCACGGTAGCTACTTCCCATCAGATGGGCCATGTGCTTATCAAATAAAAGGCAAAGAATTATAAATATAAATAAGTCAAAATGCATGTAATGCATGAAATGTTTCTTGCACTCTGTTGAAAGGCAGGATTTGGGAAAAAAATATGTCTACACGTATAAAGAATTTCATAAATACATGTTGTGCATAAAATAAAGAAAATCGATTCGAAAGCTACCTCTCTAGCTTAAATAAACGTTGGTTACCATATTATAGTTTGGGTTGCTGGTTAAACCAGAGCGATGTGTGAAATATATAATGTACAATCGTAGCCTTGTAAGAGCAATAAATAAAATAAAATCCTGCAATGAGTCCAATACAATATTTCTAGCCATACTCTGTATTCGTGAATTTACCTGTTTTTTTTCTGAGGTGCAAATAAATAAATAAATAAAAATGATTGCGCATACTTTAAATCAGTAACTATGAACAAAAAGCTTTTGATTTGAAAATCTAGAGTCAATCACGGTTGTATACAAAATTTACGCTGTGGAGCTTTTTGCACTTCCATATGAATATAATTATCTTGGTTTTTACCCTGTAACCCTGGCAAGAAAGCCTGCGTCAAAGTCTCGTCAGCCAATAAGCAGAATTACCAGTTTGCAGGTTTGCCCCGAAGATCTTAGTGGAGTCCCAAACATCCTCTTTCTGGTAATTTATTGATCCTGTGTCCGTTCCACCACCCAACCCAAACTATAATATTTAGTAATAAATAAATCTGTGTTGTACGTAGATGTGGTAGGTATATGGTATTCACTGTGCATTTAAAACAACAATTTTGCTGGTTCGAACCAATTTTAAGTAGAATTTGGTGTATCTGTAATCGTGGTTGATGTGTAGTGATTTATTTTTTAAATCCAGGGGTCTACTACTATTTCTAACAGTATTATTTCAATCTGACTTAGTGAATTTTATAGTGAGAATTACTGCAGTATGTATATACCGGGTGTAAGGGTAATGCTACCGTAGCCGAAGGTCCTGGTTCTTCGGGTTACTATACTATATATTGGCATAATTTTCTTTTCGAATTGGCGACTAGAAAAAAAAATTCTTTGAAGATAAAATCCGTTTTGCGTTATTTATTCTCCAGCGTATTTGTAATTCTTAATGAAACGTTAATTTAATAAAAAACATTACTACAAAAAAGCACGCGCCTGGCGCAAAAATATTTTTCTGTAGAGATATTTTTTGTGAAAATAAAAATTAAAAAAAAGTTCACAAAATCAAAAAAAATTATGCCAATATGCCCAGAGTACTACCTTGGGCCTACGGCTTCGGGAGCGTTCCCCTTAGACCTGGAATTTATTTGTTTATTTTTTTTTTTTCATTTTACACTTGTCTTACGAGATACAGTACACGAATAGAGACAGACGGCAACGGTCCGACCCCGATTCACACTATGACAGTAAAGTAAAATTGAAATAATATTTCTTTTGCGATATAGATGTATGGCCCCTGTTAGCAATATCTTAATACTAAACATTTTTTGTGGTAAAAATCGGCAGTTATTAGTAATAGTTGGTGTGTACATCATAATGAAAGCGTTTTAGGGTCAATAAATATGTTTTTGAGTTTGTAAACTATCTCTAAAATGGTGCTGTGCAATTCTGTAAGCACACAGTCATTGGTCGATCTCCAGTGACGTCACCCAGACCGACCAATGACCAGGCCCCGCAATCCTGCTAATTTATGACATAACAACACCACTGTCACACCGCTGACATTGTATAAAATGTCATTAAATTTTAGACTTTACATTGAAATTCTTAAGGTCCAAAATGACAAAGAAAGAGTTAATAACATTTTTCATTCACTCTACTAGATTGTCTGTAATTTTAGACTTTAACAGTATAGCAGTAAAGTCTAAAGTTAAATGGCATTGGTTACAGTGTCTGTGGTACCGTAGTGGTTTTGCTATGATAAAAATAATAGCAGAATTAGGGCCCAGCTCTATCAAGGCTGTGCTCGACCCCGTATGCTTAGAGAATTACCTAACTGCTATAAACGATGAAGAAAAAGATAGACTTATAGATCAGTAACCAATTCCAATAATATACAAATCCAATCTCGCACGCGATTGCCTTTTTCTAATAAATACGAACGAAATTTTGTAAGTATGAGCGAAAAACTGATTAGTAGATTGGTTTTTTACTGTGAAGAATTTGGCTTAATTCAATTCGACACTGTGCTAGTATGAATTGACCCTAACGCGTGCTATAAACGTAATTGAATGTTTTATTTAAGTACAGTAAATGTTTTTGTGTTTTTATCTGTAAAATATTTTTATATTTATGTTTAATACTATAATGGTTAGTGACTCAAGTCATATAATGACGTAGAAATATTAAATGTGGGACTACGATTTTTACCAGCAAATAAATTTAAAGAAAAACTAAATAAATCACAGCAATAATACGCAATAGGTGTTGAAAGTAGATTTTTTATTTATCGTACCGCTAGTAACGACTTCTTAAAAAATATTTTTTTCTTCATAATTCGGTTTCAAAAAAAAAATTAAAAAATCCTAAAGCACTTTTTTTACTTTACCCCCTTATTTCTACCGTCCATGGGTGTTGTAGTAGAAATAGTATTTCTTTTCGAAGCTCAAATTTTTTTTGTTTTCGTTCATCAAAAATTCCTGACGCACATTTTTAAACTTGGGTAGTGAAAAAATTGAGCTTTTTTTTAGTTTTTTCTAAAAAATAATGTGATGTTTCGAACTTAAAATGACCAGAACGAGTTAGTGATTTTAATCTTCCTTACTTCACCTTTACAATATTTATATCAATTGTGATAAGGACTATATATAACCATACTGTATAAGACACTTTGTGTAATTTTTTGGTCAAAAGCCGTTACAAAAAAACGACACAAAATAACCAACAAAAAAAGACATTCAAAAATACACCGATACAAAAAAACATTGCAGAACACGAATTTGGCTACAAAAATGTTGTAATGCAATGAAACGCCAAATAAACAGTCAATAAAAATATAGGACCCAAAAAATTGTGGACCCAAAAATAGCTTTTGACCCAAAAAATTGTGTCTGATAAGTTAAGTTATTTTTTATACCCCCTGATATTGTTTATAATAATTTCGCGTATATATAACATTAGACGAGAATATTTAGAAATAATTTAGATGATAAGTATACTTAGGTAAATGCTTGTTACGTTTCAAAACTAAAACAATTAAGTTTACTATCTTTTTGTTGATCTATTGACGTTGTTTACGTAATCTGTGGAAATGTCTTTTTTTGACGTGACACCAATGAGTCTTTTTTGACTTGACACTAATTTTATTGAAAGAAAGATTCTTTTTGACGTGGAATCAATCATATTTTTTTTTAATCTTTTTGACTTCACACTACCAATATTGAAACGGACGTCTCTTTTTGATGTGTGAAACAGATTATATTTAACAGTCTTTTTTTGACTTGATATCAATGACATTTAAAATAGTCTTTTTTAACGTGACACCAGTTATATTGGAAAGAAAGTATTTCTAGAGACTACATCAATTATATTGGAAAGATAATATTTTTTTGACATAACACTAATGAGTAATATCATCAATTCTAAAAGTACATATTACATTACCATTTTTAATTTGTCAACGAAATCTTATTCAAACCTTGATTACATTCCAATATATCCGACCTCTTAGAAACTTTTTTTTTTCTTTTACGTGCGGGCAATCCCCACAGATACCCACCTCTCCGGAGCCGGAGCGGGACTGCCTAACTCGAACAAACTAAACCGCACGCCGGCCGTCTGTGGGTCGTAGTGCTAGGCCGAAGGTGAGGTTGTCATGCGACATATCCCTCGCACCCCGGCTGACGAAGGTCCATCCCTCTCGGTCTGGCCCTCCTTGGGCGACTTCTTAGAACCATGAACAACAATACATTTTCTATGAAAAGTAATATCATAAGCGATACCTAACGGAACTACGTCGTCATTCAACTACAAGGCACAACGCCATGTAATGAGAAAATAAAAAATAATTGCGACATTTTACAATACTATTAAACTTTCGCGATCTTTGATATAAGTAGGTACAGTATGCTTGCATTCATCCAAGCATGGTATATATTCGCCTGACATTTCGATCAGGTTACACCGGCCGTGGTCACAGGCTGGCTGGCGCAGTGGTGCCATCCGTCATCGAGTCCATGAGGGTACCTAGTAGGAACTCTCACATTCTAGATATTTTTACATTTTCTTTAAAATAAACATTTTTATAACAGAATATTTTTTTTCAAAATAAACAACAATGAGTACTACTTAGAAGTTCGAAGTGTACAATATATATATTACAATAATAATAATCATTTACTATAAACAAATATGTGTTACCGCCTGTCAGTGTCAATTTGACAGCTGTCAGTGTCAATTTCATAGTTGTCAGTTTGACAGCTGTCAATCTGACAGGCGACATTTCCGAAAGGGGCATTTCCACAAGCTACGAAAGAGATCTGTTGGTTCTTTCATTGTGTAGGTATGTATAGTACCGAGTTGAATATGTTATTATATATAAAACTAAAGAAGTAAGACGATTATACTGTGTACCTATCTGTAGAATAACATGACCTACATATGACTTAGAATAACTATTATATGATGCGAAATATATTAAATAATAATAATATGTTTGTGTTTTATTTATTGACCTCTGGTGACCCCCTAAACAAGTTAGAAAACCGACTAAGTGCAAGTCGGACTCGTATACGAAGGATTCTGTACCAGTCTGTTTTTAAACCCGACGCAAAAACGACGGGGTTAAGTTTGATATTTCTGAGTGTTTGTGTCCATCATAACTCCCGAACGGATGAACCGATATCGATTAAGTTTTTTAATAGCAAGATAGAAAAAGCGCACGAAGGGATCTAATCCATACTACTTTATTATTTATTATTATAGAGGCAACTGAAATACATCGTCTGTAGATTTTTCAACTGCCTAGCTGGACAATGGAGTCATAGACCAGCGAAAATGGTTCAAGAAAATGACGGTAAATTAGAAAAAAAAAAGAAAACTTTTGTTTTGCTTTTCACACAACGCTATCTGGATCCATGGTTAGCATAGCTTAACTAACATGTGTAATGGAATCTAGAATGCAGATAAACATACTTAGATACTTTTTCTTTTGTAAATACATACAGATTAAGCATAGAAATAACCAGACCAAGCAAATATAATTATGCACTGAGCGGGGATCGAACCTGCCCCTCCTGTATAGCGGTCGCGTTTAATACCTCGACGCCACAGAGGCTGTCAATAGAGATGCCAACGCAAAAGTTATTGTAGATGGTAGCAGCAAATGACCAAACAACAATAACAAACTCATAGCTGTCAGATTTGAAGAGACAAACAATGAAATCTACATAGATGACACCTAACATTGGCCATTACGAGGCGCCCTCTGTAGGGATAAAAGCGCAGTCGGCATCCCCATTGAAAAATATTGCACTATAATAGTATAGAAAAAATTATGTGTGGCCAAATTCTAAAGTTTATCGTGTTACTAGTTTTATCGTATTACTAGTAGGGATTGCACCCGGGATTACCTGGGATTTATGACTTTTTACTCCATCCAGGTCGGGACTTCCCGTCCCGGTTATTTTATTATTTCATCATTAATTTCAAAGATTCGCACCATTATTACGTTAAAGTTTTGTTCAAATAAGTATTTGCATTGGGAGAGGCCTATGTCCAGCACTTGACTGCAGTGGGCTGATTGATTGATTGAATTATCACTACATAGTATAAAACAAAGTCGCTTTCTCTGTCCCTATATCCCTTTGTATGCTTAAATCTTTAAAACTACGCAACGGATTTTGATGCGGTTTCTTTAATAGATAGAGTGATTCAAGAGGAAGGTTTATATGTATAATACATGTTTAATATATTACAGGGTGCAGCGGGAACGGGTTCTGACGCCACGCGGGCAGATAAATATTGGCGGTACGAAGTTCGCAGGGTCAGCTAGTTACATTATAAAACACAGGCTTTAAAAGATTAGTACGGCCTATGTTCATGATTGTTTATGTTGCAAATTTTTATTTTAGTTACAAATAAACCAAACTGATTGATTATATAGAATTGATATGGTAATTATTATTTTACATGGTGATATCCCCAATTTTTTTGGCGTGTACATAAATGGGACGGTTATTCAGTTCTGTCGGATACGAACCGAATAAAACCGCACACACTCTCGGGTCTAGAGTGCCGAGGTGTAAGGTCGCCCAGTAAAACATTTCATTTCCACCTCCGCAGTACCCATTTAAATTATTTGTGTTTGGTACCGAATTTCCCGGGACGTGCAGGTCTGGAACCGGGAAATCTTGTATCCCTCCTCAGAACCGGGAATTGCAAACCCTGATTACTAGTAAAAGGATTACGTTTTACTATTTGGTACCCCATTAAAAAAAAAAATCTAGTACAAGGCTAAGGTAACAATCTAGGGTCAAAAAAGCATAGTGGACTCTAAGGGAATTTGTTGCCCTGACCTACGGAACTCTTATATACTCTCTGCCTATGCACGTGTGCAACAACAGGGGGCGTCACACTCGTGCAGCGGAGTTTTAGCTTGTAACACCGATGTGGACGCATCGCGGTATTATTTTATTTTCCAAAAAGCAAACAAACTCGTAAGCTTTTTAATATTAGAACACTTAACTTAAACAAAATTTCACGCGGTCATTCACAAAATAAAACACTTCAGCTAAATAAAACTCTATATTAATATAATATAATAATAATTGTGTGTATCGGTAAATCATAATCCTTGCACACCCCCGTTGTGTCTCGCTTCTCTCGTCGACTCTGTGTCTCTCTCTGCGGCTCTAGGGCTTCAGGCGTTTGTAGTTTGCGAGGTGACTGTTCAGATGCTGGGCTAGTTGGTCCGCTCGTGCGAATGACGCCTGGAATAATAATAAAAATAGTACATTACTGCCGCGGCCGCCAAGTGTAGTGTTGCCGGACGATCGTGAAGTATTTTATTGTATAGTGCTTTTCTCAAACAATTCGCGGAAATTAAAACTAAGTAGTATCTAGGCAGAACTTTTTAGTTACCTACTTTTCAAAATCAAAGACGAATAACGAACAACAGTAATTTTTCACGCGGCAAAATGTTCATTTTCTCAAACATGCTTGGCAATTTGAACATTATTTAGCCAGCCTTCTTCGAGATAAATCGAAATTGCTGTAAATGCGAGCAGCGGCCGGCAAAAGTTGTATGGAAATCCATATCTGTCGTGTTTTAGCGGCCAAATAAATTACTATCTGTACAATACATATCTGTCGTGTAATTTAAAAATGGAACCAACTTTTACTCCGAACCATGGCAACCAAGGAGGTAAAATGTGGCTGCCTGGGATTGGTGATAATTTGTCAAATAGCTACTATATTAAAGCTATAGAATATTAAACAAAAACGACGGGTTGCACTTCACCGACAGATGTGAAAACTTAAATATTAACGTTTTGCATTTTTTATATTTTGGAATGGTTAGGGAATAATTTTGCACGAATTGCTTTAATTTTTCCATATTTTAAACAATTTATATACACGAATTTTACTAATACACAGCAGTGTTGCTACTACACAGACGGTAGAGCCATCAGCTGTCACCATCCACGGATGCGCGTGGCACGCTGTAACATAAACACACACGAACATTCGCACAAGAGCCCTGCGCCGTCTTACGAATTTTCGATCAAGTCAAGTGTCCTGACGCGAGTTCCCATTTTTTACTCATTACAAAAAAAATGTACAACGCCGCTAAAGAAGTTTTCACTTCAAAAAATACTTAGATACTTACACCGAAAAAAAATCTTAGAAAATTATCCAATAACTAAACAAAGAAAAGACTACAGAACTAAGACTAGAGGACTAAAGTAATTTTTTTTTTTCATTCACTCAACAAGATTGTCATTTAATTTTAGACTTTAATATTAGCTAAGTAAAGTCTAAAGTTAAATAATAAATAAATAAAATAATTTATTTCAAAAAAAGCATCATACAATGTGTCCATCTCTAAAGTAAAAATTAAAACACTAATTTACCGTAACATATATTTGGGTAATTTCACGCTGCCTAATTTTTTGCTAATTTCGGTGCTATTTTTAAAAATTTAATGATGTTGTTTTAGAACACATTAGTATTCTAGATATTTAGAAGGAAACAAAAAAACTGCTTTGCTGGCCTTCCACCGAAATTGCAACATCACACCGAAATTAGCAAAAAAATAGGCAGCGTGAAATTACCCATTTAGAGACAGAGTGAACGTCAGTGTCTGTGTTTTCACAACAATAACACAACAAACTCGCAAGTCTCACCTTACACACGACGCAGCGGTAGAGCTGCTTGGCGTGGTTGTGCATGTGGCGCGTCAGCGAGTGCGCGTGGCCGAAGCGCTTGCCGCACTGCGAGCACGCGTACGGCAGCCGCGCCGCGCCTGACGCACCCGCCGCCGGTGACGCGCCGTGAGCACACGCCGCGTGACGCCGCAGCTGCTCGTAGCGCGGGAACGTGGCGCCGCACGTGCGGCAACGCCCTGGGGGTGACAAACATTGATGAAACTAAATAACCTTCGCGGGTTCGATCCCCGCTCAGTGCAAACATTTGTATGCATGAATATGGGTATTTGCATTGGTCTGGCTGTTTCTATGTATAATATGTATGTATTTACAAAAAAAAAAAAAGTATCTAAGTATGTTTATCCGCATTCTAGATTCCATAACACAAGCTAGTTAGGCTATGCTTACCGTGGATCTAGATAGCGTTGTGTGAAATGTTGTGGAATATTTATTTATTTTCAAAAAAATAAAGAAAAAAGAGAAAAAAAAAAGTGGTCACGATAGGGAATATCATAAATATCCCGTTTGTCACCATTACATTACATTACATAAACTCACGCCTTTATCCCCGAAGGGGTAGGCAGAGGTGCTAACACCCACATTTCGCCGGTTTATATTTAGGTCACGTAATAGGTGGCGAGCCTATTGCCATTAACTGGGCACTTATAAACCTGCGATAAATACACACATTACTTCGAAAAGCATCCGAAAAGTCATTGGTGTGTGCCATGGAAAACCTGGGATCGAACCCGAGACCTCGTCTCAGCAGTCCATTACCCTTACCACTAGGCTACCGCGGTATTTTATTTTATAACAAAAATTGATGAATATAATAACGTCGCCAGTGGTCACGATAGGGAATATCTTAACCCGTTTGTCACCACTGGCGACATTTTTTTTTCCATTTATCATCTGTGGAAACGGCTCCAGGGGTGACGACTGAGAATAACCAATATTTTTTTATGATACGAGTTCGAAACTAAATAATACAGTAGCTGATGACGATTTGTCGCTGCGGCGTGTCATCAGACCTCTTATTTCTATGTCTCTCTCTTTCTCTTTCGTGGCCAACCGGCAACAGAGTTGTTCAGGTCGCCCATATAGGCCTCCATCTTGACCTATGTCATTATCATATTAACCTATTGCTGCCCATCGTTTCTATATACTTCTACTAGCTGACCCGGCAAACTTCGTACCACCAATATTTTTCCGCCCGTGTGGCGTCAGATCCCGTTCCCGCTGCACCCTCTACTATATTAAACATGTATTAAACATATAAACCTTCCTCTTGAATCACTATATCCATTAAATAAAACCGCATCAAAATCCGTTGCGTAGTTTTAAAGATTTAAGCGTACAAAGAAAAAGCGACTTTATTTTATACTATGTAGTGATAAAATATCTCCCATAGTTAGACTCCTTTACTAAAAAGAGTGATATACATGGTATAAATACTAGACATAAAGGTAATCTTGTGTTACATACTACTCGTCTCCAATAAATAAGCAACTCTTTTATGAGGCAATGTATTAAATTCTACAATGAACTTCCCAATGAAATTAGAACATTGTCCATAAATAAATTTAAAACAACAATTAAGGCCAAATTGTGTAGCAGAGCATATTATAACATTTCAGACTATTTGAATGACAAAAATGCTTGGGATTAAGTAGCTCTAAGTCAACGCAAGAAAATGATTGTACATACATGACGACGTTTTTTTTTTTTAAAAAGGATTCCTACTGAGTTTTTTTAGTGTTTCTCAGTAGATACCAGGTCACGCACTGCACGGTAGGGTAAAAAAATAATGACAATTCCATACAAATTTAATATTTTTATGGAATAAATGATTTTTTGAATTTGAATTAATTTATGTCGAAGCGACACGGCCAGCTACAAACTCGTACCTTTAACCTATGCAAAAAGACGGACAGTGATGCACATATGCGTCAAAAATTCACAGCCATGTCAATGACGCAGATATGCGTCACAGTGGAACTATCGATAAATGTATTTACTATTGGATTGCCTAACGTAAATATATAGGCGTTGATAAAACCACGGATACATTACATTCACGCCTGAAATACCTGAAGTAGTAGGCAGATGTGTATTTACACTGACATTGCGCAAACTATAATTTCTAATCGAAAGCAATAGTGGCGAGTCTGTTGCAGCCTATATAATACACTCATTTGCAAAAAAGATAAGATAAGATATACTCGCTAGCATGCCCAGACGAAAGCAAGCTGTGATTTCAGCAAGAGGGGGTCACACTTAAACTTTTATCTGCTTGTAATGTATTCAAGAAAAACAAAGAAATTAACGCGTTTCATTTTTATTTAGCGAGCAGGTACAATAATAGTGTTTTGAGCTTAAACATTATTTCACAATAATTTAATCAAAAATGTTATGATAAATCTGATGAAAACTATTCCTTCCTAATTAATTTATAAAATTCTGAGGATATCAATACCTAAAATTGTCAATCAATTTAATCTAATATATAAAATTCTCGTTTCGTTGCCATACTCCTCCGAAACGGCTTGACCGATTTTGATGAAATTTTGTGGGCATATCGGGTAGGTCTGAGAATCGGCCAACATCTATTTTTCTTACCCCGATTCGCGATAACCGACATCCACGCGGGCGGAACCGCGGGCGATAGCTAGTAGTAACTATAAAATAGTTCTTTGCTTAAGTGCCCGTTTTTTTTTTTGCAAAAGAGTGTATTTACTATTGCATATCAAAAAAAATCAAAATCAAAAAATCATTTATTCCATAAAAATATTAAATTTGTTTGGAATCGTCATTATTTTTTTCCCCTACCGTGCAGTGCGTGACATGGCAACTACTGAGAAACACTGCCAAAAAACTCAGTAGGAATCCTTTTTTAAAAAAACGTCGTCATGTATGTACAATCATTTTCTTGTGTTGACTTAGAGCTACTTAATCCCAAGCATTTTTATCATTCAAATAGTCTGAAATATTATAATATGCTCTGCTACACAATTTGGCCTTAATTGTTGTTTTAAATTTATTTATGGACAATGTTCTAATTTCATTGGGAAGTTTATTGTAGAATCTAATACATTGCCCCATAAAAGAGTTGCTTATTTTTTGGAGACGAGTAGTATGTAACACAAGATTACCTTTATGTCTAGTATTTATACCATGTATATCACTCTTTTTAGTAAAGGAGTCTATATTTTTATGCACATAAAGTAAATTTTCATAAATAAATTGCGAAATAACCGTAAGAATGTTTATTTCTTTGAACTTTTCTCTTAGAGACATTCTAGGACCAAGTTGGTATATTGCTCTTACAGCTCTCTTTTGCAATACAAAGATGGTATTAATGTCCGCAGAATTACCCCAGAGAAGAATTCCATATGACATAACACTATGGAAATAACTAAAATAAACTATTCTAGCTGTCTCAATATCAGTAAGCCGTCTAATTGATTTTACTGCATATGCTGCAGAACTTAATTTGCCTGATAATTTTTCAATCTGCGGTCCCCACTGCAGTTTTGAGTCAATAGTGATACCCAAAAATACAGCAGTCCCCACAGGGTCCAACCCAGATCCATTAAGTTGTACATTGGTAGCTACCTGCCTTACATTAGGTGTCGAGAATTTGATTACTTTAGTTTTTTTATCATTCAAAAGAAGATTATTAACATTAAACCAATGAACAACCTTTGAGAGTGCACTGTTAACTTTGTCATAATTGTGTAATTGTCTATTAATTTTAAACGTCAAGGAAGTATCATCTGCGAACAATACAATATCATGCTTATCCCCTACATAGTAAGGTAAGTCATTTATGTATATTAAAAACAGAAATGGACCAAGGATTGACCCCTGCGGAACGCCCATTACAACTGGGCTTCCTGCAGATCGTTTACCTTTTACTTCGACCCTCTGAACCCTATTACACAAGTAAGAAGTCAGAAGATCGAGAGCCCTGTTTCTGATACCATAGTGGTGTAGTTTTCTGACAAGAGTCTCATGGTGAACACAATCGAATGCCTTAGATAAGTCGCAGAAAACACCCAAAGCATCCTGCGAATCCTCCCAAGCCTCAAAAATACTTTTTAGTAAACTAACCCCTGCATCTATGGTTGAACAACCCCTCGTGAATCCAAACGGTTTCCTGTGAAGTAAATTATGTACATTAAAGTGACTAAGCAACTGGCCAAGCATAAGCTTTTCAAAGATCTTACTTAGAGTAGGTAGAACGGAAACAGGCCGAAAGTTAGAGGGGTCTCCAGTATCACCAGTTTTAAATAATGGAATTATCTTACTATGTTTCATCAAGTCAGGAAACACACCAGATGCGACACAGCAATTGAATACAGCTGCCAGGTATGGAGCTATCACAGTAATAATATGTGAAATAGTTTTAACAGATAAACCCCATAATTCTTTTGTGTTCTTCATATTAATTGATTTAAAGGCATTTGAAACATCTCTAGGGCTAACAGCTGAAAATTCAAACTCTGTGCCGCACTCATTCACGCCGTGCTTAAGAAGCTGCTCGGCAGTTTTAGAACAAGACGAAAGGTTTCTTGTAACGACAATTGGAATGTTGGAAAAAAATTTTTCAAATTCAGTTGCAACCTCAAAGTCTTCTTTAATATCAATATTATTTATTTTTAGGTGAAAATCCTGACTACGTACTTTCGTTCTACCGGTCTCACTATTTATGACATTCCAAGTTGTCTTAATAACATTATTTGAACATTTTATTTTATTTTTTAAATACATTGATTTTGCTCCGAGACAGGCTTGTCTAAATATTCTTGAATATTTTTTTACAAACTCTTGAAATTTGGGACTGTGATTGTAAGATTTCTCTTCATAGAGTTCATATAATTTATTACGGCTTTTGAAAATTCCAGGAGTTGCCCAATCACTAAAAGTTAGCTTTTCACTTATAGAACAGTGTCTAGGAGTAAAAACTGAACTAAACTCACCATTAATCAGGTTGAATAATGAGTTGTACATGTGATCCGCATTTCCGTGACAGGGCAACAATTGGATTCTTTTTGCAATATTACATTTAAATTTTTCTATACGGCTTTCGCTGAATGGTATAATACTTATTTGTTTTCTTACAATACTTTGGGTACTCGGAAAGGAAACCAACTGCCCTGTGTGATCAGATTTAACCTTATTGATAATTGATTTATGTATAGGTTTTACATTACTAAATATGTTATCAATGCACCTTGCACTAGTGCTCGTTATTCTGGTTGGTTCCATAAAAATATTAATTAAATTAAATGATTTAAATAAATTCAGAAAGTTATAACTATCAGAATTTTTGTTCAATATATTTATGTTAAAATAAGATAGGATGTTATTAGAACGACAGGCGGACAGCAAAAACTACAAAGTGGAAAGGGCCTTTAAGAACACAACTCGAGGTTATTGTAGCCATAGTATTCTGTACTTCCCCAGTCGGACTGCTCAATTGGACGGAAATACAGTCGTGTTATATTGTGTTACTTAAATTGTCGGCCACCGTCGTACGTCCCCGCCACCGTCGTACGTCCTCGCCACGTTTCTTCTGTATAAGCCGCGCCTAAGAGTTCTGGCCATGGAGAAGGAAATGATAGCGGAGATGTTGCAAGGCAATCGAGTCGCGAGCCTTTCATATGTCAAAACGACTCAATTGGTCTGTGACGTCACCATCTAGTTCTAGTGAAACTTCCTTGCGTTCGGTTGTCATTTTTGGTCAAAAGTTCAACGATAAAAATAGCTTCAACCTGGTTTAAGAATGAAGTGTGCAGTACAAGGATGCACAAAATATATAGATAAACAATTTAAACATTTTAAGGGTATAACATTTCATAAGTCCACTATATTTAAATTTGATTTTTTTTCAAAAAGATGTCGTTACAGAACCATTTGGCGTAGAGAAGAAATAAGTAACCTTGTCTTACATGTATACTAGTTGTAATAATAACTCAACTCATTTTGTGAAAATTTTATCACAATAATCTCGCCCGAGTTCATTAGCAATTTCAAAAATGTTATTTTATTTATTAAATGGCATATTTAGCTGAAATTGCAAATTAAAGTAAAAACAATTGGGTCATTTAGCGCCCCCTAAATGATTTTGCTATAATCCGAAAGATGGCGCCTTATTTTTAAAAATTATTTATCTGATAATATATTACTCTAAAATTCTGTGTAGCGCTTAGTGGCGAACAGTCAAACTATGTAACAAAAATGACAAGGTCTGTTTCTGTTCGGTTTCGCTATGACGCACTAGATGGAGACGGGGACGAGGTATGACGTCACACCCGCCGCGTCTCCCTTCCCACCCGCATTTGGTCACGCGTTTTTCTTAAGAGAAATTTGACTATGGCATCTCCGCTACTTAATCATATTCTGTCCATTCTGTGGTTCTGGCTGTAAGCTGTCGTGACGCCCCCCCCCCCCTCCCCCCCCCCAGCAGAGAGCCTGCTGCCGGCCCAGTGCTGTACGTACCGGCGCGCTCGTCGGGCGTGTGAGTGCTGTCGTGCGCGGCCAACTCGGCGTCGTCCTCGAAGCACTTGCGGCACACCTCGCACCGCACCGTCATGGCGCCGCGGTGAACCGCCGCCCTGCGTACGGAGACATTTTATTATTATTATCCTCTTTATTCATTTTAAAAACTTACAAATTATATCGATTAAGACAGGAAAAAGTAAATGCCCAGGCGGGACTCGAACCCACGATCTTTCCCTCACAGGGGGAATGCTCTGACCACTGTGCCAAGTTGTTAAGGGTCACTGTAAGAGAAAGATCGTGGGTTCGAGTCCCACCTGGGCATTCACTTTTTCGTATCTTAATCGATTTGAAAAGTTAGCATAGTAAATGCTTCAAAATTTCATTCAATTACAAATTATATTTTTAAATACATATAGAAAAAAAAAAGACGGGTTGCACTCTGGGAGTGCCGGCAGAAGTGAAAACTTTTTCTTTCTTTCTTTCTTCGTTATATTCAAAGAAAAAGATAAAAAGAACATACCATACCTATAATATAACGCCAATCATAGAACCTATCACTAATTTTTCTGCTAATTTTCTGCCAGAAGAAATTAATAAATTACAAAGAGAAAAAAACAATCACAAAAAATAATAAATTACAAAAAGAAAATCGCAAAAAGAGTCAGAAGGCCAGATTTGAACCCGGTACTATCTGAAACTATAAGGACTTACAGTCGAAGCGCTAACCGTTAAGCTACGACACTATTTATCGTAGCTTGCAAAATAGACAGTCTGTACCTAATGTTGTATGATGTCAGTCGTCGGTTACGGTTCAAAGGTCAAACGATCCTGACGCGCGTTTAACACTTTTTACCCATCGAACGCCGCTAAAGAACTTTCCGCTTCAAAAAAAACAATCATCTATTTAAAAGTCGGGATCTTTAAAAAGATGTTTGTTTAAAGCTGATCCTCTGGGAGGACCAGTGCACGCCAGATTGTTAAAGGAAGAGGGGACTCATAGACGTGAACAGGGAAATGGCACTTTGTATTGTTCACACAAGATAAGTTACACAGTTCACAAGGAAAACACTTATAGTCATTTAAACTACACTATTAGTGTTCGAGTCTTCTCTTCAAAAATATTATATTTCAACGCCACACGTCAGAATATGCTGTAACGACTTAGAAATACTATAAAACCTGATACTGTAACCATATTCTCTGAAATAAAGATTGATTTGATTTGAACCTTTCATATATAAGATGTGAGTTTACGTACTCGACGAGGCGAGAATTCAAAGTGAGGCAATAATATTATTATAATATTATAAAACGCGAAAGTTTGTAAGTATGAATTTGTTACTCATTGACGTAAAAGATACTGAATGGATTATTCAATATGTGTAGTAGATTCCAACAAGTGCCATCAATCTCCAATATAAACAGTAGGTATCTTCTTGTTTGAATTAATTTTTTAAGCATTTTTCATGCTTACATTCAAATCGATCTCAATAGAAAAAAAAATTAAGCGGTCTAGGCGGGGTTTGAACCCGCAATCTTTGCGTTACAGGGGCAATGCTTTGACAGCTTAGCTACCAGACCTCGTCCTAAACAATCCAATTTTCTCCTTTTTAAATGCCTGTTGTTAAAAAAAAATATTTAGTTGAACTTATTTTAGTAGTTTATGATACTGTTGCATAATAAGGGTTCTTATAACACGAGTGTGTTTTTATAGTATCACACGAGTGTTATAAGACCAAGTTATGTACAGTGCCATACACTACTTTATCTACTCTCATACATAAACTAATTTATTTTACAAACAAAACCAAACTTTGTTCAATTTAAATGTAAAATGTTGGCGCCAAGGCGCAAACATTGATTGCGCATGCGTGTTTCTTTTTTTTTCTTCCGAATCGGCGGATTCTTTTTTTAAAGTAGAGGTTCAGTCCAGATGGAGGTTGTATAGGTGTATCGTTATGATTAAAAAGTTATTTAATGATATAAGTGTCCATACAAGACCTGTATCATAATAAAACTTTATCTACTCTGATACTATAATACAAAGATTATAAATTTGAAATCAAAACTCTTATGACAAACATTACGCACAGGCCAAAAAAATAAGTTTTATTACGATACAGGTCTTGTATGGACACCTATATCATTAAATAACTTTTTAATCATAACGATACACCTATACAACCTCCATCTGGACTGAACCTCTACTTTAAAAAAAGAATCCGCCGATTCGGAAGAAAAAAAAGAAACACGCATGCGCAATCAATGTTTGCGCCTTGGCGCCAACATTTTACATTTAAATTGAACAAAGTTTGGTTTTGTTTGTAAAATAAATTAGTTAATGTATGAGAGTAGATAAAGTAGTGTATGGCACTGTACATAACTTGGTCTTATAACACTCGTGTGATACCATAAAAACTCGCCTACGGCTCGTTTTTTTAAAACACACTCTTGTTATAAGAACCCTTATTATGCAACAGTATCACAAACTACTATAATGAGATAGGTGTCCATACAAGACCTGTATCGTAATAAAACTTTTTTTTTGGCCTGTGCGTAATGTTTGTCATAAGAGTTTTGATTTCAATTTTATAATCTTTGTATTATAGTATCAGAGTAGATAAAATTAAGAATGTTACCAAAAGGGATAACTGTTGCGTCGGTTCTTATTTTATCGTTTTTATTCATTTTTAATCATCCACCCAACCTATAATGGTAAATTATTTGGCTATTAAATATTATGACGCCACATAAATTTTTCATAGATTTCTCCTCTTAAACGTTTTGACGTTTAGTAAAAAGTAATTAATTTGACATTCAGTCAAAACGTATCGAAAGAACGGAGCATTGTGATTGGTTCACAATAGGCAAGCAGCCTACTGTTTTTAAAAATAAAAATAAAATGCAAGCGATTTTTCACCTAATTGACATAGTATCGACTTTTTTTTCTTATATTCGTGATCAGCGTCATTTTATTAACGCGGAAAGACACATAACAAGAGCTTGCCATTGAGGTCGAATATTGCTTGCAGCCGCTGTTTTCCTGATTGTGTATATGTATAAGAATGATATTTTATTGAATGAAATTTCGAAGCATTTACTATGCTAACTTTTTAAATCGATTAAGATAGGAAAAAGAGAATCACTCAGACGGGACTCAAACCCGCGATCTTTCCCTTACAGGGATTCATTCAATTATTTGGGCGGATTCACCAAAAAACAATGTTTAAAAATGATTGCAACATCATTCATTGTTTCCGATAGTTCGTATGAATGTCGGTAGATGGCTCCCACCGTCGCCCTAAGACGGTAGTATAGGAGAATTTGGATAGCTTCAGGCGTGGCTCGGTGGCTCAGTGGTCAGAGCATTCCCTCTGTAAGGGAAATATCGCGGGTTCGAGTCCCGCCTGAGCGATTCTCTTTTTCCTATCTTAAATGATTTTTTTTGTACTACTGAGGTAGCAGACAATCAAACGGCCCACCTGATACAAAGTGGTTACCGTGCCCTATGGACGTGTGCAACACCAGGGGAGTCACACTCGCGCTGCCGACCCTGTAAACACAAATATTATCTATGATACTAACTTGTGTTCCCGGAGTTTCTCGCGTCGGTTGAAGGTCTCACTACAACAATCACACTCGTAGCGGTCGGAGGAACGCGCTCTAGACCGGGAGGTACCTCCACCGCGATTTTGGTGGACACGGCGATGGATCCTGGGAAAAATAGAACTTACATTAATGTCTATTATCGGAGGACTCTTTGTCCGACTATCTAATCATCATGCGAGCAAGAGTATTTTAAAAATATGCGACACTCGTATGACAATACAATTGGGTATTTTCCTGATGTTAAAATAAATTATTTAGCTAAACTTATTCAATTAAGAATGGTAAAAAAGTGATAATAGTTGCGTCGGTTCTTATTTTATCGTTTTAACCTGTCAAGTGAGTAAATAATAGACACAATAGGTAAACAATAGACTCGCGGTGCGATCGCACCGCTTGGGATCTTAGACTTTAATTTATTTTTAATCATCCACCAAACCTTTAATAGTACCTGATTTGACTATTTAATATCATGACGTCACAAATAAATTTTTCATACAATTTTCCTTATAACTTACCGTTTTGACGTTTAGTAAAAAGTAACTAATTTGACTAGTCAGTCAAATACCCAATTAATATAACCTAATTACATCGTTCGTTTAAATATTGCAGTAACTGAAAACAACCTCTTGAGATACAGGCTACCTAACTTATTGTACCTACCTTGTATCTGTATTTCTTGTGAATAAATGAATTTAAAAAAGAAAGAAAAAAATATTACTATTCTTTACCCCTAGCACGAACAAATACAGTAATCGTATGATAAACGTATTGAGAAAATGGAGCAATACGATTGGCCGCCCGCCTACTGTGAACCTGTGTGTAGTGTGAAGCTGACCAATCACAATGCTCCATAATCTGAATACGATAATGATAGTTGTGCGTGCTAAGGGTACTGATGTGCCACACACCATCAAAACTAGAAGCCCTGTCGGCGTTGGGAGGCTCAAAGCTAAGATAATCCAAATATATCGAAGGATGTAACCGGGACTTACGCTAAGACTGTAAGCGTTCATCGCGAAAATTTCATCTTCTATACCCCGGTTTTTTTCGTGCACAAAATCCCCACGGATATCCCCCCCCCCCCTTTCCCCCCGTGGTTATGTCGGACTCGAACCGACAAACAGCGTTTTCTCATTCATCCGGTATCCGATATCGGTGTCGGACGCCGATAGACGACACCGTGTCCTGGTTTCACATATATCCGATAAAATCGGCCCGATACGGTGATTTTCTCGAAAGCATAGACTAGTTGGGAATGAAAGGATAAAAGTTGGGAATAACTAAGGATGAAAAAATAAAATGCCAGCAATTTTTGACCTTATTGGCATAGTATCGAGTTTTTTTTTTGTTATATTCGTGATCGGCGTCATTTTATTAACTTGAAAAGACACCTAACAAGAAATGCCATTAAGATCGAAAATTGCTTGCATCCGCTGTTTTAATCTGTGTGATCCGATATCGAGCCCACACCAATGTGTGGGCTCGATATCGGGCCGGACTATGTGAAAGACAGATACATATGTCACACATTTGACCTCCTCCGATATCAGATATCGAGTATCGCATAGAGTGACGCACGCCGTCTGTGGGCCGGAGATTACCAGAGACATATCTCTCGACTAAGGGTTAGCTCCATATACCCCTTTATATACAATAAGGGATGAAAGTAATTTTTTTTTCTATAGTATATTAACTACTTACTACATAATGTGGCACTGGATGGAAGCTCTTGTCGGCGGACTCGTTGTCCGACTCGCTGGTATCGTCTCGTCGTGCGAGTTATACGCGAGAGAGCCGAGTACTAATAGACCATAGAGACTCACTTGAGCGTCACCCTCGTCGAGTACCACTTGCTACATATGTGGCACTGGAAGCTCTTGTCAGCGGACTCGTTGTCCGATTCGCTGATTTCGTCGTGTGAGTTGTGTGCCGCCGGGTCTGCGGCTCGCTCGGGGTCGGACTCAGAGTCCGACGCGGCGCCGGAGTACGACCATGCGCCGAATGACCTGGGATGATATATTTGAACGTTATTTTTAGTTGAAAATTTATTTGTGGATGAAAAGTGATGATGATGGCTATAGTTGGTTGGTAGGGTGATTGGATGGTTGGTTGGGTGTTTGGAAGATTGGACTGTTAGTTGGAAGGAAGAGTGATGGGGTATTCGGTTGAATGTCTGGATGATTGGTTTAGGGTCAATCCCCACTGAAAGAGCAGTGGCTGCAGCGGTTGGTTGGATGGCTTGGTGGTTGGATGGTGGGATGTTTGGGTGATTGGATGGACGATTAGTTGACAGAAAGAACAAATAATTACTAAGCTACCGACGATGAAAGGGCGATTACGTAACTGGTTGGATTTTGGATTGGTCGGATGGTTAGTTGGACAGAATGGACGGTTTGATGAAAGGGTGATTGGGTATTTGGTTGAATGTTTTGTTAGTTCGACGATTGGTTATGTGGTTGGATGGATGGGTGTCAGGTTAGTAGTATATTTTTTTATTTTATTTTAATAAATTCACCTGTCCCTATCATCATGCATAGTAATATTCTAGAAGGGAATCACCGTCTCACTTTCAGTCTTTGAGAGTGTCGTCCCCAAGTGGGACTACGAGTCCGAGCTGTCTGATATGTGGATTGGTGGATGGGTGGTTGGTTGCTAGGAAGGTGGGTTGGGTAATTGATTGGATGGTTGGTTGGACGATTCGATGGTTGGATGAGAAATTATTTTTTTAATTATTACATCCTCACCCTTCCCCATCATGCGAAGTATTATTCTCAACGGGAACCACCGTCTCACTTTCAGTCTTAAGTTTGGGAGTTTCGTCCCCGAGTGGGACTACGAGTCCGAGTTGTATGATATATGGATGGGTGGTTGGGTGGTTGGTTAGGTGATTGGATGGTTAAATGTTTGGATGATTGGTTGATTGGATGACAAATTATTTTTTTAATTATTACATCCTCACCTGTCCCCATCATCATGCGAAGTATTATTCTCAACGGGAACCACCGTCTCACTTTCAGTCTTTAGTTTGGGAGTTTCGTCCCCCGAGTCGGACTCCGTGTCCGAGCTGTCCGAAGACGAGGAGCTGCCTGAGGAGGAGCTTCCTGAAGATGATGATGAGCTACCTGTTGGTAAAAGGGAACGGATTTTTTTTTTAGTGTCTTGTTGTTATTAGAGGGTCTTACAAACATTCTTCAAGATCGAACGAACGAACAAGCTGTGGGTTTTTTTATGCCACTTAGGGGGCAGACAAGGGCACGGCCCACCTGATGGGAAGTGGTTACCGTGGCCTATGGACGTTTGCAACACCTGACCAGGGGCATCACAATCGTGCTACTGACCCTGCAGGTACCTCTTAATACCCTTCTTGAAGAACCCCACATTGTAGTCGCTTGGGAAAACCACCGCAGGAAGTTCATTCCACAACCTGAGCGTGCGTGGGATGAAGTTCCTTTCAAAACGCACGGTGCGCACCATTTCCGGTCGCAGTGTGTGAGGATGAATTCCCTGCCAATGGCGAGTGGTGCGATGATAGAATGGTTAATTTACCTATGTGAGTTTACCATTCGGATGCGTGACCGTTTAGTAGTGTTACATCTCAGGGCTTTCGTGCTTCGGAAGGCACGTTAAACGTCGGTCCCGGCTGTCAACAGTCGTTAGGTCAAGACGGAGGCGAATAAAAAAAACAATAAGAGGCTCAAGATAAATGTAGGAGGTAGGACACTACGGTATTTCCGTCAAATTGAGCAGTCCGACTGGAGAAGTACCTCCGCCCTACAGAATACCGCGGCCATAATAAGCTCGTGTTGTGTTCCCGGCGGTGAGTAGTGTAGCCAGAGTTCACTGGAGAGGTTTTGTGCTGTCAGTGGGACGACCAAGGGCTATTCCTTCTTTATCTTCTACACTGACGGCACATAAACTCTTTGCGTTTACAGGGTGGGCAGCACGAGTGTGACTCCCCTGGTGTTGCACACGTCCATAGGCCACGGTAACCACTTTCAATCAGGTGGGCCGGGGCGGTGTTTGCCTGCCACCTCAGCTGTATAAAAAAAGACGGGTTGCACTCCGGGAGTGCCGGCAGAAGTGAAAACTTTTTCTTTCTTTCTTTCTTCGTTATATACATAGAAAAAGATAAAAAGAACATACCATACCATACCTATATCTATATCCATACCATATCACTAAGTTGCTGCAAATTTTTTGTCAGAAGAAATTAATAAATTACAAAAAGAAAAAATAATCGCAAGAAGTAATAAATTACAAAAAGAAAAAATAATCACAAAAAGTTTCAGAAGGCCAAGTTTGAACCCGGTACTATAGTCGAAGAGCTTTCCGTTAAGCTACGACGCTATTCG
This sequence comes from Eilema caniola, assembly GCA_949126895.1. Taxonomy (NCBI): domain Eukaryota; kingdom Metazoa; phylum Arthropoda; class Insecta; order Lepidoptera; family Erebidae; genus Eilema; species Eilema caniola. Next base: position 2,104,335 of record OX421487.1, read on the forward strand.
TATCGTATCTTGCAAAATAGACAGTCTCTACCTAATGTTACGTCAGTCGTCGGTTACGGTTCAGAGGTCAAGCGATCCTGACGCGAGTTTAACATTTTTTATCTACTCTGATACTATAATACAAAGATTATAAAATTGAAATCAAAACTCTTATGACAAACATTACGCACAGGCCAAAAAAAAAGTTTTATTACGATACAGGTCTTGTATGGACACCTATATCATTAAATAACTTTTTAATCATAACGATACACCTATACAACTGCCATCTGGACTTAACCTCTACTTTAAAAAAAACGGCCGATTCGGAAGAAAAAAAAAGAAACGCGCTTGGCGCCAACATATTTTTTTTTTACATTAAAATTAAACAAAGTTCGGTTTTGTTTGTAAAATAAATTAGTTTATGTATTATAGTATGAGAGTAGATAAAGTAGTGTATGACACTGTACATAACTTGGTCTTATAACACTCGTGTGATACTATAAAAAACTCGCCTGCGGCTCGTTTTTTTAAACACACTCGTGTTATAAGAACCCTTATTATGCAACAGTATCATAAACTACTATTACCCATCCAACGCCGCTAAAGAAGTTTTCACTTTAAAATAAACTATGATTTTCAGTCCCACGTAATAGAAGGCGAGCCTTTTGTCGTCAACTGGGCACTTAGTCATGGGCTATGTTTTTCGGATGGAGAAAATCTATATCCCTTAGTCGCTCTCTACGACGCCCACGGGAAGAGATCGAGTGACACTATTGTACCGCACCGGGGACCAACACGGCAAATTAATTGAACACTTACACCCATATGACGACAAGTGGGTAGTGGGATTACTCACCCGACCCAGAGCTACTGCTATCAGAATCAGAATTCGAGCTATCTTCCAGTTTCTCGACGCGAGTCTCCATGTCTTTGATAGAAGCTCCACCTGGAAAGAAATGTTCATGAATCGATATGTCTGCGAGAAGGGCGAACGATGCGGGAAAAAACGTTCAGATTCAGAATGTCCAATTCTCAAAATGTCAAGCGGTTTCAAAATGTCCAATTCCCATATTGTCCAATTCTTAATATGTTCAATTCCCTGATTGTCCAGTTCCTAAAATGTCCAAGTCTCAAAATGTCCAGCTTATTAAATACCACAAAACTCAATTTGACAAAATATTTTCTTCAAACTTAGGTGGCAGCACAAAAGTTTTAAAAAGTCGGGGTACTCTGATTTAACAAGGTGGTATCCGTGGGGACTTCCCGCACGTAAAAATAATACGCTCGAAAAACATAATCCTTCTTGGCAGTCGCGACGTGCAGGTGAATAATCAATATATTTCTGTGGTTAATACCAATATTCGTAGGTAGACCGTTAGTAGACATATTGTCTCTTTGCCAGTGGTAGTTATATCGTCTCACTTACCTTCCGAGCTCCGTACGGACAGCACGTCGTCGTCACGCCGCGTCGCGTCCACAGACGGCTTCTTGAAGTTAGCGGCCAACAAGTGGGCTTCGTACAAGTCGTCCTGCAAAACAAAAACATTTTTCAACACACTTGCGCATAAAGTGGTTCTAGTTTCACCGAAATTAGGCACATAAAGACACCTATATTCAAATTGTGACTGAGAGCCGAAGCGGTGAAGCACTGTTTTCATTGCTTTACCGCCTCGGCTCTCTTAAGACACTCACCTGATAGCTCATATTATTTTTATACACCGTAATGATTTTATACTCCGCAATGATTTTATACTTTGTATTAATTTTATTCACCATAATGATTTTATACTCTGTAATAATTTTATACTCCGTAATGATTTTATACTCCGTAATGATTTTCTACTCCGTAATGATTTTATACTCAATAATGATTTTATACTCCGTAATGATCATTCTTACCTTATCGATATTAGCGTATTTCTCATGTATGTGCCGTAACGCTCGGAGATTTTCGTCAAAACTGAGCGAGTCTGACGCCTGGCTCGGTGACCCTGCAAAAATATAATACAATTTAAATAACCTCCTTCTGACACTATTAGGAGTGAAGACTGATCCCAAAGGCCCAGAGTGCATGATACCGAGGAAACCAGCATCCACCTGCTGGCCGAATGTCCCATGTACTCGCTGAAAAGATGGGAAATCATGGGAACGGATTAACTAGATCTCGAAGACATTCCCAATCTGAGGGTGTAACAGATTGTAAGTTTTAGCAAGGAAACAGGTAGGTTTGACGATACGCCGTAATTTCCGAGCACCCCTATCCATTACAGGATAAATAGGGGAAATGGGTGAAATGGCCCACACCGAAGGGCAGATCACCCGTCCGGTCGCGGCGTCCCCTGCTGGCAGTAAGTAAGTAATAACCTCCTTTTCATGAAATCGGTTAAAAACTAAGCACAATGACTCTTGCCGACAATTAGATGTACTTTAACTTTGTAATTGCAAAATGAATGTGTCTGTACATTGCAAATATTTATAACTAGCTATTGCCTACGGCTCCACCCGCTTGGATGTCGGTTATCGCGACCAAACATAGCCTATGTCCTTTCTCAAGGTCTAATCTACCCCTATGCCAATTTCATCGAAATTGGTTCAGTGGTTTAGCCGTGAAAGACGGACAAACAAACACACACACACTTTTCCACTTATAATATTAGTATGGATAATCTTGGGTTGTATATTAACATATAACATAACACAGAATTTTTTTTAGAATTCTTGCCTGTATTGATTTATAAGTAGACTTGCAACGAATATTCGGTCACTATTCGGTATTCGGCCTATTCGGCTGCTTTTATTTCATTCGGCCGAATACCGAATATCTACATATTATTCGGCCGAATACCGAATACTTAAATAATATATTTTGTCATAGAGAAAAATTGGTAAAATTAAAAATTAAAAATTAAAATCGATTGATTACGTATATATATTCATATTTTCATTTCTGTTATAATCATTTAAGTAGTCATTGGTGCATAACACAGGTACATAATCATCTTCTGAATTGGAAAAATTGAGGATTCTATGTATTTGAATGATTGTGGTAATCAAAATTTAGAAGGGAAGGTTCTCATTTCTTTTATAATAATTTATTAAGTAGTCATTGGTACATAAAACAGGTACATAATTTAATCATTTTCTGTATTAAACAAGTTAAGAATTTTTCTATGCATTTGAATTATTTTCATAATCAAAAATTAGAAGGGGAAGGTTATGGTGCAGAGAGACTAACTTTACTGCATTTTTGGGAAGTAGTTTACTCCTTTTTTTCTCGTAGACCATCCCAACTTTTTGAATGAAATTTTGAAGCATTTACTATGCTAACTTTTCAAATCGATTAAGAATGGAAAAAGTGAATGCTCAGGTGGGACTCGAACCCACGATCTTTCCCTTACAGGGGGAATGCTCTGACCACTGAGCCACCGAGCCACACCTGAAGCTATTCAAATTCTCCTATACTACCGTCTTAGGGCGACGGTAGGAGCCATCTACCGACATTCATACGAAATATCGGAAACAATGAATGATGTTGCAATCATTTTTTAAACATTGTTTGTTGATGACTCCGCCCAAATAATTGAATGAAATTTTGAAGCATTTACTATGCTAACTTTTCAAATCGATTAAGAATGGAAAAAGTGAATGCTCAGGTGGGACTCGAACCCACGATCTTTCCCTTACAGGGGGAATGCTCTGACCACTGAGCCACCGAGCCACACCTGAAGCTATTCAATTGGGCTATTCAATAGGAGAATTTGAATAGCTTCAGGTGTGGCTCGGTGGCTCAGTGGTCAGAGCATTCCCCCTGTAAGGGAAAGATCGTGGGTTCGAGTCCCACCTGAGCATTCACTTTTTCCATTCTTAATCGATTTGAAAAGTTAGCATAGTAAATGCTTCAAAATTTCATTCAATTATTTGGGCGGAGTCATCAACAAACAATGTTTAAAAAATGATTGCAACATCATTCATTGTTTCCGATATTTCGTATGAATGTCGGTAGATGGCTCCTACCGTCGCCCTAAGACGGTAGTATAGGAGAATTTGAATAGCTTCAGGTGTGGCTCGGTGGCTCAGTGGTCAGAGCATTCCCCCTGTAAGGGAAAGATCGTGGGTTCGAGTCCCACCTGAGCATTCACTTTTTCCATTCTTAATCCATCCCAACTTTTGCCTAATATTCGGCTATTCGGTCAGGGGCATCGCCGAATATTCGGTATTCGGTATACTGCCGAATATACTATTCGTTGCAAGTCTATTTATAAGCGATTTTGTTTGTTTGATCTACATATGTTTGATCGCAATCGATTATGTAGAAATGGAGATATGACCAAGTCTCGATAACCGTCATCCATTCGGGCGGAGCCGCGAACAACAATAATTTTATAATAATATTATAGACCGTGACCGCTATACCGCGCCCTGGGTACACGCGGGAAAGAGAGAGCTCTTACTTTACTAGTAAGAGCGTGAGTCGAGCGTGCTACCACTGTGAGCGTTGGCGTCCGACTGACCACATCTGACGGTCGATTAGTCGACACTACCGGAAGCGCGGTACAGCGCTTACGGTAGAACTATAGGTAACTTCGAGTTGTGTACTTACCCAAGTCAGGCTCATCGTCGCTGTCCACTGTGATTGGTTCAGAATTTATAGGCATTAGATTGTTGCGTACACGGATTTCTGAAACAAAAAAAAACATGCTTTACTTATGTTGAACTGTCGACACTAAAATGTCAAAAACGGTATTCTTGTAGCATAATAATTGTCATCGTGATATCGTTTTTGACATTTATTAGATTGAGATTAGATCAAGACTCAATCATGCACATTTACTAATTGGATGTAATTTTAAAGCATTTTAGAAGCTAAATGAACGGTTCGGGGCCAGTTCTGGTAGCTTAGTGGACAAATCATTGGCCCTGTAAGGCAAAGATCGCGGATTCAAACCCCGTCTAGACCGATTCAATATTTTTCCTACATTATACTCCGCACGCCGAATCATGATCCCTATGACGTTTCAACTGACAGTTGTATTAGTTATGCGAAACAATTTCGATAAAATACTGTTTTTTCAGGCAAATGTCATGTCATTCAGCCAGGTCATTCTACATAATACGCAATATTTATTTATTTTGAAAAAAAGACTACGCGCATTGATGGACATAAAACACTAGATAAAAAATTACAGCCTTATTATATTTTATTTTACTTTAATTTTTATTCAAATTGCATAATTTAAAGAATTTAAAATTCTTTTTGAATTAAATTTTAAAGAATTCATAATTAGCTGGCAATTATGGATTACATGGAAAAATATTTAAAAGGAGGCCATAGACCTATCGTATTTTTTTAATTCAGTCATGTCATGTCTTGTCAGTCAAAAGAAAAGAAAAGTAGTCGAAAGAACGAAGAAAATTTGCTTACAAGACTGGGATCGAGATGTACAATACGACAATATCATTGACCAACCGTTAACAATAAACGTCACGGATACCTGCAGTTCAGACTCAGATTTTGAAGATCCGGTTGACCCTGTATCAGATTCAGATTGATATAAATAAAATACAAACTCAAAGCATTTGTTTTATATTTCCAACAAATTATCGATATTTTGTTTATCGATGTGTCCCTTCTTAGTCGATAACAGCTTGACGACGTAACTTTTGCAGCACGTACCATGTACATTTGCATTGAGTTTTTTTCTATTATTTCCGAACATTACGTAATAATTTCTTAATATTCATTTTTATAATTTACAATTGTACACAATTATGATTTTTTCGTCTTTTTAATGGACCTCTAAAGGATTTGATGTGATAGGACGTCAGTACAATGTTAAGCGCTAACGAACTGTCATAGGATCATGATTCAGCGTGCGGATTATAATCGATTTGAATAATTAGCATACAAAATGTATGAGCGGAGTAATTAAAAATCAATGTTTAAAAATGATTGTTAATTCATTCATTGGTTCTGATAGTTCGTGAAGACATCAGTAGATGGCTCCACTGTCGCCTCAAACACGGATATAAAGGAGAAATTTGGATTGGTGGGGGCGAGGTCTGATAGCTTAGTGGACAAATCATTGCCCCTGTAAGGCAAAGATAGCGGATTCAAACCCCGCCTAGACCGATTAAATATTTTTCCTATCTTAATTGATTTGAATCTTTTTACGAAGAAAATTGGCCTGATTTGGGTAAATTCGTGTGACGTCATAAAAAATATCACTTTCAATATACTCACTCGGTTGTTGCGCCTGTTGTTTGTTTGCTGCGAGTTGGTCCGCCTTCCGCGGCCGGCCCCGCTTGCCCTTCACGCGTTCTGTCGTTTGAGGCTGTAGGCAGAGACAGGTCATTATTATCATTTATAGTTCAGCATGATCTTAACCACAAAAGTTTTTGTGCTGTCGGTGGGAAGACCAAAGACTTGTCCTGCTTTATCTTCTACACTGACGGCACCGAAACTCTCCGCGAGTGTGACGCCCCTGGTGTTGCACACGTCCATAGGCCACGGTAACCACTGTCCATCAGGTGCGCGGTGTGCTTCTCTGCCGCCTAAGTGGTATTAAAAAAAATCGCGAGAGTAACGAGGCCTTTTTTTACGTGCGGTATTCCCACGGATACTCTTCGCCAGAGTCTGGTTATGTCGGACAAATTTGATTTGATGCGAACCCACTAGTGCCACTTTAGACATTCGTCCTAGTAATGAGCTTATTGTAGCTCTCGATAGTCCTAGATCTTTAAGTAGGTTGTAAAGAGATTTGGCTGGTATACCTCTCGCTCCCACTTCTACTGCGTACAAATTAACCACGTAACCATTTTTGATTAATTCTTTTGTGAGATCATAGTATTTATTTTTCTTAAGTGTGTGGTCCTTCGGTATATTTTTTTTCCCACGATACAGTAAGTTCCACAAGGACCACATATTTAATCGCTTTTCATACGTGTCGATTAGGAGAGTCCAATCTGAGGCAGTATCTGAGATTGAATAAGTTTTGTTCCTGGATTTTATGGATGAACCTTCAGACACAAAGTTGATATGACGTCTGTTAGTAGTCAATCCTTTTTGGGCTGACTGCATACACATTAACCATATAACCGTTTTTGATTTCGTTTGTGAAATCATAGTATTTATTCTCCTTTATTGTGTGGTCCTTCGGTATATTTGTTTCTCACGGTACAGTAACTTCCACAAGTGCCACATAGTTTAAAGATTTGATATATGTCCCAGGTAGACTTAGGCTGACATTCATCAGAGACATGAACATAAGACGGGCGAAGCTGGTCTAAGCCATGTCGTGGCTAAGCGCATGTTCAAAATTCGTATTCAGAGACACAGTCCCTGTCATACTTACGTCGGTCTTAGCTAAGTTTACACTCTCTTCTCTATGGCCATTTTATGATGCTAATACCTAATTTAACAATGTAAAAGAGAAAATATTAACACGCGCGCGATTAAATGATAAAGTTTAATCAGACTTGTCAACTTTTTAATCATAGATAACTATTGTCGATATTAATAACACCTTAGCCCACTTGGTGGCGCTAGTTTCTAGTCGCTAGTCGCTAGTCGATATCGACTAGTTGGCTTATCTTAGTTAACGCTAAGTTTAAGTCGTGTATCGAACGTCTCTGACTACAAATTTAAGGGTTAGCTGTTGATTTTGACAAGTGGAAGCGTAAGATCAAGCTTAGACTCGTCTCTGAATCTCAGCCACAGAGTTAAGAGAGTTACTCACGGCATCCTTCTTAGCGCTGGGCGTCCTCTTCGTGTATTTTCTCTTGACTCTCGGTGTGGCTTCCCCTGCCGAGGACGAGGCGGCCGAGTCTGTAAACACATATAAAAAAAGAACATTTATCCTGGCCACATTATGGGAGAAAAAAAAAAACAATTGCATTCAATCCACCAGTACCAAATATCTACCGATGTCAAAAATACATCGATAGCAAAAATACATCGATGCCAAAAATACATAGGTATATATGACAATGATTATGTTTATGTGAATGTTTTTTTTTTAAAGCACCAAAATCTAGCGATATCATAAATTAATTGATATTAAAAATCCACCGATGTCAAATATCCACTGGACTCAAAAAACGATCGAAATTACGACTATTAGACCAGGGTAGAATCCTTTAAAAATAATAAAAAGTGAAACAAAATAATAGTAGGATGAAACCCATTAGGAAAGGAGGAGAATATTATTAAAATGAAAAGAAAAATAATTTATGTACGGCGTAAAGAGGTAAATAACAGCGTATTTGGGACATAAAAAGGTAAGTTTTCACCAAATTTCGTGAAAAAAGAAATTAATTTGAAAAAGATAAAAATAAAAAACAAAAAACTTGGTTTTTAGAATTTTTCACATAAATTTTGAGGTTATGTGAAAAAAGTTTAAATACAAATGTTTTAGATCTTTTTATTACCTACAACTTTGCCATTTGACTTTTCTCCATAGGACTTTTAGTTTTGCCGGAAAACGAGAAAAACCATTTTTTACCCTTAAAAACTCACCCCCATCCGCTTCCCGGCCTCAGATCGCCCGTAAATTATTTTTCCTTTCATTTTTATAATATTCCCCTCCTTGTCTAATGGGTTTCATACTACTTTTATTTTTTTGGTTTTAAAAATTATCGACCCTGGTCTATATTCAAATAATTATGTTCGAATCTAATAAGTAAATTTTTGCAAATAATCACATTTTTTATGAAAATTTATGAGTATGGATGGATGTTAACATGAATGGACGTTTGTTACTCTTTCACGTATACAATACTGAATAGATTTTAATGAAACTAAACAATAATATGGCTATCAGAATAACACCCTTTAAGCGGGGCGTGAAAAAGCATCTGATGAGGCCGTCAAGCTGAGTGCCACCATTGTTAACAAGGCACGTGTATATAATGGTGGCCCTCTTTCCTGAGACTTTGCCTTCAGCTCACCATCAGGCGAGGTAACAATGTATAAAGATATTGTGTGAACTATCGCGGTAACTGACATTCACGCGGGCGGAGCCGCAGGCAAAAGCTAGTAAAGCTATATAAAGTACTACCTATACTTTTAATCTTGATTTTTTTAAACTGAAAAAACTTACAGGACCATGCGTACAATAATAATTTTACAATAAATAAAAGCATTTCAGTAAACTAAACCACATTTAACATAGACTTCATGATTATATACAGAATGATATTAAAAATGTAATCGTCTCAGAATGATTTAACATACTGTATATACTTTAAAATAGTTACTTTTTAATACTTTTTTTTTATTTAGCATCACATATTATACATACTGTAATTCAATAAAAAATGCAATTATATCCTTATGCTCTAATCTACACAAAAACATGCAATTCTACTCAAAAATAATATGAACACAAATGTAATCATTAAATTTGTTATAAATCCCGCCCACATTATTTTTACAATAATACTAAAAGCAAAAACTAATTCTTCCTTATCCTAGCGTTAATCCCAGTCGCATCCGAAGCTATCAACTTGGGAGTCTGGGCTCCGCTTTTACTAGTACAAAAGCAAAAAATAATTAATTTAGCAAAAAGTTATTAATTACTTTTAATAGTATAAACGTTCCAGCATACAAGCTACGAAAGTTTTCTTCCCTTATTTTATACCCATTTATACTCCGTTTGGTAATGTACCGAGTAAAACGCGGTAAATAAAAATTGAGTGATAGATAAAATGGTAATTAGATTTTTTTTTAATAACTTTTTTTACAACATTTTAAGCATCGTCCGTTTTTCAATCTCAGATGGTAAATTGACAACTGCAAATGTCAAATTGTGAAATAATGATACCCAGCTTCTAGTGCTTATTGACGTGCGCAAAACTATCGACAATGTTTGTGGCCTCATTATATTTAAGAAAAAAGTTTTATATAGATATATTCAGCCAAGACTGAGCCTCAGATGGATGGCTCGAGTCAACAATAGTGCCTGGCATACGGCAATAGGCTCATCCCCTATTACGTGGGACTGAATACACTGATTGATGAAATGTGGGTGTCATTTCATTTCTGCCATATCCTCGTGTGATATGTATGTTCATTTAAATTTAAGAGCCTCGCTCTTGTCTGTGGAGTAACTTCCATTCATTCCTATCCATCGCCCTATTCTTGACTTCCTGATACGACATGACGTTAACCTTCTCCTTTATTTGGTCCATATAGCTCCTCCGAGGTCTTTCTCTTCCTCTCCTTGTGGGGGAGGATCCTAGCAGAGATACAGTTATATACTTTTAAGGACCTTTATTAATAATACTATTTGTTTACAATCTAAGGTATTGTCTAAAGCAAGTTCTCTTGAGCAACTGACATAATATGCAAATTCTCTTAATGACATACAACAAATTGGAATTTAATTCAAATAGCAGTTGCCAGTATATCATACAAATATTGTGGGAACGCAAGGTTTTATGCATTATTATAATATTAATATAACATTAATATATAATCTCAATACTCCTACCCTCAACTTTTCCTTCCATTATATTCTTTATTAACTCATCGTGTCTCATCAGGTGTCCTATCATTTTCCCTCTCCTATTCTCTATTATTTTTAAGAGTTGTTTATTTTCTTTCACCATTTCCAGAACTTCTTCATTTGTTCTTCTTTCCGTCCAGCTTATACCTTCCATCCTCCTCCAGCACCACATTTCAAAAGCTTCCAATCTTTCTCTGTCACGTTGTGTTAGGGTCCATGTCTCTATGTATGTATGTCTGTCTATATGTATGTCGTATGTTAAAATTTGTGTTTATGTCATTTTACCATCTGAGATTAAAAAACAGACTATAAAGGCTAGGTTGCACCATCTTACTGTAACATTAACAGTGCAGTTAAAGTACCGGTCAGGTATAAAATAGGTTCCAGCATTTAACAACAGTTAACGTCAAAACTTTACGCTAACTTTAACCGGCCACGCTTGGCCGATTATTGTTAATTCTTAACGTTAAATTCTGTCATACAATAAACTTTCGTCATCGATTGTCATCCCAACTGACTGACATAAGAACTGACAGCAAATAAAAGCTGAGGCCTACATTAAAAAAACCACAAGGAATTTGAGATGAATAATATCTCATTTGACTTGCAACTCTTATAACTTAAACAGAGCTACTAAACACACTGGTGCAACACATTTAGCAGAAGCCGTTAGAGTCACTGTTACTGTTAATGTTAAATTTGACGTAAACCTCTTACTTTAACAAGTAGTATAGTGCAACTAAGCCTGAGTACAGTATCAGATATTTAATGATTCTGTTATAACATTGAACTAGTCCACTTGGAAAAAGAAAAAAAAATTGCTGACCATTATATTTCTCTACAGGCTTTCACGGCCGGCGTTGCATATAGAATATACTGCTTCCGGGCTGTTTGGCCGTAGTCCATTTGAAACTTGCGTTCCAGACGTTTCGTTAATCACTACGGTCCGGACCTGTGCCTCTGAAGATGTCGACTGCAGTGATCGACGAAACGTCTCGAACGCAAGTTTCGAATGGACCACGGCCAAACAGCCCGGAAGCTGTATATTCTACATTATTTCCCTTCCAGAAAGACAGTATTTAATTGAAGAAGCTGTCTGTGATTTTTAGCATTTTTAGCGTAAATATGGTTCAAATCTTACCTGAATATCTGACTTTCGACTATGGTCATGTATCTTACAACTCACCACTGACAACTGCGTGCCTCTATGTTTACCATAGATCATAGCGTTTTGTGATTTTTACCGCGTAAGGTGTAAAAATTTTCAAGTCAAGAAAAAAGTTCTTAAAAAGTGAATTACATAGTAATTATGTTGTTTTTACCGTTTGTATGTGTACAGTGCTACATAAATAATTGCAAGGTATATAATTTTAGTGAAGTTTCTTTGCTGAGAACTTCGGTAAGTAGATATTGTACCATACTAATGAAATGAATACCGCAGAGGGAAGCGAGAGTGCTCCAGATCGTTGCTCCGGAGGGAGAACGAAGTACTTATAAATCCGAAGGCAGTTCCTCATCTTCGGAAGATCAGGATAGCTTTACCTCGCCATCCCCGAATAAGCGGTTCAACCGGTCGAATCACGTCGAAACGTGTTCGAGAGATGAACCCACATAAGTACGTAACTTAGACTTAAATTTCACAATAAGCTAAGGTTTACACCAAACAATTAACCTGTTGGAATTGGTAATAAAATCCAAGTCACTCATTAGTTACTGATATAAAAGCTTAAATCGTTGCTTGGCTGACCCCTCAACATTCAAAAAGATTGTAACTCCCCAGCAATTTAAGTCATTCAGACAATACTAGCTCGGCAGACACTTGATATATAGACTATTTACATATATATAAGTTTACTGGCCACTTTCGTCACCTATTTAATGTGTGATTAATCAACAAATGTTACCGTAATAAAAGTAATAATTATGGCAGGCACTGATCAGTTGATAGCAGGCTTGTCTAACATAGCATTAACATGAAACTATCTTACAAAATGTTATAGCAATCTATAACATTCCAAGGCCTGGTAGGTTAATAGAGAAGAAGACTAGAGTGTCTAGTGACTGGATTCTTACATCCTTATGCCATCAGTAGAATTTTTCAGGATGTCACAAGTTATAAGTTGTAACCAAGACTAACTATAAATATTATATTATAAGTTATACCGTAAAACTAAAAAAGAGAGTTCTAGTTCACACTCTAAATCTGAAAGGAAGAGTAGGTAGTAACCATAAATGCATGTTATCTTAATAGACCAAGATTTTAACATTTAAATTACATTGGACTGCAACCTGCCAAGCATGATCACCATGCCTAAGACAGGAAAGTTAAGAGATTTACAGGTGTCACTCGTAAGAAATCTAGCGACTCCAAGTATTTTAAGTAATAGGCACCTGAATAAATAATTCAAACAGGAATCAAATTAGATTTTGAGAAACAGCTCTTTCTCACTCACAATTTTAATAAAATTTGAACTTAACATAACAGTTGATCACCCAAATAGATAGGGTTCAATTCCTACAACAGGAAGATTGAATGACAAGAATTGTACCAGGCAGTTCTTCATCTATGCAAAAAAATGATCTCACAGAAGGCTCCTGTGCATAATACCTATAAGGAAAGAAATTTCCTATCTAAGAGCCCTCCCTTTGGGCCTCTCATCATCACCATTGCAACGACAACTAATTGGATTGCGGAAATCCTTTGGAAACAAGTCACAGCCATGGTCCTTTTTTGCTAAATAAATCATCAATATTCTTTTATTTTGATCTCCTTAATGCCATCTTAATGGTCCCATAATATTATTTTGGTTCTTGAATATATCTAAAATATACCATATACACATTTTAGGAAAGTCAAACTGATAGGTGAATTAGGTGAATTCCAAAGATCAATCCACCTTGAATCACTTGGAACATTAATTTCCAGTCTACTTTAGATAAGTGATTTATTTATCAAAATTTTACCAAACATGACTTGACTCCAAGCAAAGGTCAACAGCAAAAGAAGAATAAATATATGTACAAAATCTACATTGAATTACCTAGTAATGTATCAATGTAGTTGATGTATAAGTAATTGTATAATGTTTAGAGAACAAAGTTAATGTATTTCATAATGGTGATTACTTTAGGAAGAGAAAAAATGAATAATAAATGAAACTCCTAATTAACCACTTTTGCTGTTGACTTTACTATAGTTGCAAGGTACTCTAAAGTTAACCTGAGGTCTATGTACAACTTTATTGTCTCAGGATGCAATTGCTTCAAAAAGGGCTCTGTATCCCCTAGTGCGGTGCGATTTACAGTGGTAGCTCAGGATTGGGGACCACAGCGCACAAGGGACACTCAGTCAAAAAGGTGACCACTCACTACAATCGTGATGGTCGCGGACTAGGAAATGCTATTGAACAACTTTATGTTGTCAAGCAAATGGAGTTAGACCAACAAAAAGTGGCACTCCAATATGATGCAATTGTAAGCAGCTTTACTTGTGTACAAAAAGTGCTACTGGTCAAGTCAGACAGCATCCAACTGGACCAAAAAGGAGCACTTGCTCCTTAACCCGTAGAGGTGTCCAGAAAACTTTCCAATTTATCGAGCAGTTCATTACTGACGGCATGTCACCTCCAACCCTTTCAGATCAAGGGACTCACCCATTGTCCTATAGGATGTGGAACTCGAGGACTTGCAAAGCTTTCAGTCAGACTGGAACTATCAGTTGAGATTGACATTTCCTCCACCCAGTTAATACCTCAGTGGCTGGGCCATCTAAACAGTACTCTAGGCTGGTCGATCTTAGATTGAGAGCTTACCACTAAGTCTTGTCAATAAAGGATTTGCGGAAGATCCTTAAACAATGACAAGAGACAACACTTTCTAAATAGCCCTACTGTGGGATGAGTACTGGGCTGGTCAATCTCAGATTGACAGCCCGAATGGACCCTTACCAATAAAGAATCTGCAGAAGATTCTAACAGGCCCTCATCAGGGACTGGGAGGTTATCCTGCTTAAAGGGGGGGGGGGGACAAATAAAGTACCGGAATAAACAAGAAAGAGAGTTATTGAGTTGTAGTTAACACTTTGGCTTTTACGTGGTTGATATTCTGTAGAGACTCGAAATATGCTTTATATATGAGTCTAAACTGTCAATGTATGTTATGAAATCCATAGAAATAACATAACATAACGTAAACTCACGCCTTTATCCCCGAAGGGGTAGGCAGAGGTGCTGGCCCCCACATTTCGCCGGTTTATGTTTAGGTCCCAATGTAATAGGTGGCGAGCCTATTGCCATTAACTGGGCACTTATAAACCTGCGATAAATGCACACATAACTTTGAAAAGCATCGAAAAGTCATTGGTGTGTGCCAAGGAAAACCTGGGATCGAACCCGAGACCTCGTCTCAGCAGTCCATTACCCATACCACTAGGCTACCGCGGTTAGTCTATAGAAATACCAACCAAGTAATACCTATTTTTATGCCAAGTTGTAAGGGCCATTTCTTTCTCTATAGACTTTGATGTATAGTCTGAGCATACAGAGTAACCCTGAAACTATGGGTTATATATTGCATTTTCACTGACATTCTTTCATGTTATAGGGCCAGGGTGGTGCTTGGTATCCCAGATATCTTGGTTTAAACATAAATATATTTATTTACCTTTTGCTTACAATTCGATTAATTTAACAATTAAGATCTGCAGTTCTTTATAGTGGAATCTGCAGTCTCAGCATATTGTGCTACAAATGTAGACAATTGTTCTAAGGACTTATTCATTCAACAAGTCCTAAAAGCTACTGCTTTAGTCAAACCTTAGGCCATTAACTCCCCTAGATGCCAAATGTTAATACATTCATGCACGTGGATCTCCAAAGGGGAGGCAGAGGTGTATTATTTGACACCCATACTATGTACATTTTTCAGTTCCATATAACATGGAGCGAGTCTGTTGCGCTCAAATGGAGAATCATTGGCTGATTTCTACTATTGGTTGGTAAACAGCCGTATCCCTTAGTAACCCATACCATGGGAAATGATAGGATACCCAAATCACACTTTAATTTCCAGTTTCAGTACAATATAACAGCTCTCTTTTAAGAATTCTAGAAGAGTTGCAATTATTATGCTTCTAGCTGCAAGCAGGTTAGCGCGTAAGTTCATTTACTAGATACATCTTGCAGTATCTTCGCAGAAGAAGAGAAAAATATGTAAAGAACAGAATTTATTATGTAATACATTCTAAAACTGATTGTAGATAGCATAGGCAGGTCAGGTGCTAATGTCAGAACACCAAAACGCCTGTTTGTGCTTCAATATACTCAACTCTGCAGTTTCAAATACTAACGTAACTAGTCGTTTTATCTCAATTAGAGGTGCTGTAAGAGCAACTACCGGGACACAATTTAGTGTCTATTCCTAGATGCAGTACACATGGATGCGGCTTCAGGAAGGTTTCGATCCGCAGTGACCTTCAGAGGTTGGTTTGTAAACATGCCTATAGCATAGATTTTAAATTGAGAAAATCAAAAGTCTCGTTTAGGTAATTAAGTTTAATGTTATAAATATGATATAGCATGCTGCATCTTCGTGGCTTTTTTGTCTAAACATTTAATTATGGTTATAATTATAATAAGGCATCCTTTTTCATTCATACCCTTAATAATACCGTTTTAAGTATTATCACATAGCGTTACAGTTACCATCACCAGCAGAAACCAAACAGGTCTTCAATTAAATACTGTCTTTCTGGAAGGCAAATAATAGAGCTGTTTTACATAAAATAAAACAGTTATTATATGCCGAACGAAAGACAGTATTCGAGCAAGGTCCTTGCTGGCGAGAAGACCCTATGATCTATGGTAAACATAGAGGCACGCAGTTGTCAGTGGTGAGTTGTAAGATACATGACCATAGTCGAAAGTCAGATATTCAGGTAAGATTTGAACCATATTTACGCTAAAAATGCTAAAAATCACAGACAGCTTCTTCAATTAAATACTGTCTTTCTTTCGGCATATAATAACTGTTTTATTTTATGTAAAACAGCTCTATTATATTTCTATTCACCCTTCGCTCCCTATTCATTCCGTTTTACTTGGTACATAAATATAAGTGAACAATTTGATGTGCCTTTTTACACAAACACATATTTAACAAATAAATTACTGCTTAAACTAGCAGTTCAATTTCGATTTGAGTCGCATTTCATTTATTAACTGAATTTAAAAAAAAGAAAAGATTATCAAACTAAAGTTTTTGAAAGAGAAAAAATTATAAATGAACTGAGTTTTTAATTATTATTTTTTTGTACCACTGAAGTGGCAGACCATCACGCGGCCCACCTGATGGAAAGTGGTTACCATGGCCTATGGACTTGTGCAACACCAGGGGAGTCACACTCGTGCTGCCGACCCTGTAAACACAGAGTTTCTGTGCCGTCAGCGTAGAAAACAAACAAATATTAAAAGACACACCAATAAAACATTTGATCGTACACCTCAAAGCTAAAATCTAAATTCCTTTCCTTCCTTTATAACTAACGATAACTACACAGCATTCAATTCTAACCAATCACATCTAAACACATGCAAAATTTTCCTGTATTTGTTACCTTTCCTCTTAATATATTTCGTAGTTCTTCTTACAAGACCTCGCCTATCATCTTTTCTTGTCGCGGTGCCGACTTTTCGCATTTTTACTAATCTAATTTTAGTTTTGGGTGGCGCCTTTGACCCGGCCATTGAATTCCGCGGCGGTACATGTCTCAAGATCGGTTTCGCTACATATGATATGAGGTTGTTAGTAAAGCGAATGCAAGAATCGAGATTACAAGATTTTTTTTTTTGAAGCAAGACTCGAGATTGCAAATTTTTTCGGCGAATTGGGTGTTTTCCTGTAGTTAAAATATTAGCAACCGAAATTATCGAAATTACTAATATTCCCTCTAACCCCTCCAACTAAGCTAAATTGCTTGTGCTAGGAGTGGGTTCACGTTGGTAGTGTAATTATAATCATAACGATTAACAGTTATATCAGTTTGGTCAGAGGAAATTCACGATTTTTAACCAGAAAGCATATAAGGCAACTTGCAACAGTCGAGATTGCGCGTTATTTCGGCGAATTGGATATGTTCCTGTTGTTAAAATAAATCATTTAACCTTATGAAATTAAGAATGGTAAAAGAGCTGTAGAAGTTGCGTCTGTTCTGACTTTATCGTTTTTATTTATTTTTAATCATCCACCCAACCTATAATATCAATTGATTTGACAATTAAATATAATGACGTCACAACAAATTATTTTATACAAGTTTCCTTACTATTCGTTTCGATTTTTAGTAAAAAGTAACTAATTTGACTAGTCAGTCAAATACACAATTTTGGACGATCTTGTATTGATAAAAATCTTGTAATCTGTTTTCGATATTTAGCGTATTTACACAATGCAAGACTGAAGCAAGATGTGAAAATGTATGTTATTTACCGTAGTTTTGTTCGTACATATAAAAACTTATCGTAATTATTAAACTTACTCATAAATTCAGTATTGGATATTTTTTTATTCATCAAAATGACAAACATAATTCATGAATTAAACAACCCATCAAACTTTCAGCTTGAAGACTTCTTTTCACAGATTCTATAATCAAATGGAAAATACATTAAAAAATATATAAAATGGTCCTGAAGAACTTTAACTTACCTACCCCCTAATTTAGGACTCATTTTCATATAAATTAAAAAAAAATCTTTTTTTTACAACTGTGGTGGCAGACAGGCACCCAGCCCACCTGATGGTATGTGGTTACCATGGCCTATTCTTAAGAATTTAGTAGCCTGTTTTAATAAATCTTTTAAAATACAATTTAATGCTAAATACTTATGTTATTTCTTGCTTAACATTTGATTCTTGCATCTCAATTCCTGCTCCAGTCTTGCATAAAAAGTATGGTGTTTAGTACAATTAGTGAACACACTTTAAACATAATTATGAAATCCTGTGCTTTAACAAGTGTATGCCCCAAAACAACAAATTGTATATCCATCAACACTTAAAAAGCTTGCATTACGAAAAGCATTGTGATGATTTGTTGTATTTTCTGTTGTCTTGCATAAATAAAGCAAAGAATGCAGTGCCTTGCAATTAAAAGTGCTAATGGATATTCAATTTTAATCCACATTAAAAAGGTAAGACTCTTGTTTATTAGAATAAATGGCTCTCGTAGCAAGAATATTCTTGCAAGACATGGTCTTTCGAATATGAACAGACACCTTCATCATTGACTTTCTTGCAATTTAGGCTGAATTTCACCAACGAAAATAAATTAACGTAATTGAGTTTTCACGAGACCCTCTATTGTCATGAAACACATCATATAAACCCACGAATTTCGATAAAGCTCATGAAGTGAGGACTGAAGCAAATATTATATAATGCAGGAAATTCTCATTATTACACCAAATTAGCCTAAACACGAGAGTTTTACTAGTAATCGAGTAAAAATCATCAAACTCGGTCAAGCTGTTTCTAGTTGTATGTACCAGAAACAGCGTGACATGAGATTTTTATCCATTAGATGATTATAATATACAATTTTCATTTGTAGTATGTACTCATTAAAATTGGTAAGATATCTAGCTAGCCTATTAATGATACCATATAAAGAAAATTTATAAAAATTTGGCACACACCAATGACTTTTCGATATTTTTCGAAGTTATGTGTGTATTTATCGCAGGTTTATAAGTGCCCGGTTAATGGCAATAGGCTCGCCACCTATTACATTGGGACCTAAACATAAACTGGCGAAATGTGGGTGCTAGCACCTCTGTCTACCCCTTCGGGGATATAGGCGTGAGTTTATGTTATAAAGAAAATTAAACAAGAGAACCGACCTTTTCAGTAAAAATCTTAGCAAGAAAAATACACACCCCGATATTTATTAAAAGAAATTCTTACCTCCAGTAGCGCGCCTTTTGTACTCTCTCTTTGCCTTGCGTTCCAATGCCTCTGTAGGACAATAAGAAAAATAAAACGATTTAAAAAATATACTATAGGTAACTAATACACACACCGGCAGAATTAGCGGAACACAAAAAAAGGAGAGTGTAAAATAGTTAGCTTTATTTTTAAACAAATAATAATTAAACATGAAACAACAACAACATGTTTAATAACGAGTGTTTCCCCCTCGTGCCTTGATTAAGGTTTCCATCCGTCTGGGCATGCTGCGCATGATGTTGTCAATGATTTCTTGAGGCAACCTCTGCCATTCTTCAACTAATGTGTTTCGCAGCTCGCCCAGATTGTTAGGAGGTGGCATTCTTGATTTGACACTCCTCTTTAGCAAGTCCCAAACGTGTTCAATCTGATTCATATCTGGGGACCGTGCTGGCCACTCCATCACCGTAACACAAACATGGTTTAGGTATGCCTGTACTGAGCGAGCACTGTGAGCCCGATCATTATCCTGCATTAAAAAGAAGTCGTTACCAATAAATGGGGCAAATGGCACAACATGTTCCTCTAAAATCTCCCTGATATACCGATCAGCAGTCAGATTTCCGCCGTCGACTACCACTAACTCCGTGCAAAATCCTAAACATATCCCTCCCTAGATGTGTTCCATATTGTGTTCCGCTAATTCTGCCGGTGTGTGTGTAGTATGGGTAATCCTACTAATAATTATAAACGCGAAAATGTGTTATGGATGAATGGATGAATGTTTGTTACTCTTTTACGTAAAATCTACTGAATGGATTTTAATGAAACTTTGCAATAATATAGCTTATACATCAGAATAACACATAGGCTACAAATTATAAAGATACCGTGTCAATTGTCGCGAATAACCGACATCCACACTGGCGGAGCCGCGGGCAAAGGCTAGCCTGAGACTTTTGCCTTCAGCTTACCATCAGGCGAGGTTAAGTCAAATTGATGTGTCATACATAAAAAAAATGTGAAGTGGTCGTGTTTGTACATTGGAGATATTTAAAAAAAACTTGGGTTATGTTATATTAACGATTCTCAACGAAAAAAGTTCTTTTTAATGTTCTGTTTTTTCGCGATGGACACAAACACTACTGAACGGATTTTGATGCGGTTGTGAGAGTGTGGTGATTAGGGGTTAGACCCGTTCATGTCTTTATTTTCCATCTACCTACGTTAATAAAAAAACTGCTCTGGCCCTCTAGACAAATGGCAATTCGTTAGCCGACGTTTGATGGAATAGAACTTCAACTTCAACTTCTTCAAAACTACTTTAAATTGGCAAAATTGTGGCGATTTGCTGCAGAGGCCATATTGAAGAAGTTGAAGTTCCATCAAACGTCGACCAACGAATTGACACTTGTCTAGAGGAGCTGTTCATGTTATGTCGATGTTATTACGTAATACAAGTATCTTGCACTAGATGTCACTTAATATATCAAGGACGAACTCAGATACAAAGTGTCGCCATCTAGCATCGAGTAGAACTATAGAATCACTGAGGGTACGGTAAGCCCGAATGTCGCAGTAAATAAACTGTGTAGATGGCGTCTTCTAGAAGGGTATCAAATTTTTCTTGGTCTCACTTAATAGCGGTAGGCGGTCCTACAGCCTCTCTACAATTTTTTTTAAGCAATCCGGATGACCACTGATAATGATGGTGGAACTACCACAGATGGAATAGGGGGTACTAATGTATTATATTTATAGCCGGAGGGGGGGGGGGGGATATCCGGATTCGCATCCGGATTATGTCGGACTCGAACCGACTAAACCGCACGCCGTCTGTGGGTCGTAGTGCTAGGCCGAAGGCGAGGTTGTCATTGACATATCCCTCGCACCCCGGCTGACCCAGGGCCATTCCTCTCGGTCTGGCCCTCCTCGGGAGGGGGGGGGACCACGCGGTCCCCGACTCGCCACCGATATGGGAGGGGGGGCATCGTCCTACGATGCGCGCCGCTTCCGTGGGCCTGCTTCTGCTAGGGTGACGAACGGCACCACCCGTCACCCACAGGCCGGCGACCTCTGACGCCCGAGCCGCCTTGGAACGCGGGCAGCGATGTCCGTGAATCTTTCTCGCTCGCTGCGCCGCGCAATAGGAGGTAGCACACGACGGTATTTCCGTTCAATTAAGCAGTCCGACTGGAGAAGTACCTCCGCCCTACAGAATACCGCGGTCATAATAACCTAGTGTTGTGTTCCCGGTGGTGAATAGGGTAGCCAGAAACTCCCTGTTCTAACTGGGTCGGCAGTGCGCGTGTGACGCCCCTGGTGATCCACACATTCATAAGCCACGGTAACCACTTTCAATCAGGTGGACCGTGTGCTGGTCAGACATCTAAGGGGTATGAAAAAATTTTTTTGATGATTTATTTGTCCATCAATTGACTGCCTACTATAGATAGTAAAAAAGCGGAGGTGCAGTCCAGAAGTAACAGATCACCTTTTTTTATAACACTTAAGTGGCAGACAAGCACACGGCCCATCAGATGGTGCGTGGTTAGTCACACTCGTGCTGCCGACCCTGTTAACACAGACAGTTTCTGTGCCGTCAGTGGAGACCTTAAAATAGTGCTCTTTAACTTAACAGTGGTGGACCACCCCATCTCATCCGAAGGGTGTCGTAAGAGGCGACTAACGGCATAATACGCAGACGATATCACTGCGAGAGAAGGAA
This sequence comes from Eilema caniola, assembly GCA_949126895.1. NCBI lineage: Eukaryota > Metazoa > Arthropoda > Insecta > Lepidoptera > Erebidae > Eilema > Eilema caniola. Next base: position 2,126,493 of record OX421487.1, read on the forward strand.
CACTCGAAATAAAACCCTGCACCAGCCCGTCTGGCCAGCGTGGACACAGTAGCCCAGAGCCTCCCAACATTGGGAAAGGCTTATGTCCAGCAGTAGACTGTGATAGGATCACGGCCTTGATAGCTGCTTCTTCACGCACGATGCACGGAAGGTGATGATGGTTAACCGACCACGGATGGAATATGGTGTATTAATACGCATGTTACAAGTACTTCTACACCACATCCCAAGCGAGGGCAGTCCAGTGATGCCGTCGCTCAAAGATTCTTGATGCCTTCTGCCTTCTTTCTCCTACACACGCCCAGGGTCTAATCTCCTACTCTTCACAGTTTGGTTCGATTTTACGGGAACCATGGGGGGTTGGGGAAGGGTTGAAATTCAATACCACGTTTTTATTCATGTCCGAATCTGAAATACTAATATGTCTTTTTTTATGAAACCCCACAATGTTGTTCAATGCTCCCCCTCCCTTCCATCCTGATTCCAGATGAAATAATAATATCACTACATCTTATGGTGGCTTACTGTCATAACCCCCCCTTGGACACCCACCTAGAAGTCTAAAGACGACACTCCCATTTCAAGCCGAATATTTAACCCCTGCTTAAACTAGAACACACCCAAAGTCTCCACTTGGAGCATTCTTACTGTTCGGTGAACCAACCACGGATGGAATATGGTGTAGAAATATATGAATTATAACTACTTCCACACCACATCCCAAGCGGGGGTGGTCACTTCTTGCCGTGACTGGAAGTTTCTTGATGTCTCGTACATACGTACGTATATCTGTCTATCTGAACATACATAATTGAGGGCGTCATACGTAATAGGGTGGGGGGGGGAGGGTTAACCATTGTTATAGGTTTTAGACCGAACGCACACAGGCGGCGTTCAAATTCGAGCGTTCTAGTTTCATTCGTCTCTGTGCGTGCAACGTTTCACTATCTTCTATGAAATTTATTGCTCTTGTGGAGCGTAGGAGCTTCTAAAAAGAAAATAAAGTATTAGGTGCACTTAATTAACACAATGCTTGAAGCTCAAGGCGAATTTAGTAATTTTTAAGGATGTACATAAAAATAAACAACGATTTTATATTTAAATCGTATTTATTTTATCATTGATAGCCATATTTTATATTCAATAATAAATTCCTTTTCCTAACCAATTCTATTAATTTTTCCGTGTTTTTAACCTCAGACATCGCGGCGTTCAGGCGTTCTCTGTCTCGGTGGTAATAAAACGCTAGAATGCGGCGTTCTGCTTTGACCGCCGCGGTCTGACTGCCCGCTGTGTGCATTGTCGCATACAATCCGGTCACTGACCTCAATAACAAACTGGACTGGCTATTCCATAGAAAATTACAGCGTACTTTTTGTGTCGATTCGAAGCGCCACCGTGAGTGTACTCAGAACTAATTAGTTGGCCAATGGACGTTGTTCGTTATTTTATTAATGCGTTTACCATAAAAAAATGTCTAAAATGACCATATTGTTAATTTGATACATAAGACCCATCGTTTATATTAAATTAACCGATACCAAACCAATTGTTGTCCATCACTAGTATTATTTCCAAGTACACTCACAACTGCGTGCCGCAACTATGAGCGCCAAAATGGCGATTATCAATTGTTCACAATATATGGGTACCGATCACCAGTCCAGCGAGTACTATTACAGGTCAGTGACTCCGCTACATTCAATAGAACGCAGAACGCTGAATGCGGAACGCAGAACTTCTGACCGGTCTCTGTGTGCGCGCGCTCTTAGATATATTTTCTGTCGAATGAAGAACAGCGCTATCCCTTAGTTACCTTCTGCGATACCCACGGGAAGGGATCCCATCCCTTGATAGGGATCCCCATCCCTTGATGGGGATCCCCATTCCTTGATCCTACGGGAAGGGATGGGGTGGCACTATTCTACTGCACCAGGAAGCAACATCGTACATCACAAGCAACATCTCTCTATCCCACTAATATTTTAAACGCGAAAGTTTATAAGTATGGATGGAGAAATGGATGTTAGTTACTCTTTCACGTAAAAACTACTGAATGGATTTTAATGAAACTTTACAATAATGTAGCTTATAACGTTTAGTCGCGTTTGGTCCAATACGCGTTTGGTCCAATCCACCTTATTCGCGGTTAGTCCAATTCGCGGTTAGTCCAATTCGCGGTTAGTCCAATTAGCGATTTGTCCAATTCGCTATTGGTCCAATACGCGATTGGTCCAATAAGCGATTGGTCAAATTTTTCTTTTTATGATGGTGGTAGGTTGAGGGTTACTTTGAGAAGGGTGTTGTGACCGGGATTCCATCTTTCGTCATAATGGTTTTTGTCCTAATTTAAATTGCCATAACAAATTAGGCATAATTTTCTTTGTCATAATAATAGTGTGTCATAATTGGTTTTTAGCATACTGTGTTATTAAGCATAAATATTGTATATCCTAATGTTTTTATTCATAACATTGATATGCATAAAGTTGTAAAGCATATTGTTTATTTGTCTAATAGTTATTTGGGATAATGATAAACGCCTGCTAACATGGTGCTAGCAAGCTAGCAAGGATCTGAATGCAATCTGGACTTTAGGGCACCCCGACTCGGATAGGTTAGGTTAGAAGGCTAATGCGGGAGCGGAGCGTAGCGAAGCTCCCGCATTAGGCCTTCGTGGTTATTTTTTTATAAACCACCCAGAAGTAGGTCGACCAATTAGGTTAAATGAACTTTGATGTGCCTACAAGTTTGACGAGAGCAATGTATAAAAAAATATGTACCAATATGTCGTTTTATTTAATAACACCTCAAATTGGACCAATAGCGTATTGGACTAATCGCGAATTGGACCAATAGCGTATTGGACTAATCGCGAATTGGACCAATCGCGAATTGGACCAATCGCGAATTGGACAAACCGCGAATTTTTCCTGTTTTTGACAATTGGACCAAACGCGTATTGGACCAAACGCGACTAAACGAGCTTATACATCAGAATAACACATAGGCTACAAATTTATAACGATAACCGTTATTGTAGCGATAATATCGGTTATCGTTATAAATTACATTACTCATTAACATTACATTATTATACATCCACGCGGGCGGAGCCGCAGGCATAAGCTAGTGCTAAAAATGAAGCAAAATAGTTTGTTTGAACGCGCTAATCACTGTTGTGTTCAGCTTTTTAATTCTACTCGATGCTAGATGGCGATACTTTGTATCTGAGTTCGTCCCTGTTACAGTTAGCGACATCTGGCCTGAGATTGTTATACTAAATAGCACATAGAATAGTTCTGCTATTGAACTGTAGATGGAAAATAAAGTGGGCCAGATCTTACCTCTCTTCAACACTCTTCATTACATGTTCTTTAATAGAGAAATGTAATAACAACACTTCTGCGTATTTGCCCTTTCGAACTTAATTTACGATAAGTCAATATATAGAAAGTAATTCCATAAATATTTCTTTCTTTCAACGTCAAAAATATAATAATCCCAATACCTCTATTAATTACGGTCATGATAATTTTAAAAACTACATGCAGTGAGGATGTTAGTCAAAACAAAAACATGGTTATTTTTTATATCACTTATGTGGCAAACACGACCCCCGTGATGGAAAGTGGTTACCGTGACCTATGGACGTGTGCAACACCAAGGGAGTCATAAATTTTCTCATATTAAAAATTGCTTTAAATGTCTTAAAGCGTTTTTAAAATAGGGCACGTCAATACAAATTCACCACGCCTGATGGTAAACTAAAAGTGAATTCTCAGGGTCACCATCACCATTACAGATCAATCAATCATTCAGTCTAATGCTGGACATAGGCCTCTCCCAATGCGCGCAATTTCGTCCGATCCTCCGCCTTCCGCATTCAATCTGTCCCAGCCACGTCTTGCTAGGAGGCGTCCTACTTTCCGCCTACATTCTATTACAGATACTAGCTTTTTTATATTATTACAAAAACAGCTCTTCTCATCTCTCCAGTATGAAAAGAGCACTTTACCAAACCTATAAAGAAATTTCCGATTCGAGTATAAAAGACCTCACGATAAAATTCAGACATAAACGCAAAAATTATGTCACCTCACTAATGCTTTAAGTAATCAAAAATATATATATTACATTTTATTAAAAAACCATTTAGCGTAAAATTTTGTTAAGGAATTGTTATTTGCATTTCAAGAACATTAAGCTTTATGTACAAGCCAAAAAACAATTATAAATAAAACTATTTTAAATACATCTATCGCTATGTATGACTGCTGAAAAGCGACCGAAACGTCGGGGATCAGTGTCAATAATAAAAAAATAACACCAAAAACATCTATGTACAGTACCCCTAGCACGAACAACTATCGTAATCGTAGTAATGAGAATGTATTTTGAGAACGGAGCAATGTGATTGGCCGGCTGTCTACTGTAAACTTTAGCTTGACCTTAGCTTGACTTTAGCTTGATTTTAATGTTTTAATTTGACTTCAATTTGATTTTAATGTTTCAATTTGACTTTCATTTGATTTTAATGATTTGATTTGAAATTAATTTGATTTTAATTTGGTTTGAATTTGATTTCAATTTGGTTCATTTGATTTTGATTTTATTTTATGTTATTTTCATTTAATTCTCATGTTTTTTTTTTAGAATATTATATTTCAACGCCACACGGCAGAATATGCTGTACCGACTTAGCAATACTATAAAACCTGATGCTGTAACCATATTCTCTGAAATAAAGATTGATTTGATTTGAAACCCACTTGTGTAAGAAGCCAGCCAATCGCAATGCTCCGTTTCCTAAATACATTCACAATACGATTATAGTTGTTCGTACTAGGGGTACAGCTGTGCAATTCTCTATGTATACAACATCGAGCGCTGTGACAACCTTGATACAGATTGTCATTGGTCGGGCTGTGTGACGTCACTGGAGCTCCACCAATGACAAGCTCAATCAAGGTTGTAACCGCGCTGTGCTCGACGCTGTGCGCTTAGAGAATTGCACAGACGTCAGCATCAGATTGATTTTGACGAACAAAGTACTCAATATGATGTTAATACTTTGGTATACCCCCTTCCTATTGAATTATTGTTCTTATATTTGGTACAGTCAGCATCATTAAAATGTCACTAACAAAAGTACTCAAAATAATCCAAATACCAAAATCCCAATTTAATATTGGTTATTAGAGTACTCAAATAATTGTAAGTGTCCAGAGTGGTCTAACTATCCTTACAATCGGTCTTCCAGTATTATGTCAGTTAGTAGTGTGTTCATATTCATATACACAATCACGCCGGTCGATGGTATCCAGTCAAGCATAATTTCAAAAAATCTAAACATTGTCATTTAATCGCATTTTTTATCCCTTTCTTACTTGTAAAGCCATTCCTTTCACACAATGGCGGGATGATAATAGATGGGTATATGAGTAAGAAAAAGATACAAAATGTGTCAATTGACAATGTCTTTTGTATTTTTGTATAGTTGACAGTTGCATAAGCCATGAACTATCAACTTCCATTAGTGAGAAAAGTATGAATGTCTAGATTTTTTGAAATTATACTTGGCTGGATACAATCGACCGGCGTGATTGTGTATATGATATGAGTACTCTACTAACTTAGATAATACTGGAAGACCGATCGTTAAGATAGTTGGACCACTCTGGATACTTACAACTATTTGAGTACCTACTCTAATAACCAATATAAAATTGGGATTTTGGTATTTGGATTATTTTGAGTACTTTTGTTAGCGACATTTTAATGATGCTGACTGTACACACTAGCACAGTCTAAGGCGCGATTTATACAGAAGAGACATGGCGGATGACATTCGGCGTACCAGGGGCAACCGTTACGCCACAGAGGCCGGACCTCATCTAGAAAGTGGTCTTAAAATAAGGTCGTGCGAGTGTTGTGATAGGGTCCAACCTTGAGGTCGTACATAGCAAACAAATCGCGATAGTATACATTAAAAACAGTTTTATTCCAAAATGTTAGGTCCGCAAATATTTTCTTAAAAAAATTGTTAGTGTAACCAAAAACCACAGTGCCAAAACCACTCCACAGATTTCTTTATTCAAACTCACCAAGTTCCCTAGCCTTCTTCCTAGCTAAATACTCTGGGCTAGTTTTGTCCACGCGTGGGCGACCCCGTTTGCGCTTCTCGCCAGTTTCCGGAGTTCTATTATTCATCATGGCGGCTGAAAAGAATTGTTAAAAGAAAAAAAATTAAAGAAAAGGAAAAAATAATAATAAAAAGGGTGGTTTCAAAAAAACAGGGAATGGAGGGTGAAATTATAATGGTATGGCTCCTAAATTTATGCCCCCAAGGTCTTAAAAAGTATGCCTTTTCAGAATCTATGCGTTTACAAAATCGTGGTTTCCTCCAAACGTTTTCTTTATACCACTTAGGTGGCAGACAAGCACACGGCCCACCTGATAGAAAGTGGTTACCGTGGCCTATGAACGTATGCAACACCAGGGGCGTCGCACTCGCCTCTGACGCGCTGCTGACCCTGAAGAAACCTAATGCCCATCTTGAAGAGCCCCATATTGCTTTAGCGCGCGTGGGATGAAGTTCCGTTCATACCACACGGTTCGCACCATTACTGGTCGCAATATGTGAGGATGAATTCCCTGCTTATAGCAAGCGGTACGATGACAGAATGTAGCTGTGGGTTTGACATAACAATTCAACTGAGCACAAACCATTGTACAAGCAGAAGAACACACATAGCGAGGCGGAGTAGCTCCTGAGGCTGAGAGGTTCCACATAACCTGCGAGTATGGGATTGTCGACGAGCCTCAAAGCCTGTCTTTGTATCGATTCGAAGGGGTCCAGCTGGTATGCAGGTGCTCCGATAAAAAAATCATAACAGTACTCCATATGGTACCGAACCTATGCCTTATAAAAAAGGAGTCGTTGCCTCGCAGTGAAGTACTGCTTCGCCTTGCTAAGCACTCTAAGTTTCTTCGATGCCAGGTTGACCTTGTCCTGGTACTGGACGTCGCTAGAGATGTCGACGCCTAGGATCCCGATATTCGAGGAAATGGTTAGCGGTGTACCCAGGAACTGCAATGCTATAATTAATGGAGTTTTCTTAGCGGTGAATACACATACTTGTGCCTAAGTGAAATTGAATTGGACTAGGTTTAGTCGACCCCAATCGGATACTGCCGAGAGAGTAGTGTTGATTTCGGACACAAGTTGTTCGCGACTCTCGTCCACCTCGGTCTGAGGGATATTTGCAAGGCCCGTGTAAAACTTCTTCCAAACAAAAATTTTAAATCACCAAATTCAATACCTCACCGAAGCTTTTCTTTCTAAGGAGGGATATTTGCAAGGCCCGTGTAAAACTTCTTCCAAACAAAAATTTTAAATCACCAAATTCAATACCTCACCGAAGCTTTTCTTTCTAAGGACTACTAGCAACATTCGTACTTTACTATATTTTTGTTAACCAATTCAGTTACGATAAACCCATAACCTCTAGAATTCAAATCAATAACTATAATATAACTTTTGAGGCATTTCAACAGAATTGACAAGAACAATGAGAATATACTAAACCAACTCAACCTAACGAAAGACCCAATGAAATTGCCCAAATCGAAAAGTCGAGCCCCTGAAGCGCCAAGTTCAAAACCAAAGCCTACCCTCACAAATTCACATCTACCCTTAGCCCTGTCCGCGTGAACATCTATGGCAGAACAGGCACAAAACAACAAAATGCTTAACATCGCGCATACAAATCAAATATATTTTTTGAGAGATTTGCAAAAGACATCCGACACTGTAATGGCAAAAACTCTACTTCTCTTGATGAAACTTCTGCAGTTCAGAAAGTTGTATGCCACAGCAAAATCTATGCTTCTAAAAAGCTTCTATATCGAATATGCTAATCACATTTTATGTATACTTTAACTTTCATTAGAAAATTTTGACGATTGACGGACCCGATAATAACCTCTAAGAATTCTGAATACCTGCACCTTTCGAGATATTTTTAAAGATCTTCCAAAAGCTTCTCTGCAAGTGTAAATTTTCAAGTACGTTTGAAGTTGGCATACCCTTGAATTTCAAGAAATCTGAAAAAAATATTATACATCTAACAAAATCAGTCTTTCTCAGACTTATGACGCTACAAAACATGCGTCTCACGTAAATAACTCTTTCTTCAAAATGAACTTCTGTACTATTTTTTTAATTATTCCAAGAAGCCTGAAAGAAAACGGAGCTCCTTTATATTTAATGCCTTCTAAAAATGTATTATTGTATCCAAATCCATCTACGTCTATGTAAAATCAACTATCGAAAATTTCTGCCACTCCAAAACCTATTAGGCTACACAAAAATCTATGCCACTACAAAACCAACAAGTATGCCATAAAAGAATCTACAACTGTTTGGCTTTTGACCTCCTGCCTTTCGAAGAAACCTGAAAAAGATAACTACAATAGTAACAAATTCCACTCACCCATCTCTTTGGCCTGTTTCCTGGCCGCCACGTTGGCCAGATACTCTGGACTCGTCTTGTCAACCCTCGGCCGCCCTCGTTTCCGTTTGACAGGGGTCGGTGGCCCACTTGACTCAGCTATAACAAGATCACGGTCAATAATCTACTATGGATACGTGGATGCATTTAGCTATTGGCCTACCTGGTTGAAATTTTGTACCACATGTGGTTCCACCAAGATCTTCGGGACTAAGGCCCGTTTTCTAGAACGAAACTCAGTCCTGAACCTTGATTTAACTGAGGACAGATTGATACATTTGTCAGATTGTCTATACAAGCTGTCGTCAGATAATCTAAGATACAAGACTGAGGCTTGGTTGCGCTGTACTACCTGCTAAAGTATCTTTTACGTCAAATTTAACATTAACAGTAACACTGACTCTAACGGTTCCTGCTAAATGTGCTGCACTTGTGTGTTTAGTAGCTTGATTAAAGTTATCAGAGTAGCAAGTCAAATAAGACATTATTAACCTCTAATTCTTTATGGTTTTTTTAATGTGGCAATACTAGACGTAAGCTGTCATTTGCTGTCAGTTCTTATGTCAGTCAGTTGGGATGAAAATCGATGATGAAAGTGTATTTTTTGACAGAATTTAACGTTAACAATCAACAATAACCGGCCAAGCGTCATTTGAACTGATGTCAAATGGTGCGACCTCTTTACCGGTACTTTAACTGCACTGTTAATGTTACAGTAAGATGGTGCAACCTAGAGCCTTAGTTTCGATCTAGAATACGGGCCTTAGTCTACCTAACCTGCAAGCCACGCTTGCTGATTGAAAGATAATTTGCCGGCTTTGAACCAGGCTTTTCTCTTGAGGTACGGAAGGTCAGATAGTAGTCGCTTCTACTCTTAGCTCTTGCTAAGACAAACCACACGGCCGACCTGATGAAGTGGTTACCGCGGCTAATGGACGTGTGTTGCGCCATGGACGTCACACTCGTGTTGCCAACCCTGTAGAATCTTTCTTAGAGAACCCCTAGTAGTCGCTTGTAAAAACTAAAGCAGGGAGATTGCGGGTAACAATTTGAATGATTATAGTAATAGCTTTATTCCAGTAAACTAATACGCGCGTAGGGCGGCTAAGGTTCTTACCTTAGCCGCTTATTACAATGCCCACAGTGCCTACGGATAAAAATAACTCTTGTTCTAATTCACCGAGAAACATGCGGTATTCTCTTAAAACCACGCGGCAATCACTAAGAACCACACGGTATTCTATAAAACCCTACAGCATTCACTGAGAACCACACGGCATTCTCTTAAAACCACGCGGCATTCACTGAGAACCACACGGCATTCTCTAAAAACCACGCGGCATTCACCGAGAACCTCACTTAATTCGCCAAAATTCTATTAACCCGTAATAACTACCCATATCTAAATCAGGAAGGTAGGGTTAACAAAAAATATTTAATATAAAAAATAAATAAATAAAAAAGCGAATTATTACTACATTACCGTTATCGTTTCGTATGTCGATTGATGTTAAAACCTTACCGGTACTGTTTTGTTCCTGTTTGTGTCTCGCAGCGTACAGTTCCACCGCCGGTGGTACGAAGTGGGAGACCGGCGAACGATAGTCTACACTCAATGGTAAACCACCAGGCACTGCTGACAAAAAATAATATCCAAGTTTAAAAAAAAAATCTATTTAGGCCTAATTAAAGGCTTTGAAACCGAGGCTTGCGTGAGATGTTTAATAAGAGTGGTTTTTTTTTAACATGCGGGAAATACCCACAAATAGCACCCCCGTCGGAGCCGGAGGGGGAGGTTATGTCGGACTCGAACCGACTAAACCGCACATCGTCTGTGGGTCGCAGTGCTAGGCCGAAGGTGAGATAGCTATAGTGCATAATTGCATATCGTCAAAATCGGATGAGATAGAGTGGTGATACTTGTATTCTTCCTCCGTATCGGATATCGGCTTCAAGGATTTACAGATGCAAAATGAATGAATACAAACCTTGGTTCAGCCCATAGATGTCGCCGTTCGGTTCCAGTTTGGACTTCTTCTCGGGGCTCTCCTTCTGACTGCTCTCGCTACTGCACTCGTCCCTCTTCAGCTGCGGCAGCGCGCAGTCCAACTGACTCTCGCATAGCGCCATCTTTGATATTTGATTTAAACTGGAAAAGCAATAAAACCCAATTTGAGAAAGTGCAAAAAATGTCGAAAATATTAGGTCCTTACATATGAAATTGCCGAAATTTTCTTGCAGATTCATGAGTCCTTAATTCCTGTAATTTAATAGCTATTTCCGTTATCTATACTTTGTTTAAAAGTTGATTTCAAGATTTTACAACTCTGTATTAAATTTTGTTTTTATTGGCCGCTTGATAAATTAAATTCGATCTTCAAAAACAGTACTTCCTAAATGCTACCCGTTTTGATGATAAATTTCGTATTACTATTTTAAAGCTGTCACTTTTCTGAAATGTAATTGAAGTTGCTGTTAGCTTAATGTTGTCTCATCCATGCTCAAAAAAATCATAAAATTTGGATTTATCATTCCTAAAAAAAATGCAAAAATGTTAGTACTGCAAATTGGGTTTCCTCCAATTTCTTCAATAAAACGGCAATTTTTATATGTAACGACCTATTATTTGTTCGACATGATGCCCACGGGATAGTACCTGTGGCATGGCAGTAATGAACGCGATTCCCGCTCAGTGCAAATATTTGTATGCGTGAATATGGGCATTTGCATTGGTCCGGACCCCTACCACGAACAACTATCGTAAGCATATTGAGAGAACGGAGAATTTAGATTGGTCAGCTTCACAAACACACAGGTTTACAGTAGGCAGGCGGCCAATCATAATGCTCCATTCTCTCAATACGTTTACCATTCCATTACTATAGTTATTCGTGCTAGGGGTACTGGTCGTGCATCGGAGAGCAAGCCCTCGTCGGTTCCAGTTGCCATACGAACATCTATGGCAGTATTAAAATGTTTAATAAAATTCCTCAAGATCAGGGCAGTGATTCTTCTATTATTTTTGTCATGACAAAGCCACTTTGGTACCACAGACACTGTAACCAATGCCATTGAATTTTAGACTTTACTTTTATACTGTTAAAGTCTAAAATTAAATGACAATCATGTAGAGGGAATGAAAAATGTTATAAATTCTTTCTGTACTCATTTTGGACCTTACATCTCAGCTATAAAGTCTAAAATTTAATGATATATTATGCAATGTTAGTGGTATACAGTGGTTTTGTTATGTCATAAAATTAGCAGAATCGTGGACCTGGTTGACATGCCTTTAAATAAGTTTAAAATAGAAGTAAAAAAGTGTTTAATGAAAAAAGGTGACTACAAAGTAAACGAATACCTCAATGATAAAAATGCATGTTCATCCTAATATTTTTGCTCGCTCTCGCACAATATAAATCTACTTAAAAAAAAAAACAAATTGTTTTAAAAAAAGAAACGATAATATTATTCACTGAGTTTCTTGCTGGTATCTTCTCAGAAGAACCAAATTACCGAACCAGCGAAAGAATCATTTTCAAATGATTTATTTACTTTATTTAATATTAATAATTTCTTGACATGACTGTAAAATTTTGACGTTCATATGTGCTCTTTATGTGTGTAAACTGAATAAACGAAATTGATTCTTTGATTTTAAAAATTCCAAGAACAAATCTTACTAAAATGCTTCGATATCGCTGGTTTTGGAGCAGATCAGATGGCATTCGCTGCCAAAAGTATCGAAGTTAAGTCAAACCAGCAGTTAGACTGGAACATCGGACCCAAGACTTCGAGATAAATGCTTCGGATGGAACTTGGATTAACGCTAGGATAAAGAACAGATACCCACGGCTACATTCTATCATCGCACCGCTCGCCACGGACAAGGAATTCATCCTCACACGACTGCGACCGAAAACGGTACTGATAGGTATTAAAGACGCTTCATTTCACGCTCAAACTGTGAAATCATCTACTGTAGTTTTCTCAAGCGACTGCAATTTAAGGGTTCTCCAAGAAGGGCATTAGCAAGGTCCTAAAGGGTCGACAGCTCGAGTGAGACGCCTCTGGTGTTGCACACGTCCATTGGCCACGGTAAACACTTCCCATCAGGTCTGTCTGCCACCAAGTGGTATAAGAAAATACATTTCATTGGTGAGAAGCAACTATTGCGTCAAATAAATTCACAAAAAGTTCTATTGTATTATTATTATCAATCCCTATTGAAAGAGCTGCAGCGCGCAAATGCTTTTTGAGCCAAAATATTACAAACCATTTTGAATCTTATCTACGGGAGAAAAAGATCATAGTCATTTGTAGGCGAAGGAGAGGTCGCGCGCGATCATTTCTAGTCGCGCATCGACGGCCGCTTCGCTTTCAGTGGGGATCGAACCTTATTTGCATTATTAAGAAGTACTTGTAACTTGACAAAAAAATATGCAAAAGACCAAATATTCATGAACTTTACAGTTCAAAAAGGATTTAATACTACAATATTGTATTCACAAAAGCGCACCCCATGTCAAAACATGTCATAAGGGTTGCACCCCTATGTCAAACCTTACAGGTGCACACCTGTCACGAGAAGGGTGCTTATTGTCAGGTTCTTATGAACAGGTGCTTTCTTATTAAAATTTCTCAAAAAAAAAGGCCGGCAGCGACTGAGAGCGGCCAGATTTTTGTACTAGAAATGATTGCGAGACTCCTACGCCTTCAAATGATTATGATCTTTTTCTCCCGTAGATAAGATTCAAAATGGATTGCAATATTTTGCCTCAAAAAGGACGCTGCTATTTTAGTGGAGATTGACCCTTAGAAGAAACAAAACAAAAACAAAATATGAATATGCTGTTGACAGCGGCTCCGCCGTTGCGGATGTTGGGTATTGCGACTTTTCCGAATTTACTCAATGTTCTGATGGTAAACTGAAGGTAAATTCTCAAGAAAGAGGGTCACACATTTACGTACCATGTTAACAATGGTGGCACTCAGCTCGACGGCCTCATCAGTCGAGGATTGTCGTCTGCGCACTACGAATAATAGGATACATTATTCGTAGTCTGCGCACCACGTGACACCCACCGGTCCCACTAGTGTTGCGACCAGAATCCTCCCTGCCCGGCTATGCACTTGCTGACTTCTGAACGCAATCCAACCGAGATTGGATTACTATGGAGAGTTTTTCGCAATAGTGCACGGTGATACCCACCCGGCCGAAATTTGTGACAAATTTGTGCCATCAAATTTCTCCGCTAAAGTTGCGCTTAAGTTGCGGTAGCCTAGTGGTATGGGTAATGGACTGCTGAGACGAGGTCTCGGGTTCGATCCCAGGATTTCCATAGCACACACCAATGACTTTTCGATACTTTTAGAAGTTATGTGTGTATTTATCGCAGGTTTATAAGTGCCCAGTTAATGGCAATAGGCTCGCCACCTATTACATTGGGACCAAAACATAAACCGGCGAAATGTGGGTGCTAGCACCTCTGCCTACCCCTTCGGGGATAAAGGCGTGAGTTTATGTTATGTTATGCAAATTTCTACCACCAGTGAATTATACCAGTTTATTTGAACGCGCTAATCCAGGAACTTATGATTCGAATTGATAAAATCTTTTTGTTTTGAATAGTCTTATCTAGGCTTTAAGGCTACAATATCATTACGCTACTATTCAAGGGATCAGAGCAGTAATGATGAATTATTCTTATATGTTAAAAGGCTGGGTCCATTTTGACGGTATACAACCGGGAAGAAAGCTATCTAACAGGTTCACAATCCTAGGCTTAACCAATGCAAATAAACATATTCATGCATATCAATATTTAAACTGAGCAGGAATCAAACTCGCGCCCCCTGTCAGCAGTCGCGGCTACTACTGCCACGCCACAGAGGCTGTCTATTGCAGTCTCTAGGAAAATGTCCTACACAGAATAGCTGATCACCTGTCCGGTCAAGGGCGCACCCACTGGCAGTAGTAACACGTGTGTTCTTCACAGGAATATATTAGGATAGAACGGCCATACACAGTGCTCGCCTGCACGTCGCGCGTGGCGACTTTGTCAATGTAAATAAATACTCACGAGACATACTTTATCCCCGGAGAGTTAGGCAGAGGTGAATTAACACTCACATTTCACCAATCTGTATTGCGTCCCACGTAATAGGGGTGAGCCTATTGCTGTATTCCGGGCACTATTGTTGACTCGAGCCATGCATCTGAGGCTGAGTCTGGCCTGTACATATCTGTCTGATGTTAAAGTTAATCAGCCCTATTCCTTAGTCGCCTTGTACGACACCGCATGGGAAGAGAAGGGGTGGCCCAAATTCTACTCTGCCGGGAACCACGCATTCATTCATTTTTCAAATTAAGGTTTCAAGAATCAAAGAATCAAAGAATCAATTTCGTTTATTCAGTTTAGGCACATAAAGAGCACATATATGAACGTCAACGCTCTCCATTTTTATTTTACAGTAAGTTGGTAATAGCACAATATGGCATTTTCGCGGTATTTTTATCGATGTTATTACAAGCTAGTCTTTACAGTACCGAGTAAGCATTCGAAAGTTCTTGCCTCATAGGCCAGGAATCGACTAAAAAGTTACCACGCGTTTCCCGTGGCCGTTCTATCATAATACATTTCTGTGGTCGCCTTCAACATATTTTTTTTATATAATTTAATTTAATTACTATTCGAAACGTTAACTAATGTAATTGTGATTTTTGAATAGCCAACTCTTGGCTAATGTAACTCCAATGTCATATGATGTAATAATTTTATTTTTATAATGTTTAATACTAGTGAATGGGGATATATAAATAAAATAAATAAATATTCCACAACATTTCACACAACGCTATCTAGACCCATGGTAAGCATAGCTTAACTATATAGCTTGTGTTATGGAATCTAGAATGCGGATAAACATACTTAGATACTTTTTTTTGTAAATAGATACATAAAACTAATACTTTCTGCAATTTATAACAATAGTAGCTGACCCGGTGAACTTCGTACCGCAAATATTTTTCCGCCCGCGTGTCGTCAGATCCCGTTCCCGCTGCACCCTCTACTATATTAAACATGTATTATACATATAAACCTTCCTCTTGAATCACTCTATCTATTAAAAACACCGCATCAAAATCCGTTGCGTAGTTTTAAAGATTTAAGCATACAAAGGGATATAGGGACAGAGAAAGCGACTTTGTTTTACACTATTTAGTGATTTGAAATGTGAAAGTAAATCTGTCTGTCTGGTATATTTTCATACCTAAACCACTGTATTAATTTTGATGAACCACAGCTGGAGATCATTGCACAGGCTAATTAATAGATTGATTGAGTGTAATCAGTCCAAATAAAACCTAATTTATTTTACATGCAGGACTTATCCTTGGGATTCACCTAACCGGCTCCGTTGAGCATCAAAATGCCAACAGAACTGGTGATATGGATTGCACTCCAACTAACTAACAAAGTAGGGTTTCGTTGAAATAAAACCTCTTTACATTTTCATGGGGTTTTAAACCTTTAGAATCATTAATAGTTTTATTCATTTTCAATAATTAAATTCTGAAATTTTAATTTTATGTTTCTTTATTGTACAAGAACTAAAAGGCTCGCATGAAAGGTTTCATTACAATACAGGAAGCATGTGAAGTGTTTTTGCATAGTAGATGGCCTGCTATTTCTGCCTACCCAGGGGCGGGGGAGTAAAGGTGTGAGCATATATTTCTTTTTTGTGTTGTTAAAGAAGAATATTAGTAAACCGAAATTATTAATATTCCCTCTAACCCTCCAACTAAGCTAAATTGCTTGTGCTAGGCGTGGGCTCACGTCGGTAGTGTAATGGCCAGGATTCGAACCGGAGATCTCTCTATCTTAAGGTTTACCACTAAGCTACCGACACTTGTGTACAGACTTCAGCATGGTATTGCCACTGATTTTTTTTTTAACCCCTTATGAATATCTAAATTGCATGCCGTCTGTGGGTAAGATGCTAAAGGTGAGATATATTTTTTTTTAATATTAATGAGATGGCATAATAGTGTCTGCCGTGGCCTATGGAAATGTGCAACACCATGGGGTACACACTTGTGCTGACGACCCTGTAAACAGATTCTGTGCCGTCAGTGTAGAAGACAAAGCAGGAATAGCCTTTGGTTTTTTTTTTACGTGCGGGAAATCCCCGTGGATACCCCCCCTCCGGAGCCGGAGGGGGAGGTTATATCGGACTCGAACCGACTAAACCGCACGCCGAAGGTGAGGTTGTCTCGCGACATATCCCTCGCACCCCGGTTGACCTAAGGCCATTCCTCTCCGTCTGGCCCTCCTCGGGAAGTGGGACCACGCGGTCCCCGACTCGCCCCCGGTATGGGGGGGCGCGCATCATCCTACGAAGGCAAGTCCTACCTACAATGCGCGCCGCCGCCGTGGCCTGCTTCTGCTAGGGTGACGAGCGGCTCCACCCGTCACCCTCCGTCCCGAATAGCCTTTGGTCACAACACGAGATTATTATGGCCATGGTATTATGTATAGCTGAGGTACTTCCCCAGTCGGACTGCTCAATTCGACGGAAATACCGTCGTGCCCTACCTCCCTGTATTTTCTCCTTTGGGTGTGGGGACAACAGTGTCCCCATCTAGCCTCCGGGTATGACAAGTCACGAGTTGCACCGCCGACTTGGAGGTGTTACCACTGACTACAGTTAGCCCACAAAAGAATAAATGTATACATGTAAATTTTCATCACGGCATCATAACAACATAACACTCATGATTATTTGATGCTATGGTGATCGGCCTTGACATAGTCTTACGGGAATTTTATTAACATACTATGTAGATATTCATTCGGTTCATATTGATTGTATGCATCTGACATAGAAATTTCACCATAACAAATTGTTTTGGCTTTTTTTCCATACTAATGTTTTTTTTTACATACATACATATAATCACGCCTTTATCCCTGGAGGGTTAGGCAGAGGTAAATTAACACCCACATTTCACTAATCTGTATTCGGTCTCACGTAATAGGGGGTGAGCCTATTGCTGTATTCTGGGTGCTATTGTTGACTCGAGCCATGCATCTGAGGCTGAGTCCGGGCTGTACATATCTGTCAGATGTTAAAGTTAATCAGCCCTATCCCTTAGTCGCCTTGTACGACACCACATGGGAAGAGAAGGGGTGGCACAAATTCTACTCAAATACATACATACATATAATCAGGCCTTTATTCCCAGAGGGTTAGGCAGAGGTGGCTGACACCCCATAATTCACCTATCAGTGTATTCAGTCCCACATAGTGAGTCTATTGCTGTAATCCGGGCACTATTGTTGACTCAAGCATTGCATCTGAGTCTGGGTCTGGCATGTTTATCTAATGTTGATCATCCCTATCCCTTAGTCGCCATGTATGAGAAGGAAGATATGGAGTGGCCGAAATTCTACCCTGCCGGGACCCACATGGGAAAAAAAAATGTTTTTGAAATAGTAATATTAGTAAGTAAAATTGTTTTTTTTTTATACAACTGAGGTGGCAAATAAGCACACGGCCCACCCGATGAAAAGAGGTTACTATGGCCTATGGACATATGCAACACCAGGGCAGTCACAATCATGCTGCCATCCTATTAACACAGAGAGTTTCTGTGCGGTAAGTGAAGACAAAGCAGGAATAGCCTTTGGTCTTTCCACTGACAGCACAAAAACTCTCCAGTGAGCTCTGGCTATCCTACTCACCAGGGAGAACATGTTATTACTGTGGCCGAAGTATTCTGTAGGGCGGAGGTACTTCCCCAGTCGGACTGCTCAATTAGACAGAAATACCGTTGTCCTACCTCCTAGCTACTAATTACAACTATTTAACTAAAGGTAAACAATCTTCATATGTCTCTTAATATAATATCCTTCCGCCAAATGGCCTAAAAGAGAGGCTACATTCGGATAAAAGAATCAAAACAAGTGTCCCTATATGTCTCCTAATATTAGTTAGGTACATATTCAAATGAAAATTTAAGTTTAAATATTGATGATTTCAAATCTATAATAATATAAAGCTGAAGAATTTGTTTATATGGTTCATCAAGTTAATCTCAAGAACTACTGGTATGAATTAAAAATTGATTATGATGAACAATTGGTTTATCGAGGACATCTAAAGGCTATATAATTATCATAATGCTACTACCCAAACAAGCCAGGCAGTAATCATCAATCAATCAATTTGCCCACTGCAGTCCACTGCTGGACATAGGGCTCTCCTAATGTGCTCCATTTTGTTTGATCTACCAAATAGTCTGACAACCTGAAAAAGTTGGCTGGGATGGACTGGATGTGGAAAGCGGAGGATCGTTAATCATAAATTTCAACAAGTCCGGCAGTTCCCATTCGTAAATTGAAAATAAATAAATTGCAGACATATATGCTTTAAGGTGATACAGGGTTTTGAAGTAGCCTAGCTACGCATGGGCTAGCTAATAATGAAATACATTTTGAAAATGTTTAATCCTTACAACGTTGAGGGGTTAGGTTTTTCTACAGCTGACTGTAATGTACTAAATACTACATACTGTCCTTGTCTTAAACCCGACTACGGCAAGACAATTATGATTATTATTTTTACTGGTATATAAGTTTGCTTTCTCCTCATGGTGATATATTCAGAAAGCCATATATTCTACCATCTTAATTAAATGGTGATTACACTGGCAATATTAAAATTTAAACTTGGAATGTGTTATGAATATGAAATATTTCTATAGAAGTCTCACAATTTGTTGTTTTTATCAACTATTTGATCATTAAAATCTGTTGTATAGTTGTTTCATAACTGAATAATAAGTACTTTGTAATAATGTCAGAGAATTATCCTCAACATATTATCAAATACAATGAAATATTTTGACATTAGCACTTGAGCTTTAGCACTTCATGTCTTTAACGCAAAACAAACATATTTACGTATATCTGTTTCATTTGATACCAAATAACGTCAAATAAACCTTATCATATTCTTACAAAACATAAAATTGTATAGTCTCACCTTTATATTAAAACACCATTATAAAACTGCTATACACTATGATAAACCACTTTTTTAAACTTAAAACTTACGATAAAACAATAATAATTATATTTCTACACAATACAAACTTAATATAACAACAGAAAAAACATATATCGTAAAAATAAAGTTCTTCTCTAACGATCAATTCTATGAATGTACACTGTTATATTGAGAACGGAAATATACGCAAAACAAACGTTCTCCACTCCTAATTTATCGTGATACTACATTGTTATTGGATTAAAACGCTTTTAAAAGTGATTACAAAAGTTTTTAGCGTAGATTATCGAAGATATAAACAAAATTCACAAGGTACTAAAATATAACTAGACGTCCATTTCACTAACGCTATCATCGCTACTGCCTAAAGGGAAGAAATTATTAGCAAATCTTTTTTTAATGTGGCAACATTATGTATAACTTGACCAAGTACTGTTATAACACGGTGACGTCGAAGGCTTGTTCCGAATCGTAGTATAAGTATGTATTTATTGTATTTATTTTATTCATTAACAATTCATATTGTGTTTGAACATACATAACATTATTATCATACATACATAACATTACCTATTAAAAATAATAATAATTAATCAAGCAAGAAATATAAAAATGTCAAAATCAAATTCAATGAAGTCAGAACTCTCAATTATAAAAATAAATTAGTACACAAAGTCAGATTTATACATGTCAATTTCTATTCATGTCAAATTATAAATTACTTATGTCGATTTCTATTTATGTCAATAATATAAATTTCAGTAATCAAGTCCAAATACCAAATAATAGAAAATAAAAAAGAAATTAAAATACAGCAAAATGTCGAACATAAATTAAAATAATATGTCAAGAAAAAAAAAATAAAAATTTTTTTTAACTACAAATCATCGATTGAATAGTAGCACCCTTTCAATAGGAAAACTTTTAACTCCCTAAAGAACTGTTTTTTATATAGAAGACCTTTTAATTCTAATGGTAGCTTATTAAATAACCTGGTAGAATTGTACATCGTGCTATGTTTGACAATGTTCAAATGAGGACGAACAATGCTTTGGAAATCCATCCTGCGCGTGCTCTCTCTGATCTTTCTTTCTTCTTCGGTTTCGTATTCATGTACGTGTTTTGCAAAATGTGTCATTAATACCAGAACATACAGGCTTGGAATGGTTAAGATACCCAGATCATTGAAGTGCTTTTTGCATGACTCATCCTGTCTTATACGCACCATTGTTCGTATAGCTCTTTTCTGAAAGATGAAAGCCCCTTTTATATTGTAGTCATAGCTACCTCCCCAGAAAAGAATGCTGTATCTAAGCCTAGACTCTACTAGCGCATGGTAGACCATTTTTAGATGTTCCAAACCAACATCGTTGCGTAGGCTTCTTAGAACATAGCAGGCTGAACTTATTGCTGTCTCTAGGTTGGCAAGTTCATCTTTCCAATTTAGTAGCTCGTCAACATATACACCCAGAAACTTAACAGTACTTACTGGGCTTACCTTTGTACCATTTAAGTTGCAATCAATATTACTTCCGTTTTGAGCAGTTGACTTAAACAAAATAACCTGAGTCTTATTAGGGTTTAGCTGAAGGCTGTTTGCTGAAAACCAATTATAAAATATGCTTAAAGCTTGATCTATTGCTGATTTGAGACCATCCAGATTATCAGCAGATATCACAGCGTTTGTGTCATCAGCGAACATAACTAATTGGATTTCACCAGATGCTATTTGAGTTACGTAGTTTATGAGGTCGTTTATGAACGTTATGAAGAGAATAGGCCCTAGAATCGACCCTTGTGGAACACCTGTTCTAATTTGTATCATTTTTGACCTATATGACTCTTCGCACTTGGTGTTATGTCCGTCGGTATCAATGGCTTTTATTTCTACGTACATTTTGCGGTTTTGTAAATATGACTGAAAGATGTTATTGGCCTTTCCTCTTATTCCATAATGTTCCAACTTTTTTAACAGTAGCTCGTGGTTTATAGTATCAAAAGCGGCACTCAGATCAAGAAAAAGTCCCGCTACTTTTTTCTTTTCATTCAACCGACTGATGATATCTTTTATCAAGGTGTCTATAGCGTCTTGGGTACCAACATTCTTTTGATATCCATACTGTCTCAGGTTTAGTGCTTTATTTAAATTTAAATGTCGAACGAGTCTTATCTTCATCAACTTCTCCAAAATTTTTGATAATGTCGGCAGTAGTGAAATAGGTCTATACATAGCTGAGTCAGTTTTGGCCCCTTTTTTGTGCACGGGAATAACCTTTGCTATTTTATACTGATCGGGAAAAATACCCTCGTCAAAACACTTATTGTAAAAATAACATAGAGGTTCAGCTAAAATGTCAATATTGTCCTTAATTACTGTTATGGGCATATCATCGTATCCACAAGATGATTTATGCTTCATGGCATTTATGATCCTAAACACTTCACTGGGGGTGACGGGGTCCCATTCTATTTCCTTCTCAATTTTATTTGTATATACCTCTAAAATTTGTAGTGCCAATGGTGAATAACTATGAACCTGACTAAAAACTTTACCAAATTCACTCGCAAATATGTTTGCCACTTCAGATGGATTAGCAATCACCCCACCATTTGACTTTAGAACTAGCCTTTCTTTCTTATTCTGTCCCTTATTTCTGTGTCGATTAACTATTTTCCAGATACCTCTCGAGATGTTTTTAAATCTTGCAATCTGATTCTGAATTGCGAGCCTTTTAGCATTTTTTATGACTCTATTGTATACAGTGATATACCTCCGCCTATAGTCAATTACACTGCTGTCGTTATTTATACTTTTACCCACCACTAGGAATCGTTTCATTTTACTGGAAACCTTGATACCTCTCGAGGCCCAACGGAGACCGGCCGAAGGATCAAGACGAACTTCACGTTTATGTTTTTTAAAAGTCTGTTTGAAAGTCATCTCAAATTTTTTTATAAACGTTGATATACCCATACTGTTCCAGTTCTGATTAGCTAACCTATTTCTATAAATATTTCTGTTCTTATAATTAAAAATTCTTTTATTAATAAATGTCATAGAATTATTAAATTTATTTGATATATTACTGTACGACACACTGCATGTTAATCCTGCATGGCCATCACCTAGTCCATTGTGATCAACGTCACAGTTCTGAATGCAATCCTCATGAACATTAGTTAGTATATTGTCAATACATGATTCACGATCACCTCGAATGAAAGTTATGGAGTTAACCAGCGGTCTAAAATTATAGCATGTCAGTAGATTCATGAAATTTATTCCTTTTTGACATGTTAAAGTATTTGTTTTATTAGAATTTTGTCAATTATCTGATATAATATACTTTAAAGAATAACTGATTTTACAAGAAATAAACACTGAAAACTACTAAGGTTACCAGATTTTTCTGTTAAAATTAGAAAGAGAAATAGCTCAGTCACTAAAAGTATAAATTGATGGAAATGGTCCATGCTAATCAAAAATAATGGGTGTAATATTGTTCTTTAATCTCCCTCCTCATATCTTTCCCATAGATAAAACTCATGAATTTCTAATGCTAATTTGATACATTTCATATTAGACTTCGGGCCATTTGACAAGTTAACCCTCTTTAGCTGTTCAGACAATGAAACCTCTTTAATAATTCGCATAATACGTAAAGTTACAAAAGTCCCAAATTAAACCCAAAAAATTATTAATTACATGCCATAATTAATAATTATTTCTAATTAATCTACTGTTAAAAACCAATTATAGTATATAGATAAGAATATTAGTCATTTTACTTGTTACCGAGCAACATTCTTTGGGTGTGGGACGAGGAGGGAGACAGTACGAAATAGCGATAGTTATAGGTAGGTCGAGCGTCGAGTTGGCATTGTAATAAACTACTTGACGTGTTTATCGTTGGCCGCGTTATCGCTCGCTTTGTGCTTTGTGCGGTTTCACCTTGTTACGAACTCGTTCGCCTTTCAATACTGCGTCTTAATAATTGTCGTTTATTTACTTATTTTTTCTAAAAACTTCAAATATTTGACTAAATTCGTTATTATGTTACTTTATTTTCAATATAAAATTCAAGTGATTTTTTACAATCTGTGAACATGAGTTTTTAATACGAAATATTATTGTTACGCAACTGTTTAATTAATAATAAAGTTGCAATTTCCGGATTGCGCTTTGCTAGTTTTAATAAGAGGTTGTGAGTTCTCTTATGAAAGCAGTCGGCAGTCACAGGGTTGTAGGTATAATAAAAATTAGCCTAAATAAAGTTAAATTATCAAAATCAAATTGGTCAACTCTTTTAAGAATTCGAAGAAATTATTTTCTTTAGCAGTTTTAGTAAACAAAACAGTAATGATGAATAGGTGTTTATCGCAAGCAACAAAACTAATTCTAGTCTAAAAATACTCAACGTAAACAATGATTAACAACACAAGTAGGTAACTAGGTAACCTTTACTTTTTTACCACTGGTTTTGATTAAGTACCTAGGTAGGTACTTTACTTTGAAACAGATTGAATTCACTCTTCAATAGTTTTTAGTTAAAATGTTCTGAAATCCATAATAAGGACTGAGGTCGTTCAACTGAATTCCGTTCACTCAGGCTGGATGTAACGTATACCTAGACATAGATTCTTAGAGTTTAAGAATGCAGTAGGTTCTCACAGACCCAGATTACTCAATCAATTTAATTTATTTAAATGCTGTTTAGATTTAATAGCGTTGAATTCGGTTTTTATCATCGGTGAAATCTTTTTTCAAAATTCATTGGTATAACGTTATAAGGAAGTTACAGATTTTAATGTATTCTATGATAAGATTCGCTCGCAACAATATCGCTCCACTTTAACTCATCCACTACAACATTATTAACAAAAAGTTGTACTTATTGTATTTTTCATATGTAAAAGTGCTTTTATTGATAAGTAATATTTAGGTACTTGTTAACTTAACATACGTACATACGGTGATGTATTATAGATGACATTACTCATTGTATCGATCGTTCATGACCTAAACAGTGAAAAATCAATAGTTTGGCGAACAAGGGTGGGGTAGATAGTATTAGAAAGAGACAAAGAACGTCGAACAATTCCACAATGTCTTGGACTTAAGTCTTGAAGACAGTGTGTTGGTATTTTTACATACATATTCACGACCACGACCGATACTCCCTGAAGGGCAGGCACACCCACATTTACCTCACTATGATTTTTGGTTTCGCGTTCAGGCGAGCCTGATACCTTCAAACGGGAATTTTGGCATGGACTCTATGTTTACTGTAGGACAGTAGAAGACTCATAAAGTCCGAAGAGTAAAAAGTATTAAAGGTTATCTTATCAAAAATGTGCCCACGAGGCAAAATGAATCACTTCACAGTGAATAATTCTTTCATTGTTGCTTTTTCATTCATAAAAAGTTTGTCCGGATAATAATTACACGAAGTTTTTATGGATGAAAGTTCTTGGCAAATTAAAGGTAAAACGGTTCACCGGGTGAAGCCAGACACAAACAAAGAGAGCGCCTTGTTGAGGCATTTACACGGGTGATTAAAACCGCACGATTCTTTGCATTACGATGATAATCAACCATCAAAAGGTGTGATTCCAGAGCCAACCGCAAACGACAATTATCGACGCATGCAGCAGATACGCGTAATTCATTAGGGCCGTTTACACGTACAGTTTTAAAACGCGTATCAGAATCGCTTTCCTCACCACCGGATAATGGACTGCGGATCGAACTGTATCATGCCCACGGCTCGGAACGGCAGATCTTTCACATTCCTGTGCTGTTTAAAAATGAAATCCCAAGTGGTAGTAGCGTTGGCTGAATTCGAAGACGGTTTGGACAACAGAAGACATCGAATATGGGAAAAAAATAAACATACTTACCAATAATAAATGAATTGCGAGGCAATTTTCCAGAACTGTGTACCTAATGGTCTCCGCGCCCCAAGCTGACATTTCGCGAAAATATCTTTTATACCTACTTGAGCGTTTCCCGAGGAGGGCCAGACCGAGAGAAATGGCCCTGGGTCAGCCGGGGTGCGAGGGATATGTCGCGAGACAACCTCACCTTCGGCCTAGCACATCGACCCACAGACGGCGTGCGGTTTAGTCGGTTCGAGTCCGTCATAACCTCCCCCTCCGGCTACGGAGGGGGGGGGGGGGGATTATCCGTGAGGATTTCCCGCACGTAAAAAAAAACCTACGGGCTGTCGATGAGGCTTGGTGAGGCGATTTGTGAAGCAACTCTCCGCGCGATGGAAATCGAATTGTGATCCCCTGGGCGTTCGTAGTGAATAGTGGTTTTCGATTCACTACCCCATCTCATTCGAAGGGTGTCGTGACTGCGAGAGAAGAAAACCTCGAAGTGAAACCCTGTGCTTCCGACAGCCGCCGTGGCGTACCGGTAGTGAAAGCTCAATGAAAACATTTATATGCATGAATATGGGTATTTGCATTGGTCTGGTCGTGCCTCGGAGAGCACGTTAAGCCGTCGGTCCCGGTTGCAATACGAACATCTATGGCAGTCGTTACGGGTAGTTGGAGCCCTCAAGTCCAACAACCAACTTCGATATCGTCTTTCAGCCCTTCCCCTTCCCAGGTCAGATGGGAGTCGCTTCACGGAACATGTCGAGGTGTAGCCAAATCCGCAGTTGGACTAGTAAAAGCGAACCGTAGACTCCCAGTTGATAGCTTCGGATGCGACTGGAATGAAGAAGAAGAAAACCTTGTACCAACTCGTCTGGCCAGCGTGGAACAGTGGGCTGCAGCTCTACATTGGGAGAGGCCAGCAGTGGTCTGCAATGGGCTAAATGATTGATTTTTTTGTTTTTAAAGAATATTAGCAACGTAAATTATCGAAATTACTAATATTCCCTCTAACCCCTCCAACTACCCGACAGCCTCCGTGACGTGGCGGTAGTGAACGCAGCCGCTACGCAGGAGGCGCGGGTTCGATCCCCGCTCAGTGCAAATATCCGGTCTGAAACATATCTCCGACAAACGTTTCCCTGCCGAATGATCCACCGACAGAATGTTTCGCTTATGAGCAGGGCCGTCTTAAGGTTATATAGCGCCAGGGTGCGAAGCTCAGACTGCGCCCCCTCCCCCCCGGTCAACAAAAAAAACGCAATAAATTTTTGATATTTCATTTATTTTTCTCTAAGATCTGTAATCTACAATAAATATACAATGTTTTATTTTAAGTGCGAGTCGGACTTGCGCACGAAAGGTGTCGTTAAGGTCGGTACCTACCGCTACCATATTTTAAGCTTTTATTTTTGAGTTTTGTTGTTATACCGGCAACAGTAATAAATTATCTGTGAAAATTTCAACGGTCTATCTGTTTGTTGCCGCTGTAACAACAACTAAATAATAAATTATTATTTACTAGCTGACCCGCCTCGGCTTCGCCCGTGGCATACTTCAACCCCGTAGCACCTCAATTGTTTTGCCTTCTCGGAACTTCTCCACTAACATTTGAACTTTATGATATGGTACCTATTAAAGTTCAAGTTTTATTACGAATAGTTTGTAGAGAGTATAGAAAAGTGTTGTTTTTAGACTTCTTCAGGCAATTTTTTTTTCTCTGCGTAAGAACCATCCTCGTACTGCAAGGAATGTTCTAAAAAAGGATTAACGAAATCGATACAGCTGTTCTCGAGATTGGCGCTTAGCAACACATTCAGCGATTCATTTATATATTATAAGTACTGTAATTCAGACGAAAAAATGTGAACCCAAACTGTTCTGTGATTGTTCTCGAAGATTGTATAATCTAAAAATATAGATACCACGCCATCTGCCGGATACCTGTGCAACTTAGATGCTAAACCGCCATCTATTAGGAATTTATAGAACGAACCGATAAATATACACTAATGTCGTAGGTATAATGAACATTTAATTGGCAATAATAAATATTGAGATCAATAATTAAAATAAAAACTATTCTATCTTTTAAGTTGGACCATATAATAAATGGTTACAAAATTTTATCAAAATCCGTTCAGTAGTTTCGGAGTTTATCGTTAACATACATCGTGACACGAAATTTTTATAAATATAAGATTAGGTAGGTTCATACATATTTCTTCTATAATATTTATTTAATTACTAAAATGAAAGTCAATTTTTCGGGCTTTTGAGTTGGCAAATATTTGAATAATGTCGTTTATTTTTATATCAATTTTTGATTCTATACTTATAATGGCCAAGTTTGTCAGTCTGTTTTGGGTCATGGTTCGCATTGATACGCATCGCGAACTTACATTACAATGTACACCCTAATCGCCTAGTTATAGAGGACATTTCGCTTAAAGTGCGGGCGCCAGGCAGCTAGGTCAAAGGGCCTCTTTGGAATGGAGATATTGCCGCGTGCGTGTTAAATTAATTTAATTGTTATGTTTATCAAAATAAGAGCTATTTTACCTTGCATATCGTGAGCGGTATGACACGTGCCGATAGGCGAAAGTGGCAATAATAGGTACAATGGTAAAATATTTCTCTAACGTATCACAGTATTAAACAAAATCAAACTTTAATTTTCATGCAATAAGATTCAATTGTCATAGGTCGTCTAATGACATCAATCAGTAACCGACACTCAGAGCCGCATCGCGAACTTACATTACAATGTACACCCTAATGGCCTAATTATAGAGGCCATTTCGCTTAAAGTGCGGGCGCCAGGCGGCTAGGTCAAAGGGCCTCTTTGGAATGGAGATATTGCCGCGTGCGTGTTAAATTAATTTAATTGTTATGTTTATCAAAATAAGAGCTATTTTACCTTGCATATCGTGAGCGGTATGACACGTGCCGAAAGGCGAAAGTGACAATAATAGGTACAATGGTAAATTTTAATATTGGTTGATGCCTATATTTTTATGCATGTAGGGTTTAATTGACGTAAGTGTACGAAACAGGGAATGGCGTTAATATTGTACTTATGAGTTTAAAGGTTAAATTAGGAAATATCGAAATGTTTAGAGCTCGGCCTGCGCCCTCTCGGGCTACGCGCCCGGGTGCAGCCGCACCCTTGAACCCCCGGTTAAGACGGCCCTGCTTATGAGTTTTTCATCTACAGAACATTTCACATACAGGCAGTTCGCCGATAAAGCGATTCATTTTTGGTTAAATCAACGACAGAACCTTTCCCCTACGAACGTTTCGCCGACAGAACGATTAAATAATGAGTGAACCGACGAAAGAATCTTTCACCAATTTACAATATAGTTAACACCCCAACTCAGATTACCCCGACTCGGATAGGTTAGGTTAGAAGGCTAATGCGGGAGCGGAGCGTAGCGAAGCTCCCGCATTAGGCCTTCGTGGTTATTTTTTTATAAACCACCCAGAAGTAGGAGCCCCGCGTAGCGGGGCTCCGTCGACCTTGTCGTCGGTTCACTCATTATTTAATCGTTCTGTCGGCGAAACGTTCGTAGGGGAAAGGTTCTGTCGTCGATTTAACCAAAAATGAATCGTTTTATCGGCGAACTGCCTGTATGTGAAATGTTCTGTAGATGAAAAACTCATAAGCTAAACATTCTGTCGGTGGATCATTCGGCAGGGAAACGTTTGTCGAAGATATGTTTCAGAATCGCAAATATCTGTATGCATGAATATGTATATTTGCATTGGTCTGGGTTTTTCTATGTATAATATATGTGTATTTACATAAAAAAATACGTATCTAAGTATGTTTATCCGCATTCTAGATTCCATAACACAAGCTAGTTAAGCTATGCTTACCATGGGTCTAGATAGCGTTGTGTGAAATGTTGTGGGATATTTATTTATTTATTTTATAACTAAGCTAAATTGCTTGTGCTAGGAATGGGTTCACGTTAGTAGTGTAATGGCCAGAATTCGAACCCGGGACCTCTCGATCGTAAGGCCGACTCTTTAACAATAATGACGCTTCAATGGAACACCCCGTGTCCTCATTGTTTTTTTCAAGTCTACCGTTGAGATAATTGGTAACTATCGGGCTCGACAACTCTTTACTTTGCCGCACATTAAGACCTGGAACTCCTTGCCAGCTCACGTGTTTCCTTCTTCCTACAGTCCCGGGTCCTTTAAGCGGGGCGTGAAAAGCATCTGATGAGGCCGTCAAGCTGAGTGCCACCATTGTTAACATATATGGTACGTATATGTTATAGTGACCCTCTTTCTTAAGACTTTGCCTTCAGCTTACCATCAGGCGAGGTGAAATCAAATTGATGTGACCTATATAAAAAAAAAGTCTTACGTGATGTGTCTTTTTAATATGTATTATTTAAAAACTTAATTTTTTTTGGCAAGAAATTTATTTTAAAGACTAA
Organism: Eilema caniola; assembly: GCA_949126895.1. Taxonomy (NCBI): domain Eukaryota; kingdom Metazoa; phylum Arthropoda; class Insecta; order Lepidoptera; family Erebidae; genus Eilema; species Eilema caniola. Next base: position 2,156,422 of record OX421487.1, read on the forward strand.
AACAGAAATTGAGTCAGTAAGCCTAATTTATTTGTTTAAAATGTGTTTTTTTTTTATAAATGTCGCCACTAAATTATTATACCTTTAGGTAACTAACTACCTAATCGAATGGAGTATACTCATAAATACTTTGAAAATGTGATTTGCCTAATAGCTAACTGCCCTTTTCTATAAGACAAAGGTTTATTTAATAAAATATTATATCAATTAGTTACTTAATTACAAATTGGATTACTTATCGTTTTTTAATGATCATAAATTGACAAATAAATACATAGTAAACATCTCTGTTGACGAGCTCTTACTTATTTTATTTAAAAAAGCTGTTAAAATCCTATTTAAAGTGAATCTTGTGAAGCATTGTGTGGGCCGTGGACCTATAAAGCCGTGAAATTGTTATCTTCAATTGGAATTAACGTTAAATCAACATTAAAGCAATAATTACTATTTTGGTTAAATCGTAATACAGTACTAAAACAATAAGTAAAGTACGAAATAAGCAGTGAATATGTTGTGAATATTAAAATAATGCAATAATAAACCTAGAAAACTGGTGCAACTTAAGTTTTCAAACCAAAGTTAAAAAAGTGTATACGTTATTTGAAAAATTTCAAATCAAAACAAACTTCACTATTTATAGTTGAGGCAGCGCCATCTATATTGTTTTTTTGGATCAATATGGCTATCTAATACAATGATGTCGGTAAAACAGGACAACTGCACAGATAATTAATGCCAGTACTTTGAGCGAAATATTGATATTAGAGACATCTGTTAATACTAAAACCAAATTCTTCATGTGATGAATGCACTCACTGATTTCAACCACATGGGTAACTGAACATCTGACTCGTTGGCAGCTGCGACAGATCGGCGTGCAGAGGGCGGCAGTTCGATTCTGAGTAACGGAGGTTTCTTTTTGTGATTAATATCGTTTCTTCATAAAAAAATAAACATCTTCTAGTAACAACCATGGATGAATTTGACAACATAAATACCGATAATAGACGCAGAAATATACCGTTCATAGATTACGACAGCGAGAACGACTTGAACATATCCTATATTAGTCAACCAAATAGTTGCTTATATAGAGAACAGGTTTTAGACTTAGAGGAAAAAGTTAAAACATTAAGCACGGAGCTACAAGCAGCACATACGGAAATTGATAACTTAAACCTGGAAATCACAAATTGTAGAAAAGAGGTCAGTGATTGTATCTTCAAATTGAAACTATTGAAGTCTGTCGGGATTGAAAATAAAAGCTATGACATACAAGGTACACCGAAAAGATTCTACTCCCCGCAATTAAGTAGACATTCTCCATGTACAAAACTCAAATTTGTTTTACCGCGGAAACCATTTATGGAACTACCGATAGCTTCGGATTATAGGCTGAATTCGAATTCTATTGGACACAATTCATTTAAGTTAAATGTTAGCTTTGACTCCGCTATAAAATGTAGTAAAACACGTTACCCGAAAGATATTGATATGGCCACAATTATTGTGGGCTCACAAACAAATGGAACGACTGCTATCAATTATACGACGTTATCGGACCTGGGCTCCTGCTGTAACAGGGAGATTGACAAGACATCGGGGAACGTACGCACGAGCACGGAACGTGAAGAACCTTTTGTTTCTAAGCATGGACCTCAGCACAGATTTTACATTTTTGCAGATCAAAATGGATATGGTGTGGGAAGACAGTTACGCAATCTACTTGGAAATTCCTTTACAATAACATCTTTTATAAAACCTAATGCACCCCTGTCTGAGATTCTCAAACCATGTGTCAAAATGTGTTCCGATTTCACTAGTTCTGACTTTGTCCTAATATGGGGTGGTACAAACGACTATAATCCATTGGAGCTCCAGTCAGTTTTATATTATACATTAAATCATATGAAAAATACGAATATTTTGTTAGGAAAGATTTACAAAAATAAATATTTAAATGTTTGTAGGTTAAATAATCTGTTGAGATTAATTTGCTGTAACTTAAAAAATACTTCCTACATACCACTGGACATAAATGATAATATTTTTGCGACTGTTTTTAATAAATTACAAGCCAGCAGATTGATACATAAAGAAATCTTACGATTAAAATATAAAAATAATTATGTCCACTATCTTTCTAAATTGACCGAGCCTGAAATACCTCATAAATGTTACAGTAATGCATTTGTGCAGACTGACTATACCTCAGGAACTGCGAAAATATGTAATAGCGTCACCACACAGACAGAATGTGAGGCCATTTCTGTCTCTGCTATAATTCAAGATAACTGTCAAACCAGTGCCACATCTGAGTTTTTTCGAGGGCAATTTTTTGATGAAACCAATTAGTCAAAACTGTTTTAGCCACAATAACAAAAATTATGTCTTAAATATTTTTCATCAAAATGTCTGCGGCATTAGTAATAAAAAGGAAGAATTTGAAATGTATATTGATGGGTTAGAGATGGTTATGCATTACGTTTGTTTAACGGAACACTTTTTAAATGAGTCTCTGTGTGGTTTATTTTCTTTCTATAACTTTAAGCTGGTTTCTCTTAACTATAGGGTAAACAAATCGCGAGGTGGCTCTTTGATTCTTGCACGGCACGATAGGGAATGCGAGGACCAGGCTGTTATATGTAAAACATTGTATAAAAGGGACGCTTTTGAAGTTTGTGGTGTTAAAGATATCCAGTCTGGTGTATATGTTTTTTGCTGTTATCGCAGTCCTTATGACAATAATTTAGAAACTTTTATGAACATGTTTGAGCGATTACTGGAACAACTTTTTGACAAGAGATGCTTTATATGTGGAGATTTCAATATAGACCTCTTAACTGACGAAAAGAAAAAAAAGGACTTCATAAATATTCTGACAGCTTACAATTTTAGACCTCTCGTTAATACAACTACTTTTAGGCGAAATGATCGAATTTCTTGTATAGATAACTTTTTGACTAATTTTGAAGAGGATGCTGTAGTTGAATGTACGGTTGACCACAATGGATTAGCAGATGGACATGCAGGCCTAATATGTAATGCATTATACAGTAATAATAATTTTAAGAATAAGTATACTACATATAGAACCACTTATAAAAGAATTTTTAATACAACAAATAATGAGAGGTTCCGGGAGTTGCTACTATCAAATAATTTAACGGCAATGCATGTAAACACTTTTATTTCAAAATTCAATGATATTTTTCGTGAGAGTTTCAAGATAAGAAAAGTTAAAATTCACCCCAAAAGTGACTCCGGTTTAAACTGGGTCTCTAAAGGAATCAGAGTTTCTGGTAAAATGAAGCGGTTTCTTTGTGTAAAAGGTAATCTGCATGCTTCCTGGGCCCATTATAAAAAGAAATATATTAACATATATAGGCGGGTAGTTAGGAACGCGAAAAAACTGGCAGTTCAAACTGCTTTAGCGAGATCTGGAAATGTTGCGAGGGATGTTTGGCGTATAGTCAATAAACACAGGAACATGAAAACACAAGACAATAAATACCACTCCCTATATAATGAGGATTCCATCACTTCTGATCCCAAAGAAATTGTCAATTTGTTTGTCACTTCTTTTGACTATAATTCTGGGATGAGTGGCGTCGACTGTAGCTCAGCTTTAGGAATCCTTAAGCAAAATACAGTTAGAATTCAAAGAGATATGGTCGTTGACTGGGTAACTACTAAGGAGGTTTTTAACATTGTAAATAAAATGAAAACTAAACTCTCGTGTGGTTATGATGGTGTGCCCATTAAGGTTTTCAAAGACAATATAGACTTATTAGCTGAACCATTGAGCAATCTTTTTAATCAATGCATACAAGGTGGTATTTTTCCGGATCAGTTAAAGATAGCCAAAGTAGTACCGATACATAAGAAGGGCTCAAAATTAGATCCGAAAATGTATCGACCGATCTCTCTTCTTCCAACAATTTCCAAAATATTTGAAGTCCTACTAAAAATTAGACTGCTAAGGCATCTCTGTACAAATAATGTAATAAATCCGAGACAGTTTGCTTATCTTAAGGGGGTGGGAACGTTAGACGCAATTAATACCTTAATTAATGATGTAGTAACTAGACTAAATGACAGGCAAAGAGTGGCAGGCATCTTTTTAGATATGAGTTCTGCTTTTGATGCTGTGAGGCACGATCTACTTATTGAAAAGCTAGAGCACTACGGCGTGCGAGGGGCAGTCAAACAGCTGTTTGCCTCATATCTGAATAACAGACAAATGTTTGTAGAGATCAAGACGGACAGCTATGATCAATCAGGAACCATTCGAACCAAATGTGAAAAGACTTTTAAATCTAGACTTGTGAAAATAAAATCGGGAGTTCCTCAAGGCTCTACACTGGGTCCTATTTTCTTCATTATCTTCATCAATGACCTGATAAACAGTGCGGTGAACAAGCTACCTGAACATCTGAATCTGACGGTATTTGCCGATGATACCATCGCTATTGTATCGGCCAATAACATTTCTAGTTTAAATGAAAGAGTTAGTGTGGCACTGGATTACCTCAACGAATGGTTCACATCAAATTGCCTTAAAATAAACAGCAGCAAATCCAACATTATATTATTTAAATCCACCAGTAAAACGTCAGACAGTCTAGCCTGTGAACTTAAGGGTGATAAGCTTGACACAGTTAATGAAGTCAAATTTTTGGGTGTATATGTTGACTGCTCTTTGAATTGGAAATGTGAGTTGGCAGGCATAGAGGCTGGTATCCACTCAGCCTGCTATGTATTGAGAAGCCTAAGAGATGTTGTGCAATTGGAGCAGCTTAGATGTGTGTACTTCGCCCTAGTCGAATCCAAATTGAGATACAGCATTCTTTTCTGGGGAGGCAGTTATGAGTACAATGTCCAGAAAGCCTTCGTAGCACAGAAGAGAGCCATTAGAACCATGGTACGCATAGACCAACAGCAGTCCTGTAGAGCACATTTTAGAGAACTAAGGATTTTAACAGTGCCCTGTCTGTATATTATGGTTCTGCTGACGTTTCTGGCCAAAAACATACACATTTTCGAAAGCAGGGAAAGTAGACTTGAACGAGAGAGTACAAGAAGGAAACATATGCCTTCAATGATTGCACCCACTCTGGATGTGGTCAAACATGGCGCTTTTTATAGTGCAGTAAAAATATTTAACAGTCTTCCCTTGGATATAAGAAGCGCAGTTTACACGAAAGAGTTCGAAGCCACACTGAGGGCTTTTCTTGTTGAAGGGTGCTTCTATTCAATTGACGAATTTATGAAATGACATGCTTAAAATTATATGAAATGACATGGTTTACTTATGCATGCATAGACATTCGTATTCAATTTATTTCAATTTCTAATAATTTTTGGTCTTTATGTTTTGACATTTGTATTATATTTTGGATTTAATTGATATCTTGACATTATTTGTAATTTGGTGTTTTTGTGCTAAACGATTAATATAAAGAGTATTGTGGCTACTATTAAATTTAGGATAAGTGCATGCATGGACATTCGTTTTCAATTTGTTTCAATTTCTTATAATTTGTGGCCTTTTTTTAATGTATGTTTGGACATTTGTATTATATTCTATATTTTTCAATTTAATTAGTATCTTTGACATAAATTGTAATTTGGTGTTTTGTGCTAAAATATAAATATAAAGAGTATTGTAGCTACTGGTAAACTTAGAATAAGCTCCATTATATTTTCAATACAATGTAATATTGTTCAGAAAAATAAACAAAATACAAAAATACAAAAAATGACGTCATTATATATGCATCATTTTTTTTTAATATTCCGTGTTGCAAGAGTAAAAAATATTGATGCTTTTTTTTAAGGGAATATTAGCAACCGAAATTATTGAAATTACTATTATTCCCTCTAACGCTCCAACTAAACTAAATTGCTTGTGCTAGGAGTAGGTTCACGTCAGTAGTGTAATGGCCGGGATTCGAACGCGGGACCTCTCGATCGTAAGCCCGACTCCTTAACCACTAAGGTACCGACGCTTTTAACATTGTTTCATACCTATTGGTTGCAATAGGTTATTTTTTAGCGTTATTACTTTTTGAAGTGAAAACTTCTTTAGCGGCGTTGGATGGGTAAAAATTATTGTTAAACTCGCGCGTCAGGATCGCTTGACCTTTGGACCGTAACCGACGACTGACGTCATACAATATTAGCTATAGACTGTCCATTTTGCAATATACGATAAATAGCTTCGCAGCATAGCGGTAAACGCTTCGACTGTAAGTCCTTATGGTTTCAGATAGTACCGGGTTCAAACCTGGCCTTCTGACACTTTTTGTTATTATTTTTTCTTTTTGTAATTTATTACCTTTTGTGATAATTTTATCTTTTTGTAATTTCTTCTGATAGAAAATTAGCAGAAAATTAGTGATAGGGTCTATGATTGGCGCTGTATTATAGGTATGGTATGGTATGGTATGTTTTTTTTATCTTTTTTCTATGTATATAACGAAGAAAGAAAGAAAGAAAAAGTTTTCACTTCTGTCGGCACTCCCAGAGTGCAACCCGTCTTTTTTAAATCCATTGTAGTATCAGTACTACAGACGTGACTCAGGTCACGCATATATTTAAAAGTATTTCATTAATCTGAATGCAAGGAGCAACTAGGTAGCTTTATTATTAGCGAAGACAGTCCCCAAGGTTATTTGACTTATTTACAAATTCTAAAGTGTCAAAAGTTTATTCACCCGCAGTGCATGGTGTTTTTTTTTTGTTACATCTGCAGTGTATATGAATTGTTACTATTTTTATTTTTATCGTAGTGCTATTTAATTTTCCGAAATTGTTGTGAATTCGAGTTTTTATGCGTAAAAATGGTGGATTTTTAGTCATAACGTCTTGGATAACGCACACGAAGTGTTGGAAAATGGCATATTACAGTGAATTGTGACTTTTCGTGTTCGAGCCAAATTACTCTAGGTAGCTTCTAGTAAAGGCCAAAAACTTTACTGAGGCAGTAGGATCTCATTGATCATCATCACCGTCATTACTATCATCAATCCATTATCATCATCATCAAAAAATTAAGCTATATAAATACCATAGACACTGTAACCAATGACATTTAACTTTAGACTTTACTGCCATAATTTTAAAGTAGAAAATTAAACGACAATCTTGTAGAGTGAATGAAAAATGTTTTATAATCTTTCTCTTTTCACTTTGAACTTTACTTGTCACACATAAAGTCTAAAATTTTATGACAATTAATGAAATGTCAGCGGTATGACTGTAGTTTTTTTATTTTATAAAATTAGCAGATTCGGGGGCCTGACCGGTTTCACCTCACGGCATTAACAAAGGTTTACTAAATACATAATAATGGTTGTAAGCAAAAATATTTCTTTTTTTTAATTTTAGAAATATAATTGCTTAAAACCATTATTATGTATTTAGTAAACCTTTGATAATGCAGTGAGGCGAAACCGGTCAGGTTAAAAAAAAAAAAGTATGAAAAAGTACAAATGCTATCATTATTCAATATGTGTAGTAGATTCCAGCAAGTGCCATCAATCTCCAGTATAAACAGTACGATGCTTGTGTTGTATCTAATCCATACTAATATTATAAATGCGAAAGTAACTCTGTCTGTCTGTCTGTATGTTACGCTTTCATGTCTAAACCACTGAACAGATTTTAATGAAATTTGGTGTATTGGTGGATTAGACCTTGAGAAAGGTCATAGGCTATGTTTGGTCGCGATAACCGACATCCACGCGGGCGGAGCCGCGGGCAAAAGCTTGTAGATAATACGATACTTGTGTTGTATCTAATAGGTAATAAATGCACAAAGAAATACGAACCTCGCTATGCGGGGTCCGTGGAAAACTAGATTATATCACTTTAAAAAGTGACTTAGGTAATACGTTAAAGTAAAGAAGTAAAAAAAAAGTATTGTCGTATGATTTGTTACTCAATTTTTTTTTAAATTTTACTGATAACAGGCGTGGTTCACTCCGCGCAGTACATCCGTTATATACCTACAGCGAAGTATCCGGCCGACCGAATTTAAAATTAGTCGAGTGTCACGCGCGCGCTCGTGTGAACGCTGCTAGGATTTTATAAAAACATATTATTTTCTCTTGATCGTGCCTACTGCCTACTTAAAGTAGGTACCTACCTAAGAATGGACAAGAAAAGAAAATAGACAGACGATGTTGTGTGGCGTTCGGCTGTTTGAATTCGAATAGAAATATGCCGGATTTATCTTTTTTCTCGCTTCCCATAGATGCTGATAAGTAAGTTTGCCAAATTAATAAATCTTAAAATTTTAAGGTACCTACCTACCCATAACTCAACCTACCACTACTACTGCTCAGAATGCGTATCTAGACAAAAACTACTTATTTTAAAGGTAGACCACGAAGTACCTAGGTAGATGCCTAGCCAGCTAGATTTTTGAATTGGGAGGGTTATTGGATCGGACCCATCGGGGTCAACGTACTCCGTCGTCACCCGCCTTGCCGTATTTTTCTAGTTTCGAGTGTCCTTGACGTGCATCGCGCGCTGACTATAGGTAGATAGGTACCACTGACGATACCTACCCTACGTAATTTCTGCAGTTCCAAGTTCCTTCTTGTTAAACGACTTGTCATTTTTCACATAAGTAGAAAAATAGTAACAGGTACTTAACTGGAATGGTAATCAAATATTCAATCCTTCACAAGAAGGCAACCCTAACAGCGTAAGAAGAGATAAGAGGCACGCGGTAGAAAGAGAAGCAAGTTTAGGTGAATAAAATTATAAGTACTTAATGTTGTGCGAGCTGAATTCCACCGTATTGCGTCGAAGCAAGACTGGAATTAATTAAATCTTCTTGCGCAGTGATTCTTCTGTACGTTAGTACTATTAATTATTCTGTGCTGATAAGCAGTATTTCCGAAATTTCACCCCCTTTCTCGGAGGGAAATCACCATGAATATCGCTTATGACGAATGGGGGGGGGGGGGGGGGGGGATTTTGGCAACACTGGCAGCAGCCCACGCACCAAATGTCGTCCTTAGATCCTCATTGTCTTAAAGGAAATTAGTAACTGATCCCCCTTAGCGGTTAACCGCTTCCTGAAGTTCCTGAAGTTGTCCCCAACCCAAAGCTTGCGCGAACTTTAATGACATCTGTCAATTATTGTACTGTCGGCAAAAAAAACTAACCATAAAATATTATTATATTATTTCTCGCCTTCTATTTTGTATTTTATTATTTTTACCACTTAGGTGGCAGACAAGCACACCGCCCACCTGATAGAAGGTAGTTACCGTGGCGTATGGGCGTGTGCAGCGTCAGGGGCGACACCATCACACTGTCTACCGTTTTGTATAGGCATTTATATTTTCAAAACAGTGTAGGTAACTGCCATTGATTGACAGCCTCTGTGACGTGGCGTTAGTGAACGCGGCTGCTACGCAGAATACGCAGGTCTGATTCCCGTTCAATGCAAATATTGTATGCATGAATTTGTATAATAGTATTGCTCTGGGTGTTTCTATGTATAATATGTATGTATTTACAACAAAGAAGTATCTTAGAATATTTATCTGCATTCTAGATTCCAAAACACAAGCTATTTAAGCTATTCTAGATAGCGTTGTGTGAAATGTTGTGGAATATATTATTATTTATTATTATTGAACCTACAGCGGCATACTGCTTGTCTACTAATTATTTATTTTGACAGTAAATAAGTAAAAGCATCCAATGGTTTCATATTATTCCTCAACTGATATAAATTCAGTTCCTGCAACCGGCGATCATGTATGAAACCGTAAAAGTAGAAATAGCGAGAGTCATATTTAAGCTAGCCTCGTAGTAAGTGGAAATATTGGTTCTCTTTGCCTAAACCAATGAGTAAGAAGTGCGGCATTATCCTTGTGTTTTATATCACTTATGTGTCAGACAAGCACATAATTCACCTGATGGAAAGTGGTTACCGTGGCCTATAGACGTATGCAACACCAGGCGTGTTATACTCGTGCCGCCGTCCGTGGAGAAATCTTCGAAGGCCCTTTGAAGAACCTCATATTGCAGTCGCTTGGGAAAACCACACCAAGGAGTTCACAGCTTGAGTGTGCTAGGGATGAAGTTCCTTTCATATCGCACTGTGCGCAACGTTTCTAGTAGCAATGTGTGAGGCTGATTTCCCTGCGTGTGATGAACGGTAGATGATAGAATGTGTGCATGAAATAAATTGTTTGTTATATGATATGCTGCCCGTGGCGCCACGTCACAGAATCGAAACTTGCCAGTCTAAAGCCTCATTTACGAAGACACAGGGCGTTTAATCACACATCGCGTTGGGCAGCGCGGTCTGCACTGAATTCAGATTCATACATAAGTTGTCTTAGTCAATATGTCTGATACACTTGTTTGCCGCGTGGTTCCCGGTAGAGTTGTAGGTATTTAGACCACTTCGTACCGGCTGACGCAGGTTATCACCGGGCACACGAGCGTCGAGGATTTTGCTTTGTTCCCGTTGTGTCACACCATTTTGTGTAACACTGTTACCCATTGGTAAAAAAAATTACCGATTAGTAACACTGTTACTCAATGCCACATTTTTTTTTCACTTTGAGTAACAATGTTACTCAACAAAATACTTTTGCTCCCATTAAGTAACACATTCTAGTGTAAAATCATTATTTATATATACATGTACGATTAAATAATGAGTGAACCGACGACAGAATCTTTCACCAATTTACAATATAGTTAACACCCCAACTCAGATTACCACGACTCGGATTATTTTTTTATAAACCACCCAGAAGTAGGAGCCCCGCGTAGCGGGGCTCCGTCGACCTTGGAACACAGCGTTCTGTTGAGTAACACTGTCACTCAAAGGGAAAAAAAATGTGGCATTGAGTAACAGTGTTACTAATCGGTAATTTTTTTACCAATGGGTAACAGTGTTACACAAAATGGTGTGACACAACGGGAACAAAGGAGGATTTTCTGCGTCGGATCCAACAAGAACCAACGTTCAAGTGCCATCACTGTGATGTGAGCGAGGACTCGGGGCTGCACACGTTCATCGAGTGCCCGGTGTGGGAGACGCCGAGGCGGGAGCTAGTGACGATCCTTGAAGTGGGAGTTCTCTCGCTCGCCGTCTTGTTCACGGCGATGGTACGCTGCGGGAGTGAGTGGACTGCCGCCGCCCCCTTTTGCGGGCATACGTAGGAATTTTGCACACGATAAAAATAATGCACCGCGACACGCAATATTTAACTAGCGCCTTTTATACATTTTGTATTTTTCTTCATCCTAATGTTAATTCCAGTCGCATCCGAACTTTTCAACTTGGAGTCTGGGGTCCCCTTTACGAATCTAACTGCGGATTTGGATGAACTTCCATATTTTCTTTGAATCTCCTGATCTGACACCTTTTATCTATACCACTTTTACAAAAAGGTAATATTTGTTTTTGATACCTAAACACTCAAACTACTGGACCGAATAAAGAATGTTTTTCATCATTAGAATGCTACATTAAACCTGAGTAATAGGCCACTTTTATACTGAAAATTAATATTAGATTAGCTTTTACGCAAGTAAAAACGGGAGGCAGTGCTAGTAAAATATTAATTTTACTTGGCAAATAAACTTACCTTGGTCCATCAACAAGTTGATAATTGAAATAAAAATCCTTATTAGAGCCACACTATTCACTACACAAATACTAACAAGGCCACAAAATCCAGCTGAAGTTTCCGAATTAATGAAATGAACACGTACGCGTCCGATGGTGTCCACAACACAACTGAGTAATTGAACCGCTTGCGGATAGACGACAGGTAGTTAGATAATTACCACGCGTCAAAATACAATAAGCCGTACTAATGGCCTCTGTGAACTTCGCACAATTAATATTTTACAAGATAATTTCTAAGAAGGGCATGGATTAGAAATGTTATAGAATTTTTGAAACAATTAGACCCAAGACGCAGGTATAGGAGAATTTCGATTATCTAGGATTTTTCCAGGCCCTCGATTCTGCTAATTTTGACATAACAAAACCACTATCATACCGCTGACATTGCATTAAATGTCATTAAATTTTAGACTTTATACCTGAGCACTAAAGTCCAAAATGAAAAGAGAAAGAGTTTATAATTTTTTTCATTCACTCCACAATATTGTCATTTAATTTTAGACTTTATCAGTATGAACGTAAAGTCTAAAATTAAATGGCATTGGTAACAGTGTCTGTAGTACCGCAGTGGTTTTATCATGTAAAAAATATTAGCAGAATCAGGGCCCAGGTAGCTCAGATAGTCAGAGTATACTTAGTACCTATTTCTAGCAGGGGTACAGAACCGGTCGGTGTTTCAAGTCTTGTCCTGAATATTGACTCTTTTAAATCTGAATCTAAAGATTTAGACAGTCAACTTAAATCTAGAAAGTTCAAAAACGTTTTCATTTGTTGATAACTTTATTAATATAATTCTTTTAAAATGTAGTGTAATATAGTTCTTTATCAAAAAGTAAAAACAACAGCCTATGACAAAGTGCCCGCTTGAAAGCAATGGACTTGCCCTATATTACGTGGGACCGAAAGTCATAGGCGAAAATGTGAGTGCGAATAAACCTCTGCCTATCCTTTTGGGGATTCCTAGTCGAGAATATGTAGGTATGTACGTAAATATTGTACATGTTAAAACTCCACAACCGCAACGAAAATTATTATTTCCATTTCGTTAATTATAAGTGTAAATAAATAAAAAAATTTTTTATTTTTCTGCCGATAGTACAAGCATTGACGTATGCGGTATGTGACTGAAGTTGTTGCAAGTGTACCTATTCGATGCGTTCCAAATTTCATGTCAGAATAAATATTCAGACCCTTTTCTAGAGGCAAGAGCCCGAGTCATTGAAAAAAAAAAAAAAATTTAAGTTTTTTTATAGGTCACGTCAATTTGATTTCAACTCGCCGGATGGTAAGCTGAAGGCAAAGTCTCAGGAAAGAGGGTCACCATTACATACACGTACCATGTTAACAATGGTGGCACTCAGCTTGACGGCCTCATCAGATGCTTTTTCACGCCCAACTTAAAAGACCCGGGACTGTAGGAAGAGCGAAACACGCGAGCTGGCAAGGAGTTCCAGGTATTAATGGTGCGACAAAGGAAAGAGTCACTGAACCGCTTGGTTTAGTAGGTATTCAGTACAACGGTAGACCGAGTCCCGCAGACATACCTAGTTCTCTGTCTCAATAGGACACCAAAGCGACGTTTCTACGAATCTATATCTATACATATATTTATAAGTAAAATTGGAGTGTCTGTTTGTAATATTAAAATAACCCTTTTTTACTACATGCATATGAATATAATACGGTACATACACCAAAATGGGACTTTTATCACCAAAATGGGACATTGGCAGGTAACTGATCATGTAATGGGAAGTAACTTAGGTTACTTTTTTTTTAGAAAAATAGCGTTGATTCAACACTGACCGACATCCACTTGGTCGGAGCCGCGAGCAACAGCTAGTATTTCAATATACCTATGATACCTAAGTCACTTGGCGTCAACTTGGCAACATTTATAAAAAAAAGATAGAAACAAGCTTTATAAGCAGGCGGTACCTACCCATTAATTTTCATCTGCGTTGAGATTTACAAACAGGTACCGCCTGCTATACCTATAGCTGGTTCGATTTTTTTTCGGCATCAGTCGGGTTTTGTATTTTTGCCCCACTCGATAAATTTGAGTGATTTTTTTTTATACCCAGGGCCGTCTTAAGGCTATATAGCGCCAGGGTGCGAAACTCAGACTGCGCCCCCTCCCCCCCCCCGCCCCCTCCCCCGGTCAACAAAAAAAACGCAATAAATTTTTGATGTTTCATTTATTTTTCTCCAAGATCTGTAATCTATCTGTAAAAAGATCTCTAATACAATGTTTTATTTTAAGTGCGTTTCCTTTTTCTGTTTTGGGCACCCGATGGTTTCTTTTTACCATCCCCTAAATCGGTCATCTGCAATCAAATAGATCATTTAGCATATAAATATTTCACTCACTTCAATGAAATTATATGAAAGTAAACTTATTTAAATAAAATGTTATATGTTATAGGTATAAATTATTATTTATAAATATATTTATGTAATAAAATTTAAATGACCAATATCAAGCCCAAGTAAAGTAGTTATCATAAATTATAAACTCACTCGTACTTATTGTGTGTGATTATGATTAATGATTACAAATACCACGATATGGCATCAATTAGGTATGTAAGTTTATTTTTTATTAATTAATTAGTAGGTAGGTATATCAGTATTGTGACTATGTTCTAATGTAAGTAATTGTAACCGTAACAAAAATAGGTAACTCTGTAAAAATAAAATTTACTTACCTTGACAGTATTAATTTCCGTTGTTTATGATTTAAGTAGTACGCACTGAAAAAACTCCATCCATTTGCACATTATTTTTTTACGAAAACACAACACAATCAATTAAATCGATATTGGTGGGCCTAACTGAATTTCCACTTGCTAGAATCAATCACATTCTAAACTGCTAGAATTTTTAGTGCTCACTCGGCGGCTATCGCAAATAGGTATGATGAAAAAATAATAATTCAAAAATTAAGGAAAAGAAATGGATTTAATATTTCTTTAACGTTTCACAGCATTAAACAAAATCAAACTTTAATTTTCATGCAATAAGATTCAATTGTCATAGGTCGTCTAATGACATCAATCAGTAACCGACACTCAGAGCCGCATCGCGAACTTACATTACAATATACACCCTAATGTCCTAATTATAGAGACCATTTTGCTTAAAGTGCGGACGCCAGGCGGCTAGGTCAAAGGGCCTCTTTGAATGGAGATATTGCCGCGTGCGTGTTAAATTAATTTAATTTTTATAAGTATCCAAATAAGAGCTATTTTACCTTGCATATCGTGAGTCCCGCTCACGATATGCAAGGTAAAATAGCTCTTATTTTTATTATTTACACTTACCGAAAGGCAAAAGTGACAATAATAGGTACAATGGTAAATTTTAATATTGGTTGATGCCTATATTTTTATGCATGTAGGGGTTTAATTGACGGAAGTGTACGAAACATGGGAATGGCGTTAATATTGTACTTATGAATTAAAGGTTAAATTAGGAAATATCGAAATGTTTAGAGCTCGGCCTGCGCCCCTCAGGCTACGCGCCCGGGTGCGGCCGCACCCTTGAACCCCCGGTTAAGACGGCCCTGTTTATACCGCATACATTTTGGTACCAAAAAACCAACATAAAGCTTTTGAATCGCATTAAAGAGAAAATAAAAGAAAAAGCATGAAAAATGCTTAAGAATTTAATTCGAAATATAGCTTTTGTTAATTTTTATGTACCCAAGAATACATGGGCAATAAATACCTTTCATTTAAGACATGAATCATTGAAATCCGTACGGTAGTTCAGGAGATATGTTTTTTTTTTTTTTTTTTTACTTGCGGGAAATCCCCATGGATACCCCTCCGGAGCCGGAGGGGTAGGTTATGTCGGACTCGAACCGACTAAACCGCACGCCGTCTCTGGGTCGTAGTGCTAGGCCGAAGGTGAGGTTGTCATGCGACATATCCCTCGCACCCCGGCTGACCCAGGGCCATCCCTCTCGGTCTGGCCCTCCTCGGGAAGGGGGGGACCACGTGGTCCCCGACTCAACCCCGGTGTGGGGAGGCGCGCATCGTCCGACGATGCGCGCCGCCGCCGTGGCCTGCTTCTGCTAGGGTGACGGGCGTCTCCACCCGTCACCCTCAGGCCCGCGCTCATGGGGGGCAGAGGTCAGTTTGCGCCCTCCGACGCCCGAGCCGCCTTCGGGCGCGTGCAGCGATGTCAGCGAGCCTTTCTCGCTCATCGCGCCGCGCCCGCTCTGCTGTCTCCTTCGCGAGCATGACCTGCTCGCAGAAGGAGGCGCTGGCCGCCCACGCATCCGCGCAGCGGACCATCGCCGCGAGCAGGGTGGAGAGCGTGAGCACTCTCACCCCCAGGGCCGCCACAAGCTCCCGCCTCGGCGTCTCAAACGCCGGGCACTCGGTGAGCGTGTGCAGCCCCGAGTCCACGCTCGCGTCGCAGTGATGGCACTCGGGCGTTGGCTCTATATCCATCAGATGCAGATACCGCCCGAAGCTACCGTGCCCGGTGATAATCTGCGTCTGACGGTACGAGAGGCTACCGTGTGGTGACTTTCGGAACTGATATAGTGCCAAAAGGGCCCTCGCTTCCAGGATCCACGGTGGCGATCCGGCCAGGAGACTCGCCGCTTCGAAGGATATCGTGCGGTATCCCCTGATGGCCCTGGAGGCCATCGTGCTCTGCGCCGTACGGAGTAGAGGCAGGAATCTGGCCTCCAGGGTGTCCGCCCACACGGGGCAACCGTATAGGGCCATGGACCGCACGACACCCGCGTAAAGTCTCCTGCAGGAGGACTCTGGGCCCTTCAAGTTGGGCAACAACCGGCCCAAGGCATTCGCCGTGAGCACCAACTTGGGGCGCAGACTTCGGAAATGCTGTCTGAAGTCCTATCGACCATCAAGCACGAGCCCCAGGTATTTCAACCGGGGCTTGATGTCGATGGGAGTGCCTCCCACTGTTAGGCTGGCTCCCGGGCCTGGCCTGCGCCGTGGGCCATGAAAGAACATGGCCTCGGACTTGTTCAGAGCCACCTCGAGACCCAGCCAAGGAGATATGAGGTAATAAAGAATATTACAAACACAGCGCACACACACAAGATACGCGTGAAAAACATATCCCTTCTTGGAAGTCCGGTAAAAAGGGGTATTTTGTATATCAATGCGTGGCAACCACTGTTGGCAATTTGACTTCACATCGCCTGATGGTAAGCTGAAGGCACAGTCTCAGGAAAGAGGGTCACCGTTACGTACACGTACCATGTTAACGTATAGTGGCACTCAGCTTGACGGCCTCATCAATCGAGGATTGTCGGCTGCGCACCGCGTGACACCCACCGGTCCCACTAGTGCTGCGACCACAGTCCCCCCTGCCCGGCTTTGTTGATATATTTATTTGTGCGTCTTGTTCGCATCAGAGGCCTACACCTCGGAGTCCCAGTTCCCTTAACTGCGATGTGGCTTCGTTTTTTTCGGATATATTAGGAGCGACTGCTGTTTGATCTCCTTATTATGCTCAGTTCACATTATTATTATTTATACCTCTGAGGTGGCAGACAAGCACACGGTCCACCTGATAGAAAGTGATTACCGTGGCCTATAGACGTGTACAACACCAGGGGAGTCACACTCGTGGTGCCGACCCTATAAACACAGAGAGTTTCTGTGCCGTCAGTGTAGAAGACAAAGCAGGAATAGTCTTTGGTCTTCGCACTTACAGCACAAAAACTCTCCAGTGATCTCTGCCTACCCTACTCACCGCCGCGCACACAACACGAGATTATTATTGCCGTGGTAATCTATAGGACGGAGGTACTTCCCCAGTCGGACTGCTCAATTAGACGAAAATATCGTCTTGTCCTACAAAACCATCTACACTACCTTTTTTTTATACCGCTGAGCTGGCAAACCAGCACACGGACCACTTGATGGAAAGTGGTTACCGTGGCCTCCAGGGGAGTCACACTCGTGCTGCCTTCATCAGTCATCTTCATCATTCTCATAATATGCGCGTGTACTGACGTTTGTTCACAATATTTGCCGGCGATTCTACAGGGAATGGATGAAACCAGGACTAACGCTGTAATGATACCTAACCATTTATTCGAGTATCGACGCGAATGTATTTGCATACACGTGTTGTGAAGATAAGCTTGTTGGTACACAATAGCGGATGGCTACAGATAAAGAAGGCCAATGGTTCATACAGTAGGTATAAAAGTACGATTGTCTGAGGCCAATCACTTTGTTATGAGACCATAACCTGTGACCAAGGAGAAGCTTTTCATGGTAAAATTCATGTCCCATTTCGCCATACGGAAATATTTAAGTTAAGACTTTAATTTACAAATATGCTCAAAGAATCAGCCATTTAATCCAAAACTCAATTATACAGCGCCAAATCTAGACTCTTTTGACGCGTTCCGAGTGATTCGTGCTCGCAACCAATGCATTTCTTGCAAAATAATGCATTATTATTTTTTTGGGATAAATTTTTACGAGGTTGGTAGAATTATTAACTAATTAAGTTTTTTTTATATCTCGGACACGTTAATTTGACTTCACCTCGCCTGATGGTAAGTTAAATGGTAAAGTCTCAGGAAAGAGGGTCACCATTACACACAGCTTACATGTTAACAATGGTGGCACTCAGCTTGACGGCCTCATCAGATGCTTTTTCACGCCCCGCTTAAAGGACCCGGGACTGTAGGAAGAAAGAAACACGTAAGCTAGCAAGGAGTTTCAGGCCTTAATGGTGCGACAAAGGAATGTTCTGCATTGTATGCGGGTGACATCTAAGCCCTGCAAGTCTTATGTTTTTCCGTTCATCACAGCCCGTATCAACATTCCTTTGTCTGCCCTAGAGGAGATACCGGGGGAGACAAGACTCTGTCGCCTAATTCTTCTGCACGTATCCCATATTTATATGGGGTCGAAGCAACATGTGTGCTTTTTTCATTCATTTCTGCTTGCAGTCATCCCAACATTCACTCCCTTCCTAGCTATTTCATCTTTAATACAGACTATCTATCTCCTCTTGTGCCTTGATCACACCTGCCGAGTGGCGAGACAGTGCACCCGGCCCATGCTCGGTGGGTGTGAACATAGCGCCGAACTCGGCCGACAGTACGGTCTCACCAGTCCACTAGGTGCGTGTGTTCAAGGCATTAAGTCTTTTATTCCCTTGCAACCTTTTTCAATGCCTTCCTTTATTTTATGTCTTGACCTTGATGTGCCAATTTTATTAGAACGTTTCCAAAGGCATTATTGAACGATACAAAAAACGTCATAATGACAACTTCAAACGTCAAACTTATGTCAAATAAATATTTACTTTTTTATCTGTCATATGACGGCAAGGAAATCAAATTCAAGTGCGATCTCTGCTTTGTTTGAAAACATTATTTCAACAATTTTATTATTTTCATTGTTTAGATTAATGATTCATACAAAGATAAATTATTACAGCGACAAATAACGCAGTTTTTTGTGTGTGTAAATAAACTGTGGTGTATTCTGTGTCTGTCTACGAAATAATTAGTGCGACTTATTTTTATTATTGAACTAAAATGAGTCGATGTGATATAAAAGTAGTTTTATTAGGGAGTGAACATGTTGGAAAAACTAGTTTAGTACTTAGATATGTGAATTCTAGGTTCAATGCCGATATTCCATATCAAAATGTAAGTATACATTGTGTTTACATACATATACATACCTATATTCACGCTTGTACAACCCTAAAGGAGTAGACAGAGGTGTGTGGGCCCACATAATAGGGGGCGACGCTATTGCTGTAAAGTGGACACCTCACTTGTCATGGGTTTTATTTTAACTGTCAGATGGAGGCCCATACGGACGACCTGAACATCTCTGCCAGGGGTTGGCCACTAACCACATCTGAGGCGGGAAGGTCAGATGGCAGTTGCTCCCAATATAGCTTTAAAACATAGTCACATCATATTTTAGCCGAATACACATACTATTCATCATCATCACCATCATATCAGCTGCACATAGTCCACTGCTGAACATAGGCGTCTAACGTGGTGTAGGATGCCCAACGGCCAGGTGGAAGTATGACCTCATCACGGTCACCGGGTAGCGCTGCATGTGGGCTGCTTTAGATCGGTACTACAAAATATATAATGAATACTACATACTGTTACAAAATATAATATTTAGATGACATCAGAAGGTTCCTACCGGCTCAGCAGCACGTGTGTGACTCCCCTGGTGTTGCACACATCCATAGGCCACGGTAACCACATTCCATCAGGTCGGTCTTGCACTTGACTGCCACTTACATAGTATAAAAAACAGCATGTCTAGGATTATACATAAAAATCAATGGGTAATGGAGCTAATAGTGTAGTTTAGAATGTTTAATTAATCAATCAATTAATTAATTAAAAGAAAAAAAAAACATTAATTTCAATTAATTAAGCGATAATGTTAATCAGCTCATTTGTACTAATAAAGCATTGAGTGCAGTGATTAATTAATTAGGGAATTAAATCATTAATTGTGAAATTTATTGAACTAATACATTGGGTTATTCTCACCCCTCCTGCAATGCAAGACCATGATACACCTAGTATACCATCTTACATTAAAATCTCCACATTGTACACTAGACTTTGCCTCTCTTGTACTGCATTTCCAGGGTTTCCTGGCAGAGAACTCAAGTTTAAGTTAAATTCACTTTTGTATGCTATGTATCACTTTTTCTTTGTCCTACCATTAATCCCAGTGGCATCCGAAGTTTTCAACTTGAAGTCTGGAGTCTGCTTTACCTCTGAGGACGGAGAGGGATGGCCCTGGGTCAGCCGGGGTGCGAGGGATATGTCGCATGACAACCTCACCTTCGGCCTAGCACTACGACCCAGAGACGGCGTGCGGTTTAGTCGGTTCGAGTCCGACATAACCTCCCCCTCCGGCTCCGGAGGGATGGAGGTATCCGTGGGGATTCCACGCACGTACAAAAAAAAGTGGTCTGCTTTACCAGTCTTACAGTGGATGTGGCTAAACTTCAACTACTATACTGTATAAATGTCTAATTACGTGTACAATAAACTCGATTGTTCTTCTGTTTGGTCTAGAACAGTGGTGGGCACACTTTCTTGCCTGGCCTTTCTGGGTCAGACTGTTTCAGAGGAGGGCCAGAATTATAGAAAAAATGCACAATGATGAAGACCTCACATCTTGCTACCGCCTCATAATACCGAGGAGTAGTGTAAGAGCGTTTAATGTGAGAACACTCTCGGTCAACACCACTGTTTTGGCCCGACATCGGATTACAAAGAGACTAAAACAACGACTGCACGCAATTTTCGTTACGTGTCTCTTCACCTTAATAGATGACGCTGATCAGGAATATAAGAAAAAAAGACGGGTTGCACTCTGGGAGTGCCGGCAGAAGTGAAAACATTTTCTTTTTTCTTTCTTCGTTACATACATAGAAAAAGATAAAAAAGAACATACCATACCATACCTATAATATAGCGCTAATCATAGAACCTATCACTTATTTTCTGCTAATTTTCTGTCAGAAGAAATTAATAAATTATGAAAAGAAAAAATAAACACAAAAAGTAATAAATTACAGAAAGAAAAAATAATCATAAAAAGTAATAAATTACAAAAAGAAAAAATAATCACAAAAAGTTTCAGAAGGCCAGGTGGTTTGAACCCGATACTATCTGAAACTATAAGGACTTACAGTCGAAGTGCTTACCGTTTAAGCTACGACGCTATCAATGGTAAATTGCAAAATAGATAGTATTTACCTAATCTTGTATGACGTCAGTCGTCGGTTACGGTTCAAAGGTCAACTAATCCTGACGCTTCCTTAACATTTTACACCCATCCAACGCCGCTAAAGAAGTTTTCACTTCAAAAAAACTTTATACCATGTCATGTCAATAAGGTCGAAAATTGCTTGCACTTTTTTTTTTCATCCCTAGCATCTCTAACTAGTCTGTGCTTTCGAGCAAATGGTCGTATAGTGCCGATTTTATCGGATAAATGTGAAAGCAGCACAAGGTGTCGGCTATCGGATGTCGGCTATCAGAGTCCGACACCGATATCGGATAAATGTAAAACTCTAAGGCACATTTTAAATGCAATTAAATTGGCAATTAACCTAACTGCTGCCTAAAAGATCGAAACAAGATTGAAAGGAGGTTGTATCCATTACTGTTTCTTTCTGTTTATGATTGTCAATAGGGTACCACCTGCTGTCAAACTTCTATCGATCTTTTAAACAGCACTCGGGTTTACTTGTGTCGACCTTAAGACAACAGTCAGGATTTTTAATTGCTTAATATTTTTTAATTGCAATTGACATTTGGCCAACTCTTTCGCAGAGATACCCGATGTCGAACAGTGCGAGGTAAAGGCGGCTCTCAAGCAGCTACTTTGACTCCCAGAATCTACTATTTACATCTGGACTGTCTTTTTTTACGTGCGCGATATCCGCACGGATACCTCCGCCCCCCTCCGTAGCCGGAGGGGGAGGTTATGTCGGACTCGAATCGACTAAACCGCACGCCGTCTGTGGGTCGTAGTGGTAGGCCGAAGGTGAGGTTGTCATGCGACATATCCCTCGCACCCCGGCTGACCCAGGGCTATCCCTCTCGGTCGGACCCTCCTCAGGAGAGGGGATCACACGGTCCCCGACTCGCCCCCAGTGTGGGCCATCGCCGTGGCCTGCTTCTGCTAGGATGACGGGTGGCTCCACCCGTCACCCTCAGGCCCGCGCTCATGATGGGCGGAGGTCGGTCTGCCCGAGCCACCTGCGAGCGCGGGCAGCGATGTCAGCGAGTCTCTCTCGCTCATCACGCCGCGCCCGACATCTGGACTGTCTGAATATAATCGCGGGCCATAAATTTTATTCATATCGAAGGAACGTGCCGGAGCTGGCCCGCGGGCCGTACTTTGCCCATCACTGGTTTAGAATGCCTATCAGCTATCCACGGCTTAGGCCCAGCGCACACCGGTGGAAGCGCAGCGGCGCGCAATTTAAAACAACAATTTAATATAAACCTTAACTGCCTTGGTATACGGTCAAAAACTGTATACCAACAATAAATTCGCACGGGCGCCCGCCCGGTGCGGCTGCCGTATATCAAGGCTATTAAAGTTTATAACTTATTGTTATCTTAAAATGCTCTTCACTGCGCTTCCAGCGGTATGCACTAGTCCTTAAGCCTCTCAATAATGCAAATAAATTATTTAGAGCAATAGCGCACTAGCGACCTGGCAGCGCGGCCATGACGCGCGGCCCGGCCGCAGGGGTTGTGATTTGCAACGCGGCCAAAACCGCGGCTACGATCGTCAGTTACACATACAGCGGGTTTCAAAATGGACGTTGAGGAAACAGCAGTGCTTTTGTATCTTATAAGTAAGAAGCGGTAAAAGAAAAGGAAAAATATTGGGTTCATCCCTTGCTACGTGAAAGGCGAACGAAGGGGTTATTTCATACTTATTTCACCGACCTTCAGCAATATGATGAGAAGTTCTTTAATTATTTGCGGACGAGCCAGTCTTCGTTTGAAGAACTGTTAAGAAAATTAAGTCCATCAATCACCGGCACTCTAACTAAATTTCGCCCCTGTATTTCTGCCAAGGAAAAACTTGTTGTAACTTTAAGGTAAGCCTATGCCTATGTACTTTTATTCAAATTATTTTTTCACGGTCTCTGTGTCTGTTTTATAAAAAAAGGATGCAGGTAGATAAGTGAAACAAGTAGGTACAATAAAGACATCGCGATGATAACAAATCACGCTGTTACGTGCGGCCGCCACTGCTAGTGCGCGCACACTGGTGATTTAACTACAATGCATTTGATCTTGGTGGCCGCAGCGGCCAGCGACTGAACAAATGCGTCGCTTCGATCTCGCTGGCCGCTGCGGCTTGGTGTGGCCGCTGGCCGCGTGCGGCCAGGTGCGCGTGCTCTATGGCGATTTCATACTAATCGAGATGAGATATCATCTCGAGTCTTCTCGAGCGAAGTAATGCCGACATATTTTGTCGCGTCAAACTTTTTCAATTGTTGTCTATGGCATACACATTTTTTAAACATTTATCCGATAAAATCGGCCCGATACGGCCATTTGCTCGAAAGCACAGACTAGTTAGGGATGCTAGGTATGAAAAAAGAGAAAAAATAGTGCAAACAATTTTCGACCTTATTGACATGACATGCTATCGATTTTTTTTCTTATATTCGTGATCAGCGTCATCAATTAATGCGAAAAGACACGTAACAAAGGAAATGTCATTAAGGTCGAAAATGGCTTGCAGTCGCTGTTTTAGTCTAAAATGAACCGAGCACAAAAAATGTTTACACGAGATAACTTCTCGTCGACCAAATGAAAGACGGGAGACAAAACATATTAATTTAAAAAAGAGAAAAAATAGTGCAAACAATGTTCGACCTTATTGACATGACATGCTATCGAATTTTTTTTCTTATATTCGTGATCAGCGTCATCAATTAACGCGAAAAGACACGTAACAAAGAAAATGTCATTAAGGTCGAAAATTGCTTGCAGTCGCACAAAGGTACTAAATTTTGATCCAAAATGAACCGAGCACAAGAAAAGTTTACACGCACGGAGCACATTTACACGAGATAACTTCTCGTCGACCAAATGAAAGACGAGAGACAAAACATTTTAAATGTCAAAATTCGAGTAAATAAGGGCACGTATGTTACAATTTGCAGACACTAAGTAGAGATGATTTCTCGAAGTCGAGTTATGGCGACATCTGACAGATCGCCATGAAATTTGCCATGTTACCAACAGTCGATATCGACATAAAATGGCAAAATGCCTCGAGATAGCTATCTCGTGGCGCGCATGTTAGCCCTTCATGCTACCAACAGTCGACATATCGACATAAAACGGCAAAATCCCTCGAGATAGCTATCTCGTGGCGCGCATGTTAGCCCTGCTGGCCGCTGCGGCCTAGCCACTAGTGCGCTATTGCTCTTAAATACATAAATAATCAGTGCTCACTTCCTTTGTGTGACGTATAACGTCATTGTTTTCATTATCATACACTTCAGTGGTGAGCGTAGTGCTATTATTTATTCTGTGTCATGAGCCTATCTGCTTCTGTAGTTGATAATAATTTATTCATTAAATAGCTGACCTTGTTAGTCAGATCCCGTTCCCGCTGCACCCTCTTCTATATTAAACATGTATTAAACATATAAACACACCTCTTGAATCACTCTATCTATTAAAAAGAACCGCATCAAAATCCGTTGCGTACTTTTAAAGATTTAAGCATACAAAGGGATATAGGGACAGAGAAAGCGACTTTGTTTTATACTATGTAGTGATGATTTAAATTATTTATTTGTCGGGAGTCGATTTGGCGAGGCTCAGGGCTGTGTCGCAGCCTGAATCGGGGGCATGATTGCACGCACTCCGTCACCGCACCAGGGCACTTTATTAGACGACGACTCTCTGCGTGTGGCAGTGGCGCTCCGTCTGGGCTGTAAGGTGTGTGAATCACACAGAGGCATCTGCGGCTCCATGGTGGAGGAGGGCGGTCATCATGCACTGAGCTGTCATCGCTGATCCCGCGTCACCATGCTCTCAAAGACATAATCAGAAGGGCTCTCATTTCGGCGAACGTACCATGCGTGCTGAAGCCCCCGGGCCTCAGACGGGAAGCCACCTGATGGTCTGACTTTGGTGCCGTGGGAAAACGGCAAGTGCCCGGTGTGGGACGTTATATGCATCAGCACTGACATTGCTATCTGAGTCGCACCATCAACGCCCCGGCAGCGGCGGCTGAGGACGTGGCGAGTAAGAAGACGGTGAAATAGCCATTGCGGTGGAGACTATGGGCAGTTTTGGGGTCGGAGGGGATTGATTGCGGCAATTGGTCGCCGCATCCACGACCAAGGCGGTGATTCCCGCTCTGGCTCGTTCCTGGAGCAAAGAATGGCCATTGTGATTCAACGAGGCAACGCAGCCATTATCGTGGACAACTTAGCGCCGGGAACGATACGGAGTGAGTTATTCGACACGACTTAAGTATGTTTCGTGTCAAGTAGTATTATTTTAATATTGTATTCTATTTAAAATTAATAATTATCTGAATAAATGACTTATTAAAAAAATTAACACTAATTATTTATTAATATTTATTATAAATACCTAGTAGTTAATATGCGGTTTCGTCTACGGAAATAGAGTAGAAGTACCTAGTATCAGGATGCTGCGCCCTGAGCGCACAGCTAAACTGTGGAATGAACTGTCGCCTGCGGTATTTCCGGACCGATACAACCTTCAAACTTTCAAGAAAAGGGCGTACTCCCACCTTAAAGGCCGACAACGCATCTAGAACGCTTACCATCAGGCGTTCCGTATGCTCGTTTGCTACGCGGTGCACCCTTGGCAACGTAGACAGCAGCATCTCTTCTCTTAAGGCTTGGCTCTGTATAAGGCTGCTTGAAGGCTTTTCACGTGTCGTTTTATCTAGTATAGGGCACAGGGGAGAGTAGACAAGTGGGGGATTGGTCTTCGAGCGTAGGGGTGGGGGTACAGGAGACCGCCAGTCACCCCCGTAGGTGTTGCGACGCGACATTCGTCAATATTTCCAGGGTTCGGTGCTCGAAATACTGACTCTATGCTTCAAACACCCAAGCGAGCTATCTTATAACAGTAAATATTTGTAGGCGGTAGAACACGACGGTATTCCCGTCCAATTGAGCAGTCCGACTGGGGAAGTACCTCCGCTCTACAGAATACCGCGGCCATAATAACTTCGTGTTGTGTTCCCGGCGGAGAGTACGGTCAGAACTCACTGGAGAGATTTTGTGCTGTCAGTGGGAAGACCAAAGGCTTGTCCTGCTTTGTTTTCTACACTGACGGCACAGAAACTCTCTGTGTTTACAGGGTCGGCAGCACAAGTGTGACTCCCCTGGTGTTGCGCACTTCCATAACACACGGTAATCACTTTCCGTCATATGGACCGTGTGCTTGTCTGCCAATTAAATGGTATAAAAAAAAGACGGGTTGCACTCCGGTAGTGCCGGTAGAAGTGAAAACTTTTTCTTTCTTTCTTTCTTCGTTATATACAGAGAAAAAGATAAAAAGAAAATACCATACCATACCATACCATACCTATAATATAGCGCCAATCATAGAACCTATCACTAATTTTCTGTCAGAAGACAGTAATGAATTACAAAAAGAAATAATAATCACAAAAGGTAATAAATTACAAAAAGAAAAAATAATCACAAAAAGTGTCAGAAGCCTAGGTTCGAACCCGGTACTATCTGAAACCATAAGGACTTACAGTCGAAGCGCTTACCGCGAAGCTTCTTAGCGTACCTAACATGATAAACAATCGGTAGTTAATGTTGTATGACGTCAGTCATCGGTTACGGTTCAAAGGTCAAGTGATCCTGACGCGGGTTTAACACTTTTTACCCATCCAACGCCGCTACTTGTTTAAAGAAGTTTTCACTTCAAAAGTCTCCTTCAGACTCGCTCCCCCGCCGCGAGAAACAGCCAGTAAATCATAAACGAACTTATATTAATCTGGTAGAATGCATTGTAAAGAATAGCCATGTCAATAGGTCCCCACTGCCTACCGCACTATGAAAGATGCGCGACTGTGTATATCTAAAAACATATAATAGCGCCATCTAACGGTGACGAACCGAACTACATCGAAATTGATATATCGTGCATCGCGCTATGAACATTTTCGCGCTGATTAATATATTTCCATTCACCCTAAATAGATAGCTTGTCAGCTTTAGCAGCAAGTAGGATTGTCATCCTATTGTTTCCGAAACTGACAGCTATGGCTGCAATCCTTGGTGAGGTTTTTGTGACGTCTGAGGTTCGGGACCTGCCTGCCTCTTTTTGTGTACTTTGGCAATGCCATTAGTGCCATTACCATCATACATCATCCCATATCGGTCATTTTTAGGGTTCCGTAGCCAAAATGGCATAAAACGGCACCCTTATAGATTCGTCATGTCTGTCTGTCCGTATGTCACAGCCACTTTTTCCGAAACTATAAAAACTATACTGTTGAAACTTAGTAAGTAGATGTATTCTGTGAACCGCATTAAGATTTCCATACAAAAATAGACAAAAAAACAACAATACATTTTGGGGGTTCCCCATACTTAGAACTGAAACTCAAGAATTTATTTTTCATCAAACCCATAGATTGGTCTGCAAAAATATGACACTTTCAAAGTGGTAAAATGTGCCCCCCCTCCCTGTAACTTCTTAAATAAGAGAATGATAAAACTGAAAAAAATATATAACATGTACATTACCATGCAAACTTCCATCGAAAATTGGTTTGAGCGTGATCTAGTAAGTAGTTTTTTTTTAATACGTCATAAATCGTAAACCGCAGTTTACCTTCTTACTGCTACGGAATCTTCATGGGCTAGTCCGACTCGCACTCGGCCGCTTTTTTATATAGGACACGTGAATTTGACATATATATCGCACCTTCGGTGCAACAAAGTCATAAATACCCAAAATAGAAAAATCGACTTAAGTACGCCAGATCGTTTAAAAATAATATTAATAATTGAAAATAAAATTATTTCATGAAACTGTAGCGAAAGAAACAAACAATATAATTTTATTAAAATATATAACCTACTGTAGATAGTAATTCAGTAATAAGACGACAAACCCGAAAAGAACTTAAAAGTGCTTTCCTGTAAAATCACAAAATGAGCTATTACGACTTTGTTGCACCGAATGTGCGATATGTATATAGGGTATATATATATATATATATATATATACCCTAGTAAAAAGTAAAATTCACGTTTACACACACATACACGGCTGTGAGTACGGTAGCCAGAGCTCAGTGTAGAGTTTTTGTGCTATCAGATGAAAGACCAAAGACTTGTTCTGCTTTGAAAAGAAACTCTCTGTTTCAACAGGGTCGGCAGCACGAGTGCGACTCCCCTGGTGTCCATAGGCCACGGTAATCACTTTCCATCAGATGGGTGGTTTACTTGTTTGCTAGGTACCTAAGTGGTGTAAAAAAAAGTCTCCTTCGGACTCCCTCCCCCGCCTCTTCGCAAGCATTTCTTGCTCTCTAAAGGAGACGCGACCGCAGACATGTGTATAAATGTTTTGGGATCCACATCTTCAGTTACCTATATAAAGCACAACAGACTACGGTAAATCCTCCGCAGTTAATTCATTATGTTTAGCACAAAAGAATTATAACAATGAAATGGTGTCCTAGTTATTTAGAATGTAGGTAACTTGTCCTAGAATATCGTGAACAAAATATTTTACCAGGTGGGCCACTACCATCTCTAGTATATATAGGTCTATATAAATATATAGTCTGTTTTTTATTTCAGATAGTAAAATGACATCACCTGTGTTGCCGGTTTATTGCAATAAAAAAATAGTCATGTGCCACCAGTATCGAAAGTTGTCGATAAATTAAATTTAGTACAGATTTTTGTAGGTTATTTTATAGTTAGCATAAATTTATGGATAGTGTATGAAACTAAAAAACTGTTTAATTTTAACTTTTTCTTAAAATATAATAAAGCCAAACCACTTGTATCTAGGCCACAAACATTGTCGATAGTTTCGAGCACGTCACTAAGCACTAAAAGCTGGTATCATTATTTCACAAGTTGACATTTGCAGATGTCAGTCAATTAATTATCTAAATTAAAAAAAACCTGAATCTCGTGGGGGCGGACACACGGAAACAAATTTACTGGCGTGGCTAACGTGGCTCTGGTACACTCGACATTGGCGTGTCGCCATTAATAATTTTATATTACATTTTACTTGACATTGGCGAATTGTGACGATTTGCTGCAGAGGCCACTTTGAAGAAGTTGAAGTTGAAAAAACGGACTATTTGGATGGACCAAGTGATATTCACGTGTCCTATGTCCTAAAAAATGACCGGTATGGGATAGTGTGTAATGATAATGGGATTGCCACAGTACACAAAAAAGGGCGGGCATGTATCCGCTGCCGGGCCCAATCCACAGATTACCTAATAATTGGACCAGATAACTCAATGCCTGGAAACTTCAATTTCATTTCATTTCATTTCAATGTTTGTCAGAACCTCAGACGTCACCAAAACCTCACCAAGAAAAGGATTGCAGCCATAACATGTAAGCTTCGGGAGCAATTAGAATGCCAATCCTAATTCCTGCCAAAGCTGACAAGCTATCTTTCACGGGTGAAAGGAAATATTTTAATCAGCGCGAAAACTTTCATAGCGCGATGCAAGATAGATAATTTCGATGTAGTTCCATGCGTCACCGTTAGATGGAGCTATTATATGTTTTTAGATATAAACAGTCGCGCCTCTTTGCCAGTGGAGTAGGCAGAGGGTACTCTTGACATGGCGTTTCTTTAAAATGCCTCCGATCTGATTAATATAGGTTCTCTTTATGATTTACTAGCTGTTGCCCGAGGCTCCGCCCGCGTGGATGTCGGTCATCGTGACCAAACATAGATAATCATAAAATCGGTTCAGTGATTAAGGCGTGAAACCCGAGGAGGGCCAGACCGAGAGGGATGGCCCTGGGTCAGCCGGGGTGCGAGGGATATGTCGCATGACAACCTCACCTTCGGCCTAGCACTACGACCCAGAGACGGCGTGCAGTTTAGTCGGTTCGAGTCCGACATAACCTCCCCCTCCGGCTCCGGAAGGGTGGGTATCCGTGGGGATTTCACGCACGTAAAAAAAAAACACGGGTTGCACTCCGGGAGTGCCGGCAGAAGTGATAACTTTTTCTATCTTCGTTATATACAGAGAAAAAGATAAAAAGAACATACCATACCATACTATACCTATAATATAGCGCCAATCATAGAACCTATCACTAATTTTCTGTCAGAAGAAATTAATGAATTACAAAAATAAAAAACAATCACAAAAAGTAATAAATCACAAAAAGAAAAAATAATCACAAAAAGTGTCAGAAGCCCAGGTTTGAACCCGGTACTATCTGAAATCATAAGGACTTAAAGTCGACTACGCTGCTATTAATCGTATCTTGCAAAATAGACAGTCTATAGCTAATATTGTATGACGTCAGTCGTCGGTTACGGTTCAAAGGTCAAGCGATCCTGACGCGAGTTTAACACTTTTCACCCATCCAACGCCGCTAAAGAAGTTTTCACTTCAAAAAAAGGCGTGAAAAAAAGGACAAACAGACACACACTAACACACACTTTTTCCCATTTATAGTAATATGTATACGCAACCAATTAGCTTAATCAGCCGTTCAGTTAACAGCCTAGCCACTTTACTAAACAGCTGTGCAATTCTCTAAGCACCAAACTAAACTAACCAACTAACCAACCAAACTAAAACTAACCAAACTAAATATTATATTAACAATGGTAACAACAAGTAAATAAAACACTAACAATGCAGTTGCATAACCTCAATCATATCAACGTCAAACAAATGGGATAGGTACTTGCAAGTTACAACTTAACCAGTTTGAATGGCATCTGTCACTGGTGGTCAACACTGCAAAATTCTAAAATCTGCACCTCGCAAATTTGCCCGTATAACAAGGATCTCTATCGCATGTCTGTCATTGGCAGAATCACGTCGGCACCGGCATTGCTCGCCATAGAGAAAGATTGAATTGAATTCTCTAGAATACAGCGTCGAGCACAGCGCGGTGACAACCTCGTTACAGAATGTCATTGGTCGATCTCCAGTGACCTAACCCAGCCCGACCAATGACAATCTCTTAAAAGGTTGTCACAGCGCTGTGCTCCACGCTGTAAGATTTTTCTTTTTTGTTTGTTATGTATTTTTTTTTAAGTGAAATCTTCTTTAGCGGCGTTGGATGGGTAAGAATTGTTAAACTCGCGCGTCAGAATCACTTGACCTTTGAACCGTAACCGACGACTGACGTCATACAACATTAGCTATAGACTGTTTATTTTGCAAGATATGTTAAGAAGCTTCTTAGCTTAGCGGTGAGCGCTTCGACTGTAAGTACTTATGGTTTCAGATAGTACTGGGTTCGAACCTGGGCTTCTGACACTTTTTATGATTCTTTTTGTAATCTATTACTTTTGTGATTATTTTTTCTGTGTGTAATTTATTTCTGTTTGCAATTTATCAATTTCTTCTGACAGAAAATTAGTGATAGGTACTATGATTGGCGCTATATTATAGGTATGGTATGGTATGTTCTTTTTATCTTTTTCTCTGTATATAACGAAGAAACAAAGAAAGAAAAAGTTTGCACTTCTGCCGGCACTCCCGCGTCTTTTTTTTTGTTCATTTCGTTTCATTGTTTGTGTTATTAATGTTAGTATTTTGTAATAACTTGATGCAACTCGGTTTGCGTGATGGCAGAGCACAGACCCGTAATAGTACTCGCTGGACTGGTGATCGGTACCCATATATTGTGTCCAATTGAAAATCGCCATATTGGCGCTGATAGTTGCGGCACGCAGTAGTGAGTGTACTTGGAACTAATACTAATGATGGACAACAATTGTCTTGGTATCGATGATTTAATGTAAACGTTGGGTCTTGTGTATTAACAAAATAGCCATTTTAAACATTTTTTATGGTAAACGCATAAATAAATACAGCAAACAACGTCCATTTGCAAACTAATTAGTTCTCAGTACACTCACGGTGGCGCTTCAAATCGACACAAAAAGTAAGCTGTCATTTTCTATGGAGTAGTCATTCCAGCTTGTTATAGGGGTCAGTGCGGTGGAGCTAATAGTGATGTCATCTGAAAACCAGCGCTTCGTATAGCCTGATGCTGGTGTGCGTAGCATTCATGCTGAGATGGTGGCCCAATCAAGTTCACATGATGTGCATTGAATGTATCTGTATCTAGCTACAATGTTATAATTATTTTCAACTAACGAAACAACTGAGGTGGTTCTCAAGTCGACGCTTATATTTTTTTTTATGTATGACCACGCATAACTTTTTGTAGAGTATTCCGATTTTGATAATTCTTTTTTTATTGGAAAGAGTTATACCCCGAAGTTGGTGCCATATAAATTTGAAAATAATAATCCAACTCTAAGGGTAGAAAAACAGAGGATAATTGATTGTTCACTCGCTGATTGTAAGAGACCACAAATAATGGTTAAAGAAGCATTATATGAAAGTTAGTTGATTGAAAGTAAGCTTGTAAGGTAGGTAGATAATTTTAAAAGTAATCAAAAATTTATCATGTAGTAATTAAAGGATTATAGCTACAAATAAAATATATTATTAAGAATAAAAACCCCGACTTAAGGTGCTTTTCCACCAGAGGGGCGAGACGAGACGAGGCGAGAAGAGAATTGAAATCGCACTGACCCTTTTCCACTAAAAATTGCCATCGCGAGCTCGCGCGTGACCGCCGCGCCCCGCCGCCCGTATGCTTCATATATAAATGTATTTTAGACAGCTCACACACAATGCTCGATATAACTTTATTCTAGCGTCAATGCCGAAAACTCCGAATAAAAATAAGAGGTCAATATTCACGTCAATCCACACTGTTTCCACCAAAGATGCACTGGCAGAGGATTGAAAATGTGTTATACAAATTTCAATTCTCTCCTCGCCTCGCCCCGCCTAGCCACACTGGCGGAAAATCACCTTGAAGGTGATTTATATTCTATATCGGAACCAATACGGTTCATTTTTGCACAAACAAATATTTCAATTCAAGCCTCGCATATTCTCGTCAATCCACACTGTTTCCACCAAAGATACGCTGAGAGAGGATTGAAAATTTGCCGTACAAATTTCAATTCTCTCCTCTCCTCGTCTCGTCTCGCCCCTCTGGTGGAAAATCACCTTTAAGGTGCTTTTCCATCAGAGGGGCGAGACGAGACGAGGCGAGAAGAGAATTGAAATCGCACTGACCCTTTTCCAATAAAAATTGCCATCGCGAGAGGATTAAAAATTTGTTATACAAATTTCAATTCTCTCCTCGCCTCGCCTCACCTGGCCACTCTGGTGGAAAATCACCTTGAAGGTGATTTATACCCTATATCAGAACTAATACGGTTCATATTTGCACAAACAAATATTTCAATTCACGCCTCGCATATTCTCGTCAATCCACACTGTTTCCACCAAAGATACGCTGGGAGAGGATTGAAAATTTGCTATACAAATTTCAATTCTCTCCTCGCCTCGCCTCGTCTCGTCACTCTGGTGGAAAATCACCTTTATGCTGAAAAGATCGAAACAAGCTTTATAGTACGCGGTACCCATTAATTTTCATCGGCTTTGAGATTTGCAAATGGCGCCGACTCAAAATTACTTAGCTATACTTCCATTAGTTTAAGAACTTAGATATTAAGGTTAATTAAAAAGTCAACTATTCATAAAAAATATATACTTAGCTATAGTTTCATTACTTTAAGTTATTAAGGTTAAATAAAAAGGGTTTAATATTTTTTGCTTCTCAGTTTTTTCGGTGGTTTATTTTTTTGTTAAAAAGCTTTTATTTTTTGGTACTTTTGTGCATTGTGCATTTTTTTAAATAAACGCTTTTTCTTTCATATTCTTTTTCTTTCATACATACATATAATCACACCTTTATCCCCGGAGGGTTAGGCAGAGGTGAATTAACACTCACATTTACCAATCTGTATTTGGTCCCACGTAATAGGGGATGAGCCTAGTGCCGTATTCTTGGCACTATTGTTAATTCGAGCCATGCATCTGAGGCATATTTGTCTGATGTTAAAGTTAATCAGCCCTATCCCTTAGTCGCCTTGTACGACACCACATGGGAAGAGAAGCGGTGGCCCAAATTCTACTCTGCCGGGAACCACGCGGCTAATCTTTTTCTCTCCATTGTATCAAATACGCAGATGACTTAGATCGATGACGTTTAATTGTTTGCGTAGCGTTATTACGGTTCTGCATTAGTCTTCTAACTTAATCTACCCAATACAAGTCGAATTGCGCTGCTTTTTTTCAATAAACCTATCATTAAGTTAATGACATATTCCTGGGTGACATCCTATCTTACGAAAGACCTAAGCATTAACCAGCCAGTTTATTAAATGTTGTAACAAAAGCTTCGGCTGAATATCCTTCAGGCCGCTATCTAGTTGACTGCTGTTTAGTAAAGAGGCTAGGCTTTTTTTTTGCGTGCGGGAAATCCCCACGGATACCCACCCCTCCGGAGCCGGAGGGGGAGGTTATGTCGGACTCGAACCGACTAAACCGCACGCCGTCTCTGGGTCGTAGTGCTAGGCCGAAGGTGAGGTTGTCATGCGACATATCCCTCGCACCCCGGCTGACCCAGGGCCATCCCTCTCGGTCTGGCCGTCCTCGGGAGGGGGGACCACGCGGTCCCCGACTCAACCCCGGTGTGGGGAGGCGCGCATCGTCCTAAGATGCGCGCCGCCGCCGTGGAGTAAAAAGGCTAGGCTGTTGATTGAACGGCGGATTAACTGAGTTAGCTGCACATTGTTGCACATTTTAAAATACAAATCATCTGATTTCAGACAGTCGGAGCGGCTTTCTGCGCGAAGACAGTACATTCACAAGACCAGAGCTTCAATGTTGGTATATGGGACACTGCTGGAAGTGAAAGGTAAGTTCCATATTAGAAGAAAAAAAAATCTGCTGGTAGAAGTTTGATGGCAATGGCACAAATTTGTCACATATTTCGGCCGGACGGGTACCGCCGCGTCGTGCACGATAGCGAAAAACCCTCCATAGTAATCCAATCTCGGTTGGATTGTGTTCAGGGGTCAGCAAGTGCATAGCAAGGTAAGGGGGATTGTGGTCGCAGCACTAGTGGGACCGGTGGGTGTCACGCGGTGCGCAGACGTCAATCCTCTTTTGACGAGGCCGTCAAGTTGAGTGCCACCATTGTTAACATGGTACGTGTATGTGTGAGCATCTTTCTTAAGTCTTTGCCTTCAGCTTACCATCAGGCGAGGTGAAGTCAAATTGACGTGTCCTAATAAAAAACAGCACTAGCTGTTTCCCCGCGAGTTCTATCCGATATTTTTAACCCGTTCCCACAAATCATGGGAACCTATTCCCGAAATATTTAAATTTATAAATTTAAGTTATACAATAACCGCGGTAGCCTAGTGGTATGGGTAATGGACTGCTGAGACGAGGTCTCGGGTTCGATCCCAGGTTTTCCATGGCACACACCAATGACATTTCGATGTTTTTCGAAGTTATGTGTGTATTTATCGCAGGTTTATAAGTGCCCAGTTAATGGCAATAGGCTCGCCAGCTATTACATTGGGACCTAAACATAAACCGGCGAAATGTGGGTGCTAGCACCTCTGCCTACCCCTTCGGGGATAAAGGCGTGAGTTTATGTTATGAGTTTATGTTATACGATATTCCCGAAATAAAAGAAGCCTATCTGTTTTCCAGACTTCAATCAGTCCCTGTACCAAATTTCAGTCAATTCTGTTCAGCCGATAGAGCGTGACTGCGTTATGACAGCAATACCCCCCAAGTCAAGCAAAAAAAAGCGGCACGGCCGTACTTTTCTCGAAGCAATTCATGACAATTTCGCCCATGTGGATAAAACTAGAAGCTTGAATTTTCTGTAACCAAGCAATATGTAATTCAGATAGTAAATTTACAACTGCAAATGTCAAATTGTGAAGTAATGATACCAGCTGCCTATAGTGCTTAGTGCCGTGCTCGAAACTATCGACGATGTTTGTGGGCTAGATACAAGTAGCTTATAGGAGATAGAAGAATTTGGATAGCTTCAGGCGTGGTTCGGTGGGTAAGTGGTCAGAGCATTCCCCCTGTAAGGGAATGATCGCGGGTTCGAGCCCCGCCTGAGCGATTCACTTTTTCCTATATTAATCGATTTGAAAAGTTAGCATAGTAAATGCTTCAAAATTTCATTCAAAAATCTGTACTAAATTTAATTATCGACAACTTTCGATACTGGTGGCATATGACTATTTTTTAATTGCAATAAATCGGCAACACAGGTAATGTCATTTTATTATCTGAAATTAAAAAACAGACTAGTTTAGCAAATGGACCACCGGTGCGATAGTAGGTAGAGCGTAAGATGGACTCCCTCTGAGATGGATGTATCACTTTCCTCTCTGTCTCCTTACAGATACGAAGCGATGACGAAAATCTACTATAGAGGCGCGCACGCAGCCATCATATGCTATGAACCTTCGTGTTTAGCGTCCTGGAACAGACTGAGGCACTGGCTGACTGAGTTGAGGACTGTGGAAGAGGTGAGTGATAATCTAGGACGGAATACTCACCTGGCTGTGTACCATAAGACCTATATTCCTAGCAATCGATGGATTCTCCGTGCGGGTGCCGGGTTCATCGCGTTGCTGAGATGGGAACTCGGGACAGTGCCTGGGACTTGCGACCCAAGTGTAGGTTTAGAAGGGGCCCCTTTTGTTGATGTACATCAACACTCACCTTCACTACCCAAGTTCCCCTCCCTGCCTAACCAAATTTGATGCGAACCTACTAGTGCCGCTTTTGACATTCATCCTAGCAATGAGGTTATTGTAGCTCTCGATAGGCCTAAGATCTTTAAGTAGGTTGTAGAGAGATTTTGCTGGTATACCTCTTGCTCCCACTTCTACTGCATATTATAAACTAACCACGTAACCGTTTTTGATTACTGTATCATGTAATGTATTTCCACCATCGCCCTATGCGACAACATTTTCATCCTCACCACTTAGATGGATGGCAGTCCTCAACTGTGCGTCTCTTCAGAAACTTCCTGCCTCGCACAGCTAAACTGTGGAATGTACTGTCGCCTGCGGCATTTCTGGACCGATACGATCTTCAAACCTTCAAGAAGAGTGCGTACCTTAAAGGCCGGCAACGCACCTAGAACCCTTCTGGTGTTTCAGGTGTTCATGAGCGGCGGTGATTGCTATCCGCCTGCTCATTTGCCTCCTATATCATAAAAAAAACCTACATTTATAGGAAGTGGTACCCGACGGTATTTCTAATAGAGCAGTCCGACTGGGGAAGTGCCTCCGCCCTACAGAATACCGCGGACATAGTAACATCGTGTTGTGTTCCCGGCGGTGAGTAGGGTAACCAGAGCTCACTGGAGAGTTTCTGTGCTGTCAGTGGGAAGACCAAAGGCTATTCCTGCTTTGTCTTCTACACTGATGGCACAGAAACTCTCTGTGTTTACAGGGTCGACAGCACGAGTGCGTCTCCCCTAGTGTTGCACACGTCCATAGGCCACGGTAACCACTTTCCATCAGGTGGGCCGTGTGCTTAGTATATTCTGTGAGGCGAAGGTACTTCCCCAGTCGGACTGCTCCTTTTGTTCTCGCTCGCTCTCAGCTATTACTTTCCTTTATCTCACCTCATACCCGTAACACCGCGCGGAGCGGTAGAGCGCTCGCAGTTGGTGTAAAATACGAGGATGATTATAATCATGATATCGAAAGTCACATACCTGAGGCTATATCAATCAATTAGCCTATCAAAGTTAACTGCTGGACATAGGCCTCTCCCATTATTGGGGGCTCTGGTCAACAGTTTCCACGCTGGCCAGACGGGTTGGTGCAGGGTTTTATTTCGAGTGTTCCTTCTCTCCCAGTGATATCGTCTGCGTATGTTTCCGTCAGTCGTCTCTTACGACACCCTTCGGATGAGATGGGGTGGTGATACTTTTTATTTATTTATGTTATCATTCATTTCATACATACAATGTCATAACAGGCAGACCCAATGCGACAGAATAGCCACATAATTATGATAATTTCATTTACAATATATGTCATCTACATAAACATAATCATACATACATATAATCACGCCTTTATCCCCGGAGTGTTAGGCAGAGGTGAATTAACACCCACATTTCACCAATTCGGTCCCACGTAATAGGGGGTGAGCCTATTGCCGTATTCCGGGCATTATTGTTGACTCGAGCCATGCATCTGAGGCTGAGTCTGGGCTGTACATATCTGTCTGATGTTAAAGTTAATCAGCCCTATCCCTTAGTCGCCTTGTACGACACCACATGGGAAGAGAAGGGGTGGCCCAAATTCTACTCTGCCGGGAACCACGCGGCTAATCATACATAGCAATAACAATATAATAATTTTCACAACACATTATTATATTAT
This sequence comes from Eilema caniola, assembly GCA_949126895.1. NCBI lineage: Eukaryota > Metazoa > Arthropoda > Insecta > Lepidoptera > Erebidae > Eilema > Eilema caniola. The sequence continues at coordinate 2,195,217 of OX421487.1, forward strand.
TATATATGTAATAATTTTCAGAACAATTTAATTAATAACCATTTCAAATATTATTCATGAACATGTCATATCAGAAATAATAATTATTCAGTTAATGATGTCAAAATAATTACCAACACAAAATAACATATAATATATTTTTTGGCCCCCAGGATTGCAAAGTGTACCTATGTGCGACAAAAAAGGACTTATTGGACAATGGCTATGTTTCCCGGGAAGTCCCGACGGATATCGTAGCTACTTATTCTCAAGGGCTGTGCGGACATTTCTTCACATCAAGCAAAACCGGGGAAAATGTTGGTATGTATTTGTTTAAATCCGTTAGGAATCTGCCCCTGTTGACCATTAAGATTACTACTCCGCTCCCTTAGTATAAGCGTGAAGATATGTAGCAACCTTCCTCGATAAACGGGCTATTCAACACAATTCAGTTCAGTTCGACCCCGTAGTTCTAGAGATTAGCAAAACCAAACAAATAAATTCTTCAGCTGTATTATAGATATTCTTCTATTCTTCTTCACAGATGAACTCTTCCAGAAGATAGTGGACGACTGCGCAGCAGATGTAAGACTGATGAAGACCGTAGAAGACCTCAGAGTGCAGTTGGCAAAAGACGAAGCAGCTTATAGGGTTAAGAATAACAACTATTGTATATGTTAGAAGACTATCAAGTATTTAGTGAGACAGTCTTTCCAAATCGACTTTTAGCGGTAAATCGAATACAGCTAAACGGTCACCGATCCAAGTGGCAACCGCGCTTAAGGAGCTTAACCCACTGACGTCTATAACTAGCTGGACTAGCTATTCCATAGAAAATGACAGATTACTTTTTGTGTAGAATTGAAGCGCCACCGTGAGTGTACTTAGAACTAATTAATTTGCAAATGGATGTTGTTTGTTATTTTTATTTATGCGTTTACCATAAAAAATGTGTAAAATGGCCATATTGTTAATTTGATACGTAAGACCCATCGTTTATATTAAATTATCGATGCCAAGACAATTGTTGGCCATCATTAGTATTAGTTCCAAGTACACTCACTACTGCGTGCCGCAACTATCAGCGCCAATATGGCGATTTTCAATTGGACACGATATATGGGTACCGATCACCAGTGCAGCGAGTACTATTACAGGTGAGTGACTGGGACGTACCTGACCCCGAGTTCTTTTAATTTGCATCTGTACTAATATTATAACGAAGAAAGATTTGTTAGTTTGTTTGTAATGAATAAGCTCAGAAGTTACTGAGCCGATTTTAAAAGTTCTTTCACCATTAGAAAGCTTCATTCTACGTGAGTAACATAGGCTATATTGGATTTTCAAAAGCTTCAAAAACTACGCGATAACCGATTTGTTAAACTAGCTTTTGCCCGTAGTTCCGCCCGCATGGATGTCGATTATCGCAACCAAACATAGCCTATGTTCTTTCTCAAGGTGTTATCTACCCCTATACCAAATTTCATCAAAATCGGATCAGTGGTTTAGGCGTGAAAGATGAACAAACAGACACACACATACGCTTTCCATTTATAATATAAGTATAGATTACTTGGTAGCCAATTTATTATAGTTTTTAGGAGCCATGTAAAGTATTATTATGTGAATTTTATTCGTAAGCTGATCCCAGACCGGCCGAATTGCCTCTCGTGCACGTTGGCTCCACCGAACGCCGTTCGACCCCGAGCCAAACGTTATTAGTTATGGCCGACTTCATCCCACGCACGCTCAGGTTGTGGAATTAACTCCCTGCTGTGGTTTTCCCAAGCGACTACAATATGGGGTTCTTCAAGAAGGGTATTAGAAGGTTTCTTCAGGGTCGGCAGCGCGAGTGTGACGTCCCTCGTGTTGCACACGTTCACGGAAAGATATCAGAATAGAACGGCCATACGCAGTACGCGCGTGCCGACTTTTTCACTGTAAATAAATACTCGCGAGAGATAAGAAACACCTTTATTTTTTAAATTAAGCTCTCCATTTTTATTCTACAGTTGGAAATAGCACAATATGGCATATTGGCGGTATTTTAACGATGTTATTACAAGCTAGTCGCAATAGTTCTGGGTAACCGTTCGAAAGTATCTCATAGGACAGGAATTGACTAAAAAGTTGCCAAGCGTTTCCCACTAACAGTGCCGTTCTATCCTAATATATTTCTGCGCACATGGCCATAGGCCACGGTAACCACTTTCAACTAGATGGGCCGTGTGCTTGTCTGCCACCTAAGTGGTATTAAATGCTCAAACTGGCTCATTTTGGCTCGCGAGTCATGCTCGCAACCGCTCAAATTTGCCTCGAACGCCGCGGCTCGCGAGCTGTTAGACCGAGCGTGGCATGCGAGCTGTAAGACCTAGCGTGGCTCGCGTGCTGTAAGACCTAGCGTGGCTCGCCAGCTGTTAGACCGAGCCTGGCTCGTGACCTATAAGATCGAGCGTGGCTCGCGAGCTGTAAGACCGAGCATGTCTCGCGAGCTGTAAGACCGAGTGGCTCGCGAGCTGTAAGACCGAGCGTGGCTCGCGAGCTGTAAGACCGAGCGTGGCTTGCGAGCTGTAAGACCAAGCGTGGCTCGCGAGCTGTAAGACCGACCGTGGCTCGCGAGCTGTAAGATAGAGCGTGGCTCGCGAGCTGTAAGACCGACCGTGGCTCGCGAGCTGTAAGACCGAGCGTGGCTCGTGAGCTGTAAGATCGAGCGTGGCTCGCGAGCTGTAAGACCGAGCGTGGCTCGCGAGCTGTAAGACCGAGCGTGCCTCGTGAGCTGTAAGATCGAGCGTGGCTTGCGAGCTGTAAGACCTAGCGTGGCTCGCGTGCTGTAAGACCTAGCATGGCTCGCGAGCTGTAAGACCGAGCGTGGCTCGTGAGCTGTAAGATCGAGCGTGGCTCGTGAACTGTAAGATCGAGCGTGTCTCGCGAGCTGTAAGACCGAGCGTGTCTCGCGAGCTGTAAGACCGAGCGTGGTTTTCGAGTTGTAAGACCGAGCGTGGCTCGAGCTGTAAGACTGTAAGACCAAGCGTGACTCGTGATCCATGCTCGATCTATCTGGATTCCGCGTTTTTAGTCACGCCTATGTATAATGTTAGGAGTGCAAGATAATATTTAACTTTTATTTACGTGATGGCTATGGTATCTATTATGATTTTGAAAATGCAACTAACCTACTTCTTAACATACAAAGTGTGATATATAATCAAGAGAATGGGAATTCACGCGATCATGGTATAGGTAATTACATCCCTTTGATTGCCTGACGTTTCGACCAGGTTACACCGGCCGTGGTCACAGGCTGACTGGCTCATTCTCGTTCTCCTAATTATATATCATTGAACGCGAGAGTTTAAAAGTGTGATATAATATAATATAGTGACAATGTGCTATGCCGCATAGCACTAAAATGTGTGCTTATAATTTTATGAACAAATATTTTAACCGCCTGTGTTCATTATATTTTCGAACAAATCTACCGACTTATCTATACTTAGTATAAACCTGGATCTATGGAAGTACAGTTGATAACAAAAGTAGCTCAAAAGATTCAAATTGATTAATTGCCTTAGTTTTTAAACCTTTCTGTTCACTTTGAGCTCCAGTGAATATAAAACGACACAATACTTAACCTTTTAAATAGAATTACACGTATAATAATTGATGCTTAATCAACTTCTGTAGCTGAATGTACCTGTTGAATATTATAAGATATATTTTTCTATCTGATAGCCCAGTTATAAGGTAAGGTATATATTTTTTTATTTAGATACAGGTGAAATCACGAGGCACCGCTAGCTATGTGTAAAGTGCATTATTTTATAACAATGTGTGATCTCGCATAGTGTGACATTTATAAGCAATGTGTAGATAATCGTTTTATATTAATAGTGAATGCTAGTATGTGTTTAGCATATAATACTCTGTTGAAATTATATCTGTTGCGTATTCGAACTGACTGAAACAAGATGTAACTGTAAGCAATAGGGAATATGCTTGCTTTGTTTTTATATTATTAAATGATTATTTACATCATTATATAAATATTAAAAAAAGAAACAGTGCCAAACAGACAACATTTGGTTTTTAAAAAAGTTTTAAAATAGTAGGCGGTCGTTTGAAAAGCTGATATCAGATCAGCTTTTCAAACGACCGCCATGTTGACGCGCTTGTCGTGACGTCAATGTACATGACAGGTAACAACTACATGATGTCGTGAATAGTTGCAAAAGTGTTTTGGATTCTATAATATTCATATTTTGTGTTTACTTTAATTTAATAATGCACCTGGACAATTATTTACAACAAATAGACACCAGACTACATAAACTGATATTTTTTATAATGGGATACGTCAAAGTCCACTCCGAGTCGGAACTGTGTACCAATAGCGTTACGTTTTAACTCATTTGAATTTCCCTCTCAACTTACGCACTTTTCGGTAATTATTTTCTTAATCAAATAGTATTTAAATTAAAAAATATTAATATGCACGTAAATCTAAAAGAAAAGACCGCATTTGAAAAAAAGGGCGGCATTTGAATACCATGCATATTCCCTATTATGTATTAGAAACTGTAGATACGTCATGCAGGAATATGGCGGCTATTGAAAATGGCGCAAATACTAAAAATAAAATAGTTATATAGCTACTTACTAATAATACGTCAATATTATTAATTTGCACATTGGGAGACGCTTATATCCAGCAGTGGACTTCTTTTTTTTACGTGCGGGAAATCCCCACGGATACCCACCTCTTCGGAGCCGGAGGGGTAGGTTATATCAGACTCGAACCGACTAAACCGCACGCCGTCTCTGGGTCGTAGTGCTAGGCCGAAGGTGAGGTTGTCATGCGAGAGGTACGAGAGGCTACCGTGTGGCCTCTCTAGCCACTCCCCCATGATGAGCAATCACGGGGTGCCCAGCAGTGGACTGCAGTAGAATATTATTATTATTTACTTTCTCTATTCCGTAACTCTCGTGACTAGCAGCCTTCATTGCGAAATTATTATTAAAGACGTGATTTTTCCGTAGCGCACTGTCGAGTCTCTGATTGTTGCATAAAATGAGAAGTAAAGCATAACATAAACTCACGCCTTTATCCCCGAAGGGGTAGGCAGAGGTGCTAGCACCCACATTTCGCCAGTTTATGTTTAGGTCCCAATGTAATAGGTGTCGAGCCTATTGCCATTAACTGGGCACTTATAAACCTGCGATAAATACACACATAACTTCGAAAAGCATCGAAAAGTCATTGGTGTGTGCCATGGAAAACCTGGGATCGAAACCGAGACCTCGTCTCAGCAGTCCATTACCCATACCACTAGGCTACCGAGTAAAGTAATCAGATTTTGTCGCCTTTTTAGAGTCCGGACAACGCATCTACAATTATAATACAGCATTGACTGTAAGTAAGCAAAAATAGTTTTGCCAGTATCAAAATGGCGTCATTTAATGCTATAGTGTTGTCTTTAACTTTTAAATTTCAAAATCAATGTGCATTAGGGTCTAGGCGTGGTTTGAACCCGCAAGCTTTGCCTTCATACCCGCCTAGATCGATTCAATATTATTCCTATTCTAATCGATTTGAATATTAAGCATGCAAAATGTTCTGTTTATGATGAGCTCAAATTTTTGTATAGAAACTATCGTGAGTCATTTTTCAATTCGATAACTTTACTACGGCTATACTCACGTCACTTGTCAGGATGCGCCCGACTAGTTTCGGACCCGACCGGAGTCCTTATTCATCGGTCGGGTCCGAAACTAGTCGGGCGCATCCTGACAAGTGACGTGAGTATAGCCGTAGTAAAGTTATCGAGCTCAAATTTACCAAGAATAGATTATTACAAATCGGGCGCCATAGCCTCGTTTGGCTCGCAACTTAGATCTAAGATACGTGTCCTGAGGTATAACTATAGGATGGACATGTCTTTATGAATAGCTCGTTCTTGATATAGGAAATGTTAATTTTAATTTTTTTTATATCATTAAGTTGGCAGGACTAGCCCACGGCCCACCTGATGGAAAGTGGTAACCGTGGCCTATGGACGTGTACAACATCAGGGGCGTCACACTCGCACTGCCGACACTGTTAGAACAGAGTGTTTCGTGCCGTCAGCGTAGAAGACAAAGTGGAAATAGCCTTTGGTCTTCCCACTGACAGCACAAAAACTCTCCAGTGCACTCTGGCTACCCTACTCACCGCTGGGAACACAACACGAGGTTATTATGGCCGCGGTATTCTGTAGGGCGGAGGTACTTCCACAGTTGGACTGCTTACATCTTCCATTGACGATTTCTTCCAATTTATATAATGATGTTAATAATATAGGTGTAATAATGTACAAAGTGTGATGTGACATATCTTTGTACACACATGCTATGTAATGTGCAATGTCGGATAACACTAAAATTTAATTAAAAAAATGCATGCTGGACATAATTTTGTAATATAGGACTGTTTTATACCGAAATAAAAGCTTTATATTTTAATTAATGTTTTTTTTTACAGTACCTAATTAGAATTTAGTTTTTTTTAATACATATACAGGGTGTCCCGAAACTCGACGTCAACCCGGGACCGGGTGAAAAGGCAATTCATGCTGGTTGCCAGAAAAATCTAAAAAAAAATCTAAGTTGCATGATTTTAAAATTACCGGCATTTTAAGAAAAAGTGCAAAATTACACGCCCTGTGGCAGTCTTTTTACTCCTGTTGCCACAAATCTTAACTTTTCCCAACAATTTTTTTTGCTTTGTAACCCTGAATAATGCGTCTCTAAACTGTAATACAAATTTGGAAATCAGCTGCTCTATCTTTTATAACAATAGGACTTATTTCTTAGAAAACAACTAAAATAACAACATTACCTAGTTTTTATTAGTTTTTATTGAAAAAAAAGTGCACCACGCGAGCTTGGCAAGTTATGTCAAAAGTTGGCGCATTTAGTAAGGATTCCAAAATGGTATAATACTTGGTAAGTTGTTACTGCTATCGTGGGCAAAAAATTTTTTTAGTAAATTTGAAGGGCCAATTCCAATACTGAATAAATTTAACTCACTGGCACCTGTGCTTTTCTATCATAAAAACTATGAATAAACAGCTTATTCACTAAATTTAAAGTATTCTTAGTGTGTGCATTGGAATAGGCACGATGTTTTTGTAAAATCTTAATTAAAACTAAAACTAAATTTTTAATACTAAGGTTTATTTATTAAATTTACAATTAAATATTTTTATTACAGCAAATGTTCGAAATGCCTTCCTTCGGCGGCAATACAAGCCCGATATCTCTTTAAAAGAGATCGAGCTATTTTTCGGGCGAATCGTCCATTATTTACGAAATCGGCTGCTTCGGCTATTCTTTGCCGTAGTTCAAATTCGTTTTCGATTGCCTTTGAATAGACTTTTTCTTTGACTGCTCCCCAGTAAAAAAAGTCCAATGGATTTAAATCCGGTGAACGGGCCGGCCACGAGATTGGACCAGACCGTCCGATCCATCTTCCGGGTAACTCTTCATCGAGATATTCTCGAACTGAGCGAGCATAGTGCGCTGGGCACCCATCTTGCTGGAACAACATTTCTCTGTAAATGTTTAATGGCACGTCTTCTAGTAAATTTGGTAGATGGTTCTGTAGAAAGTCCAAATAGGCCTCGCCATTCAACGCACTAGGCAGCTCAAAAGGACCAATTATTTGACCATTCAAAATTCCGGTCCACATGTTGACTTTGAATCGGTACTAGGACCGGTCCTGCCTCAGTAAATGAGGGTTCTCTACATGCCATTCATGCAAATTATGCATGTTCATGTAGCCGTCCTTTTTAAAAGTTGATTCATCAGACCATAAAATTTTTGTTAAGAAAAGGGGGTCATCCCTGTACCTCTCCAACATCGTACGGCAAAAATTTATTCGAGGTTGGTAGTCCCTGGGTAGTAACGTCTGTACTCGCTGTACGTGGTATGGGTGTAATTCGTGCCTTTTTAAAATTCGATGGGCTATACTTTTTGGCACGCCGGTGGTTATCTCAATAGCCCTTACTGAAGTGCTTGGGTCTTCTTCGACAGCTGTAAGCACTTCGTCTTCCATCGGGTTAGCGGGTCTTCCTCCAACATGCTCATGATTTGGTAGGCGGCCCTCTGAGAAGAGTAAACGATGTACGTTCGTAAACACGCGATGATCGGGGTAACGAGCAGCGTTTGGGTACCTTTCGCGGTAAAGTCTGGCAGCAGCACTAGCATTGCACCTGCATTCGCCATAAATGAGGTGCATATTAGTGTATTCACTAGTGGTATACACAGACATCTTGGCACTAGTCACGTGAAGTCCAGGAGAAAGCAAAAGTCGTCGTTTAGGGAAAACAAACAGTCCCAATCCAAATCACAAGCAATCACAAGTCCATAAACGAAGCCAAAAGTAGTCAGTACGAAATCAACACAAATGAATACGAAAATAAGCGCAGTAAACGAAGGAGCGTAACGTACTGATTTGTGTTTGGCATGTGAGTACAATAGCGGCTACCTGGCGTCACTCTCTGTCTCGCTTGCACTTGGTTAAATGACTCTCTCCGTTTCAGTCTCTTAGCGTCTACAAAACCCGTATTGCTCGCACTTGATATGATGACTCTTTCCGTCTCAGTTACTTACGCGTTAAATTTACTCAGCAATGACATCGGCTCTTCAAAAAAATAGTGTCTATTCCAATGCACACACTAAGTATAAACTATTTATTCATAATTTTTATGATAGACAAGCACAGGTGCCAGTGAGTTAAATTTATTCAGTATTGGAATTGGCCCTTCAAATTTACAAAAAAAATTTTTTGCCCACGATAGCAGTAACAACTTACCAAGTATTATACCATTTTGGAATCCTTACTAAATGCGCCAACTTTTGACATAACTTGCCAAGCTCGCGTGGTGCACTTTTTTTTCAATAAAAACTAATAAAAACTAGGTAATGTTGTTATTTTAGTTGTTTTCTAAGAAATAAGTCCTATTGTTATGAAAGATAGAGCAGCTGATTTCCAAATTTGTATTACAGTTTAGAGACGCATTATTCAGGGTTACAAAGCAAAAAAAATTGTTGGGAAAAGTTAAGATTTGTGGCAACAGGAGTAAAAAGACTGCCACAGGGCGTGTAATTTTGCACTTTTTCTTAAAATGCCTGTAATTTTAAAATCATGCAACTTAGATTTTTTTTTAGATTTTTCTGGCAACCAGCATGAATTGCCTTTTCACCCGGTCCCGGGTTGACGTCGAGTTTCGGGACACCCTGTATAGCATTTAACATACATATAACATAAACTCACACCTGTATCCCCGAAGGGGTTAGGCAGAGGTGCTAGCACCCACATTTCGCCAGTTTGTTTAGGTTCCAATGTAATAGGTGGCGAGCCTATTGCCATTAACCGGGCACTTATAAACCTGCGATAAATACACACATAACTTCGAAAAGCATCGAAAAGTCATTGGTGTGTGCCTTGGAAAACCTGGGATCGAACCCGAGATCTCGTCTCAGCAGTCCATTGCCCATACCACTAGGCTACCGCGGCCATTTAAGTGGCAAGCAAACACATGGCCTACCTTGTGGCAAGTGGTCAACGTGGTCTATAGAAGTGTACAACACCAGGGGCATCTTACTCATGCTGCCGACCACGTAAGAACTTTTTATTATACCACAGGTGGCAGTCAAGCACACGGTTCACCTGATGGAAAATGATTACCGTAACCTATGAACGTGTGCAACACCAGGGGAGTCCCACTCGTACTGCCGACCCTGTAAACACAGAGAGTTTCTGTGCCGTCAGTATAGAAGACAAAGCAGGAATAGCCTTTGGTCTTCCCACTGACAGCACAAAACCTCTCCAGTGAGCTCTGGCTACACTACTCACCGTCGGGAACACATCACGAGGTTATTATGGCCGCGGTATTCTGTAGGGCGGAGGTACTTCCCCAGTCGGACTGCTCAGGTGGACCGTCGTGTCCTATCTCCTACTCCTACTTTTTAAGATTTTATCTCAAAAAGTGACTTGAACCTACGACTACGGCCCTGGGCCCTGATTCTGCTATTATTTTTCTCATGACAAAACCACTGCGGTACCGCAGACACTGTAACCACTGCCATTAAATTTTAGACTTTACTATTATACAGTTAAAGTCTTAAATTAAATGGCAATCGTGTAGAGTGAATGAAAAATGTTACAAACTCTTTCTCTTTTCATTTTGGACTTTATCACTATTAAAATAATGTCCAAAATTTTATGACATTTTATGCAATGTCAGCGGTATGATAGTGGTGTTGCTATGTTTTAAAATTAGCAGAATCGGGGGCCTGATTCTACTACTTTTTCATGGCAAAGCCACTGCGGTACCACAGACTCTGTAAACAATGCCATTTAACTTTAGACTTTACTGATTTACTGTTAAAATCTAAAATTAAATGACAATCCTACAAGATTGTCATTTAATTTTAGACTTTAACGATGATGAAGGCAAAATATCATAAACTCTTACTCTTTTGGACCCAATTTGCAGTAGGTACTAACATGTTTGCCTTTTTTTTAGGAACGACAAATCAAAATTTTAAGATTTTTTTTTGTGTATGAATGAGACATACATTGAGCTAACAGCAACTTTTATTACGTACATTTTTGAAAAGTGACAGCTGTAAAAAAGTAATACGAAATTTATCATCAAAATGGATAGCATTTAGGAAGTACTGTTTTTGAAGATCGAATTTAATTTATTAAGCGGCCAATAAAAACAAAATTTAATACAGAGTTGTAAAATCTTGTAATCTTGTAATCATTACAGGAATAACGAACTCATGAATCTGTAGAAAAATTTCTGCAATTTCATATGTAAGGACCCAATATTATGCGTGTATTATATCACACCGCTCGCCATATAGGCACATGACGAATCTATAGGGTTAGGTTTTTTTGCCATTTGCTAAAAACGGTGCTCACATTGCAGTATGAAAGGAACTTCATCCCACGCACGCTCAGGCTGTGTAATGAACTTCCTGTTATGGTTTTCTCAAGCGACTACAATACTGAGTTCTTCAAAATGGTTTTAGAAGGTTTCTTCAGGGTCGGCAGCACGAGTGTTACAACCCTGGTGTTCATCCGTCCATAGGCCACGGTAACCACTTTCCATAATTAGCTTATTCTATAACACAGAGCCTGCAGGCTTACAACTTGAGCAACCACGCGCAGGGCACGCCGTGATTGCGGCGGTAAGACCCATCATGGGGGAGTGGCTAGAGAGGCCACACGGTCATTACCGGACACGGTAACTTCGGGCGGTACCTGCATCTGATGGGCATAGAGCCAACGCACGAGTGTCATCACTGCGACGCGAGCGTGGACTCGGGGCAGCACACGCTCACCGAGTATCCGGCGTTCGAAACGCCGAGGCGGGAGCTTGTGACGGCCCTGGGGGTGAGAGGGCTCACGCTCTCCACCCTGCTCGCGGCGATGGTCCGCTGCGCGGATGCGTGGGCGGCCAGCGCCTCCTTCTGCGAGCAGGTCATGCTCGTGAAGGAGGCAGCAGAGCGGGCGCGGCGCAGCGAGCGAAAAAGACTCGCGGACATCGCTGGTCGCGTTCGAAACCTGCAGGCTCTATTTTGGGAAGCAATGACTTAACTCACTTAAGTGAATTATCGAGTTAACATTATCAATTTTGTGATATGGCATTAATTTTTGGTGATTATAAGTGTGTAAAATTTAATAATAATAAAGTGTGCGTTCGCGCAGCGGAATGTTGTTGAATTTAAAGATTTTAATTATGCAGATATTTAGTGTATGACGTCGTGTAATTGTGTATGGTAAAAAAAAATTTGTGCATGCAGCCATTGTGGAGAAATTCGCTAAAAACTGATTCCGCTGGGCGAACGTTGTCCTGGCGGAACTTTTTTCTAATCCATGGACTTAGAAGAAAAGAAATGTGTCCAAAAACTAGTGTGTATTTGTGTGTAATTGTGTATGTATGAATAAAATTAGTGCATGCATAAACTTCGGAGAAATTCAAGTTTCCGCTACGCGAACGTTTGGCCATTAGCTAGTTTTCATATAAAGCTCTTATATAGAGAGCTGTAGATTTTTACATAGGTTGTTTTGAATTTGTTTAAATTTGTTTAAAAAACAGATTTAGAAGAAAACGTAGGGTTTAAAAGATAAAAATATAAACGTGAAATACGCTCATTAGGTCTTAGTTCGTGAAGTAGCCACTTTGGGGTCTAGATTTTCACGTATATACAAACCTTGTAAGTGTCTGCAACATGTTGCCAAGTATCAATGATGGTTCGTTAGTAATTAATGAGTTATAGGACAATTCACCATGAGTAGACCACTGTTTGCAAAGCAGTCAAATATCAAGACGTTCTAAAGTAATTGCATAGTAAAATGTATTCCAATAATTAGTGTATTAATTCAACTACTTGCATGCAAAATTTCATCTCATTAAATTCATTAATTAAAGAGGAACAATTAAAATACTTACAAAGCATCGAAAACTCACATAACCCGACCAAATTCGGATAGATATAAAAAAGCGGCCGTTCAATATATCTAGGTAACATTCTAAAATTTACAGTATAATACCGGTATTTAATTGGTACAGGTGATAACACAATTGTTTTGATATAATTTATAGGTCATTTATTTTTCTACACATGATTTTTTAAATGTATTTGACTATGACCGTAAGTACTATTTACGTAGCTACTTTATAGTTTTTTTTATATGATATTACCGTTGTACTGGACTTATGTATGTGGGCGTGTTCCCGCGCACCCCACCAAAATATTCAGAATTATTTTGTTCGAAGCAGTACTCTTAAGGCTAGTCCTTTGTTTAATAGTCTAAGTATTGTAGTTAGGAATTGATCAAAAATATTATGCTAGTGTGAAAAAACAGACAACGCACTGCGCGCAACGAGCGATAGAGGCGGCTTCCCACTTGAAACGGTACTTCCATCCTTGAAGAAAAGAGAGCGCAATATGTTTTCATAACTCACATAAGCCACGGCCTGCGCGTATTCGTTTGCTGTTGAACTTGAACCTGGTTTTGTTTTATCCCCATTCACAAATTTGCACTCAAGGACAATGTGCGTATGCGCTGTTGTTTTGCTATGTATCGCCAATTCTCCGTAATAATAATGTTGACAGTGTGTTATTAATGTTATAGTGTAACAGTGAAGCTTAAAATAATTATGTGGTAGGTATATTGGGTGAGTGATAGTGACAAGCTGATGTTTAATTAGAACTTGTTAGTTGAAGATTTATTCTTATCGCAGATAGGGGCGGTATTATTAAAAAAATATTTTTCATTCTAGAAATGCAATTGTTTTATTTTTTCCTAACGCTTGTGTACGCAACTGTACCATATTAATAAATACTATACTGGAAAGTTAAGAACGTTACTTAGAAATATGGCACAGTCGCTTTTTTGTAGCCATCCGAACTTAGTCGGGTTATGTAGGTTTTCGATGCTTTGTCAGTATTTTAATTGTTTCTCTTTAATTACTGAATTTATTGAGATGAAATTTTGCATGTGAGTAGTTGAATTAATACACTAATTATTGGAATACATTTTACTATGCAATTACTTTAGAACGTCTTGATATTTGACTGCTTTGCAAACAGTGGTCTATTCATGGTAAATTATCCTATAACTCATTAATTACTAACGAACCATCATTGATACTTGGCAACATTTTGCAGACACTTACAAGGTTTGTATAAACGTGAAAATCTAGACCCCAAAGTGGCTACTTCACGAACTAAGACCTAATGAGCGTATTTCACGTTTAAATTTTTATCTTTTAAACCCTACGATTTCTTCTAAATCTGGTTTTTAAACAAATTTAAACAAATTCAAAACAACCTATGTAAAAATCTACAGCTCTCTATATAAGAGCTTTATATGAAAACTAGCTAATGGCCAAACGTTCGCGTAGCGGAAACTTGAATTTCTCCGAAGTTTATGCATGCACTAATTTTATTCATACATACACAATTACACACAAATACACACTAATTTTTGGACACATTTCTTTTCTTCTAAGTCCATGGATTAGAAAAAAGTTCCGCCAGGACAACGTTCGCCCAGCGGAATCAGTTTTTAGCGAATTTCTCCACAATGGCTGCATGCACAATTTTTTTTTTACCATACACAATTACACGAAGTCATACACTAAATATCTGCATAATTAAAATCTTTAAATTCAACAACATTCCGCTGCGCGAACGCACACAATAATAAAGATAATAATATATAAAGTGGGTCGTGTCCTTGTCTGCCACCTCAGTAGTATCAATTGGAAAAGTAAACAATCAGGATGGGAGGGCAAAAATTAAGGATATACCTACAATAGTATCGTTTTGCACATTCTTTGATACGCTATAAGAACCACTTATGTTGTTTGTAAGGCTCACTTAGTACTACTTGACAATGCATATTTTCTACGTGTTTTAACATGGTGGTGTGTGGTACAAGATTTATTTGATACATTTGTCAGCCCGTGCAATTGTTTAAACATCACACAGTTCAAATTCAAATTCAAAAAATCATTTATTCCATAAAAATTATAAATTTATTGGAATTGTTATTATTTTTTTTGCTCAACCGTGCAGTGCGTGACATGGCAACTACTGAGTAACACTGCCAGAAAACTCAATAGGAATCCTTTCTAAAAGAACCCATTTTTGTCATTTAAATAGTCTGAATTGTTATAATATGCCCTGTTACACAATTTCGCCTTAACAATTGTTTTAAATTTATTTATGGACAATGTTCTAATTTAATTAGGAAGTTTATTGTAGCTAATCATACATTGCTCCATAAAAGAGTTGCTTTTTTTTTGGAGACGAGTAGTATGTAACATTGCATTAACGTCTTATATTTATACCATGTAGGTATATTACTCTTTTTAGTAATCGCTTGTAGGTAAATACAAAAAACACATAAAACATGTGTTATTCCAGATTTTTTTTTTACGTGCGGGAAATCCCCACGGATACCCACCCCTCCGGAGCCGGAGGAGGAGGTAATGTCGGACTCGAACCGACTAAACCGCACGCCGTCTCTGCGTCGTAGTGCTAGGCCGAAGGTGAGGTTGTCATGCGACATATCCCTCGCACCCTGGCTGACCCAGGGCCATCCCTCTCGGTCTGGCCCTCCTCGGGAGGGCGGGACCACGCAATCCCCGACCCACGCCGTCCCCAACTTGTTATTCCAGACTACTTATAATTTATCCCTGTACCAAATGTCAACCATTAGAGCGTGCTAGAATAAAAAAAAAACACAGGTTGCACTCCGGGAGTGCCGGCAGAAATGAAAACTTTTTCTTTCTTTCTTTCTTCGTTATATACAGAAAAAAAGATAAAAAAAAACATACCATACCATACTATACCTATAATATAGCGCCAATCATAGAACCTATCACTAATTTTCTGTCAGAAGAAATTAATGAATTAAAAAAAAAATCCCAAAAAGTAATAAATTACAAAAAGAAAAAATAATCACAAAAGTAAACAATTACAAAAAGAAAAAATAATCACAAAAACTGTCAGAAGCCCAGGTTCGAACCCAGTATTATCTGAAACCATAAGGCCTTACAGTCGAAGCGCTTACCGTTAAGCCACGAAATTTCTTAACGCACCTAACAAAATTAACAATCTGTAGCTGTTGTAATGTTGTATGACGTCAGTCGTCGGTTAGGGTTCAAATGTCAAGAAATCCTGACGCGAGTTTAACACTTTTTACCCATCCAACGCCGCTAAAGAAGTTATCACTTCAAAAAAAAACATACCCAAAAATCTTCACGTTTCACTTTAACAAAATTAACTATAATAGGGTTCTATGGAAGTAACTGCCACTGACCTCCTAACTCCAAGATAAAAGCTTTCATTAGACCCTCGTCCATCATCACTCAACAATTGAGTTTGGCGTAGCCCACGTAGATTCTGAGACCTCACACCAGACAAGAGTTCCCGAGGAGGGCCAGACCAAGAGGTATGGCCCTGGGTCAGCCGGGGTGCGAGGGATATGTACCTAGCCAACCTCACCTTCGGCCTAGCACATCGACCCACAGACGGCGTGCGGTTTAGTCGGTTCGAGTCCGACATAGCCTCCCCCTTCGGCTCTGAAGGGGAGGGTATACGTGGGGATTTTCCGCACGTAAAAAAAAACTAGACGAGAGTAAGTAACTATCTATCGCTAAGCTATCGCTTCATCTTATCGCTATCGCTTCAGCTCATGACTTGCCTCACCGCAGAGCCGGTCGAGTTAATGACGTATTCCACGCGCTGACCACAGGCTGTCATTAATAGCACCCAGCGCGGTAGGGCTGCCACTGGAGGGGTTTTAAGATTTGATAACTGTAAAAAAGTATATACACATACATATAATCCTGTCTTTATCCTCGAAGGGTTAGGCAGAGGTGAATTAACACCCACATTTCACCAATCAGTGTAATCTGTTCCAAGAGGGTGAGCCTATAGCCATATTCTGGGCACTATTGTTGATAGATTTATTTCTCTGATGTGATTTTTTTTATACCATGTGGTGGCAGACAAGCACATGGCACACCTGATGGAAAGTGGTTACCGTTGCCTATGGACGTTTACAACACCATGGGTGTCAAACTCGTGCGGCCGATTCTGTAAACACAGAGAGTTTCCGTGCCGTCAGTGTAGAAGACAAAGCAGGAATAGCATTTGGTCTTCCCACTGATAGCACAAAAACTCTCCAGTGAGCATTAAAAATATGATACCACATGCGAAGAGAAAGGGTGGCCCAAATTCTACGCTGCCGGGAACCTATCCATCAATCAATTAGCCTATTGCTGGACATGGTCCTCTCCCAATGTTGGGAGCCTTCATTCTACTGCTTCCACGCTGGCCAGACGGGTTGGTGCAGGGTTTTATTTCGAGTGTTCCTTCTCTCGTAGTGATATCGTCTGCGTATGTTTCCGTCAGTCGCCTCTTACGGCACCCTTCGGATGAGATGGGGTCGTGATACTTGTAGGTATTCTTTCTCCGTCACCACACGGATAATTTAAGTGGGGTATGAAAAAGCATATGATGGGGCCGTGAAGCTTAATGCCACCATTAAAACATTGTGGTGTCTGTAAAAGTGACCGTGTTTCATGAGATTTTACGCCTTTATCCTCGGAGGGTTAGGCAGAGGTGAATTAACACCCACATTTCACCCATCTGTATTCGGTCCCACGTAATAGGGGGTGAGCCTATTGCCGTATTCCGGGCACTATTGTTGACTCGAGCCATGCATCTGAGGCTGGGTCTGGGCTGTACATATCTGTCTGATGTTAAAGTTAATCAGCCCTATCCCTTAGTCGCCTTGTACGACACCACATGGGAAAAAAAGGAGTGGCCCAAATTCTACTCTGCCGGGAACCACGCGGCGAATGAAGATTTTTATGAGACTTTTTTTATCCCTCTGTGCCCGAGCACGTTAAGCAGATGGTGGTCCCGTTTCCTTTAAACACATGCATATATATAAAAGAAAAATAAGATTGAAATAAAAATAAACAAAAGATAATAACACCTATGATGTATGACTATGTATGACTCCGCCAAATAGCTTAATCAGCCGTCCAATTAACTGCCTAGGCAGTTAACTAAACGGCGGCATTCAATTAACGGCCTGCATAATCCACGGTAACCAGTTGTATATTAAAAAAAGACGGGTTGCACTCCGGGAGTGCCGGCAGAAGTGAACACTTTTTCTTTCTTTCTTCGTTTAGATACAGAGAAAAGATAAAAAGAACATACCATACCATACCTATAATATAGCGCCAATCATAGAACCTATCACTAATTTTCTGTCAGAAGAAATTAATGAATTACAAAAAGAAAAATAATCACAAAAAGTAATAAATTACAAAAAGAAAAAATAATCACAAAAAGTGTCAGAAGCCTAGGTAAGAACCCGGTACTATCTGAAACCATAAGGACTTACAGTCGAAGCGCTTACGGCTAAGCTACGAAGCTTCTTAACGCACCTAACAAAATAAACAATCTGTCG
This sequence comes from Eilema caniola, assembly GCA_949126895.1. NCBI lineage: Eukaryota > Metazoa > Arthropoda > Insecta > Lepidoptera > Erebidae > Eilema > Eilema caniola. Next base: position 2,213,251 of record OX421487.1, read on the forward strand.
CTAATGTTGTATGACGTTAGTCGTCAGTTAAGGTTCAAAGTTCAAGTGATCCTGACGCGAGTTTAACACTTTTTACCCGTCCTACGCCGCTAAAGAAGTTTTCACTTCAAAAAAATCGCAATTGGGTTGTGGAAGTCAGTAGTAGCCTGCATATATGTTACGCTCTATGCACTTCCTTAGCTGAATGGCTCCAAACTCTATCGGAATTCCCTTATTACATGTGCACACTTCCTCCTCAAATTCAGGAAAACCTTAGTCACTCTGTACCTCTGGTTGCTAGACCGCACTAGCTTGATTCATCCACATAACCTTCTACGAAACCTTATTATAAAATATTAGTCACTAGCCAGTATGCCCCGGCTTCGTTTATTATCCCATATCACGCCTTTGAACCATATAAGCCTGCAATTTATTAATTTTCGAAAACCGTATGGGAATCTACCGGATTCGTTGACATATGTCATTAATGCTCAGCTACCTTGGGTACTAGCGTGATGATATACAGCTTATAATCTTCTTCGATAAGCGGGCTATCTAACACAAAAATATTTTTTTCAATTCGGACCAGTAGTTTTTGAGATTAACGCGTTCAAACAAATTAAAAAACAGCATTTCAACATATAGGTGTTTGATTCATTGACCTAATGTACTCTGAAGTCTTATTATAAATATGTTTGTTAGTCATAATAAAACTATTTAAGGCAAACTAGTGACGTCGTAAATGGACTACGTGCCAATCCAGCGAATATTATGGGAAGGTGTGTGTGTGTCTGTTTGTCCGTCCTTCACGCCTAAACCACTGAACCGATTTTGATGAAATTTGGTACGTGAGTAGATTAGACCTTGAGAAAGGTCATAGGCTGTTCTTATCAGCAGGACCAACTTACCGAACCAGCGGAATAATCATTTTCAAATGATTTATTTACTTTATTTAATATTATTTTATTTATTTCTTGACATAATTGTAAAATATTGACGTTCATATGTGCTCTTTACGCCTATGCCTATACTGAATAAACGAAATTGATTATTTTATTATTGACCTGCGACTTGACGTGCTCTCTGCAACAAAGAAACATCCAGACCAATACAAATTGATATTTTCATACTTATAAATATTTGCACAGAGCGGAAATCGAATCCACACCCCCTGCTGTCGAATGCACTACCACCACGCCACAAAGGCTGACTGCTAAGGATACAGAAGACCTTACGAAGTGAAACCTCTAACTCTGAGGTGAGGAACTTTAAACTTGTTTAACATACATATAGTCAGACCTATAAGTCCACCTTTTTTTAATCCCCGCGGATCCCCCTCCCCCCGTCGGAGCCGGAGGGGGAGGTTATATCGGAATCGAACCGACTAAACCGCACGCCGTCTGTGGGTCGCAGTGCAAGACCGAAAGTAGCTAGTGCTCCGCAAGTAAGTAAGTCCTCTAAGGGATAGGCGACAGACATGTCAGAGCAGCTATGTTTCTCCAAGGGAAAGTATATAAACACATTAGAACTTAGAGTTAATGTACAGTCGACAAAATCGATAGTTTCCCACCTATACATAATAAAGTTGTATGTCAAGGTGCGATACTATCGATTTTGTTGACTGTACTTCCTCTTTTATCTGCTTTCGAAAAGCCATAACTTGATTTCTATGTAATCAACTTCCGATTGTCCTTCCAATCCAGCTTGAGCCAGGGTTCAGGGTTGTCCGTCAATCAGTATATGTACTGGCTTGAAGGTGAAATTAACTTGACCCCATACGTCTTAGCGGGGCCCCATAAACGAAGCCAATTTATATACGTCTTCACGGTTAAAATTTTCCATTTAAAACACTTTTTTGTTCCTGCAATTCTAAAAATGAACAGAACAAAAATAAATACTCCTAAATACTTCTTATTAAATTGTTTTTCATTAAAGCATTTTATTGTTAAGCTAGCTGATGTTTGAGGCTTCGCTCGCGTGGGTGTCGGTTATTGCAAGTAATCACGACTTTGTTCAAATCTCCAGATCTACTCAATTCCAATAAAACCTACAACAGATTTTACATATGAAATAAACCTTACGAATGAAAAAAACAGTAGGTAGGTATCAAAATTCGTGCAGTAGTTTTTGCGTTCATAGCGAAAAATTCGACAAAAGATCAAAAAAAACTTGCGATCCATAACACAAGAATGTTTTTTTCTAATATCAACAATATACAAACACAACTAAATTACAATTCTAAGTTTATTAAATTTAATATGAGTTTTCAATGGACAACCCTATTAAAAACCAGCTTGTAGTACAAGTTATATGACTAAATCAGAGCTCAGACGTAAATCGACACTCGCCGCGATATCTCGTACATCAAAATTATTATAACAAAACAATACACACTAAACAAAAACAATAGGTACCTAACAAAAAAACGTGTATTCGAAATCAAATTCTTAAAAAACAATTAGAAATTGGAAATTTTACAACTAAAATACAGTGTACTTTTTAGAAATTTTTGATTATTTGTGTTTGTGTGTGTTTTTAGTGTTGGATAATAAACAATTTGTGTATTATTATTGATATTTATTGATAATAATTGTTCTTTTTATGGTTTCGTGTTATGATGGACTTGATAGACATTTAATTGTCCGTCATTATCATACCTACCCAGTTGTTTACAAGACGGATTCTAAGGTATGTATGTGTGGGAACTTTGCAAACTTTTTTTTGTATGAATTGTCTGGTAGATGTGGTTTTGTTATTGTTTCATTGAAATGTATGATATTTAGTAACAAAGTATGCTAGTAGAAACAATGTTAAATCTTTTAATAACATTTAGGTGGCAGGCAATCACACGGCCCACCTAATGGGAAGTGGTTACCGTGGCCTATGGACATTTGCAACACCAAGGGCGTGTCCCACTCGTGCTGACAGCCCTATAGGAACCTTCTAACCCTTCTTGAAGAACTCCATATTGTAGTCGCTTGGGAAAACCACAGCAGGGACTTCATTCCACAGCGTGAGCGTGCGTGGGATGAAGTTCCTTTCACACTGTGGGCACCGGTTTTTCGTATCATTTCAATATAAATACAAATATTTACGCCTCTTTGCTATAGAGGTAGGCAAAAATCACTTGTTTCCACTTGCTATGATCTTGCTAATCTTGGTTACACATTTTGCTTCTTTTATTTTCGTAATTGTTTTCATTCATGCTCACCGTTTATGTGTATATGTGACTTGGCACGACAAGCACATGGCCCACCTTATGGGACGTAGTTACAGTGGCCTATGGAGGTGTGTAAAACCAGAGGTATCACACTCGTGCTGCCTACCTCGTAAGAACCATCTTATACCCTAGCCGTAGTTCGAATATTCCCGGGTAGCCTATTTAATTCTGCACCCATAAATCCGACTCAAATATATCTACCTGTGGGGGTATATAGCAGCCTAGTGGTTAAGACGTCGGACCTGTGATCGAGAGGTCTCTGATTCGAATCCTGGTCATTTCAGACGTGAAATCACTCCTAAGAAGCAATTTAGTTTAGTTGGAGTAGTTAAATTGTATATGAGTAGCATTTTGGTTCGTCTTCTTTAGCTTGACGTTGTTCTTGGTTGCATTCGAGTCTGTTCGAAGTCAAAGTCGAAGTCAAAAATCATTTATTCTGCACTACCTTTTGACCGCGGCTCCACCTACGTGGATATCGGTTATCGCTATAATATCGGTTATCGTTATAAATTGTAGCCTTTGTGTTATTCTGTTGTATAAAATATATAATTGTATCTATCAATCAATCAATTAGCCCACTGCAGTCCACTACTGGACATAGACCTCTCCCAATGTGCGCCATTTCGTCCGATCCTCCGCCTTCTGCATCCAGTCCGTCCCAACCACCTTTTTCAGGTCATCGGTCGATCTGGCTAGTGGAGTTTCAAATTAAAACACAGTCTGTCCCAGCCACCTTTTTCAAATCGTAAGTCTACCTGGCTAGGGGGTTCCTTCCGTTTACCTTCTCGCGGCCTCCACTCTTCGACTCGTCTGCTCCAACGGCCATCAGTCCTTCTTCATCATCCAGTCACATCCGAGGCTTTCATCACAGATTCTGGGGTCCGCTTTCTGGCTTTTGACGCTAGGCCAGCATTATTGGATCTACCCCTCCTGCCGGGGCCTGACGGAGGTAGAATGGCCAATATCTTTAAACACAGTAATTTGTTCATGATAAATAGCTCTAAAAATATATTTTACATACAAATTGACCCAAATGAAGCTGCCTCTTTCAATTAAAGAATTTTAATAATATAACGAACTTTGAAATTATTATTGAACTACTTACATTAATAATCTAGTCTTACTGATATTATAAATGCGAAAGTTTGTGAGTATGAATGGATGTATAAGGATGTGTGTAACTCTTTCACGTGAAAACTACTGAATGGATTTTAATGAAACTTTACAATAATATAGCTTATACATCAGAATAACACATAGGCTACATTTTATAACCGGGATTATAGCGATAACCGGCATCTACGCGGGCGGAGCTGCGTTTAAAATTTATTAGAACAGTTAATAATAGGGGTTAAAGTATAAAATTGCCGTTTCATTGTAATAGGTAAGTACTTCGAATTGACATAGAACCTTCATGGTTTGAGATTTTTGAGTGAAACTTTTTCCACATTGGTACCTATGTAGTTCTTCATTTAAAAATGTGCAACATTCGATTATCGACTTTCAGTTGTTTTTTTAATTCAGCTTAGACAAGAAAGATGGATACTTCGAAAATTCGAGTGATTTTTGAATACGAGTTCCGACGCGGAACTAACGCGGCAGAAACAGCTCGCAATATCAATGTTGCGTTTGGAGAGGGGACTGCTAATGAACGCACCGTGCGATTTTGGTTTAAACGCTTTCGTGATGGAAACTTTGATTTGAAGAACGAACCACGAGGAAGGCCGTCCACACAGGTGAATAACAATGAATTGAAAGACATGGTGGAAGCCGATCCGAGCCAAACTACCCAGGAATTAGCTGCATGGTTTAACGTTACCTTACCAACAATATTGACTCATTTGACTCAAATCAATAAAATAAAAAAATGTGGAAAATGGGTACCTCATGATTTGACTGATCTGCAGAAAGAAATGCGTGTTGAAACTTGTGTTGCCTTGTTGAATCGATACAGAAATGAAGGAATATTGGATCGAATTGTGACATGTGATGAAAAGTGGATTCTTTACGATAACCGTAAGCGAAAAATGCAATGGCTGACCCCAGGTGAAACGCCACAACAGTGTCCTAAAGCAAAGCTTACCAATAAAAAGGTAATGGTAACTGTTTGGTGGTCTCAGCATGGTGTTATTCACTATAGCTTTCTACGATCTGGTCAAGCAATAACGGCAGATGTCTACTGTGCCGAACTCCGAACAATGATAGCAAAAGTAGCAGTGAAACAGCCCCGACTCATGAATCGATCTTCACCATTATTGCTCCATGATAACGCGAGACCTCATACAGCACGAGAAACCGTTTTAACTCTACAGGAACTGCAATTAGAAACTATCCGTCACCCTCCGTATTCGCCAGACCTTGCTCCAACAGACTACCATTTTTTTCGTGATTTGGACAATTTTCTATGTGATAAAAAGTTTTCTTCTCAGGAGGCAGTACAAAATGCTTTCACACAGTTTGTCGAATCTAGATCACCAGAGTTCTATCGCAAAGGCATAAATGACCTTCCTACTAGATGGCAGCAATGTATAGATAATAATGGTAATTATTTTGATTAAATAAATACGTTAAATTAAAAAAAAAAAACGAATTTCAATTTGTCAGTACAAATCGGCAATTTCATACTTTAACCCCTAATAAAAGACACTTTATTGACTACTGTAAGGTTGAATTTTACCCTCAAGCTGTTGAACGAGCTCCCTGCTGTGGTTTTCCCAAGCGATTACAATATGGGATTCTTCAAGAAGGCATTAGAAGGTTTATTCAGAGTCGGTAGCGCGAGTCAGGGCCGGATTTAGAGGTCTGGAGGGCTCGGGGCAACAAAGGAGAGGAGACCCCTGGCCCCAAATTATTTTCCGAATAAAATGAACATTCTTTTTTCAGTTGAGTTTTTCAATAAATATTTAATTGTGAAACGCAGGTAGTTTCTTCCAGTATTTAACAAACTTGTATAAATTGCAAACAAAAATTATTTTAAGGTATAATTTTAGTATTAACGAACGGAACCTTCCGTGCTTTTTTCGCCGAAAAATCTTTGATGATTTTGCTAAAATCCAGTTCCCGAAGTAAATCGCTTTCAATTCTCAGACTCAAATTATTTTATTGTGTCACAATTTAATTGCGTCGATTATTTGCCTATTAAACTATATACCATGTGTATATATCAATGTCTTGTGCATAAAGAAATATGGAAAAAAGTACCAATTAGTCAATAATAACTGATATATTTAAAATTTGAATAACACTAATTGTTCACATATTGCAATTAGTTTATATATGTATATGTCGCCGCCACCTAGCTTAATCAGCTGTCCAATTAACATCCTAGGCAGTTAACTAAACGCCGCCATTCAATTAACGGCCTGAATGATATTCAGCCGTCTCATTTATTACATCGTTTAACAACCTGGCTGGCTAATGCTTAGGACAATTGTAAGATGGGGCACTACCACGAAATAATTACAAACATATACCTGTAAATCCCCGAGGGGGTAGACAGAGGTGTATTTACAGAAAATTAGTGATAGGATTATTGTGATAGTTTCACAATCCGATTTGGTTAGGTTAGGTTAGAAGGCTTTAAGCCTTTGTGATTATTTTTTATATATCCATGCTGAAATAAATAAGTTTAATTAAATGGCTAGGCAAGCAGTTACACGTCATCGATCCAAGCTATTTGTCTAGCCTTTTAATTAAATGGATGTACACCATTCAGGCCGTTAATTGAATGGCGGCGTTTAGTTAACTGCCTAGGCAGTTGATTGGACAGCTGATTAGGCTAGTTGGCGGCGAAATATATAAAAATTGTCTAGGCACGCACGGAATCGAATATCCAACCTCCGAGGCTGCGGACAAGTATTCCAATTCCTCAGCCATTGAGCCATTGGGATACTCCCTCAAGACCAGCAGTAAATTGCAAAGTGCTCATGAGGACCATTTGAGATTTTGATAATTTACTGAATGCCTGATTGGAGTGAACAAAGATAGACCAATGATATTACTTTTAATTTTCAAGAATAATATCATGTTTGGAAAAAGCACTGTTGGTAAAACAGTGAAAAAAAATATCAAAAGAAAAGATGAATACTAGTGTTTACTAGAGGAATAAAAAAAAAGCCGACGTGTCTATTGTGGGGACCCCTCTTGTGGAGGCCCGGCGCTGCCGCCCCGGTTGCTCTTCCCTAAATCCGGCAGTGGCGCGAGTGTGACGACCCTGTTGAGGAGGTCAGGTGGCAGTCACTTTACGGAAGATATCGAAGTTCAGCCGCGTCACAGTGAGACTGGAAAGCCGACTTCAACTGATTTGGGAAAAGGCTTAAAGAGTGTGGAGGAACGAGGTGTGATGTTCCTCCAACACAAAGGGAGGATCCTTCGACCAGGCAAGGTGATCACGCCTGTCGGGCCGCGGCCCAACGATTGTCGTTGGGATGTTGTATATATGTATGTACCAGCGCGGGAACTTCACTTTCGCGATGCAGGATTTGTAGTATCGTAGTAGTTCGGCTTGATGTCGCTAGATGGCGCTGGGTACATGTGGTATCGTCACAAGAGTGATGAATTACGCCCCTCGCTCATAACCACACTCGCATTGGCCGACATGAGTCACGTGCGAGTGGTAGGGACGGTGATGTAAAGGCGACTAAAGGATAGGGTTGCTCTCCATCCGTTAGTAAACATACCTACAGCCTAAAGTGCCCGCAATACGGCAATAGGCTCGCCTCTATAACGTGGGTCTAAAAATCATAGTTGGCGAAACGTGAGTATTAATACACCTCTGCCTATACCTTCGGTGAATTAACACTCACGTTTCGCAAACTATGATTTTTAGACCCACGTTATAGAGGCGAGCCTATTGCCGTATTGCGAGCACGTTAATATAACTCTGCCTATACCTTCGGTGATTAAATATCAAAATAACAACCACCTTGGACAAGCTAAGCACAATATTTCAAGCCGAATGTATTGGCATAACGAGAGCGGCGGAGACGATTGCCGCCAGAGATGTCAGAGATTTAGATATAAAGATTATCTCAGACAGTGCATCCGTACTACAAGCTCTTCAAAGCAACACCATAACCTCTGTCCTCATATTGGAATGTCATAACACACTCCAATCCATTGCAAACACAAACAGGGTCACGCTGCAATGGATCAAGGGACACAGCAACTCCCTCGGCAACGACGCAGCCGATGAATTGGCCAAGAGAGGATCAGGGTCGATAGTATATGGACCGGAACCAATACTACCCATACCTCAAGCACAGGTCAAAACTTGGCTACGAAAAAGTACGGAAGAAATCCATCAAACAGAATGGACAAACACTGAAGGATGCAGGCAAACAAAGAATGCAGTTCCGGTAGCATCAAAAACGTTTAGCCGAAACCTCATTAGGCTAAAAAGGGACCAAATCCGCAAGGTCACAGGCATCTTGACCGGTCACTGTCCCCTAAACAAGCATCTGTTTACAATAGGTGTGATGGACAGCCCCCTATGCAGAGGATGCATGGGGGCAGAAGAAACGCCACGGCATGTGCTTACAGAGTGCATGAGCGTGGCCGCACAACGGGCGAAATTCCTCCAGTCACCAGCGTCACTCCGGGAAGCATGTGGAAACCTGAAAAGGCTGCTGGCTTTTTGGGAGGATCTGGGTTGGTTGGAATGAGAGGTAAGATGGTACCGCACAATGGCCCAATCAAGAGGCTAAGTGCGGAACAGCCCAGGTAAACTAAACTAAACTACCTTCGGTGATTTACAGGCGGGAGTACATACATACATATACATAAGGTCACACCTTTTTCCCATCGGGGTAGGCAGAAACCACTTCTTTCCACTTGCTACGATCCTGACACACCTTTTTCGCTTCTCCTACTTTCATTAAGCGTTTTCATACAAGCGCGTCGGTTCTGGGTACTTTTGACCTGGCTTTTACTTAAGATGTGTTCGAATTGATCGAGGAACGTTCGCCTAGGTCGCCCCTTACCGACTCGCCAATCCACTCTCGCCTAATAAATCTGTATATATATACATATGTATAAATAATACACGGAGTGGGAATAAAACCAGCGCCCCTGCGTAGAAGTTGCTTTCACTACCGCCATAGTGTTTATTTTGAATCAGCTTCATTGGTTTACCTGCGGTTAGGGTTACCATCCGTCCGGATTAATCCGGACATGTCCGGACTTTTAGACTATTGTCCGGTCTTTGTCCGGCTACCAAATTTGTCCGGATTTCTTTTTATTAGATGCAATATGAGGTATGAGTAATAAAACTACATACATTCTATGTAATATCATAAATGTAGTCGCGCACGGATTGTTTTGTATATAATCTATGTTTGGTGAATTATAGCTCGTCCAGCGCAGTAGCACCCCTTGCTATCCTCAATAGACACCCAAGGAACGTGTGATGCGCCTTTAGAGCACATTAGGTCCAAGATATATATTATGTCCCGAGCAATACCATGCCATTGCAACTAAGTGTCCGGACTTTTATCAAAATGTCAGGCTTTTTGTCAGGACTTTTCAGAATCCTAAATGGCAACCCTACCTGCGGTTCTATTCGTAGGTATTTCCCGATCATACAGCTCCCATTTCGGTCGGGGAATCCCGCCTTATCTTACCTTATACACCAATTAATAAATATTTCGATAAATATTCCATGGCAGTATCAAATTCGATTCGGAACCAGTTTGAGCAAGTACTTAATTGTTGCTTGAGACACTAATAACAGGCTATTAGAGGGCCTTCTCATGTTTGTAGTATTACCGACAGAAAACACACAGACATACATACACACACACAATGATGTATTATAAAAAAAAATCACCTAAGTATCAATCAGAGACGCGACATTGCGCTATCGAAAAAAAAACCTATTTAATAAAAAAAAACGTAATATAATATTAGTATTGATATAAATAATAATTATAATTAATATAAAGTAAAAATATTGATCTACTATTAGTACTTAGTTCTGGTGCTAGTGCTTGCGCCATTTTTGAGAACCGCCATGTTATTGCATGACGTATCTATCCATCCACAGCATAGAAGACACCATACATAGACAGCCACTACGCAGGAGGTGCGGGCTCGATCCCCGCTCAATATACATATTCATGCATACAAAAATTTGTATGCATGAATATGTATATTTGCATTGGTCTGGGTGTTTCTATGTATAATATGACGTATAGCCAATTTTCTTTTTGCGCATACCTTAACTCCTCTCTTAACTGGGTAACTGATTATTATTAAATTTTATTATCTTTATAATTATTAATTAAACATGATTAAAATAATAAAATATTTTTTACTTTTGTGGAGTGTCCCAAGCCTCGAATTGGTCACTTAGTAAATTATATATTATAAACTAAACGCTACAGGGATACCTACCAAAGAAACGTTTTCGAAAAAGAATTTTAGGTCCGCTGATTTTGTGATATGCCGTCCTACTTGCTCTTTCGGTTAGAGTCTGGGCTATTTGGCTGGTGGTAGTGGTTGCGTTCATTAGTGCGCACCCTCCCTGTCCAGGCGATAATCCTGGATTTTAAAAACATTTTAAGAAGCGTAAATTTTAATTTATTGTTTTCAAATAGTCTACCTGACATACCTTTTTTATTGCCAGTCATTTTTGACAATGCTAATTATGTGCAATATGTACGCGATTTTGTTAATTTAAAAAAAAATCAAAGTGTTTTATATTAGTCTGTAATTTTAATATTATGATATTTAATGATAAGAAAAGCTTAAAATTTATTTGCCAGACATTAATTTGATTGTTAAGCCTTGAAATAAAATAAAAAGTCATGTGAATTATTTAATTGCAGTACGATGCTAATAGTTTGAGAGAGACAGTATAAAGTGCAAGTTCTCTCTGGCTGCTGATGCCATTTTTTGTATAAGTAATGGTTACTGTTAAACCATCCAAACATATCACTCTTGCTATGACTATAAAAAGTCTTACAAATAACAAAAATATTTTGAATAGATTTGGACATTGCTGTAACTATATCACGCTAGACGAATTGGAAACAGAAGCAATGAATGAATGGGTGTGTGCAAGAGAACTTTTTGTACTAGTAATTATGTATATTATCGGTGCCCGGTGCCTTCCAGTTGTGTGTGAGTTTGATGACTTGTATGAATGTGACTGGAATGTTTTCAAACTTCATTTGGTTAATGTGTGTTGTGCTTTTATCTTTTGTAACCATTCTGCATTAGCATTATGGTAAACAGGGTTTTCCCAAATGCCTGCTTTCGCTTGGTTCTGTGTTAGGTTCTTCATGACCTATTTGACTGACACGACTATCGGTACAATTATTACTGACTCAGCATTTCACATGTCGACAACCTCGTGGGCCAAGTCCAAGAACTTGATCTGTTTATCTTTCTCAGATTTCATGAGATTCTCGTCATGAGGAATGGTGACATCAATAATCAATACTCGCCGTTCAGGTCTGTCTATCACCACAATGTCAGGCTTGTTGGCTACAACAGTCCTATCACTGATGATAAATCGATCCCAGTACAATGTGATATGACTATTTTCTAACTGGCTCAGGAACATACCTAATAGTAAGGCACCTCAACTTCCACAAAGTTGTATTTCAGAGCAAGTCGCTGATGTATTATCCTGGCTACTTGATTATGTCTGTGCAAGTAATAGCCGTTAGCAAGACGAGAACACCCTGATATAATATGCCTGAGAGATTCACTAGGTTGGTGACACGCTCGACAGATGTCATTTGTGCCTTCTCTCATGATATACTTCCTTTTTATCCCCCTTTTCTCCCCCAACAAAAGCTTTTTTTATTGAAAAAAGTTTAGTTTTAAATCAAAGAACGTGTGTGCCGTGTCAAGTTTGATGGAAATCGGTTTAGAGAGCCGTCTAGACCAGAATTGGCAAACCGACATAGATACGGACAAAAGCAAAATCGGCGAGTTTGTTGAAACGGAGACTCTCGTTCGCCTAGCTGCTCCGTAATTTAATAGGTATATTAGGTATCCATTAAAAAACTGGCACGAATCATAAATACACACATAGTCCGTTTTTTTATTATTTCAGATAGTAAATTGACAACTATAAATTTTAAATTGTGAAATAATGATACCAGCTGGACTAATATAGCCTGATGATGATGATGATAATGATGATACCAGCTTTTAGTGCTCAGTGACGTGCTCGAAACTATCGACAATGTTTGTGGCCTAGATACAAGTGGTTTGGCTTTATCATATTCTAAGAAAAAATAAATTTTAGAATGTTTTTTACTTCCGTACACTATCCATATAACCTACAAAAATCTGTACAAAATTTAATTTATCGACAACTTTCGACACTGGTGGCACATGACTATTTTTTAATTGTAATAAACCGGCAACACTGAAAAAACATACTATACAAACATACAGGATACGCGCGAAACACATAACCTTCCTTGACAGTCGGGTAAAAAATGGTGCAGTGATATTTTTTTTAATGTATTCAACGTATGCTCGAGTCTAAACACATACCCTCTCAGTCATAAATTTGTTAAAACCCATTGACAAACAGGATTTTGACACGATAGATAATATTATCACAATTATTGCAAAATATATTTAATAGCAAGATTATGAAAACAGGAAGTACCGTGATATGATAACCTTGTAATAATAGTTGTTATATTAAATTAATAATTCATTACGATTCGGATAAAAATAGACTCTTTTAAATATTTCGTTATGGTAAAATAATTACGTAAACACATTTATTATAACGGTTTATTCTATAATGGGTTTGAAAAAGCTGTTTGAAGCATTTTAGAGCCATGTTTGACGCTAATGATAGACCCAGGGCCAGACCGAGAGGGATGGCCCTGGGTCAGCCGGGGTGCGAGGGATATGTCGCATGACAACCTCACCTTCGGCCTAACACTACGACCCAGAGACGGCGTGCGGTTTAGTCGGTTCGAGTCCGACATAACCTCCCCCTCCAGCTCCGGTGGGTATCTGTGGGTATTTCCCGCACGTAAAAAAAAGACGCTAATTTCTATCGAGGCAAAAACAATGACTCGTGCTTTTCTGTCTTTACACGTCCCTAGATGGTTGAGCCTAACTTTTTAAATATGATTTTTATTTGGTGCAATTTGCCAAATAACTTGATGTAATGTTAAAAACTACTGCTATCCGGCCTTTATTACGAATGATATTAAACTAGATGTATCTGAAACCGGAGCTCATATATGCAAATTAATATTCATACCTATATCGCTAGCCAGTTTATTCCACAAAAAATAAGTTGAACTACAGAAAAATAGATTTTTTGCATATATATTGCGACATAAGATATAAGCATGGAAGTACCTCCGCCCTACAGAATACCGCGGCTATAATAACCTCGTGTTGTGTTCCCGGCGGTGAGTAGGGTAGCCAGAGCTCACTGGAGAGTTTTTGTGCTGTCAGTGGGAAGACCAAAGGCTATTTCTGCTTGGTCTACTACACTGACGGCACAGAAACTCTCTGTGCTTACAGGGTCGGCAGCACGAGTGTGACTCCTCTGGTGTTGCACACGTTCATAGGCTACGGTAAAAACTTTACATCGGGGCCCTGATTCTGCTAATATTTTTTTCATGGCAAAACCACTGCGTTACAACGAACACCGTAACTAAAGCCATTTAACTTTGTACTTTACTTCAGTACTATTAAAGTCTAAAATTAAATGACAATCTTGTAGAGTGCATGAAAAATATTATAAACTTAATCACTTTTCATTTTAGACTTTATCACTCAGTCATAAAGTGTAAAATTGAATAACATTTTATGCAATGTCAGTGGTATGACAGTGGTTTTGTTATGTCTAAAAATTAGCAGAATTGGGGGCCAGGTGGGAAGTGTGCTTATACGCCCCCTCAGTGGCATAAAAAAAAACATTCAATCATCTTAATAAACCTTCACATTTATGATATTAGTAGAATACCCCAGGGCCCTGATACTGCTGTATTCCATGGCAATACCACTGCGGTCCCACAGACACTGGAACCACTACCATTAAACTTTAGACTTTACTTTTATACTGTTAAAGTCTAAAATTAAATGACAATCTTGTAGAGAGAATGAAAAATGTTATAAACTCTTTCTCTTTTCATTTTGAACTTTACACCTCAGCCATAAAGTCTAAAATTTAGGAAGGGAGTTCCATCCACACATATTGCGACGGGAAACATTGCGCACCGTGGGGTATGAAAGGAAATTCATTCCACGCATGCTCACACTATGGAATGAACTTCCTGCTGTGGTTTTCCTAAACCGCTACAATATGGGGTTCTTCAAGAAGGGCATTAGAAGGTTTTTTCAGGGTCGGCAGCGCGAGTGTGACGCCCCTGGTGTTGCACACGTCCATAGGCCATGATAATCACTTTCCATCAGGTGACCGAGTGCTTGGGAGACAATACAGACATAACACCTTTCATTCATTTTAAATTTAAGAGGCTCGCTCTTGTCTGTGGAGTAACTTCCATTCATTCCTATCCATCATTACGATTCGGATAAAAATAGACTCTTTTAAATATTTCGTTATGGTAAAATAATTACATAAACACATTTGTTATAACGGTTTATTCTATAATGGGTTTGAAAAAGACTTCACTTATTTTTCCTCTTTCATTTCTTAATCTTCCTCTTCATCCTACATAACACCTTAAGCGGTATAAAAAAACTGACTGTGGCACGGGCACTACCGCGGTACAGCTATTGCATTTTCTTGATTCGGTCGCCGCGCTCAAAGCACGCTATAAAAGCTATGCAATAGCTTAAGTCCGTCTGTCTGTGTGTCTATATGTCCGTCTGTCTATTTATCTTGTCCTTTTTCCCCCAAAGTAACAATTCTTGCTTGTAATACTTCTGATATTCCCCCTCAACATCTTTTTGATATTAGCCGTGTCGAGCTACATGGCAGGCGGAGTTAATTGCTCGGCCGAGCTACATGCTACATGGTAGGCGAGTGTTAGGTTTTTTCGTTACGGAATTTCTTGTTTCGACGCCGCGCTCAAAGCCCGCGATAAAAGCTATGCAATAGCTTAAGTTCGTCTGTCTGTATGTCTGTATGTCTGTATGTCTGTATGTCTGTATGTCTGTATGTCTGTATGTCTGTATGTCTGTATGTCTGTATGTCTGTATGTCTGTATGTCTGTATGTCTGTATGTCTGTATGTCTGTATGTCTGTATGTCTGTCTGTCTTGTCTTCTTCCCCCAAAGTAACAATTCTTGCTTGTAATACTTCTGATATTCCCCCTCAACATCTTTTTGATTGAAGCCGAGTCGAACTACATGGTAGGCGGAGTTAATCGCTCGGCCGAGCTACATGGTAGGCGGGTGTTAAGTTTTTTCGTTACGGAATATCTGGCTTGTCGCCTCGCCTAAAGCGCGCGTTAAAAGCTATGCAATAGCTTAAAACCTACTGTGTAACAGCACTGGTAAACTTCGTTCACTTTCAAGTTGTTCGTATTCAAAATTCCAACTTGGTCACCGATATTTATTTTCTATATTGAAATAATGCGAAACATTAAACCTGATTGCTTCTGCTACAGTTGTTTTCGAGTTGCGCAGTGACAGACGGACTAGTTTTGTGACTGGTTTTAAATTGGCTATGGCGACCATTTATTTAAATATTTATCCTTGTTTTGTTGGTGACATAACAATTTTTTGGTAGATAGTTTAGGAAGATATGAGATTAAATACATTTAATCCAGTAAAAATGTTTTTTAATGCAATTGAGGTCGCAGATAGGCACACGGTCCATCTGATGAAAAGTAATTACCGTGGCCTATGGACGTGTGCAACACCAGGGGAGTCACACTCGTGCTGCCGACCCTGTAAACACATTTTCTGTACCGTCAGCGTAGTAGACAAAGCAGGAATAGCCTTTAGTCTTTCGTGAGCTCCGGCTACGCTACTCATCGCCGCGAACACAACACGAGGTTATTATGGCGGCGGTATTCTGTAGGGCGGAGGTACTTCCCCAGTCGAACTGCTTAATAGGACGAAAATACCGTCGGGTCCTTCCTCCTGTATATGTATTGTACAGTCGACAAAGGATCACATTTTGGCGCGGGGTCATAAAGAAGAGACGTGGCGGGGACGTATGACAAATAAATTAAGTAACCCAAAATAAACCTTATGTTTTGTGCAATAACGTCGTTTTTGTCTTAGAGGAGAATTGCATCCGCGCCTCCAAGCGGAGGGCGGTGACGCGTTATAACACACTACATAAGGTTTATATTGTGTTACTAAAATTGTCCGTCATCGCCAAATGTCCCCGCCTCGTCTCTTCTTAATAAACCGCGCCTTACGATTGTTTGGTACTTAAACACGCCCAAACGGCTGAACTGATGAGGCCTCCGATTCTGTAAATATTATGACATAACAAAACCACTGTCATACCACTGACATTGCATTAAATGTCATTCAATTTTAGACTTTATAGCTGAGTGTTAAAGTCCAAAATGAAAAGAGAAAAAGTTAATAACATTTTTCATTCACTCTAGAAGATTGTCATTTATTACAATACATTAAATGAAAAAAAAAATTTTTTGAGTCCCACCTGAGCGATTAAATTTTTCCTATCTTAATCGATTTGAAAAGTTAGCATAGTAAATGCTTCAAAATTTCATTCAATTATTCGGGCGGAGTCATCGAAACACAATGTTTGAAAATGATTGCAACATCATTCATTGTTTCCGATAATTCGTATGAATGTCGGTAGATGGCTCCCACCGTCGCCCTAAGAAGACGGTAGTATAGGAGAATTTGGATAGCTTCAGGCGTGGCTCGGTGGCTCAGTGGTCAGAGCATTCCTCTGGTAAGGGAAAGATCGTGGGTTCGAGTCCCACCTGAGCGATTAACTTTTTCTATAATATAACAATATGCCGCTATATAATTATTTTCTCTCAGTACAGTCAGCATCATCACTCATCAAACAAAATGGAATAAAATGAAAATTAGACTATTACAATTAATTAATAGAAACAAATAGACAAATAATAATAATATCCAAAATTAAATTATAGAATCGAAACATCAGAAAAACAGAAAACAACAACAGAAAATTCTTCCTCTGTCCAAACATTGTGCTATGCCCGACAGAGTCTATAATTGTAACTTAATAATATTGTTACGAGCTTGGGGGTCGGTTTAAATAGAAAATGCGAAAACAACCGTTGAAGACAGATTTTATTCAGCTGCACTCAAATTACAGCAAAGCGCGTTGAAATTCGAACAATCTTCCTTACACAATACATCAGTCACTTGTATAATCGCACTGTATCGCTTCGCGCACTTTATCGCTGTAATCGCTTCGAATACTAGTCGTAGACTAACAAAGCGGAGGTTGTTAGCTCGCCTTTTATATCGGGCGCGGCCGAGTACCAAAAGTTCTGGAAAAGACAGGAACGTTCTGGAACGTTCTATTAGGTCTTGTGTCTCTTTCTAGCCTGACGTCTCGTTCTATTCATTCGATTCCTTCTAGAACAGTGAGGTCAAGGCATGCTGTCTCTTTCTATAGTGCCGTCTCGCTCACTCCTATGGAAATTTGGCCATATATTGAAGTTGCCAAGCGCAGAGAGTAGCAATATTAACATGACATCTGGGCCTTGATGCTGCTATAATTTTTTCATGGCAAAACCACTGCGGTACTACAGTCACTGTAACCAATGCCGTTTAACTTTAGACTTTACTGTCATACTCTTTAAGTATAAAATTAAATGATAATCTCGTTTAATGAATGAAAACTGTTATAAACTCTTTCTTTTTTCATTTTGGACATTAATAGTCAGCCATAAAGTCTAAAATTTAATGGCATTTTATGCAATACCAATTATGGATGACAGTGATGTTGTTTTGTCATAAAATTAGCAGCATTGTGGGCTTGTATGTATCACATTATGGAAAGCAATAAATGTATTGAGTATTGAGCATCTCTTTTCTCCCTCATCTCATCTTTGCCCTGCTTTTTTCATGTCATACCAACATCATAGCATGTATATGTCGTTGAAAACCTCACCTTCGGCCTAGCACAACGACCCACAGACGGCGTGCGGTTAAGTCGGTTCGAGACCGACATAACCTCCCCCTCTGGCTCCGGGTAAAGCGGGGGTAACTGTGGGGATTTCCAGCACTTAGAAAAAAGCATGTACCTATTTGTTTTATTTGGGGGTTGTTTTAGTAGGATTATTTCAATACTATAGAACAAATATATATCTATGCTCTTCCCTTACTACATAACTTTTGTTTTAAGATCGACTCAATATTAAGCGTTCAAATAAAACACTACTAATCTCATTAAAAAACCATTCATTCTTTCCATCGTTCACTCTAATTACTGGTGGTAGGAATTTGATGGCACAAATTTGTCACAAATTTCGGCCGGGTGGGTACCACCGTGCACGATTGCGAAAAACCCTTCATAGTAATCCAATCTCGGTTGGATTGCGTTCAGGGGTCAGCAAGTGCATATCCGGGCAGGGGAGATTATGGTCGCAGCACTAGTGGGACCGGTGGGTGTCACGCGGTGCGCAGACGACAATCCTCGACTAATGAGGCCGTCTGAGTGCCACCATTGTTAATATGGTACGTGTAGGTATGTAATGATGACCCTCTTTCCTGAGACTTTGAGGCCGGTGAGATGAAGTCAAATTGTCGTACCTATCCATATAAATAGATATTAAAAAAAATACTTTACTAGTCAAGATTGATTTGATGTTGATTATACTTTCAGGCGATTTAACCACAGTCTAATGAACTTTGTACTGTGACTAGCTGTTGCCCGCGGCTCCGCCCTCGTGGATGTCGGTTATCACTTAGTGTTGAGTCAAAATACCTAATAGCTTTATATGCATGCAAAGTCTCAGCCCGATCGGTTTAAAATTGACAAAGTTTCATACAAACTTTCATCTTTATGCCCTTGGGGGTAGAATAAATCAAAATCCTTTCTTAGCGGATGCCTACGACATAACATCCACCTACATGCCAAATTTCAGCCCGATCCGTCCAGTGGTTTGAGCTGTGCGTTGATAGATCACTATGTCAGTCAGTCAGTCACCTTTGCGTAATATATAATTAGATTTTGCAATCGAAACAGTGCCTAAAATCCTTGACTCCAAAACGACTATGAAATCAGCCGGTATAGGTTATTATTTTCTCTCAATACAAAGTCCATAATACAAGGAAAATCTGCATCTTCAATACATAATATGTGTTCGACAGTCGGTGTCCACTTTCTACGAGACAAACAGGTTGAGTGACCTTTGCGTGACCTTCGATTTCGAGAAATTCACTAACGACACGTGCTTGTTTGTTTGTCTTATAATTGCATTTTTAGAGTTCCGTATCTTAAAGACAACCGTACCGTATTGTAGGTATTAACTATGCTCCACTCTGTTAGGTACTTTGAACAATCTTGATCAGAACACGACGGTATTTCCGTCCAATTGAGCCGTCCGACTGGGGAATTACCTCTGCTCTACAGAATACCGCGGTCATAATAACCTCGTGTTGTGTTCCCAGCAGTGAGTAGGGTAGCCAGAGATCACTGGAGAGTTTTTGTGCTGTCAGTGGGAACACCAAAGGCTATTTCTGCTTTGTCTTCTACGCTGACGGCACAGAAACTCTCTGTGTTTACAGGGTCGGCAGCACGAGTGTGACTCCCCTGGTGTTTCACACGTCCAAGGCTACGGTAACCACTTTCCATCAGGTGGACCGTGTGCTTGTCTGCCACCTCATTTGTATATAAAAAAAGATGTGTTTTATCGGACGAATTGGCACGCAATGGAAGAGGCCTATGTACAGCACTGGACTGCAGTGGGCTAATTGATTTTAATTCGATGTGTCTTCTTAGCACAGATAATATAAGTGTTATAGATTAAAATTGGAAAAAAATGAAGTGGTTCAGGCGGGATATGAACGCACGATCTTACTGTGAGAATGAGCTGACCAGGCCCCCAATTCTGCTAATTTTATGACATATCAAAGCCACTGTCATACCACTGACATTGCATAAAATGTCATTTAATGTTAGACTTTTTGCCTCAGAATTAAAGTCCAAAATTAAATGAAAAAATGGTAATCACATTTTTCGTCCGCGCTACAAGATAGTTATTTAATTTTAGACTTTAACTGTAGTGCTGTAAAGTCTATAGTCAAATGGCATTTGGTGCAGTGTCTGTGGTACGACAGTGGTTTTAATATGAAAAAACAATTGGTAGAATTAGGGCCCAGTTGTAACTCCTACTAATATGATAAACGCGATAGTTTGTAGATATGGATGGATAGATAGATGGATGTTTGTTACTCTTTCACGTTAAAACTACTGAATGGATTTTAATGAAACTTTACAATAATATAGCTTATACATCAGAATAACACATAGGCTACAATTTATAACGGGATATTATAGCGATAACCGACATCCACGCGGGCGGAGCCACAGATAAAAGCTAGTAGTTTATTAAAGTTTCGACCACTATGCTGTGACTAGGCCGCCGAACCGTACCGAATTTTTTCCTATCCTAATCGATTTCGAAGTCAAAGTCAATAGTAGTTTATGATACTGTTGCATAATAAGGGTTCTTATAACACGAGTGTGTTTTATAGTATCACACTAGTGAGATCAAGTTATGTACAGTGTCATACACTAATTTATCTACTCTCAACTAATTTATTTTACAAATAAAACCAAACTTTTTTTAATTTAAATGTAAAATGTTGGCGCCAAACATCGATTGCGCATGCATGTTTCTTTTTTTTTTCTTCCGAATCGGCGGTTTCTTTTTTTACCTTCTTGGTCCAGATGGAAGTTATATAGGTGTATCGTTATGATTAAAAAGTTATTTAATGATATAGGTATACAAGACCTGTATGGTAATAAAACTTTTTGTTTGGCCTGTGCGTAATGTTTGTCATAAGAGTTTTGATTTCAATTTTATAAACTTTGTATTATAGTATCAGAGTAGATAATAGTAGTTTATGATACTGTTGCATAATAAGGGTTCTTATAACACGAGTGTGTTTTAAAAAAACGAGCCGGTAGGCGAGTTTTTTTATAGTATCACACTAGTGAGATCAAGTTATGTACAGTGTCATACACTACTTTATCTACTCTCATACTATAATACATAAACTGATTTATTTTACAAACAAAACCAAACCTTTTTTAATTTAAATGTAAAATGTTGGCGCCTTGTATCGTTATGATTAAAAAGTTATTTAATGATATAGGTATCCATACAAGACCTGTATCGTAATAAAACTTTTAGTTTGGCCTTTGCGTAATGTTTGTCATAAGAGTTTTGATTTCAATTTATAATCTTTGTATTATAGTATCAGAGTAGATAATAGTAGTTTATGATACTGTTGCATAATAAACTCGACTCGTTTTTTTAAAACACACTCGAGTTATAAGACCAAGTTATGTACAGTGTCATACACTACTTCATCTACACTCATACTATAATACATAAAGTAATTGATTTTACAAAAAAAAACAAACTTTGTAATATAAATGTAAAAAAAAAGTTGACGCCATGCCAAGGCGCAAACATCGATTGCGCATGCGCGTTTCTTTTTTTTTTCTTCCGAATCAGCCGTTTTTTTTTAAGTAGAGGTTCAGTCCAGATTGAGGTTGTATGGGTGTATCGTTATGATTAAAAAGTTATTTAATGATATAGGTGTCCATACAAGACCTGTATCGTAATACAACTTTTTTTTTGGCCTGTGCGTAATGTTTGTCATAGGAGTTTTGATTTCAATTTTATAATATTTGTATTATAGTATCAGAGTAGATAAAGATTTTTATTCAATCTAGAACAACATTATTATTTCTTTTTGACGTCAATAATAATTCTACTTAAGCTAAGTTTACCACCGCTTCCAAGGCGCTGGTGGAGAAGAAACAGCGCAACAAACTCCACTGCGGCATTTTTTCAGACGTCAATTTACAATATTTATATCCTTAAGGCTAAATGTGGACGAATCTACATTTATCTCGTGTCTAATGAACAAAATATAAAATAAAATAAAAGCTTTATAATAAAATAATTAACTAAGTTAAAAATAACTTAAGTTCAGTATTATGCCGAAACTACAGTATTTTGGGAGGTGCCTGCGCCATGCTCAGGCCAGACGTTTTTGTCTTTAAGATAGTCATATGTCCTATAGTATGCTTTTTTACATAGTTATTGAATAGTTAGCATGCTAAAAGCTTGAAATTTCATTCAATTTATGTCTTTTTAATGTGTTCCATTTAAAAACTCAATATTTTTCGGTTTAGAAACTAATTTTGAAGACGATCTACGAATCGATGTAAATATAAAAATGAATGAAAGGTCAATTAGTTGTCAAATCATTGCCCCTGAAAGGCAAAGATCGCGGATTCAAACCCCGCATTGACCGATGCAATATTTTCTATTTAAATCGATTTGATATTAAATTCAAATTGTTTTTTTAGCATTGTGTAAATGTCGTCGCTCTCTAGCTTAATCAGCCGTTTAATTAACTGCCTAGGCCGTTAAATAAATGCCCCCGTTCAATTAACGGCCTGAATGGTGTTCAAGATGTGCATAATGTCCACGGTTACATTTTATCATCTCCACAATGCATCCTCACACTCTGCGACTTGAAACAGTACGAATAGTCAGATATGAAAGGAACTTCATCCCCGACTCGCTTAAACTATGGAATGAACTCCCTGGCTTGGTTTTTCCAAGAGACTTCAAAATGGTGTTCCTCAAGAAGGGCGTTAGAAGATGTCTACGGGGTTGGCAGCGCGAGTGATAAAAATGCATGGTCATCCTAATCTTTTTGCTTGCCCGCACAATATAAATCTATTTAAAAAAAAATGTTTTAAAAAAGAAACGATAATATTGTTCACTGAGTTTCTTGCTGGTCTCTGAACCAACTTACCGAACCAGCGAAAGAATCATTTTCAAATGATTTATTTACTTAATTTAATATTATATTAGTAATTTCTTGACATGACTGTAAAATTTTGAAGTTCATATGTGCTCTTTATGTGCCTAAACTGAATAAACGAAATTGATTCTTTGATTCTTTGATTGGGAGGGACGCCCTTGGTGTTGCACACGTCCATAGGCCACGGTAACCACTTGCCATCAGATGGCCGTGTGCTATAAAAACAGAACGTAGGTACGTTGCTTGTCACCGGATGACGAGTTAGTGACTCAGACGGAATAACCTATTATTTATCTACAATATCATTAATTACAATAACAGAACACTTCGGACGAGAGCGGTGAACGGCCAAAGCGTTCAAGATTTGTGTCATTACACGGAAATATACATATTGATATCATGATAATCAACATGTCGATTTAAATTGAAAAACATACATACATATAATCACGCCTTTATCCCCGAAGGGTTAGGCAGAGGTGAATTAACAGCCACATTTCATCAATCTGTATTCGGTCCCACGTAGGGAATGCAATCTCGTTCTCGCGAGATCTCGTTCTCGCGAGATCTCGGCCTTTTTTAGCGAGATTGATCTCGGACGAAAAAAAGACGAGATCTCGCGAGTTTAACGAGATTGCACTCGAGCATAAAAACGTCTTATTCGAAGCGCGGACTGACACGGACGGAGTTGCGATCTGTCGGTTTCGTTCGGTGCGTTTCGGTTGCGGGACGAGGTGTCTCTTAGATTCGTTCGTGCGTGCGATTGGTCGAAAATTGAGCCGGTGTGCTAGCTAACGTGATTGAGTTTAATTACTTTCGAGTATTTTTTTGGTTAGGTTAAGTTCATGATTCGCAAACTGGAAGAGCTAAAAACTCCATTGGCAGAAAAACTAGCTGGCTCCTTGAGAAAGCGCATTGTTGAGCGTCGGATAAATTTGACAGCATGCTTGTTGTATATTAGAGATCCAGCTAAATACCAAGCAGATAAAGAAGAGTTTGCGAAAGACGAAACATTTAAATTGCCTCCGAAAAATGTGATTCGAACTGAAATTAAATCACTTATAGAGTGTTTGCATCCGCAATACAATCTAATTCACAGACACAGACAAATTCAGATCCATCTTGGTCGATCGCATCAACATCAGCTGCCACCGCTAATGATATAACTGAATTTGAGGATGACGATGACGATAATAAACAGCTTTCATCTCTTTCTGAGACACGCAAGAGTATTTCATTGCAAGAAGAACTTCAGGAAACATTGACTGCTGCGTTCAAAGAACCTAAAAACAAAAAACCAACTACGAATTCTCTGGAGGCATTAATCAAAAAGGAAATGAATTTATACGAGTCCGGGGGGTCAAAAGGCGAACTTTTACAGTTCGTGGATAACTGCCTGAGATCTGTGGTTCCAATTAGCGTTAAATCCGAAAGGGCCTTCTCAGCGGCTGGTTATCTGGCCAACAAAATAAGAAGCCGTTTAGCAGATAATTCTTTGGACATTTTGTGCTTCTTAAGGAGCTACTTTCAAAATAATTCGTAATAATGGCTCGTGATTTGAACTGAACAAATCTTTCATTTGATTGGTATATTTTGTTAATTAATCTGTAATATCTAATGGATCTACTGAGTAGATATAGATTTATTTAATTGATAATAATATCTCAGTTTAATAGTCAACTCAACTTAGATAATAAGTTTTATTTTTTTTGACTTCTCGTTGTTTTGTTTGTTATAAAAGAACTGTTTTATTACTAAAAGATTTTTGTTTGATATTAAAAGAGATGACTGGTTGTTTCTTTTAAATGTTATTTGATAGATACGTACGTCGAAGTTTACTACTTAGAAGTTTATTGAAAAATTATAAACAGATACGTCAAACAATGTTTGATGCATAAAAGTCTATTGAAAAAATTCGTGAAAATAAATGTTTATCTTATAATACTTATAATTTTTTTCCTTATTTATTTAAATATTGTGATTATTTGCAGAAAAAAACACATAAAACTAATAATCTCGCGAGATCTCGAAATTGGCGAGATCTCGCAGTATTGTTATTCATAAACTCGCGGGATCTCGCTTGAGCCCCAATCTCGCGAGATTTGCATTCCCTAGTCCCACGTAATAGGGGGTGAGCCTATTGCTGCATTCCGGGTGCTATTGTTGTACGAGCAGGTCATGCTCGCGAAGGAGACAGCAGAGCGGGCGCGGCGCGATGAGCGAGAGAGGCTCGCTGACATCGCTGCACGCGCCCGAAGGCGGCTCGGGCGTCGGAGGGCGCAAACTGACCTCCGCCCCCCATGAGCGCGGGCCTGAGGGTGACGGGTGGAGCCGCCCGTCACCCTAGCAGAAGCAGGCCACGGCGGCGGCGCGCATCGTAGGACGATGCGCGCCTCCCCACACCGGGGTTGAGTCGGGGACCGCGTGGTCCCCCCCTTCCCGAGGAGGGCCAGACCGAGAGGGATGGCCCTGGGTCAGCCGGGGTGCGAGGGATATGTCGCATGACAACCTCACCTTCGGCCTAGCACTACGACCCAGAGACGGCGTGCGGTTTAGTCGGTTCGAGTCCGACATAACCTCCCCCTCCGGCTCCGGAGGGGTGGGTATCCGTGGGGATTTCCCGCACGTAAAAAAAAAAAAAAAGGGTGCTATTGTTGACTCGAGCCATGCATCTGAGGCTGAGTCTGGGCTGTACATATCTGTCTGATGTTAAAGTTAATCAGCCCTATCCCTTAGTCGTACGACACCACATGGGAAGAGAAGGGGTGGCCCAAATTCTGCAATGCCGGGAACCACACGGCCTAAAAAAATTGAAAAAATCGTAAGAATATCGGTAGACACTCCATTGTCGCCTCAAAGACAGATATAGAAGGAGAAATTCGAATTGGTTCGGGCGAAGTCTGGTAGCTCTTAGTGGCCGAAGCATTGCCCCTGTAAGAACGGTGGCTTAAACCCCGCCTAGACCTATTAAATTTTTTCTATTTAAATCGATTTGAATATTTAGAATGAAAAATGCTTAAATTATTTCTTCAATGAAAACACTTGTACTATTCCACATTATTTATTAAATTCCTAACCTGACATCTGATACCCCAAAAAACATGTATCAACTTTTGATAGTAAGGCGAAACCGGTCAGGAATTTAATAAATAATGTGGAATAGTACAAGTGTTTTCATTGAAGATGTGTAGCAAGTTCCACCAAGTGCCATCAATCAACAGTATAAGCAGCTTAAATTATTTTATTCAAAATACATATAATCGTTAATTACAATAACAGAACACTTTGAACGTGGGGTGAACGGCCAAAGCGTTCAAGATTTGTGTCATTTCACGAACATATATTGATGTCAAGATATCAACTAACATGTTTTGGTTGACTTACCGCTAATAAGAATATTGAGTTCAACAAACAAATTAATTGATTGGAAAATTGGATGTGTGGCGTCACGGAAATCACGTATACTCTCTTTTCTAAAAGGGTCGACAGCGCGAGTTTGACGCCCCAGGTTTTGCACACTTCAATAGGCCACTGTAACCACTTTCCATCAGGTGGGCCGTGTGATTGTCTGCCACCTTAGTGGTATTAAAAGGAGATGATACAGGGTCGAAGTATACCAAGGGCGAAGTCGGGGTGAGTCGGCTAGTCTATTTTAATATTATGAAGAGAAAAAATTTGTAAGTTTGTTTGTAATGAATAGGCTCATAAACTCCTGCTTCGATTTAAAATTCCTTTCCCCTCGATTTAAATTAAAGATATTAAAGATAAAAGATTTAAGCTACGAAGCTTCTTATCGTACCTAGCAATAAAGAATCTGTTGTATAACTATAACTACTGCTAATGTTGTATGACGTCAGTCCTCGGTTACAGTTCAAAGGTCAAGTGATCCTGACGCGAGTTTAACACTTTTTACCCATCCAACGCCGCTAAAAAGTTTTCACTTCAAAAATATAATCGATCTAAGCGGAGTTTGAACCCACGATCTTTGCCTTACAGGGGCAATGCTTCGACCATTAAGATACCAGATCTCGCCCTAACCAATCCAAATTTCTCCTTTTTATAAGGCAGAGATCACGGGGTTCAAACCCCACCTAGATCGATTATTTTTCGAAGTGAAAACTTCTTTAGCGGCGTTGGATGGGTAAAAAGTGTTAAACTCGCGTCAGGATCACTTGACCTTTGAACCGTAACCGACGACTGACGTCATACAACATTAGCTACAGATTGTTTATTTTGTTAGGTACGATAAGAAGCTTCGCAGCTTAGCGGTAAGCGCTTCGACTGTCCTTATGGTTTCAGATAGTACTGGGTTCGAACCTGGGCTGCTGAAACTTTTTGTGATTATTTTTCCTTTTTGTAATTCTTTT
Organism: Eilema caniola; assembly: GCA_949126895.1. Classification (NCBI taxonomy): domain Eukaryota; kingdom Metazoa; phylum Arthropoda; class Insecta; order Lepidoptera; family Erebidae; genus Eilema; species Eilema caniola. The sequence goes on from OX421487.1 coordinate 2,240,758, forward strand.
ATTTCTTCTGACAGAAAATTAGTGATAGGTTCTATGATTGGCGCTATATTATAGGTATGGTATGGTCTGTTCTTTTTATATTTTTCTCTGTATATAACGAAGAAAGAAAGAAAGAAAAAGTTTTCACTTCTGCCGGCGAGTCATTCCGTGAAAATTTGCACCGTGACTAAGTGGACAACGCGGACAATTTTTTAAATTATTTTTTCGGATTATTTTATTATTCGACGCACTGTATCTTATAGTTCTAGAAAAAAACTTTACATTACTTTGGAAAATGTTTTCTTTACTAGATATTGCCATTTTTATTAGGGACCATGGCTAAACTGTGTCCATTTAGTGACAAAATGATTTCTATTTTCTGGAAAGATAAGTCTTTTTAAATTTTATTTTACGCTCCCTGTGTGAACATAATATGTTATTCTACCTATAAAAAATAATAAACTTACCTTTTGCAACATTAATGTTGTTATATTCATATGCTAAAACCATTTCGAGACGTTTTGAATGAAAAGGGCTACTTTTTTTCATTTTTTAGCTACTTCAAAAGCTTTTCAATGAAACCAAACTTGCATGGGATGTAAGCATGCTGGTGATATAATTATTTTATGAAATTAAAGTACAGTATAATAATATATTCCATCATAATCGATAACGATGGTAAGACAAAAAATTGTGACCGTAACTAAATAGGAAATACTATCGTGACTAAATAGATACTTAGGCAGCGTTCATAACAGTGCCAAAAGGTGATGAAATAAATCTTGAATATTGCATTAAAATGTGCTTCCAAATAAACAGATTGTGTTGTAGTTAATTAGTTATATACCTACTTAATTCATAATAGTCTAAAACTAATTGTTTTTATTTAGAACGTATGTAAAGTTAGGCGGGCTAGGGAAATAAAACAATTTATATTTTAAGTTCAATCAACAGTCTTAATTGGTTTCATTCAGAACGTAGTTAGGTAATAATTTGTACTTACGTAAAAATAGAATTATCCTTACAAAATAATAACACTTAATAATGAAAATAAATGTGGGTATTATTTACCTATTTTTTTATTACAAATAGATAAATGGGTATGGTATTAATTTTAATTAGTTACCATATATCTTTGGTAAGATTACAGACTTTGTAAATCAACATGATAAGCAATTGGAATATATTTTATGATTTCAAAAACCAACAGATGCCTAGGTAACAATTTGTACTTATGAATATAAAACGCTCACAAAATTCTTAATTGGTTTCATTCAGTACGTAGTTGGGTAATATTTTGTACTTACGTAAAAATAGAATTATCCTTACAAAATAATAACACTTAATAATGAAAATAAATGTGGGTATTATGTACCTATTTTTTTATTACACATAGATAAATGGGTATGGTATTAATTTTAATTAGTTACTATATATCTTTGGTAAGATTACAGACTTTGTAAATCAACATGATAAGCAATTGGAATATATTTTATGATTTCAAAAACCAACAGATGCCTGGGTAACAATTTGTACTTATGAATATAAAACGCTCACAAAATAAAATTATTAGAAAAAAAAAATGACAAACATAATGATTTTAAACCTACGTCAATAACTAAATTAACAATGTATCTAAGTCGGTACCTATTTATAAGTAGGTAATTGAAAACAACGCTTATAACCTAAGTATAATCAAGTAAAGTAAATATTATCTTTGTCGTGCATTAAAACATATTCTTGTGGGCATTCGTTTATTTGTAAAAGTTCCACCGCTTTAACAATGCAATTCTCAGGCACGGTATCTTTATCAATAGTACGCTTTAGTTTTACGAATTTCTTGTCATTCTTTTTGCCAATTGTTTTATAATAAGCAATTAAGTAGCGTCGCGCGTTAATATCTTTATCTTCAATCATTCCTATGTAGTATTTCCATGTTTTTCTTACATAGTACCTTGTCAAGACTATGTCTCCTATATCAAACTGTTGTGATATTTCGTTTTCAGCACTAGCGTCTTGTACTTGCTCTTCTATTATACCCGTGAGTATGTCTCCTTCATCATTAAGCTGTTGTGATATTTCCTTTTTAGCACTAGCGTCTTGTACCTGCTCTTCTATTATACCCGTAACTATGTCTCCTTCATCATAAAACTGTTGTGATATTTCCTTTTTAGCACTAGCGTCTTGTACCTGATCTTCTATTATGCCCGTATGTATGTCTCCTTCATCATTAAACTGTTGTGATATTTCCTTTTCAGCACTAGCGTCTTGTACCTGCTCTTCTATTATACCCGTATGTATGTCTCCTTCATCATTAATCTGTTGTGATATTTCTTTTTCAGCGATAGCTTCTGGTAGTGCTTCTATTTTATCCACTTGTTGCAGAATTTGAGGTCCACAATAATAATTATAGTTAGTCATAGGATCAATAAATAATATAGAATCGCTGGGTTGCTTTTTCTCAATAGACTGCTTCTTCTTAATAGACTGCTTCGAACACAGGTGAGATCTTTTGCGTTTGATAGTTTTATTAGAACACGTATCTTCCTTTTCGTCTTCGCTACTACTTAAAGTGCCGTATACTTTTACATTTGTAACGACTTGTTTTGGTGGTTCGCTATAATTTCTCTCATATGATATGTCGCAATTTTGGTTTATTTCAAGTAGATTCAATATATCCATATTTTTTAGACCATAAAATGGTGAATTCTGTATAGTTAATTTGACATCTGATAGAATAGTTACTTTTGAATTTTTGTTTGAGTTTTGTGTTTTTGACTTTGGTGATACGTCTTTTATACATTTGTTAATACTATTTTCTTTATTGCATTTTAAGTCCGATAAAAGTGTGACATTTGACGATTTGACGGAACGCTTAACTTGGTTTTCTTTTTTACTCACTGTTTTTTTAGGCACTAATACTTCTTCCTCTGAATCTAATTTTCCTGCAGTTACTTGCAAATTATAATGTCTGCCACTTAACAATAGTTTAGCTTCTCGGGAAGTTTTAACGTGGTTCAGGAGGGTCTGATCAAATTTTCTAGGAGCTACAGTAGTGTCCATTGTCTTTTCAGTTATGTAGGTATGGTATATATTATTTTCAGCAGTATTTTCAGTAATGTTAGCGAATATTGTACTAGAAAGGTCTGAGTCTTGACAAAGATAGTCAGTATAAGAGTTTAGTGTATCATGAGCTATGTTGCAGGAGTCGCAGTTTGTCTCTAGATTAAGGTATTTAGTATTTGGTGTCGTATCTTTGGTGAACTTAACTTTTTCAGTTTGGCTTGAATTAAAAACTTCTACATCGAGACCAGAACCAAGATCTTTGAAAAAATAATGCCTAGTTGGGCTCAAGCATAGACACAGTCCTCTTTCACAAAAACAACTTAGCTGCCTATGGAGTATTTCATTTTTTGTTGTTGATATTATTTGATGTATTTGCATTGTACCTGCAACTGCTTTTAAATTGTTTGGTATTAGTGTTTTAATATTTTCGATATCAGAATTAGGTATAAAAAAGGGCTTTGTGGAAGTCATGCACATTTTTAAATTATTAAATGCATCAGTAGCATTTGAAATGTCATGTCCATAACGAACACGCCGATCTAACGCTCTTTTTGTGGCACCACCTATGCCATCTGCCACACCTTTCCCATGGCCACTTTCCGAAAATGACCACGTTGTCATGGACAGTTTGAGTTTTTCGGTAAACAAGTTAAGTAAGAAAAAATTCTTTTTTTGTCTGTATTGGCTGCTTGGGCCATCCGAGAAAAAGTGAATTACGGATAAATTTTCGCACATTTGCTTCGCTAATTTGATAATTGGAATAAGGTGTGCCCAAATGGCACTAGGTTCATGACAGTTGCTATCTGATAAACTTACAAATGATTGACACTGTGTTTGTAAGAAAATCATGCCGGTATGCAGAGTAATCGAATTTTTAGACCCGCCGAAATGAAGCGACTGAATCTCTTGTGCCAACTTGCAGTCGTAGTTTTCTGAAAAGTCAACCAATATTGCACATTCATTGGACTTTAAATTTTCAATACACTTTCTGTATTGACGTTGCTGCTCCTGGATATTGTAGAAGTGTTTTTTATATAAAGGCAATTGTTTTTGAAACTCATATATTAGTTCTTGAATTGTGCCAACTTTTTTTTCTTTTTTTGTTATATTGGCTATCATAGCCTTGTCATTTTTCTTGTACGACTTTTTTGAGCGTTCCCACTGGCACCATTCAACAACAGTATTTTTATCAGCTGTAAAATTTATAGATTTATACCGGCATGAATCGCACGCGTTGTACATACAACTTTTTGAATTTATGTCACATGACACTAGTTTTAAAAGATCTTTTCCAGATTGATATTGCAGTTCGGAAATAGTGTGCTTTTTAATAGCTGATACCACAAAATCAAAATTACTATGTTTAACACAGAGGCATGTATCACGAGAGGCATTGGTCGGCGACAGGATATAAAAAGGTTTATATTTGCAAAATGTAGAAAAACTGTATATTCCTCCTTCTTCTTTATATATTTGGTAAAGGTTGTATAAAGTATCAGTAAGATACCTTATTTGCATCTTTTTCTTCTGTTTTGTTCTAGTCTCGCGCTTTCCGGACGTCGCTCTGCTTATTTCGTCTCGACTGTAAAATTCCTCTAACATTTCTTTTATGTTTTTGCTTAGAAATCTCTTTGTTTGGCTAAATCGTATCCTGGAACATTTTAGACCTAAACTTTCTGATATAATTTTTGTCACGCCTTTTTTTGATAATGCAATATTGTTGGATTTGCTAATAGAACGCAATACTTTTTTTTGTTCATTCGTTTTACAGTCTTTGTATTTTTGTGTTAAAGCTATTTCCAGAACTTCGTGCCGTGCTCTTAACTTGTCAATTTCAAGATCTCTTTCTCTATTTTCTTTTTCTTGTGTCTTTTTTGTTCGACTTAAAGTTTTACGTAGACGCTGATTGATTTGTCTTGCTTTGCTTAACTGCTTAATTGCTGAATTATAGTTTCTTATTAAGTTTACATATTTCTTTTTGTAGAAGTCGACGGATCTAGAAGCTTTTGTCCTTTCTTCACTCTTGCAATTTGTTTTTTTCTTTGTTCTTCATATTTTTCTGCATTTAATTTTAATTTATCCCTATAGCGTTTAGCACGCTCAGCCGCTGTTAGAACCATCACTGGAAATAAAAAAAATACATCACTGCAAATAAAAATAAAATACAGTAATAATAGGTAATCTGAAACATGCAGCTCCATGATATAATAAACCACAAGGCGGTAAGCAGAATGTCACACACAAATTGTGTACTTTAGATTGGAAGAATCTTAACAGAATATTTTTCCCGCCTTTACTATAATGTACTACCGAATGTACTATAATATAGCATTATAGAAGTTACATAAAATAACACCAAAGCATTAATTTATCTTAACAGGTTAAGATTAACTGCATTAAAATTTACATGTGTTTTTTTCTAGCAAAATTTAGAAAATACAAGTTTTTCAACATACGGCTGAATTGAACCATATGTAGCACAAAATAGTAACGCCAATTATTAACCTACATTATAACGAGCTGAAACTCGGTACATTTAAATGAAACAGTATTGGAGATCAAACATTAAACCCTGAACATCATTTGTCATGAAAGTGCTCATTGAGACAAATCTAAAGAGCCCATACACGATGGGTTTACGTGAACCAGAAACGGAGAACTCCTGGTAACCATTTGGAGCCAACATCAGTTCAGGCATATTAATAACTAATTAGATTTATACACGTATGCCAAACTTTAAATAGATAAGATCAAAAATATATTTTGATCTTATCTATTTAAATTTTTCCTTATTTTTTAAGCCCGAAATTATTTATTCTGAAAGTTTCATCAAAATCGTTTGAGACGTTTTCGATATTTATATAATACCACGTATAAGAATTGCTCGTTTAATACAATAGGATAATATTTATATTTTGTTCCTTAAAAAAAAGAAAAAAAAATACAATTAAGTAGGCACGTCACACATCACAATTGTCAAAAAAAATATATCAAAGTTGGGTAAATTACATTATGAACTAAGCCTTACGTGTCCATTTCGTCACGAAAATTGTTCCACTAATATGTCACGTGACTAAATGGACGTGACGAATCATGTTTTGTCCTACAAATTTGCTTAACAACAACATTATTTGCACTTAAAAAGAACATCACATTGCTTTATTGCATATTCAAATATAGTAAGCTTTAATTAATAATACAATATTTATAAAGTAACTTACCAATTTGACGTAATATTCGCAACTAAACTGGATATCTTATTTAGCTTCCGGATGAAACGTGTTTCGTCGTCACAGATTCTACACTACTGACAGTAGACTTTTGAAATAAAATGGTTGTTTTCGACTGGTAATGTTGCCTGGATGTAAAAATAAAGATGTTTGGGTAGTTTCAAACTTTGGTTGCAGGGTAAGAGCCGTGACTAAAGTGGAATGTCCATGTGTACCTAAATGTTGGTTAATGATATTCACAAGAATTTGATTCTAATTTAATGTATTTTATATATATATTTAGAGTTTAAATTAAAATAGACATTACAAGCTTTAAACATACACCAAAACAAAGAGCTGAAATTGAAATCTACAGGGAAAATTTCTTTTCTTAAAATTTACATATTACGTGTGACATACTAAAATTATCATTTTTTGTGCAAACTTTTTTTTATAATTAATTAAATCGTATTGTAATTGCTATTTTATATATTTGTTTTTAAAGTTAATCAATCCATCTTTTAGCTAAAATAAATTCTATAAAATATCGGATTAGTCAATTAGTAGTAATAATTTCGAAAGTGTTGTGACTGTGGTTTTTGCATTGGTGCAAATTTGTACGGAATGACTCCGGCACTCCCGGAGTGCAAACCGTCTTTTTATAACCAAATCCCCACGGTAACCTCCTCCACCGGAGCCGGAGGGGAAGATTATATCGGACTCGAACCGACTAAAGCGCACGCCGTCTGTGGGTCGCAGTGCAAGGCCGAAAGTGAGGTAGCTGTAGTGCGTATCCCTCACACCCCGGTTGACCCAATGCCATCTCTCTCGATCCCAGGCCCGCGCTCATGGGGGACGGAGGTTATTCATCGACCTCTGACGCTCGAGTTGCCTCAGTTGGCGAGCAGCTAATGCCGCGAGTCTCCGCGCAGCGGACAATCGCCACGAGCAAGGTGGCGAGTGTGAGAGCTCTCACTCCCATTCCCAGAGCCACCACTAGCACCCGCGGAATTTACAGGCGTGAGTGTATGTATGTATGTATGTATGTGTCGCCGCCAACTAGCTTAAGAAACCCTTTAAATAACTGCCTAGACAGTTAACTAAACGGCGCCATACAAATAACGGCCTGAATGGTGTTCAGCTATTTAATTGAACGACTAGGCAAATAGCTTGAATCGATGACGTTTAACTATTTGCCTAGCCATTTAATTAAACAGTAAAAAAATGAGTTATCAAGGTTACAAAAAAATTAACAGCCTTCTAACCTAACCTAACCGAGTTGGATTGCGCAGCTATCACAATAAACCTATCACTAATTTTCTGTGAATACACCTCTGTCTACCCCCTCGGGGATTTACAGGTGAAAGTATATGTATGTATGTAATTTTCTATCTTATTTCAAAATAGTGCCCCATCTTACGATTGGCCTAAGCATTATAGCCAGCCAGGTTATTAAATGATGTAATTAACGAGATGGCTGAATATCATTCTGGCAGTTAATTGAATGGTACGGTTTAGTTAACTGCCTAGGCAGTTAGTTGGACATTTGTAAGTTAAATTAGTAAAGATGTGGATATATTACTTAACTATGTAAATCACTTAAAATGCTAATTTGTGTACATACCTGCGGTGTAAAAATAACTTAAGTGATTCACCCTTTATTAAAACAAGTAACAATTATTCTATACGTTTTGCGTATAAAACGTAACCACAAAAGTGTTTGCATAATAATTATGTATAATAGGCATGGATTATAGTTTTGTATATTATTATCCGACTGCGCCAGCGAGGGTAATGTTTTTCGCGCGTATGTATGTACTGTGGAGTCGGGGGGCCAGGACTCCACGAATTAACGAATGAAAAGACTTTTATTTGCCGTAATATTGATATTTATTGGGAAAACACATCTTTCCTACACGAGTTTTTTAAAAGGGGATTTTGCGCGAGGTTTTTTTATTTTTATACAATACTCGTTTCAGAGGACCACGGAAACTAGAACACTTCTCTTCAAATCTTAAGTTTCCGGAGTCTTGCTGGCTTCCACCGAAGCCCTCACGTCAACTGTCAGGAACTGTCACGCTTCTCAGTTTTTTTTCCTATCTTCTCAATTTAAACATAATTTTCGTATGATTTATTTTTAAATCGTTGACACATGATGTCCAGGCAATTACTAGTAATATCTGCTACGGAGGGCGGATATCACAGTACTAGCTTTTGCCCGCCGCGTGGATTATCGTTATAAATTGTAGCCTATGTGTTATTCTGATGTATAAGCTATATTATTGTTAAGTTTCATTAAAATATTTTCAGTAGTTTTTACGTGAAAGGGTAATAAACATTCATCCACCCATACTTACAAACTTTCGCACATAATATCAAGTAAGATAGGATGTCTTTATTTCCCTTTACAGACCAAACGAATGAATGAATTTATTTCTAAGAATAAATTATGTAATCAATGACTGGATTGATTTCGATGAATGGGGTCTCAAATGAAAGGTATTCACCTCCCGAGTTAAATGTTAATAAAAAGTATGAAGTGGATTATAGGTGTTGTATTGTGTGTGGACAAAAAATGTTTTTTACTCAAGCTTATCGAGTATAGTATAAAAAAACGTAAGTATATATACCAACACGGCCTTACATTACGGCTTGTAATATTAATAGCACATGACTTGCTAGTCTTGAGAATATACTCAAATAATAACATTTTTTTAAAATAAAAAACCCTAATCTATTGGAGCATAGCTCAAGGCCCTTCTGTCAGCAGTAGGACACATGATTGATGTTTAGTATACAAACTTTTAGACACAGTAATGACCACTCATCATCATCATCATCCAGCCGCATCCGAAGCATTTCAACTTGGAGTCTGGTGTCCGCTTAACCAGTTCAACTGCGAACTTGCCAGCTCTTCGATATTTTCCGTGTAGTTACTGCCATTAGACCTCCACAACCCAAAGGCGATATCGAAGCATTGCAGTTAAGGCGCCCACTCACTAACAGTTTACCGGACGATATAAATCTGTCAGTTAATCGCAATAACCCACACACTAACAGTTTCGTTAACGATTTTGGACTGACGACTAATACGATCCCATAGTGTGTGGCCGCCGAACGATTCCGGACAGTTCTAAGCCGGACAGTCCTAGGCCGTCAGGGCGAACGAGCACACGTCGGCCGGCCGCCTGTCGATCAACGTTTCGTGTCAGCTTTTTTACGTAATAAACTTAGAATAAAACAGTGAATTAAATTTATTCTTTTGTCTGAAGTAATAACTAATAACATTATGATGACATGTACCTACATCACTATTTTTTTAACATTTTATTCATTTTTTGTACATAAACGTCTATATTTCTTATGCACATAGTCCATAAGATTCAAAATAGCTAACACCTATTTTTCACAATGATCAGCACGTACTTATATAAGAATAACGTAGTGCAAGCTATTTTCAACCTTATTGACATCACAACAAATCTAGTTTCTTTTCTTATATTCGTGATCAGCAGCATTTATTTATGCGAAAAAACATGTAATTAAGAAAATGTCAATAAGGTCGAAAATCGCTTGCACTGTTAGTAGTCTCTATGTAACTGATATCAGACCATTACCGGCAGGCGATCGTACGACCTAAAACTGACGACTCACAACTGCTAGTGTGTGGTCGCAAAACTGACAACAGGGAATTGCCGGCAGGCCAAAATCGCTTTAGTGTGTGGGCGCTATCGGCTTAGGACTGCAGGCCGCCGGACAGATCAGGAACTGCAGGCGTACTGCAGGCGGACTGTTAGTGAGTGGGCAGCTTTAGACCAGTTGTTAGACATGACTCCCAACTACCCGTAACGACTGCCATAGATGTTCGTATGGCAACCAGGACCAACGGCTTAACGTGCTCTTTGAACTAGGACCAGACTAATGCATATACCTATATTCATGAATACAAATATTTACACTGACCAGTTTTTTTTTTACGTGCGCGAAATCCCCACGGATCCCTCCCCTTCGGTGCCGAAGGGGGAGGTTATGTCGGACTCGAACCGACTAAACCGCACGCCGTCTGTGGGTCGATGTGCTAGCACGAAGGTGAGGTTGTCTTTTGACATATCGGTACGTGAGGTCCCCGACTCGCCCCCGGTATGGGGGCCGCCGTGGCCTGCTTCTGCTAGGGTGACGAGCGGCTCCACCCGTCACCGGATACCCCCCCCTTCGGCACCGAAGGGGGGGGGGGGGGTATCCGTGAGGATTTCCAGCACGTAAAAAAAAAACTGGTCAGTGTAAATATTTGTATTCATGAATATAGGTATATGCATTAGTCTGGTCCTAGTTCAAAGAGCACGTTAAGCCGTTGGTCCTGGTTGCCATACGAACATCTATGGCAGTCGTTACGGGTAGTTGGGGGTCAAGTCTAACAACTGGTCTAGCAAGTAGGTAATTGAACCCATAAGCAGTGGTGTTCACTACCGACACGCCACAGAGACTACCTACAACACCGGCAGAATTAGCGGAACACAAAAAAAATGAGAGTATAAAATAGTTAGCTTTATTTTAAACAAATAATAATTAAACATAAAACAACAACAACAACATGTTTAATAACGAGTGTTTCCCCCTGGTGCCCTGATTAAGGTTTCCATCCGTCTGGGCATGCTGCGAATGATGTTGTCAATGATTTCTTGGGACAACCTCTGCTATTCTTCAACTAATGTGTTTCGCAGCTCGTACAGATTGTTAGGAGGTGACATTCTCGATTTGACACTCCTCTTTAGCAAGTCCCAAACGTGTTCAATCGGATTCATATCCGGGGACCGTGCTGGCCACTCCATCACCGTAACACCAATTGGGTTTACGTATACCTGTACTGAGCGAGCAGTGTGACCCCGATCATTATCCTGCATTAAAATGAAGTCGTTACCAATAAATGAGGCAAATGGCACAACATGTTCCTCTAAAATCTCCCTGATATACCGATCAGCAGTCAGATTTCCGCCGTCGACTACCACTAACTCCGTGCGAGCTCCTAAACACATCCCTCTCCAGACCATAATTTTGTGTTCCGCTAATTCTGACGGTGTGTGTTTCTTAATAATGAGATAGTCCCGTTTTGATTCTATAACTGTATGATCGCGATACTTCAATGCACTCACGTACCACATAAATTTTTACGAGTCATTCCTTAACATTTAGCGGTTTTTGCCAAAACTAGAACAATTGACTATTTTTTTGACCACATACAGCAATAAACCAAAGATTAATCTTATTGAATAAACTATAAATAGTAATTTAGTGAGATCATTTGTATCTTATTTGGATGTGTGAATCGGTCATTGGCATTTTGAATTGGCTGAAAAAATGCATTAGTTTGATCTGGGTCAGTGGTTGTTTGGCACCATCGAATAGGTAGTTGTATAGAGGATAATTAAGGGTATTCTAAAGTGGTCTGGGCACGTAGAACGAATGAGTACGGAGCAAATGGCACACTCTCTCTGTGTTTACAGGGTCGGCAGCACGAGTGTGACTCCCCTGGTGTTGCACACGTCCATAGGCCGATACACACTGTCTATCAGTTGGACCGTGTGCTTGTCTATCACTTCAGTGGTAAAAAAACGGGTTGCACTCCGGGAGTGCCGGCAGTTTGTTTCTTCGTTATATACAGAGAAAAAGATAAAAAGAACATACCATACCATATCATACCTATAATATAGCGCCAGTCATAGAACCTATCACTAATTTTCTGCTAATTTTCTATCAGTAGAAATTAATAAATTACAAACAGAAATAAATTACAAACAGAAAAAAAAACACAAAAAGTAATAAATTACAAAAAGAAAAATAATCACAAAAAGCGCCAGAAGCCCAGTTCGAACCCGGTACTATCTGAAACCATAAGTACTTACAGTCGAAGCGCTCACAGCTAAGCTAAGAAGCGTCCTATCGTATCTTGCAAAATACACAGTCTATAGCTAATGTTGTATGACGTCAGTCGCCGGTTACGGTTCAAAGGTCAAGCGATCCTGACACGCGAGTTTAACAATTTTTACCCATCCAACGTCTCTAAAGAAGTTTTCACTTCAAAAAAACAGAAGTTTAGTGAGTGTATGTATCGCGAGGTTGACCCCGGCTGGACCGCTAAATTACTCGTGTCTTACATGTCCTGGCCGTTTCTGTGCCGTAAGTGTAGAAGACAAGCCTTTGGTCTTCCCACTGACAGTACAAAAATCACAGAAACATATTAGGATACAACAGGCATACGCAGTATTCTGCTTGCCGGTGTGGTGACTTTTTCACGTACTCGCGAGACATAAAAAATACATTTATTTTTCATTTATTCTACAGTTGCAAATAGCACAATATGGCATAGGTATTTACGATTTGTTAAACGATGTTATTGCAAGCTATTCTTAACAACGTTCGAAAGTTTCTATCTCACAGGACAGGAATTGACTAAAACGTTTCCACGCGTTTCCCACTTGGCCGTTCTATCCTAATATATCTAGTGATAAAAACTCTTCAATGAGCTCTGGCTACACCACTCACCGTCGAGAACACAACACGCGTGGTTATTATGGCGACTGTATTCTGTAGGGTGGAGGTGTATTCTGTATGGCGGAGGTGTATTCTGTAGGGTGGAGGTATTTTTTTATAAAGATACTTCTGCAGTCGGACGTCGGAATGCTCAAATTGATAAAGTATTGGAAAAAGGGTAGCTCAGAAGCACTCGAAAACGGTGAACTTGTGCGTAAGATTTATGGAGAGAAGAATGAGTGAAGTATGTGAGGATATAAGCAGATGGTGGATTGCTATCTCTGCCTACCCTGTAGGGCAAAGGCGTGAGCAAATGTTTTATTTTTATACCACTTAGGCCTATGGCATCACCAGGCCCATAATTCTGTTAATGCAAAACCTCTGTCATGCCACAGACACTGCTAAAAAATGACATTAAATTTTAGACTTTATTAACATATCTTTAAAGTCCAAATTTAAATGCACAGTTACATAACCCTTTTTCATTCACTCTAAAAAAATATTTAATATTAGACTTTATGAGCATTGCTATAAAGCCCTAAATTAAATGGAGTATTTTCACAATGTCCGTGGTATAACAAGCGTAATCGGGGCCTAGGGCGCGCCTAAAGAAACCTTCTGAGTAATTCACCACACAGACACATGCACACACACACACATACATGCACACACACACACACACACGCACGCACGCACGCACGCACGCACGCACGCCCGCCCGACCGCCCGCACGCACAAACGCACGCACGCACGCACGCACGCACGAACGCACGCACGCACGCAAGCACGCACGCACGCACGCACGCACGCACGCACGCACGCACGCACGCCCGCCCGCCGGCACGCACGCACGCACGCACGCACGCACGCACGCATACACACACACACACACACACACACGTAAGAAAAAAGTAGTTTTAGTTCAAAACATTGTATAAGGGACTGTTTCTTGGTTTCAGATAATAATGCAAGCATGGAGAAATTCGTGTTGCATTCACCAATACTCCTATTGACGCTGACATGCCTGACGCTGACACAAGCACAGTATTATGGTAAGCAATCTATCAATCGATCCACTGCTGGATAATGGGCCTCTCCCAATGTTGGGCGTCTTGACCTACTGTTTCCACTGCAAATTTCTAACTTCTCGTTTGCGGGCGATCGGTAGAATTGAACTTCAACTTCAACTTTTAAAGAGTGGCTTTTGCGGAAATCCACCACAACTTCGCCAATGTCATGTGTCAGAAAGACAAACTGTCAAATGATAAACAAATATCGATAACAAGGAAATTTAGAGTTTCACAATAAGTAAAATAAACATCAAACAAAACTAGTATTAGAAAACTCTAAAAACATAAAAATCTTTATTTAATATATACATTCGGACACATTAAATTAAAATGAGGAATATATATTTGACGTTTAAGAACATGCGTTGACGACTGTCAGATTAGATACGTGAAATCCCATACATTCGTCATTCTATTTTACCAAACACCGGCAAACGAATTGCCTAATCCTAATCTATTTGCTAGAGCTAAAAAAAAACAATTTGTTTTAAAAAAGAAACGATAATATTGTTCACTGTGTTTCTTGCTGGTTTCTTCTCAGTAGAACTAATTTACCGAACCAGCGAAAGAATCATTTTCAAATGATTTATTTACTTTATTTAATATTAGATATATTACTAATTTCTTGATATGAGTGTAAAATTTTTGACGTTCATATGTGCTCTTTAAGTGCCTAAACTGAAACGAAATTGATTCTTTGATTCTTTGTCAGAGAAGACTTTGACTGTCTAGAGAGGCTGGCCAGACGGGTTGGTACAGGGTTTCATTTCGAGTGTTCCTTCTCTCGCAGTGATATCGTCTGCGTATTTTTCCGTTGGTCGCTTCTTTTGCCGTATTTTGTTAGACTCATCTTTAATTTACAATCGAATAAGATTTAAAAAAAAAAACTTTTTTTAAATGTATTTTTGCCCGCGGCTCAGCCCGCGTGTATGTCGGTTATCGCGACCAAACATAGCCTATATCCTTTCTCAAGGTCTACTCTACCCCTATATAAAATTTCATCAAAATCGGTTCAGTGGTTTAGCCGTGAAAGACGGACAAACAGACACACACTTTCCCAATAATACTTAATATTAATAATATAAAGCAATCGTCAATTTGACTTCACCTGGCCTGATGAAAAGCTCCGAAGTCCACAAGGTCCACGACGAGACTTGAACTCGCAGGGGAAATGCTCTGACAAACTGAGCAACATGGACTCCACTGCATCATACACCGAGCGTTTTCCCAACTCAGTACGGGTCGGTTTGCAGTGTAACTATGATGCGGCTGAACTTTGATATTTTGCGTGAAGCGACTGCCATATGACCTCCACAACCAATAGGGAATATGCATGTGATTCAAATAACGCACATTTTTTTTACATGTGGTCTTTTCTTTTAGATTTACGTACATATTAATATTTTTCAATTTAATTACGATTTGATTTTGAAAATAATTGCCGAAAAGTGCGTTGAGAGGGAAATTCAAATGAGTTAAAACCACGGAGGACAGAATATGATTAAGTAGCGGAGATGCCACAGTCAAATTTCTCTTAAGAAAAACGCGTGACCAAATGCGGGTGGGAAGGGAGACGCGGGGGGCATGACGTCATACCTCGTCTACGTCTCCATCTAGTGCGTCATAGCGAAACCGAACCGAAACAGACCTTGTCATTTTTGTTATATAGTTTGACTATTCGCCACTAAGCGCTACACAGAATTCTAGAATAATCTATTTTAAGGAAATAATTTTCAAAAATAAGGCCATCTTTTGAATTATAGCAAAATCATTTAGGGGGCTAAATGATTTGGCCTTATACCGACAGATGGCCCATTTTTTTTTACTTTAATTTTCAATTTTAGCAAAATATTCCATTTAATAAATAATATAACATTTTTGAAATTGCTAATGAAGTCGGGCGAGATTATTGTGATCATTTTCATAAAATGAATTGAGTTATTATTACAACTAGTATACATGCCAGACTAGGTTACTTATTTCTTCTCTACGCTAGATGGTTCTGTTAAGACATTTTTTTCGGAAAAATTAAAATTTAAATATAGTGGACTTACTGATGAAATGTTATACCCTTAAAATGTTGACATTGTTTATTTTTACACTTTGTACATCCTTGTACTGTACACTTCATTCTTAAACCAGGTTAAAGCTATTTTTATTCTTGAACTTTTGACCAAAAATGACAACCGAACGCAAGGACGTTTCACTAGAACTGGATGGTGACGTCACAGACCAATTGAGTCGTTTTGACATATGGAAGGCTCGCGACTCGATTCCCTTGTAACATCTCCGCTATCATTTCCTTCTCCATGGTTAAAACGTAACGCTATTGGTACACAGTTCCGACCAATGTCGTTCCGACTCGGAGTGTACTTTGACGTCATATCCCATAATAAAAAATATCAGTTTATGTCGTCTGATGTCTATTTGTAGTGTATAATTGTCCAGTTGCATTATTAAATTAAAGTAAAACACAAAATATGAATATATACGACATCATGTAGTTGTCAGCTGTCATGTACATTGACGTCATAACAAGCGCACCAACATGGCGGTTATTTAAAAAGCTGATATCAGCCTACTATTTTAAAACATTTTACAACTAAATGTTGTCCTTTTGGCACTGTGTTTCTTTTTAATATTTATATAATGATGTAAATAATCATTTAAAAATATAAAAACAAAACATGCATATTTCCTATTGGCGATACCGAAGTACTGTAATTAAACTAGTTGCACTTTTGAGGGCTCCAACTACCCGTAACGACTGCCATAGATGTTCATATGGCAACCGGGACTGACGGCTTAACGTGCTCTCCGAGGCACGGACACATGGTCTTCGCTACATGGAATAGTTCGCATAAAACTTAATTATAATAATACTAGCTTTTGCCCGCGGCTCCGCCCGCGTAGATGTCGGTTATCGCGACCAAACATAGCCCATGTCCTTTCTCAAGGTCTAATCTACACCTATACCAAATTTCATCAAGATCGGTTCAGTGGTGTAGGTGTGAAAGCGTAACATACAGACAGACAGACAGACAGACAGAGTTACTTTCGCATTTATAATATTAGTATGGATAATAATAATAAATAATAAATTTTCTACAACATTTCACACAACGCTACCAGATCCATGGTAAACATAGCTTAACTAGCTTGTGTTATGGAATCTAGGATGCGTGTTACACATGGTCAACCCAAGTAACACGCCGCATCAACATCGAACCATACTCATTGCACAATAGCCCCAATTACTTACACCAAGTGCAAGCGCAGCAGAACGTGCGTTGCACGCGGCCCCAAATTACACGGAGTGCAAGCACAGCAGCATGTGAGCGACCGAATGACGTCAACCGACGTTTCCTTCATTCGGGAAACATTACGCCAACCATTATATTTTAGATCTTACATCGATCAACTAGTTATAATTAAATGTAAATTAAAAAGTTAATAAATTAGTTTTTATAAAATAAATTTGCATTTTTTTGAGTCCTCTGGCTGCACCCATCGTAATTGGCGCAGTCGGTAGGATAGTCAAGTAAAGTCAGTGAATCGATCACGGGCAACGGCTATCACGAACCTACAGGAGTGCGGCTAGAAGGAGTATCCAGAAATCGATACAACAGAGAGATGCAGATTTGGTGAGTACCTAGATCTTACTAGAGTTGCTCGCCTCCCTATACTTTAATTTTTCCTTGTGCAAATTCCCTTGTGTACTTTCCTAGTGTTAATTTCCTCAAGCGTTTCTATTAAATTTCCAAAATTTTTCACCCAAGAAAATCACGGACCTCTAGGTCATTAAATTCTAATAGAATCTCGCAGATCGATGCGAATAGGAACTTAGATTGTATCCCAGAAATTCCAGAAGACGAATCTGTTGAATTAGTATTTAATAGTAATTTAATTTCAAAAATGAGTGGTGAGTTGGTTGATCAAGTTTACAAGGCCTTACGCCTGTTACCCGAATTTGACGGCAACCCGAACGTGCTCACGCGGTTTGTGCAGTTATGTGACCAACTGGTTGCGCAATTTGTGAGGGCAGAGCCCGGGTTTGAGCTAAGTAACCTATCCTTATTAAACGGTATTCTCAATAAAGTCACCGGACATGCCGCGCGCACAATTAATGCAAACGGGATCCCTGAAAACTGGCAAGGCATTAGAAATACATTAATTAATAATTTCGCCGACCAACGCGATGAGACCGCTTTATACAATGATTTAGCCTTATTAACCCAGAGAAGCTTAACGCCACAAGAGTTCTATGAGAAATGTCAAAGTTTATTCAGTACCATTATGACCTATGTAACCTTACACGAATCTATACCTACCACGGTAGAAGCGAAACGTGCTTTATATAGGAAGTTAACCCTACAAGCTTACGTTCGAGGTCTTAGAGAACCATTAGGGTCACGTATTAGGTGCATGCGACCTGAGACGATCGAAAAAGCCCTCGAGTTTGTGCATGAGGAAGTTAATACCTTGTATCTACAGCAGCGTAACGACCATTTACCGGAACGCAGAGCTATGCAGTCCACGTCCTCGATTGATTATACTAACGGTAAGTTATTTAAATTGCCTGTACCGCGACCGTTTACTGTTTCATCCCCTTTTGATCAGCCTGGTCCCTCAAAGACCTTTTATCAGCCACAGCCGACAGGGCCAATGCAAACTTGGAGACCCCAAGTGCCCTTAAACCGCGGTCCTTCGCGAACCCAACAAGTGTTCAGCGCACCCCCGCCCAACTATAGACCCCAGAGTAATGTGTTCCGAGCGCCTCAACAAAGGCAAGGTTATACTATGCCCCCGAATAATGGCCCTAAGCCCATGAGTGGTGTAAGCCACTTCACTCCCAGATTTATGCCTAGACCTCAGACAGGACATGACTGGACAAGACACGGAAACCCACCTCCATCTAACTACTTCAAAACTCGCGAGATGAACATGAATGAGATAGATTTCTATGACTATCGTGAATACCCCGACTTTGCCTATGAGAGCTATGACGGTCAGTTCTACCCCGAACCTTACACCTACGAGTCCGTGCATGAGCCCTCAGCTTATAGCGATTATGTTCCCGCGTACGTAGAAGAACATCAAGAGATCCCCGAAAGAACCTCTGCCGAAAATCAGGATTTTCAAGTAACCCCGAAATCAGACAAGCCAAAATAGAAATTAATCTACAAACCCAGAGACAACTTCCATATATACAAATCGCGAACCCTCCGCTTAAGTTATTAATAGATACTGGTGCGAATCAATCTTTTATTAGCCCGGATATTGTAGAAAGATTTTATTCTCATATTCAGTGTAATTATGACCCCTTTGAGGTTACTAATATTCACGCTACTACTCGTAATAACTATTCCATTACCTTACCTTGTTTCACAGAGTTTAACGAAGCTTGTGATATTACCCTTTTCATTTACAAATTTCATAATTATTTTGACGGCTTAATTGGCTTAGATTTACTAGAGAAATTTGAATCAAATATAGACTTAAAAAGTAAAGCTCTTATTACACGTAACTCATCCAATCCTTTATGCATGTACGATTCGCGAAATTGTAATCTTTATGAGGATATAGTGCCCGCCAATTCATCCAAATTAGTTAGAGTCCCTATTAATTTCCATGATGGTGACGTCATAATAACTGAGCAGATTATATCCCATTGCTCTATTCGCGACTGTGTTACCTCCGTCAAAGATAATCGCGGTATTATAGAGATCACTAACCCAACAAAACATGATGTAGTATTCTCAATGGATAGACCAGTTAGTGCAGAACTTTTCAATGAACAGTGCGCCAGCATCCATCAGCCTAATAATCGCGTGTCCGAGGTAATATCACGACTTCGCACAGACCATCTGAATCCTGAAGAACGAGCCAACTTAGAATCACTTTGTGCCCAATACGCGGACGTTTTCTACATTGACGGTGAACCTCTAACTTTCACCAATCAGATAAAGCATAGTATTCGCACCACAGACGAATTACCTGTCTATACCAAGACCTATAGATATCCCTTCGTTCACAGACAGGAAGTTCAGGATCAGATTACCAAAATGTTGAATCAAGGGATAATCCGCCCTTCACAATCAGCTTGGAGCTCCCCCATCTGGGTGGTCCCTAAGAAAGCTGACGCGTCTGGGAAGATCAAATGGCGCATAGTAATAGATTTTCGTAAAGTCAACGAAAAGACTATTGATGACAAATACCCGATTCCCAACATCAATGACATCTTAGATAAGCTTGGTAACTGTCATTATTTCACAACTCTAGACCTTGCGAGTGGTTTCTACCAAGTTGAAATGGACCCAGCCGATATTCACAAAACGGCTTTTAATGTAGAGCATGGTCATTTCGAGTGTTTACGCATGCCGATGGGTCTTAAGAATTCACCGTCCACGTTCCAACGTGTGATGGATAACGTCCTTAGGGACCTCCAAAACGTCATATGTCTCGTCTACCTTGACGATATAATAGTATTTAGTGTATCCCTGCAGGAACACATGGTAAACCTAGAAAAAGTATTTAAAAGATTAAGGGAATCGAACTTCAAGATTCAAATGGACAAGTCGGAGTTCCTAAAGTTGGAGACCTCATACCTAGGTCACGTAATAAGTAAAGATGGTATTAAACCTAACCCCGACAAGATCTCTGCCATCCAGAGCTTCCCTATTCCCAAGACAGCCACTGAGATAAAACGTTTCCTTGGCTTGTTAGGATATTACAGAAAGTTTATTCCTGACTTCGCACGCATTACTAAACCTATGACACAATGCCTCAAGAAAGGTTCTAAGATCACGTTTACCGATCCGAGGTACGTTGACTGTTTCGAGAAGAGTAAGTCATTGTTAACTAACGACCCTATCTTACAATACCCAGACTTCTCTAAGGACTTTGTCCTTACGACTGACGCATCTAACTTTGCCATAGGTGCTGTCCTTTCCCAAGGACCCATAGGACATGACAAGCCCATAGCCTACGCCTCTAGGACCCTGAACTCTAGCGAAACTAACTATAGTGTAATCGAAAAGGAGTTATTAGCCATGGTTTGGGCCACTAAATATTTTCGTCCATACCTGTTTGGCAGAAAATTTAAGATAGTAACAGATCATAAACCTTTGCAATGGGTAATGAATCTTAAAGAGCCCGGCTCTAGGCTCACTCGTTGGAGACTTAAGTTGAGTGAATATAATTTCACTACAGTGTACAAGACAGGCAAACAAAACACCAATGCCGACGCATTGTCCCGCATTGAGATAAATAATGAGGACACTATGTCGATTGTAGTTAATGCATCTGAAAACCCTCAATCAATAGTGGGTTCTGAAACTCTGACGGCCCCTACTAACAACCATAATATACCCGACAACTCCGACACAGCGACTATCCACACTAGTAATGAAAACCCAATTCTAGAGGTCCCAATATCAGACGAGCCCCTAAATAAGTTCAGTAGACAAATCTGTTTTGTTCTCGTAGGAGACATAAAAAAACGACCGACAATAACTAAACCCTTTGAAACACATACCCGAACGACCATACAACTCTCTGAATCTAATTTAACTAACGACGTCATCAACGCAATTAAGGAATATGTGAACCCTAAGGTCAAAACCGGTCTAATTATTCATCCCCATCTCGCTATGTATAAGATTATCCCCATAATTCAAGATAATTTCAGAAAATCATCAATGAACATAGTCTTAACAAAAGTTGAATTAGAAAATGTTAAGGACTACTTGCGTCAACAGGATATTATCAAAAAATATCACGAGGGGAAAACCAACCACCGTGGTATTACCGAATGTTATTTGGCCTTATCATCCAAATACTATTGGCCCAAGATGAAAGAACACATCGCTAAATATATAAATGAATGTGTTATATGTGGCCAGGCTAAGTACGACCGCCATCCTGTTACCCAAAGATTTAACATTGTACCACCCCCTAGTAAACCCTTTGAGATTGTCCATATAGATCTATTTACAGCCCAAACTGAGAAATTTTTAACCATTGTAGACGCTTTTTCCAAATACGCGCAAGCTTACCATCTCAGAGACAGTACCGCCTTAAGTGTAGTACAAAGTTTACTCGTTTTTAGTACCCATCACGGGATTCCATTGACCATTGTCACAGACGGAGGCCCGGAATTCACTAATCAAATTTTCTTAGAATTTTGTCGAGTTCATAACATAATTCACCACAAAACATTAGCGTATTCCCCTAATGATAATGGCATTGTAGAAAGATTCCATTCAACCATCCTAGAGCATCTCAGGATATTGAGGCTGGAGCAACGAAATGAACCAGTCATTAATCTCATGCCCTACGCCATCTTAGCCTATAATAGTTCTATCCATAGTTTTACTAGATGCAGACCCTTAGACCTGATCACTGGACATTTTGACCCTAGAGACCCGATAAACATTGACTTAACCAAACACCTACTCCAACAGTACTCGCAGGACCATAGGAAACGAATGACTCAGGTATACGACTTGATAAATCAGACATCTTTACATGACCGAACACAACTGACTGAGAACCGCAATAAAGATAGAGAACCCGAGGAAAACTACACCCCTGACCAACAGGTGTTTGTGCGCAACCCTACGGCGTCCCGACAAAAGTTAGCCCCACGTTATACGCAAGACACTGTACTTGCAGATCTTCCCATCCATATTTACACTAAGAAAAAACGAGGTCCAGTAGCTAAATCTCGCCTTAAGCGAAGTCCTAAGAACCCCACCTTGTTGCAGGATACTACTATGGCTGACGACCCTGCATCCAGCACACGGACAGGAGATAACAATTGACTCTCTCGACAGCGGACCAGGACTTCTTCCTTTTAAATTGGGAATGGCGAAGATCATCTCCCATTATCACTCCTTTTTAAGTCATATTGATCTAGCTAATATTCATCTCCAAATCGAATTAGCAAAATCTCAAATGGCCGAACTAAAACCCTTAATCAACAATAAAACCCTTTCTCTATTTGATCCTCACTTAGAACATCTTAACAATAAGATTATTTCAATGAGCAATAAAATCAGTATGTTCGAAGCATCCCGAAGTAAAAGAGGTCTCATTGATGGTTTAGGCTCTGTTATAAAATCAATATCTGGTAATCTAGATTACACCGATGCCCTTAAATACGAAAACGCTATAAACATTTTGCGTAATAATGAACACAAATTAGAATTAGAAATTAATAACCATATCAGCTTAAATAGTAAATTCATCTCGCACAGTTCTCAGATAATTAACAGCATAATCTCAAATCAAGAGAAGATGAGTAAAGCAATAAACCAAATTTTAGATAGCGATGCCAGTAGAGATACAGACTTAATTAAATACGCCCATCTGGCACAACATTTATTAATTCTAGGAGATAATATAGAAGACCTTTATGAAGAGTTAGAAAATTTAGAAAATACTCTAACGTTTATTCGTGCATCGAGCACCCCATATTCTTTATTTAGTTTAGATGAAATTAAAGATATGTTAAGCAAACTAAAAGCGCTATACTCTAACTACGAAATCCTTGACGTAGAAGCTAAGCACTTCTATGAAATAATTAAATTGGGTTATTTTTATTTAGATAAAAAAATAGTATTAGTTATTAAGGTCCCAATTGTCGATTCCTCTATATATGACTTTTACAAGTTATCCCTTATTCCTAATAGAAACCACGAAATCCTTATACCACCCTCACCTTTTGTAGCAATCTCTAGTTCAGATTCTAGGTACATAGAGACAGAATGTCCGAAGGTCAACTCCCTATATCTCTGTGAGTCGGTACCCAGCCTCCAGGTTCAGAGTCAACCAGGTTGTATCCAGCATCTGATAGCGCATCAGGAACTTCAGCCCAACTGTGAGATGACACCCGTAGCTCTCACCACCGAAGCCCTAGAAGCCCTGGATGACAAGCATTACACTTTGAGTTTTCCCACACCAACCAAAGTGAAGATATCTTGCGGTCAAGAACAATATCGGACCCTAGAAGGAAGCTACTTAGCCGTAATCCCGTTCAACTGTACTTTGAGAACTCCAACTTTCACCATCTCCAACTCCAATGACCATATCAAGGGACACGTCATAAGGATCATCGAAATGCCCCCATACAACGAGTCAAGACATAAAAATTACCAGAAGCTCATCTTAAATTCACCAAGTCTGCAAAAACTTCATACACTGAACAATGAGATAGCGACGCAACCACCTATACACCTAGATGACGCCACCGATCCAGCTATATACCACACCACTATACCCATGTACCTCACACTCGCCGGTACATGTGCATTCTTCGCTACTATGCTCTACCGCCGGCTACGCACAAGAAGAATATCCAGGAACGCCACCGAAGACTGCAGCAACAACACTGAGGTCGTCTATGCAGTCCCGGCGACACACATCATTAACCCCAGCCAAATAAGGATTGATCCCATACAACTACCAGCGACTCTCTTGAACAAGTCCATCGATACTCGCTGTTCTTCGGGGGGAGGTGTTACACATGGTCAACCCAAGTAACACGCCGCATCAACATCGAACCATACTCATTGCACAATAGCCCCAATTACTTACACCAAGTGCAAGCGCAGCAGAACGTGCGTTGCACGCGGCCCCAAATTACACGGAGTGCAAGCACAGCAGCATGTGAGCGACCGAATGACGTCAACCGACGTTTCCTTCATTCGGGAAACATTACGCCAACCATTATATTTTAGATCTTACATCGATCAACTAGTTATAATTAAATGTAAATTAAAAAGTTAATAAATTAGTTTTTATAAAATAAATTTGCATTTTTTTGAGTCCTCTGGCTGCACCCATCGTAATTTGCGGATAAACATACTTAGATACATTTTTTTTGGAAATACATACAATTGCTGTTAAATTTCAGGTACCTAATTATTTTACAATGGTTACTTCTTGCGGCTCCAACACTTGAATTTCTGGTCACACCCCCTTACTTATGGGAACTTATTCCATAGATAAACAGAAGCCTATATATTATTCAAGACTATTAGTCTTGATAATATACTCTCTACTGACTATGAATACTATATCTCTACTTACTATTATTTTTTAATACCGCTTATCTGCCAAAGCAACTATGACATGATCCAAACTTCATAATGGGCCATCGTTTCGAACAACGGTTCACCAACCAGGGAAAACAATTTTGGCAACAATAACGGTTTACCTAATAGACAAAACAACAATTTCGGCAACAACAACGGCTCCCCAAACAGAGAAAACAATTTTAGTACCAATAATGTTTTCCCAAATAGACAAAACAACAATTTTGGCAACAACAACGGCTCTCCGAACTCCGAAAAATAACGATTTTGGTAACAATAATTGTTTCTCGAACAAAGAAAACAATTTTGGTAATAACAATGGCAGCCCAAATAGGGTCAACAATAATTTTAGCACAAACAACGTTCTTACTTGTGTTGGGAGCATGCGCTGATAAACTTTCAGCTTTTATAAAATGACGAAGGTCTGCCGTTCACGGGCTCCCAGACTATTATCATGCTTGGTTATTACATTCACGCAGACGGAGCCAGGGGCAACAGCTCCCAACACCCAAACTTATATTATAAATGGGATAGTGTGTGTGTGTGTTTGTCCGTCTTTCACGGCTAAACTACTGAACCGATTTTAATGAAATTTGGTATAGGGGTAAATTAGACCTTGAGAAAGGATTTAGGCTATGTTTGTTCGCGATAACACCGACATCCACGCGGGCGGAGCCGTAAGCAAAAGTTAGTATTTTATATAACATAGAATAACTTGTAAAACAAGTTTATTCTTCACTTTAATTAAAATATGATTAGTAAAGGTCAAAACAATAACACGTTTTAAATGACATTCTCGATGTTATTTGATATTTAATATAAGCTAGTCGAGTTCATAGCCTTTAAATTATTTAAATCAAAATCATGTACTTCAAAATAACTCGTACGGGGGCTATCCAAGGCGTATACTCCTAGTGACATCCCGGATGCGTTCATTTAAATATTTTAGATAAAAAAAAAGACGGGTTGCACTCCAGGAGTTCCGGCAGAAGTGAAAACCTTTTCTTTCTTTCTTTCTTCGTTATATACAGAGAAAAAGATAAAAAGAACATACCATACCATACCATACCCATAATATAGCGCCAATCATAGAATCTATCACTAATTTTCTGTCAGAAGAAATGAATGAATAACAGAAAGAACAAATAATCACAAAAAGTGTCAGAAGCCCAGGTTCGAACCCGGTACTATCTGAAACCATAAGAACTTACAGTCGAAGTGTTTACCGCTAAGCCAAGTTTCTTAACGTATTTAACAAAATAAACAATCTGTAGCTGTTATAATGTTGTATGACGTCAGTCGTCGGTTACGGTTCAAAGGTCAAGTAATCCTGACGCGAGTTTAACACTTTTTACCCATCCAACGCCGCTAAAGAAGTTTTCAATTCAAAAATCGGCCAAGTGCAAGTCGGACTCGCCCATGAAGGGTTCCGTAGCAGCAAGTAACATAATCTAAAAGTTCATATAAGTAAGTAAATAAGTAGTTATCTTTTTATTGTGTACACAAAGGGGTATGTTCCCTTTATGTCGAGTCCCGTTATGTCGAGTCCCGTTATGTCGAGTCCCGTTATGTCGAGTCTGGGAGTCTATTGTTCTCCAAAGTATTAATTTTACGCTTTCTATTACCGTCATGTCGAGTTTGGTGAACAGGTACAGTCAGGATATAAATTATAGTGCAACATACCCACTCATTATTTCTAGTACAAAGTACTAGGGTAGCAGAAGCTAGCAGGAGGTTCTCTACTAACCATTATTTAACCTACTACAGTAATATCTAAAAAGTACTAGGGTACAAAATAAACCTCCTGCTAGCTTCTGCTACCCTAGTACTTATTTATATCCTGATTGTACCTGTTCACCAAACTCGACATGACGGTAATAGAAAGCGTATTAATAATACTTTGGAGAACAATAGACTCCCAGACTCGACATTACGGGACTCGACATAAAGGGAACAAACCCACTAAGGACAATACATTTGTTGTTAATAAGTACATTCCAGGCAGGGTCAGATGGTCAGATGATAGTTTAGCTTCTACCATATTTTTGATGGGGTGAGTGTCGCGATCAATTTAGATTGAGACATTTCACTGTTTTAGGGGGAGGCCTATGTCCAACAGTGGACTGCAGTGGGCTTGGCTTAGCTAAGGCATAGACAATAGGCGGCCTTTTCGCACAGGGGCAATCTGTTACAGGCAACCTTTGGATGGAGAAATGAGATAGAATCCATATTTGGGTAGTATGGTGTACAAAGTCCTAACATTATTTTATTAGTAGGTACTGTGGAGTCGGGGGCCTGGACTCCACGAATTAACGAATGAAAAGACTTTAATTTGCCGTAATATTGATATTTATTGGGAAAACACATCTTTCCTACACGAGCTTTTTAAAAGGGGATTTTGCGCGAGGTTTTTTTATTTTTATACAATACTCGTTTCAGAGGACCACGGAAACTAGAACACTTCTCTTCAAATCTTGAGTTTCCGAAGTCCTGCTGGCTTCTATCGAAGCACGTCAACTGTCAGGAACTGTCCCGCTTCTCAGTTTTTTTCCTATCTTCCCAATTTTAAACTTAATATTTTATTCGTATGATTTATTTTTAAATCGTTGACACATGATGTCCAGGCAACTACTAGTAATATCTGCCACGGAGGGCGGATATCACAGTACTATTTACATAGGTGTCTTAGAGAATGTAATTTGTATCTACTCGTAATATATACACACCTAAATGTACATACAATTTGCTAAATATACCTATACATATATAGGTACATACATATACATACCTTATATACATATACATACACATATACATACATACATACATACATACACACATACATACACACATACATTCACAATACAAAATGATGCATACACATATACATACTGTACCTACATAACCTTTTGTAGTAGGAGTGACCAACAAATCTAAATGTAGCCGATGTCCCGCAGTTAATGATTGTTCACGGATTTTTTAAAAACTGGTAAGGATTGTGCGCGTCTAATACCTACTGGTAAGGCATTCCGCAGACGAACAGCTTGGACGGAGAAGGATTTGTCTGTATACTTTGTGGAGTGCCCTGCCCCTCTAGACAAGTGGCAATTCGCTAGCCGGCGTTTGGTGGATAGAATGACGAATGTATGGGATTTGATGTAAATGACAGTCGTTAACGCATGTCAAATACGTCAAATCCTATACTCCTCCTCCTCCTCTTTTGATAATGCCGTCAAGCTGAGTGCCGCCATTGTTAACATGGTACGTGTATGTAATGGTGACCCTCTTTGATATATAGGCCACATATATAAAAAAGTAAGATACTTTTTGACCCAGTTTGACCATACCTAGTATCCTGATGGACGCAGACGGTCCAATGCAGAGGTGGCAGAGTATTAACCGGATTTTTTTTCTATTTCCAGATGTCTTCCAAGGCCTGGAGCAGTTATTTCAGCCATTTCAGCAACCACCTGGTTACATATATAATGACAATGACAGATTCACAAGCGCAAACAGACAGACAAACAGACACGAAAACAAAAAGAAAGGAGAAACACAAGACAGATACACAAAGAAACAACCATTACACCAATATGAATATGTCTTCGCTACTACAACACCTAAAACTACAAGAAAAACAACAAAATCTTATTCTAGTCACACTAATGCTAAACCGACTAATATTAGGAAGATTAATGCAGATATCGTATTCAAAGATTTTGATGCACTAACACTTCAAACAACAACTAAAACAAATAGGGTAACTCCTAAGAACAGAGTCAGAACAACAACAGTAAGACCTATCAGCAAAGCAACAACAGAAAATGTATTTGAAAGGGGTTTATTTGATAACAGTTACAATAGACCAGTTTCAGAAATGAAGCATAGAAATCTGAATACAGATATAATATTCAGAGATGATGATGATGATAGTTTAAGTATTCAGACTACTACTAAAAGAAATATTGCTACCTATAGACCTAGAACTACTACTGTGAAACCTGTTAACAATGTTTCTTATAATACTAATCAAGGAACAGTAAACCAAAATTATGAAAGACGAATGTTTGATAACATAGGTTCAAACGATTATAACAAACCAATTGCAGATAACATCTATGAAAGCAACTATAAAAAACATACAACTGAAACACAGGTTAATATACAAGGAAATAATCAAAATGATAGAAGAATTGACAGTAACAACAATCAACATAGGGTAACAACCAACAACTGGAACCCTAACAATCGTAATATAAATAATAATAACAATCCAAACAACAGATATCCAAACAACGACCCTAATAACAGCGACAACTCTGATGTACCAAAAAATACTCGAAACCCAAATGTTTCCGGTATCAGCCCACAAATTAGATCAATACATAATAACAGAAACAACAATTTTGGTCCTATCACATCAGATTTCGTCAACACAGGTACTCCAAACAGAGATAACAATTTTGGTAACAACAACGGTTCCCCTAATAGACAAAACACCAATTTCGGTAACAACAACGGCTCCCCAAACAGAGAAAACAATTTTGGTACCAATAACGGTTTCCCTAATAGACAAAACACCAATTTCGGTAATAACAACGGCTCCCCAAACAGAGAAAACAATTTTGGTACCAATAATGCTTCCCCAAATGGACAAAACAACAATTTTGGCAACAACAACGGCTCTCCGAACAGAGAAAATAACGATTTTGGTAACAATAATGGTTTCCCGAACAGAGAAAACAATTTTGGTAATAACAATGGCAGCCCAAACAGGGTCAATAATAATTTTAGCACAAACAACGGTTCACCAAACACAGAAAACAACAATTTTGGTAACAACAACAACTATAACCCACCCAACAACTTCAATAATTTCAACAACAACCGAGGTGTTATAAACACTGACTATGAACACGAATCTAATGAGAAGATTTATAACCCCTATCCGAACCATCCAGGGGTTAAACCCCTGCCTATAGATGTTAATAAACCTGCTATAACTAACAGACCTGTGACACAAAGACCATATGATGAAGGGTTTAGGGAGATTACTGAGAGACCTGATGTGACTCCTGAGATATTAATTGGACCAGATGAAAATGATATGACAGAAGGACAGAAAAAGAGATATTTAGACATGGCAGAAAGAAGTAAGTTCTATTTTTTTAAGTTTTGAGGTATCATTATCAAGGTTAACGGTGCTCAGGTATTCCCGTAATTCGTAAAGATCTGTGCAGCTATAAGTTTGCTGAATGTTGCTGTAGTGTAATTTTCTAAGTACGCAGTGACAAGCATAGCGCAGCGGCTGCCTTAACAGAGATTGTCATTGGTTGGTGGCTAGTCCGACCAATAACAGTGTCAATTGAGGCTGTCACAGGGCTAAGCTCGACGCTGCGTGCTTAGAGAATTGCACAACTGAACGAAGTTTTAGGCAATCGATAGATGGAGCTAGTCAAAATCCAAATGATGCTCCCCAGCACCTTCCTTAAGTACACAAGCAAACTGACGACGATTGTCTTCGGATTTGTTGGTCAACTAGTCATAACGTCACAGAACGCGCGAGCGAGCGGACGTCTTGTTCTATACAATTTGTCAACGCGAGTTCACACACAGAGCGTACTCGGATTTATTAACAACTAGACTAGCGTAAGGTTTGCATTTCTCGTCGCCAACTAGCTTAATCAGCCTAGGCTGCTTACTAAACGGCGCCATTCAATAAACGGCCTGGATGATATTGAGCGATGTATTCATAGAAAATTAGTGATATGTTAATTGAGAATTTACGCAATCCCACTTGGATAGGTTAGGTTAGCTCCCGCATTAGCCTTCGTAGTTTTTTTTATACAGAGCAGAAATAAGTCATTTTTATAGTTGTTTGGTTAAATAAGTAGGCAAGTAATTAAACGTCACCGATCATAGCGCTCTATTTGCCTAGCCACTTAATCAAATGGCTGAACACCATTCAGGCCGCTAATTGAACGGCGCCGTTCAGTAAAGAGCCTAGGCAATTAGTTGGACGGCTGATTAAGCAACTAGCTTAATCAGCGACGACCAACATGTCACGAAACAATCGATGTTTTTATACAGATGAGGTGATTGATATCATGATACAAATTTATCCTGATTTTAACATTCCAGTGTGTGAAAAATACAGAAGCCTAAACTTCAAGGAGATCGTGGCCCTACCGCTGCTGCCCGACCCAGAGCCGGATGACCCGGTGCAAGTAAAAGTCTCCTCCTGCGTGCCAATCACTGCCCCTCTAGTCATAGGAGGGAAGGTAGCCAGCATCAATGAGTTTCCTCATATGGCCCTGGTTGGGTGGAGGAAGCTTAGAGTGAGTATTATTGTTTTAATTGGAAAAATTTTGGTTTGAACCCGCGATCTTTGCATTACAAGGGCAATGCTTTGACCAGTAAGCTACCAGACATCGCCCGAACCAATTCAAACTTCTCCTTTTTTACTATTGAGTACCGTGTTGGTTCTTGGGGGAGTAGAATAGAGCTATCCTAAGAGCGTTTTCACACTCACCCGATATCCGGTATCGCTGTCGGACGCCGATAGCCGACATCTTGTGCTGTTTTCACATTTATCCGATAAAATCGGCCCGATATGACCATTTGCTCGAAAGCACAGACTAGTTAGGGATGCTAGGGATGAAAAAGAAATAATAGTGCAAACTATTTTCGACCTTATTGACATGACATGCTATCAATTTTTTCATATATTCGTGATCAGTGTCATCAATTATCGCGAAAAAACACGTAACTAGCGAAATGTTATTAAGGTCGAAACTCGAAAATATTGTGATCCGATATCGGGGCAACACAGTAATGTTGGCTTCGATAACCGATATCGGGCCGGACAATGTGAAAGACAGACGCATATCTCATACATTTGACTTCCTCCGTTATCGGATGTCGGATATCGGATGAGTGTGAAAACGCTCTAACTCTTCCTGTGTGTGTCGTAGATATGGCGACTAAGGGTTTCTCCACCCGACATTAAACATAAAAACAAAGTGTCCGATTGACGGCAATAGGCTCGCCTCCTATCACGTGGGACCGAAAATCATAGTTGACGAAATGTGGGTGTCAATACATCTCTGCCTACCCCTTTGGGGATTCTCAGGAGTGTGTGTTCATTATCGATTAAGATAGAAAAAAGTGAAATGCTCAGGCAGAAATTAAACCGGTCACCGGTCCCTTACAAGGGAATGATTTTTTTATCAAAGGTTTGATTAAATGGATGGATGGATTCCAGCCTGGTGGAACATTCCAATCATTTCTCTATTAAAATTCGGATGTTTTTTTTTTATTTCAATAGCCACACGGATCATTCATCAAACTTAGTAAACAGCAAAATGGGTACAACAAGACTTACCGACACAGTGAGCTCATTCTGCGTGAATAATAACATCAAAAATTCATCACGATTAGGGTACTTCGAGATAACTTACACTTCAAACCATATAACAACTACCATCCGTAGTCAAACCGCGAACATGGTTGCTGAAAAGTAGCCGAAAGGTCGAGGTCTTCCGTTTCTTACCCACGAAACTGTACCCACGAGCTAAAAGAATAATAATAATTCCCTTTTTTTTCCAGTCAAGCTAAATGTAAATAACAACAAACAAATAAATCGCAATGGAGCATGTTTAAAACTGATTTTATAGTAACAATTCTCCAGCCCTTATCCCAAGTTTATTTGGGGTCGGCGCAACATATGTGTTTCTTCCACTTTCCACCGTTGCAGTCATATCAACATTCACTCCCTTCTTAACTTGATGATCTCTCACACAGTCCATTCACCTCCTTTTAGGTCTTCCTCTCCCCTTGTTGCCATCGACTTCCATTTGAATGCCTTCCTTATGTAATTACTTTCATCCCTACGCATTACATGTCCGAACCAGGACAAACGATTTCCTCGTAGCTTTTCCTTGATCGGTACTACTTTCAAACTTCCTCTAATATAATAATTCCTAATCTTATTCATTCTACATTAGGAGGTTTTGCCATACTCGCCACACTTGGCGAACGGGTTGGCGAGCGAAGTTTTAAATATAGATGTATCACAAAGGAGGCCTCTGCCCTGCCTTTGGTATTATACTCTTAGTCGCCTCTTACGACATCACATCACATCCACGGACAGAGATGGAGTGGTAAACGTGACCAGGTGGAAGGACGACCTTATCAAGGTCGCTGGGAAGCGCTGGATGCGGGCTGCTTTAGATCGGTCATTCTGGAAGTCTATAGAAGAGGAATAAGTTCAGCAGTGGACAGTGTGTGGCTGACATAATGATAATGATCCATTCTCGTCACACCACTCGTCCATCTACACATTCGCATCTCGGCAACATGCAACCGTCTTTCACCAGCTACCTTCACAGGCCAGCTCTCTGATCCATACAGGACCGCAGGCCGGTTCGTGATCTTATAGATCTTTCTCATAAGTCGAAGGAACTCGGAGTCCTGAACAGAGTTAGACGTTTTTCACGCCGGAGCAACGGTTCTACACAAGACACGAATTCGTTCCTGCGTGGAATACTGCTCGCATCTCTGGGATGGATCCGCAAAGTACTTATTAGATACTCTCGAGAGATTGCAGCGACGTGCGGTCCTTATTATTGGAAATCCTGAGGTCACGAGTACCCTCTAGCCTCTGCAGATGCGTAGTGATGTTGCTTCCTTGGCAGTATTTTACCGTCTCTACCATGGTGAATGTTCTGATGAGCTATTCCAATTAGTCCTACCCTCTCCTTTCCTATACAGGACAACACGTTAGGGGGTACGGCACGCAGGGCTTAGATGTCACCGGCATACGGTGCAGAACATTCCTTCAAGAACCAAGCGGTTCGGACTCTTTCCTTTGTTGCACCATTAAAACCTGAAATTCCTTGCCAGCTCAGGTGTTTCCTCCTACAGTCCCGGGTCTTTTAAGCGGGGCGTGGAAAAGCTTCTGATAAGGTCGTCAAGCTGAGTGCCACCATTGTTAACATGGTACGTGTATAAATGATGGCCCTATTTCCTGAGACTTTACCTTCAGCTTAGCATCGGGCAAGGTGTAATCAAATTGACGTGTCCTATATTAAAAAGGGGCATTCGCTACAGTTGCCGTAACCTGCCGCCATTTCATCCAACCAACGTTAATATAGGTAATAGTATAGATAACTAAAATTTAATAAGTACCTTTAGGTATTTATAATAGTAGTTTATGATACTGTTGCATAATAAGGGTTCTTTGACACACTCGTGTGATACTATAAAAAAACTCGCAAACTCTCAAACACACTCGTGTTATAAGACCAAGTTATGTACAGTGTCATACACTACTTTATCTACTCTCATACTATAATACATAAACTAATTTATTTTACAAACAAAATCAAACTTTGTTTAATTTAAATGTAAAATGTTGGCGCCAAGACGCAAACATCGATCGAGCATGCGTGTTTCTTTTTTTTCTTCCGAATCGGCGGACTCTTTTTTTTAAAGTAGAGGTTCAATCCAGATATAGGTTGTATAGGTGTATCGTTATGATTAAAAAGTTATTAAATGATACAAGACCTGTATCGTAATAAAACTTTTTTTTTTGGCCTGTGTGTAATGTTTGTCATAAGAGTTTTGATTTCAATTTTATAATCTTTGTATTATAGTATCAGAGTAGATAAATACCTTAAGGTATTTATAAAGTGTATTATTAAATCTCCATTAACGGGTGTTTACAACGCAGTACCTTTAAGGCTATGACTTATGATTAATTGTCCAATCAATTACGTTATTATGTAATGAGTTAATGACGTTCTATGTTATTATCCTTATAAAAAACTAGCTCCACCCGCGTGGATGTCGGTTACCGCTTAGTGTTGAGCCGACTCTATTGGGTAT
Organism: Eilema caniola; assembly: GCA_949126895.1. NCBI lineage: Eukaryota > Metazoa > Arthropoda > Insecta > Lepidoptera > Erebidae > Eilema > Eilema caniola. The sequence goes on from OX421487.1 coordinate 2,275,597, forward strand.
TAAATTCTCTTACAGTCGAAGCGATTACCGCTAAGCTACAAAGCTTCTTAGCCTACCTAACAAAATAAACAATTTGTTGCCAATGTTGTTTGACGTCAGTCGTCGGTTACGGTTCAAAGGTCAACTGATCCTAATGCGAGTTTTACACTTTTAAAGAACGCCGCTAAAGAAGTTTTCACTTCAAAAAAAAGACGGGTTGCACTCTGGGAGTGCCGGCAGAAGTGAAAACATATTCTTTTTTTCTTTCTTCGTTATATACATAGAAAAAAGATAAAAAAGAACATACCATACCATACCTATAATATAGCGCTAATCATAGAACCTATCACTTATTTTCTGCTAATTTTCTGTCAGAAGAAATTAATAAATTATGAAAAGAAAAAATAATCACAAAAAGTAATAAATTACAGAAAGAAAAAATAATCATAAAAAGTAATTAATTACAAAAAGAAAAAATAATCACAAAAAGTTTCAGAAGGCCAAACCCGATACTATCTGAAACTATAAGGACTTACAGTCGAAGTGCTTACCGTTTAAGCTACGACGCTGTCTATCGTAACTTGCAAAATAGATAGTCTGTACCTAATCTTGTATGACGTCAGTCGTCGGTTACGGTTCAAAGGTCAACTAATCCTGACGCTTCCTTAACATTTTACACCCATCCAACGCCGCTAAAGAAGTTTTCACTTCAAAAACCCCGTTGAAAGTAGAAGGAGCATAAGGTTTGAAGGTTTTTTTATTGTCGTGTGTTTTAAAATTTTTAACTTCGGGCAGGAGGTTTCTGCGGGACTTTGAATTTGATGATAGAAATAGTATTATGCTCATAAACCAGATTGTTTTAGCGACAAATAAATCAAACCCAAATAATAATATTCAGTCCATCACTGTTCCAGGGTAATGGCTACTCGTGGAAGTGTGGGGGTTCCCTGATCAGCGATCAGTACGTGTTGACCGCCGGGCATTGCACCTACCAAGATAAAGACTACGATGTTGAGAGGTAAGTGTTATATGGAGACTAGACCTGTCCATCTGTGGAAGTACCTCCACCCTACAGAATACCGTGGCCATAATAACCTCGTGTTGTGTTCCCGGCGGTGAGTAGAGTAGCCAGAGCTTTTGTGCAATCAGTCAACTTTTTGACATACAGCACTTTGACATAAATAATTATGAAATTTGACATCAGTTTATTTAGGATTCTGACAAAAGCTTACAAAGTATTTTTTGACATCAACCTGTTTTCTGACTTCTATAATATCTCTTTGGACTTTACGTATCCCCTTATACTGACAATAATTTAATCATTTATTCCTTTATTGACCGATAATAGATAAATTTAACTATATTCAGTAGAATTAAGTACACTATGATTGTCAAATGATTTAAAACCGAAAATATGTAAGTAAAAAAGGAACCTTAATATGCCTGTCACGTGTTCATACAAAAGCTCACGAATACTCACATTTGTACGTCTACATTGACAGAACATGTTGAAACTCAATACACTATCATGTAACATCATCTGTACATGTACACATGTTTCTACAAATAAATTTATCTTTATCTTTTTATCTTCATCTTAGCGTTATTCTCAGTCGCATCCGAAGCTGTCAACTTGGAGCCTGGGGTCCGCTTTTACCAGTGTAACTGTGGATTTGGCTAAAGGTTTTTGTGCAATCAGTAGGAAGATCAGAGCTTGTCCTGCTTTGTCTTCTGCACTGTAGGCTACCCTACTCACCGCCGGGAACACAACATGAGGTTATTACGGCCGCAGTATTCTGTATTAGGTGTATTATGTTTTTAATTTCAGTGGTCCTCCACAAGCCGTGCAGCTTGGTTCCTCCTACCTGGATGACTCCAACGCGTTGATTGTAAAGATATCCGCAGTGATCCGTCATCCAAAGTACAAACAGAGAAGGTCATACTACGACATCGCTCTTATCAAGCTGGTGCAGACTGTCAAGTGAGTAGAATAGTAGATCAGCAGACCTGTAGATCAGTAGACCAGTAGATCAGCAGAACCGTAGACTATTTTTTTCATTACCTAATTCCACCAAGTCACTTCCACTATCAAATGACCCTGTCCGAAGTTTTTTTGATAGAGGACATGTCAGTTTGACTTCACCTCGCCTGATAGTAAGCTGAAGTCTCAGGAAAGGGGTCACCATCACATAAACGTACCATGTTAACAATGGTGCCAATCAACTTGACAGCCAGATCAGATGCTTTTTCACGTCACGTTTAAATGACTAGGGACTGTAGGAAGAAGGAAACTCGTGAGCTGGCAAGGAGTTGTGTTTCCAGGTGTAGCTATAACTTGAATATCTTCAAGACTAGAGTGAGCAGGTTTTTGCTTATTTGACTTGTTGATGGATTGTTTGATTATTATTGATTGACATTTTATCGGTGGATTATTTGACTATTATTTATTGACAAATTATTTGATTTATTGATTGATTATTTGAATATTATTTATTGACATATTATTATATATTGGTGGATTATTTGATTTTAGAAATTGATTGTTGTATTGTCATTATTGTTTTATTTTGATTATTATTTTATTGCTTACGTTTTTAGAATTCGAATTGTTTTTGTTAAAATTTAGTTTAATATAATCCTGCACTATTGTATTGGTCTCGACTCTGATGATTGTGTAATGTATGAAAAAAAAATGGTTACTTCTAGGCAAACGTGCTCCAAGGTCGACCACATCGTCACTTACTAAAAGATATAGAGAGACAGATTTACTAAAAGATATAGATGTTACTGCTGGACATAGGCCTCTCCCATTTTGCGCCATTTCGTCCGATCCTCCGTCTTCCGCATCAGTCACAGCAACCTTTTAAGATCATCAGTCCATCCAGCTAGAGGGTGTCCCACCTTCTGTTTGCCTACTCGCGGTCTCCCCTCTAGGACTCGTCTGCTCCAACGGCCATCGGTCCTTCAACAGACGTGGCTATTGCCTCTTCAGCTTGCTTACTCTGCGAGCTATGTCGGCAACATTGGTTCTTTGTCGGATGTCCTCGTTTCGAATTCTATCTTTCAGATCGTGGTTAAACGCGAGCTAGTAGACTAGTAGACGCAGATTATTAGACAACTAATCTAGTACACTATTTACACCAGTTTAAAAAAAAGACGGGTTGCACTCCGGGAGTGCCGGCAGAAGTAAAAACTTTTTCTCTCTTTCTTCGTTATATACAGAGAAAAAGATAAAAAGAACATACCATACCATACCTATAATATAGTGCCAATCATAGAACCTATCACTAATTTTCTGTCAGCAGAAATTAATTAATTTCAAAAGAGAAAAGAACCCGGTACTATCTGAAACCATAAGGACTTACCGTCGAAGCGCTTACCGCTAAGCTACGAAGCTTCTTAGCGTACCTAACAAAATAAACAATCTGTCGCTAATGTTGTATGACGTCAGTCGTCGGTTACGGTTCAAAGGTCAAGTGATCCTGACGCGAGTTTAACACTTTTTACCCATCCAACGGCGCTAAAGAAGTTTTCACTTCAAAAGTAATTTAGTTTATTCCAGGACAGGTCCAGATGGTTCAGTCGGCAGAGTATTTCTCCTGCAGATGTACATTATATTGTGTTACTTTGCAGGTTTTCCGAAGTGGTACGTCCCGCGTGTTTGGGAGTTCCCCCGCCTACTGGACGAAAAATTATAGCTACAGGCTGGGGCAGAACCGAATTTGGTGAGACTTTTATTGTTTCTTCTTTATTAATGGGTTTGGTCAGAAGCCCCAGTGCCCACAGGCCATCGTTTGCTTCTATCTTTACACATTTACGAATTTTCTTCGCTCTCATTAAACCTTTTATTGTAAAGCAGTAGCTGTTACGTCTCATGAAGCCCAGCCATTTCAGAGATTTCTCGACGAAACAAATAAACAAAACAGTCGAAGAGGAGGTACACTTTTTCACATAAAGTTGTATGTACAGGGGCAACCAGTATCTTATTTGTCGGACTCTAGACACATATTAAAAACAACCTTTTTTAGATGGGTTAGACAGTGGTGATGCGCATCTCCCCACAGGGCCAGACCGAGAGGGATGACCCTGGGTCAGCCGGGGAGCGAGGGATATGTCGCCTAACAACCTCGCCTAGCAAAATGATCCACAGCCAGCGTGCGGTTTAGTCGGTTCGAGTCCGACATAACCTCCGCCTCCGGCTACGGAGGGGGGGAGGGGTAGCGGTGTGGCTTTCCCACGCGTAAAAAAGGTACTGATGATGTATTTTCTGTCTATTTAAATTGCAAATATGTGTGTCCAGGTGATCACTCCTTAGAGCTCCGCAGCGTGTCCCTCCCAGTTTGGAACATTGACGAATGTCGGGAGGTTTGGGGCACATCCCTGAAGCTGCCCAATGGTCCGATGGCAGATAACCAAGTATGTGCTGGAGACAAAGCAGGGGGGCGGGATACTTGTCAGGTAAGGACTAATATTCGTGAGTTGACGGAAAAAGAATACAAGTAACACCACCCCATCTAATCCGATTTTTTTGTAATACCACTACCTGAGTGGTAGACAAGCACACGGCCCGCCTGATGGAAAGTGGTTACCGTGGCCTATGGACGTGTGCAACACCAGTGGCGTCACACTGGCGCTGCTGATCCTGTTAGAACAGAGATTTTCTGTGCCGTCAGTGTAGAGCGTTAGGTCTTCCCACTAACAGCACAAAAACTCTCCACAGTGAACTCTGGTTACCTTACTCACCGCCGGGAACACAACACGAGGTTATTATGGCCGCGGTATTCTGTAGAGCGGAGGTAATTCCCCAGTTGGACTGCTCAATGGGATGGGAATACCGGACGGACGGAAAATGTGTGCCGTAAGAGGCGGTTGACGGAAAAAATACGCTGACGATATCACTGCAAGAGATGGAAATTCGAAATAAAACCCTGCACCAACCCGTCTGGCCAGCGTGGACACAGGAGACCTGAGCCTCCCAACATTGGAAGAGGTCTACATCCAGCAGTGAACTGCAATAGGCTGAATTGAACTCTGGAGGGTAGAAAGAGAACGGACTGCCTTCTGCTACCATTCTTACATCATCATGATTACGAGATTCCTCTACTGTCTTCTATGCATCTTCTATAGATTCCTCGACCCCGATGCTACTAATCGTCGACCACTGTCATACTCACAGAATTATATAAGGTTCTATCCTAATATAGTGGCCATACGCAGTGTTCACCTTCATGCCACGCGCGACTTTTTCACTGTGAATAAATACTTACGACAGCCTCTCTTAACAAGTGGTAATTCGTTGGCCCGCATTTCGTAGGAAAGAATGACAAATGTATGGGATTTGACGTTATGACATGCGTTAAAGACTGTCAAAAATACGTCAAATCCCATACATTTGTCATTCTATTCTACCAAGCGACGGACAACGAACTGCCACTTGTTTAGAGGAGCTGCCGTAAGTATTTATTCACAGTGAAAAAGTCGCGCGCGGTGTCCAGAGGGGCAAGATGACAGCCGGATCATGCTCTTAAAGATCTTTCCCATGAGTCGAAGGGGCATTCGCGAAACTTACGGACTTTCGGGAAACGCGTGGTAACTTTTTAGTCAATTCCTGTTCTATGAGACAGGAACTTTCGAACTCGAAGCGTTCGAAAGTTCTATTTCCAACTGTAGAACAAAAATGGACAGCTAAATTTGAAAAATAAATGTATTTCTTTTCTGCCGTGATTTATGTAAGTACAGTGAAAATGTCGCCACGCGCGACGTGCAGGTGCAGGGTTCATCTGACCGTCGCGCGTGGCGACATTTTTCTATCCTAATATATTTCTGTGGTCATACTATGACACTGCAAAAATGTTATTTACTTTTATTGATAGACCCTAGCCGCAGTCAGCTGGGCTGTTTATGTCGGACTTGGACCGACTAAATCCGCACTCCGTTTGGGGTCATCAGTTGCCTCATATCTCTCACTCCCCGGCTGAGCCAAAGCTATCGAAGCCCCCTCGGCTGTGAGACTACGGCATCCCCATCTTTCCCCGGATAGTGGGGGAAGGCGCGGATTGCCTACCCCTAAAAAAAATCACGTTTCTTCAAATTCACCCGGGCCTGGTGGGAGAAAAGTCAAAATCAAAAAATTATAATCTCATAATTCCACAGGGTGACTCCGGCGGTCCCGCCCAAATTCAAGATGGCTGCGTTTGGCGAATCGTAGCCGTTACATCGTATGGTAGATCCTGTGCGGCTCCTAACACTCCAGCTTTATACGCCATCACACAACGCGCCTTCATCGCAGCTCAGGTCTTCGGGGAAGACCAAGACCAAGGTTATGGTAACCAGGAGAGACCGCCGTTTGACAGTAGACGGGAACCAGTGTCTTATGATAGACAGACGGTGTTTAGTAATGTTAGAGATCCTATTTATAATGGAAATAGTTATAGGAGACAATAAATTATTGTTTAAGACTCTTGTATTTGTATCTTTTAGTTATTACCCGACGGCGCCAGAAGGAGGGTTATGTTTTTCAAGAGTATGTATGTATGTTTATTTGTTTTTTCATAACTAAAAAGTATAAATAACATAAATTATTAAAAATAAAAAGCTCGACTGATGCTGTAAAGATCGAAACAAGCTTTATAGCAGACGGTACCCATTTGCAAATGTTATATCTAATGAAAATTAATGGGTACCGCCTGCTATAATGCTTGTTGCAATCTTTTCAGCATCAGGCGGGTTTTTTATTTTTAATAATTAATATTATTTTTATACAGATACATCTGATAGAAAGTGGTTACCGTGGCCTATGGACGTGTGCAACCCCAGGGGCGACACACTCGCGCTGCTGACCCTGAAGAAACCTTCTAATACCCATCTTTAAGAACCCCATATTGTAGTCGCTTGGGAAAACCACAGTAGGGAGTTTATTCATCAGGAATCCTCGATTGCATAGGCCTGTAATAATGTGTCATTCAAGAATTGTTCGTTATGATGCTCACAGCTACATTCTATCAACGCAACGCTCGCCACAGGCACGGAGTTCATCCTCGCACATTGCGAGCGAAAACGGTGCGCACGTCGTCAACCTATCGTGTCTCCCGCTTGCTCGTCCCGCCTAACGCGGGAGAACCCAGGATCCGCTTCCCTACTTAGTCTTTTCCACTTTGCACGGTCTTCGGCATCCTGTTTGGTTAATCCGTTGGCATGCATGTCATCCTCCACGACATCAAGCCACCGTTTTTTTTTTCGAAAACGATGCGCATAGTGCTTTATGAAAGGAATTCACTTCATTCCACGCACGCTCAAACTGAGGATAATAATATAATATAATATATAGTTTATTTCGGATAAAATACATAGAAGTTGTTATTATAATACAATTTTTCACTTACATACTATTGTTAGTGAGGTACATGATTTCTTATTTTAATTGTATTATGTAATAATGACGGTGTGGAGCACCGTCCACCTTTTAAACAGGGGGGAGTCCCATCGGTTTGACAACGCCACCAGAATGCTGTTGTAAATAAAATAAATAAATATTCCACAACATTTCATACAACGCTATCTAGATCCATGATAGGTAAGTACAGCTTAACCAGCTTGTGTTATGGAATCTAGAATGCGGATAAACATACTTAGATTATTTTTTTTTTGTAAATACGTACATATTATACATAGAAACACCCAGACCAATGCAAATATACATGTTCATGCATACAAATATTGGCACTAAGCGGTGATCGAACCCGTGCCTCCTGCGTAGCGGCCGCGTTCACTACCGCCACGCCACAGAGGCTGTCAGTTTCCATTGGCTGTCAATCTTTCTGCTGTGGTTTTCCCAAGCGACTACAATATGGGGTTCTTCAAGAAGGGCATTAGAAGGTTTCTACAAGGTCGGCAGCGCGAGTGTGAGGCCCCTGGTGTTGCAAACGTCGATAGGCGACGGTACCCGCTTCCCGTCAAGTGAGCTGTATGCTAATCTGTCATAACCCCTCTCCTGCCCCCTTTCTCTCCATACTCTTACGTCAATTTAGGCTAATTTGATTTACAATTACGTAACTCAGCTGTGTTTATTTCACAGTTTTCAGAGACGATTGGGCTATTAGAGTAGCGTATGTCATGAACAGAGCGTGTAGCGATTATAGTAGATGGATACTTGATAAATTCATCACATCAATCAGAAAAATGAAGATAATAATAAGTTATTAGTTAGGTCAGCCACTGTGGCGTGGCAGTAGTGAACGCGGCTGCTACGCAGGAGGTTCACGTTCGGTCCCCGCTTAGTGCAAATATTTTGAATGAATGAATATGGGCATTTACACATTAAGCCGTCGGTCCCGGTTGCCATACAAATATATATGGCAGTCACTACGGTTAGTTGAAGCCCTAAAAATTCTAACAACTGGTCTAGCGGCAATGCTTTGATATCGCCTATGGGTTGTGGAGGTCAAATGGCAGTCGTCCCACAGAAAATATCGAAGTTCAGCTAAATCCGCAGTGATGAGCATTTATTTCATAAAGATACATATTGATTATTTGAACTAATATTTACATAACAATGGTTTCAAAACTACATTTCTAAATAATTACACACTACTAAAAAGAAAACTAAAAGTTAAAATGCGTCGTGGAATTCATCCGTATCGCATGCCTCTTGTGGAAGTGTTCCCAGAAGACTGGCAGCATTGCCACGTTGTATGGCAATGCTTAATCTCTAACCTAAAAAGAGGCCAGCCTTCTGGTCACGAGAAGCGTCGACCATACGCTTCGCAATCTCACTGAAGAGATTGCGGGCGCTTGGACCCCAAGGCCCAAACGTTTCGACTCCAAACGGCACAAATTCATAATCTCCAATGAGATTGGAGTATTTGCGCCGCTTAAGAGCCTCTGCAGAAGCTGCAGCAGCACCAGCACAGCCAGCCGTGCCAGGTAAATGAGTAGGGGCAATGGTATCGACACAAGTTTCGTCCCACACCAGAGTCCTACCCATTTTCCAAGGCATTAATGACATACCATCCGGTCTCTTGCCATCGTCGCGCGCCAAACCGTTTGGTTCAAGCACAGCTGGCACACCTGCGGTGACAAGAGCACGGCGGATTATGTCGTTGAGGCTGGCGTGCCGTGGAATTCGCCCAGTGCTCCTGCAGCACGACAGGCCATGGTGTCCAAGTCGATCAACTGCTTCTCCACAACGGCATCGATGCGGAGAAACACACGGCGCACCTAAGCGGAGGCACGTCGCGATGCGGAAGGTAGTGTCATCTTACATAGTTCCTACGTTAGATGACGGAAGAGCTTGTAACCAAAGACCCGATTCCCACACTCCAACTGCCAGTAAACGGGCACGCTCTGCAGCATTAGAGCAAGTATTTAATAAATGTTGTCTTAATAAATTGCAGAGCGGCCCGTCGGACTGACGCTGTGAGAAAAGGTTCCCTGATAGATCAGTGTTTGGACAAGCAATTTTCTAAGCGTTTACTGCTTCAGTCTTACACAGTACTTCAGAATTAACTAGTGTAGGAGCAAGGATTTTCCTAGTTAATTCTTCCGTACTGTGGACTGAAGACAGGAAGGCTGGTAAGCTGACGTCTGAAACGCAAATGAAAATTTGCGAATACCGAGACCGAGCCCACCCAAACGAATCGGTAGAGACGCTTGTAGTAATGCGCGATCATTCAAGGCCATATTTAAAATTTTAGTGACTGTAATTTCTATAACTTTGTCCATTTTTTCCAAAATTGTGTAGACCTGAGAGCATGGGTGAATTTCGGAACGAAAAGACCGTACCGGAGAATAGTGAAAGGCGACTGGATATTAATTTTGAGTAGGCGGTCCGAAATGTCATTAAAATTTTGAATTTTTTCCTCTATAAATGAGGTGTAGGCATCTTCTAAGATTGGGGACCCAAGGAGATGTAGAGACTCTCTTTCTATAATTTTGATATTAGGAGCCAATGAATTGAATTTAGAAATAGTAGAATTTTTGTCCGAAACATCATTTAAAAATATCTCGCATTTGCTATCATTTAGATCTAAGCCAATTAATTTAAATTCATTTTTAATAAAAGCCAAATCTTGGAAAACTTTCTCCACATCTCCCCCTAGAGTCCCGTCGTCTAGATACCATACATTCAATTTTGAATTTAAACGCCGAATAATAGGTTGGATAGCTAAACTGAAAATTACCGGTCCAAGAGGGTCTCCTTGTTGACAACCAACAGCTGATTCTAAAAGGTTGTCCTTGTATAATAATTTAGAGGGGTACCTGTAACATTGCCAGAGAAAATTAAAAATTTTGGGTGTTTCTAATTTTGCTTGGTTCAACAAGGTGTCCCTGTTCACCGAGTTAAAAGCATTCTTCACATCAACCTTGAGAAGAACCTCACTCTTTCCGGAGCCAAGGAAGGTTGACAAAGCATGTATGGCAGCCTCACAGCCCCCCTTTGAACCAAAACCGAGTTGGAGGGGCTTAAATTTCATGGCTAATTCGGCTTTATAGTATTTACAGCAGAGTTTGGCTGCCATACGTCGGTATGTGCATCCCACGGCAATGGGACGAAAACCACCATCTCCCTTTCGTAGGGCACACAAATTTGCCCCATATAGAATGTCTATGATGGCATTCTCCACACTACCGGAGAGCATCAAGTTCATGAGAGCCGTTAGCTCCTTCAGAAGTGCCTCACCGGCCTCTCCGGCGCTCGGCCCCAAAAGATCTTTCAAATGTTGTGGGGTCAATGCGTCAAGACCGCCGGCAGAGCCACTTCGAAAAGAGACAACGGCAGCCAACACTTCCTTATCCGTTACGCACAGGCAATCAGGTTCGGGATCAGGCGCCTCGGGAAAAGAAAGGCCCTCCGCAGGCACCGGATGCTTGCTCCGCAGACCAGCGAGGGTTCCGGAGAGCAAGGCGCCACTACATCGCTACTAAAAAGCAATCTCAATGCCCCACTTATGTCACCATCCCTTAATTTTGATTCAACCAAATTGAAAATGTTACTTTTACGAAAGGTGGAGTATGTTGGGTTTAAATTTTCCGTTAATATGTTACAATTATTTTTGATTTGAGACGTTAATGAATGTTTTGTTGTTCGGTGGTCTGTCCTGTCTGTTTTAATATGTAAAATTTTGTATGGGAAGGTGAGCAGTTACTCCCAAGTCGTTTTAGTATTCTCTCGAAGTACAAGACCTATGCAGTTTAACAAATATTTTGCAACGATAGGTCTTGCACCACAGGGAATTCTCTTTAGAATAGAAACAGAATTTTATAAATCAGATAGTTTTTGCCAAAAAGGAATTTCAATAGTATTGTCAGGAACTGTACAGGGTGAGGATTGAATAACCAGAGGAGGGTTCGGAGATATGTCATGTCGGGGTTTGTGTACTTTCCCGACACGTATCTTAAAACCTCGCTCACTCTTAAAAAAACGGGCTTCGGAGCAGTGCGCACAAGAAAAGACCTGTCATTTCATCAATACCTTTTTTGTAAATATAGAACACTTCAATACACGCTTCACGTCGCCTGATGGTAAGCTGAAGACTCAGGAAAGAAGGTCACTATTACAGACGCCAACAATCGGTGGCCCTCAGCATGACGGCCTCATCAGATGCTTTATACCTTGCTTAAAGTAGCCAGACCTTTATTTTTAATAATGTAATGATATGTGAGCTTAATAATTGTGATTGAACCTATGAATATTATCTTATCTTATCTTACCTGTAGGAAGAAGGAAGTCATTAATCTGGTCAGATTTACGCAGCTTTTAAGGCCCAAATAACTTAATTTAGAACAAAAATATTATTTCCAGCGTCCACACTTGTGTACATACACTGCTTACTGACAAAAGTTTAACAATTGCCTGTTTATTAGTCATTAGTTTTGGATGGCATTCAGAAGATTGTGATTACAATTGGCAGATTTATTAGTTAGTTGTCTGATACGTGACTAAAAACATGTGGAAATTTATTATATTCATTGCTTTGGTGAGTTTGATTTTTTAAATGTTGATTTGCGAGATCGAACCGACTATAAGCCGCAAGCCATCTTACGTCTTGAATTAAGCGTTAAAGCGCCCACTCACTAACAGTTTACCGGACGACGGCCTGACGATATAAATCTGTCAGTTAATCGTAATAACCCACACACTCACAGTTTCGTTAACAATTTTGGACTGACGACTAATACGATCCGATAGTGTGTGGCCGCCGAACGATTCCGGACAGTTCTAAGCCGGACAGTCCTAGGCAGTCAGGGCGAACGAGCACAACGGGCCTGTCGATCGACGTTTCGTGTCAGTTTTTACTAAGATTTTATTCATTTTTTGTACATACTCGTCTATATTTCTTATGCACATAGTCGATAAGGATCAAAATAGCTAACACCTATTTCCCACAATGATTAGCACGTACTTATATAAGAATAACGTAGTGCAAGCTATTTTCAACCTTATTGACATCACAACAAATCTAGTTTTTTTTCTTATATTCGTGATCAGCAGCATTTATTTATGCGAAAAAACATGTAATTAAGAAAATGTCAATAAGGTCGAAAATTGCTTGCACTGTTTCGTACTCTCTATGTAACTGATATTAGACCATTACTGGCAGGCGATCGTACGACCTAAAACTGACGACTCACAACTGCTAGTGTGTGGTCGCAAAACTGACAACAGGGAATTGCCGGCGGGCCAAAATCGCTTTAGTGTGTGGGCGCTAACGGCTAAGGACTGCAGGCCGCCGGACAGATCAGGAACTGCAGGCGGACTGTTAGTGAGTGGGCGCCTTTAGAGCGTTATCACATTCATCCGATATCGGTGTCTGACGCCGATAGCCGACAACTTGTGCTGTTTCACATTTATCCGATTAAATCGGCCCGATACGGCCATTTGCTCGAAAACAAAAACTAGCTAGTGATGCTAAGGATGAAAAAGAAGAAAAAAAAGTGCAAGCAATTTTTGACCTTATCGAGGTTTTCTTATATTCGTGATCAGCATCATCAATTAACGCGAAAATACACGTAGGCACAGAATAGATAATACGTAGGTAACTAAGAAAATATCATTCCAAGGTTAAGACTAGTCTCTTTGTGATCCGATATCGGGCCCAAACAGTGTTGTTGGCTCCGATAACCGATATCGGGCCGGACAGTGTGAAAAAAAGATACTGAGTCATACATTTGACTACACGATACGATATCAGATGTCGAATATTAGATATCGGACAATCTGAAAACGCTTTCAGGTGGTCCAATAATAATAAGGCATACCCTCGTAACTCTCATGCAAAATGGCCCAAAAGAGAGGCTAAATATGGACAAAAGAGTTCCTATCCTATCCCTCATACCTTGGGTGTCCTTGGTCATCTGCACTTTCGAGATGGCTCCCTAGAGTGTGGGATTCACGGTCACCCCATTTTGCCCCGGAAAGGGAGGAGTGTGCTACGCCGTCACCCGCCTTGTTTCTGCTAGGGTGACACACGGCTCCACCTTGTATTGTAGGTATTCTAGATGACATTAGAATTTTCATCAAGATTAACGCTAGGATTAAGGATGAAGAAGCCATTTTTTTATAAACACAACGACACAGACACGTCAATTTAACTTCACGTTGCCTGATGGTAAGCTGAAGGTAACGTCTCAGGAAAGAAGATCACCATCACAAGCACGTACAATAATAACAATGGTGGCACTCAGCTTGACGGTCTCATCAGATCCATTTTCACGCCCCGCTTAAAGGATCCGGGACTGTAGGAAGAAGGAAACACGTGAGCTGGCAAGGAGTGGCAGGACCTCTCACTCAAAATGGCCCAAAAGAGAGGCTATATGTGGATAAAAGAGTTCCTATCCTATCCCTCATACCTCGGGTCTCCTTGGTCATCTGCAGCTTAGATATAGCTCCGTAAGGTGTGGAATTCACGGTGACCCCATTTTGCCCCGAAAAGGGAGGCGCGTGTTACGCTGTCACCCGGATTACTTTTGCTACGGTGACATGCGGCTCCACCTCATATTGTATTCTAGATAACATTAGAATTGTTATCTTGAATACAGTCTGTCCTCATATCTAGTCATCACTCATCACCATCATGCTGTGTTGGGAGCATGCGCTGAAAAATTTTCAGCTTTTTTGAAATAACGAAGGTCTGTTGTTCACGGGTTCTCAGACTATTATTGTTATAGCCGTATTTACCAATATTTTGCTTAATTAACTCACGAGGAGCTACCCCATCATTCTGCTAAATCAAGTGTCCGACAGAAAGCTTAAGCCCGTGCCGATTAATCGGTTTCGGCATCGGCCGGCTTCGGTCATACACAACTGTCATACTATGGCACTGTTAAAATGGCATTACATTTTAGACTTTATTATAATAGAGTTTATGTCCAAAATTAAATGAAACGAGTTTCATTACAGTTTTTATTCATAACTGTCTTGTTACAGCTGGTGGTTGGAGACGTTAAAAGTGGTAATTTAGGTAAGTTGTGATTTCACTTCAAATATTAACCACTTTAATTAAATTGTCCAGTCAATCCAGTCGTAGGCCAAGCGACCCTGGCGTCGGAGGTCGCTCAATGACCTCCGCCTTCCATTAACGCGGGCCTGGGGGTACTAGAACTATACTACCCCCGGGCCCAGGGTAATGGAGACACAGAAGTCCCACACTCATAGCCCTGAATTAGCCGGGGCATAAGGGATATGCCGGAGACAACCTCATCTTCGGCAATTGATGAACCGATCTTGATGAAATTTGAAACTTGAAATTTGAAACTTGAGAAAGGACATAGGCTATGTTTAGTCAATGTAAGTTACAATTATTCTTTATTCATTTCAGTTCTCGACCTATTCGGAAAAGTATTAAATATTCCGATACCACCTCCCACGACACCACCGCCAAACCCAGCAACTGGAGCGCCACAAAACTTCTTAGATTTCCTCAATCCTTTCATTCCTGCTGCTCCAATCACTGCAGGAACTACTGCAACTTCTGTACCAACCGCTTCTCCTGGATCCACATCTCCCCCGGCTTCAACTACTCCGTCAGCTGCTACAACTGCACCGCTGGCTGCTACAACTGCCCCCGCGGCTGCTACAACTGCCCCCGCGGTTGCTACAACTGCCCCTCCAGCTTCCACAACTGTTCCTCCAGTAACTACAGCAGCAGCAGTCAGCACTGCTGCACCTGGAGGGCCAACCTTGCCCCCTGGAGCAACACTAGGGTTGACGACACCTCCATGTCCAATCATCGCAGCTTTGACTGGATTAGGCAGTTTGATTCCGAAATTTCCAGGTAATATGTTTTTAACTGAAATTACTAATATTCCCTATAAACCCTTCAACTAAGTTAATTTGCTTGTGTTATTTCAGTAAGATAATTTATGTGAGGTTTACATCGATAGTGGACAGAATTCGAACCGTGAACCTCTCGATAGTAAGGCCATCTTAGTAAGCTTTCTTCTATTAGCTCTCCTAGAAAGATAATATCTTGAACAGTACTCAAGACATCAAGATTATGGACTCTTTCCGATTTTATAGGAAAAGTTAGCATATAAATAGATTCAGAATTTTATTAAATTAATCACTTTCTTCTCACATTCATGTCTGTATTTCAGGCGGTCCCACCGCACCACCACTAAAACCTGAAGTTCCAAGTTCAATTCCGGTCACGTTACCTGCAGGTGTTACAGGTCCTCCTACCGTACCTGGAGTAACAGTTCCATCACCGCCACCTGTCAGTGTTCCTACAATACCAACTGTTTCACCTATACCTGGTGTAACGCCTCCTCCGTCTCCAGGTATTCCATCAATCCCAGGGATACCAGGTAATTTATCAATGTTTGTTTTTAATTAATTAATATAATTAATTCTCGTTTAATTTTGTTACTATCATACTTAAGTAGGTACATTAACTTGTGTCTCTTATCGTATGAGGATAATACCAGACCAAACGAACGAGCCTGCAAATTAGACTGATTTAAATTGATAATGAAAAATAATTTTAAATATGTGTATGTAGCAATCAGCTTTAATTAGCACACGTACAAGTATATACTTCATAGTTTTATTCAAATTGGTGTTTCACAGGGTAGTATCAGTAGTAGGGTAGTAGTAGCCCTACCGTATTTTGGTAACCCAACAAAATATAATGACTCTCATTTCTTAAAAATAAAACTACAATCCCCTCCCCCCACCCCCTTTCTCATCAGTTTCTTTTATAACGAAGTCACCCTCACCTATGCATGTTTTTTTTTTCACTACAACCTGTGCAGAATCATGTCCTTCATGTTTTAACTAACCCTCATTTTGCCTCCTGTTAGAAAAAGCTCTAGACAAAAGTTGAGTTTTAAATCAAAGAACATGTGAGCAAAGTTTGATGAAAATCGGTTAAGAAATGCGCCTTCTAGACCGGAACTGACAAACCGAGATAGATACGGACAAAAGCAAAATCTGCTAGCTTGTCGAAACGGAGACTACAATTATTTTTGTTTACTTACAGGTCAGATAATAGACGAAGGTGTGAAAATCGTCAGTACGGTAGTCGATACTGTGGTCAAAACGTTCAATCGACAATAAAGAATTTGTATTTAGTTTTGTGTAGTTTCATTTTGAACTACCCTTCCACCCGGTATGTATTATACTTATAAACTTACCTCAGGAATTACTCCTATTTTTTTTAAAAAAACCGCAACTAAATTGAAGTGGGTCACGACAGTATTTCCGTCCCAATAGGGAATATGCATGTTTTGTTTTTATATTTTTAAATGATTATTAACATCATCATATAAATATTTAAAAAAAGAAACAGTAAACAGAAAACATTTGGTTTTTTTTTAAAGTTTTAAAATAGTTTTAAAGTAGTAGTAGTAACTACATGATGTCGTGAGTAGTTGCAAAAGTGTTTTGGATTGTTTAATATTCATATTTTGTATTTTACGTTAATTTAATTATGCAACTGGACAATTATACACAACAAATAGGCACCAGACGACATAAACTGATATTTTTTATTATGGGATATGACGTCAAAGTACACTCCGAGCCGGAACGCCATTGGTCGGAACTGTGAACCAATAGCGTTACGTTTTAACTCATTTGAATTTCCCTCTCAACTTCCGCACTTTTCGGTAATTATTTTCTTAATCAAATCGTAATTAAATCAAAAAATATTAATATGTACGTAAATCTAAAAAAAAGACCACATGTAAAAAAATGTGCGGTTTTTGAATCACATGCATATTCCCTATTGAGCAGTCCGACTGGGGAAGACCCTCCGCCTTATTAGATTTACCGTGTATAGATGCCCTGATTATATTTTTCTTGTATGGTATCACCGGATGTGTGAACCCGTACCGATTACTGTGTAGGTACTTCCTTCTTCTCTCGCTTGCTGACCACGAACACGATATGTGTAACTGTTATTGTGATAATACTGCATTCTTTGTTACTGTGCGTATTGTGATGATGTTATGTGTGCATTTATTGTGCTAATAAACTGCTACGTATAAATGAAGGTTAGACTGTTTTCAATTCGCTTCTGGTCCCCCCAAACACAGCCACGAACCACGTGCCTCATCATCCTCATCAATCTGCTTAATACGCCCTACAGAATACCGCGGCCATAATAATCTCGTGTTGTGTTCCCGGCGGTGAGTGGGGTAGCCAGAACTCACTGAAGAGTTTTATTGCCGACAGTGGGAACATCAAAGGCTTGTCCCGCAGGCCGACCACGTAAGGAACAGCAATCACCGAAATATGCGCCGCTATCGCGCAGTCATCGCGCGATCGATCGCGGATCGCAAAAAAAAACGGTAGGTACTACCTAAATTTCGATTGCTAATCGCTCGCTGATTGTTAATTATGCGCTTATGGCTGTGATACTAGCGCCAAAAGCCATTATGTAGCAATCACTTGAAACATAGGAATAACTCTTTGGAGAGTCTATAGTGACCTTTGAACTCAGCGGAACTTAAGTCCAAAGCTTTGGCTGTATCACGAAGGCTACGCCGCAATCGTGCTGTGTTTCTTCTTTCTACTCGTCTGCTTTCAATCTCAAATGCTTCAAACAAGAGTATAGCACGAGCCATTACGTTATCGAAGTTGACTAACAATAAAGGAAAAATGGTTGAAGGCACAACTTTTTATAAACTAACACGCACACAGTTTTTCTTTATTATATTAGGGAAATATATTATAAATTTGTCGTAGTAAACGCTAAATATACAAGAAATTTTGATTAATTAACATAGCCATCGGCAGGCAATCGGTCAACATGTAGTAAGAAGGTTATCGCAGTTTCACACTTAAATTTGCTTGCCGCTTGCTGTCACTAGACCATCAAAAACGATACGTAATACGAAAATAAAGCGATCATCGCCGCAGCAGCGAACAATTTGCACATTTAAGTTTACCGATTGCTACACCGCGGCAGCACTGTCACTACTTTGCTATGGTTCTGTTATCGCAGATACGTAATACGATTTAGCGAAAAAGCAGCAATTTTTGCTCGAATTTCGCTATCGCTTGGCTTTGGAAGATACGTAATAGGCCTGAGGCCTGCCGCTTTGTCTTTTACATTGACGGCACACTCTGCTCTCACAGGCATACTGTCATGGGTTGTTTTATTTTTTAACCGACTTCTTTAGAAGATTCTGGAGAAGAGACTAGATCGATACTGAATTTCATACAGTTTTTATTACGGGAATTATCGACCCATTTGACAGACAGAGTTTTTAGAATGTAGCATATACTGCTTCCGGGCTGTTTGGGGTTGGCCTATATGAAACTTGCGTTCCAGACGTTTCGTCGATCACTGCGGTCGACATCTTCAGTGGCGCAGGTCCGGGTGGCGGCGAGCGCCTCTCTGCGACTAATGTTGAATCCCGAGTCACTGGCGTATTAATAGGCGCGGTCGTATTTAGAAGTTTTTTTTACTTTTTTATAATCATATTAGCAACAGAAATTATTAATATTCCCTTTAACCCCTCCGACTAAGCTACCGACGAGTCAGTTGAAAGAAAAAAGACGGTTGCACTCCGGGAGTGCTGGCAGAAGTGAAAACTTTTTTTCTTTCTTCGTTATATACAGAGAAAAAGATAAAAAGAACATACCATACCATAACATAGCTATAATATAGCGCCAAGCATTGAACCTATCACTAATTTTCTGTCACAAAAAGTGTCAGGAGCGATTACCGCTAAGCTACGAAGCTTCTTAGCGTACCTAGCAAAATAAACACTATGTAGCTAGGAATGTTGTATGACGTCATGTCGTCCTACAAAGTCGTCGGTTACGGATCAAAGGTCACGTGATCCTGACGCGAGTTTAACACTTTTTACCCATCCAACGCCGCTAAAGAAGTTTTCACTTCAATAAAAATAGACTTTACTTTTCATTTTATTTATTTACATTTTAAGATTACAATTACTTATTATTATTGCTATACATTGATCATTTAAAGGTATAATACCTAAAACTTTAAATTATAACAGGTTCCCAATTCTGCCAATGGTCAATCACGGTCATATCAGACACTGCAAAAATGCCATTAAATTTTCAACTTTATTGGTGCAAGCTGAAAGTCCAAAATTAAATTAAGAAGAGTTCATACATTACGTAATTCACTACGAGTATACAAAATGCCATTTCATTTTAGATTTTAACAGCATAACAGTGTAGTCTAAAATTGAATTGCATTTTTTGCAGTGCGAGTGGTTGATAATTAGCAGAATCGTGGTAATAACATAAAAGGGTACTTGTCAATAGTTAAAAATAATATTCAGCTCTTTAAAAGAGCATTAAAATCTAAGACAATATACTACAGACACAGCTTTGTAACAAAATGCATTGTATAAAGTTGGCAATAAAATCTCAATTATTTTCACACGCTCTCGATAGATGGCGTTGTACCGGTCGGCTGAATCACGGTATGGTTTCGTTACCAACAATGTTATATGTAACTCATATTTTATTTTATTAAAGTATCTTTGTCTTGAAGCAAGGTTCGTTTTTATTCATGGTCCTTAACGAGTCGGATACAACAGCGCCACCGGGACGAGATTTGTAGCAGCGGAACTACGGAGATAGATAGCTGTCGACGGCAAAGGTGACACATGACAGACAGCGGAAGCGAAAATTGGCAGCTAAGTGTGACAAGTGAAATAATAAATTAAGTGTGATACAAGGACAAGTAAACTGTGAGTACCCTTGCTATTATAACTTAGAAGAATTAAAATTTCAAATAGTGAGCGAATTTGGGACTTGTAAAATATTAAGTGATTTGTGGTTAAGACGGGGAATCCATGCCCGAATTTGCCTAAGTGTCAAATTCTCAAACACTTAGAAGATTTCGCTTCGTTTTTTCCTGGACTTATAAAAATTAAGAGCTTTTTTCACACTTAGAAAAAATTTCGCACTTTGTTGGTGGAACTTGTTACAACTGGAAGCAGTTATCATTAAAAAGGGTTTATCTTGTAATAGTTTAACTTGAATACTGAATAATGGAGCCATTGGTGAGACTACAATCAAATATATACAGTCAAATGGAAAGAGGTCTTCGGAATTACAATAAATCTCCGAAGGAAAGAATAACTGTCAGTTATTTGGAAACACGGCTAGAAGTTTTAGAAAACCAATGGGCAAAATTTGAACAGACGCATCTGAAATTAATCACGCAACACGAAAAGGAGAAGTTTGAGTCTTCGGAGTACAGTTTGCAGAACTTCTATGGTGACACGGAAGACTTGTATACTGATTATAAAATAGCATTGAAGGAACGTTTGGTCAGTGTCAATAGAAAGCCTGCTGAAAAGCAATCCATCCCAGAGGGTGACAAGGAGAATGTAAAACTGCCTAGCATTTCTGTACCAACATTTTCAGGTCACTATTCTGAATGGACAACATTTCGTGATCTTTTTGTGTCTCTTGTTCATAACAACGATTCATTGAGCAGCGTGCAAAAGTTACACTACTTGAAGACATATCTCACAGGGGAAGCTGAACAGCTGTTGCGCCATACACCCATTACCAGTGATAACTATCTTACGTGCTGGAATACTTTAGAACATAGATTTAATAATAAAAAACACATAACAGATTGTATTTTTGAAAGATTTTTTAGCCAAAAAATGTTAGCTAACGAATCCTCAATTTCTGTAAAACAACTTCTTGATACTTCTAACGAATGTTTAAATGCTCTAAAAAGTCTAAAAATAAGTGTAGAAAATTGGGATATAATTATTATTTATATTTTGAGGCAAAAGCTAGATACTGAATCGCGTAAACTTTGGGAAGCAATGAACTGTAACTTAAAAGATGAACTACCAAATTTAAACCAATTTTTCGATTTTTTGGAGCATCGATTCAGGTCCCTCGAATTTTTGGGCACCAAAGGTGTAAAAGTTACTAAGTCACATCACGTTGTTAATAATACAACTGAAGTCAAATCTGTCTGTATCTTTTGTTCTGAAACCAACCATAAGCTAGGCAACTGTAAACAATTTGCTGAAAAAGATTTAACGGAGCGTCGTAATTTTGTCCAAAATTCCGGACTGTGTTATAATTGCTTAGGAGCAAACCATTCAGTTACAGTGTGTCGTTTGTCGTCAAGATGTAGAATTTGCAAAAAGAAACATCATTCTCTGCTACACTCTGGTAACACTAACCAATCAACTGAGACAAGGGAAACAATCAAACAATCAGTTGATGATACTAATGTTGTTGTAACGGCAGCAACACTTCAAGACGAGATCGAATCCGATAAAGTGGAGAATGTCATTAGTTGTTTTTCGAGTAACAACTGTCAGGTTATCTTAGCAACTGCGTTGGTTAATGCGCAGAGTAACACGGGATCTTATCTTACGCTACGGTCTTTATTGGACCAGGGTTCACAGGCCTCATTCATTACGGAGTCTGCAGCTCAATTACTCGGGCTTAGGAAAATTCAAAGCAACTGTGTTATATCCGGAATAGGGGGTGAAGAGAACACTTCACTTAATTCCAAACAGGTAGTTAATGTGAAACTACAATCCATCCAAAATCCAAAATTCACCATT
This sequence comes from Eilema caniola, assembly GCA_949126895.1. Classification (NCBI taxonomy): domain Eukaryota; kingdom Metazoa; phylum Arthropoda; class Insecta; order Lepidoptera; family Erebidae; genus Eilema; species Eilema caniola. The sequence continues at coordinate 2,297,608 of OX421487.1, forward strand.
AATATCAAAGCACACGTCCTTAAGAAGCTAACTTCGTTTCTACCTGAAAGAAAGGCTATAGTTCAGCTATGGTCTAATCTACCCAAAACAAGGTTGGCAGACCCAAAGTTTTACATACCAAATAAAATTGATTTGGTACTGGGTGCTGAGGTCTATTGTCAAATTTTAGCTGAAGGCTTAATAACAGGCCCTCCAGGAACGCCAATAGCACAGAATACAAAACTAGGTTGGATTTTGTCTGGAAAAGTGGGTATGGATGATGACGCTAGCGCTACCGCAACCAATCATAGTACTATCATTACCATGCATGTGCACGTCAGCAACGAGGAATTTAATCTTAAGCAATTTTGGGAACTAGAGTCAGAAAACTTCGACCTTGATACAACTCAATTCACCCCTGAAGAGCAAAGGTGTGAAGACATATACCAAGCAACCATCAAACGTGATTCTGTTGGAAGGTACGTTACAACGCTACCTTTTAAAGACGCCGACCCACGATGCAAGTATGGCAATTCACGTGAAATTGCAACAAAACGATTTTTCATGCTTGAGAATCGGTTCAAGAGGTTTCCAGAACTGGAGCGTCAATATACAGAAGTCATATCGGAGTATTTGACGCTTGGTCATATGCAAGTTGTTCCTCGAGAGGAGGTCGATAATTCAGAAGCAGTTTATTTACCTTATCACGAGGTGATCAGAAGTGATAAAACAACGACTAAATTCCGAATAGTCTTTAACGCGTCCAATCGCGATTGTAATGGTGTATCACTTAACAGCGATCTTATGGTGGGTCCCACTATACAAGCAGATTTGAGACATCTTTTGATGAGGTGGAGAAAACATCCTATCTGCTTGGTAGCCGACATAGTAAAAATGTATAGGCAGGTACGGGTGTCTGATTCCGACGCAGAATTTCAACGCCTGTTATGGCGTACTAAAGCTTCAGATGAGTTACAACACTTGCGTTTAGTACGGGTTACTTTTGGTACTGCTCCCGCCCCATACTTAGCCGTAAGAACCCTCCACCAGTTGGCATATGATGAAGGTAGAGATCTTCCATTAGCAGCTGAAAGGGTTTTACATAACTTTTATATCGATGATCTGCTCACTGGGTGTCAAACTGCATCTGAAGGTAAACAAATAGTTAAAGAACTAAACACACTACTTAATAGAGGAGGTTTCGAGCTCCAGAAATGGTCAAGCAATGATGAACACCTCCTGCAAGAAATAAGCGAAGAAAATGAAACAGCTGAAATTCGGGTAGAATTGAAAAGGGATGAAATAATACGAATTTTAGGACTGAACTGGAATCGAAGCACTGACTGCTTTGAGTATTCTGTTCAGCTACCACCTATCTGCAAACCTGTAACAAAACGAAAAGTTGTGTCAGACATTGCCAGTTTATTTGATCCGATGGGTTGGATATCACCGGCAATTGTAAATGCAAAAATAATGATACAACGATTATGGCTATCTGGCATAGAATGGGATGACGAACTACCACCAAACCTGTTAAGTGATTGGACTACTTACCGTGCTGAACTCACCGAACTTACCAAGTTTCAACTTTCACGTTGGATTCACGCCAATGATTCAAATGAGTCTGTTGAACTGCATGGATTCAGTGATGCATCTAATGTGGCGTATGCTGCTGTGGTTTATATGCGTGTAGTAGACGAGTCAGATAAGGTTCATGTTCATCTGATAACTTCCAAAACTAAAGTAGCGCCCATAAAGCAAGTTTCTATACCGAGGCTTGAGTTGTGTGGAGCTGTGCTTTTAGCCAAGTTGCTGCAAGAGGTCTCCCTGGTGTTGAACATCTCCAAGGTGAAAATACGAGCATGGACGGACTCTACAGTGGTGTTGGCTTGGCTAAGCAGTCACCCAAGTCGGTGGAAAACGTTTATAGGAAACCGGGTATCGGAAATTCTAAACATTTTAGACAGAAACCAGTGGGCACACGTATCATCAGGTGACAATCCAGCAGACTGCGCTTCGCGGGGCATAAAACCATCAGAATTGCCAACCATGCAGTTGTGGAAATCCGGTCCGTTATGGCTACAAGATAGAATTGTAAACTTCGACAGTAGTTGCACACCTGAAACTCACTTAGAAGAAAGAAGAGGGGCTTTCCATTCAATCGAGAAAAAAGAGCTTGAGTTGTTCTGCAAGTTTTCTTCACTTCGGAAAATGATCAGGGTGGTAGCATATTGCATGAGATTTATCAAACGCTCAAGAAAAGTACAAGCTATTGACATTCCGACATGGTTAACCAGCACTGAATTAAATGAAGCTCTTCGTATTTGTATTAGGCAATATCAGGGAATGAGCTTTCAACCAGAAATCAAACATATTCAGGAAAGAGGGGTGGTGGATAGGAAAAGTAAGCTTACCTCATTGAATCCATTTCTTGATGAAACTGATGTTTTGAGGGTGGGTGGTCGCCTGGAGAGATCCAATATTAAGGTGGAAACCAAGCATCCAATAATCATACCTGCGAAATCTCACTTGACATATTTACTCATCGACGAAGCTCACCGGAGTACTTTACATGGCGGCCCACAATTGATGATAAATTATCTACGCTCCAAATACTGGATCTTGAATGCAAAAAACCAAGTAAAAATGTTTATCCGGAAGTGTGTTGTATGTGTTCGTCATTCTGCAGAAACCAGAAACCAGTTGATGGGACAGCTGCCGCCAGCTCGAGTAACACCAAGTCGACCTTTTTTTCATAGTGGCGTGGATTACGCTGGCCCTATACAAATCAGATCCTCTAAAGGAAGAGGTCACCAATCCTATAAAGGTTATATTTGTTTGTTTGTGTGCATGGCGACAAGAGCAATACATTTGGAAGCTGTAAGCGATCTCTCATCGACAGGGTTCCTTGCAGCCTTTAAACGGTTCGTTGCAAGACGTGGCCATTGTGCTGAACTATTCAGCGATAATGGGACAAATTTTGTGGGTGCCGCACGCGAACTAAAAATCTTGTTCGCGCAAGAGAGGTCAACTTTAGCGATGGAAATCGCTGAATGTTTGGCAGCCAACGGCACTACATGGCATTTTATTCCACCTCATGCTCCACATTTTGGTGGACTGTGGGAAGCTGGAATAAAGTCCACAAAACATCACCTTCGTCGTGTTATAGGTAACGCAACACTTACCTTCGAAGAAATTTCAACCTTGTTGTACCAAATAGAAGCTTGTTTGAATTCTAGGCCACTATCTCAAATAAGCACGAATTCCCAAGATCCGAACCCTTTGACACCGGGTCATTTTTTAATAGGCGAACCGTTAGTACTTGTTCCGGAAAACAACTATGAAACCTCGTCCCTTTCATCTCTTAAGCGTTGGCAGTTGACGCAAAAAATGCTCCAACATTTTTGGCGTCGATGGTCTAGTGAGTATTTAACTCAGTTCCTTCATCGGTACAAATGGTCGAATAAAACACCTGAACCAGAAGTGGGCGATGTAGTTCTCATCAAGGAGGATAATCTCCCCCCTGCTCAATGGCTCTTAGGCATTATTTACGAAAAGCATCCTGGATTGGATAATGTTACTAGAGTGGTAACGATTAAATGTAAGAATACGACCTTCAAGCGACCTGTAACTAAACTGTGTATTTTACCTATTACTCACTGATTGTTTTCTTATTTTATTTTTTATTTTGTTTATATTCTTCAATGGAAAGGCATTTAGTTGGAACGGAGTCCTTTGTAACTCGAAGAGCTTGGTGTGTGACTGAGCTCGGTATTCACAATAAATTTCTAGAATACCTAAGCATTTATAGTTGTAATTGGTCGGTGTTATTTCTTTCGTTGTCGACTGACTAATGTATATGGAACGGACACAGTCACCATGAATCAATTATATAAAAAAGGGAATCTACCTAAATACAGTCCATTTATTCGAAGTTGTAAGAAGCGTTGATTCATGGTGGGTGGAGTGATGGACATTATGTCCATGGTGGGCGGAATGTATAAAGTTGGCAATAAAATCTCAATTATTTTCACACGCTCTCGATAGATGGCGTTGTACCGGTCGGCTGAATCACGGTATGGTTTCGTTACCAACAATGTTATATGTAACTCATATTTTATTTTATTAAAGTATCTTTGTCTTGAAGCAAGGTTCGTTTTTATTCATGCATTGCAAAATAACGGTGCGCTAAACGCATTTTGTGCGTGTAGGCTTATGTCTGTATTGATCTTTAAACTGTATTCATATTTTTTATACCACTTAGGTGGCAGACAAGCGCACGGCTCACCTGATGGCAAGTGATTACCGTGGCTTATGGATGTGTGCAACACTAGGGGCGTCACACTCGTGCTACCGACCCTGAAAAAACCTTCTTGAAGAACCCCATATTGTAGTCGCTTAGGAAAAGCACAGCAGGGAATTAATTCCACAGATTTAGCGTGCGTGGGATGAAATTGGGATAGGATGTATGTACAAGTTCACTTACGCCGAAGTAATAGTAATTTTTTACGCCGCGTTGAAATGACATTCGCTGCGCCTATATTGTTTGTATAAAGTCGAAGACTAAAATTAAGTCCCCCAACCTTCAAAGGTGCGCCGTCAGTCAGTCAGCGGGTATATAGTCAATGTCACAAATATCTTGACTACAGTCTCCTAAAACCAAAGTATCGAATGAAACTCCTTTTATTGATTTAAATGAGGTATGTTCCTGTTGTTAAAAAAATGTATTAAATTAAGAATGGTAAAAGAATGATAAAAGTTGCGTCGGTTTTTATTTTATCATTCTTATTTATTTTTAATTATCCACCGAACCTATAATCTGACTATTAAACATTATGACGGCACAAATAAATTTTTCATACAATTTGCGTTATACCTAACTTGCCGTTTTGACGTTCAGTAAAAAGTAACTGATTTGACTAGTCAATCAAATACCCAATTGTTTCATTGTCTGAACTAAAGGTGTGTACAAAATATTATATAGGAAGGGGGTATTTGACCCAGAGGAGGGCCAGACCGAGAGGGATGGCCCTGGGTCAGCCGGGGTGCGAGGGATATGTCGCATGACAACCTCACCTTCGGCCTAGCACTACGACCCAGAGGCGGCGTGCGGTTTAGTCGATTCGAGTCCGACATAACCTCCCCCTCCGGCTGCGGAGGTGTGGGTAACCGTGGGGATTTCCCGCACGTAAATAATAAAAAAAGGGGGTATTAAGATCATTTTGAATATATTACCACACCTGAACTAATCCATATTTCTCCTTATATTTGCCTTTGAGGCGACGGTGGAGCTGTCTACCGATATTCTTACGAACTAACGGAAGCAATGAATGATCCGTCATCAGTAGTCAGAGCAGTTCCCCTGTCGAAAGAAGGTCGCGGCTTCGAGTCCCGCCTGGAGCGATTCAATATTTTTCCGATGTAAATCGATTTGAAATTTAGAATGCATAATGCTTTAAAAATTTCATTCAATCATTTTGAGTACTTTGTTCGTCAAGATCAATCTGATGCTCACTATAGGAGCTTGAAGGCGGAATTGGCTTTGCCCAAAAGATCTTAATAGGGTTTGAATTAAAAAAAAATTCAAGCAAAATATTCAAATCGATTTAAATAGAAAAAAAATAATCGGTCGATTCAAATTTTATGGGCGAAGTAGTCAAAAATCAATGTTAAAAAAGGATTCAAAAATCATTCATTGGTTCAGATAGTTCGTAAGAATGTCGGTAGATGCTCCACTGTCGCCTCAAAGACAGATATAGAAGAAATTTTAATTGGTTAGGGCGAGGTCTGGTGGTTTAGTGGTCAAAGCATTGCCCCTGTAAGGCAAAGATCGTGATTCAAACCCCGCTTTGACCGATTATATTTTTTCAATTTAATCGATCTTAATGGGTCCAATACACTTTTGGAAACATTATCTCTTAGTGTTGGGGGAACATCGACCAAGTGGTGCAGCGGCTCTTTTCTTTGTCGCACCAGAGTCTTGGAACTAATTACCAGTTCTCCTTCCTACAGTCCCGGGTCCTTTAAGCGCGACGTGAAAAAGCATCTAATGAGGCCATCCAGCTGAGAGCCACCATTGTAACATTATTGGTGTCTGTTACAGGGAATATGCATGTGATTCAAATACCGCACATTTTTTTACATGTGGTCTTTTCTTTTAGATTTACGTACATATGAATATTTTTTAATTTAATTACGATTTAATTAAGAATATAATTGCCGAAAAGTGCATAAGTTGAGAGGAAAATTCTAATGAGTTAAAACGTAACGCCGTTGGTACACAATGGCGTTCCGACTCGGAGTGTACTTTGACGTCATATCCCATAATAAAAAAATTCAGTTTGTGTCGTCTGGTGTCTATCTGTTGCGAATAATTCAGTTACATTATTAAATTAAATTAAAACACAAAATATGAATATTATACAATCCAAAACGCTTTTGCAACTATTCACGACATCATTTAGTTATTAGCTGTCATGTACATTGACGTCACGACAAGCGCGCCAAAATGGCGGTCGTTTGAGAAGCTGATAACAGCCTACTACTAAAAGTATAAAAACAAAACATGCATATTCCCTATAGTGACCCTCTTTCCTGAGACCTTTGCCATAAGCTTACCATCAGGCGAGGTGAAGTCATATTGACGTGACCTACTTAGAAACATCCCTCCACAGATATGAAGTAACATTATATTTAACATCATTTTAACTTAATTTATTTGTCAAGAAAATAATATATTTTTATTTTCTATTAAATTTCTATTTCTACCTACAAAAATATATATATTATAAGAGCTGAAAGTGATATCAGACAGTTCACTCGAGTGATCATTAATTTAGGTGCGTGCTTCATTATTCTTTCATTCCACGTTCACTCGGCTCGAACGGAATGAAGTAGAAATAGGCCCTAGAAAAGTTACAATGGGGATGCCACCTGCGCTTTTATCCCTACAGAGGGCGCCTCGTAATGGCCAATGTTAGCTGTCATCTACGTAGATTTCATTGTTTGTCTCTTCAAATCTGACAGCTATGAGTTTGTTATTGTCACAGTACAGATGGTTATTGTTATTTGGTCATATAGTGCTGCCATCTACAATAGGCTACTTGACTCATACTTAATTTCATACATCGAATGAGTTTTTCCTTTAGTACTTGACTTAGGAAAACGTAAAAAAGCGATATCGTGAAATAAAAGTACATGATCAATAAATAAAATTAGTTTGAAAAACATATTTTTATTATTTTTTATTCAACGGGTGAGAACACTGTCGTCCATGTTATGACGTCATTAATATACGAAAAGAACGAACGAAATGTCAATTGTCATAATTATCATGGAGATGTGTGATCATTTTTACTAGTAAAACGGATTGCGATTTTGTGAAAAAATCTTCCGTAAGTGGAAAAAGGTGATTGTTTTTTCGAGTTACTGAAAAAAATCAATGATGGACATCGGATTTGTAAAAGCAGAAAGCACTTTGCCGAGAATTAACTCAGTTACTTATGATTGGTAATTTTTTTGCCACGAATCCTGATTTCTGCTCAACCGAGCTAAGAAATGTCAAGACTGCTTTGTAAGTACATTGCATTTTATTAATATACTTATGGAAATAAAACAAAAGTTCCCTATTTTTTCAATTAATAAGTAATACTGAAGTAAAGGCTCATATCATGATAACATAACCTTCAAATAATTATAACTCCGCGGCCCGCCAGGCGTGATCACCTTGCCTGGTCGGAGGATCCTCCCTTTGTGTTGGAGGAACATCACACCTCGTTCCTCCACACAGGGATTCATTTCGAGTTTTCCTTCTCTCGCACTGATATCGTCTGCGTATTAGCGTCGGTAGCTTAGTGGTTAAGGAGTCCTTACGATCGAGAGGTCCTGGGTTCGAATCCTGGCCATTACACTATTGACGTGAACCCACTCCTAGCACAAGCAATTTAGCTTAGTTGGAGGGGTTATAAAAAAAAAAAAAAAAAAAAAATAACTACTTACATATTTCTCATTATACTTTTTCAGATCTGCAAGAGAATCATACGGCGATGATGCTATAGGGTACAATACAAAAACGATAATTTTTATATTTTTCGTATAAACTTTGAGTATCCATATTTCACGTTCTGTTAATTGTGCACTGAGCTGCCATATTGTTGTTTACATATATTTCTGACGTCACAGCACAGATAATTTATCGAACAACATGGCGGACAGCGTTTTCCCCGGTTTTGAAAATCATATTTTTTTAATAAAGTTTTCAATATTTTTAGGCTTAAAAATAAAATTTCTTATATTTTTTTTGTATAATGGAATAAATAATTAACCGTTTAGGACAGAAAAAAAATGAGTCAAGTAACCTATTAGTTTTGCCATTAGGATTGCATTTGTCAAAGGATGCAATTTTCTTTTGTAGATATCATCGCGGGGTCTAAACTGAACCTGCGAAGATATCTAAAAAAGAAAATTTATATTATATATATATATATATATATTTTTTTGTAACTTTTCTTACTAGGGTTGCAGCCCTTGAACCAAGGCCATCACCTTAGAAAAAGGGGTCCAAATGGTTTTTAATTAATAAAAGACGAAAATGACCAAAGAATGCCCCATCTGATATCACTTTCACCGTAATTAACTAACTACACGAGAATACAACAGCAGTGGGAGAAAGCCACAAAAATCGTACTGAATAGTCTATATAATAGATCAGCCGTTACCGCTGTACCGCGCTTTGCGATCCAAAGCGCGGCGTGACGGGGGAAGTATCGACCCTCGGATTTGGTCAGTCCGCCGCCAGCGCTCACGCCGGTAGCACGCTCACTCTCGAATTGTTTTGTCTTTATTTTGTGTATACCGGGTGTAAGGGGAATGCTCCCGAAGCCGAAGGCCTCTGGTAGTAATCCGGGTACACTACATATCGCATATATTTTTTTTTCGATTGGTGAAAAACAAAATATTTTTATCATTTTTTTTTTAATGTTGTGTCCGTTTAATTAGCATTATTTATTCTCCCTCGTATTAGTAAAGTTCAATGGAACGGCAATCTCATAAAATAAATCTCTTTTTTTTAGTGTCATTATTTCTAGTGTAGCCATTATTAATATCAAGCAAAAAACGGTAAAAAAATAATTCTTTTCTTGTATGGAAGCCCCCCTTAAATATTATTTTTATTTTATTTTTAGTATTTGTTGTTGTAGCCACAGTAAAAATACATAATCTGTGCAAATTTCAGCTGTCGAGTTATCACGGTTCTTGAGATCTAGCTCGGCGACTAAAAATGGGAATGAAAAAGGGCAAAAAAAAAATATTTTTTGTATGGGAGCCGTCCCTTAATTATTATTATTTTATTTTTAGTATTTGTTGTTATAGTGACAACTGAAATACACAATCGGTGAAAATTTCAACTGTCTAGCTATTACTGTTCTTGAGATACAGCCTGGTGACAGACGGACGGACGGACGGACAGCAAAGTCTTAGTAATAGGGTTCCGTTTTTACCCTTTGGGTACGGAACCCCAAAAACATCACTACGAAAAAGCACGCGCTTGGCACCATTTGTTTTTTTGTTGCAGTGATGTTTTTTTTATGAAAATGTAGTGCACCTGGAGTACTACCAGGAGCCTTCAGCTTCGGGAGCGTTCCCCTTGCAACCGGTATACCAGCAATTATAAGAATTATTTATAGTGCACAGACTACTGTGGGGGAAGATTGGACTACAGTGGGGGAAGATGGGAGGGCAAACAATTGGAAAACGGGAAAACCTTTGTGAAACGAATGGTATTTCCTTGATCGAGTCAGGTTATATATTGTTATCCGTATATTCTAACTAGTGGAGGAAGATAGGACTACAATGGGGGAACATGGGACTACAGTGGCGGAAGATGGAACTACAGTGGGGAAGATGGGACTAGTGGACAAGTTGAGACTACGGTGGGAAAATGGGACTACAGTGGGGAAGATGGGCCTACAGTGGGGCAAACAATAGGACATTCTGTAAAAGCCTTTGGTAAGGGTATGCACTTTCCCGGTCGAGTCAGCCCATAAATTTTACGTGAATGCTAACTAAATAGTAATGGATCTTCAGAATTTGCGCCCGTTTTTTCCGTGTCTTCATTTGCGTTACCTGTAAAAAAGGTTTTCATTTATGTTGTACATTAGCTGTTATATAATGGCTACCACAGATAACCTATGTCTCTTACCAAGTTCTAACTCTAATCTATCTATGCACCAAATTTCATTTTATGAACTTCCGCACAAATTTTCATACCCTATTTGACCCCCTTTAAACCCTTTTTCACTATAAAAGGTAGCATATCGCCTATCCCAGTAATGAGTACATCCAGGTAATCGCGACCAGAGATAGCCTGTGTCCCTTACTAAGTACTAAGTCTAATCTATCTGTGCACCAAATTGCATCAGGTTATCTTCGAAGATGACGAACTTTCATACAAATTATCATCCCCTATTTGACCCCTTTAAACCCTTTTTTCGCTGTAAAAGGTAGCATATGGCCTATTCCAATATTTAGTCCATCTCTATAAGACAGACAAGACATACTTTCGCATTTTATTAGTATATATTGTGGGAAGATAGAGATGTATGGCACAACACAGCTCGGCCCAGAAGGTCAGACAGTAGTCACTTTCAATAGAGCCAAAAAAATCAAGCCACGTATTTAAGCACAACCTGGATTACGCGACGACTGGCGCAAGAATGAAAATGATAATGAAATCCTAAGCTAATGAACCTATATTACGAAGCTATACTCACCAATAACCTGGGCCTGAGGGTGACGGGTGGAGCCGCTCGTCACCCTAGCAGAAGCAGGCCCCGCCCCCCCCCCCCCATACCGGGGGCGAGTCGGGGACCCCGTGGTCCCCCCTCGCCGGGAGGGCCAGACCGAGGGGAATGGCCTTGGGTCAGCCCGAGTGCGATGGATATGTCACGAGACAACCTCACCTTCGGCCTAGCACATCGACCCACAGACGGCGTGCGGTTTGGTCGGTTCGAGTTCGACATAAGCTCCCCCTTCGGCTCCGAAGGGGGGGGGGGGGGGTATCCGAGGGGATTCCCCGGACATTTAAAAAAAAACACTCACCAATAACCTCAATAACTTCATAAACAGCTACTTCCTGCGATGGATCTGGGGTCAGTGCCGGTTCCTGAAACGTTTCATCTTCAACGGGAGATTTAACGGAGTCACAAGTCTCATCTATGTCCCCGTTAATACTCAACACCTGTTCGTAAAACTGTTTAGTAGACTTGAATTTCTTTGATAACGCATCTTTTAGTTCCACTACATCATCTTTTGTACGCTTTTTCACTCTTTTAGGTGATTCTTCTTGGGTTTCATCAGTATCAGCAACTAACTTTATACTGTACCCATCTGAAGGTAACGATTTTTGACATTCATCGCTCAGTTCTAGAGTATAACGCTGTCCATCTATAATAATTTGATCATTTTGTAGGTTATAAGATACGATATTACTTTTAATTTCTGCGAGTTCTTCAATATTTTTGTTTAGATTTTGTGTTTGAATTACAAATTCTGCTCCATCGATATTGTCATCATTGTTTGTTTCATTATTAATTGTCTCTTGTTCTGAATCTTGTGATTCCATTTCTATATCTGTATGAACATCTATCTGAATTTCTGTTTGAGTATTGTCGAGTTGTTCATCGTTTATATTTTCTTGTGTTATCTCATTTTCTTCATCATTTGCATTCTCTTGCGAATGTATTTCTATATTTTCTACGTCTACCATATTTTCTTGTTCGTTTTCTTGAGATTTCTCTCTAGTATTACTGTCAATGGCAGTGTTAGTTGGGTTACCGTCATCTTTGAGTGCGATGTCATCGTTTGTTTTGATTACTACTTCAAATACTTCTTTTTTAACAGGAAGTGGTCCCTTACCTGTAATGTAAATTTTACTAACTGCATTTAAAAAGTGTGAAAGTTAAGACAAGCAAGGTTAAGTAACACTATCCAAGACGGTCTTAGAATGGCTGACCATGGCATGACCATCTCAACGTGTGCAAAACTATGCGTCATAGGTTGCCCAAGGTAAGACCCATGGCCATCTCTTACGAGCTGGCCCTCTGCAAGTGTGGGGACCAAGGTGTCCCTATCTAGCCTCCAGGTATGTGGAGACGCGTACTGCTCCAGCCTTCACCCCAGGCTTATGGAGGATCAATGTCGTTGCCCGACGTTGAAATCCCTCGGCCTCGGAGGGTGTTAAGCCGTCGATCCCGCTTGCCATATCATCGTCTACAGCAGTTGTTACGAGTAGCCTTCAAAAGTTCAACAAATGCTGTAGGTGGCAGTGCCTTCACACGGAAAATATTGAAATTCGACTGCGTGGCAATTAGACTGGAAAATGTGGATATAGGTCTTCCAGGTACAGGCCTCGTATGCGACCGGGACGGTAAAATGATTATGATGATGATGATGACGGTGATTGACGCCTTATCTAGGGAACAAAACATACAAGATACCGTGCACAGTAATAAGAAAAATAAAAGAAATACAATTCATAATCTTTACGTAAACTTATCGAGTAGAATGCCCAACCTCACGCAAAAACCGCTCCTTGTCGTGAAGTTGCGGATAGCAGCCATCGATACCATACACCATTAGGTAAATTACCGAGTGTCCGGCGTTTGAGACGCCGAGGCGGGAGCTTGTGTCTGTCTGTCACCCTAGCAGAAGCAGGCCACGGCGGCGACGCGCATCGTGGGACGATGACCGCCCCCCATGCCGGGGTCGTGTCGGGGAACGCGTAATCGCCCCTCCCGAGGATGGCCAAATCGAGAGGAATGGCCCGGGGTGCGAGAGATAAATGTCGCGGGACAACCTCACTTTCAGCCTAGCACAACGACCCACAGACGGCGTGCGAATTAGTCAGTTCGAGTAAGACATAACCACCCCCTCCAGCTCGGCAGGGAGGGGGAACTTCTATGGTCTTCTTCTTCATTCTAGCATTAATCCCTGTCGCATCCGAAGCTTTCAACGTCAGGGGTCCGTTTCACCAGTCTAACTGCGAATCTGGCTGAACTTCGACTTCACCGTGAAGCGACTGACATCTGACCTCCACAACCCAAAGGCGATATCCGAAGCATTGCAGTTAGACCAGTTGTTGGATTTTTGAGAGCTCCACCTACCCGTAACAACTGCCATAGAGGTTCGTATGGCAACCGGGACCGACGGCTTAACGTGCTCTCCGAGGCACGACCAAACCAATGCAAATACTCATACAAACACTTGCATTGAGCGGGGATCGAACCCGCGTCTCGTGCGTAGCGGTCGCGTTGACTACCGCTACGCCACGAAGGCTGTACGGAGGTAAACTTTTATAGTATTCTATGATAAATATTTAGACTTACCATCATAAACTCTGTGATCTCCCTTCAACATAAATATATGATGTTTCAACAGCACACGGTTAAAAAACTCCTCACCGCACATACACATATACCTTGTAATCTCAACCTTATCCAACGGAGAATGATCCCCATATATATGCTGGAGCATTTGTTCATCCGTATCGCACATTGTTCTACATAGAATACAGATTTGTATCTGTGGAGCTAACGTTATACCCTTAAATATGTTCACAACTTTACGATTCCACGTTATATAACGTTTCTCCGGTACAAAATATTTTGATACTGCACTCACATCAGGTTTTCCTTCCAAATTAACAATTCTCTTGTGCTTTTCTATGTGACTTAGGAACAAACTTTCTTTATTTGTCTCGTAAGAGCATATAAAGCATGTATAATGGCCCGGATGGCAATCAACATGCTTTAAAACATCTGCATGATCATCAAACGGAGTCAAACATATCGGACAAGTACCAGTTGTGATTATACCGTGGTACAAAAAATGGAACCAAATTGATCTGATTTTTATATTCTTGTCACATATCGGGCATACTGTTGTTGCGAGTTTTTTTTCTGCGCTTGAATGTAGGTGGAACGCCTTGACGTGGGCTGCAAGTAATGTTTTATTGAAGAAGATGTTTGTGCAGTAACTGCAGATGAACATTTCCCGTTTGACCCGAGGAGAATCGGGTGAACTTAGAAGGTGGTCCGTTTTTATATGTGCTATTAGAGCTGCTTTATCTGCCTGCTGTCTTAGACAAACCTGGAAAAGAAATAAAATCTTTTTGTCATATTATTCTTAACCATGTCATATCTTTAATGATATATTCAAAGTTAATAAAAATATTGCAATTATTTAAATATTACAATTAATAGATAGATTATTCAAACAGTTACAAATATTTAAATGGTTTTGAGATTGAAACTACATTTCAATTATTACACAATACAAAAAAAAAAATTAAAAGTTAAAATGCATCGTGGAATTCATCCGCATCGCATGCCTCTTGTGGCAGTGTTCCTAGAAGACTGGCAGCATTCAGCATTATTATATAGATAGAGAGATAATTCTATATCGATAAACGGTGCCATTCAATGAACAGCCTGAATGATATTCAGATGTAACGTTTATTACAACATTTAATAACCTGGCTGGCTAATGCTTAGGCCATTCCTGAGATGGGGCACCACCCCGAACATATATGCAAATAAAAATAAATCGTTGAATGTGTTCCTACGCGCAAATCTCAAGAACAACTGAACCGATTCTGCTAATTCTTTTAGAATATTCCTTGCAGTATGAAGATGGTTCTTATGCACAGGAAAAAATTAAAAAAATCCTGAAGACTTCTAAATATTACACTTATATCTATATATATATATACTCCCTTATAAACGTAATGTAATAAAATAATACTTAAACATCAATTTCAACTTTAATACCCTATCATAAAGTTCAAGTGATAGTGGGGAGGTTCTGGGAAGGAAAAACAATTGAGTGACGCATATGGCTTAGGGGTGCCACAGTGTTGAAGTATGCCATAGGCGAAGCCGAGGCGGGTCAGTTAGTAAATAAATAAAACAAAATAAAAACAATCCAGCAAATCTTAGAATGATATATAAGGATAAATTTAAGTATCTGGTCACAGGTCTTCTCAGAGTTCAGAGGTCAGACAGCAGTTTCTTCCATAAAATCAGAATAAGCTAAATCAAAAGATATAAACAGAGTAAGCAGGCTCTGAGGCTAAGAGATGAAGGTGCCCAATAACCTCGTGTTGTGTTCCCGGCGGTGAGAAGGGTAGCCAGAGCTCACGGGCGAGTTTTTGTCCTGTCATTGGGAAGATCAAAGGCTATTTCTGCTTTGTCATCTACACTGATGGCACAGAAACTCTCTGTTTACAGGGTCGGCAGAACGAGTGTGACTACCCTGGTGTTGTACACGTCCATAGGTCACGGAATCCACTTACCATCAGATGGGCCATGTGCTTGTCTGCCACCTCAGTCTTCGAAAAAAAGTTACATTGCTAAGATTGTACTTAAGCCTTTATTGTACACCAATAAATTAAAGTTCATGTATGGACAACATTACCAAAAATGCTCAAATGTTGGCATTTTCGCTACAAGTGATCTTTTGTAGGAGCTAGGTTTTCATTATAATGTCTACTGCAGATATTCATAAAACAATCGGGACTAAGGGCTTAACATGCTCTCCGAGGTATGGTAATATGACAGACTGAGGCATATAGCATTCAAGCATACAAATATTTGCACCGAGCAAGAATGCACCCGCTTTATGCATAACAGTTGAATGCACGACCGGTACGCCACAGAGGCAGTCGCTATGTAATTTGAAATTTAAGCTTAGTATTAACACTGTTTTAAAGAATACTGTAATACAGCGAAGTGGAATCATCACTGAATTTACTGCCTGTCCTTATCGTTATAATATTGTGAATAGTATAATATCAACTTACGCTACACATATAGTTCTTAGGCTCTTGCATCAACTGAATTAATTCTATATTATGACATCTTCTCCTGTGTATCTCTAAGTCCGACTCGGACTCCCAAACGTTTTCACTATGATTGTCGTCGCAAAGATCGCATAAATATTTCTTTGCCGCCTCTCTACTGACTTTGACCGGTGTTCTAATAGTGTCTTTGTAGGAGCGGAACATTTTTATAGCATTGATTTCAAGACGTTATTAATTGAATTACTAGCATTAAACACAGCAAAAACGCTATAAATTTTATAATAATAATAAGTAAACAATCTGACAAATGTAAAATTAACTTGACATTTGTCAATAACCAAAAATTGAAAATTTATTAGCATTAAACAAAGAAAGCTTTATATGAGCACAGTTGTGTTAAAGTGAGATAACAGATGCAAAGCAAATAGAATATAGTTAGGCTTTGGAACGTGACCTTCTACACTCCGTTTTACTCATAATACAAAAAGTTTAAAACTGCCTAATAAAATAAGCATGCTTATAACTTAGTAATACCAACAGCGTTACTAAAAACTTTAATTATACTATTCTGAAAATATATTTAGAGTAAAATACATTACAGTAACAACAAATGTACAAAGTTAAACATTTTATAGTGCTAATGTATTTTACAACAAAAAGAAAGCAAATAACACGAAAAAAAGGCGGGAAGATTTGGATCGGAAAGGGCGCTTTATTTTGTTAAAATTTATTAATTCATTTCTTGTACAATATTAGTATTTATTTATAGTTAAATTGTATATTTTTAGTGTAAATACGTCAATATATATTAGCTGGTAAGTTTTTGTACATTATTTTGTCCCCCCAATGGATTCATCCATTGAGGGGGACCTTGATCCAGACGACATTTTCACGACGCCACCGTCTTCAAGAGGTATAGACACATTAGTAGCGGCTGCCAATCAAATTAATGATGCTGCTTTGGTTAAATATGTAAAGTTTAAAAAAAATAGTAAGCCTAAAACTATAAAAACTGGCAAAATTACAAAGTTAACAGGCGGATCAAAAATGGCAAATAAAGTTAATTTAAGTAAAGATGCAAACATGGACACGTCTCTCCCTGTGGTTCAGTCCAGTTCAGCTGATGAAACCGCCACAACTACTGTTTTTCGAACTCTATACAATGACAGGGATCCAGGCCCATATATTGTGTATGCTCAATTTCTTGAAAGTGATCCAAAACAGGGATCTAGTTTACACCCACTTACTTTTTCTGCATTTTTACATAAAAATGGGTTACGTGCGATTGTACAGAATGGCATAAGGAGAATAGGGCGTAATCGTCTCTCAATAACTTTTAAGACAGCCAAGGAAGCGAATACCTTCCTTAATAATGACTTATTGGCAAGTAGTAAAAAATATAAAGTTAGTATTCCAGTATTTAACATTTCTAAAATGGGTATTGTAAAAGGTGTTCCTGTAGATTGGTCACACCAGGACATTTTGGACAATGTTCAGGTTCCTGATGGCTGTGGTGTGATTCTTCGGTCACGTAGAATTTCAAGAAAATTGGTCACATCTAATGGTGTTGAATGGATCCCCACTCAATCTGTTGTTTTGACATTTGATGGCCAGGACCTCCCTTCAAGGGTTTATGCATTTTATTCCTCATTGCCTGTGTCACAATATATATATCCAACGATTCAGTGCTATCAGTGCTGTCGTTTTGGTCACACCAGAACTTCATGTAGAAGTAATCCAAGATGCTTTAAATGTGGCTTGGACCATGATGGCAGTAAGTGTGATCTAGGTGAGGGCTACATCTGTTTAAATTGCTCTGGTGCTCATAAAGCTACAGACCATTGTTGTCCGGAGTATGTTAGACAATCTAATATAAAAGCACATATGTCCAAAAACTCCATCTCGTACCAGGAAGCATCAGAATTGTTCCCAGTTGCTAAGTTGTCATTTGCAGAGGTTGCCACTTCTCCGTCCAAGGCTTCACCGAAACAGGTTCCTGTAAATATTAATACAAAAATTTGGGAAAAGAAAACTGTCATCAAATCCAAAAGTCAGAAACCACTGTCACAAGCACAAGGATATGATAAAGTTGCCCACAGCAACATAATCCACTCTTTCACTGCCCCCCAAGCTGAAAACGGTTGTGCTTTACAATCTAAAGAGAAGGGTGATGTCAACTCGATCACATCTTCTGAAGATCTGAATCTTCTGCTATCTAATTTGGTCAATATCATTTTAAATTCAACAATACCGTACAACGTTGCTCTGAAACTTATACAAACAATTTCCATCTCTATTATTAACCTTCGTTATGGACCAGATAGTCCAGTGGAATACAAAGAGTGTTAGATCCAAACAATCTGAACTTATTTACTTGATTAATAAATATAAACCATTTGTGCTTGCCATCTCTGAGACTTGGCTGAAGCCTGGCACTAATTATCGTATGCCTGGTTTTACTGTTCTCAGATGCGATAGAACTGATGGTTGGGGAGGGGCAGCCCTCCTCATAAAGAATAATTGTGTTTTCAATCAGTTACAGTTACCTTACTTTAACAACAATCATTTAGATGCTGTGGCAGCAAGGGTAGGTAACATTACTTTTGTTTCCATTTATATTTCTAGAAAGGATGGGTCTTTGTTACCAATATTAAAAGATATTTTTGAATCATTGCCTTCGCCTGTACTTATTTTAGGTGATTTTAATGCACACCATTCATTATGGGGAGCTCCTAAGGATGATCATTTTGGTATTGGAATTGCTAAGCTTATTGACGATTTGAATCTTTGTGTATTAAATACAGGTCTACCTACTCGCCGCCCCGTTCCAGACCAAAATCGTAGTTATGTAGATCTGTCTTTGTGTTCTCCTTCTCTCGTGGGTCTGTTCTCATGGATATGTTTACCATTATCACATGGTAGCGATCATTTTCCAATTGTTTTATCTAAACCCTCTTCCAGGGATGCTTTTGTTGAACATCTTCCTCCTCTTCTCAAATATAACATTTCAAAAGTTGACTGGAAGGCATATAATTCTCTTTTGGACCAAAAGGTTTCAATGCTTCCAAAAGTAACCTCAAATAACGTACTGGATTCGTATGAGACGTTTATTGCTATAATGTTGTCAACAGCTGATGAGATATTTCCATGTAAAAAACTTACCAGGGGAAAAATACCTTCACCACCTTGGTGGGATAGTGAATGTACGGAAGCAGTCAAGAAAAGAAATGTGAGTCAACTGTTATGCCGTAATTATGTGGATTTAAATGTTTTCTTACAATTCCGAAACACAGAGGCTGCTACTAAGCGTCTTCTTCGTAAAAAGAAGCGCGATGGCTGGCACCGCTTTTGTGCCTCGCTCTCACCTGATACCCCTTTGTCACTAGTATGGAAAAATGTTCGTCGCTATAGAGCCTCTTTTACTGACACTTCATGTTCTTCATTTTCTCATGAATGGGTTGAACCATTCTTTTATAACCTTGCCCCAGATATGGTGCCCAATATAAATCAAATGCCATATTCATATTTATATCCATCTGGAAGCGACACTATGAATTCTTCATTCACACTCACCGAACTGAATTTCGTTTTGAATCGTGTATCGGATTCCACGCCAGGAGTAGACGGTATCCCTTACTCTTTTCTTGTTAACTGCTTGCCATCGACCCTTTCTTACTTTTTGGAGATAATAAATTTAGTTATTGAAACTGGCTCTATTCCATTATCCTGGAAGAATCAAATCATAATTCCAATCTTGAAACCCCACAAAGACCCTCTCATGTTTTCTTCATACAGACCAGTAGCGTTATCTTCTGTGCTTTGTAAAATAACAGAGCATTTAATTAAAAACAGGTTAGAATGGTTTTTGGAACATAACAATTCGTTATCTAGCTCTCAATATGGTTTTAGGAAAGGTAGAAGCGTAGCAGATAATCATAGTATTTTGTTTACTGATATACTCCTGTCATTTTCTGGTGAGGAATCTACTGTTTGTGCTTTTCTGGACGTTAGTGCTGCTTATGATAATGTTAACCTATCAATGCTAAAACAAAACTTGCTTAACTTAAAAATACCTCCAAAATTGAGTAACTTCGTGTTTAACTTATTTACAGGGAGAACTATTAGTTTACGTGTTGCCGGTCATAACCTTCCAAATAGAACACTTTGGAAAGGCATTCCTCAGGGCTCAGTGTTAAGCCCTTTATTGTATGATGTATATACAAGGGATATTGATTTTAACTTTCATCCTTCTTGTTCTGTTTTGCAGTATGCTGATGATTTGCTCATTTATTCTTCTCATTCCTCTATAGAACAAGCTACATTAAATTTACAAAACTCGTTAGATAATCTAGTAACTTGGCTATTAAATCACGACTTATCTCTCTCAGTTTCTAAAAGTACTGCTGTTGTATTTTCTCGTAAAAGATCTATCCCACTGGTAAGTGTTTCTCTTGGGCAGTCGTTAATCCCAACTGCTAAAGAGGCACGTTTCTTGGGGAAAATTTTTGATAGTAAATTGAATGGGGTCGCACATATCAATTATGTAAGTAAAAAATGTGAAAAAAACATCAATGTGTTAAGAGCTTTAGCTGGTGTTTGGTGGGGCGCTCATCCCTCTTGTCTTAGATTGGTTTATAATGCTTTAATAAGAAGTTTGTTGGATTTTGGTTCCTTCACATTAGAACCTGCTAATAAGAATGCACTCCGTAAATTAGATTTAATTCAATCTCAAAGCTTACGCCTTGTGATTGGAGCGATGAGGAGCACCCCAATAAATGCCCTCCAAATTGAATGTGCTGATCCTCCTCTAAATCTTAGGAGGCAATTTTTGTCTGATAGGTATTTGTTTAAGTTAACTCAGAATAAACCACATCCGTTAATACCAAAACTTCATCAATTAAACTCATTGATTGTAAGTGGTAATCGATTTTGGAATAATAAAACTGTACCTAATCTTTTAGCTAGCCTTAGAAAACTCATTGATCTTAAGATGCATATAGTTGATTTTCCGTGTCATCCACTATTCTTTTATGACTACAAAGTTTTAACTTATTTGCCAAATGTCCTCCTGACTATAGGTATCAACAAACATTCAGTCTTCCTAAACCCTAACCGAGTGTTGGAGTCTTTCGTGCATCAGCATTGTCAAAATGCTGTCGTATTTTTTACGGATGCATCGAAAACATTTACCTCTGTTCCTTCAGTTCCGGGTCTTAATGACAACAATAATGTGGTAGGTTCAGCCTTTTTAGATTTCCATTCGGGTCATTTCAAACTATTTAAATACCCTGGCATAATTTCAATTTATTCTGGCGAAGGTATGGCCATTCTTGAGTGCGTCCGACACATTCTTATTAAAAATATTCCTGAATCAATTATTTTTTCGGATTCTCTTAGTTGCTTACAATCGCTGCTTTCGAACCCATTCAATAAAAATTGCTTTGCTCCGTTATCTTTAGAAATTAAAGCTAAACTTTTGGAATGTAAGGACCGTGATTTACAAGTCACCATTGCATGGATACCTGGTCACTCGGGTTTCAATGGAAATGAGATGGTAGATGAATTGGCGAAGTTGGCTGCTCTACAGGGTAATACGAATAATCAACTAATTTATAGTAATGATTTGTCTATACTTCCTCGTATTTTTCTTGAGGAGAGTTGGAATAAAATTTGGTCGACTTCCAATAAGGGAAACTTTTATCGTCGCTTTCAACCTTGTATAACCATGCACCCATGGTTCTCTAAATTACACATCGAAAAAAAATTTTCTTCCACTATTTCTCGGCTGAGATTTGGCCATTGTACTACACCAGCACACCTTGCAAAGTTAAGGGTGCGCGATTCATCTTTATGTGAGTGTGGTTTGGATGAAGGTAACATTATGCATATTCTATTTATGTGCCCTAATTATTCTCCATCATTACTTGATATTATGATTTATTACCAAGCTTCTTTACCTTATGATCTATCATCTATATTATCGTTATCTAACAAAGTATATATAAAATCGCTTATTAAATTCTTACGTCTTCATAATATATCTTTGTAATTATCATTATATTTGTGTATATATTGCCCATATAAGTCAACGTAAAAGCCTTTGTCTACATTCAACTCAAACCGCAAACGTCGAAGAATCACTTAGTGATTGGGAAATTTCCAACTTGACACTGGCAAGAATGTCCCCTAAATTGGGTTGACTACATTGCCATCAAAGAAAAAAAAAGAAGAAAAGAAAAAAAAAAGCAAATAACACAAAATGAAATGTAGACAAAATGGCCGAAGGAAAGGAATGAAGCTTCCTTAATTATTAAGAAATTTTGTGAATTATGTGTTAAATAAGTTCCAAAATGAAGGAAATAAACATAAATATCGAAGGTTATAACGTGAATGGAATATGTGTGGGTTGCCTAAATTATAATCGTAACATGTTCTACGACAAAGACATCAAGAAATGCTTCAAAATATTGGGTGATATAGACGTAAGAATCATTATTATTAATTTGTTTTAGTGCAAATCTAATTGGAAGTCATCAAAACGCATAAAATATCTGTATAACAATGTGGTTTCATTCAATTTCTTTGAAATTTTTGGGATAAACATGGAACAAAAAACCTTGGATACGCCGTTGTTATCTTCGATTTTTTTTATTAATCTTTTTTATTAATATCAATTTTCTTTTAAAAGAGTTAGCAAGGCACTAAGTCAATCTCACCTGCACTTGCTACAACGGACGAGGCTCTGGCCCAAGGTTTTCCCTAAAAGTTTTGAGATCAGAAGGCAGGAACTCCCGGAAAAGCCCATATACCAATCAAGAATCTATCCCCAGGCTCCGAAGTACAAACTTTGGACGATTCTTTGTATGTTTTTTTTATACAACTGAGGTGGCAGACAAGCACACAGCCCGCCTGATGGAAAGTGGTTACCGTGGCCTATGGATGGAAAGTGGTTACCGTGGCCTATGGATGGAAAGTGGTTACCGTGGCCTATGAATGTGTGCAACACCAGGGGAGTCACTCGTGCTGCCGACCCTATCAACTCAGAGTTTCTGTGCCATCAGTGTAGAAGACAAAGCAGGAGTAGCCTTTGGTCGTCCCACAGACAGCACAAAAACGTGATTTAAAAGGCTTGTGTGGGAGTGATTGTCTCTAACCTACTTACCATGGGTGTAATCAAACTGGGTGCAACCATTGTTGGGTAGGGGACCCATTGTTGTGTGTTTTAAATTTCTTAATCTCAAGCAGAGCAGAGCCGGGTTATAAAGAAGTAAAGTTTGTGAAGTTGTATGGGGTAATCTCTAGAACAAAAAAAAATCTACTGAATTATAAAAATTCGTTTTCCATTGAGGTGAAGTCAAATTGATTTGTCCTATATAATTTATGTTATATATTATATATATTATTCATGAGTCTCATATATAGATGATCATTTCACTATCAGGAAGGGTCAACAGCGGGAACAGGATCAGAAGTACACATGACCAGAGCCACGGGCAACATATAATAATTGTGAAAATGTGTTATAAAACTTTGTATGTTACGTTTCAGGTATCAGATGGTTTAGATATTCAAGTCTGCTGGGAGTGCCTCGCTTACGTGAAGAATGCAATGAGGTTTAGACACCAGATATTAAAATCGTATGAATTTCTCATCAGCTACTCTCAAGAAGTGAGTAAATATATATCTTTTAAATGAAAAAAGCATCATTGGGCATTTTGAAATTGGAATAGCCCTGAAATGGTGATCGGCACAAAATAAAATTCATCAACTATTTCGTCGATAATTGCGTGATCTACATCTTTGTCTAAAGTACTTTGGTGTTTTCAAGAGAAATACGAAAATCCAATTAACTTTTAAATTTAAAATAAAATAAATTATTAAAAATAAATCTTCTTCTACACTGACGGCACAGAAACTCTCTGTGCTTACAGGATCGGCAGCACGAGTGTGACTCCCCGGGTGTTGCACACGTCCATTGGCATCACTTAGGCCGTGAGATGGTCTGCCAACTCAGTGGTATAAAAAAAATTGTTTATCAAATTTAAACATCTTTACCATCTATGCAAAGGAAAGCCGGTAGGAATCGACTTATAGGGACCCTTCGCCACTGCAAGCTTACCATTGACTGGATAATTGATTAATGAAGGTCCTTACATACTCTCACGCCTGTAAATCCCCGAAGGGGTTGGCAGAGATGTATTAACACCCATGTTTCACGATCTATGATTTTTGGTCCTACACAATATGGGGCGAGCGTATCGCCGTCTAGCAGGCACTTTGTTTTGGGCTGTAGTATGTAGGCGTGGTTCCCGGCAGAGTAGAATTTGGGCCACCCCTTTTCTTCCTATGTGGTGTCGTACAAGGCGACTAAGGGATATAGAGCTGATTAACTTCAACATCAAACAGATATGTACAGCCCAGACTCAGCCTCAGATGCATGGCTCGAGTCAACAATAGTGCCCGGAATACGGCAATAGGCTCACCCCCTATTACGTGGGACCGAATACAGATTGGTGAAATGTGGGTGTTAATTGACCTCTGCTTCACCTTCGGGGATAAAGGCGTGATTATATGTATGTGTATGTATGTATGTCAAATTTATTTACCGTCAGATGTTGATCAGCCCTATCATAACACTTGTTACAGAACACATTCTTGGATTCCCCGAGCGACTTCAAGCCCCATGCCACCACGAGACTGTCTTCTACCTCCATCTTAGAAGAGTACCCATTGACGGCAGAAGATGTGAAGGAAGACGATATTAAAGCGGAGACGGAAGGAGACTTCGTTTTTGGTAAGAGTTTTAACATTAGAGCGTTTTCACACTCATCCGATATCCGATATCCGACATCCGATATCGGAGGAAGTCAACTGTATGAAATATGTATATCTCTTTCACATTGTCCGGCCCGATATCGGTTATCGGATGACGTTGATCACGAATATAAAAAAAAATGATATACTATGTCATGTCGAAAAGGTTGAAAATTGCTTGCACTTTTTTTCTTTCTTTTTTACTCCTAGCATCCCTAACTGGTCTGTGCTATCGAGCAAATGGCCGTATCGGGTCGATTTTATCGGATAAATGTGAAAGCACAAGGTGTCGACACCGATATCGGATATCGGATGAGTGTGAAAACGCTCTTAGGACGTGGTGACGCAGGAAGAATGCATGTATCACCACCACATCTCATCCGAAGGGTGCCGTAAGAGGCGACTGACGGAAACATACGCAGACGATATCACTGCGAGAGAAGGAACACTCGAAATAAAACACTGCACCTACCCGTCTGGCCAGCGTGGAAACTGTAAACCAGAGCCTCCCAACATTGGGAGAGGCTTATGTCCAGCAGTAGACGGTGATAGACTAATTGATTGATTGATTGAGGGGTTTTTTTTTACGTGCGGGAAATCCCCACGGATACCCTCCCCCCCTTCGGAGCCGAAGGGGGAGGTTATGTCGGACTCGAATCGACTAAACCGCACGCCGTCTGTGGGTTGATGTGCTAGGCCGGAGGTGAGGTTGTCTTTTGACATATCCCATACGCAATTGATTGAGGGTAAGTAAGTAAGTAAATCATTTATTGCTCGAAACACGGTATTTTACAGTGGTGTTACAAAATCGAATAATGTCCGACATGTTTCGCAGATTCTCTGCATGCAAAGTTAAATTAGTTTATTTATTTGAATTCAAAATGTCACGTATTTAATAATTAATAATTGTAATAAGATTAAAATAATTAGAATGCAAATAAAATGTCCATTATAAAAAAAAAATGTCTATGTCATAAAAAAGGTTAAGTAACCCTGGCAAAGTCAATTCTAGGATAGGTGAAGACAGCCTCTGTTACACAGGAGGCGTGGGCTCGATACCCGCTCAGTGCAAATATTTGTTTTTTTTTTCTATAGGCCACGTCAATTTGACTTCTCCTAGCCTGATGGTAAGCTGAAGGCAAAGTGTCAGAAAAGAGGGTTACCATTACATACACGTACCATGTTAGCAATGGTGGCACTCGGCTTGACGGCCTCATGAGTCGAGGATTGTCGTCTGCACACCGCGTGACACCCACCGGTCCCACTAGTGCTGCGACCACAATTCCCCCTGCCCGGAGTTGAACTTGCTGACCCCTGAATGCAATACAACCGAGATTGGATTACTATGGAGGGTTTTTCGCCATCGTACAAGGCGGTACCCACCCGGCCGAAATTTAGGACAAATTTATGTCATCATATTTCTACCATATACGTACCGTATGCGTGAATATGGGTATTGGCATCTGGTCGCGCCTAGAAGAGCACGTTGAGCCGTCGGTCCCGGTTGTCATACGAACATCTATCGCAGTCCTTACGTGTAGTTGCTCTTTCAATGGTGACCCTAGTACCCGGTTCACATGGGCCTGAGGATAACGGGTGAAGAGGAATGGCCCTGGGTCAGCCGGGGTGCGAGAGATGTGTCGCGAGACAACCTCACCTTTGGCCTAGCACATCGACCCATAGACGGCGTGCGGTTTAGTCGGTTCGAGTCCGACGTAACCTCCCCCTTCGACTCCGAAGGTAGAGGTAGAAGATAACCGCCCCCCCCCCCCCCCCGTATCCGTGGGCAATTCCCGCACGTATAAAAAAACCCCGGTTCACATAATTCCAGTCTAGTAATTAAGCGAATCAATCAAGCCCAGTGGTGGACTGGATTAAAGGAACTTGAACAGGATTGGAATCACTCACTGGAATGGGTCACATTATTCCAACAGCTCTCCAGCACTGGATTCCCTCGCTGGACTGGAATGCTAATGTGAACCGGGGATAAGAGTGGTTCATTCCAATGAATTCTATCAATTACAGATGTACCTATAAAAGAAGAACTGCTAGACCTTCAAGAGGACACCGTGTTTGAGGATCTGCCGTCACCAGCTCGTGACGTCACGTCCGATGACGACATACAACTGTCGCTGCTCAAAGACAAAACTGTTCAAGTCAAGAAGAAAAGGAAGAGAAAGGAATTGAAGGTACTTAAGACTTTTTTATACTGTGTAAGCCTCTGGCGTGGCGGTAGTGTACATGGCCGTGACACAGGAGATACGTGTTCGATTCCCACTCAGTGCAAATATATGCATGATTATCGGTATTTGCGGGTTAAGGCCGTTTTGAAATGTGGTGGTTCAATTCTTATACAAATGTACAATCAGGAACAAAAAATCGTTACACTCGTAACTTCGAAAAGCAGGCAGGCAGCTTTTTAGTTCACGTGTTATAACTAGATGGCGACATTGTTCTGGTAAACTTTTCTAATTTTTAACATTAAAATCAACTTATCAATAATAAAACATACACTAAACACATTATTGAGTATGACTGAATAAAACCATACATATTCTAATCTATATTGGTTCTGCAGTAATTGCAGAAGTTACAGACATAATGCAACATGCCGCTAGATGGCACTAAAATAAATAAATAACACGATTGTCACGAACTCTTTATTTATTACATTACCAATGAGTTTTATATGCTTACATGCTTACATTATCATGTGTTTAAGTTCTGAAATGATTAACGTGATTCTAAGGCAGCAAATAAGCGTTTTAACTATTTTATTTCTTTGAATGAGTCTTCTAGTGCCATCTATTCATTTTTGAGTATTACTAAAGATATTTTCTTAGTATCGTAACCCCATGATAATACCTATACTTATTTACAGAGTAGTAAATTATCGAAGTTTGAGACCAGAGACAAGACTGATAGAGTTAAAAAACGTAAAACTAAGAAGAAAGAGTTTGAGGTATGTTATCATCATCATCATCGCCATCATCATCATCATCATCATCATCATCACCATCATCATCATCACCACCACCATCATCGTCCTATCATCATCAGCATCATATCACCATCATCATCGTTATATCATCATCATATCATCACCATCAGCATCATATCACCATCATCAAAATCATCATATTACTGTGATCTCAGTTCTATCAGAGACATTTCTCAGCCTGTTGTCCGCATATTTTAAGATTTGGCTAGACAATAATAATGCTGTTTTTTTTTTCACTTACACACTTACTGTATTTAAATCATTTCTGTGGTTTAAATGTACTTAAACTACTGTCCTAAATATTAGTTTACAGATCAAAACTTACAGGAAGACCAAAACCTTTTCAAAAAAGAATTAATTTTTTTTTCTTTTAGGACCCTACCGAATTAGAGATCCAACAAACACAAAAGAAGAACAGAAAACTAAAGAACCTTCCAGAAGACTTAGTAGAGTTGTACACTATGACAGAACAAGAGATGTGGGTGATAAGAGCAGAAGATAGAGAGAGCAGAGAGTTTGTCAAACTCAAGTTCAAGTGTGAGGATTGTATTATAGCGTTCAACACTGAAAAGTTGAGATTGGACCATTTGAACGGGAAACATCAGGAGGTGAGTGGCTTCGAAGATAGATAAATAATACTTTTTGTACACCATAACATGTACAGTAGAGACAAATAGGTAGCATGTATACATTAAATGTACAATGGACGGCCTTAGATGATTAACCTTGAAATATGAGTGTTCATACTCTTCTGCATATATTATACCTTTGGGGATTTAAAGGCATGAGTATATGTATGTAAAACTCCGGCAAAAATCACAGCGGGCATTTTTGGTGTATTTAGAAACATGTTTATTTGGTCTAAATACCTTCCAACCAACGGGGTCAGTTTCATCAGATTGCACTCGACTAAAACCGCAAGCTCGGATCTCAATGACCGAGATATAGGGCTACCATTATGATACTTTCCTTGCACTTCATGTGTGACACCAGGCGAGCCACACTCGTGCTGTCGACCCTGTAAACACAGAGAATTTCTGTACCCTCAGTGTAGGAGACAAAGCAGGAATAGCCCTTAGTCTTCACAACACAAACTGACAGCACAAACCTCTCTAGTGAGCTCTGACTACCCTACTCACCGCCGGGAACACAACACGAGGTTATTATGGCCGCGGTATTCTGTAGGGCGGAGGTACTTCCCCAGTTGGACTGCTCAATAGTACGGAAATACCGCCTTATCCTACCTGATAACTATAACAGTATATTTTGTCCACAGAAAGGCGAAAACTGCCACCAATGCACGATATGCCAGGCTTACTTCCTAACTAAAGACAACCTCGCATCCCACCGCGCGCTGCACCTCTCCGCGTACAAGTGTGCCGTCTGTGGAATGCGCACCGCGCTCAAGATCCGTATGCTCAAGCATATCGCCGCGCACGGGGACGGGCAGCAACACAGCTGTGATACTTGTGGGACTAAGTTTAGGTGAGATATACATATTCTTTTTGAAAAGTTTTTTGGAGAATAGTTGGTGAAAAAGCATTATTTTTGACGTGACAACGTCTTATAAATTGGTTTGCCGGGCGACACTTCAAGAAACTGCGTTACGATTTGCGTTACGCTCCGCGTTATGCGCTTACAATGAGAGCGAGTGAGAGGCACGCGTCCCGCCTAAGAGCGAGAGAGACAGACATAAAAAGTGAAAGGCACGCGTCCCTTCCACTCGAGCACAGTTAGCCCGCCTAAGAGCGAGAGAGACAGAGCGAGAGAGAGAGTGAGAGAGATAGGCATACACACCGGTTCATGTCTTGTAATTAATAATTTAAAATTTAATTTTGTTTATAATTCTTTGTATAAATAAATGTTTTAAATTGTTACCATTATTTCATCCTTCTTCCTACTATACGAATGAATATTCACATTAAAATTATTTTACCACTCAAAGTCGTTGTCACGTAAAACTTTCGCCTGTATACCGACTTTACAGGCAACCAAATTTTTTTTTTTTGTAAATAATATTAGCAACCAAGGTAAATTGCTTGTGCTACGTCGTTTCACGTCGGCAGTGTAAAGGCCAGGATCCGAACCCGGGACCTCGGTCGTAATAAGTTCGTGAAGATGTTTGTTACTCAATCATGCTCAAACGCCTAAACGGATGTGGCTGAAAGTTACAAGGACAGTGTGTCAGTAAATTAAAATAAAAAAAAATTGTTGCTGTCTTTCTCTCTCTCTATGCCTTGATTTTGGCCCATTTTTGCTATCGTCCTGGAAATTCTCATAGGTACCTCCACCCGTCACCCCCAGGCCCGCGCTCATGGAGGACAAGGTTATTCATCGGGTTACCGTGGCCTATGGACGTGTGCAAACACCAGGGGAGTCACACTCGTGCTGCCGACCCTGTAAACACAGAGAGTTTCTGTACCGTCAGTGTAGCAGACAAAGCAGGAATAGCCTTCGGTCTTCCCACTGCCAGCACAAAACTCTCCAGTGAGCTCTGGCTACCCTACTCACCGCCGGGAACACAACACGAGGTTATTATAGCCGCGGTATTCTGTTGGGCGGAGGTACTTCCCCAGTCGGACTGCTCAATGGTGATGCCGACTGCGCTTTTATCCCTACAGAGGGCGCCTCGTAATGGCCAATGTTAGCTGTCATCTACGTAGATTTCATTGTTTGTCTCTTCAAATCTGACAGCTATGAGTTTGTTATTGTCACAGAACAGATGGTTATTGTTGTTTGGTCATATAGTGCTGCCATCTACAATTAGTTTTGCGTCGGCATTCTGTTATTGTCACAGAACAGATGGTTATTGTTGTTTGGTCATATAGTGCTGCCATCTACAATTAGTTTTGCGTCGGCATTCTGTTATTGTCACAGAACAGATGGTTATTGTTGTTTGGTCATATAGTGCTGCCATCTACAATTAGTTTTGCGTCGGCATTCTGTTATTGTCACAGAACAGATGGTTATTGTTGTTTGGTCATATAGTGCTGCCATCTACAATTAGTTTTGCGTCGGCATTCTGTTATTGTCACAGAACAGATGGTTATTGTTGTTTGGTCATATAGTGCTGCCATCTACAATTAGTTTTGCGTCGGCATTCTGTTATTGTCACAGAACAGATGGTTATTGTTGTTTGGTCATATAGTGCTGCCATCTACAATTAGTTTTGCGTCGGCATTCTGTTATTGTCACAGAACAGATGGTTATTGTTGTTTGGTCATATAGTGCTGCCATCTACAATTAGTTTTGCGTCGGCATTCTGTTATTGTCACAGAACAGATGGTTATTGTTGTTTGGTCATATAGTGCTGCCATCTACAATTAGTTTTGCGTCGGCATTCTGTTATTGTCACAGAACAGATGGTTATTGTTGTTTGGTCATATAGTGCTGCCATCTACAATTAGTTTTGCGTCGGCATTCTGTTATTGTCACAGAACAGATGGTTATTGTTGTTTGGTCATATAGTGCTGCCATCTACAATTAGTTTTGCGTCGGCATTCCCATTGGATTTGTCGTCGACGTCGTGTCCTATCTCCTAGAGAATTATTATTATTTTATACTATTAGTGGTGCCTTTAGTGTATACCATAATTACTTCCCTGGGTCAGCCGGGGTGCGAGGGTTATGTTGCGAGACAACCTCACCTTCGGCTCGGTCCACAGACGGCGTGCGGTTTAGTCGGTTCGAGTCCGACATAACCTCCCCCTACGGCTCCGAAGGGGGGGGGGGGGGGGGGATTTCCGATTTCCCGCACGTAAAAAAAAACATAACTACTTTCTTCTTCTTTTTTCTTTAATGGCAATATAGTCAACCCAATTTAGGGGACATTCTTGCCAGTGTCAAGTTGGAAATTTCCCAATCACTAAGTGTTTCTTCGGCGTTTGAGTTGAATGTAGACAAAGGCTTGTACGTTGACTTATATGGGCAATATATACACAGATATAATGATAATTACAAAGATATATTATGAAGACGTAAGAATTTAATAAGCGATTTTATATATACTTTGTTAGATAACGATAATATAGATGATAGATCGAAAGGTAAAGAAGCTTGATAATAAATCATAATATCATGTAATGATGGAGAATAATTAGGGCACATAAATAGAATATGCATAATATTACCTTCATCTAAACCACACTCACATAAAGATGAATCGCGCACCCTGTACTTTGCAAGGTGTGCTGGTGTAGTACAATGAATGAATGAATGATAATTTATTCGCACGAAATACGGTACATTACATGTTACAGTGGTGTTCGGTTATTACAATAGGTAGCTTAACGTATTTCACCAAAATTGGCATGCAAAATTTCAAAGAATGTCAAATGAATATATAATTATATAAAACTATGTCATTGAATTGATGAAAATAATATCTCATCTCAGCCGCGAAATAATGGAAGATTTTTTTTTTCGATGTGTAATTTAGAGAACTATGCGTGCATTTTTATTTTATTTATTTTATTTGGCTCA
Organism: Eilema caniola; assembly: GCA_949126895.1. Lineage (NCBI taxonomy): Eukaryota > Metazoa > Arthropoda > Insecta > Lepidoptera > Erebidae > Eilema > Eilema caniola. Next base: position 2,329,739 of record OX421487.1, read on the forward strand.
CCAGCAACAAGTACACCAAAGCTTCACAATAGGTAACATAAACAAACTTAAGATAAGTGCCTTATTTTTATAGGCAAGCACAACATGAGCAAGTAAAGGCATGCAATTAGTAACACTTTCTATAGTTTTTACACAAGACAAAGTTAATCCCTAATAAGTTTATATAAAAACTTGACAGTTATATTAATAGAAAAACGAGCGGAATAGTGAGGGTCTGGTGTCTTAGCGGTCAAAGCACCGCCCCTGGCAAGGCAAAGATCGCGGGCTCGACTCCCGCCCAGACCAATTCCACTTCTTCAAATTTAAATCTATTTGAATATTTAACATAAATATGTAAAAAAAAGGTTAATTCAAATAGAAAACTATTAAATCTTCCTAAATTTAAAATTTACCCTAAACATGTTTCGAGATCTTACTATCTAATATTATTTTCTTGAGCTTATAAATGCTAATACTAGTTATATACAAGGTTGAAAGCAACTATAAAAGTTTCCTTTATTGGAAGTCGACCAAACTTTATTCCAACTCTCCTCAAGAAAAATACGAGGAAGTATAGACAAATCATTACTATAAATTAGTTGATTATTCGTATTACCCTGTACAGCAGCCAATTTCGCCAATTCATCTACCATCTCATATCCATAATTACTTTGTTCCAGCACAAAATCCAAGCTGTCGTATCACCGCTCCGTATGCCGCCAGGAGCGGCCGCAATGCGACTGCTGCGGAAAAGTATTCGCCAATAAGATGACTCTCAAGTATCACCTCAAGTAAGTACTGTATGCTCTTTTATCCACCCACTGCAGTCCACTGCTGGACATAGACATAGATATAATGACGACCTGTACGGTACGGTACCGTACCGTAGAGGTCGTCATTATATCGTACCGTACCGTACCGTACCGTACCGAACCGTACCGTACCGTACCGTACCGTGTCGTACCGTGCCGCGCCGTACCGTACCGTGCCGTGCCGTACCGTACCGTACCATACCATACCTATAATATAGCGCCAATCATAGAACCTATCACTAATCTTCTGCTAATTTTCTGTCAGAAAAAATTAATAAATTACAAAAAGGAAAAATAATCACAAAAAGTAATAATTACAACAAAAAAAAAATTCACAAAAAGTGTCAGAAGGCCAGGTTTGAACCCGGTATTATCTGAAACCATAAGTACTTAAAGTCGACTACGATGCTATTTATCGTATCTTGCAAAATAGACAGTCTATAGCTAATGTTGTATGACGTCAGTCGTCGGTTACGGTTCAAAGGTCAAGCGATCCGGACGCGAGTTTAACACTTTTCACCCATCCAACGCCGCTAAAGAAGTTTTCACTTCAAAAACCGCGTGGTTCCCGGCAGAGTAGAATTTGGGCCACCCCTCCTCTTCCCATGTGGTGTCGTACAAGGCGACTAAGGGATAGGGCTGATTAATTTTAACATCAGACAGATATGTACAGCCCAGACTCAGCCTCAGATGCATGGCTCGAGTCAACAATAGTGCCCGGAATACGGCAATAGGCTCACCCCCAATTACGTGGGACCGAATACAGATTGGTGAAATGTGGGTGTTAATTCACCTTTGCCTAACCCTCCGGGGATAAAGGCGTGATTATATGTATGTAGAGTAAATATAAATATTAAAGTTTTAATGTTGTTGTCCACTCCACAGAATACTACCCCACAATAAAGAGGAAAAACCAAAAGAGAAGCTATTCATCCCGTGCAAGGGCTGCGACAAGATATTCCATTCCAAGAAGAGCTACAGGGCGCATGTGTGAGTATGACTGTATTTCGCGTTTCAGGCTTATCTGGGATATTTAGGGGTTGCAAACTGGTGGTAGAAATTTGATGGCACAAATTGGGCACAAATTTCGGCCGGGTGAGTACCGCCGTACACGATTGCGAAAATCATAGCAATCTCGGTTGGATTGGGTTCAGGGGTCAGCAAGTGCAGTGGGGGGGGGGGGGCATTCAGTTTTAACAGCTACCTTGTTAACAAGGTACGTGTACGTAATGGTGACCCTCTTTCCTAAGTCTTTGCCTTCAGCTTACCATCAAGTCAGGTCAAGTCAAGCGTCGGTAGCTTAGTGGTTAATGAGGCGACCTCACGATCGAGAGGTCCCGGGTTCGAATCCTGGCCATTACACTACCGACGTGAACCCACTCCTAGCACAAGCAATTTAGCTTAGTTGGATGGGCTAGAGGGAATATTGGTAATTTGGATAATTTTGGTTGCTAATATTCTTTTTTTTTAAAAAAAGGTGATGTGACGTCAAATTGATGTATCCAATCAAAACAAAAAACCCCTTGACTACGACTATATCGATTATAATCCGCACGCTGAATGATGATCCCTATGACAGTTCGTTAGCGCTTAACATTGTACTGACGTCCTATCACATCAAATCCTTTAGAGGTCCATTAAAAAGACGAAAAAATCATAATTGTGTATAATTGTAAATTATAAAAATGAATATTAAGAAATTATTACGTAATGTTCGGAAATAATAGAAAAAAACTCAATGCAAATGTACATGGTACGTGCTGCAAAAGTTACGTCGTCAAGCTGTTATCGACTAAGAAGGGACACATCGATAAACAAAATATCGATAATTTGTTGGAAATATAAAACAAATGCTTTGAGTTTGTATTTTATTTATATCAATCTGAATCTGATACAGGGTCAATCGGATCTTCAAAATCTGAGTCTGAACTGCAGCTATCCGTGACATTTATTATTAACGGTTGGTCAATGATATTGTCGTATTGTACATCTCGATCCCAGTCTTGTAAGCAAATTTTCTTCGTTCTTTCGACCACTTTTCGCCAATCGTCAGCTGTCACTTGAGCGCAAGCTTCTTCCAATAAAACCATCATTTTATTTGCCGTGAATGGCGGAGTTGTGTTATGCCTAGCTGCATGACCTGAAAATATTTGTACATTTAGTAATTATTTTTAAAAATATATGCATATACATAATATTATATAAATAAAAAATATAGATACCTTTGACCTGCGCCCATATCAACTCGATTGCATTATATTGGCAGTGATAAGGCGGTCTGTTGTTTGTGAAAGTTCAACAGTCTAATCAACTCTTTTTTTAACATCTGACTGTCAGTTTCCACACCATTGCCGTGTAACCACTCTATAATTTCAGCTTTTTTGTTATTGCTGCTGGGGGGTTTGTTAATTTGAACTGAGTGATATGAAGCATTGTCCATTAAAATATAGTGAGGCTCATTCAAATTGTCTAATAGTTTTATAAACCATGTCTTAAAGTTTTCGAAATTCATTTCCTCGTGGTACTCCGTTGTTTTCACTGACTTAAAAGCCCACAGGCAATTCGGCACAAAACCTGTAGCTGTGCCAGCGTGGCAAATGATTAAGCGCTGGCCCTTTCCTTCAGGAGTTTTTGTGCTGGATTTGGCTGTGTCATCCGTCCATGCCTTACCTACAGTATGATTGGCGTTCAGCCATGTCTCATCAAGGTATACTACCTTCTCCCAGTTATCAATTTGTTTGATTTTGCGAAGCGCATCGTAGTAAGGCTATGTCAGTACGCTCCATTAGTATTTTTCTCTTGTCACATTTTTTATAGCGGAATCCACATTTTTTCAAAACAATTCTTAGAGAAGTAGCACCGCCTTTAAAGAGTTCTGCAGCTTTTAATGAAGATAATAACTTCTGGCAGGTCGGTAGTTCACCTCGTAGGTAGTAACCATAAATATGATTGCGTATAGCATCTAAATCAAATTCATCAGGTTCTGTTATATGACATAACCTTTTCTTTTTCTTCTTTGGTGTTAATAGTTTATTGTCCTCCATGGACGACTCCCCAAATTTTTCCTTTGTTATTCGAGAAACAGTAGCCTTTCAGATTCCTAGAGCATCGGCTACACGATCGCGAACATTGTCAAGCGGTAACAAGGGTCCGCCATTTTGTTGTTCACGAGCAAAATAGTCTCGCAAACGAACTACAAACTCGCGAACTTCACTGTTGAGAACAGTTTTCCGCTGTCTTTTCGGCATTTTGCAAAACCGAAAATCAACAAACAGGTAACAGAAAATCAACAAATAACACAAAACAGCGAAAACAGAAACAAAACTCAGCTAACAAAGAAAGACGTGGCGCATACAAGGCGTTAGAGCACTCGTATGACGCGATGTGATGCGGTGTGACAAGAAGACAAAACAGACTGACAAGACATGACATGACTGAATTAAAAAAATACGGTAGGTCTATGGCCTCCTTTTAAATACTTTTCCATGTAATCCATAATTGTCAGCTAATTATGAATTCTTTAAAATTCAATTCAAAAAGAATTTTAAATTCTTTAAATTATGCAATTTGAATAAAAATTAAAGTATAGTAAAATAAAATATAATAAGGCTGTTACTTTTTTATCTAGTGTTTTATGTCCATCAATGCGCGTAGTCTTTTTTTCAAAATAAATAAATATTGCTTATTATGTTGAATGACCTGACTGAATGACATGACATTTGCCTGAAAAAACAGTATTTTATCGAAATTGTTTCGCATAACTAATACAACTGTCAGTTGAAACGTCATAGGGATCATCATTCGGCGTGCGGAGTATAAGATGGGCGAATAGTGGCGCAGATTTACGCAGGAGGCGCGGGTTCGATCCAAGCTCAGTGCAAATATTTGTATGCATGAATATGTATATTTGCATTGGTCTGGGTGTTTCTATATATATTATGTACTAGCTTTTGCCCGCGGCTCCGCCCGCGTAGATGTCGGTTATCGCGACCAAACATAAACTATGTCCTTTCTCAAGGTCTAATCTACACCTATACCAAATTTCATCAAGATCGCTTCAGTGGTTTAGGCGTGAAAGCGTAACATGCAGATAGACAGACAGACAGAGTTACTTTCGCATTTATAATATTAGTATGGATGTATTTACAAAAAAAATGTATCAAGTATGTTTATCCGCATTCTAGATTCCATAACACAAGCTAGTTAAGCTAAATGAGAAAAAGAGAGAAAGCTAAAAAAAGAATATTATTATTTCCTATATTAATTTGAATAATTAGTATGCTAAATGCTTCAAAATTTAATTCAATATCATTAAAAATCTAAAAATCTGGTCCTGTCCTCCCTTTGGAGCCCGAGCCCCGCATATTGTTCTTAATTTGTAAGAGGTAGGACACTGAGCAGTCCGACTGGGGAAGTACCTCCGGCCTACAGAATACCGCGGCCATAATAACCTCGTGTTGTGTTCCCGGCGGTGAGTAGGGAAGCCAGAGCTCACTGGAGAGGTTTTGTACTGTCAGTGGGAAGACCAAAGGCTATTTCTGCTTGGTATTCTACACTGACCGCACAAACTCTCTGTGTTTACCACCGAGTTAGCAAACAAGGACACGGTCCACCCTATGGAAAGTGGTTACCGTGGCCTTTGGACGTATGCAACACCAGGGGCGTTACACTAGCGCTGCCGACCCTGAAGGACCCTTCTTTTATATTGTAGTCGCTTGGGAAAACACAGCACGAAGTTCATTCCATAATAATCCCACGCACGCTCCGGGGATGAAATTCCTTACCTACCGCACAGTACGCACCGTTTTCGGTCGCAGTGTGAGAACGAATTCCCTGCATATGGCGAGCGGTGCGATAATAGAATAGAAGAATGATAGTTCAATAGTAGTTAATGATACTGTTGCATAATAAGGGTTCTTATAACACGAGTGTGTTTTACAAACAAAACCAAACTTTGTTTAATTTCAATGTAAAATGTTGGCGCCAAGGCGCAAACATCGATTGCGCATGCGTGTTTCTTTTTTATTCTTCCGAATCGGCGGATTCTTTTTTCAAGTAGAGGTTCAACCTTCTTGGTCCAGGTGGAGGTTTTATGGGTGTAGCGTTATATTTAAAAAGTTATTTAATGATATAGGTGTCCATACAAGACCTGTATCGTAATAAAACTTTTTTTTTACCTACGCGTAATGTTTGTCATAAGAGTTTTGATTTCATTGTTATAATCTTTGTATTATAGTATCAGAGTTGATAAATACCTATAATGTATGTACGTGTTGTTTATTTCAGCGTAATCCACGACGGTTTAACATACCCTTGTCCAATCTGTGGCAAATTATTCCAATGGAAGCGAAACCTCGCTCGACATACACGCAACCACCGCGAGAGGGAGGCCGGGGCGCTACACGAGTGTAGGGCGTGTGGGAAGAGCTTCGCCAGTAGGGACTGCTACAACAACCATATGAGAATGAGCAAAAGACACGTGCCTGAGGACGCCTACCAGTGAGTACAGTAATATTAGCGGGGCTTTTTCACTGTAATTTCTATAGTACAGTTATGTAAGCCAGATAGCGGGGCTTTTTTACTGCAATTTCTATAGTACTGTTGTTTAAGCCCCAGTAGCGGTGCTTTTTCACTGTAATTTTCTATAATATAGTGATATTAGCCCCGGGGTTATTTTAGTGTAATATCTCTATTACAGTGATGTTAGCCCCGGTAGTGGGGTTATTTCAGTGTAATTTCTCTAGTACAGTGATATTAGCCCCGGTAGTGGGGCTATTACACTGTTATTTTCTGTAGTACAGTGGTATTAGCCCCAGCTACTGGCTATGTATAGTTATTTCTGTATTTAACGTAGTCTAATAGTAAATGAGCCACCGCGAGAGAAGCCGGGATGCTGTACTAGTGTAGGGCATATGGGAACAGTTTTGCCAGCAGAGATTGATGTAACAACCATATGAGTATGAGCTCGAGTCAGTGTCTGAGGATGCCTACTAGAGAGTATAGTGATGTTAGCCCCGGTAGCGGGGCTATTTCTCTATAATTTTCAGTACTATAGTGATGTTAGCCCCGGTAGTGGGGTTATTTCATTTTATTTTCGCTAGTACACTGATATTAGTTATTGTCTGTTTGGAGCTATTTAAGTGCAATTTCTGAAGTTATTGTAGTCTAATAGTAAATTAACCATCGCGAGAGAGAAGCAGGGCTTCTACACGAGCGCTACACTTTCTGCCCAATGGAAAATTAATCTTGCACACCATACCTAATACCACAGCAGTGAGTATTAGTAGTCATACTAACTATGCGGGGCTATTTCACTGTAAGTTCTGTTTAGCCCCACTTTGTTTAAAATTTGAATGTATGACTAACATCATCATCGTCTTGTATCAAAGGTAACCGAGCAAATTATTTCTTTCTAGACACGAATGTACGTACTGTGGTAAAAAGTTCCCGACCAAATGGTGCCTGACCGACCACATAGACTGGGACCATCTAAAGAGAATCAAGTATCAGTGCAGTGTCTGTTTCAAGGTAAGTGGGGCCCCATCGTCTTTTTCGGGGCCCCAAGTCGGTAACCCCGCTGATTTAAGTACGAAGCCGTGTTGGTTCCCGGTGCAGTAGAATAGCCCTCCCCCCCCCCAGCTCTCCCCGTGGGTTTCGTAGAGGATGACTAAGGGATAGGGCTGTTTGCCATCCGATATAAAAATTAAACACACAACCCATGATTAATTAAATTACGCTTGTAATCAAATCGAATTTAGCATGCAAAATGTCACGTAATACTGCTTATACTGTTGATTGATGGCACTTGGTGGAACTTGCTATACATCTTCAATGAAAACACTTGTACTATTCCACATTATTTATTGATTTCCTGACCGGTTTCGCCTAACGGCATTATCAAAGGTTGATACATGTTTTTTGGGTATCAGATGTCAATTAGAGTAATATATTGACTGTGTGGGTAATATATTGAATATGAGATTCTCCCTAAATTTTGGGAAAATTTATAAAGTGGTATCCCACTATTTTTGTCTACCCACACAGTCAATATATTACTCTAATTGACATCTGATACCCAAAAAACATGTATCAACCTTTGATAATGCCGTAAGGCGAAACCGATCAGGAAATCAATAAATAATGTGGAATAGTACAAGTGTTTTCATTGAAGATGTGTCACGTAATAGGTACGTGGAACCGAAAATCATCGTTGGCTAAATGTGAACGTTAAAACACATATTATACACCGAAACACCCGGAACAATTATTATTAACTAGCTTTTGACTGCGGCTCCGCCCGCGTGGATGTTGGTTATCGTTATAAATTGTAGCTTATATGGTATTCTGATTATAGAGTTTCGCTAGCAGACATCAAACACCCAAACAATTTATGTTATTGTTGTTTTGTTGTTATTAATATTACAATTAAATCACAAATAAATGTTAAAATTAAATTATACATTTTTTTCAGGCATTCAAAACAGCAAAAATAATGGTGGCCCATGTAAACAATATACACGAAGGGAAAAAGAAAGAGACAGAGGGAGAACACTTGTGTGAGATCTGCGGCAAGTCCTACAAGGTGAGTTGAGATATCTCTCTCTCTCTTCTCTTGTAGGAATAAGAGTATTACTGAGGCGTTAGTAGTTTCAAGGTTTGCCCCTCCCTAGACTAGTCGCAATTCGTTGAATAGAAGGATGGAATGATTAATGTATGGGATTGACACGCATTTTGACGTTTATGATATACGTTGACGACTGTCAAAGAATAGCGTCCACCATTCTGTTGACTGCATCCCAGCTTACCGTCAGGCGGAATGTAGTTAATTTAACGACATAAAAAATACTGTATATATGTAAATTTTTAACGCGATAACTTCAATAGCGCGATGTAGAATCTATATCTCGTTTAAATCACTATGCTCCATTCCGCTAAAGGTAATCTTTTAATTTGTTTTTTAATATTTGTCATCTTAAAACTTAGTTTATTAATCTTTTTTGTTTAGGCTGGTTTTAGTGACTCGCGGACCATCAGTAAGAATCGGTCCGCACAAACCGATTTGTAGATGATAGAATAAGAAATAAAAGAATTGTCTCCTAATAAGTTCCAAGGGAGCGATCGCGGGTAGTGAGCAACGTATATACTGTTCGGTGTCACAAATGCTACTGCCACCCTTCTCGCGCTTATTAAGTAAAACATACAATAGGCTAAGACGTACAGTCGCCGTAAATGATACAAGTAGGCACATTTCTTACGTTCTATATTAATATACTAGAAATTAAAATTACTGGTAGTGCGTCGCTTACACGATATGTATTAAGCCATGGGAGCGGAAAGACCGCTGCTCTCGCGCCTGTAGGGAGCGCTTTAGTATCATGGCAAGTCATGAATCAAAGAATCAAAGAATCAATTTCCTTTATTCAGTTTAGGCACATAAAGAGCAAATATGAACGTCAAAATTTTACAGTCATGTCAATAAATTATTAAATAAAGTAAACAAATCATTTGAAAATGATTCTTTCGCTGGTTTGGTAAGTTGGTTCTACTGAGAAGATACCAGCAATCATGAATGCATGAATATCGCAATGTTCAAACGCATCGCGGCGATCAGGGCGATGACACTAAAACATGCCTTAGAAATTCAGTTTAAAAATAAAACCCAACTTATAATCGAAATCGAAGCACTAAATTAAGCGGTAGTTTATTTAATATGTGTTTTTTTTTATAAAGAATATTAGCAACCGAAGTTATCGAAATTACTAATATTCCCTCTAAGCTTCAACTAAGCTAAATTGCTTGTGCTAGGAGTGGGTTCAGGTCGGTAGTGTAATGGCCAGGATTCGAACCCGCGACCTCTCGATCGTAAGGCCGACTGTTCAACCACTAAGCTACCGACGCTGTTTGTATGAATACCTTTAGTTAAATGCCTAACCAAACGGAGCTGTACATGACGCTAAATTTAATAATGACGTCACAACTTTTATTATTTTCTACAGACAGTGAAACGCCTTAAAGGCCATGTGTGGGCGATGCACACCAAACGCTCAAATACTAAAAGTTACAAGTGTAAGCTATGCCCGGCCACCTTCACTTGGCAGACCAGCATATACAAGCATATGAAGATGATGCATGATACTAATAAGAAGAACAAGGTATGTATTGAGGGGCCCTACCGGTGGGGCCCCACGGTTCATGTTTAACTTATTCTTAGGCGATTGCAAGATATGTTTTGAGTAGTCCCTTTCGGTAAGGGGCCCTATCGGTGGGGCCCCACGGTTCATGTCTAAATGATTCTTAGGTGATTGCAAGATATGTTTTAAGGGGCCCTACCGGTGGGGCCCCATGGTTCATGTCCAACTTATTCTTAGGTGTTTGCAAGGTATGAGTAGACCACGAGTTCATGGCCGCTGAAAAGTAGCCGAAACATTGGACTTAACATAAGTAATATGAATTATATATGTTTTTATTTCAACAGACAAACTGACAAAAATTCGAAAAAGTATATTTTTATGTTCAGTTTCATTAGTAAAACAAAACTCAGTATTTTTTTTAAACATTTCAATGTACTGTCAGCTTTAGATCTTGATAAACAAAGTGCTCAATATGATCTACGTGCGCCGTTTCATAAAACTACAATTTACAAATTACAAGTACAATTCGATGTACACTGCGTAGTTAATTGGCCATATATTATAAAACCTATTTAAATGACTAATTACCTACGCAATGTACATCGAATTGTATTTGTAATTTGTAAATTGTAGTTTTATGGAACGGGCCCCTGGTATGTTTTTTTTTATACAAGTGAGGTGGTAGACAAACACACGGCTCACCTGATGTTAAGTGGTTACCGTGGCCTATGGACGTGACCAGAGGAGTCACACTCGTTCTGTCGACCCTGTAAACGCAGAGAGTTTCTGTGCCCTCAGTGTATAAGACAAAGCAGGAATAGCCTTTGGTCTTTCCACTGACAGCACAAAAACTCTCCAGTGAGCTCTGGCTACCCTACTCACCGCCGGGAACACTACACTCATAATAATTTAGTTTTAAGATCATTTTGTCACATCGAAATTAAGATATTTCTGAATATTACTGTACAGATTCGACAACTTTACAATTGACTAACAACTAATTTGACTGACTAGTCAAACTAGTTACTTTTTCCTAAATGTCAAAACGGTAACTTATAAGGAACCTTGTATGAAAAAAACGACGGGTTGCACTCCGCGAGTGCCGGCAGAAGTGAAAACTTGAATATTAACGTTGTACATTTTTGATATTTTGGAATGGTTAGAGAATAATTTTGCACGAATTGCTTTAATTTTTCCATATTTCAAACACTTTTGTATACACGAATTTTACGAATACACAGCAGTGTGGCCACTACACAGACGGTCGAGCCATCAGCTGTCACCATCCATGGATGTGCGTGGCACGCTGTAACATAAACACACACGAACATTCGCACAAGAACCCTGCGTCGTCTTACGAATTTTCGATCAGGTCACGTGTCCTGACGCGAGTTTAACATTTTTTGCCCATTACAAAAAAGTGTACAACGCCTCTAAAGAAGTTTTCACTTCAAAAATTTATTTGTGACGTCATAATATTTGATAGGTAATCAATCATTTACTTATTATAGGTCGGGTGGATGATTAAAAATAGATACTCTAGAGTATAGTATAGAACTATAGATTATGTAATTTTCTTTACAGCCTCCCCGTGTCGCCCCACCGGTGAAGAAAGAAGAGCCTTATCCGGGAATCGAACTGGCAAACCATATGCAGTTTTTGAACATAGTACATATACAACCATTGGGTGTTAATCAAAACTTAATATAATCTATATAAATAATGATGAATACAAATCTACAAATAATCGAAGTATCAAGGTATATCCCCTCCCTGTACCGGGGACGTTGTGGACCCTGTGGTCCTCCCACCCGAAGAGGGCCAGATCGAGAGAGATAGCCCTGGATCAGCCGGGGAGCGTGAGATATGCTCTATAACTACCTCACCTTCCGCTTTGCACTGCGACCCACCTCCGGCTTCGGCGGGGGTGCTATTGGTGGGGATTTCCCGCACAATAAAAAAAGGGTTCATTATAAGATTATTTTGAGTACTCTGCTCGGTCTTGTGACTCTTTAAGAGGTCATCCATTGATCACACACCTAAGGCTTAAAGAGGAGGAGGGGTTTGACGAAAAATCATGAAATATTACAATGGGACTTTTGGGCATTTTGACGGACACTTTTTCATATACTAGATTGTCCACCTTCTTTATAGTTTTCATGGCTGCGCTCAACGCTGAAACCTTAGAGCAGTGTTTCCCAAACATTGTACTGCCATGGCCCGGTGATTTTCACACTGCCCCTTCGTGGCCCACTGAATACTTTTCAACCTAAGGTGGTTCCATTAATAATACACATTTATTAATTTTATTATAGTAGTTTATGATACTGTTGCATAATAAGGGTTCTTATAACACGAGTGTGTTTTTTTTATAATATCACACGAGTGTTATATGGCCAAGTTACGTACAGTGTCATACACTACTTTATCTACTCTCATACTATAATACATACAGTCCATCAAATCTAAGAGGTACCGTTTGACGTTTCATATTTTTCAAACCGAAACAACTTTGTTCATACGTACATTATTCAGTTTCGATAACCTTTTTCATAAAACCATGAATTTAGAAAGATTTCATTATTGTATCTAAAAATGTACAATTCTTAATATCTAAATGTAATTGAAAACTTTCAAACAAAGCAAAATAACACATATTTACACAGTAAATAATTTCTAATAGTTATATTCTTGACCGCATTACAAAGTTACGTAGTTAGGTCACTGCACGTAGTGTTGCGACTCTTCGGATACACTTGTATGCAAAAAAATCGTTTACATATACGAAAAATCGAATGTATTATTTACAAATTACACTTGACAACCAAACAAATATTTTTTCATGTGAATGGGATTTATCTCACATATTACGATTACATAACTAAATAGTTATGTAATCGTAAAATATGAGATAAAACCCATTCACCAAAAATACGTATTTATAAATCAAATATATTTGCTTCTTTAAAAAGTTGTCGAAAGCGATTTGTCGATTTTTGATTGTCGCGCCCAAATAAGTCGGGGTTTCTCGCGCTAACGCTGTCGAAATAGTAAATGGAGTCAGGGATAGTGTTTTTTACATTTATTTTTGTGTATGATAGTATGGGTTTGCATATTACAGAGAAATAAACAAATTTTTAACAAGCACATCCATTGATTTTACAATTACAATTTTTTCTTCTAAGTCTTATTTCTACGTCTAAAACTAATAAAAATAAGGTATGTAGAACCCATTCACAAAAATGTTGTTGCCTGATGTTATAAATTAACGACGTTACTGCGCGACCGCATAATGCACTGAATACACAGATACCCTAAAATAAATTAATTTAATTATTTTTAGGTCAATAGGCAAAATCGCAGGTGTCCAAGTCTCTACAATTTTTTTTTTCTGGCAACACTGCCAACTACAAGCGCACGCGGTCCGCTCGGTCGGTTCGGCGTCAGCAGTCTCTCGCCATCTTGGAAGCTGACTGTGCGCGTACTTGCTTTCTCGTTTGTGTTTTACAATTTGTGACTTGGCTATTACTTTTCTGGACTGATCATTCTTTATCCGTTTACCTTGGCAATATTTATACTGGACTCCGAACTAAGCAAGTGTTTATTAATAATGTCGAAAAGAGGACGTACTTTGAACAGCCAGGCTCGTGAATTGGTGGTGAAATTACACGAGTATTTTGAGCGTGAATCTCAAAATGGTGGACTTCTACTGCCAGTTACACAAGTTCGGGATCGCGTCGGTGAAGCTCTCGGTATTGGTAGCCGCACCGTTGGCAAAATATTAAGTGAAAAATATGGGCCTTCGGGGAGTGACAGTAACGTACTTCACACACCGAAAAAACGAAAAAGAAATAAACCTGTGACAGGCATCGATGAATTCGATAGTCATGCTATTAGAAACCATATATACGGGTATTTTACAAGAGGCGAATTTCCAACATTGGCAAAGTTATGTGCAACTTTAAAAGATGCCGGGCTGTATAAGGGAAGCATAGAGTCGTTGAGAACGGTAATAACAGGAATTGGCTTCAGATACAAAAAAGTTGACAAACGAAAAATTGTTATGGAGCGACATGACATAATTATGCAGCGACTAACATTCCTGCGCGAAGTTAAACAAATTATAAACTGGGATAATGTAATATTTTTGGACGAAACTTGGCTAAATTCCAACCATTCTGTGCCGAAAACATGGACTGATGATTCTGAAGCTTCGTGCTCGAAGGTGCCGATAGGAAAAGGTGGACGCCTCATAATATGCCATGCTGGGTCAGCGTCTACAGGCTTCGTGGAAAACTCTTTATTAGCTTTCCAATCCAAAAGCACTAAAGAGTATCATGAAGAAATGGACGCAGTAAGGTTCCGAGAGTGGTTCTTAAATTTATTACAGAATATCCCTCCTAACAGCACAATTATAATGGATAATGCCCCATACCACTCTGTGCAAATTGATAAAGCACCTACGTCAGCCAATAAGAAAGCAGATTTGGTGGCATGGCTGCAAAGAAAAGGAGTGGATGCCGACATGTCACTATTAAAAGCTGAATTATTACAGTTAGTGAAATTGCATAAACCACCAAAACCGACATATGTAATTGACCAATTGGCCGAAGAGCACGGGCACAAAGTCATACGACTTCCTCCGTACCATTGCCAATATAATGCCATTGAACTGATTTGGGCCCAAGTTAAAGGTAATATTTTATAATATTATAATAATAACACGAGTACTTCTAACATTTATAATTTAAACAATGGTTTTCGTCTGCTATCAAATAGTTACATTATTGTTTTACAGGTTATGCAGCAAGACACAACACAAAACCACCCTTCAGTGTCAAGAAAATGGAAGGTTTATTAAAGGAAGCATGTGCCCAAGTTACACAGGAAGATTGGAGTAAAGTAGTACAAAAAACAAAGAAAATAATAATGGACGACTTCGAAAGAGACGTACACTTTGATAATGTAATGGACAATCAACTGGTCATTAATTTAAATGACGATGATGACGAAGACGACGATACTAGTACTAGTAGTGAATAAAAAAATATCCTAAACATTTCTTTTATTTAATTATAACAATTGATTTCTTAAAATTCGGATATTATAGTAATCGATCTCTTAAAGTTCGGATATTATAGTAATCGATTTTTTCATCCCATCCCTATAATTCAATTGTCAGAACTGTCAAACGGTACTTCTTAGATTTGACGGACTGTAAACTAATTTATTTTACAAACATAACCAAACTTTGTTTAACTTAAATGAAAAAAAAAAACAGTTGGCGCCAAGGCGCAAAACGTCGATTGCGCATGCGCGTTTCTTTTTTTTTCTTACGAATCGGCCGTTTTTTTAAAAAAATAGATGTTCAGTACAGATCGAGTTTGTATAGGTGTATCGTTATGATTAAAAAGTTATTTAATGATATGTGTCCATACAAGACCTGTATCGTAAAAAAACTTTTTTTTTGGCCTGTGCATAATGTTTGTCATAAGAGTTTTGATTTCAATTTTATAATCTTTGTATTATAGTATCAGAGTAGATAAAAAAATAATACTATCGATCGACGCATCTTTTATTAATTTGAATGAAGCTGGGTTTTCAAGTGAGTGAAGTGAAAACAGACCTTAGGATAAAACTTTTATCATTTTCCGCAAACTTGGATTCTTTAGTATTAAACAAGCAACAGTTCCATACTTCGCACTTTTAATGATTAAATACTAGGTGATACCAAAATATTGTATGTACCTAGTATTAATAAAACTTTTATCTACTCTGATACTATAATACAAAGATTGTAAAATTGAAATCAAAACTCTTATGACAAACATTACGCACAGGCAAAAAAAAAGTTTTATTACATATACAGGTCTTGTATGGACACCTATATCATTATATAACTTTTTAATCATAACGATACACCTATACAACCTCCATCTGGACATTCTGGACTGAACCTCTACTTTAAAAAAGAATCCGCTGATTCGGAAGAAAAAAAGAAACACACATGCGCAATCGATGTTTGGCGCCAACATTTTACATTTAAACTAAAAAAAGTTTGATTTTGTTGGTAAAATAAATTAGTTTATGCATTATAGTATGAGAGTAGATAAAGTAGTGTATGACACTGTACATAACTTGGTCTTATAACACTAGTGTGATACTATAAAAAAACTCGCCTGCCGGCTCGTTTTGTTAAAACACACGTCGTGTTATAAGAACCCTTATTATGCAACAGTATCATAAACTACTATTAAAGGGCGGATTTGGTGCGACCCGGTATTTTTTTTGATGGCCCGGTACCGGGTCGCGACCCGGCAAGTGGGAAACACTGCCTTAGAGAATTGCACAGCAGATGTAGACTGTACGAAGTTCGCTGGGTCAGCTAGTAAGATATTACAGTTTAGAACGAATTGCCATAATAGCATAATACATATAAGTTTAATGAAATAAACAAACATTTATACAAAATATTTTATTATAATAAATACTTTTTATTTAATCAGTGCTTCGTTTTTCGTCATTTAATCGTCAATACATAATACGACACATCAATTTGACTTCACTTCGCCTGATGGTAAGCTGAAGGCAAAGTCTCAGAAAAGAGGGCCACCATTATACACACGTGCCATGTTAACAATGGTGGCACTCAGCTTGACGGCCTCATCAGATGCTTTTTCACGCTCCGCTAAAGGACCCGGGACTGTAGGAAGAAGGAAACACGTGAGCTGGCAAGGAGTTCCAGGTCTTAATGGTGCGACAAAAGAAAGAGGCATCGAACCGCTTGGTTCTTGAAGAGAGAGAACTTTTGTAAAATACAATACGCGCCACACAACTTTGCGTCTATGAACTTCGCACAAAAGGCGCAGCAATTATGCAAATATAGGTGTCACAGGGGTCACTGCTGCGGCTCGGCAGGGGGCGGGGCGGTACGTGGCCGGCCGAGGCGATGTTTAATCGTGCATCCCGCTCTGACGTTCGGTAATTTTGCCGCTCTCACTCTAACGTACTGTCGTGAACACAAAAGTTACGTTGATATTGTTATTAACGTAAGAAAGTAATTTTTAGTGTTATGTATTTCAAGTTGCCTCATTAGTAAAGTTATCTATATATGAAAAAAAGATTAATTACTCCAGGTAAATTATTTATGTTATTTGCTACATGAATAGATTAAATAGTAAACATAATTAACTTAGATGAGAATAAATACGATAATGAGGAGGTTTCTAGACTAAACAATTATACTTAGTACCTACTTCATCTTTAACCAATATTTGACGTAAACAGTATGTAAGATGTATTTTAATATTTAGTACTTGTGTTCGCGACGGTACCTGCGCAACCTTGAGGGCGCGAAGTTGTGTGGCGCGTATTGTACTTCCCTGTGTATTATCCTAAGTAATCTCTTCTCCAGCCTAGCGTTAATCTCAGTCGCATCCGAACTTTCACCTGTCATCAAGTCTGGGATCAGCTCTTTCCTGCTTAACTGCCTGTTTTTTTTAATACAACTGAGGTGGTAGACTAGGACACGGTTCACCTAATGGGAAGTGGTTACCGTGGCCTATGGACGTGTGCGACACCAGGGGAGTCACACTCGTGCTGCTGATCCTGTAAACACAGACAGTGTCTGTGAAGTATTTTTATACGTGCGGGAAATCCCCACGGATTCCCCCCTCCCCCCTCCGGAGCCGGAGAGGGAGGTTATGTCGGACTCGAACCGACTAAACCGCACGCCGTCTGTGGGACGATGTGCTAGGCCGAAGGTGAGGTTGTCTCGTGACATATCCCTCGCACTCCGGTTGACCCAGGGCCATTCCTCTCGGTCTGGCCCTCCTCGGGAGGGGGGACCGCGTGATTCCCGACTCGCCCGCAGTATGGGGGGGGGGGGGGGGGGCATCGTCCTACGATGCGCGCCGCCGCCTTTGCGTGCTTCTGCTAGGGTGACAAGCGTGTCCGGTAATGACCTGCGTCTGACGGTACGAGAGGCCAACGTGTGGCCTCTCTAGCCACTACCCCATGATGGGTCTTACCGCCGCAAAGTTTCTGTGCCGTCAGTGTAGAAGATAGCAGGACAAGACTGGCTTTCTCACTGACAGCACAAAAACTCTCCAGTGAGCTCTGGCTATCCTATTCACCGTCGGGAACACAACACGAGGTTATTATGGCCGCGATATTCTGTAAGGCGGGGAAAATACCGTCGTGTCCTAATATATAGGTAATTATGTTGTCTAAATCTATAAGAGAGGCATTGAATACGTTAGGCAAATCAGAATTTATCTGGTAGTGGAAGTAGAAAGCCTATTGGGTGTTTTATTGTTAAAACTAGCTGTTGCCCGCGGCTCCGCCCGCGTGGATGTCGGTTATCGCTTAGTGTTGAGTCAACGTTATTTTTGTAAAATAAAAGTAGCCTAAGTTACTCTTTATTAAATCAGCTACCTGCCAATAAAATTCCCGTCAAAATCGGCCCAAACATAAAGCCGGAACAAACAGACAGACAGACAAAAATTGTAAAAAAACAATTGGTGTATGTACCGTATTATATTCATATCTATGCATGTAGTTAAAAACGGCTTTTTCAATATTACAAACAGACACTCCAATTTTATCTATTTTAATTATATCTATTTATTTAAAAATCCCAATAATGGACGGAGAAAGCAGTGCCTCTCGGTACCTCGGACCACAAACTCATCCGGGCGTTAGTGACACTGGCGCGGCCTGACCGAGTACCAACAACACAAAACATATTGATTATTACATTATGTGCTGTAAAATATCTGCATACTAATTTGATTTTTTTTATAAATTAATAAATTTACACTATAATGAAATTCTAATATAAAGCCCAGGGCATTATTTTAACCCTAGATAGATAACCATATTGTACAATACTGTAAAGATAACCATGCGTCATTTCGACTCAAGTGTATGTGTTGGTCGATTTTGCGTAATATATAGTATATTATGTTTTGTAACAAGTAGGGCTGCATTATTAATTATCATATGCAATAAATAAAACGAATATTTATGTAATTTTGAATTTTTTTATTATTAAGCATTTGAAATAAACAAAACACTTTTTTCTTACAACAAAAAAACTTACTATTGATGAGATCTGTTCCCAGTCTTAAAAGTACTATTAGAAAATGTATAAAATCAACTTTTTATAAACTTAGTAATTTATGAAGTAATAAAAAAATATTAAAATATATGTTATATGACTCAAAGGCACTTAGGGCAAGAGCTACTAAAAAGTTGCAATAAAGATAACCATGCGTCACTTTGACGGACGATGCATATTTACGAAAATAAAACACTTACCTTAGCAATACGCGTAGACGGAGAAAACTATAGACTGCTGGATAGCTCTATCTCATTCCCGCACATACCGACAAAAGCAGGATGCAGTATGTAAGAATTGCTCATGATAGAAAAGGACAAATTCAAACTATTGCCATCCCTCAGAGCGTGCCAGTTTTTTCAAGGCTAAGCGCATAACTGCGCTCAGAAAGTCGATGAACTTTTGACGTTTTTCCTTAGAGGAAGAATACTTTCTTGCGTTTTTATTGTTTGTTTTATTATTTCTTGGAAGGTGACTTATTTTTATAGTGCCTAAGCCTACACTTTGCTTATCACGTACGATGCGGTGCTGTGTTTTATTGTGCAAAAGTGACACCGGTGATAGTTTGCCTGGATTGAGCTTTCACTCGTAAGTGTATGATTTCTTAACAAATTCTGTATTCTAACGGTAAAAACTTAAGTAAATTTGTTAGTATACATTTTACCAATGAACATTCCATAAAGTTTCTCGGTAATAAGTGTAATCATCTCATTTTAATTGCAATTTCAACATTGGTTAAAATATTCAGTGTTGCTAGATCCGGATTGTGATATTACCCGGGATTCAGTGTCGTTACTATTGAGTACTTGGTCGCAACCGAGAGTTGAAAATTGTAAACGAGGCACCCTTTACGGTTCGATACCCAAAGAATAATAACGGAATCCTATTACTTAGACTCCACTGGCCGCCTGTTTGTTACCAATCAATCAATCAAATCTTTTTTCAATTTTTTTGCTAGACATTTGACATTTTCACAGATGATGTGTTTTTTATTGCTGCTATAACAATAAATACTGAAAGCAGTAAAATAAATATTTAAGCGGGTAAAGAGGATAATATGAAAAAATTTATCAATACCCTTTCGACCTGCTAGGCACAGATTTAAAAAAAAATTGTATCGTTAACGTTTCTACCTTCGGTTATGATTGCGGCACTGATTCTAGAATATATCTACATATGATAACAATAATTGAATAACCTAATTAATATTGCAGTTTCCCGTCTAATCCTGAAATACGGCAGAAATGGATTTTCACCACAGGCAGAAAAGATTGGGTTCCAAATAAGTATTCGAGAATATGCAGCAAGCATTTTGCTGCAGATCAGTTATGGAAAAAAGGAAAAAAAGCTTACATACATCCCCATGCAATTCCAGTAAAGGTGAGAAAAATAACGTTTACTCCATTCGGTTAGGTAGGTAGGTTTTTAGTCTTTCAAAAACAGTAAAATATTAATAAACTCAGTTTTAAAATAAAACATATTAATAAAAAGACACAATTAGATTGTTAACGCTTACTTATGTACTAACCGAATGGAGACAGTTATATTTATGCTTTGGTGAGAATCTTATTGTGTCTCTTTATTAATATATTTTATTTGCCCTCACATGGGACACATGTTGGCATTTTTTTAATACCACTTACCACCTAATGGAAAGTAGCTACCGTGGCCTATGGACGTGCGCAACACTAGGGGAGTCACACTCGTGCTGCCGATCCTGTAGGAACACAGTTTTTGTGCCATCAGTGTAGAAAATAAAGTAGGACGAGCCTTTGGTCCTCCAACTGACAGCACAAAAACTCTTCAACTTTTAAGAGCTGCGCTCTTGCCGGTGGAGTTATCACCACTCTTCTCTCTCGTCCGCCAATCCTTTGACCTCCTGGTATGACGCGACTTGTATCTTTTCCTTTATTTGTGCCATAAAATTCCTCTTAGTCTACCTCTTCTTCTTTTTTCTTCTACCTTTCCTTATAAATTTTCTAGAGATATAAAAAACTTTTTCTGGAGCTGCCTAAAACTTACATACCCCTATATATTCTGACTCTGTTTAGTATGTAAAGAATAACTAATTATGGAACAATTGCTACTGTACTGTAGAAATTTATTTTTCTATTTATTTTCAGTTCATAAATACTGAAAGCGTCACTAATGTTGAAGCTTCAAAATCTGCTGAGGCGTGCATAAATACTTCACAGTGCGCTACATTGGTGAGTAGTTCATAATGTTATTTTTATTTCTCACTTTTTATGGTCATCATTTTGTGGGGTAGTACCTACTAATTAGCTATAGTCAAAAATTCGAGAAATCGTGGCCACTGAATTAATTCCAATAAATCGATAGCGAACTATTTGGTGATACACCGACACCCATTGTGTTTTTAATTTTTTTATTAACAAAATAAATATTTTTAGGAATCATCACCTGAAAATATGCCAGGACTATTGAAAAGAAAGTTAACTGATATGCCAGAACCGTCGAAAACAAAGGTAAATGTGAGTTGAAATATAATATATAGTTAAAATAAAGTTAAAGATAATTAACGCGATCAAGATATGGGTACATAGTGTACATACATACCTTTGATTTGTTTGATGTTTCAACCACCCTAGTTCGGCACACGGTAGGTGTAACCTGGTCGAAACGTTAGGCAAATAAAATATTTTAGCACATGAATATTTGTTTCAAGCAAAACGAATACTGCGATATTCTCCCAATGTGTGTTGGTTTTTTTTTATAACACAATAAATATTTTTAGGACATATCACCTGAATGTATGCCAGGACCAGCAAAAAGAAGGTTAATCGATATGCCAGAGCCGACGAAAGAAAAATTAAATGTGAGTGGAAATTACTTTAATCTAACAAAATGAACACTTCTTTCTTACAATAGTTACATACGGAACCGTGTACTTCTGAGTTCTTGTAATAAACAAAAACTGTTTTTAGGAAACATCACCCCAAATTACGCCAAGAACGTTAAAAAGAAAATGGATAAAAGAACGACAGAGATCAGAAGAGCGACTGGCAAAATTAAAAGCACTCCGGGAAAAATCACGAAGGTTAACCAAGAAAGTGGCAAATTTAGAAAATATTCTAACAGCATTAAAGGCAAAATCATTTATTACTGACGAAGATTGTGAATTATTAGGATCAGTTGATTCCATTAATAGAGACTTTCTGAAGAGAACTCTTAACCCTGGACCTAATAACACTAAATATTCTCCATCCCTTCGAAAATTTGCACTTAGTTTGCACTTTATAAGCCCAAGGGCGTACAACTTTGTTAGAAGTACATTTAACTCTTGTCTTCCTCATCCATCCACGTTACGTTCGTGGTATAGGAGTATGGACGGCAATCCTGGCTTCACCAAAGAATCACTTGAATGCGTGAAATTATTAGTACAACGTGCTCAAGGTAAGAAAATATATTGTGCACTTAGTTTAGATGAAATGGCGATTCGGAAACATGTTCAGTGGGACGGGGAAAAATGTGTTGGATTAGTCAATTTCGGAGAAGTGCTGGATGGTCACAATGTTGCCGTTGCAAGAGAAGCCCTTGTGTTTATGGTTACCGCCGTAAACGATAGCTGGAAAATTCCTGTGGGCTATTTCTTGGTAGATGGCTGTACAGGGGCACAAAAGGCTAATTTAGTAAACCAATGTGTTGAGCTTTTAATTTCATGTGGCGTGTATGTTCTATCATTGACCTTTGATGGATGTCCAGCCAATATTTCAATGGCCAAGAATCTTGGATGTCAGTTAGAGCCATCAGAGTTGGATAAAATTAGAACTTCTTTTATAGTTAAAAATCAAGAAATCTCAATTTTCCTTGATCCAGCGCACATGATAAAATTAGTTAGAAATACGCTAGGTGAAAAAAAAGAGCTCACTAATTCGAATAATAAAAAAATATTATGGGAGTATATTGTCAATCTGAACAACTTGCAAAATAATGAAGGCCTTCATTTGGCCAATAAACTTCGAAGTCAACATATAAATTTTGCAAAACAAATTATGAAAGTGAAATTAGCTGCACAAACGTTCAGCAATTCAGTAGCTGAATCCATAGAATTGTGTGATAAAGATTTAGGTTTGGCGGAATTTGCTGGTTCTGAAGCCACAGTAGAATTTATAAAGAATATAAATACTCTATTTGACATATTTAATAGCAGAAACTTTAATACATTTGGTTTTAAAAAACCAGTGAGTGAAAACAACTACTCCGTCATTGAATCATTTCTTAATTATATGGAAACTTACATAGTTGGACTCAAATTAAATGGCAAATCGATATTACAAAGTAATAGAAAAGTAGGATTCTTCGGATTCTATGTGTGTATTAAGAGTCTTAAAATAATTTATCAAAATGTTGTGTGTTCCAAAATTTTAAAGTTTATACCCTTGTACAAAATCAGTCAAGACCATTTGGAATTTTTCTTCAGCTCTATCCGCGCTAAAGGTGGGTTTAACAACAATCCCACCGCATTGCAATTTAAAAGCGCATACAAGCGGCTTGTTATCCACGGTGAAATTAAACATGTTACTTCAGGAAATTGCATCCCTCTTGAAGATATAAACATTTTGACATTCAGTCAAATACGTTATGAGAAAAAGATAAATATGTTTACTAATGTATTGGCAGAATCAATAGATAAAGACGAGTCTGTTCCACAAGTTGATTTACCAACTATAGATAGTGACCATGACTACTTAGCAGATCCCTCTAGACTCTCACTGTATACAAGAGAAGTCATTCGTTACATAGCCGGGTTTGTTGTAAAAAAATTACGAAACACAATCAAATGTGAGGAATGCCTATTAGCTCTTATCACAGAAAAATATCACGGATTAATCGCTAAAAAAGATAAAGGAGGGTTGATTTATCCATCTAATAGTACCATCAAAATTTGCGAAATAGCGGAAAAAATTTTTCGGATGCGATCACATCAAGGAATCAACTTCTACAGTGATAAAAACCTAATGCAGAAGCTATTACTTTCATGTTTTAAAGACTGTATGCGAGACCGTAATATATTTTTGAATCTTCACAATAATAATATCCAATCTCTGATTGGAAATCATAAAATAATGTTACTCAAAGCAGTTGCAATGCATTATTTCGAAGTACGCATTCACCACAGTACTAAACAATTTTTTGCACCCATCGAAAGAATTCGCAACATTCACAATAAACTTGTTTTATTCCAAGGTCAATAAAATTGAAATAAATATTAATTAATTATAAATTAAAATTCGCTGAGATATTTTTTTTTTCACTTCAGCAACACGATAATGTAAGTTTTGCTGCGTAAAAACAGTGAGCAAAATGCGATTATGCTCACTGCGTGACTGCGTGAGACAAAGTAACTTCTTAATTATTATTTTTTAAGAGTACCAATCATAGATTTCGAAAAAAGTTGGAAAACTTTCGAACTAAACTTCACTGTCTCTTTCCCGTCCTTAAAAAAGAGCCAGTGACAAACACAAGTAATTTGAAGATCGAATTTCTAAATTCGTCCCCAAAGAAAACTAGTTCTGAAACGCGTAAATAAACTAAATCTGAAAGTATTTGTAAATGGGTTATCCATTTATGTTATTTATTTCAATATTTTTTTATTTAATGTATTATTGTATACGAAAATGAGTAACGCATAAGTATTTATAATCAATACTTGATGCATAAGTACATTTATAAAATTATTTCCATTTTCAATATTTGAAAAATAAAACATCACAGACGCTGTCTCTGAACGCACCTTAAAAATTGCGGGAATAGAAAGTAAAGTATCGAATAAGATTAAAAATATTAAAATAATCATAAAAGATGAGCGATACTGGTGATGAAGTCAGGATTTTAATACCAGAAGAGTTGAAACAGCAAGCTATTAATGCGGAATTAGTTGCCTTCCTGAGAAGTCTCGCGAGAAATATTTTAAAGCATACCATATCTTCAATAAAAGGAGACTTACAAAGGGTGCAAAGACTTGTTCAGTGACTGCGTTACTATCGTATTGTATAAAATTTGCAGAATTTGCAAAACTGAAATAATTGCACCTTTAACTATGAAAATGTTCAGCATTATTTTGATTTATATAAAATATAAACGTTATTTCTATCTGTTCATGTTCATTGTGTTATCCTCTAAGTAATACTAATTATTTGTTCTCGCTGCTGAAGTGAAAAGTAATGTGTGCCACACGAGAGCAAAATTATTTGCATCTCGTGCTTTTGAATCCCACGCTTATTTTGACTCCCAAGTCAAAATCAGCACTAGCTGCAAAAATCAATTTTGCTCAACTTGTTGCACAAATAACTATTATTAATGTGTTATGACACTTATGAGTTGTGAGATAATGACATAAGTTTTTGTACTTTTAAAATCAGAACTTGAAAGATGCGCTAAATAAAACATGCTGCAAGATGTACATATAATAAATGCTTATACATGATTACATACATTTTTTATTTATTCCATGAATTTTCTTCCAGCTAAGTAAAGCGTCACACTTAGACGCGGTCTGCGGTGGCGCTCAATACAACTGACAACTTTTAATTAAAAAAATTGCATTGACACTTAAGACTAGACGCACTATATAACAATCAAATTCAATTTAGAAATGGAATTTGTAAGTATTAAAACCTCCCGAGTCTTGGGGGAAAATCATATTTTATAGCAACACTGCAATGTTTGACTATTGACCTTAGGTAAAAATCTTCTATCTCATTCGGCCACGCCGTCCGTAACTCTATACCTACTTTTCTTCCTCTAAGGCAATACGAGTGTCTGAGGTCCGACTGAGGTGGCGGGAGCGGGGAACGCAGTGTTGCGAAATACGCGCGAAATATAACAGTTTTTCGAAATGGAGGGAGTCGATTTGACGTAGGTTATCTTTCTAGGGTTAAAAAAGACGAAACGACATTATATAAATGATTGCTATATAACACAAACTACAAACATAGTGTACATACACTATAACAACAACATTGTACAACATTGTACATACACTAACAAACATAGTAGGTACCTTAGCTTAGTCTCTAATCTAATACATGTCAGTGCTTAGTCTGTTCCGAAAGGAACGCAAAAAGCAAAAAAAAAAAAGAAGAAATTGACAACATTCAATAATCTGTGATTGACAAATTGACTTTGACAAATGGTATGGCACTGATGTCACTTATGTTCTCGTTCCGCTCTTTTTTGGACTTCGTGGCATTAATAATTTTATAATACATTTTACTTGACATTGGCAAAATTGTGGCGATTTGCTGCAGAAGTCATATTGAAGAAGTTGAAGTGGAAGTTCTTGAGATACGCCAGTCTTCACCACTTTCACCAGTCTCAGTTGGTCTCAACCAGTCTTTGCTTATTTGTAATTTTTCTAGGGTTTTTCTATTCTGGTTACATTCACTGTAATCGGTGTATGTGGAGATATTGCTTAAAATTGCGACTTAGGTATCCGTGATTTGACTGCAGGGGCTATAAAATATAAGTTGTGAATTATGGTTTAACTCATTCAATTCATTGTAATTCAGCACTTCACAGACTCCATACGTTGCTGATGACTCCCATTGTAGTGTGAAGTTTATAATTACTATGTATGTAGTTTAAGGCAAGTACTTAGTACAAGTCGATGTCTTAAGTTGCCGTTAATTTAAGCAATTTAAGAATCAATAACATATGTGCCCAAACACTCAAAAAATATAATTTTATTATGTCTTGCATATTGTCGTTCCAAAACTTACTACTTATGTGAACCATTTTGGCTTCGTTTTTGACCCAGTGGATCTATTAACAAACCACAACAGTCCAAGTTTGACAAATGCTTTCTCTTACTTAGTGTCAGAAGAATATCACTCTCTGTTCCTTATAAGAATAGTACCTAACAAAAGAGTTAAGTTCCAACAAATCTCTTTCCAAGCCAGACTGGCACTGTTGTTGGGAACAACTAGTAATGAGGTTATGGTGATCAGTTTGTTGGAGAAGACATCAGACCAGTACTGGTCTGCCACCTCTGTTGTGTGAGGCTAAAAGAAACATTTCCGGAGTGAAAAGCTGTTTGCAGAGTTACTGCAAAGTAAAGTGGTGAGTGGTCCCATTATTGTATAATGCCTGTGACAAAGTATCTTCACATTAAACAGATTTACTGTTACACAATTTTTTCGTGTAATGAACCTTGTGTCTAATGTAATTATAATATTGTATACTGCTATCATTGGTCTCACATCTCCTGTATGTGTTGTGAGCTATTATATAATGTGGTATTGTTTCTACAGCAAGTCAACCTACAAATAATGCCCAATGTGCACCTGAGTACAGAGGATATGATCAAGATGACTCCAAATGTCTTTGGTAATGTTGAAATTAAACAAGAAAATGTTAAAGGTAACAAAGTTTTTTTGTATGTTTGTGACTAAAGAACAGGCTAGATGATGTTCTAGTGCTTACAGTCAATTAGCAAGGCCATCGAGTCTGTTTGTGGTGCAAAAAATTGTGTTGTTGTGAAAAATCACATTATATGTACAGTTCCGCACAAATTATGAAGAATACTGCAAATATATCCACATATCACTGAAAAAGGATCAAATACCACTTGTAGAATTTAACATTCGTAGAACTTGGCCAAGAAGCATATTATTTCTTGTGTTGTAGTGTTGGAGTATAGTTCAGCTTAGTAGTTCCAACTGTTCCACTGTTGCACAACACGGTTGTTTAGGGAGTGGTAAGCTGTCAACGATGAGTGTGTGAGCGTGCAAGAGTGAGACTGTGTCCACGGGATGAGTAACTTTTCTGTTGTCATACAAATATGTCACCAATATTAATTAGGTAGGTTATATTTATTGGTTAAGATTTTATAGCACTCAATGAGGTCAACTCTTATTCTTCAATCATTAAGAGTTGGCAGTTTCAGTAGTTTCAGCCGTTCCTCATAAGTTTCTTTCTTCCCGGTGATGCAACTTTGCCCAATATCTTTCACACCGAAACAATTATAAAACCCACCAGTATATAGAACGCTTTGTGTTGTGTGGATGTTATCATCTCTTGCTTTGTAATCCACAGATACAAGAGATGACAGCAGCAGGCCTTCAGACTCACAAGATGATGCTGGAACAGAATACTTCATAAAACTGGAACCAGACGTAGACAATGCAATGCCAAGTAAGCGTATCTGTCATTTGAATGATTTGCGTTTACTAGACAAGTACGTACATATATACCTAACCAAGGGATAAGATCAGCACGGTTCATTAACAATAAACCAGTCAAGTGTGAGTCGGTATCGCGCACCGAGGGTTCTATAAAAGACTGACATAAGGGAAAAATATTCTGTCATTAATCTTCAATTACTTTAAATCTCCAGATTTTGAAGAAGTCCCTTTGATGAAAGATGACCACGTCGAATCGTCAGATGCAGAAGATATTATAAGTCTGGCGGTCGTCAAAGAAGAACCGAGTGACGTAACAGGCAGTAAGGGTACTTGTATATACACTTGTTATAATTGTTTGGTGTAAAGCTGATTCGTGCACATTTTGGTGTAATCGACAGATGAGCTTGGTATTCTGCTTTTCTTTTAAATTCAAATGCATGTTTGGTATACTTCTGTGTGCGCCGCCCGCTGCCTCCTTCACGAGCATGACCTGCTCGCAGAAGGAGGCTATGAATATCTTTCACTCCAAAACAATTATAAAACCAACCAGTATATTAAACGCTCTGTGGTGTGTGGATATTATTATTTCTTGCTTCGTAATCCACAGATACAAGCACATGTTCAGATTCACAAGATTACGCTGGAACAGAATACTTCATAAAACTGGAACCAGACGTAGAAAATGCAATGCCAAGTAAGTGTGTCTGTCATTTGAATGATTTGCGTTTGCTAGACAAGTACATACACTTATAACCAAGGGTAAGATCAGCACCAGTTGGCACAAATTATGAAGAATACTGCAGATATATCGGCAATGAAAAAGTAAAAAGTTACCACTTGTTGAATTTAAAATTCATAGAACTTGGGCAAGAACATATTATTTCTTCTCAACAATGTAACTGTGCCCAATATATTTCACTTTTTTTTACGTGTAGAAAATCGTCACGGATACATCCCCCCCCCCCCCCCCCCCCTCTGGAGCCAGAGGGGGAGGTTATGTCGGACTTGAACCGACTAAACCGCATCTTTTCTGTGGGTCTTTGTGCTAGGCCGAAGGCGAGGTTGTCAGGCGACATATGCCTCGCACCCCGGCTGACCCAGGACCGTTCCTCTCGGTCTGGCCCTCTTTGGGAGGGGGGACCACTCGGGCCCCGGCTCGCCCCCGGCCCGCCGCCGTGGCCTGCTTCTGCTAGGGTGACGGGCGGTACCACCCGTCAACCTTAGGTCCGCGCTCGTGGGGGGCGGAGGTCGGTCTGCGCCCTCCGACGCCCGAGCCGCCTATGAACGCGGGCAGCGATGTCTGCAAGTCTGTCTCGTTTATCGCGCGCCGCCCGCTCTGCTGCCTCCTTCACGAGCATGAACTGCTCGCAGGAGGCGCTGGCCGCCCACCCAACCGCTGCGAGCAAGGTGGAGAGCGTGAGCACTCTCACCCCCAGGGCCGCCATAAGCTCCCGCCTCGGCGTCTCTCGAATTAGAAAACCGACCACTAGTTATATTAAACGCTTTGTGTTGTGTGGATATTATCATGTCTTGCTTCGATTCCACAGATACAAG
Source organism: Eilema caniola (assembly GCA_949126895.1). Taxonomy (NCBI): domain Eukaryota; kingdom Metazoa; phylum Arthropoda; class Insecta; order Lepidoptera; family Erebidae; genus Eilema; species Eilema caniola. The sequence goes on from OX421487.1 coordinate 2,359,482, forward strand.
AGATGACAGCAGCACTTCTTCAAACTCACAAGATGACGCTGGAACAGAATACTTCATAAAACTGGAACCAGACGTAGACCATGCAATGCCAAGTAAGTGTCTCTGTCATTTTTATGATTTGCGTTTACTAGACAATTACGTACACATATCACCAAGGGATAAGATCAGCATGGTTCATCACTACATTACATAGTATAAAACTATAAATAAATAAATAAATAAAAATAAAAAAAAAGTCGCTTTCTCTGTCCCTAAATCCCTTCGTATGCTTAAATCTTCAAAACTACGCAACGGATATTGTGGCGGTTTTTTTTAATAGATATAGTGATTCAAGAGGAAGGTTTATATGAATAATACATGTTTAATATAGTAGAGGGTGCAGCGGGAACGGGATCTGACGCCACGCGGGCGGAAAAATATTACGAAATTCGCCGGGTCAGCTAGTTAATAATAAACCAGTCAAGTGTGAGTCTGTATCGCGCACCGAAGGTTCTGTAAACAACTGAAATAAGGGAACAATATTCTGTCATTGATCTTCAATTACTTTAAATCTCCAGATTTTGAAGAAGTCCCTTTGATGAAAGATGACCACGTCGAATCGTCGGATGCAGAAGATATTATAAGTCTCGCGGTCATTAAGGAAGAACCGAGTGACGTAACAGGCAGTAAGTGTACTTGTATATACACTTGGTGTAATCGACAGATGTGCTTGGTATTCTGCTTTTCTTTTAAATTCAAATGCATGTTTGTTATACGTCTGTGTATCAATCAAATCAAATGCCCAATCATACCACTACAGATTATGTCGGACGAATGAGTGAAGTATTTAGTGTACTTATGTGCAGATGACGCAGCAGTGGAGCAAAACGACGCAGACCTGTATCATAGCGCACTAGGTCTGCACACGGAGTGTGACATACCTCTGGATATTGTGAAGGAGGAACCGGGTGACGTCGACACTGGTAAGTTGTATTGTGTTTTTGGTGAGTCTGTCTGCCGCTCTGTCGTCTCCTCGAGCATTACTTGCTCGGAGGTGCAGGCCACGTGAGCACTCTCCCCCCCAGGGCCGCCACCAGCTCCCGCCTCTGCCTCTCCCACGCCGGACACTCGTTGAGCGTGTCCAGCCCCGAGTCCTCGTTCGCGTCGCAGTGATAACTTGACTGTAGCTTACTACCGGGGGCGAGTCGGGGACCGCGTGGTCCCCCCTCCCGAGGAGGGCCAGACCGAGAGGAATGCCCCCGGGTCAGCCGGGGTGCGAGGGATATGTCACGAGACAACCTCACCTTCGGCCTAGCACATCGACCCACAGACGGCGTGCGGTTTAGTCGGTTCGAGTCCAACATAACCTCCCCCTTCGGCTCCGAAGGGGGGGGGGGGGGGGTATCCGTGGGGATTATTAAGCACGTAAAAAAAAAAACTAGCTTACTCACACTAAACTCGTTTTTCACGCGTTGCTGCTGATATCAACAAATAAAAAGATTTACCAAAAAGTGCTATACAGTAGGTACATTGCTCCGCCAAGACCTTCGCGTCAACCATACCTTCTACTAAAGGAGCGAGACTACATGTCCATAAAAGCTATGTAAGGCAAATCTAAAGGAGAATACTCCGAGCTGAAGGTCTCGCATGCGCTTAGGAGATGATGATGATGATGAGGTATCACAAATTGTAATGTCTATCGGTATAATAGTGATTAGCGTCTAAATATAACAGGACGAGCTGGAGCGAACGTTTTATACTTAGAATTTTTTGAAGTTATACTTCTTTAGGCGCGTTATGAAAAAATGATGAGAGTGAAATTTTAAGATGCGCGCGCACCTGTGACACAAAATCAACAGTATGAAGCCGTCTGCTTAACCGCTCATTAAGTCAAAGAAGTATAACTTCTCACGCGCGTACATAAGTACACGCACCCATTTTTTAATAATATATTATTATATTATTTAAATTTATATTAAATATATATATTAAATATATTATTATATAAATATATTAATTTTCAATTTTTAATATTAATTATTGATATCTAAGATCAATCTAAGATTCTTTTAGTTTAAATTTGATGACTATTAATGGTACTATTCAATTTCTGTTCTAGTTTTCAAGATGGGTAAAACAAATGCGGAACACTGTAAAAACTATTACAATCGAAAAAAAGCTGCCAAAGAAGCTGAAAAAATTCGACAAGGCTTTTCCGTAGAAAAACCAATAAAAAAAACAGGAGCAGAACGTACTCGTGCTTATAGGCTGCGAAAAATAATGCTTTCACAAGCAAACGAATCATCCGTGACTGACATTTCATCTATCCCGTCAACTTCAAATTCACGAATAAGGACTTTTGAACCATCATTTCAGTTAGCTACCACCAGTGTTAGTACAAATCGTCCAGATGTCTCAACGGTGTCCAGTACTGGTATTGCTGATCATGATGGTGATAATTTACATGATTCATTTTTATCTACTTCAACACACGACAATCGCAACTCTATAATTGTACAAGCTGAGGTGCATATGGCTAATTCTCCTGTGCTGTATAATCACAGTACAGCAGAAAACTTTTTATTAACAGACATGGAGCAAAACCGACTGCTTCAAGCCCAAGAAACTGATCAGCAATCAGCTGATGCTCCGAATATACATATTTTATCCACTCAAGACATTGTACGCGATCAGGAGTGTGATTTATTAAATCAAGACATAGTTACGGATCAGGAATTACCTCCACCAGACGGACAAGCCATTCATTCCAATTCTCCGGAACAGTTTATTAATACTCCCATTGATGAACAAATTGATGTAGACGTAGATACTTCTTTGCCGTATAGTAATTTTCGACGATTAAAAAGAGCTCATCAGGAATTTAAAATAAAGTTTCTAGACAATTCTTTTGGATATCCATGTTCAGTATGTGATAGGTTGTGGTTTCAGGATGATTTGAAAAGTCCGTGTCCTGAACATAAGGAAATTCTAACAAAAATTATACCCAATATACCAGCGAAAAATACAAAGCTTTGCAACACATGCGTGCAAGCGTTAAACAAGAAGAATATTCCTTCAATGTCCACATTCAATGGTTTTAAATATCCAGACGTACCTCAACATCTACCACCTTTAGATCTTGTTTCTGAAAGACTAATTTCACCTCGTATTCCTTTCATGCAGATCAGAAGATTGAGGCATGTTAATGGTCAGTACGGTATTTTCGGTCAAATAATTAATGTTCCTGTTTCAGTTAATAATATGATTAAATCACTTCCACGAAATGTTGATGACGATTATTGTATAAATGTACATATCAAACGTAAGAAAATTCATCGATCTAGCTACTTACAAAGTATTGTTAATAAGCGTACTATTAAAAGTTGGCTACGATTTTTAATTCCGTCACCATTGTATACTATGTACGATATTAAAGTTGATGAGTCATTCTTTAATGATAATCAAATTCACGATGAAATTCAGCAAGATGATTTCAGTGAACATATTTCTATAGAAGAAAGTTTTACGGCTCAACAGCAGACATTACTGTGGAATGAAGAACAATACTTACGTATTGCACCGGGTGAAAACAATGTACCTGAAAGTTTATTATTTGATGAACATGCAGAGGAACTTTCTTTTCCCGCAATTTACTTGGGTCAGTTCCGTAATTTTAGGGAGGGTGTTAAAGTAACCCCTTTCATGATGGCTTCTAGTGAACTAAGACGATCTGATCGTCGTGCAGTTACACCGTATCATTTATTATATATGGCGATGAAGATTATGAGGATGCGAGTTCGTGATTCCCTCACAGTTGCGTTCAAACACGTTGGTAAAGATACCAAAATTACTCGGAAACAAATAGAAGATGATCAGTACATTCATAATTGTATTGAAACCAATCTTGCGTTTCTAAGAGCAATTCCAAATTCAACATGGTATTGGATGGATCGCAAAAAAGATCTTTTTGCTATGATCAGACAGTTTGGAAAACCGACTATATTTCTTACTGTCAGTGCCAATGAAATTGGATGGAACGATCTGCTCCAAATGCTCTACAAATTCAAACACAACGGTGAAATTATTTCAGAAGAAATGGCCGAGCTTCTCCATTATCTTGAAAAAACAACTCTTGTCAATGAGGATGCAGTTACTTGTGCTATATATTTTAACAAATTGGTCAATGTATTAATGAATCTTTTACAATCACCAAAATTTAGTCCGTTTGGAAAATATTATGTTGTTCATTATTTTAAACGTATTGAGTTCCAGCATCGTGGTAGTCCACATGCACATATATTATTGTGGTTAGCTAATGCTCCCATGGATGCACTTGATAAAAATAGGTTGGATTCTATCGCATTAATTGATTACTTGATATCTGTTTCATCTCGAGAAGCTTCAGGTAACATTAAATTACAAAGACATAAACATACATTCACATGCTTTAAAAAAATAGTGGCAAATCAACCTCAGCATTGCAGATTTGAAGCACCTTTTATGCCTTGCCGATCTACTACAATTTTATTACCTATGCAAAAAGAGGAGCCTGGTTTCAAGAATTATGCTGAACGTTACAAAGATATCCGGATTAATTTGGAAAATAATGATTATCATGATATTGATTTTTTTTATCAGAGTAACAAAATTAATTCAGATGATGATTATCACAATATACTGCGAGCTGGAATTAAGAGACCCCGAGTTTTTGTCAAGCGTCAACCATGTGAAAAATGGCATAATCCGTTTAACCCCTTTATATTTAATATTGTTAAATCCAATATGGATATCCAGTTCATTACCGAAGAATATTCATGTGCTAGTTATGTCGCAGAATATGTCAATAAAACTAACAGAGGCATTAGTCATCTTCAGCGATTGATTATTGAAACTATGAATGAACATCCAGAGTTTGATGTCGTTGAAATTACAAGGAAAATAGGTGTAAATATGCTCAATAGTGTTGAGATAACAAGCCAAGAGGCGGCTTGGTATCTCTTGCGAGAACCGATGTCAAAGTGTTCTACTATTGTCACCTCTATTCCCACTATGTGGCCATGTGATCGTCAACGTATAAGAAAAACACAAAAAGAATTAGACGCGATAGGCGTAGGAGAAGATTCAACTAATATTTGGAAAGAAAATTGGTTTGACAAATATGAACGCCGACACGAAGATTTGGAAAATATTACTCTTGCCCAGTTTGTTGCTAATTACACCATTAAAGCAGATGGTACTTACAAAAAAAGAAAAGCGCCACGTGTTATCCGATACCGAAACTTTGATATGGGACAAGATCTTAATGAATATAAACGTGAAATGGTTACGTTACATATTCCTTTCCGAAATGAAGATGCGGAAATACTCGCAGAAATGAAGTTCATAGATATATATAATAGAAATGAAAATGAAATTTTAAATAATCGAAAAGAATTTGAATCTAATTTGGATATCCAGAAAGTAATTGAAATTGCTCGAAATTTATGCCGTGAAGATGGTTTCAATGATGAAACTGAAGTACAAGATGTTGCTAACATCGCATCTGAACCAAATCCGTTTCAAAATTTATATAACAATCCTCTTTCCGATATGAATAGTGATCTTCGTCTAGCTGTACTTAATAAACTTGGACCTATCGCTAAAAAACGAGAAAATTTAATGCCAAATTCAGAGTTTTACGAATTGATGAGAATGGCAAATGATAAGCAAAGAGAGCTCTTGCTACATGTCATATCAAATCTATTAACTCCAAACCGTAGTCCATTTCAAATATTTTTTACGGGTCCAGCTGGATGTGGTAAGACTTTCGTCATAAAACTTATCATGGAAATTTATAATCGATATAATCATAATGATGGATGCTGTAACTCATACATCGCCTGTGCTTCAACAGGCAAAGCTGCTGTTGCCATTGACGGAACTACCGTACATACTGCCCTAAAAATATCTTTGTCGAAATTACTTCCACTAAGCACTGAAGTAGCACATCAATATAAAGCACTATTCAAATACGTCAAAGTGTTAATCATTGATGAAATAAGTATGATTGGTGCTGAATTACTTCTTCAGATTGACTCTAGATTGAAACAGATTACTGGAGATTTCAAAACTAATTTTGGTGGTTTAGATGTTATTTTGATTGGAGATCTACGCCAGTTACCACCAGTACGAGCTACTCCAATTTACAAACAGCAGAAGCAGAAAATTGTTGGACCTATTTTATGGCGTGGATTCAAATTTTATGAGTTAGGTCAAGTTATGCGGCAGGCAAACCAAGAGTTTTCTTCAATATTGACAAAAATTGGGAATGGTCAACTACTCAACGATCGCGAATTAATTTTATTGGAATCGCGATTTGTAACAACTCCAGAGGCCGAAGTAGAATGTCCACATGGAATCAGATTATTTAATACAAACGAGGCTGTCACAAGATATAATAACCGAATTTTAAGTGCTGCTCAGAATAAAACTACTTCAATTGCTAAAGACGTATTTGTTGGTTGTACTTCTGCAGAACAAACAGCTTTTGTACGTCAAAAATTATATAAAATGGCGCTCATTGATACTGGAGGGTTGCCTTATGAAACCGTATTTGTGCCGAATGTTTTTTATATGATTACAACAAACATCGATGTGTCAGATGGCTTAGCAAATGGAGCTGTTGGAAAATTAGTTCATCTTTAATTTAATGATGAAGGAGATGTGAATGTTGTATGGCTTGATTTCCCAGACTCACAAAAAATTGGTCAAAAAATAAAGAAAAAAGTCGCTGGACATGTAGCTTCTCATCAAATCAGTACAACTGCTGTACCGATAGGAAGAAGATCTGCAACTATTCCACTTAATAACAACAAAACGATAAATGTTAAACGATCGCATCTACCTTTAGTTTGCGCTTGCGCAACTACGATTCATAAATCTCAGGGAAGTACATACCCTGAAATTGTTTATGAATATGATAAAACACATAAACTGTCATTAGTGTATGTTGCATTGACGCGGGTGACTAGTCTTCAAGGTTTGTACATTACAACAAAAGACAATGATAAAACTTTCTATCATGGCCGAAGAGCATCCACAGCTATAAATAGTCTTCAAGAAGAATTCCGTAGACTCTCGCTTAATCGTTTACAAACTACCACCAATGATCTGTTAGATTTTATTAATCAAAGGAGAGGGTTGGCAATATATACTTTTAATTGTCAAAGTCTCCGTGCTCATTCCATTGATCTCATTGATCCAATTATGCAAAAATCGAATGTTTTACTTTTAAATGAAACCTGGTTAGCCAATGAAGAGTCGATTAGTATACCAAATTTCAATTGCATAATACAATATAAGCGATCAAATGTTCGAGCTGGAGGAGTTGCGATTTATCAGAATATGCACGACACTACCAATATCATTACTCCAAACATTGATATGACTGTAAGACAGGCGGAATTGGCAAGCTCAACAGTGACATCAGTTGGTGAGGCTTGTGCAGCTGAATGCAAAATGGAAGATGGCAACAAAATTGTATTGATGGTAATTTACATTACTCCAAATCAAAAAATGGACGACATCATTCATTTCCTGAAAAGAATATTATGGCCATATACAACAGCTGGAGGAGAATATCTTGGTAGAGGAGAAGACAAGTTACCGATAATTTTAAGTGGAGACTTCAACGTCAATTTTTCCCGTGAAGATGCTCGTCCACTTATTGATTTCCTCCAAAATGACTTGAATTTAGCCATGAATAATAATCCTCTGATTTCGACAACACGACATGGCACTACCATAGATGCTGTATTTGTACGATATCTCAACGCTGTTAAGACAAAACTTTTCGTATCATATTTTAGTTATCATAAGCCACTGATAACTGAAGTTCCGATTCAGACATTACGGGAAGATACTATGGAAGTGGAAATCATTTAATTAAAAATACAATTCGAATAATAAGACAATTTATGTTAGACTTAATGTAAGAAAATAAATATTTATTTATTTAATTTTTTCAAATTTAAACTGAACTTTGTTGATTATCCTTTTCCAATCCTTCTATTATTTTATTGTAATTAATTATTTGCATGCACTTAAAAACTATTTTTTAATGATGCCAAAGAAGTATAACTTCTCACGCGCGTACATAAGTACACGCACCCATTTTTTTTTAAATCCAAAAGTATCATCATGTATGCCAAGTAACACTAACGAAATTTGCATGATATAGTGAAGATTTATTTGTTCTTCAGGTGTTCCTCGACTCGCTGCGCAGAAGTACCGTAATGATACGCTTTTGAGCAACCTCAAGAGAGCAGACCAAACTATAGAAAAGGTTAAAGAACCGAAAAGAGAGACTGGAAGAGACATTGAAGACGAACCAGTTAGTCATATTCGTTCAAACACGTGTGATAAAACTTATGAATGTAGTTTATGTAAGAAATGTTTCAATCGATGGAGTCACTTAAATGTTCATATGCGTGTACACACGGGTGAGAAACCATATGAATGTAATGTATGTAACAAATGTTTCAATCTAAAGAGTAATTTAGATAGACATTTTCGAACACACACGGGTGAGAAACCTCATAAATGTAATGAATGTAAGAAATGTTTTAATAACAGCGGTCAATTGAATGTTCATATGCGTATACACACGGGTGAAAAACCTTATGAATGTAATGTATGCAACAAATGTTTTAACGAAAAAGGTAAATTAAATACTCATATGCTCACACACACAGGTGAGAAACCTTATGCATGTAATGTATGTAAGAAATGTTTTAATCTAAGGAGTAATTTACAAAAACATGTTCGTAAACACACGGGTGAGAAACGTTATGAATGTAATTTATGTAAGAAATGTTTCCATGAAAGGAGTCAATTAAATATTCATATGCGTGTACACACAAAAAAAGTTTGAGATCACTAGCAAAAGATGGAATATTTTTTTTAAATTATACTTTTGACGTGACAACGTCTTATAAATTGGTTTGCCGGGTGACACTTCAAGAAATTGCGTTACGCTCCGCGTTATGCGCTTACAATGAGAGCGAGTGAGAGGCACGCGTCCCTTCCAGCCCGCCTAAGAGCGAGAGAGACAGACATAACATCCTTCTTCCTACTATACGAATGAATATTCACATTAAAATTATTTTACCACTCAAAGTCGTTGTCACGTAAAACTTTCGCCTGTATACCGACTTTACAGGCAACCAATTTTTTTATTATTATTATTATTATACTTGTTTTAGCCGCTCACTAGCCCATGGTAAGTTTTATGACCTATCACGTGACATCATCGTGTAAACACTAAACAGCGCACACTTGACCTTGGCCACTTGAAACACTTGAGACCGCCCGCTGAGTAACTGCCGTGTTTATATAAACAAAAGATTGTCGACTTTGTAAGTGGCATAGAACGCTCGGGTTATATTTTTTGTTATCGTAATGAATGGCTCTTTCAAATGGAAGTAGACGTTTGTGTATACTTATCGTTTGATTTATTATAAACAGCCGGGAACAATGACGATAGTCGAAAACGTTGATATGTCAACTTCAGGAATTTTTATTTTAAAAAGTAAATCGATAGCATATTTGTTTTATAATTTTAAATAGTCGAGAGGTTGTAATTATTTATGATAAAATTAAAATAAACATATGTGATAGTACAAAAATATATAGTCAGCTTGACAGCATCTCACGCGTGCTCTATCGGGCTTAAGTCAGGCGAGCCGGCAGACCAGTCTAACCTGGCAATGTCGTATTCACGCAGAACAGCGTTGATTCGTTGAGCTCGATGTGCGGGTGCATTATCGTCAACCATTAGGAATCGAGGGCCATGGTTTATTCTAAATGCCCTGACAGTTCCATCAACAGCAATGGTTTGGTACAAATCTGCAGTCATTGAGCCACGATACGGAATCAAAGGCGTTCTAGCACCAATCATCATACCGCCCCTAAAGGAAACCGATTTTTTCTTTGAACGGTTCCGGTAGTAGTTCTCTAAGCGTCCCCACGTCTTCTCCAGGCACGAAGACGTCGGTTGTCTGAATGAGTGCTAATTCTGGACTCGTTAACGAAAAGAAAATTCCGCCAAAAGTTTTCCTCATCATTTTCTTCATTTTGGCACAGTCTAGCGCATGTCGTTGCTGTGAGTTCAGAGGTCCTTGCCAGGATCAATCAGAATCTGCTCGTAATCCAACCTGGTGAAAGCAATGTCTGATGGTATTTTTTTTTACGTGCGGGAAATCCCCACGGATACCCCACCCCTCCGGAGCCGGAGGGGGAGGTTATGTCGGACTCGAACCGACTTAACCGCACGCCGTCTCTGGGTCGTAGTGCTAGGCCGAAGGTCACTTTTCGTTGCACTACGGCGCGACGTGCCGCACGCTAGCGATGATTGTAGCGGACTGCCCCTCTAGACAAGTGGCAATTCGTTGGCCGGCGTTTGGTAGAATAGAATGACGAATGTATAGGATTTGACGTATTTGACAGTCGTTAACGCATGTCATTAACGTCAAATCTCATACGTTTGTCGTTCTATTCTACCAAACGCCGAACAACGAATTGCCACTTGTCTAGAGGGGCAGTCCGCTACAATCATCGCTAGCGTGCGGCACGTCGCGCCGTAGTGCAACGAAAAGTGACTCGCCTATTATTTCATATATCTCAATCAATGTAATGGCTTACTGTAATATAATATAGGTGCGCCAATGAACTGTATTATTATTTAGCCCGGACAGTGTATAACAATTGGGTATTTGACAAATTTTGGAAACCTATCCTAAAATATATATGGAAATTTATTTTATACCTCTTGCAACTTATCTTTTCGCGTACAAACGTTATAAATGTGAAAAAAAAATTACTTTATAAGCTTGTAAAGTGCGCGAAAGGAGGTCGGTCACGTGACTATACGGGCGTGACGTCACTAGTGCAATTTGATATCTGACCAAAGACGAGTACATACCACGACGTACGGTGACTGATAATTTAAAATTGTTAAAATTTGCTAAAATTGTGAAAATGACCACCTACAAAAAGTACCGTGCATGTGCGAAAACAACCTTAAAAAATAAAAATAATTTATTTATACACGTTCGTAACTGTAGTATCATAGATAAAATTGTCCATGGAACACTGTATGAAGTGCTCACTCTATAGCGAGAGGAGTCCAATAAGTGTGTGATTTATACCAATAAAAGTGTACAATAATTACAAGTGGTTGTTACTCATTTATTGCTATAGTAACGATCGCCGACTTAAAAATCATTGGTTACAGTGTTAGCACACCAAAATCCAAAATTTACTTTAAAGTCCATTTAATCCATTTCGATCCGGCTTCCGACCTGAACACAGCACTGTTTCTGTTTTGGTACACAACATCACAGATGACAAGACGAAGCCATGTATCTGGAAAATATAACAGTCCTTTAGCATCTTGATTTTAGCAATGCATTCAACACTGGAATTCGACGTACTGGTGGGTATACTTTCTCTATTAACATATCTCCAACGGAAATTGATTGGCTTCAACGTTACCTGTCTGGTTGTCCACAACGTATACGCATAGAAGAGTCATTCTTTTCATGGTGCAATACAACCGTTGGCGTACCGCAGGGCGGCGTTTTATCTCCACTACTCTTCGCGAATTTTATAAATTCTATTTCCCAGAAACTAGCTTCATCATACCACTTGTATGCAGATGATTTACAGATATACAGCCAGACCCCACATAATCAGCTATCAGAGGCACTAGACACAATGAACCTAGATCTGGCGCATTTTAGTGAATTTTCATATTTGGCTTACGCAAATAGAAATGGGATTTGACGTATTTGACAGTCGTTAACGCATGTCATAAACGTCAAATCCTATACATTCGTCATTCTATTCCATCAAACACCAACAAACGAATTGCCACTTGTCTAGATAGGCTGTTTCGTTAGTCTTCTTTCATGAATTCTCTCAACATAATCGAATAATCTTAACATTTCTCTCTCAATTCTCATCACTACATCTTCTGTCACTCCACATCGCTCTCTTATCAGGCTATTTCTCACTCTATCTCTCAACGTCAATCCACACATACTTCGCAGCGCACGTATTTCTACTGCATTCACTCTACTCTGATGCTTTTTCTGACACACCCAACTTTCGCTACCATACATAAGAGTCGGCACTAATACTCCTACATGTACAACCAGTCGTGCCATTTCCGATACTTTCCGGCCGCTCATAAAGTTGTGTAGTGCCCCATTCGTTCAATTTCCAGCTGTCACTCTCCTTTCAACATCTTCATGCTTTCCATCTCTCGTAAACAATGTTCCCAAATGTATGAACTCATTCACTTGTTCAACTCTTTCTCCATTTATACAAATCCTACACTCTGTCACGCCTTCATCTATTTCAAAAACCATAACTTTTGTCTTACTAACATTCACTTTCATTCCTTTACTCTCAAAAGCTTCATGCATAGTTGTTACCATCTCCTGCAACTCATCTACTGATGACGCAAGTAAAACCTGATCATCAGCATAGAGAAGACATTTGACGAGTGACTCATTCATTCTTAAACCACATTCTTTATTTATTTATTTATTTATTTATCACACGTAACAGATTACAACCAATAAGAAAATAATAATACTACGAAGCAATAGGCAATAGCAATTTCAAATCTTGCAAACAACTGTCCATGAATAAGTTAAACAGCCATGGTGACGCTACACATCCCTGTCTTACACCCTTTTGGATGTTAAACCATTCAGGGTATATGACCCATGTATCCTCACGCAAGCACTGGAGTCCTCATAGAGAGACTACAGAGCTCGAATAATGTTGCTGCTCACCCCATACATAGACAGTACCGACCAAAGTTCATTCCTCATCACTTTATAGGCCTTTTCCAAATCTACGAATGCGCAATAGACCTTTTGACCGCCGCGCCAAAAAATTTGCGGCTATGCTTCGCATGTAAAAAAAAGACCTGATTCGTACATCCCATTCCCCTTCTAAAACCCGCTTGTGCATCCCATATTTTCTCATCGGTTTCTTCAATAACTCTCTCAATCAGCACTTTCGCATACAATTTGCCGACGATGCTGAGTAGGCTAATACCCCTGTAGTTTTTGCAGTCCTGATGCGAGCCTTTTCCGTTGAGTGGAACTATAACGGCCTTACACCAATCGTTTGGTACACGACCGTTAACCCAACACATGTTGAAAAGGCGGCACAACTGACTTGCTACGAGGCCATGTCCATCCTTCAGCATCTCGACTGTCACCTTATCATATCCCACTGCTTTTCCAGCTTTCATACTTCTTAATGCATTCACAACTTCATTCATACTGATACCACTTTCATCAGTATCAACATGGTCATCCATCACCGAGGTTAGTGCATGTACACCATCCTCTTTCAAACAAGCTTCCAAAATAATCCTGCCATCTTTTTAACACACATTCTTCACCTTTTACAATATCTCCATTCTGGTCTCCGATAGCGTTCTGCTCAGAACTCTGAGTTTTACCTCTGGCTGAACGGATGGACTTCCAAAAGAACTTAATGTTTGCCTGGAAATCCTCCGATAACCTTTCATCGAACACGTATTTTCGTTCATCTTTCTTTCTGGCAATCATTCCTTTCACTAGCCCTTTCAGTCTTCTATATTTATCTTTCGCTTCATCCACATATTCGTAGCTTTCGGCATTCTCTCATTAACTCTGACTGGAAGCCTGTTTAGCCACGCTTTCTTCTTCTCATATACCAACTTTTGCACTTCTGTATTCCACCATGCATGTTTCACCTTTTGCACTTTACTTCTCTTACTTACACCACATACTTGGGATGTCACACTCACAATCTCATCTTTAAATACCTTCCATAACTCTTCAATCTCACAAATACTGTCAATGTCATGAAACCTGTCAGTAAATTTGCTTTTACACCTACTCCTCTCTCGCTTTTTCTTCTTGCAAATTTTCTACTTTTATTCTTTCTAGAACACTTACGGGCTGTATATAAATAACACAATATAACTGTTATATAGTTCTTTAATCACAAGTAAAATGTCTATTTATAAATCGAGTGTAGCAATACAAAATTGTTTGGTAACTTCATACACAAGGGACAAGGACAAGTTCAACTCAAATCAAAATATTTGTTTAAACATGTGTTATACATACATGTACCTACATTCAAGATGTTAGTCCTGCATTAGGTCCAACATGTTTAGCCGTTTTTATCCGCAGCCATAAAAACACGTACAAATGTTTACCTACATCCATTAAAAAAAAAACAATAATTAAAATAATACATAAGATAAGATAAGATATTCTTTATTGTACACCATAATAGTATTATACGATAACAATTTAATAAAGTTTATATATAATGTACAATGAACGGCCTTATCGCTAACAGCGATATCTTCCAGGCAACCTTTGGATGGATAGAAGCACAAGAGATGACAGGGTAGCGTACAATTATTTTAAAAGAAGAACTGACAATGACAAATAGATTAGATATAGGTATAAACAAGACAAATATCAGTCATATTTGAAATATATACATAACTAGCTGTCGCCCGCGGCTCCGCCCGCGTGGATGTCGGTTATCGCGAATCGGGGTATGAAAAATAGATGTTGGCCGATTCTCAGACCTACCCGATATGCCCACAAAATTTTATGAGAATCGGTCGAGCCGTTTCGGAGGAGTTTGGCAACGAAAACTGTGACACGAGAATTTTATATATTAGATATATTTCATTGTATGTACGAGTCTAAATCAAAATGTCAAGTATTATAATTAGTAAAATGAAAATAAATAAATGATATATCAGCAAATTTCAAAAAATGACAAAAATAATTATAATAATGGTACCTACAATGAAGTTCTAATGTCAATACATAGATACACGTAAAATGTCAATAAAATCTCATGTCGCAATCTGGCGTTTTTTCATCTAGGAATTACATACATATAATCACGCCTTTATCCCCGGAGGGTTAGGCAGAGGTGAATTAACACCCACATTTCACCAATCTGTATTCCGTCCCACGTAATAGGGGGTGAGCCTATTGCCGATATTCCGGGCACTATTGTTGCCTCGAGCCATGCATCTGAGGCTGAGTCTGGGCTGTACATATCTGTCTGATGTTGTAGTTAATCAGTCCTATCCCTTAGTCAACTTGTACGACACCACATGGGAAAAGAAGGGGTGGCCCAAATTCTACTCTGCCAGGAACCACGCGGTTAGAAATTTTGTAACTTTGTAATATGCTTTAAATATCGTTACCACTCATCTCCACAATCTCTCGGTAGTTTATTGAATATTATAGGCGCCATACAAATAATGCTATTGCGCATAAGAGCCGTCTTGTTTCGGGAAACTGTTGCTTCTAAGGTCGGAAATAAATTAGGGTTACATTTCACAAACATTGCAACTTCAAAGATATACAGACTAGTTAGAGCTAAAATTGTTGTATCCGTCAGAATGGCGGTTGTATAACTTCAATATAGGTCAAAAATTACCTATATAAATGTACGAGAAATGTACTTTTCTTCAATATAGGTCAAAAATTACGTATATAAATGTACGAGAAATGTACTTTAGTCCTGAAAGTGTGCCCTGCAACTACTCTTCTCTATCTGAATAAAAAGCGTTTTCGATTTCTGTGGGACAATAACTCTAGACACTTGAGATCCACGGAAAATTTAACCTTGGAAGTGGGGGCACAATGGCACATTCTACAAATTTCTATAACAAGTCCTTCACAATACAAACTGCACGACTGCATGTGGAGCTTGTACGCATTGCCTGTAGGTAAATATACGACGAGCACAGTCGCTGTCTACATTTCAGCTACTGGTAAAAAGAGCACTATCTAACGCTATAAGTTTTTAAGTTAACATAAAAACTTTTTTTTTCTTTACGATTATTTCTAGAAACTGTATGTTTTGTAATTATGGTATGTACATGACGGCGCGATAATAATTAGTGTGATTAGAGTGAATGAAATTCACTCTGGCGTAATGCAAGACTCTAGTGCTCTATGGTTGAGTGTGACGTCATTCGTTCATTCGGACTGTCAATTTGAGTTTGACAGATCATTGACTTTGGTGGGGCGCGCAGAGAATCGAGATCAGTATCGCTGTGAACCTCGACCGATAACTACGTGTTGGCGGAATCGTTGGGATCGCCATAACACAAAAAAAAAAAAAAAAAAAAACTACGTGTCTAGCAGAACGCTCCAAGTTCGGTTGAATATACTTGGTTATAGATCGCGAGTGTGTCTGTAAAATGTGTAGTCAGTGATTGATGTAATTGAAATATGGTGATTCGTGTATTAGGTTGTCCTATCTCCTCGCCCGTAAAACCACGCGGATTGTGAATGGAAGCTTACAATGGGCTACTAAGAGGCCCCAGACCCGAAGTAAACCCCATGTGCCTTCATATATATTTACACGCATTGTTGCGCTTAGATATGTATTGGTGATTATATTTTTATGTATGGTATAAGATGTATATGCAGGCACAAGGGGTTTACTTCGGTATATAATATAATAACCAAGTATATTCAACCGAACTAGGAGCGTTCTGCTAGACACGTAGTGCTCGGTCGAGGTTCATTGCGATACTGATCACGATTCTCCGCGCGCCCCACCAAAGTCAATGATCTGTCAAACCCAAATTGACCGAATGAACGAATGACTTCACACTCGACCATAGAGCACTAGAGTCTTGCATTACGCCAGAGTGAATTTCATTCACCCTAATCACACAATAATTATAACGCGCCGTCACGGCCAGACTGACATGTGTAACAGAATTTTTGTACTAAGATTTTTTAGAAATATTATCTGTCGGTAGCGCCATCTAGTGCTCGGTCAGTGCGGACTTCTCGCCGTGAGTTGCTGATGTTAAGATCGATTATCCTAGTTCGCATAGTGTTCGCGGGGTGGCGTTGCCACCTGCTTAGTATTATTCACCTTGGAGATAATCACGGTAATGAGGGTGATTGTTGCTCATTGAGCTCATTAAGTAAAAAGAAAAAAATAGATAGCTTCGCGAAACTTCTAATCCAGTGGCTATATAAGGCAGGATCGATGTCGCGAGAGGCACTGGACTCATTACTTTTGGTGACATATCTGTCGTTATAATATTCATTGTTACTCTGTTATTAGAATCAGTGTATCTGAGTTTTACCCACATTCGTGGTAAGTAATTTTATTTTTGTCTTTGTTACCGATCCTCTGCAATTTTAGACGATTCTTAGTGTTAATTCGTTCATAGGGCTCCAGATACGGGTTAAGAAGACCACATACACTGTGATCACCTCGACGTCGACCACTGCCGTGCCCTTTATTTGAATTGATTGCAAAACCAGAGAAGTCCGGCAGGTGCAGCACCTTGGTTGTCAGAGACTGTGGCGAAAGGCGCTCCAGGACTCCACGCAGGCCGACGATCCAGAATCAAGGGTCTCGTATCAATTTTTTATTATTGTGTTTACCTCTCCTGGTAGCCCGTCGGTTACCCCAAGAAAAGGACGTCCCCCAGCCATCTCGGGCTGGCTTATATAGTACTGTGCAGCCGACGATGATAATTTACCTACCTTAGTTTTATAAAATATAATCTCTGTGAATCTTGTATAATCGTTTTGTACTTCAAATATATATGTGTGCATAACAAAAACATAAGTTGGTTTCTCTGAAGTCTCCCCTGGGGTTCCCATACGCACGCGCATCCTTGTCTCTGCTGACGAAAAGGCGCCCTGGGATAATCCTGAGCTCTTGCATCTCTCCACTGGGTTAGCTGGTGAGTCCATCTGACTCGTTCAGGTGTTACAAATTGGCGACCAACGTTAAGGGCTAACTTTGTTCTCTGTGGGTGCGCTGTGTGTGGGAGTCTGTGGGGGTCGCTTTGGAGAAATCGCTACCTTCCGTCCGATACGACCCAGGACGTTAATTGGTTGTGCGGTTGCAGTTACGCATGTAATATTTACCCTCTTTGCATTTTTCAGCCTAACGTACCATCATTCCTGAGGCAAGAAAAATCATTGAGACAAAAATTCAAAATCCCAAATTTTAAACTGCACATTTTTCGGTAAGTTTGGTGACATATTTTTGGCAAAACCATTTTTTCCTTTTTTGTTTTTTTAGTTGCTTCTGTCTGTCCCTCTGAGGTCCTTAGCGTGAAGTTGTGCATACATATATATCTGGTGAGATCTTCTTGTAATTAACCTTTTTAGTTTCATGTACCTTCCATTGTCAATTTTTATAACTACCTCACAAATTCTTTATCTAAAGAAAGTATACCTGATGTCCTAAATGTTGGACAAAGAATTTTTTATTGTTTGAATTTGTTTCTTGGTTATAAAATATTAGAACTTGTAACTATCTCACAAATTGTTAAGCTAGTGAAAGTATACCAGGTGTCCTAGTTCTTGGACAAAGAAATTCTTTTAATTAGTTAATACTGTTTCTCGATTCTAAAATATTAGATTTTTTTTGTAGCTACCTCACAAATTGTGATCTAGAGGAAGTATACATAGTGACTTATGTGTTAAACTTTTTTATTAATTGCTTTTAAAAGTCTCTGTAAAAGTTTTATTTAGTCTCTATTATTGATTTGTAAACCTGAAGTGGGTTGAATCTCCACTACAGTTAAGTTTTGATAACTAAATTTAAATCTTGAACCACTATGGCCCAATTACAGAAGTGCATTAATTACCTTAAAAAGGATGAACTTTTTAATGAACTGTCCGCCATGGGGGTTTCAGCGGATCCGGATGCCACGGTTGTCGGCCTGCGGAGTGAGCTGCGTACTGCGTTGCGGCTTGTCCGGCGTGGCAGCATTAAGGCCATCGCCGCTGTACCTGCCGTTCCCGCCTCTGAGTTGGCTATCTGTGAGCCTAAAGTCGTCGAACTGGAAGAGGTACTCTCTTCAGGTGACTTCGTTTCAAGTAAAAATTGTCGTACTAGGGTTGCTTTGAGGGCAAACTACCTTCTCACTAGGTTAGTTAGGTGTGGTTTAGACTGTCCGGAACTGTTAGGTATTCGTAACCGTTTGGTCAAGATTCTATCGGTGGCAGAATCAGATACCGATTCTGACTCTGATGGGTCGGAGAAAGAGACCGAACCTATACATCGCGACAACATAGGTTACACCTCGCCTGTGGTGAGGGGGGACCGCTCGATGCGACGTGACGCGCCCAGTTCCGACACAATTAGTGGAATTTTAGTAATACGGGATAGACCCGTAAACTTAAACTCTTTTAATATAAAGTTTGATGGCTCTTCTTGTGTAGGTACGTGTCTTCATTGAGAGACTGGAAGAGCTTAGGTGTGCTCGGGAAGTCACTAAGGATAAGGTCCTCACTGCTTTCTCTGACCTATTGGATGGTCCGGCTTTATCTTGGTTCCGCACCAACAAGTATAACTTTACCTCGTATGAGGGTATGTTAGAGGAGCTGAGAGAGACTTTCGACCTTCCCGACTACGATTACCGCCTCCGAAACGAAATTAGGCAGCGTACACAGGCCCGATCTGAAACATTGGGCAACTACATCTCTACGATGCAGGCCATGTTCTCTAGATTATCGTGCAAAATGCCCAGTGAGGAACAACTGGACATTCTGATGCATAATATTAGGCCCGATTATATGAAGGAATTGGCCCTTCACGAGGTAAACTCGATAAGCGATCTGAAGAGATTGGGGAAGCGCCTAGAACTTGCTCGTGCTAGGGCTGAGGCATTCCATGAACCAGCTTTAGATAAGTTTGGGATCACCTCGGATTTACACCATATTAAAAACAAAAGTGTACAAAAAACTTCCCAGCAGGTCTCTGCCGTGGCCAGCCCAACGACCTCAAGCGAACGCAGATGCTTCCGCTGTGGTGAAGGCGGCCACACTGCATACGGCTGTACACAGTCGAGGGATTTGGTGTGTTTCCGGTGTGGACAAAAAGGAGTAAAATCACCTGAGTGTCCAAAATGTAATTCCAAACCAAAAAACGAGTAAGTCAGGGCCTTATTAGAAGATCACCACTCGGTTCAAAGCGAGCGTCTCTGTCTGATGCCTTCTCTGATAGGGTCCTGTTTACCAAACGGGATAATGATATAAGACCGTATTTAGTTGTTAGGATCCTGAATTTAAATGTTCTAGGTTTACTTGATTCGGGTGCAGCTTGCTCAGTGCTGGGTAAGGGAGCGCACCACACTTTTGTGGAATTAGGGTTTGAGCTTGAAAGCATCAGCCCTAACTTTAGTTTAACTACAGCAGACGGCTCCTATTTGCCATGTCTGGGCTGTATTTCTCTGCCTATTGAATATAATTCTGCTGTCAGAGTTATTAAGTTTTATGTTGTTCCAGAGATCACTACTGCAATGATATTTGGAGTAGACTTCTGGCAACAATTTCAATTATGATAGCTCAGAATATCAATCTTTCCAACTTTAGCGACTGTAATCCTGTAGAGTCTCTGTCTCTTAACAGCGGTCTAGAGGATTACAACAATTTATCCGCCGATCAGAAGCGGGTAATTAATGGCGTTATTGAGAAATTTGATACCATCAACACGGACAAGGTGGGTTTAGGTCGAACATCTCTGGCGCATCATGTTATAGATACGGGCGACAGCAAGCCAATCAAGCAAAGGTACTATCCGCTCTCTCCCCTGAAGCAGAAAGCCCTGGAAGAGGAACTAGACCGGATGCTGGAGATGGGAGTAGTGACCCCGTCTCAGTCCGCGTGGAACTCACCAGTGGTGATGGTGGAGAAAGCGAACGGTGACCTGAGATTGTGCCTTGATTCTCGAAAGCTCAATTCTGTATCTAAGAGCGATGCGTATTCGTTACCTTATATCAACCAAATCTTAGACCATCTCAATAATGCAAAATATTTGACTTCCATTGACTTAAGTGCGGCATATTGGCAGATTCCTTTTGATTCGCTCCAATCCGCCGAGAAGACCGCCTTCACTGTCCCAAGGCGAGGTCTTTTTCACTACAATGTGATGTGCTTTGGACTTATAGGAGCTTCCGCCTCGATGCAACGCCTCATGGACCGTCTATTTGGCCCAGAGTTCGATAACCGAGTGTTTTCCTTTCAGGACGACATAATCGTTGTGGCCAGCACCTTTGAGGAGCATGTGGACCTCTTAAATAGAGTCTATCAGCGCCTTAAGGATGCGGGCCTAACGATCAACATGCAAAAATCGCATTTCTGTCGTAGCGAATTGAAATACCTTGGGTACTATGTTGACAAGCATGGCCTGCGGACTGACCCAGGTAAAGTCGATGTCATCCTCAACTATCCCACACCTTCTAATGCTAAGGAGGTGAAAAGATTCCTGGGCATGGCTGGGTGGTATCGGCGTTTCGTGAACAATTTTTCTAAGATTAGTAAACCCTTATGTAAATTAACTTCTAAGAATGTAACCTTCGAGTGGACGCGTGAAGCTGAAGAGTCTTTCAATCTACTGAAAGCCGCTTTGGTCACCGCTCCTATTTTGAAAATGCCTGACTACTCATTACCGTTTAGAATTCTCAGTGACGCGTCATCCTTCTCTGTGGCTGCTGTACTGACGCAGACACATGAGGGAGTGGAGCACCCTGTCGCGTATTGTAGTCGTTCACTCAATAAGAATGAAGTCAACTACAGTACCACTGAGCGAGAACTCCTAGCTGTGATCTTTGCTCTGGAACAGTTCAGGCAGTACGTGGAAGGACAAAAGTGCACCGTCGTTACGGACCACGCCTCGCTACTGTGGTTCCACAAGCTAAAGAATCCGACAGGACGTCTCGCGCGCTGGAGCATGAGGCTGAGTCAGTTTGACTTCGACATAGAGCACCGAAAGGGTAAGGACCATGTGGTACCTGATACTCTGTCACGAATTCAGATTAATGCAATAGACACCAGCGTGACTAAAGACTCTTGGTATCTCCACACCCTAAACAGTGTGAAGAAGAACCCTAGGCATTTTCCTAACTTTGACATACGGAATGACTGTTTATTTAGATTATCAAAAAATAAATATTCTCTGACCTCTGATTTTGATTGGAAGCTGGTGGTGCCGATGGAGGACAGGTTGCCTCTGCTCACCAAGTACCATGACGACATGCTCAGTGCCCATGGTGGCGTATGGAAGACCCATAAACTCCTGGCTCTCCACTATTATTGGCCTAAGATGTACGAGAGCGTTAAGGAATATGTTGGCAAATGCGACATTTGTAAACAGTATAAACCTGTGAACACATCTCGTCCGGGCCTAATGGGTAATCCTAAACGTGTGTCTAGACCTTTTGAGGCCATCTCGTGTGACTTACTGGGTCCATTTCCTACTTCCAGCAAGGGAAACGTTCATCTGATTGTGGTCTCGGACTATTTCAGTAAATATATCCTGTTGTGTCCTATACGGATAGCTACAGGCGCTGCAGTCGCGAGGTTTATAGAAAGGAATGTTTTTCTAGTCCACGGGGTATGTAAAACCATTTACATGGACAATGGTCCACAATTTATTAGCAAACAGTTTAAGGACTTGTTAGTTAAATACAATGTGCCCAACATCTATTATAACCCCAGATATCATGCGCAGACCAATCAGGCAGAACGAGCCATTCGCAACGTGGTTCAGGGAATTTCTTGCTATGTGAAGTCACACCACAAGAAATGGGACGAGAATCTCGTGGAAGTCCAGTGTGCTCTAAACACGGCTGTAAGCGAAGCTACTCATTTCAGTCCGTATTTTCTTGTTCACGGCAGGGAATTCATAGGGGATGGTGTTCTTTATAGGCAGGAAGAGATTCCTTGCCATCCTGACTCTGTCTCCATCGACAGTCCAGTGTCCTTTGGCGAGAGGTTGAAGGAACTAAATCGTATCTACGACCAGGTGAGAAAACACTTAGATGTTGCTCACCGGCGTAACGAAAAATACTACAACCTCAGAAAAAGGCATGTGGAATTGAAAGTGGGACAGATTGTTTACAAAAGAACGTTCTATTTGTCTAACAAGGCAAAGAACTTTACGGCGAAGTTGGCGCCTAAATTTATGAAATGCATTGTAACCGCCAAACGCTCGCCTTTAGTCTATGAACTGTCGGATTTGGATGGTAAAGATCTGGGAGTATATCACATTAAGGATATTTTGAAATATAGTGAGGAGGAACAACCTTCTGCTCCTTCTCCTTCTTCTGTCGGTGCCTTTTCTTTGTCGCTCAGCCGATCGTGAGATTGTCCACTTCGCGTCGAGCGGTCTCGGTTCACCCTACGCCTACTCACTCTATGTTATTCACTTATTTGAGAAGCATACAGTAATCAGGTTAGTTAACAGGGTAACACTTCTTTGGTGTTAGATTTAGTATTTTGACTTTGATTGCTTTTTTTTTTGTTGTTGGAAAGGTTAGTTTTTGTTTTGTTTGGACTTCGTGATGCTCACAACTAGTGTGGTCATCGCGAGTTACGAAATTTCTTTGCCATCTCTCAGTTTAGATCCTGTCGATGATATTCCCTGCGTATACTATGCAGGGAATACTCTGAGGGAGGGGGTGGTGTAACAGAATTTTTGTACAAAGATTTTTTAGAAATATTATCTGTCGGTAGCGCCATCTAGTGCTCGGTCAGTGCGGACTTCTCGCCGTGAGTTGCTGATGTTAAGATCGATTATCCTAGTTCGCATAGTGTTCGCGGGGTGGCGTTGCCACCTGCTTAGTATTATTCACCTTGGAGATAATCACGGTAATGAGGGTGATTGTTGCTCATTGAGCTCATTAAGTAAAAAGAAAAAAATAGATAGCTTCGCGAAACTTCTAATCCAGTGGCTATATAAGGCAGGATCGATGTCGCGAGAGGCACTGGACTCATTACTTTTGGTGACCTATCTGTCGTTATAATATTCATTGTTACTCTGTTATTAGAATCAGTGTGTCTGAGTTTTACCCACATTCGTGGTAAGTAATTTTATTTTTGTCTTTGTTACCGATCCTCTGCAATTTTAGACGATTCTTAGTGTTAATTCGTTCATAGGGCTCCAGATACGGGTTAAGAAGACCACATACACTGTGATCACCTCGACGTCGACCACTGCCGTGCCCTTTATTTGAATTGATTGCAAAACCAGAGAAGTCCGGCAGGTGCAGCACCTTGGTTGTCAGAGACTGTGGCGAAAGGCGCTCCAGGACTCCACGCAGGCCGACGATCCAGAATCAAGGGTCTCGTATCAATTTTTTATTATTGTGTTTACCTCTCCTGGTAGCCCGTCGGTTACCCCAAGAAAAGGACGTCCCCCAGCCATCTCGGGCTGGCTTATATAGTACTGTGCAGCCGACGATGATAATTTACCTACCTTAGTTTTATAAAATATAATCTCTGTGAATCTTGTATAATCGTTTTGTACTTCAAATATATATGTGTGCATAACAAAAACATAAGTTGGTTTCTCTGAAGTCTCCCCTGGGGTTCCCATACGCACGCGCATCCTTGTCTCTGCTGACGAAAAGGCGCCCTGGGATAATCCTGAGCTCTTGCATCTCTCCACTGGGTTAGCTGGTGAGTCCATCTGACTCGTTCAGGTGTTACACATGTCGCTCGTCCTCGTGCGACCAATGCCAGAGATGCGTCTGTGAACAAATGTACGAGGCTTTAATTCTTCTCGCACTGACACGCTCGTCCATCACTGACTTCCATCGCCGCACAGGCCTAACATCTCTCATTGGTGTTCTTCGGCCACAACGAGCAGAACCGGGCAGCCACTCATTGGTGCCCCTACGACTATGAACTAGTCGGACCGGGCGACCACTCATTGGTGCCCCTCCGACCATAAACCGGTCGGAACCTGGGCGACCACTCATTGGTGCCCCTGCGACCATAAACCAGTCGGAACCCGGGCGACCACTCATTGGTGCCCCTGCGACCATAAACCGGTCGGAACCCGGGCGACCACTCATTGGTGCCCCCGCGACCATAAACCGGTCGGAACCCGGGCGACCACTCATTGGTGCCCCCGCGACCATAAACCGGTCGGAACCCGGGCGACCACTCATTGGTGCCCCTGCGACCATAAACCGGTCGGACCCCGGGCGACCACTCATTGGTGCCCCTCCGACCATAAACAAGTCGGACTCCGGGCAACCACTCATTGGTGCCCCTACGACTGCAAACCAGTCGGGCCGGGCAACCACTCCTTGGTGCCCCTACAACCACCTACACTGTCCTCCAAAGCTAGCAACATTACATAGTTCGAACATCGACCCTCGTGGAGCCAGTCGTCCAAACATGAATGTGAGTCTAGACCTACGTACAACCACTCGGTGCCCCTACAAACACCTACACTATCCTGCAAGGCTAGCAACAATACATAGTTCGAACATCGACCCTCGAGGAGCCAGTCCGAACATGAAAGTGAGTCTGGACCTACCTACTTACAATATGCATCAAGATCTGTGGAAGGTGGACTAGTAGTAAAGATGTGAGAATTAATCGCTGAGAATGTGTCGTTGTCGTGAATTCTTCCTTCGTTCTGACTATAGACCGCCGTCTCGGCCAGCTCGTTGTCAATTTCTGCTACAGTGGTATGACTAATCTCTCGAGATCGGATTGAGGCATTGGGGTTCGAAGCTAGGAGATGAAATGTACTGAAGTCTGCCCAAACACGATGTGTCCCAGCTCTATCCGCCATATTGGAAGCGAGTAGCGTCTACATCCTAGCCTAAGCCGCGGCCAGGCTTTATTTGAATAGGTTTCCAAAGGTAGTAGTAGCAAGTAAAGCAAGACTGGAAACCAATAAACCAACACTGACTATACTCAATTTAGTGCTCTATCCGCATACACTCGAAACCGATTAATTAGAACAAACTTATGGTTCAGAATTAGTTAGGAGCCAATTTTGTTACACTTCGCTTTCCTGTACCAAACTACCATACGCGCTTCGTTTCAAAAGAATATTAGCAACCGAAATCATCGAAATTACTAATATTCCCTCTAACCCCTCCAACCAAGCCAAACTGCCCGTGCCAGGAGTGGGCTCACGTCGGCTGTGCAACGGCCAGGACTCGAACCAGGGACCCCTCGATCGCAAGGCCGACCCCCCAACCACCAAGCCACCGACGCTTCTCTCGCGGAGGCTCTCGTAACCGCTCCATTACCCTGTCTATTAACGAGGGCACGAATCACGACAACGCTTCCCCGGACCATTGGCGGAGTCGCACGGATTGCACATCTACGCTGTTACTTTACATCACTCAATCATTAATATGGAGCGAAATAAGACGCATGGAGGAGCACACCGCCCTCCCACAAACTAGAACCGTTTCATTACCACCCTGGCCATCATCCGTGTGTTGATCCATCGAAGTCACTATTGGATCAACACGATCGGCTGTGGAGCGAACATATCTATCACACTTACGGGGAAGCTGTCATTTTCATCTAGCTCATTGATTGCCTATTAAACAGAGTAGCCCTATGACACCGATACTACCCTGTAAAGTAAGAGAAGTCACCCAAGCACGCGTCTGTTTGAAGTAGTAATCCTCAACCTGGATGTCTCTGCCAATGCTTGTCAGTATCTGGAACTTTAGGTCTTCTCCTGTTCTAATCATATAACATAGATAACCCATATCCATGTAGTATTTCGAAATGGCGCACATTGGGAGAGGCCCACGTCGAGCAGTTGACCATGGTGGCCTAGTTGGTTGATTGATTGATCGATGTAGAATTTCGTCTGTGTGACCACGTACGACGAGAAAACGTTACTTGAGATAACAATGAAACATTACTTGCTAATAGAACATCTTTCCCTAAATCTTAGGTACGCGAGGGTATTGAAATCAAAGACGTTCTGATTTCACCAAATGAGACATCTCAAAGCAAAGGCACACAGCTTGTGACGACTTTATCACTCATACCCGAGACCACAGTACCAAAGCACTTTATTTTCACTCCTTGTACACCACTTACTGATGTGACGGATTACAGCCCCCTTCATCTGATTATAGTCTGTACGTCAACTTCTGACATCTGATCAATGATTCGTACTTAGACCCAATTTTGCCTGAAATTTCGTAACAGTTTGAAATTTACGTGTTAACGCTTCGGAACGCATCCCGAGCGGCATACCATCTTGTATCCGCTTCCGGAATGAGTCCGCCATATTGCTCTTACATGTCAGCCACACAAGTCACAAGCACTAGCTAGTTACCTTAAGATTATTGTAAAATATTGCAAACACTGTCCCAACCTTAGAATAAAAGACAGTTAACTAAAGAATCTTGTCTAACTAAAAAAACCCAAACAACACGAAATCCTCAACATTACGCACCTCACCTTGTGCCCGTGATTGCAGTGAGTCGGGTTCAGTTTTCCTACCACCAGAAACCTTCAACAGTTAATAACCTAGTGTCAATTTGTTAGCACTCAGACAACGCGGAATCAGCTGGTAGCCATTCTGGTGGTGGTGGACCCGTAATTACACACTTTACTCCACTTCATCATAATGAGGGTATATGAC
Organism: Eilema caniola; assembly: GCA_949126895.1. Classification (NCBI taxonomy): domain Eukaryota; kingdom Metazoa; phylum Arthropoda; class Insecta; order Lepidoptera; family Erebidae; genus Eilema; species Eilema caniola. The sequence continues at coordinate 2,386,959 of OX421487.1, forward strand.
AAATAAATAGCAGCAATCGCCGCTCCTAGCAATCAACTCCAACTCATTCTATCGTCAATCTCCGAACCCTTTTCTCGACCTAGTATTAAAGTGTATAATGATGCCCTAATAATATTTTCATATAGCAACTCTTATTGTCTATAATGACAGAACTTCCTGTGTTTGCCTACTTCCCTTTTCGATACGATCGCTATGTCTGCCGGACGCTCCGCATGTTAATATTTTATCTAATGTGTAATGTACAAGCGTTAAATAAAGAATGTGACTATTATAACAATGCGAGTGTCAATTCCATCCATCCAGCTAAGCACCCGGCTAGTTTCTTACGTTACCACGTCCGCCACTCTGCCTGATATATTTAGAGGTTATAGCCCAGACCACGAAGAAAGTACAACGTGTAACTTCGGCGTGAGTACAATTAATTATATAATTAACTCGAGGGCGTAAGATTTTGGTCTTGATTTTGCTGTGCTTGGAAATCATAATGGATGACCGCATGGTGCATTCTAACCTCAATGGCATTGAGAAACTTGATGGTGTGAGCAATTATCACAGCTGGAAATTAGCAATTCAAAACCTCCTTATATTGGAAAATCTATGGGATTCGGTCCTAGGTACCGATAGTAGTGCAGAGAAAGATGCACGTGCTAAGCGAGCACTAGCAAGAATCTGTTTGGCGATTAAACCCGCGCTTTACCAATATGTGAGGAATGTTACCACACCAAAAGATGCTTGGAAGAAGCTCTCCGATGTGTTTGAAGACAAGGGATTATACAGGCGAGTGTTACTCTTAAGGAAATTGCTTAGAATTCAATTTGTGGACTTTGATAGTATGGAAAATTATTTGGAGACAATTAGCATTTTAACACAACAATTACATGACATTGGCAAAGTCATTGAAGATGCTGAAGTTGCTGAGATTATGCTGAGTGGACTACCTGCGGACTATGATGCGTTAGTGTCCAACTTGTCTACAGCTACAGTTACCAACACAATATCTAGTGAACTTGTACGTTCTAGACTACTGCAAGAATTTTCACGCAAACATTCTGGTGTAGGAAATGAAACTGCCTATGTTGTAAACAAAATGAATAATAAAAAGCAAACTAATAGTCTCTCATGCGATTTTTGTAAGAAAAGCGGCCACATTAAAGCCAGATGTTTTAAATGGAAGAAAATGAAGAAGCAGCAAAAACCTGAAGAGAAGACTTTCTCGGCTTGTGCCTTTATGTCTCGCTCTACGGAGAATGACTTTTATATTGATAGCGGTGCTACTAATCATATGGTTAGAAATAAGGCTATATTAAAGGACTTTCATGAAACAAATAAGGACATTATAGTAGCCAATAATGAAAACATAAAATGTAAAGGCATAGGGACTTTAACATTACATAAGGTAAGACTTTATAATGTCATGTATGTTCCCCAATTGTCCATAAATCTTATTTCTGTTTCCAAATTAGTCCAGTCCGGATATAATGTTAAATTTAGTGATCAAGGGTGTTTTATATTTGACAAAAATGTTGGTCAAACCTCTGGCAACTTAGTCATGTCTGCTGCATGCTCAAATAATTTATATAAACTAAACTTGTGTGTGTCTGACTGTGCTAACTTTATGGGATCCCGGTCATTGCCATCCGAGCAGCATTCTCTTCACCTTGATCACGGAGAGGAAAAGTTGAGTGCTGCAGCTGTAGCTGGATTACCTGCAGGACTTTGGCACAGGCGTCTTGGACATTTAAGTCAACAAGGTATGGAAAGCTTGCAAAAGGTTGCATGTGGTATCAATATTCAGTTTCAGGACGAAGACTCACAAAGGAACTGTGTTCCGTGTCTTGAGGGCAAGCTGTCGGCCGCAGCTTATCCTAGAGAAGGGACAAGAGCCACGCAATCACTGCAGCTGGTCCACTCTGATGTGTGTGGTCCTATTCAGGAGCCAAGCTGGAGCGGGGCAAGATATCTAGTAACATTCACCGATGATTTTACTAGAAAGTCTTACGGATACCTTCTAAAAGAAAAATCTCAGGTAATGACACATTTTATTATTTTTAAAGCGTGTGTAGAAAAGCAGATGGGTTTGCCTATAAAAATTTTAAGGTCTGACAATGGCGGAGAATATACTAGTAAACTATTTACTGATTATCTGAACCAGCAGGGTATAATTCATCAGGTTACGGTTCCCTTTTGCCCTCAGCAGAATGGAGTTAGTGAACGACTAAACCGGACCCTGATGAATAAAGTAAGGAGCATGCTGGCAGAAGCTGGCCTTGGCATGCGTTACTGGGGTGAGGCTGTCATGACGGCCATTTACTTAAAAAATAGGTCCCCTACAGTAGCTTTAGCTGGCCGCATTCCGGAGGAAGTATGGACTGGGTCTCCAGTTGACGTCAGCCATCTTCGTGTCTTTGGCTGCCTAGCATACTATTTAGTCCCGTCTCAAAAACGACAAAAGTTGGATCCTAAAGCCAGACTGTCTATTTTTGTTGGGTATAGTGAAACTTGCAAAGGATACAGATTAATAGAGCCGTCAAACCCTCAGAAAATCATTTTATCACGTAGTGTGGCTTTCATTGAAAATAGATTTTATAACGACCTTAAAGAGGTAAAGAAAGATTTAGATGACCAACATGATTTTGTTAATTTATATGATCATTTGTTATGCAACAATAATATTGATAAATCAAACAGTAACTGTGATGAATCTAATAATGATGGAATGCATAAAAATAATGAATCTAATGTATTGAATAATGATAATAATGATATTTTTGCAAATAATGACATTAATATGAATAATAATAGCTCTGTCTGTGATATCTCAGGGTCTGAGGACTCCTGCACTGGGAGCGAAAAGGATGATGACTGCATCACCCCTGTTGAAGAGTCTGCTGATGAAAGATGCGGTGAGCGTCTAACATGTGGCGAGATGTCAGCTGAAGGGGAAGTTGATAAGAGTCACGAAGGTACTTGTGCTGATCGCTGCGTGCGATCATCACGTAATATTCGTCCAAAGAGGTTTGACGATTATGAGTGTTATATTTCGTTGCATGATAATTTACCTGTAGAACCACAGAGTTATGAGGAAGCTATGGCTTCTACTCATTGTCAGGACTGGCAGGACGCCATGCAGCGTGAGTATGATTCTTTGGTTGCCAACAAAGTGTGGGAATTGGTTGACAAACCAACTAACAAAAATATTGTTCAGTGCAAATGGGTGTTTAAGATTAAACTTGATACAAATGGTGATTTTAACAGTTTCAAAGCGAGACTTGTAGCTAGAGGTTTTACGCAGCGTCACTTTCTTGATTATTTTGATACCTATTCACCAGTGGTTAGACATTCTTCTTTGAGAATCCTGTTTACTTTAAGTAATCAATTAGATTTTGAAATTGATCATATTGACGTGAATACAGCTTTTTTAAATGGGGACCTCAATGAGGTAATCTATATGGAACCACCAAAAGGTTATTTAAATGAATTTAATGGTAAAGTTTGCTTGTTAAAAAAGGCTATCTATGGTCTTAAGCAATCAAGTAAAATGTGGAATGAAAAGGTGAATGGCCTGCTAATTTCTAATGGTTTTAAGCAGTGTAAATGTGAACCTTGTGTTTATACTAAAAAGGTGAGGGATGATTTTGTATTTCTTGCTCTGTATGTAGATGATTTTTATATATTCTATCGTAAGAATAGTCATATAAAAATTCATTTGCTGGAAATATTGGAGAAGCAATTTAATGTGAAAAATCTAGGACCCCTTAGGAACTGTTTGGGCGTTAGAATTACTAGAGACAGGTCAAAGGGCACTTTGTGTTTGGATCAATCTGAATATGTAAAGAAATTGCTCATTAAGTTTGGAATGGAAAATTGTAAACCTGTTACCACTCCTATGCCATTAAATTGTAAATTAAGAAGACCTGAAGATGCAAGTGCACACTTAGATGATAGTGTATATAAATACAAACAACTTTTGGGTTGTCTGATGTATTTATGTGTTTGCACTAGGCCAGATATTGCATATGCTTGCAGTTATTTGAGCCAGTTTAGCACTTGTTTTGATAAAAGCCATTGGCTTGCGGCCAAACGTGTACTACGGTATCTAGCTGGTACAATTAATTACAGTTTGTGTTTTACAAAAAGTGTTAATTGGAGGTTGAGCGCCTATACCGACGCCGATTGGGCCAATGATGTCAACGATCGTAGGTCTTATACGGGTTATGTAATAAAACTCGGTGGTTCCACCATTAACTGGGAATCGCGAAAACAACGATGTGTAGCGCTTTCTAGTACAGAAGCGGAATACCTAGCTATAGGAGATGTTTGTAAAGATATATGTTTTATACAAAATTTACTTGCTGAATTAAATTCTATTAATTTGGAACAATGTGTTATATATAATGATAGCCAGAGTGCACAGAAATTATTACAATGTAAAGAAATCTGTCACAAACGGACGAAACATATTGACATCAGACATCATTTTGTCAAAGATTTAGTGAAAGAAAAAAAAATATTAGCATTAAGTATATTCCCACTGACAAAATGATAGCAGACGTGTTGACAAAGCCTCTATGTAAGCAGAAGCATATTAAATTTATTAAAGGTATGAATGTTATTTGACAAAATTAAACAAATTATATTTGTTAAAATGTGGCTATTATGTGTATATTGTTGTTATATTATGACCGAATCAATACATGTATGAATGTACAGTTTTTTTTTATATATTGTTTGTACTATGTAGAGTAAAATATAGACTATGTATTTTGTTACATAATTTGTTTTGACAAATATTTGAAAATATTGTTATGTCAAGGGGAAGTATTAAAGTGTATAATGATGCCCTAATAATATTTTCATATAGCAACTCTTATTGTCTATAATGACAGAACTTCCTGTGTTTGCCTACTTCCCTTTTCGATACGATCGCTATGTCTGCCGGACGCTCCGCATGTTAATATTTTATCTAATGTGTAATGTACAAGCGTTAAATAAAGAATGTGACTATTATAACAATGCGAGTGTCAATTCCATCCATCCAGCTAAGCACCCGGCTAGTTTCTTACGTTACCACGTCCGCCACTCTGCCTGATATATTTAGACCTAGTCGGTCTCGGCTCTCCAGTACAAACGCGGCGCGACTGGATCTCTAAACACCCCGAAGCGAAGCGACCGCCATCCGATCCCCACAACCAAGCGGCACACCGATGTTCTGCAGCTACATCAGTCGGACCCCTGTGGGCTCTAATCACCCGTAGCGGCCGCCACAGACGCTCGCATGACAACCGGGATATATGACGCAACAGGCCCTCCGTAGCACGTAGACCAGACCAATGCCAACAGACCCATACGAGCACACAAATACCCGAGCCGACCGGGGACCGAAACCGAGGCCTCGCGCAGCAGCCGCACCGACCACCGCTATGCCACAGAGGCTTTCACCAGAATGTAGATCATATAATCGCCCAGTCAAGACGAGAGACTACTCGGGGCAGTTTATCGGCCTCAATCTGCCAATTTGGCGACGAGAACTATTCCTTTAGTCGACCCGAAATATTTGGTTACCAAACTGTTGGTTCGTGTGTATTCTTGCTAAGAATCCGCCACGCCTTTTCTACCTAGGTACACAATAGTGTGACCTCAAAGTGAAGTACACCACGGTGCAGGGCCGTCGTAAGGCTATATAGCGCCAGGGTGCGAAGCTCAGACTGCGCCCCCTCCCCCCCGGTCAACAAAAAAACGCAATAAATTTTTGATGTTTCATTTATTTTTCTCTAAGATCTGTAATCTACAATAATATACCTAGGTACAATGTTTTATTTTAAGTGCGAGTCGGACTTGCGCACGAAAGGTTCCGTTAAGGTCGGTACCTACCGCTACAGTACCATATTTTAAGTTAAATAGGTACCTATAACCTCTTTTTATTTTTGAGTTTTGTTGTTATACCGGCAACAGTAATAAATTATCTATGAAAATTTCTACGGTCTATCTGTTTGTTGCCCGCTGTAACAACAACTAAATAATAAATTATTATAAATTTACTAGCTGACCCGCCTCGGCTTCGCCTGTGGCATACTTCAACCCCGTAGCACCTCAATTGTTTTGCCTTCTCGGAACTTCTCCACTAACATTTGAACTTTATGAAATGGTATTAAAGTTCAAGTTTTATTACGAATAGTTTGTAGAGAATATAGAAAAGTGTTGTTTTTAGACTTCTTTAGGCATTTTTTTTTTCGATATTGGTGGGCCTAAATTTCCCCTTGCTAGAATCACAGTCTAAACTGTGCTAGAATTTTTAGTGCTCACTCGGCGGCTATCGCAAATATAACGAAAAAAAATAATTCAAAATTAAGGAAAAGAAATGGATTTAATATTTCTCTAACGTTTCACAGCATTAAACAAAATCAAAATTTAATTTTTATGCAGTAAGATTCAATTGTCATAGGTCGTCTAATGACATCAATCAGTAACCGACACTCAGAGCCGCATCGCGAACTTTCATTACAATGTACACCCTAATAGCCTAATTATAGAGGCCATTTCGCTTAAAGTGCGGGCGCCTGGCGGCAAGGTCAAAGGGCCTCTTTGGAATGGAGATATTGCCGCGTGCGTGTTAAATAAATTTAATTGTTACATATTTCAAAATAAGAGCTATTTTACCCTGCATATCGTGAGCGGTATGACACGTGACGAAAGGCAAAAGTGACAATAATAGGTACAATGGTAAATTTTAATATTGGTTGATGCCTATATTTTTATGCATTTAGGGGTTAAACCCTGCAGTGGTCGCGCGTCGATTTGAGACGGCACTGGTCGCGTGGAGTACATACGTATTCCATTTTCCAATATTAAATAAAAAAGTAGTTTATTAAAATTTCTTTATTTTTATTATAAAAATATAATCACCACAGTTTCCTTTATTAAAAATAATCAACAAAATTAAATCGTAACGTCTGTTTCGTAATTAATAAGTAAAAATTAAAATTAACTCTAAATTGGCACAAAAATCACAGCTTCTTTTTTGATTGAGATCACAAAAAAAATATTTATTAAGAATTAAATGTTAATTTGAGCACACATTACTAATCGTTAATTTGAGCACAAGAAAGACATATAATTTTGGAATGATCCCCACAAATAAACTTTTTGCACGCTGTGCATGATTTTCTAGTGCTTTTATTGCGCGCTCTTCCACAATCATAGCAACGGCGATGCCTGGCAATGTAGTATTGCCAGGCGACGCCCTGATGTTGCTGGTTGTCTTTCTGCTTCCGAAATACCCACAAAGTCTTTTATTTTTATAGCTAGGGACCTTGGTACTGATTTCTGATCAATTCTCTTTTGAGCCAATGGCTTCATCCAAGCTAAAGCCAAGTCGATGAGGAAGTCACGACGGCAAACACTTGCATAATCTTTATTTGCTGTACAAACGCATAGTGCGTTGAGTGCGCTCAAATTCAACATATCGATGAACACTGTTAGAGGCCATCTTCTAGAGTTTCTCGAGACATCATACAAAGAACACCTTTTGTCAACCAGGTCAACTCCATTTTTTGTCCTATTGTAATAGGTGAGTATTTCGGGTTTCTGCTTTTCTCCAGAAGTAGCATCAATAGTCTCATCGTTATGCATTGTTGACATTAATATAACCACTTTGTTAGGTTTTGGCACATAAGACACCATTGTACATGGTGCGTGGAACCAAAATTTTGATGAGCATAGTGAATTTCCTCTTGAGACTCGAAATTCGCGAGGGACTTCTCGTTTGTCTTTTCGAACAGTTCCCACCATGGTGGTGCCATTTTCAAAAAGATTTTTTGCAACTGTTAACGAAGAAAACCAATTATCCATGGTGATATTCATGTTGTTGAACAAAATAATAGGTAAAAAAATAATAATCATTTATAAAAAATACTTACGTATTTGGTCGCGCGGACTACCTGTGTAGTCCAGCAATTTTGGCGCGCTACAGTAACACATGGGTACGCTACTCCTGTACAAGTACCTGGAAGCACGTTAACCCTACGCTTACCGTTTTAGACAAATTTGAAAATTTGTACTAGTGGATTACATATGTAATCCGCGCGACCACTGCAGGGTTAATTGACGTAAGTGTACGAAACAGGGGAATGGCGTTAATATTGAACTTATGATTAAGGTTAAATTAGGAAATATCGAAATGTTTAGAGCTCGGCCTGCGACCCCTCGGATTGTTTACCTCAGTGACTCAGTGCCCCTCGGGCTACGCGCCCGGGTGCGGCCGCACCCTTGAACCCCCGGTTAAGACGGCCCTGCCACGGTGAGTCTACCCACTACCCACTTGAGAAATATTTCACGAACAAAACCCGTCAGAGCCGATGCTGCATGGCTCCTTCGCTACTCAGCATCATAGAAAATTAGACTGACAATCCAGCACGCGATTATTAACAGAGTTCAACCTTCGTCAGAGGAAGCTATATCTTACACTGTACAGCTACATTCACCTATCTGTCTACCAACAATTAAACACAGTTCGAGCACTCCGAGGGACCTATACATCTCAAGACAAGACACACCGGGTCAGTACCTGCTACCGAAAAGATATGGAAACCAAAAAAGCAAACGCAAAAACCAACACGTAATACATCGTGATATAATCGAAATCGTCCTTCGTTAGTTTTTACTGCAAACTACTCACTTTTACGTAAATTATGTCACTTAAATAAAAAGATTAAATCGAGAACTGGTTCCTTTTGTCTCACTACCCTCCCACTCAATGGAAGACGATTTAACACGAGCCTTTGCACTATGGTGACATGGCATCTGCGTACTGACAATAAAGAACTCACTGATGTTAATATAGGGTAGTTCGTTAAAATTTATCGTTCTCACTTCTTGTACGTACTGATTGCGTCACCGCATTCCAAGCTAATCTAAGCAATCACAGTAACCTTTTGCAGCGTACCCTACTCAATTCGAATAAGTCTTCTCACCGTATTAACAGCTACAGATAGTATAGAAATTAGCATAGTTAGATATTAGGGATATTTCGAAACTTTCTCGTGTAATGACAATATGACTTAGCCACTATATAATTAGGTGCAAACTCCGCTACCTCATAAACCTCTGCTCACGGATTGCCAGAACTGCTATCGTCTCTTCTGGCACTACATGGAATAGTAGAAATAGGACGAGACTTTTTATTCAAACACGAATTTGTACCCACGAGTAATACCTTTACAACAATATCTTTCCCTGGAGGGTGGAATGCGATATTCCGCTACCAGGAAATTATTTGGCTAAATTATTTGGCACTTGTTATTAAAAATAAGCAGACACACTGTCTACGAAATAAAAAGGAACGGGCTCACCGGGTCTTGTAGTCGGGATGCAGCCAACAATCAGGACAGACACAGTTTCACGTTATTTCATGTAAATCCGACTAGCGAGTCTTTTGGTTGCCACTGCTATTCTCCTCAGCTTGTTGCCCTGGTATCCCACTTCTGATGCAGGCACAAGGGGTTTACTTCGGGTCTGGGGCCTCTTAGTAGCCCATTGTAAGCTTGCACTTACAATCTGCGTGGATTTTACGGGCGAGGAGATAGGACAACCTAATACACGAATCACCATATTTCAATTACATCAATCACTGACTACACATTTTACAGACACACTCGCGATCTATAACCAAGTATATTCAACCGAACTAGGAGCGTTCTGCTAGACACGTAGTGCTCGGTCGAGGTTCATTGCGATACTGATCACGATTCTCCGCGCGCCCCACCAAAGTCAATGATCTGTCAAACCCAAATTGACCGAATGAACGAATGACGTCACACTCGACCATAGAGCACTAGAGTCTTGCATTACGCCAGAGTGAATTTCATTCACCCTAATCACACAATAATTATAACGCGCCGTCATATATATTTTATTACAGTATTTGTGTATTAAGTCTTACTTTATGTAAGTATGAAGATAATATATGTGTATGTAGGTATCTATCTATGTAATAAGTACTTTTTCATTTACTTCTGCTATTTAAATAAGAAATATTAAGTAGTTATAATTTACTGTACACCGCAAACTACCTGGCCCTCGATTCTGCTAAAGCAAAATCAACTGTCACACCACAGACACAGCGATAAATTGCATTAAATTTTAGACTTTATTGCTATAACCTTAAAGTACAAAATTAAATGAAGAGTGTCAGATTTCACTTTTTCATTCACTCTACAAAAAGCCATTTAATATTAGTCTTTAAGAACATGACTTTAAAGTTTAAAATTAAATGGGTAATTCGTACAGTGTCTGCGGTATGACAATGGTTTTACTTTAGTAGAATCGAGGCCCTGTTCTTGCAGTTTAGTCCATATATTGGTTGTCTGGAAGAGATCGCAGACAGCGATAAGGCCGCCAATTGTACAACTTTCTATCTTGTACCTACTCTGTGTAATTATTCTATGTTTGGTGTGCAATAATAGTACATTACTACAGAGGCCGGGAAGAAAGGGGTTGCCGGCGGCCTAAGACATATAGACGGATTGGTCTGAGGCAGGCAATCCCATATTTCCCGCCGAAGTATGTATAGTGCTTTTCTCAAACAGGCAATGAAATAAACAACAAAAAAATTAAAGATTTACTTTTAAAGAAATTAAAAGTAAACAAGATAAAAACTAAAACTCAAGTGTATATTACTATTTCGTCTATTTTAGCTTGATTTTAACAGAAAACATTTATATTTATGTTTATTCTCTATAAAGGCACGTTTCTGAACGAATCTTTAGAATTGACAGTGACACTTGTCATTGTTATAAATGTCAATTTGTTTCAACTAAATTAATTGGTGAATTGCGGCGATTTGCTGCAGAGACCATTTTGAAGAAGTTGAAGTTGAATGTTAATATTTCAATGTTTTTATGTGTAGTTAAGAAAATACTTGATAATAATGTGTTATTCGTTATGTTAATGTGGATTTTTTGTACCTACCTAAATAAAACTGCTGTATTTGTTACTGCTGTGTTTGTAATAAATAAATAAATAACGTTTATTGCTTTTTTTTTAATACGCATAGTGGCAGTGTCGATGCCTTTGCCGCAAATTTATGTGGAATCGAAATTAAAGAAGAGGACTTTGCCGGCCTAGGCCTGCAAGGTTTGCATGAAATTCCATTAACGACCTCTGGTCCTAGCCGCGCCTGAAACGTCATACTTCGCAGCCTAATATTTCATTGTACGTTAAAGAGTATTTATCTTATCTTATCTAATAAATCTCTTTTGTACCTTGAACACAACTTTTTTATCTGTGGAGTTACCCCAAAAATAACTCCGTATTGTAACAGAAACTAGTCCAGCTAGACCATGGTAGGCTATTATTAGAGCATGTCTCTTATCAATGCTGGAGAGTAGGCAGAACTACATATTCTCTTACAGAGCTGATCTGTGTGATTTCCAGTGGATATGTTCATCGATTGTTAGCCCAAGAAATTTTGTCGTGCTAACGCTTTCAATTATATTATTCTGATATTGTATATGTATTGCATGTAGAGTTTCTCTTTGGTTAAAATACATGATTTGTTTTTTTTTAAGTATTTTTTTAATTGTTAATGTCCAACCATTCAATTTTAAATGTCAAAATTGTCAAAGTATTATATTATATGTCAGTTTTATATTTGATTAAGTCATTATTATCATTAGAAAATATCATCATACCCGACACTATTGGTATTTTTCAAGATCATGATGATTCTAAGCATGTCCTGGGGCACACAGGGCGCCATAAATATAGTTTTTATTTTTTAAATTTAGAATCAGTGATGTGGTAGATATAGAATTATCTGCAAGGGCGATATGCAAAGTAATTATTGAATTTGTTTGCAATTTTATTTGGCGGAGGATCGTACGAAATGGCCCACATTGTGAGGCCTAGTGGACTGCAGTGGGCTAATTAATTGATTGTTTTGGGCTTGTAACTATGGTGTTATTGCATCACCCTAACATGGTTATGAAGGAGAATTTGGAGCACTGAGCGAGAGCGTTCCCTTGTAAGGGAGTGGTCACAGGTTCAAGTCCCGCCTACTCAATTCCCGTTACTCTTTTTCCTATCCAGCTCAATTTGTGAAGATATTTATATGGATCTATTTTCAATAATATTATCATCAGGAAGTAAAGTTATTGACGTGATAGGGGTCCTCTCAAGATCTACGGAACCGATTTTTAAATTTATTTTACCAACAGAAATCCGTATTATTTGTGAGTGTTGCAGGCTATATCACGCTATCGAGGACGGTCAGCAGCGGAAACGGAATAGTAGTCCACGCGGACTAGTAATTAATAAATGTGTTAGTTGAAAATGAACATACCAGTCTGCGGCTAAACACGCTGTACTCGTGCATGCTGGAAGATCTTTGTAATAATCTTTAAAAGGAAATAAATTCTATTCTATCCAAAACTATTTTTTTCTTGAAATCCTTTGCTAATAATTATTCGCGATGGACGCCAAAACTGCTGAGCGGATTTGATGCGATTTTTATAATCAGAAAAGTCATCGTCGGAGTTCAAATCTGCCGCATGTTTAATCGCAATCGGGTGAGTATAAACAGAGATATGATCAAAAGTCGCGATATCCGACATCCGGGTAGAGCCCCGGGCCTTACTGATATGATCTAATTAATACATTGGATGCAAATTACTTAGCAATTTAAACTCGTTGTCTGTCTAAGCAGATGGATGAGCTTTACAATCATGGTAAAGTATTTGCGTCACTAACGCCCATATTCCAAGCCAGGGCGACTAAGGTTTTCCCTCGTGTGTGTTCGAGTATGAACATTTAAATCACTCTTAGCATAGAAAAGTTTCTTACAAACATTACATTCATAACATTTCACACCCGTGTGTATACGCATGTGAACTTTTAGTTGACCACTTTGACAGTAACATTTCTTACATACATTACATTCATAAGGTTTCTCACCCGTGTGTATACGCATATGAACATTTATATGATCCCTTTTATTGAAACATTTCTTACATACTTTACACTCATAAGGTTTCTCGCCCGTGTGTGTTCGAGTATGAACATCTAGGTTACCCTTTAGATTGAAATATTTGCTACATATTTTACACTTATAAGGTTTCTCACCCGTGTGTAGACGAATATGACTATCTAAATTACTCTTTACACTGAAACATTTCTTACATACAGGACATTTATAAGGTTTCTCACCCGTGTGCGAACGAACATGTTTATCTAAATCACTCTTACGACAGAAACATTTCTTACATACATTACATTCATAAGGTTTCTCACCCGTGTGTAGACGAATATGACTATCTAAATTACTTTTTAGATTGAAACATTTCTTACATACAGTACATTTATAAGGTTTCTCACCCGTGTGTATGCGAATATGTCTTATTAAATCACTTTTTAATTTAAAACATTTCTGACAAGTATTACATAAAAACCTTGTAAGATTGTTGCTTGAGCTACTATTAACACTTTGGACTGCATTGAATTTGTTTTCAGTCATTTCGTTGTGAATATCGCTATGATCAGATATACTATTATTTTGTTTATTGTTCCGTAATCTCATATCTATATTATCACAAGTGTCCACTATCTTATTCTTCTTAACTAGTTTGTCTTCAATATCTCTCCCAGTCTCTCTTTTCGGTTCTTCAACCTTATCTATAGTTTGGTCTGTTGTCTTGAGGTTGCTTAAAAGCGTATCATTACGGTACTTCTGCGCGGCGAGTCGAGGAGCACCTGAAGAACAAATAAATCATGCTTGCTTCAGCATCATTCTATCATACAAATTGATTTATTGTAACTTCATGAGGGTTGGTAGAAATATTAAGATACGTGAAGTAAGTAATACTTTTGAATTCAAAAAGTCGAAACAAATAAAACGTTGCGTCCATCTCGGCCAGTTGTATTAAGACGCTAATCACTGTTATACCGATAGACATTAGAGTTTGTGATACCTCATCATCATCATGTCCTTAGCGCATGCGAGGTCTTCACCTCGAAGTATTCTCCTTTAGATTTGCCTTACACAGCTGTTATGGGCGCCACTGCCATCTAGGTATGTAGCGTCGCTCCTCTAGTAGAAGGTGTGGTCGACACGAAGATCTTGGTGAGGGCCATGTACCTATGTAACACCTTTTTTTTTGGCAAATCTTTTTATTTATTGATACCAGCAGCAACGCGGGAACAACGAGTTTTGTGAGAATAAGCTACAGTCAATTTTGTTTTTTCTATAAGTCAATGGGTGCATGTCATCGGGTGTGTGTATGTGTCAACTTATACCGAAGTAGACGCCATTTCTCACGCCGCGTTGAAATGACCCTAAGAGTTTGTTTATGGTCCTAAGTTTGTATAGAATGTATCTTCATGGCCGCTAGCTATTTCAAATGTCCACCTTCAAGCACAGTGGACAACTTACCAGTGTCGCCGTCACCCGATTCCTCCTTCACAATATCCAGAGGTATGTCACACTCCGTATGCAGACCTAGTGCGCTATGATATAGATCTGCGTCGTCTTGCCGCCCTCCTTTGTCATCTGCACATAAGCACACTTAATACTTCACTCGTTCGTCCGACATAAGAATGTGTAGTAGTATTATTGGACACTGGCTGCTATATATGGCTATCTCTGATACACAGACGTATACCAAACATGCATTTGAATCAGCAAATCACGAATCAGCTTTACACCAAACAATTATAACAAGTGTATATACAAGTACACTTACTGCCTGTGACGTCACTCGGCTCTTCCTTATCGACCGCGAGACTTATAATATTTTCTGCATCCGATGATAGGACGTGGTCATCTTTTCCGAAAACTGCAGATGGATTTACAATAATCGATGGTTAGAGACACAAACGAGAATGTTCAGACTGCTGCATGTTTATGTTTACACCCTGTGAATTGTATAGATGACTATTGGGCAGTCAGGTTCATCTATCGTATACAGAACTACTAGGTGACTACGTCACAGCGCAAAGTTCAGCAGTTGTGAAGGTTGCTCGGTAGAATTATTAGACACGAACTTCATATTGGCATTTAGACAGTCAGAGGCAGAGCAGACGTGTCCCATGGGAGTAGATTTAAGAGGCTAATTTCCATATATTCCACAAGCTGGAACTTTTTTTAACTTAAAGGTTCAATGCCTCAAAAGGTAAACAAATAGAACCCTTTTATGTCATTATGCTTTCTTTCTGTCCTTTTTCTCAGACAAGATATGCCACTGGAAAGCAATCCTTTTTTTATATATGGTCCCTCAATTAACTACACTACGCTAGATAGTTAAAAGCTGAGGTGCAGTCCAGAAGATATGGACTACCATTTTTGATGCTATTGGCCCTAAAATAATAGTCCCTAACTTGATAGCCTTGCTAGATGCTTCTTCACGCCCGCTTGAAGAACCCATTACTGTAGGAAGAGGGGAAAACGTGCGCGGGCAGAGCTCTTCTCTTTATTGTGCAGAGGAAGGAGGCAACCAACCGTTTGGTGCGAGGGTATGGATTCCACCTAGATGGAGTTGTTCTGGACAAGAAGGGAGAGGGTGCGATGAATTGAAATAGCTCCTTAGAACAATCGCCGTGGTACGGCCAGTGAGGCAACGTCCCTACGCAACTGCAGAGGTTACGAAGTGTTAGTAACTGTCTGTCGAGTGTCCAAATGTGCGGAGCCATCCCAGAGGTGAGAACAGTATTCCACGCAGGAGCGATTTGAGTTTTGTACATAAGACTCCGTTGTAAAAAACCGCTTCACCTTGTTCAGGACTCCAAGTTTACGTGATGCTGTTTTGATGACGCTCTCGATGTAGTTCTTGTTGTTGAGTTTGTAGCGTACATTAATTCAGATGTTAATGTGCTCCTGAAGTGCCAACGGTGTGTTCTGGAGAGTAGTAACTAGTAAGGGACCTGGCTGTGAACGCGCACGCTTTTAAATTGGGAAACGCGAATCAGGACCGGGTCGATCTCAATGATAAGTTGCTGTCTATTTTTCTCAGTGTCAAAAATATACTACGCTCATGTAGGAAGCTAGCAACCCAATTGTACAGTTGATAAGGCAGCCCACTGGCCGGAAGCTTGGAAAGAAGCGCCTGTGCCCCGAACTGTGCCTAACTCTATCGAAGGCTTAACTACGGATTCAGTCTAACTTAGCTACTTTAAGTCATCAGTTTATCACGCGGGGGACTCCCGCCATCCATCATCTACGACTCGCGTCAAAAGCAATGTTAACTTTGTCTCCTAACTCAGTTATACATGGGGCACACTAAAAGTTTGGCATTTCTAGCTAATCGGAAGTATTTGAACGTCGAATGTTGTATTTTTTTAAACGTTGCAACCTTCTTAGAAATAACAACAAAAAATTGGGAGGAAATCATTTGTCCGTTGTTTTCACACATCTGTGTCACACATTAAAGTTCTCCGTACGCAACGAAAATGGAATTAGGCCTAAAAGATTTTAGAGCGGTGATTTTTTATGAAATTACAAAGTTCTCTATCTCCCCAAGACTGTGCTTCTTGTCTTCAAAATTCTTTTCGGAGAGAAGCACTTTCAGCACCGTGAAGCGATGGTTTGCTGAATTTGAGAGGTCGGGTTTATTTACATGACGAATTTCGTGAAGGGCGGCCTTCAACTGCCGTCAACGAAAATGTGGCTACTATTAAGCGGCTAATTGAAGAAAACCCGCAGATTATCTATGCGACAATTCGAGGACTATCGGGGATTGGTTATGAGCCAATTTCAGAAAATTGTAAACGAGGAATTGAAAGTTCGGGAACATTGTTGTCGTTGGATACCTCATGAAGTGACAGCGGAGCAAAAGCGGCTTTTTTTTAATACAACTGAGGTGGCAGACTAGCACGCGGCCCACCTGATGGAAAGCGGTTACCGTGGCCTATGGATGTGTGCAACACCAGAGGTGTCGCACTCGTGCTGCCGACCCTGTATACGCAGAGAGCTTCTGTACCGTCAGTACAGAAGATATAGCAGAATCTTCCCACTGACAGCACAAAATTCTCCAGTGAGCTCTGACTAATCTACTCACCGCCGGGAACACAACAGGTTATTATAGCCACAACGACTGGCCACCGAACGTGACCTCAGCTCCAAGTATTGAGACCCTCAAATTTCGATTGAAGCAATGGCTGGGCAAGCAAGCATTCTACTCATTTGACGAGTTGATAAAAGAAAAATATGTATGAACGTTGGTAAATTTTAACTTTAATACTTTATTGTATGTTAAATAATTGTTATTATTATTGGAATTATGTAAGATATTTAGCTTTGACTCTTGAAAATTTGACTCCTATTAGAACTTGAAATTTGCAGTATTCTTCATAATTTGTGTACAACTGTACATATAGGTAATGTGATTTACACATAGGCAAAAACAACATTTTGTACCAAAAACAGTCTCAAATACATGGCTGACTGACTATAAGCACTATAACATCATCTAGCCTGTTCTTCAGTCACAAACATACAATAAAACTTTATTACCTTCAGCATTTTCTTGTTTCACTTCATCATTACTAAAGACATTTGGAGTCATCTGGATCACATTCTCTGTGCTCAGGTGTATATTGGGCATTATTGATAGGTTGACTTGCTGTAGAAACAACACCACATTATAATGAACACACATTTTTACAGCTCACAACACATACAGGGGATGTGAGACCAATGATAGCAGTATACAATATTATAATTACATTAGAATACAAGGTTAATTACACGAAAAAATTGTGTAACAGTAAATCTGTTTAATGTGAAGATACTTTGTCACAGGCATTATACAATAATGGGACCACTCACCACTTTACTTTGCAGTAGGTAACTCTGCAAACAGCTTTTCACTCTGCAGATGTTTCTTTCAGCCTCTCACAACTGACGTAACTTCTGCAACAAACTGATCAACATACTCTCATTACTAATTGTTCCCAACAACAGTGCCTACCCAGCTTTGAAAACAATTTGTTGGAACTTAACTCATTTGTTAGGTACTATTCTTGTAAGGAACAGAGAGTGATATTCTTCTGACACTAAGTAAGAGCACAGAAAGCATTTGTCCAACTTGGACTGTTGTGGTGTTGATAGATCCACAGGGTCAAAAACGAAGCCAAATGGTTCACATAAGTAGTGAATTTTGGTACGGCAATATACAAGACATAATATTAGTAATTATGTTTAGGCACAGATGTTACACAAAAACATTAGTAATTATGTTAAGGCACAGAAGTTTGTCAAAGAAACATACATCTCTTGTAGTCTTGATAATCGAACGCAGAGGAATATCGTCCGATAGACAAATTTCTACACATCGACAGCTTATTCATGTTTGCGTTACTGTTAGTTTGGTAACACCGTATATACTTATTGAATAATTATAGCAATATTCCACACTTTATTTTATTTTTATTTTTAACCTGACCAGTTTCACTGGTCCTTTTCTTTTGGTTCAACCTTTCGGTATCAGTGTTGCTCAGCAACACTGATACCGAAAGGCAAAAAAAAAATTGCTCAGGCATGTCAGAGGTTGGAGACTTAAAAAACGTCCAACTTTGCAGAACACCTTCTTCTAGAAAACCACTCTTTTGATCCAAAGGCCAACTTCAGGGCTCGGCGAATGTGTGACAAAGGCAGAAAAATGAACACCCTGGAAGCTCTGAGAAAAATAGGTTATTAAATTCGGATGGAAACAATATAATAAATTTGGAAAAAAAAGTTGGATCTCAGCCATCTACATACCTAATTAATTATTTATTAATTTGACTGACATTTTATATATTATAATTCATGTTATGTAGTACCAATAAGCATAATTGTCCATTTGACATCTTTAATTTGACAATTCCTTTCTTCTTCTTATTTTATTCAAATGGCTCCTTGCATCAGCTATTTGGTTGCCGATGATTCTGCAATTCCTTTAATTTAATTCAATTATAATTTTGACATTTAATCATCTGACATTTAACTTTAATACAACCAGCGTTGTACCTATAATGTATTCATTAATTTATAAGTCAAATAACTTTCAAGGAAATTCAAAAATAACTTTCGCCAATGTTGGGAAAAAAATTGAACCTGGTATACACATTTTTAAAACTACCCACATATAAAAAAAGTAGTATTTAGAAATATAATTGCCTAAAACCATTATTATGTATTCAGTAAACCTTTGATAGTGCCATGAAGTAAAACCGGTCAGGTTAAAAATAAAAATAAAATAAAGTGTGGAAAAGTACAAGTGCTATAATTGTTCAATATGTGTAGCAGATACCACCAAGTGCCATCCATCTCCAGTATAAAAAGACCGTATATACTGTTAGTATAACGAGAACTTAAGACCTCAACTTGCACTAAGTACTTACCTTAAGTTACATACATACATACGTTAATTTCACAATATAATAGGAGTTATCAGCAACGTATAGACTGCCTTTGAAGTACTGAATTACATTGAATGAGTTTAACAATAATTCTCAACTTTTAATTTATAGCCCTACAGTCAAATCAGCGACAAGTCGCAATTTTAAACAATCTCCACATACACCGATTAATATTAAGTGTGGATTGGCATTCCAAGGCATTGGCGTAGCCCGAAAGAGAACACATTGGACATAACACAACACAGAACAAATACAGAATTGAAGTGACATGACATTTTAATTAAGGTTCAGGTGTCAATGTCAACAGATCTGACATGTTTTTTTTTTGGGATTTTATGACGGGGGTATGGATTGGCTGTTCCTTAGAAAATTACAGCTTTTAATTTGTGTCGATTTGAAGCGCCAACGTGAATGTACTGAGAACTAATTTGATTGCTATTATTTGCAATGTGTAAAGTATTGTTCGTTGTTTTTATCAATGTGGCTATTTTTTTAGACATATAAAAATGTCTAAAATGGCCATATTGTTGATTTGGTACCTAAGACGCATCGTTTATATTAATGAAATGTGTGATTTGAGAATGCATTTTTATACCGACTCGGTACACTAAACTATAACAAATCATAATCCCACTAATAATATTATATAAACGTTAAAGTATGTAGGTTGTGTATATGGATATGACGTCAATGTAACAGCTCAGATACACAAGATTTTGAAGTTGAATTACCTTTTATTTCATTCTCACTATATGATGGTATGCAACCCTACTTTGCCTTTTAGACTACAAGACTGACCGTCCTCTCCCCGTTCGCGCGTTCCCATTTCCCATCCTCTCCATCTCATCCTCTCTACCATACAGACTACTAAGTAATAATCTATGATCCTCTCCTGTATGATCGGTAGCACGAGTGTTACCTTGCTACATTTCAATAATCTGTGGTGTGACGCCGTGTACTTGTCTGCCGCCTAAGTTGTTAAAAAAATATTTGACATATTAATAAATAATAGAGGTTATTTTCATGTGAATTTAAAAATATCCCATAATAAAAACTGTTAGGTTCGTAGAAATATAACTCCTTACTTCTGCTGATTCCCGACTATAAGAGCTAAGTAATTATTAAAAGCTTATAACAAACTGACACTAAAAATGGAGAAGCTGTTGATGTGTAGAATTTGTCTATCGGACAATATTCCACTGCGTTCGATTATCAAGACTCATCTTCAAGAGATGTACGAATCTTTAACTAAAACGCCTGTAAGTGAGATTTCCTTTTATGTCAAACAAGTTCATAATTATATGACTGTTCGGGACTTTTTGCGATAAATCATGGAACTTACTATTTTTGCCGACGTTTCGGATGCGTGGCAGCGCCCGTGATCACGGCTAGACTGGTTTCCGAGCATAGTGATGTATGCGGAGTACACTGTTGAATAACATCTGTGCATATAAATACAAACAATATAATTTTGTTACGTCTTTCATATTGCCTTACCAAAATGCACTACATTATGTGAACCATTCGGCTTCGTTTTTGACCCAGTGGATCTATCAACACACATACAACAATCCAAGCTTGACAGATGCTCTATGTGCTCTTACTTTGTATCAGAAGAATATCACTCTATGTTCCTCACAAGAATAGCAACAAAAGAGTTAAGTTCCGACAAATCCTTTTCCAGCAGGCACTGTTGTTGGGAACCTAGTAATGAGATTATGTTGATTAGTTTGTTGCAGAAGACATCAGACCAGTGCTGGTCTGCCAAATCTGTTGTGCGAGTCTTGAAAACTCCTTAGAGCTTAAGGAGAAATGTCTCCAGAGTGAAAAGCTGTTTGCAGAGTTGCTGCAAAATAATGTGGTAAGCTTCACAAGGAATAGACGGACCGTGTTGTAATGTAATTAATTATGTATTGTATACTGTTATCATTGGTCTCATATCTCTTGCATGTGTAGTAAGCTGTTAAAATGTATGTTAATACAATGTGGTGTTGTTTCTAGCAAGTCAACCTAAAAATAATGCCCGATGTACACCTGAGCACAGAGGATGTAATCCAGATGACTCCAAATGTCTTTGATAATGATGAAGTGAAACAAGAAAATGCTGAAGGTAATAAAGTTTTATTGTATGTTTGTGACTAAAGAACAGGCTAGATGATGTTACAGTGCTTATAGTCAGTCAGCCAAGTGATTAGGACTGCTTGTGGTGCAAAATGTTGTGCATTTGTGTAAAATCACATCATATGTCCAGTTGTACACAAATTATGAAGAATACTGCAGATATAGGGGTTGCTTTAGAATCGTGCCAATCGAATTATGGAGTGAGAGTGAGGGAGGGGGGAGGAGGGGGGGAAGAGGAACCCCTCCCACCAACTCCCCCCCCCCCCCCCCGCGGAGACGCTTAGTTTTTAAGTTATGATTATTTTCATAACCTAACCTAAAAGTATATTTTAAGTAACAAGGATTAAGTAAGTTTCTGATGTGTAGAGGCCCCATCCCCGTATACCTACTCCCTAGCCCCCCTTTACCTACTAAAAATCGTTTGACATACTACTATCAAGATAGGTCGACGGAGCCCCGCTCCGCGGGGCTCCTATTTCTGGGTGGTTTGAAAAAAAATAACCACGAATGCTAAGGCGGGAGCTCCGCTCCGCTTCGCTCCCGCCTTAGCCTTCTAACCTAACCTATCCGAGTCGGGGTACTCTGAGTCGGGATATTATAAAGCCCTTAAAAAAAAGGAAAAAAAAAAAAAACAATAAATAATCCATTGCTTATTTATTAGCATTATAAATAATTTGTTTGGGTATGGGGGGTCTCTACACATCAGAAACTTACTTAGTCCTTGTTACCTACTTACGTCAAAAATATACTTTTAGGTTAGGTTATGAAAATAATCATAACTTAAAAACTAAGCGTCTCCGCGAGGGGGGCGGGTGGCGGGAGGGGTTCCTCTCCCCTCTCCTCCCTCTCTCTCCATAATAATAATAATATAGCGTTTTATTACGCATTACTTCGTTCTGTTACACGAAACTTTAAAAAGCCCTAAAAAAAAAACTACGCATCTCCGCGGGGCGAGAGTAGTATTTTTGAGAAGGGGAGACAAACCCCTATCTAACACAACCCCTAACAACCCTTATTTCGATTGGCACGATTCTAAAGCTAACCCCAGATATATCCACACATCACTGAAAATGTATCAAATACCACATGTAGCATTGAACATTTGTAGAACTTGTACAGTCAACTACAAAGATATGTATCCAATTTAATCTTACATAATGATGTACCCCTGCGAGTGTCACTATGAACTAACCAAAGATTGTGACAAACGTAATATCCACCGAACTTGACAGTAACATGTATGCGCGTAAAGCGCAATAATTATGTATCCCACTAAATTTCCTGTGATATGTACACTTACAATCTTAATTAAAAATCTATCCAAATACTGTCAAAGAAAATTTAATGTTCCTATTATTGACATAATTGCAAAACAAAAGATTTGACCACGGAAGAAAGAATTTGGATTTGACGCATCGCAATGGTCCTACAGTAAATACGAACTTTTCCGAATAAAACCGATGGCAAAATATTATTCATAACACGTGTATTGGATGACGGATAAAAGAAAAAAGGCTGTTATCATTTATTTTTATTAGTAAATAACTTACACGTAAGATGACAAAAAACAACAAATATATCCCTTTGAATAAACGTTGAATCTTATAATTATACTCATTTTAAGGTCAATTTAAAATTTAGTATAACTACCTTCAGCTTGTATAACGGATTCTAGCCGGCTACGCATAGACTGAACGCATGTTTTACAAAAATTGCATCTGCGACTCATGTCCCATAGGTGATACACATGTTCTTTTAAATTTTGTACATCCACTATACGCTGACGCTATAACTCCAGAACGCACGAACCTATTTCCATGGTTTTGCATTCGTTGGAAAGGTCTCGGGCTCCGTGAGGTTTATAGCAAAGAAAATTCAGGCAAAATTTCAACAGAAAAGCGGGAAAGCGATAATCGACATCCACGCGGGCGGAGCCGCGGGCAACAGCTAGTTCCTTATATCTGTCGAATCCCAATTCTGTACCATCAATCTCCATAGGTTTTCGATAGGATTTAAGATAAGTCAAACTCTATAAATGTGTTTGTAATGAATTTATTTTTAAATGGAAGTTTCAGAGAAGAACCTTTTTTGTTTTTGGTAGCACTTCGAAATTCGTACATACTTTTTACTATTGTTATGTTTCTTTGGAACATTAAATGTATACAATTTTCTTTCACAGTATTTGGATACATTTTCTATTAAGATTGTAAGTGTACATATATTATCACAGGAAATGTAGTGGGATACATAATTATTGCGCTTTACGCGCATACATGCTACTGTCAAGTTCGGTGGATACCATGTTTGTCATAATCTTTGGTTAGTTCATAGTGGCAATTGCAGTGGTACATTATTTTGTAAGATTGAATTGGATACATCTCTTTGTAGTTGACTGTACAAGAAGCAATCAATTATATTTTCCAAATTTTTACGACACTTGCTCATAAACTGACTCTAATTTCACTGCAATTGGGCACATAATGACACCTATAATCAAACTGGATTTTTGATATTTATTGTATGCCAATATGGCTGAACGTAGCTGATCAAATGATGTAAAAGACTATCTTTGTACCTATGTTTCACAATAAAGCATTTGAATTTGAATTTGATTGTTATAATTCACTAGTGAGTATTTTGAATTTTACATTTTTTTTGGTTCAGTTGCTTTTTCCATAAAAAAAGGTTCTATATGATATCTTTTACAGTTTATGCAAATATCGCTCATTGAAATAAACCACATTTTGATGAATTCTATCGCAATTTATTTGTATTTATTTACTTTTAGACCGACTTTCAGCTACTTATCAGTGTGTTCATGGTTTGACTAAGGATGGTAGTTGTCATATAGTTTGAGGTGTAAGTTATGCCGCGGTAGCCTAGTGGTATAGGTAATGGACTGCTGAGACGAGGTCTCGGGTTCGATCCCAGGTTTTCCATGGCACACACCAATGACTTTTCGATGCTTTTCGAAGTTATGTGTGTATTTATCGCAGGTTTATAAGTGCCCAGTCAATGGCAATAGGCTGGCCATCTATTACATTGGGACCTAAACATAAACCGGCGTAATGTGGGTGCTAGCACCTCTGCCTACCCCTTCGGGGATAAAGGCGTGAGTTTATGTTATGTTATGTACCCAAATCATGATAAATTGTTGGTGTTACTATTTACGCAGACTGAGCTCACTGTGTTGTTATGTTGCTGTATTTTGCAGCTTACTAGGCTTTATTAGGTAGATGACTAGATCCCAGGCTGCTGGTACACTCCAATCATCTTCTCCATTAAAATTTGAGTGTTTTTTCATTTCAATAGCCTCACGGATCATTCTTGGTATAGATCTTTTAGCAAGTCTCTGTGGTTTATCAAACCTTACGTAATTGTTGGTAGCTTGTTGCGCATGTTCACATACAGCTGACTTTGTTGAGATATATGTTCTTTGAGGCGAGTGCCAATGCTTCACTTGGTTAGACCAATATATGAGAGCCCACACACCTTGTAGAGATAGTTGGCACTTGACAGATGGTAAGAACTGACTTATCTTCGTTGGTGGCTTGTAGTAGGTATGTGTTTATTGTAGCTCGCTTCAAGATGTAGCCAGTCTTGTCAGTGACTCCTTGTATGTATAGTAGTACAGCAGGCTGGCGTTTGACCGTGGCTGGTTATTTCTCGGGATCTGGGACTGAGCAGCGGTTGTTAAGTTTGTCGTCTTGCAATACTTTCTTGACATTCTGAAGCTCAGCGTTCAGGTGTTTCTTGTCACAGATCCCACGGGCTCTCTGAAAACAAAGACATTTCTGCCGTAGCAAATTGTTTAGGATGGTGGTGAGATTCACCAGTTAAGTACCTATCTGTATGAGTCTTTTTCCTATGCACAGTGCGGCTCAAAGTATTGTTAGGATTTCTGATAACAAAAATATCTAGGAAAGCTAATGAATTATTTGCCTCTAATTCCATAGTGGTCACCTAACCAACTTTACACACTTGTATCACAATGTACTAAAATGCTTTGTGTTTTGGATAATAACATCTCTAGTTGACGCACCATAGTCTTTTTTATAATCCACAGATGCCAGAGATGACAGTAGCACGCCTTCAGACTCACAAGATGACGCCAGAACAGAATACTTGATAAAACCGGATCCAGATGTAGACGATGCAATGCTAAGTAAGTGTGTCTGATATTTGATTGATTTGCGTTTGCTAGGCAAGTACATACACATATAACCAAATGATAAGATCAGCATGGTTCAATAATAAACCAGTCAAGTGTGAATCCATATCGAGCACTGAGGATTGTGTATACAACTGACATAAGAACAATTACTCTGTCATTCATTAACCTTCAATTAATTTAAATCTGCAGTTTTTGAAGAAGACCCTTTGAAGGAAGATGACTACGTCCAATCATCAGATTCAGAAGATACAAGTCCCGCGGTTGTCAAGGAAGATCCGAGTGATGTCACAGGTACTTGTTATAGTTGTTTCGTGTAGAGCTGATTCGTACACATTTCGGTGTAATCGACGATTGAGCTGGGTGTTTCCATCTCTAGCCGGTGCTGCGTCCGTCCTGGGAAGGCTTAAGCCGAACCTGGGCGGGCCCGGTATCGCTTACCGATGGCTCTTCACTGGGGTGCGGTGTATCTCAATGAAAGTTCAAAGGCTACCAAATCAATTGCTATTATTCTTGGAGCTTGTGTAAACCCTTAAATCAAATCGCTTATGTAATGAAGGAATTGGCAGATGTTCTTCAGATCAGATTTGTTTTTCTTTTTGTGTGCTGACTTTTCCTATAGATTAAGAGTAAGTGTTTATATATATTTGGTGTACCTATAGTTATTATTTCATACTTTTTTTTGAATTGCCAGCTTTTTAGGATTCAACATTCTGCAAATTCTACATTTTAGGAATTCAACTTTCTGTACCTGGAGGTTGCATCCTTGGGTGTATGCACTGTATGCCTGTAATGATAGTTGTCTGTTTAGATAAATAAATCATTTCCACTTTTATGCAACTACAGATTTTTATGCAGGACGAACGAATTTAGTATTGGTCTGGGTGTATGTATGATATGTATTTACAAAAAAAGTATGTAAATATATTTATCCGCATATTAGATTCCATATCACAATCTAGTTTAGCTTTACTTACTATGGGCCTAAATAACCTTGTTGAGAATGCTGTAGCATATTTATTTATTGTACTTATTAGCAGATGATGTAGCAGATCAGCAAGCTTCAAGCTCGGAGTGCGACGTACCTCCGGGTAATGTGGAGGAGGAACTGGATGACGTCGACACTGGTAAGTTGTAGACCGTATTGTTACGTGGACATTTAAAACAGCTAGCGGCCGTGCAGATACATTCCATACAAAACGGGCACTAACACACCCCGGCCACGTGTCGGGCCCAGATGCGAGCGGCGGAGGTCACAGAACAATCTCCGACCTTCAACGAGCCTGGGGCGTTGGTTGGGCCCAGCCGCCAACCTAGCAGAAGTAGTCCCATGGTACTCTCTTCATAGGGGTTACATATCATGATATTCCAGCACAGTATCAATACATCATCATAAAAATTGTCAGTGTCCAGCTACGCGACCGCCTTAACCTTCCAACCTAAACTATCCGAATCTGAATGTTAATTTAGCCGCTGATATCAACAAATATAAAGAAGGGGTGCCGAAACAAGGGGTGTACAGTACATGGCCCCGCCAAGACCTTCCCGACAATTACACGTTCTACTTGAGGAGTGAGATTCTTGTCTTAAGCTAGGCGTGTCTATAAAAGCTATGTAAGGCAAATCAAAAGGAGTATACGCAGAGCTGAAGGCCTCGCATGCGCTAAGGAGATGATAATGATGAGGTATCACAAACTGTAATGTCCATCGGTATAACAGTGATTAGCGTCTAAATACAACAGGACGAGGTGGACGGAACGTTTTATGGTTGTGACTTTTTGAATTCAAAAATATTATATCATGTGTCTTAATATTTCTGCCAACTTTCATGAAGCAAAGCCTGGATATAACGCTCTAATCCAGCTTTTCTTGCATCTTAGTAGGACTTGGGACAGTATTCCACAACAGGATATGACACCCTTGTTTTGAGTATGCAGAACCGCTGCAGATGTGTCAGGAGAGTCTTAGGTGGATCCACGGATTATGAATTTTAAGTTTTCAACATTTTTTATTAAAAATAGTTGTTTTGTTTAGGTTTTGATGTTTTAAAAATAAAGTTAAGATTGAAATTTTGCCTGAGTTTTTCCTCTTCTACTAGTTTTTTTTAAATTTAACTTTATCTAAAAGTTTATTATCAGATTAGATAGGCTCCTTTAGTCGCATTATGTCCAATTCGCAAAATGTCCAACTGTCCGATTCTCAATACGTCCAGTTCGCAATTGGTCCAGTTCGCAGTTGGTCCAGTTCGCAATTGGTCCAGTTCGTAATTAAGACATAACATAAACTCACGCCTTTATCCCCGAAGGGGTAGGCAGAGGTGCTAGCACCCACATTTCGCCGGTTTATGTTTAGGTCCCAATGTAATAGGTGGCGAGCCTATTGCCATTAACTGGGCACTTATAAACCTGCGTTAAATACACACATAACTTCGAAAAGCATCGAAAAGTCATTGGTGTGTGCCATGGAAAACCTGGGATCGAACCCGAGACCTCGTCTCAGCAGTCCATTACCCATACCACTAGGCTACCTTCCTTAATTACGAGAAGCGTTAATATATTTGGTCCAATTCGTAATTAGGGATCCCAAAGTTCATTTAACCTAATGTTCTTTTGACCTAATTGGTCGACGGAGCCCCGCTACGCGGAGCTCCTACTTCTGGGTGATTTATAAAAAAATAACCACAAAGGCCTAATGCGGCGTAATGCATTAGCCTTCTAACCTAACCTATCCGAGTCTGGGTGCCCTAAAGTCCAGATTGCATCCAGATCCTTGCTAGCTTGCTAGCACCATGTTAGCAGGCGTTTATCATTATCCCAAATAACTATTAGCCAAATAAACAATATGCTTTACAACTTTAGACATATCAATGTTATGAATAAAAACATTAGGATATACAATATTTATGCTTAATAACACAGTATTTGCGAATTGGACATAGTGAGAATTGGACGTTGTGAGAATTGGACAATTTGCGAATTGGACGTTGTGAGAATTGGACAATTTGAGCCCGCTGGACATTTTGCGAATTGGACATAATGCGACTAAAGCGATAGGCTATTGAACAAGGTTTTTTTTTTAATGTGTAGGTGTCTTAACAAAAGTTAAAAATAATTTTAGTTATTTAGGTTTAATTGGAATATCCCTAGACCATGTTCATGTGTGTATAATGAAAACGTATTTCTTACATCATTTCTGTAACCTGTGTTATGCAAATAAATTATTTGATTTGATGACGCAAGCATGATTTAATTGTTCTTCAGGTGCTCCTCGACTCGCCGCGCATAAGTACCCTAATGAGACGCTTTTAAACAACCTCCAGAGAACAGACCAAACTATAGATAAGGTTGAAGAACCGAAAAGAGAGACCAGAAGAGACATTGAAGACAAACCGGGTAAGAATAATAAGATATTGGACATGAATAATAGTACATCTCATCAAAGTGACGTTCACAAAAGAACATCTGTAAAAAAAGTCAGTGCTAGCTCAAGCAACAAACTTTCACCGTTGTTATGTGATACTTGTCGGAAATGTTTTAAATTAAAAAGCGATTTATTAAGACATATTTGCATAAACACGGGTGGGAAACCTCATCAGTGTTATGTATGTAGGAAAAGTTTCACTCAAATGGGTCATTTTAATGTTCATATGCGAATACACACGGGTGATAAACCTTATGAATGTAATATATGTAAGAAATGTTTCTGTAGTAAGACTGAATTAAATAAACATGTTCGTTCACACACGGGTGAGAAACCTTATGAATGTAATGTATGTAAGAAAGGTTTCAGTCAAAAGAGTAATTTATATAGACATATTCGAACACACACAGGTGAGAAACCTTATAAGTGTAATGTATGTAAGAAATGTTTCATACAAAGGGAGCAATTAAATTATCATATTAAGCGTCAACATACCGGTGAGAAACCTTATGAATGTAAAATATGTAAGAAATGTTTCTGTACTAAGCCTGAATTAAATAAACATGTTCGTTCACACACGGGTGAGACACCTAATGAATGTAATATATGTAAGAAATGTTTCTGTAGTAAGACTGAATTAAATAAACATGTTCGTTCACACACGGGTGAGAAACCTTATGAATGTAATGTATGTAAGAAATGTTTCAGTCTAAAGAGTAATTTATATAGACATATTCGAACACACACAGGTGAGAAACCTTACAAACTTATACCGTTGTTATGCGATACTTGTCAGAAATGTTTTAAATCGAAAAGTGTTTTAATAAGACATATTCGCATACACACGGGTAAGAAACCACATAAGTGTAATGTATGTAAGAAAGGTTTCAGTCAAAAGAGTAATTTATATAGACATATTCGAACACACACAGGTGAGAAACCTTATAAGTGTAATGTATGTAAGAAATGTTTCATACAAAGGGAGCAATTAAATTATCATATTAAGCGTCAACATACCGGTGAGAAACCTTATGAATGTAAAATATGTAAGAAATGTTTCTGTAGTAAGCCTGAATTAAATAAACATGTTCGTTCAAACACGGGTGAGACACCTTATGAATGTAATATATGTAAGAAATGTTTCTGTAGTAAGACTGAATTAAATAAACATGTTCGTTCACTCACGGGTGAGAAACCTTATGAATGTAATGTATGTAAGAAATGTTTCAGTCTAAAGAGTAATTTATATAGACATATTCGAACACACACAGGTGAGAAACCTTACAAACTTACACCGTTGTTATGCGATACTTGTCAGAAATGTTTTAAATCGAAAAGTGTTTTAATAAGACATATTCGCATACACATGGGTAAAAAACCACATAAGTGTAATGTGTGTAAGAAATGTTTTAATGAAAAGAGTAAATTGAATATGCATACTTGTATACACACGGGTGAGAAACCTTATGAATGAAGTTTATGTAAGAAATGTTTCAATCGTAGGTGACAATTAAATGTTCATATTCGAATACACACAAGTGAGGAACCTTAGTTACCCTGGCTTAGAATATGGGCTAAAGTTACGTTAACACTTAACCATGATTGTAAGAGCTCCTACTGCGGCACTCAGTGTCATGTGAACCATCGGTATAGATAGACTTCGAGTTTATATTTATTAGATCATGTCAGTATCACCCGCGGCTCTGCCCGGACGTAGGATATCGCGACTTTTGGTCATATCTCCCTTTCCACTTACCCGATTGCGATTAAACATACGGCAGATTTTAATTCTGACGTTGACCTTTATGGCAATAATAACCGCATCGTATCGGCTCAGTAGTTTTGGCATCTATCGCGAATAATCCGCAAAGGATTTCAAGAAAAAAGAATTTTTGGATAGAATATAATTTATTTGCTTTTAAAGATGATTACAAAGATCTTCTATTTCGCACGTGTACATCGTGTTTAGTCGTAGACTGTGGTATCTTCATTTTCAACTAACACGTTTATTAATCGCTAGCTGTAGCCCGCGGATTCGTCCTACTTTTTCCACAGTATTTATTATTGAGCCGAACCGGTTTCGCGTTACGGCATTTTAGAAAGTTTACATCGATGTTTATGAATTTCCTCATCGTAAGCTTTAGATTTTGGTGTGCTAACTGTAACCAATGATTTTTTGGAGTTTTTAAGGTTCGTATTTTCGTACGTCGCGCGTCGGTACGGTACAGTTCTTGTAGGTGGTAATTTATTTATATATACAGGGCGTCCCAAACTTATGGGACTTGAAGGGGAAGTAAATATCGTAGATAATGTATTTTGCTGAAAGAAGACTATATGTTATTTTTAAAAGTGAATAATTCTGCATTCATAGATTTTCTAAAAAATACTCGCTTCGTCTGGGAATCGAACCGACTTAAATGTCAAAAAAAAAATCACCCTACTTTTATGGTGCCAATCGAAAGAATAGCTAAAAATAATAACACTGCTTAAGTAACATTGTATTTTAATTTGTAAAGAAAGGAACAACGTAAAATTGATCATTTGAATCGTCAATTAAGTTGGTATATTTTTGTAAATTAATTAATTAAATGCTCAAAATGTGATCCCTTTCGTCTTACGCAAATCGCCAATCTTTAAATGAGTCCGCTGCCTGTTGATTTTCTTATCATATTATGGTGAACACTCGATGTGATATGGCACAATTCTGTTTGCAACTCGCCCACGTTCTCGTATCGCTTTTTGTATAGCATATTTTTCACGTATCCCCAAAAGAAGAAATCTAATGGTACGGGGATCTGGCCGGCCATCTAATCGGTCCATTTGTACCAATCCATGTAGGAAAACATTCATTTAGAAAATTAACATAATCATCATCGTGTTCATTTTATCTACACGTGCACTTATAATAAGGGAAACTATGCTAGTATTTTATTTAGTGGGTACCTCCTTATTTACGAATAATCAGTGCTATCTGTGAAATGATAATATCGCTTCTTTTCGAACGTCGTCGACGGCCATACATACATACATATAATCACGCATTTATCCCCGGAGGGTTAGGCAGAGGTGAATTAACACCCACATTTCACCAATCTGTATTCGGTCCCACGTAATAGGGGGTGAGCCTATTGCCGTATTCCGGGCACTATTGTTGACTCGAGCCATGCATCTGAAGCTGAGTCGGGGCTGTTAAAGCTAATCAGCCCTATCCCTTAGTCGCCTTGTACGACACCACATGGGAAGAGAAGGGGTGGCCCAAATTGTACTCTGCCGGGAACCACGCGGCTAACGGCAATAAATAACTTTATTGAAATTTGACTCAATCATTTTACGTTGTTCCTTTCTATTTTATTTTATTTATTTTTTTATTAGCTATTCTTTTGATTGGCATCATAAAAGCATGGTAATTTTTTTTTTGACATTTAAGTCGGTTCGATTCCCAGACGAAGCAAGTAATTTATAGCAAATCTACGAATGCAGAAATACTAACTTTTAAAAATAACAAAGTCTTCTTTCAGCAAAATACACTATCTACGATATTTAAGGTAGGTACTTCCCCTTCATGTCCTATAAGTTTGGGACGCCCTGTATATACATATATAAATAGTTAGTTATAGTACAGTACAGTACAGTTTGTAATAGGTTACAGTTAGTACACCAAAATCCAAATCTTACGATGAGGATGAAGAAATACATCAGTCAAAACAGAGAAATATTGTACGGTGTTCCCCAGGGCAGTGTACTTGGACCATGGCTCTTTACTTTAATTTATATAAATAACTTACCTAAATCTACCCGACATAATATGACTTTATTTGCAGATGAAAGTACATTGACAATTTGTAATGACAATAATGACTTGAATATAAAATTGCCATACAAAAGCTTTGACATCTATAATTCAATGGTTGGACATTAACAATCTAAAAATTAATTTAAAAAAAAAAAAACTAAAATCATGCATTTTAACCAAAGGGAAACACCAAATAGAACAGATATAGAATGTCAGAATAATGTAATTGAAAATGTTAGAACTACATATAAAGTTTCTTGGGTTAACAATTGATGAACGAATAAACTGGAAATCACAAATAGAACAGCTCTGTAAAAGAATTTCTCGTTCTGCCTATGCCTTACATACGCTGTCCAATATTGTTAATGTAGATGCTCTAATAATAGCCTATCACGGTTTAGCTGCACCTCTGTTACGATACGGAGTTATTTTCTGAGGTAACTCAACAGATAAAGAAGTGGTGTTCAAGGCTCAAAAGAGATGCATTAGAGCAATGTTCAAATTAAAAACTACATATAGCTGCAAAAGTTACTTTCAGGACAACAAAATTTTAACATTACCAAGCATTGTATATTTTCGAGGTTGCAATGTTTGTAAAAAGTAATCCTCATTTATTTCCGACCTTAGAGGCAACCGTTTCGCGAAACAGGCCGGATAATGGCAGGCTACGTTTGCATAGGGCGAAGACGGCTCTTGTGCGTAAAAGTATAATTTGTATGGCGCCTATAATTTACAATAAATTGCCTAGAGATTGGAGGGAGTTAAACAGCAACAAATTCAAAGCAGTTCTAAAAAATATATTAGCACAAAAAGCTTATTATAATGTTTCAGAATTTCTAAATGATGATTTGAATGAATAATGACTTCCTAACACTGTGACTCGACATTCTTTATTAAACAGACATTTAATTTTTGTATTGTATTATTTAATCTGATGACTAAATCTGTGACATATTTATTATTCACCTATAAATTCATTTTGTTAGTCGTATATTACTTATATTTTAAACATTTTACGCTTAGTACTAAGTAAATGATCCAACTTTAATAATGATAATTAGGTATCAGCTCGCTCAGCGTTGGATCTACATCTATCAAAATGACATATTTGATATTCATTTAATGGCTGTAATTCTGGTTCAAAAATAGGTATTGTAACCGCATCGGTTCCAGTGTTTAATATTTTAATTGGTATTACATTATTTACTGGTTTTACTATTACAGCTGCCAAAAATAAATGTTTATCAAATTGTTATGGCACTATGACGTATTCATGGTTCTTTTGTTTATTCTTTAGCGATATATAATGAATGGATTCACTTCTTGCAAGGATAGTTAAATAATTATAAGATATATTCGATGACGTGATAAAGTGATAAAGTGGTATAACTGTTTCCCCTTCGTTATTTAAAATTAAAATATTGTTTTCTAAATCAATATGCGAATAAAAGTTTGATAAAAAGTCTAACCTAATAATTCCATTGGACTTACAAGGTAAATATCAAACACATAAAATTTATGACGAAAATACTTACCGTTTTCGGTATGCACCGTAAGATAAACATAACGCTCTGAAAATATTTTACCACCAATTCCATTTATTTCAATATTACCTGAATATAACTGAATATTCTTTGTTAATACTTTTTTTGTAATAGCTGATATAGATGCTCCTGTATCAAGCAACCATGAACATCTTGAGTTATTAAATATATAGAAATGAACAAATCTTACATTTCGGTTGTCAAAGTCAAAAATCATTTATTCTGCATAGACCATTAAAACGGCACTTACAAAACGTCAAATAAAAAAAAAAAACTAGACTAGTTTAGCAAATGGACCACCGGTTCGAAACGCGGCCCTGACCTGAGAAGACTCCGGCATGAAACTTTTGTATGACAAAATGTTATAGCATTTAGGGCCGAAAAAACTGGTTCTCGTTCCCTGAGTTTTCATTTCCCTGTTTAGCGTCATCGCTCACTTGAGCCGATAATATTTTTTGTTGGTTATTTTGACCTTGAGTACCTCTACCACGGGTATATCTAAAATTATAATTATTCCCAAAATTATTACCTCTTCCACGGCTGTATTCACCGTATCCACCGCGGCGATTGCCGTTGAATCGCATATTCTGATAATTATAATTACTATAAGTCTTCAGGCTTTCACGGCCGGCGTTGCATGTAGAATATACTGCTTCCGGGCTGTTTGGCCGGCTGAGTTGCGACTGATGATCAGTCGCAACTCAGCCGCCGACGAGGCACAGTCTCCGAAGTCGTCGTCGCCCGGCCCTGCGCCACTGAAAATGTCGACCGCAGTGATCGACGAAACGTCTGGAACGCAAGTTTCACATAGACCACGGCCAAACAGCCCGGAAGCAGTATATTCTAAATTATAATTACTGTTATAATAATTATGTCCTTGAGAAAAAGTACCACGGTATTGGGAACCGCGTCCGTAACCTTGGTGATACCGGGAGCCTGGCCTACTAAAAGTAAGACTAAATCTATTATTAATCGACTTACCTCGTACATTAAAAATGTTGTTCGAAGTCGAAGGTTGCGCCAGTTCTTCGTCCTCAGCAGCACGTACTTTCAGCTCAGCAAGGCAAGGGTCGCCATGAAGTGTGGGCATTCCAATGAGTACACGTCATAGCTTAATGACACGTTTATTAAGACTGTTCTTTGTTATTTGTTACATAGCAAAGTACATACATAGGTACTGCACACTACAATATTCTTATATGAGTAGCAGGGTTCCTGTTCCCACCATCAGGTACCAGTTCAGCGGTGATATCATATACTGACGCAAGTCTTAGCGCATACTTAAATAAAGTACCTACGTAAATAGTACTTACTGTCATAGTCAAAAACATTTTAAAAAGCAGGTGTAGAAAAATAAATGACCTATATGGTATAAAAGTATTAAAAAGTATTTTCAAGAAAATATTCTTAAATAAGTAGCAGGGTTCCTGTTCCCACCATCATATACCAGTACAACGGTAATATGATATACTATGCGTTTCAAATAAGTTGATAACTGTCATAATGACATTTTGATACGTGTCGATAACTTCATTGTGTAACGTAAGGTCAGCAAATACATTTTTATACTTCACTGTTGCTGGACACTAATAATAGTACTTAATATATTTCCAATTAAATATTTATGATGATTGTTGAACCATATTCCCTTTTCAAGATAGATAAGGATAGGGTAGGATAAGTACATACACAATAAGTAAGAAAGTAAATTATCGGTTCTTTTTATATTTATTTATTTTTAATCGGGCGGTAATTTTGAATTCTTGAATAATTATATTTACTAAAAATTTGATAAGTGCTTAATGAAAAGAATTTAATAATTAAGTCGTTGTTACCATACACGTATGAACCTGTCCGAAATGGAAATTTTGTTGTTAGCTGTACATTTTTGATGAATACGGAATGAAGTTGCCGCGGTCGCGATTATCTTCTCATTTGAAACGCATAGTACCTACTGACGCAAATCTCAAGCGCATACTTAAATAAAGTATAGCAAGCTGCAAAAGTGCATGGCCAATAAAAATACTAAATCGTTTGCGCCGGTATTCAACGCCAT
Organism: Eilema caniola; assembly: GCA_949126895.1. Taxonomy (NCBI): domain Eukaryota; kingdom Metazoa; phylum Arthropoda; class Insecta; order Lepidoptera; family Erebidae; genus Eilema; species Eilema caniola. The sequence continues at coordinate 2,423,450 of OX421487.1, forward strand.
CTGTTGACGAAGTAAAATGGTTCATAAATATCTCACTAGATGGCGCCGCGCTACTTTTCAAATGAAAAAAAAAACTATTAAAGTAGTTTATAATATATACGAAACATCACTTTCACTTATTTTTGTATATTATCAATATTTCCATTCTACGAATAATGTATCCTATAGAAGTGTAACTCCCATAGAGTTACCGCTGAAATATTGGAGTAACTTACGCATACTAAAAAAACAGCAATAAAACAAAACACTCACACATCCATTGTTGAACACTTGCACGCGATTGGTTGCGCCAAAGTCATGCTGTCTCGGCGCCCCAAATGTGATGTGATGAGCGTGGATGGTGTTATACAATAATAAGACAGCTTGTTTGTGTTTATTTTTTATTTAATATAAGTTCAATCAAAGTTCAATCAATAAAAAAAGTCGGGTTGCACTCGGCAGAAGTGAAAAATTGTTCTCTCTTTCTTTCTTCGTTATATACAGAGAAAAAGATAAAAAGAACATACCATACCATAAAATACCTATAATATAGCACCAATCATAGAACCTATCACTAATTTTCTGTCAGAATGAACCCGGTACTATCTGAAACCATAAGGACTTACAGTCGAAGCGCTTACCGCTAAGCTACGAAGCTTCTTGGCATACCTAACAAAATAAACAATTTTTAGCTAATGTTGTATGACGTCAGTCGTCGGTTACGGTTCAAATGTCAAGTAATCCTGACGCGAGTTTAATACTTTTTATCCATCCAACGCCGCTAAAGAAGTTTTCATTTCAAAAAATAATAACTGGATTGTTATTGCTACGCCCGGCGCTTGGCCACTTCAATATATGGCCAAATTTCCATAGGAGTGAGCAAAACGGCACTATAGAAAGAGACAGCATGCCTTGACGTCACTGTTCTAGAAGGAATGGAATGAATAGAACGAGACGTCAGGCTAGAAAGATACAGCATGCCTTGACGTCACTGTTCTAGAAGGAATGGAATGAATAGAACGAGACGTCAGGCTAGAAAGAGACAGCATGCCTTGACGTCACTGTTCTAGAAGGAATGGAATAGATAGAAAGAGACACAAGACCTAATAGAACCTCCCAGAAAGTTCCTGTCTTTTTCAGAACGTACCTGTCTTTTCTCGATCTTTCGCTACTCGGCCGCGCCTTATATAAAAGGCGATCTAACAGCCGCTGCTCAAGTTAGTCTACGACTAGTATTCGAAGCGATCAAAGCGCTAAAGTGTGCGAAGCGATACAGTGCGATTATACAAGTGACTGTGTATTGTGTAAGGAAGAGGTTTCGAATTTCTACGCGTTTTGCTGTAAGTTAAGTGCAGCTGAATAAAATCTGTCTTCAACGGTTGTCCTCGCATTTTCTATTTAAACCGATCCCCACGCTCGTAACATTATTATTTTTCTATTGATTGAACTACAGACTCATACAAATCAAAATACTTACGTTGTTATTTTTCACAATTATGTACCTCTGAAAATAATTAGTTTATTTAATTTATGGCGGTTGGAATTTAGTAAAGACTCGTTTTTAACAATATAATGCGAACGAATTATAAGAAACTGTTCGATTCTAGCTTTTAACAACAAAACGTCGTGATTGCTTTCTATGGGATGGCTTTCTTTAAGGGGTTATACACTTATTTACCATTATTTTAAAATTTTTAATTTCAATTGTCGACCAGATGATTCTACATTTGAATGTAATGGACTAACCATCTGAAAAATAGTAAAATACTTTTTAAAAATAAATAATTAAAGTAATGAACTAAATAAGAACAGTTTAACTTTTTCATTTCATTTAGAAATTGCAAATAGGTATATAAAATATCTCACAGTGCAAATAGGCACCGCAGTTTTTCTTAATCGCTTAACCTTTCCATTATTTGGTGTATACATGTCATCAGTTCGAAAGTGTATGCTGCATATTTTACTGTACTGACTAGGCATCCAATCACATTCATTTCTTTCCAAACGAACCGCACTCACCCATTTTCATGCTGGACTTCATTTGTTGGGAATCTGTGACATTTAAATTATAATTTAATTTTTATGCATAATATCATCCTACTAATATAATATCATAGTGACAATATTTTTTATTACCTTAGCGCTTAACATACTATGAACTATGAACACTGCATAAAAAATAATTTTATTTAGGACTTGCGTTCATGTTGCATACCACTTTTCAATTTCGCCAAGTACGTGTTTTTAAAATGAATATTTACTCACCTATGGAAGGTGATTCCAGCGTTTTTCATATCAGTATGGTTTCTGCACCACTTCACAACACACGAAGGCATATTTGAAATGTAAATAACGCGAAAACACACAAAAAACAAACACAATTAAAATCACTGACAGATTGATTCCAGTGACACAACCGTACGATACCTACGCGTGACAGCGCGGACTGACAGTGCCGCGCGGTACACTTTTTAAGCCTCGCCTTCCGCGGTCCTCATTATGTGGTGCCATTTTTTGAGCTGAGTTACACTTCTATAGGATACATTATTCGTAGTTTCCATTATATTAATTTATACAAACACAAATTAATCAACATGATATAATTACAAAAACATAATGCTCTCGACAGGGTTCGAACTCGAAACTCTAAAACTTAGTTTCACGATAATATATCGTATAGACACATCAATTGGCTAACATTGCACATGACTCATGCGTTGAAATAGAATATTACTAGATTTTTGTAGTTTAACTTAATGTTTTAATCTTAGAGGGTGAACTTAATTTATAATTAAATGAACTACGTGGGTAGTTCAGTTCATTTAATAGCTGCTTAAACTCAGTGACTTGATATTTTGTTCGTTCGCTAACATCATTCCTATTTCTATTATCCTTGAGCTGAGTTAACCAAATAATTTTTACTACAGTGAGTACGCGATGCAATATTGACATGACGACAAGAGCAAAAATAATTGCTCTGCATGATCAAGGCAAAAACATGTCTGAAATAGCACGAGAGATTGGCATAAACGTAAGTGTGTCCTGTTATATAACGTCTATATAAATAATCCTATTGTTTTATTTCAATGTAAAAGCTACTTCAATTGTTATTTTAATATTTCTATTTCTTTGTTATAGCGAAAAACAGTGGTCTTATGGGTGCGACGATTCGAAGAAGAGGGTTCCTTGAAACACCGTCAAAGAAGTGGCAGACCACAATTAATAGACTCAACGCAAAGGCATGCAATGAGAAGGGACTATGAGGAAAATGGGTTTATACCGACAAAGCATTACGCCGGTTTGTTTGACACAAGTGTGGATACTGTTCGTCGCGTCTTGCACAGTGAAGGTTTGCATTTTAGGAGGCATGCTGTAAAACCAGTACTGACGGACAGCCATAAAAGAGCCAGACTTTAGTTCGCGTTGGAGTACTCCAATTACGACTGGAGTAACGTCATCTTTACTGATGGCAAAACCTTTGAGTCGAGTCAACATGGGCGTTTAAATTTATGGTGTCGTGACAATACCAGACACAGCAGAGATCACGTAGTGCCCAATATGGCGTCTGGTCGTATAACAGTGAACATGTGGGGATGGTTGAGTGCTGCTGACCCAGGAGAACTCATTCGAGTGCCTAGTCGAGCAAATAGTGGCCATTATATAGATGTGTTGGAGGAGACTATGTTGCCCACAGTTCGTAACTTGTTTCCTGAGGAAGAAGTTCCTATGATAAAATTTGTGCAGGATAATTGTCCCATACACCGTTCGCGTAGTGTGCAAGAGTGGTTTGGCCGGCATGATAACATTTCTGTTATTCCATGGCCTGCTAGATCGCCGTATTACGTGGATCCTGGAAGCGAGGGCCCCTTTCGGCACTATACCAGTTCCGAAAGGAGGCGCGGGAGCGGGGATTCGATCCCGAGCCCGAGGACGTTCGGGCCGAGAAATCCCGGCTCCACCAGGTCATGGTGGCCGAGTGGGAGCGACGACTTGGGCAACCACGCGCAGGGCACGCCGTGATCGCGGCGGTAAGACCCATCATGGGGGAGTGGCTAGAGAGGCCACACGGGAGCCTCTCGTACCGTCAGACGCAGATGATAGCCGGGCACGGTTACTTCGGGCGGTATCTGCATCTGATGGGTATTGAGCCAACGCCCGAGTGCCATCACTGCGACGCGAGCGTGGACTCGGGGCTGCACACGCTCACCGAGTGCCCGGCGTTTGAGACGCCGAGGCGGGAGCTTGTGCAGGCCCTGGGGGGGAGAGTGCTCACGCTCTCCTCCCTGCTCGCGGCGATGGTCCGCTGCGCGGATGCGTGGGCGGCCAGCGCCTCTTTCTGCGAGCAGGTCATGCTCGCGAAGGAGACAGCAGAGCGGGCGCGGCGCGGTGAGCGAGAAAGACTCGCTGACATCGCTGCTCGCGCCCGAAGGCGGCTCGGGCGTCGGAGGGCGCTTACAGACCTCCGCCCCCCATGAGCGCGGGCCTGAGGGTGACGGGTGGAGCCACCCGTCACCCTAGCAGAAGCAGGCCACGGCGGCGGCGCGCATCGTAGGACGATGCGCGCCTCCCCACACCGGGGTAGAGTCGGGGACGGCGTGGTCCCCACCTCCCGAGGAGGGCCAGACCGAAAGGGATGGCCCTGGGTCAGCCGGGGTGCGAGGGATATGTCGCAAGACAACCTCACCTTCGGCCTAGCACCACGACCCACAGACGGCGTGCGGTTTAGTCGGTTCGAGTCCGACATAACCCACCCCTCCGGCTCCGGAGGGGCGGGTATCCGTGGGGATTTCCCGCACGTAAAAAAAAAAAAAAAGATCGCCGTATTACATCCCATTGAAAACTTGTGGGCTATTATTGTCCAACGATGGGAAAATCAAAACGAGCGGACCTCAGAAGAGAAGCATTGCTTAAAAGTATGGGACAAAATACGTGGTTCTGATATATGTAAGAACCTCGTTAGCTCAATGCGTTCCCGCATGCAAGCTGTTATCGATCAGAACGGTGGTTACACGAAGTATTAACATAACTGTTTAGTTTATTTAGTGATAGTATTTTATAAGTGCTGACCGAAATGTGATATTCTATGAATAGTAAATTGTTATACAATTTATTAGTTTAACTTTTAATATGTTTGTATTGCGTGAGTAATAATAATTCATTGATCAGTGTTTACCTAAATAACAACGTTTCATTGAAAACGATGCAGTTGAAAAAAAAAAATTCAGGCTTCACTTTTTAGTAGCTAGATTTACTTTTGTTTACATTTTATGTCAAATCGGCACAAAACAACGCTATCCATACCCCCACGAGTCGAACTGACTAGTATCCTACATATCGTACTTCAATATCTGTTTCTGCTATCCACCGCAAGATGGCGTCCGAAACCTGTTCAGGATGTAAACAAAAAATAGAAGATCTGTATCTACAGTGTTCAAAGTGTACAAATAAATATGATCTGAAGTGCGCCAATGTACCAGTAAGTCATTTTTCACTATCAATGTTAAATGAGCAAAAAACAGCTGGATATGACGGGAATGCCGATGCAAAAAACCTGCTCTAATTAATAGTGATACAATAGCAAGTCCTTTGATATCCCAGCGTATTTATAGTGTTATTGACAAAAAAAATTGTGATGCGATAGAGTAGATGGAAGAAAACAGGGCGGCGCGCTTTTTCTTTGGCCACATACCGCTTTGAGCTGCGACAAGTACGTATCCCGCGTGTGTCGATAGACGATGCGTTTTTGAACTGGTGTGCGCGACTGTACATTTAAACAATAGATTACTGTGTTTTTGTGTTGTGTTGGCTATATACCACCAAATAATTCAGATAACGATTATTTACTTTTATTTAGTATAATAGAAAATTTATGTGTTATATTTATAAAACAGTGTTAGTAATAGGAGATATCAATTTGTATTCTTGTTGTGTAAATGTTGTTAATTATTATGAGTATTTTGTGTCATATTGTGAGTTCACTCAAAGTAACACTGTACCGAATCAGTTAGGGCGTCAGTTAGATTTGGTGTTGAGCAAAGGGTTTAAGGGTGAGGTGTCGTGAATGAGGCGGGCGAGTCGCTCGTGGTTAAAATTGATGAACATCATCCGCCACTAGTGGTCAGTGTGAGCTCTACATATAACGCTTTGTGCCCTGCACCTATCCCCGCGGACGCTGACTATGGTGACTCGCGCAGTATTAGACCGCTATGGAATTGGAATAAGGCCAATTACCAATTATTGTATGAAAAATTGGCTTTTATTGATTGGAGTGCAATGTATCGGATTTGGGATTCAGAAGATATGTTAAACTTTTTTTATAATAAACTTTCATGCATGTTGCATGAATGTGTACCGCGAACATCACATGGTCGAAACGAATCACGCTTCAGTTATCCGGAGTGGTATACCAAAGAGGCAAAGACATAATTAGAGACATAAAAATAAAAGCTAAACTTCACAAAAAGTCCAAAAAAATCTAAAAATCATGGTGATTATATAGAATATTCAAAATATAAAGCTCAAGTAAAAACGTCTATAGAGACTATACATCAGGAGCATAATAGTAAAATTCAATATCGATTTGCAAAAGATCCAAAATCCTTTTGGCAATATATTAGCTCGCAGAGAAATTGGACACATAAACAAATGATTATAAAGGACGGTCTATATCTGGCGAATGATGAGTGTGCCAGAGAATATGCCAGTTTTTTTGAATCGGTATATACCAAAGAGCCACCGTGTCTGGACCCGCGGGAGGCAGCGTCTGGGACGAACGCGAATAGTGCACGAGTACATATAGATAATTTGAGTCTTAAGGATGAAAAAATAGCCCTTGCAAATCTCAAACCAAAACATTCATTAGGTTCTGATGGAATACCTGCTTTTTTTATTTAGAGACTGTGGTACAGTGTTAGCGGAACCACTGCTTCATATTTTTAACAGCTATTTAAAACTAGCGATGTTCCCGGCTCGTTGGAAAACTACGCGGGTTATACCGGTTCCTAAAGGCAAAGCAGGTCCGGATATCAGTAGCTGTACTGTCCACACCAGCCAAAGTCTTTGAGTCTGCCAACCAGCGGTGCATGCAAGAACAAGTTAGTTCACAATTGTCTGACGCACAGCACGGATTCAGATGGGGACGTAGCACGTCCACTAACCTACTGAACTATATGGTGCAAGTGGTACCGGCAGTTGATGCTGGCACGCAGGTCGACGCGGTATAATTTGACTACAGAAAGGCATTCGACACCGTTGATAATGATATTCTTTTAAGGAAGCTAGCTGACATAGGATGTACGCAGCACATGCTGCAGTTTTTCGCTAACTACATGAGGGATCGGCTGCAATACGCCGATTACAACGGGTGCATATCTGAGACATACTACACCAGGTCCAGAGTGAGTCAGGGTAGCAATTTAGGTCCTCTCGAGTTCCTCATAATGATAAACGAGGTTCTTTTTTGTTTGCAGATGACCTTAAGTTGCTACTCGAGGTACGGAATAAGTCAGATTGTGAACGCTTACAAGACGACATAAATAAAGTGATAGAGTGGAATCAGAGTAATAAGCTCTCCTTTAACGTCTCTAAATGCTCGACTATGTCATTCACCAGAGCACATAACCCTATACAGTACGAGTACAAGGCGGACGACGTACAGATTCCGCGGGTAACAGAGGTAAGAGACCTGGGGGTGATCCTCACTCCACATCTAACGTTCCGGGAGCATATTATTAGGATATGAAAGAAAGCATACAGAAACCTAAGGTTTTCTGTTGAGACAGTCCAGTGGTTTCACTAACATAATAACAGTAAAAATGCTGTATGACGCTTTAGTCAGGAGTCATCTGGAACATAATGCAGTCATATGGTCTTCTTGGGAAGATAAATACTGTGTTATGTTGGAACGCGTTCAAAATAATTTTTTAAGACACTTATATTTTAAATTATACGGAGTGTACCCTTTTTATCCATTAATGTATCCAACGTTGTTTGTTTTGGGTATGGTGGGATACAACCAACTTAAGGTACGCAGAGAATACGCGCTTGCGGTATATGTAATTTTGTTTTTACGTGGAGTAGAGCACAACGCGGGATTGTTGAAGCACCTTCAGCTTAACGTGCCGGACGGATATATGTCTAAACGTAAACGTCCACAGCTGGTACGTGTACCAGCAGCTAGGACTAACTTACGCGCAAAAAATCCGCTAACACGTACAATACGGGTTCTGAATGAGGTACATAACAGAATAGACATATTCTCGTATAGTTTGAGGGAACTCACAAAAGTGATAATGTTTATTGTTTGCTATGGCACATTCACGATTACGATTGTGTAGTGTGGGCGCTCAACAGGGATGAGTTATATAGAGGTGCCCTATGGAGAGCCGTAATATAATTGCTTGTTCGATTGCCTAAAGACATAAGAGAGTTGCCATACCTAAAATTTAAAAATAGATTAAGGCAATATTTAATTCAAAATGCATTTTATTCAATCGATGAATTTATGGGATGTAGTAAATGATGAATGATTGCTTACTTTATTGACATTGCCTATAAATTGATATAAATATTGACATTTGTAAATTATTTGAAAATTATTGTTTGAAATTCTTCTGTTTGACATTAACATTAGCCTCCGTGGCGTAGCGGTAGTGAACGCGGCCGCTACGCAGGAGGCGCGGGTTCGATCCCCGCTCAGTGCAAATATTTGTATGCATGAATATGTATATTTGCATTGGTCTGGGTGTTTCTATGTATAATATGGTATGTATTTACAAAAAAAAAGTATCTAAGTATGTTTATCCGCATTCTAGATTCCATAACACAAGCTAGTTAAGCTATGCTTACCATGGGTCTAGATAGCGTTGTGTGAAATGTTGTGGAATATTTATTTATTTATTTATTTATTTATTTATTTTGACATTATTGTAATTTTATTGTTATTATCATGATATCGTGGACATTATTAATGTATTTATTTTGGACATTGTGAATTATCTTGGACATTATGACTATTTTATTATTATTGCTATGTTGACATCTTGTATACTTATATGACGTTTTGTATTGTAATCTTATTCTTTTAATAATTGTATTTCAATTTTGTTTTGAATGAAAGAATTTAAATAGAGCCTAATGTAATATTTGCATGCCACTGAATGGTAGATGTGCGGAACTGTATTAAATTTATGTAACATCATGTATGACCACATTTCTGCAAATAAATGAATTTGATTTGATTTGCTTTGCTACATATATATTTTAATAAATTAGATTCAATGTTGACAATAAAAAAAAATTGAATTGGATAGGTTTGATATAACTAGTTTGGAAACTGAGTGTCTTCGACTTATATAATTTACATTTACACTAGCGTCACTATTGTATTAGGTTTGATGTGCATCTGAATTGAGTGATCATTTTTTTTATGTTTCAACGAAACCAAAGAGTACATTTAGTCAAAAAATGTCAAAACTTATAACCGATATCCAAAAATTTGTCACTCACAAGATAATGAAAATAATGACCATTATGTCAATCACTCAATATAGACATTTTGCAAAATGGCTTCAAGCTGAATCTTAGCCAATACTTACTCTGTGGACTAAATTTTCGTACCAAAAATTTGTACCCAATTTGTCACATTGATGTTAATTCGGCATGTCCACCCGATTTAACTAAACTAAACTAAAAATTATCTTATTTTAGTTTAGTTCAACGCTTTGTCTATTTGGTTTGGCCACAGAAGTAAAAATAGTGCATGCATTTTTAGTCAAGGTCACACGACTAAATTGAATAAACCCTTTTTAATCTGTGAATTCAATGAACGAATGACAACGTCCTTAGAGAAAGAAAGTAGGCCGTCTACGTTGTAAATTATGGTAAATTAGTACAATCACAATAAGAAGATTGATTTATTAATAAGAAGTTGTTGAACTGTGTCGAGAGACAACTTAACTTCTTGTCAAAAAACATGTGTTCAAACGTGACCGTAAATTAAACCTCTGAAAAAGTAAACAAACCAAAACAACAAACTTGGCGGCATGGTAATGGGAATATTACGTGAAAAGAGGAAAAATAAATAAGTATGTCACAATCACAAAAAAATCCTCTTCGCTTAATTTAGGGTGATTTTCAAGTATCTCCAATAGGAACGTGGCCGCTGATGACGGGACCCTAAAGAATTTTCTAAATTTTGCGGTCGGCCATCTCATACGGATTTGATGCATCCCTCGACCGGCAACCTGGCCCGTTCTTCCCGATTTCTGTAAAACAAATATATTTCTAACCTTAAAATAAATTTCAAACCCAACCTTTATGATAATTGTTAATTTTTCAAAAAAAATTATTGTTACACAATTTTTACATATATTACAGATGTATTGGCAAAAATTAAATTAAATTAATAAAGTTACTAAATATACACAATACTAAATAAGTATAATAAAAAAACTAAAACTAAAAGTTAAAATGCGTCGTGGAATTCATCCGCATCGCATGCCTCTTGTGGTAGCGTTCCCAGAAGACTAGCAGCATTGCCACGTTGTATGGCAATACTCAATCTCTGACCTGAAAAGAGGCCAGCCTTCTGGTCACGAGAAGCATCAACCATACGTTTCGCAATCTCCCTGAAGAGATTGCGGGCGCTCGGACCCCAAGGCCCAAACGTTTCGACTCCAAACGGCACAAATTCATAATCTCCAATAAGATTGGAGTATTTGCGCCGCTTAACAGCCTCTGCAGAAGCTGCAGCGGCACCGGCATAGCCAGCCGTGCCAGGTATATGGGTAGGGGCAATGGTGTCGACGCATGTTGCGTCCCACACCAGAGTCCTACCCATTTTCCAAGGCATTATTGACATACCATCCAGTCTCTTGCCATCGTCGCGCGCCAACCGTTTGGTTCAAGCACAGCTGGCACACCAGCAATGACAAGAGCACGGCGGATTATGTCGTTAATGCTGGCGTGCCGTGGAATTCGCCCCGCGCTCCTGCAGCATGACAGGCCATGGTGTCCGAGTCGGTCAACTGCTTCTCCACAAAGGCATTGCGACGTCAGTCAGTAAAGCACCTGATGTCGCCGCGCCTGGGTGAGTAAAGCACCTGACGTCGCCGCGCCTGGGTGCTCTGCTCATGATTAAGGACTCCGGTCGGGTCCGAAACTAGTCGGGCGCATCCTGACGAGTGACGTGAGTACAGCCGTAATAAATTTATCGAATGGAAAATGGCTCACAGTAGTTTCTATACAAGAATAAAATTATTTTATTGAAATTCATTTCATTTACGGGATTTAAGTTTTTATTTTTTATTAATGAATGGAGTGTTGTAGGGTAGATATAAATTTTGGGTGTTGGTGGACTATTGTTTCATCTACCGTAATTGGTCAATATCTTCATTATCTTGTGAGTGACAAATTTTTGGATATCGGTTATAAGTTTTGACATTTTATGACTAAATGTACGCTTTGGTTTCGTTGAAACATAAAAAAAGATCACTCAATCTAGATGCACATCTAGATTTGATATGCACCTATAATGATAGTGTAAAAGTTATAAATAAATAATCATCATTCTCTGAACCTTTTTCCCAACTCAGTTGGGGTCGGCTTTCCAGTCTAACTGTGATGCGGCTTAACTTCGATATTTTCCGTGAAGCGACTGCCATCTGGCCTCCACAACCAATGATCCAATGACCAATGGCGATGTCGAAGTTCCAAGTTAGACTGGTTGGACTTTTGAGGGCTCCAACTACCCGTAACGACTGCCATAGATGTTTGTATGGCAACCGGGACCGAGGCACGACCAGACCAGTGCAAATAGCCATATTCATGCATGCAACTTTTTTGCACTGAGCGGGGATCGAACCTGCGCCCCGTGCGTAGCAGTCGCGTGCAATACTGCCACAAGTTACGAATATAATACACTGGTCCAAAATAAACCTGTGTACTTTTTTATTAAGATGACAAATATACACTCGAGAGCAATGAATCCGGGTCACTCAAAGAATCCAAAAAATCTCGGAAAGTAAGAATGCTAGGTTAATGCAATAAATTGTATTTAATAGACAATTTAATACTCCTTAAATGAAAGTATTAAAACTTCTTAGTTATTGTAAAGTTATATCATAAAAAAATCAAATTTGAAAAGGGAACACTGTCGAAGATGGAACTACGAAATTACAGGATTTGTTTTTGCTTTTGTTTGTAATCTGTCATTTATGTTGGTACATAAACCAGGTTGATAGTGCTCAATATTCATTATTCAAGCTGAAATCATGTCGCTTACACTTGAAGAATGCACCAGAATACTTACATTGGTGGAAACCGGCCGGAGTCAGCGCGATACAGCCAGGACTGTCGGTGTGTCGCTGTCAACAGTACAAAGAGTTCTCCGACGTTACGAAGAAACTGGTTCTAACCTACGCAGACCAGGAACGGGCAGAACTAGGTGTACCACAGCACGAGAAGACCGATACTTGGTGAACACCATGCTTCGAAATCGCTTTCTCACAGGAACTGAACTCACAAATCAGTTTCGACGCCTCGGAGGAAGTAACCCAAGTGCATGGACAGTAAGACGTCGGCTTACTGAATCTAACTTAAAACCCCTTAGACCTGCAAACGGCCCTAAACTGGAGCGTGGCCATCGTATTTCAAGACTAAGATATGCCCAGAACCACGTAAATTGGAGTATTGAAGATTGGTCGAAAGTTATGTTCTCCGACGAATCAAAATTTATGCTCTACAAGCACGATGGAAGACACAGAGTGTATAGAAGACCAGGGGAAAGATTCAAGCAAGCATGCATCGAAGAAAAAGTAGCCTACGGTGGTGGGTCTGTACTTGTGTGGGCCGGAATTTCCTCTGAAAGTCGCACAGAGCTGGTGATCATAGAAAACGGCTCTTTAACTAGCGTAAGATATGTGGAAGAAATCCTCAACGAACACGTTGGTCCATTTATGGTCAATTTGGGTGAGGATGCTATATTTATGCATGACAATGCCCGACCTCATACAGGTAGGATTGTGAATGACTACCTTCAAGAGATGAACATTACTTGTATGGAGTGGCCAGCGCGCAGCCCGGATATCAACCCAATCGAGCATGCTTGGGACGAGCTAGGGAGATGCGTAAAACAACGAAACCCTCCCCCAATCACGCTTCCTGAGCTCAAAATTGCTCTCACAGAGGAATGGGAGAATATTCCCCAAAATCGTATAAGGAACTTGGTGTACAGCATGCCAAACCGCGTAAACGCAGTAATGTAAGCACGAGGAGGTAATACGAAGTATTGAAATTCAAGAAAATCGTCATAAAGTTCAAAAATTTCATGTTTCCTATTTTTGTTTTAAGGAGAGATCAGCAGTTTTTTTTCTTTATGTAATTTTGTGTAAATAAAATGTATTGTGACTCATATTTTTTTAACTTTCATTTAAGGAGTATTAAATTGTCTATTAAATACAATTTATTGAATTAACCTAGCATTCTTACTTTCCGAGATTTTTTGGATTCTTTGAGTGACCCGGATTCATTGCTCTCGAGTGTATTTGCGGAGGTAGGTATACAATATTACTATTAACAATGAAACGGTAGTTAGCATAATAATAGGGGTTAAAGTATGAAATTGCCGTTTCATTGTAATAGGTACTTCGAATTGACATAGAACCTTCATGGTTTGAGATTTTTGAGTGAAACTTTTTCCACATGGTACCTATGTAGTTCTTCATTTAAAAATGTGCAACATTCGATTATCGACTTTCAGTTGTTTTTTTTATTCAGCTTAGACAAGAAAGATGGATACTTCGAAAATTCGAGTGATTTTTGAATACGAGTTCCGACGCGGAACTAACGCGGCAGAAACAGCTCGCAATATCAATGTTGCGTTTGGAGAGGGGACTGCTAATGAACGCACCGTACGATTCTGGTTTAAACGCTTTCGTGATGGAAACTTTGATTTGAAGAACGAACCACGAGGAAGGCCGTCCACACAGGTGAATAACCATGAATTGAAAGACATGGTGGAAGCCGATCCGAGCCAAACTACCCAGGAATTAGCTGCATGGTTTAACGTTACCTTACCAACAATATTGACTCATTTGCGTCTAATCAATAAAATAAAAAAATGTGAAAAATGGGTACCTCATGATTTGACTGATATGCAGAAAGCAATGCGTGTTGAAACTTGTGTTGCCTTGTTGAATCGATACAGAAATGAAGGAATATTGGATCGAATTGTGACATGTGATGAAAAGTGGATTCTTTACGATAACCGTAAGCGAAAAATGCAATGGCTGACCCCAGGTGAAACGCCACAACAGTGTCCTAAAGCAAAGCTTACCAATAAAAAGGTAATGGTAACTGTTTGGTGGTCTCAGCATGCTGTTATTCACTATAGCTTTCTACGATCTGGTCAAGCAATAACGGCAGATGTCTACTGTGCCGAACTCCGAACAATGATAGCAAAACTAGCAGTGAAACAGCCCCGACTCATGAATCGATCTTCACCATTATTGCTCCATGATAACGCGAGACCTCATACAGCACGAGAAACCGTTTTAACTCTACAGGAACTGCAATTAGAAACTATCCGTCACCCTCCGTATTCGCCAGACCTTGCTCCAACAGACTACCATTTTTTTCGTGATTTGGACAATTTTCTATGTGATAAAAAGTTTTCTTCTCAGGAGGCAGTACAAAATGCTTCCACACAGTTTGTCGAATCTAGATCACCAGAGTTCTATCGCAAAGGCATAAATGACCTTCCTACTAGATGGCAGCAATGTATAGATAATAATGGTAATTATTTTGATTAAATAAATACGTTAAATTAAAAAAAAAAACGAATTTCAATTTGTCAGTACAAATCGGCAATTTCATACTTTAACCCCTATATTAATGTCGCTCTCTAATACGCTTATAGCTAGTAAAAGCACTGGCGCCATCTAGTTTATTTTTTATAAACTGGAGTTTGACAGTTCATAGGATTATCAATCTTAAGCTATCCATGCACTTTTGCAGCTTGCTGTACCTACGTAAATAGTAGGTAATAATTGTCATAGTCAAATACATTTAAAAAAGCAGGTGTAGAAAAATAAATGACCTATAAATTATATCGAAACAACAATTGTGTTTACCGATTCAATACCGGTATTATACTGTAAATTTTAGAATGTTACCTAAATATATTGTACGGCCGCTTTTTATAGCCATCCGAACTTGGACAGGTTATGTAGGTTTTCGATGCTTTGTCAGTATTTTAATTGTTTCTCTTTGAGTATTGAATTTAATGAGATGAAATTTTTCATGTGAGTAGTTGAATTAATACACTAATTATTGGAATTCCTTTAGAACGTCGTGAACATTGGTCTATGCATGGTAAATTGTTCTATAACTCTTTAATAGTAATTAAAGAGTTATAGAACAATTTACCATGAAGTGAATGAACCAACATTGATACTTGGCAACATGTTGCAGACACTTACAAGGTTTGTATAAACGTGAAAATCTAGACCCCGAAGTGCATTATTTACGAACTAAGACCTAATGAGCGTATTTTACATTTATATTTTTACCTTTTAAACCCTACGATTTTTTCTAAATCTGTTTTTTAAACAAATTCAAAACAACGTATGTAAAAATCTACAGCGCTCTATATAAGAGCTTTATATGAGAACGAAGTGCGCGACATTACACTCGTCTCACAAACTCTGTTCCTTCTACGTTTTGTGTCATTTTGGGGCTCATACGTCACTTTATTGTGTTGTTTGATAATTATGCCCAGAATAAACAACTGTCTGACTGTGAGCACATCACTTTGTTCATGTAGTAAATTCGTTGGAAAGAGAAATGATCGGAAGCTGCTTACCTTAAGAATTGCTCTTTGAGCTATCTCCAGAGGTTTGAGCGTGGAAGATGGAGCTCCACCCCAAACAGTAATGCAGTAGGTGAGCAGAGACTGACAAAACGCCAAATATATCTGCTTAACAAGATTTGAATCCGCAACGTGTCTTATGGTTTTAAATACTATTATGAGTTTACGAGTCCTGCCGGTCATTAATTCGATGTGTCTTTTGAAATTCAAATGTGCATCTAATACGACTCCAAGATATTTTATCTGCTCAGTAGGTATTGACTTAGGACAGGTGCAACTATTGTATTGTTGGCATTTGTGGACCATTAAATCATGACCATCAGGTAACCCAGATTTCTAATGGAGGTCATATATCTGGTTTTATCAGTATATAATGTAAGGACATTATTACTAAGCCATTCAGTGACAACATTAAGGGCGTTCTGAGCCGCTTCAAAGGTGTCCTTCCAGGTGTTTCCAGTAATTAAAATTACGGTCTCGTCCGTATAAGACACTAATTTGCCTTTAGTAGGTTTGATTTGACACAACTCATTTAAATGAATCAAGAACAAGGTAGGGCCCAGTACACTTCCCTGTGGGACCCCAAATGTCACGGGCAAGTCGGCGATTATGTAGTTCTCTATAGCTGTTGCCTGTAATCGACCAGAGAGATAACTCTTGAATAAATCCAACTGTGTGCCCCTAATACCAATCGCTTCCAGTTTACGCAAAAGTATGGAAACAGAGACCGTGTCAAACGCTTTTGCCAAGTCCAGAAAGATTGCCAGACACTTTTTTCGATTATCCAAGTCCCTTGCAATATAATCAGTTGCAGCATGTACTGCGTCAGCTATAGATTTAGCCTGACGAAAACCAAACTGATTCTCAGACAGTAATTTCTTTTTTTGCTGTGTGACAGTAAATCCTTGGAGATTGCTGGAAGTAATGAGAACGGCCTATAATTACGGATACGGTCTCTGTTGCCACCCTTGTAAATAGGAACAATGACCGATTTTTTTAGGGCAGTGGGAAAGACTCCCATGTCCAGACAGACTGAAAAGAAATGCCAAAGAAGGAGCAAGATACTCTTTATAGCGCTTGAGAAAACTGTTTGAGACTCTGTCCCACCCGACAGCACAGTCGCTTTTAAGACTCGAAATCAAATAAAGTTAAAATACCTCTTAACCTATAAAATGAGCCAGGATCACTTGGAACCATTTTTGTGCCATTCGTAGCCGCGGTGGTTGGTGTCCAAACCCAACAGCTGCTCAATTTATCAATGCTTATAAGCAATTACTAAAACATCATGAGATAAAAACATTCACAGGCAATGCATAGGGCAGTGAGATATCAATATTAGTTAGATACTTGTAGTGCGAAACTTGCCAGAATAGACAAATTTAGTATCGACGATTTCACCAATACAGAAAATCTGCGCACAGCCAAAAAATACCGCCTTGACGATGATGACGTACTGTCGTTACAAACAGAGTTGAGTGAATTTTTACATGTGTTTTGGGCAATTCCTGATTCAGAAATCAATGAGATTTCGAAACAATGTATTGCTTATATTGCAGGCTTTGTGATTAGATCAATTAGAAAAAGATTAAACGTGCCTCCTGTTTAATAGCTTATGAAGCGGTGCCACAAAACTCAATATTAAATAGAAGAAATGGAGTGGCACTAATATAATTCAAAAGCAGAGAGGTGGTTGAACCGTACCCTCTGCAAGTGTAGTGCACATTTGTTTTGCAGTAGGAAAAATATTCCGGCTAGAAAAAATTATCCTGCTGTAATAACAGCAAAAGTATTATCAAACGTTTTGTCAAAAACTCATGAATTATTTCCTGAACTAGAAGATCATTTTAAAGATAGTTTTGTGTTAGTCGATTTTAACAGTCATTTATTTTATGCTTATAAAACAAATAATATCCAAATATACTGACTTTCGTTTATATGCAGAAACAAAAAAATATTCTTGTACATAACTGGAGAGAAAGTAAGAAATTTTCTGACTCGACAAATAATTTGGGCTCGGCAGTAGATGTTATCAAATTAAAAGTAGATGTTATTTTGCAAAAGAGGGCAATTTATGCCATTTATTGTTTAGGCAAAAGAGACTCCCTCAGGGAACGGTTAAGGATATTGATATTTTAGCTGTAGCTTCCCAATAAACACTCGTGGACACATCTATTGGCCCACCTTAGAGTTTAGGTTTCGATGGCCCCTACCTAAATATGATTGCTAGATTGAACAAAAACTATTGATGCAGTTTAAAACATGATACATTTAACCATCTTTTTCAATCGTATCGTTTTAAATTTGAATTCAGAATACCACAGGACATGGAGCTACGCCTAACAAGTCGCGTATGCGCCTTGATGAGTGCAGTTGATTGTTGAATAAAAAACATGTTTTATCAAAATAAAGGTTTAATTATCAAATAAAGGTTTAATTTAATAACGCGTGTGGCCTCCATGGGCATCTACGACAGCTCTCATACGATTAGGCATAGAGTTTATCAACCGCTCTATGAAATTTTGAGGGATCATCTCCCATTCCTCTTCTATGGCAGTTTTCAACTCCGGCATCGTCTGTGCCACTGGCTGAAGAGCCCTAACACGTCTTTTTAGCTCGTCCCACATGGGCTCAATCGGGTTCATGTCTGGGCTTCTGGCTGGCCAGTCCATAACTGTGATGTTCCGATCCCGAAGATATTCCCTGACGATGCCGGCCGTATGGGCTTTTGCCTTAACACGCATAAAAAAAAATTTGGGCCCACATCGTCCACGTATGGTATCACGTGAGGTTCTAAGCACTCATGAATGTACCTTTCAGCATTTAATGTTGGCAACCGTGGTCCCGTAGCAACCTCAAGTTGAGTTTTGCCGCTCGCGGATATACCGCCCCAGATAGTCCATGAGCCACCGCCATAAGCCACCCTCTCTTGAAAGCAGCATTGTGCAAAACGCTCTTCCTTACGTCGGTAGACCATCTTCCTTCCATGTAACGCAATTTTAGACTCATCAGAAAAGAGTACACGGCTCCAATGCTGCTGACTCCAATTTAAATGAGTGCGCGCGAAAAGAAGACGCGCTGTACGGTGGGTTCGCTTTAGTTTGGGGCCATTAGCTGGTTTGTGTGCTACCATATCGCGTTCTTCTAACCTTATCCGAACAGTTCGAGCGCTCACAGATACTCCGCGGAAGTCGCGAAGTTGGTTTTGTATCTCAATGGAGGTAAGGTGACGATTTCTTAAGCTGGTCGTCACGATGAATCGATCCTGCCTTTCAGTTGTGACCCAAGATCGTGGCCTTCCTTGGCGACGAACAAAGTCGGCAGTCGCTAGGTACCTCCGATAAACATTTTGGACCGGAGATCGACTTAAATTAAGTTGAGCACTCACATTTCTTTGGCTGTATCCGGCCTGGATAAGTACCACAGCTTGGGCGGCGACTTCAGGCAAATTAATATAGCAAAATTGTCTGTCCGCAACTCTTGGCCACTGTATCGCTACGAACCAAGGTATTGGGCCTTCGACAGCGGCCTATATTAGACGTTCCGATGGCTAACACCAACTATAGGTCAAATGCATTCTGTGTCAGAGGTGCATCTAACTTGAATAAACTTCCCCAGCAAGTTGACATAGACCTGTTTAGCACCAGTGTAGCGACAATTAAACGACAGATGGCAGACGCCTACTTTGGTGGGAGGGGCGCCGACTGATTGTGTAACTGTGATGTACATAAAATAATATAAATAAAATAAGATAAAAATGAATATCTGTATGTGTGTGTGTGTGTGTGTGTGTGTGTGTGTGTGTGTGTGTGCGCGCGCGTGTGCGTGATTGCGTGCGTGTGTGCGTGCGTGCGTGCGTGCGTGTGTGTGTGTGTGTGTGTGTGTGTGTGTGTGTGTGTGTGTGTGTGTGTGTGTGTGTGTGTGTGTGTGTGTGCATTGTGCATTTATGCTGTGCAACACTTCGCACGTTGTCTTTGTATAGATATTACTGGATTACTTTTACAAAAATATGTTTGTTATGTTACTGATATTAAGTTGTAATTTTAATTCTAAATGTGGAGGCTTGTTAAAAGCAATTTTAATGTTATTGTTTGTATATTCCTTTGTTGATTAGTCTGTAAGCCTTCTTAAAAAATAATAAATAAATAGTTAATTCTAAGAATAAGTAATGTTTGTTGCAAAACCAAAGAGAAAAATCCAATTTCGAGAATTAAATCCAAGTAAAAGAATAAACTCAATATTTCTTAATATTCGATTGTTTAATATCAACGAACAGGCTCCAAATTGTCTTTTCTTTCTTTAAATTCTGTGTTCGAAATGCAAAATAAAACTATTTAAGTACTAAAATTATGAATGTGCCTCGTTCAAAACTGCATAAAAACTTTTTGCTCGACCTAATATTAATTTTTACAAAGGACTAAACGAAACTTAAAATGCAAGGTGGGCCAATAGATGTGTCCACAAGTGTATATTTGAAAACATTATGTATGTATGTCAAGTGAGTAGGGTTGCCAACTTTTTTTAGAAGAAATAGAGTATTTCCGATTTCAAAAGGGGTAAAAAAAAGTACAGCCTTAGAAAAAAAGAGTACATTATATTTATTACAAGCTTTTATTTAACTATCACTGTATGTATGTATGTATGTAATTCGTTCGGGTGGAATCTTGCTACACGATTTAGAAGCTGATATCAACCAATTTTGATCAAATTTAATATGGTATAATGAAGTTGGTCTGATGATGGAGTAGGAAGGTGGCCATAGCTATTCCTAAATTAAATAAGACAAACCCATCGATTTTGAGATCATTTGGTTTGTCTTAACAAACTCTTTGGTATTACATGGTATTCAGGGTCTGAAGATGGAGTCACAAGCTGGCCATAGGAACTTCTTAACTAAACAAAATAAGCCTATAGAGTTTGGGCTCATTTGTTTAGTCTTAACATGGTATTACTAAAACTAAAAAATGGAAAATATAATTGTTAATAAGCTTCTTTAAAGGATCTGTTGTACTAAAATCATAATAATAATTTTATGCAAGGGATGTGCTGATTTGAAAATCTTGTAGCATGAACGGAAAACAGAGAAAGCACTTGAGTGATATAAGCTTTTCAAATCGGCACAACCCTTGCATAATATTATTATTATTAGAGATGTACCTAACACCGAAAAAACTGTGGAAAAAACAGAAAAATAAACGTTTGCAGAAATATTATAAAAAGTGGGAAATCGAATATGGTGATTGCATAATTGGTGATCCTAGCAACGAATTGAATGCAAAATGCAAATTATGTGGCACCACCTTCACAATTCCTATTCCTCCTGTAGCGGCTTTTATCGGTAAATTCCGTTTAACGACAAAAATACTTTAAGAGTAATACCAAAAAACTAATCATGCGAAAAATAAAGTATTTTCGCGTACTTTATTGGCAACCCTACAAGTGAGTGACATTACAGACAGAAATCTGCGTAATAATCATAAAGTGCTACTTCCATGTTATTGGCTAAGCAGAGTTAGCGATTCTTTTAAGGGAGAAGGTATACGCTTTATAATAAATTGCCTGAATCGGTCCTAGGTGCCTGACGAATAAATTTAAAACCTATGTAAGGACCTGTTCATGTAAAAAAGCATACTATAGGACATATGACTATCTTAAAGAAAAAAACGTCTGGCTTGAGCATGGTGCAGGCACCTCCTAAATTTATTTAAAAAAGAGCAAGTTCTCAATTCCATTAATAATATGTTTTCTTTTTATATTTTGTAATGTATGTACAGCGATTATTCTGAGATCTGTGTGATTGATTAAGGTGTTTTTAGTTTGATGCGAAATATTTGCCATTTGTACCATAAAAAATTAGTATAGTTTGACCCGGTAGCTTTCTTTTTATGAGAATTTTTGTGTTTTTATATGTTTTTATGTGTGATTGTGTTTGTGCCGTTATATTAATAAAATGAATGATTTGAAACTACTTTTTTTTTCAATACCTATTCTGCTCTATTTTGAAACAAATCCTAATTATATTACCCTACCTTCAACCCTGCCTCAACCGCTATGACATTAGGAATAGAAATAGGTGGAACCCTGTATGCTTCGAATGTGTCATGAAACGACACGGCACGATATGTAAGTATGATACATACCGCCTTTACGTCCGATAATTTTTGAGCCGATTGAAAACTACAACACTGCTTTACCAATGTAAATCAAATAAAATAACTAGAATACGGTATGAAGAGGAGGTTCAGGTAGTATCTTAATAAAAATTCTTGATTTTATACGGAAGCGTGTAATGCACCCAGTGGTTAGTTTAAGACAATTAACAGTTAACAGACAGCACCTAGCATAAAATGGTTCATGCCCATATCCGTTTACATATTGCGGATTAAAAAATAATAGGCGCTAAGTAACATCAATATTTATCTTATTATAAGGTTAGTAATTTTAAATCAAAACTGAACATGCCCCCGGGCGTTGAAAGCTAGTGGCTTTCAACATCTTCCAGTAGCGGACATATCCTGTTGAAGGCTCTTCGTACTACACCATTTGAAGTTCGTACATCGGCTACGCGAGAAATCCCATCAGTGCCTGGGTACAGCTGGATGATGCGTCCCAATCTCCATTTGAGCGGTGGAAGATTTTCATCCTTTAATAAGACCAGAGCATTTAATTTGAGTGCTTCATGGTTGGCTTTCCACTTGGCTCGTTCCTGTAGCAATGTGACATACTCCTTACTCCATCTGTTCCAGAAACATTGTCGAAGTTGTTCGAGCCGATGGAACCGTGATAAACATTGCTTCGAGTAGTCCACAGTGTTTGAAGTAGGAGTTGAAGTGAAGGGACGGCCGATTAAAAAATGTGCAGGCGTTAATGGCAGTAGATCGTCAGGGTCTGGTGAAAGTGGTGTGAGTGGTCTGGAATTTAGGATGCCTTCAATTTGTACGAGCACTGTTGACAGTTCTTCATATGTTAAGTGAGAGTTACCCAACACTCTGTACAAGTGATGCTTAACGGACTTCACACCCGCTTCCCAGAGTCCACCGAAATGAGGTGCATAGGCAGGGGTAAAATTAAATTTAATGCCGTCGTTAGCGGCAGATCCAGCTAAAGAACCACAACTCGACTGTAAAAATTTAGCCAAATCATTGCAAGCGCCTACATATGCAGTCCCGTTATCACTAAAAATGTTTTTTGGTTTACCTCTTCGTGAAACAAAACGATATAATGCGCAAAGAAAATTATTGCTTGTAAGGTCCCCCACTAATTCTATATGGATTGCCTTTGTGGCAAAACATACAAAAAGGACAATATACACCTTAACAAGCTTGCTACCGCGGCCTTGACGACTGAGTGCATTTATAGGACCAGCATAATCGGTCCCAACATTCTCAAACGGGAAGCTTGGTGTTATGCGGTCACGCGGTAGATTACCCATCAATGGAGCGCGTATTTTCCCTTTCATGCGACAGCATTTCACGCATTTTCGGAAACATGATCTAGCCAAATTACGGCCACCTATAGGCCAATAGGTTTCTCTTATAGAAGCCAGTAAAAGTTGAGGTCCGGCATGCATTAAGCGTTTGTGCTCATGTTCAAACAACAATTTGGTTAAAATATGAGAGGACTGTATCACGATAGGATGTTTTTGTTGATATGACATATTTGAGTTTTCTAGACGACCACCTACACGTAGTAATTGATTGTCATCTAGAAATAAGTTAAGTTTATTTAATGGATTTTTTATTGGTAATTGTTTGTCATTCGTAATTAATTTATATTCTAAAAATGACTCTGATTGTGCTAATTTAATTAATAGGTTTGAAGATTTTTTTAATTCTTCTAGAGACAGTGGACCAGACATTTTTGTTTTACCTTTAACATTATTTAAAAAACGCAAGACATAGACGGTTGAGCGAAGGAGTCTATTATAATTGGAAAATCTACCAAAATCAATCGTAGCTGGGTTTGATTGCTCCATCACATGTAAAGACTTTTCACTGCGGAGTTCGGGTAAATTAGAATCAACCTTAATGAACTTGGATGGCCATTCTGAAACCGGTTTACGTAAAAATGATGGACCTGACCACCATAGATCATTGTCCATGATGGCACTCGGAGTAACACCTCGAGACAGAAGGTCAGCAGGGTTTTCATGTGTAGGAACATGTCGCCAGGTAAACTCACCAGTCACTTCAAGGATATCCGTGACCCTGTTTTTAACAAATGGTTGAAGCTTACTGGGCATCATATGGAGCCAACCCAGAACTATGGATGAATCCTTCCAAAATATAACGCTATGTATTGCAGTTCGCAACGAATCTTTGAGCTTTTCATAGATTCGAGCTGCTGTCAAAGCCCCACAAAGCTCAAGTCGGGGAACTGTTAGCGTTTTAAGGGGTGCCACTCGACTTTTGGCCATCATTAATCGAACGGACAGAATACGTTCTTCGGCATCAAACGATGCAATGTATAAACAGGCACCGTAAGCATCTTGTGACGCATCCGAAAAAACGTGAACATCAATATGATCAGTAGGAGAAACTACAGCTGCACGAGGGATCCTAACATTACACAAAAATGGTAACACTTTTATAAGGTCTTGCCACTTTTGACAAAGCTCCGATGGTAACGGTTCGTCCCATGATAATTTTTGTAGCCACAATTTTTGCAGCATTATCTTCATGGGGACGATACATGGAGCTAAGAGGCCCAAAGGGTCAAACACCTGGCCTATGGCGGACAAAATACTCCGTTTAGTGCATTTCTGTGCTGGTTCAACATGAATTGGAAAACAGAGTTGATCAGAACTAGTTATCCAACTGATACCTAATGTTTTAGTTGATTCTGTCGAACCGATGTTAAGATCGACCGTATCTCGCGCTGATTCATAGGTCAGAAGCTGAGGCTCGTTCGACTTCCATTTGCGCAGCGGCAGGCAGGCGGAGGCAAGAGCAGCCGATACCTCCTGCTGAATGAACTTCGCCCCGTCCAAAGTACTCGCCCCTGTTAGCAGGTCATCTACATAAAAATCATGTATGATGACGTCAGAAATGCTTGAGTTGTCACATTCCAAAGCGACTTGCTTAAGGCACCGAATCGCAAGAAATGGTGCGCTGGCTGTACCATAGGTGACAGTATTTAATTCGTAGGCCTTAAGTTCCTGCGAAGGATCGCTGCGCCACACAATGTGCTGCAGATGTCGGTCGTCCGGGTGAACGATAACTTGGCGATACATCTTCTCGATGTCAGCCGCTAGCACATACTTGTGCTGACGAAACCGGATGAGAATGGAGAGTAGGTCATCCTGAATCGTCGGGCCCACCATCTCTATGTTGTTCAACGATAAGCCTGAAGTAGTAAGACTGCTGGCGTTAAATACTGCTCTTAACTTAGTAGTTGAGCTGTCTCGCAGAACACCATGGTGGGGAATAAAATATAATATTTTATTAGAAGTGAATGAACTTTCACTCATATGGCCCAGGTCCTTGTATTCATTCATGAACTCTGTGTACATGTTTTTTAATTTTATTTGTCTACTAAGCCGTCGTTCCAGTGAAATAAAACAGTGCTTGGCACGTCCCAATGATTCACCTAGTACAGATGGATCTTGAGTCAGTGGTATCCTGACACAGAAACGTCCATCCTTAAGACGAGTTGTATTTTGGACAAAGTGGTTTTCACATTCCTGCTCCATTTTGGAATAACAGTTGGGTTTACATGAAACTTCCTCCAGTTTCCAAAATTGTGTAAGCTGATTTTGTACGTCGTCAGTGCGGAGATCAGTGGAATGTGATTCAATTACATTTATAAAATTACACCTGAGTGTTTGAGCTGACTTTAGTTTACAGGGACCCGAGACTATCCAACCTAGACGGGTTTCAATAAGTATTGGATTGCCTTTCCCTAAATCAATTCGCTGACTTCCTAATAAATCCCAAAAAATATCAGCTCCGATAATTAAGTCTACATCAGACGGAGTGTGAAAGTTGGGATCAGCGAGTACAATGTCAGTGGGAATGGCCAAGTTTGAAATGTCAACCCGTTGACATGGTACCTTATCGGTTATCGTAGGCAAAACAAAACAATTTGTTTTTGTTGTGTAAGTACTATCAAGTGATGTCAGGTTCACGCGGCACATTTTTTGTATGACTGAGTTTGAATTATTAATGCCGGTCATCGCCTTATTTATTGAAATGAAAGGTAAATTCAGTTTATGATACATGTTTTCGGTAATAATGCACGACGTACTACCACTATCTAACAGCGCGCGAACGATGTGTTCACGATTGCATTTATCGTATAATTTAAGAAGGGCCGTAGACAGTAATACCTGGCGAGTTTGGCCTTGACCGAGAGAAAGACAAAGCGATACATTGCTCGGTGAGTGTTCGACCGGTGTGGATTGCTGTGCATTATTATTCTTTTGCGATGAAGACATATTATTGTTATTACCACTAATAGAAGATGTATCCGATGACTTATGGTTTGTGACGTGAACTAAAGTGTGGTGCTCACGATGACACACTTTACAGCTAGTTTTCTTACATCTATTTGCGAAGTGACCTGTATTTAAACAGTTATAACATACTTTCAAACTTGGTAGCAATGACAAACGCTGCTCGTTACTCATACATAAAAACTCTGGACACGTGGACAGATGATGAGTTTTACTACATTTTGGACAAACCTTTGAAGCTGACTCTTGAACTTGGTTATTCTGGACACACGAAACCATGGACTTCGCCTTAGAATTAGAAGATTTACCACAAAGCTGGGGATTAATACGTGATAGTTCAATGAATTCAAGGAAGTCGGCACGATTACGCAGAAAAGTGATAAATAAACTCAGTGTTATTTTTGTGTTTATATCAATTCGATTCCTGTGCTCTTCCCATTCACGGTATGTCTTGGGATCTAACTTTCGTGATATTATGTGTATAAGCAGTGTGTCCCAGTGTTTCGTGGGTTCGCCTAAGGATTCTAACGAACGGAGGTGTTTATTTAATTGATCTATAACTCGTTTAATGCCTGCCGACACTCTTTGCTGCCCATGTCAATATTGAGTAATGTTGTAACATGATTTTGAGTCAGTAAGCGTTTATTATCAAATCTATCACATAACAATTTCCAGGCTACAAGGTAGTTAGCTTCTGACACTATAATGGAACTTATGCACTCAGCCGCCGACCCTTCCAGTGCCGATTTCAAATAGTGAAACTTGGTTATGTCATCAAGTTCCTCATTTGAGGAAACCATACTATTAAAAGTGTCATGAAAACATAACCAGTTCTCATACGATCCATCGAATTTTGGCAATGGAATTGTCGGTAATTTAAAAGGTTTAGATTTGTTTCGAGAAGATACACTACAAAAGTCATCGGTAGGTTTCACTATACTATTTATAATATCTAGGGCCTTACCCTTAGCTCTGTGAAACGCCGAAACGAACGCCTCCCTAGCTTGCAGCTGTGCAGTCATCTACCAAACATTCTATTTGTAGCTGGACTTCATCGAAATTATCAAATAATTTTGGCAATGTACTCAGTCGAGATTGTAGCTCATTTACCTGGGACTGTGTGCACGACTTTAAAGGTAATGTTTCCAAATAATTAATAAATGCTGTTAGTTGCCCTTTGTAACTTCCCCTTTTTCTATTTAATTCCGTTTCCGTCATTCTGAGAAGCGGTATGTGATCTGGAATTTATACAGAACAAGTGTTTATAATATATAAATAATATCTGCTTTGATTTTAGTATTACTAAGAGACAGTGAATACTTAGTTGAAATTGCTACACAACTGTATATATTTTAGGTAGGTACTTCTTATTTAATAATTGCCTACTGTTGTAAATAATGATTTAGTTATATAATTGTAAGTATTTATTACTACTATATAAGTATTGTAAGTATTGTATGGTTAATTTTATATTAATAAATGATTTTACTTTTTACCAACGAAACATTATTTTTATTTCTTATGCCCAACAAGTACAGAATTACAGTGATGTTTTGTAAATAATAGCTAACAAATTAGGTTTGTATTTAAACAAACTAATATTTAAACAAATCAAACATTAAATCGTAAATGTAAGGCGATAATAAGGGCAAAAATTAAATCTTGAAAAATACTTAAATACTTACATGCAGGTAGGTAAGTCAACTATACAACGGTACCATATAGGTAGCTCATTACGCAAATCCAGTATAAATTATAACTTAACAAGATAGATACTACCTTATAGAGTGTTGGGGTTTAATTAGTGTCCTTAATTAATTGTCACTTTCAGCACTAAATACGAATATCCTCGATTGACCTTTGGACCGTCGTCGTACACGTACTATGGCACGTAGCAATTTTTAATTTTTAGTTATTTCGTCTTCACAACACGGTTTTCTCCTGGATAACTTCACGAGTAGCTGGAAAATCGCTTAATCCGTCTGCGAAGGACCATGAAGAGGAGGTTCAGGTAGTATCTTAATAAAAATTCTTGATTTTATACGGAAGCGTGTAATGCACCCAGTGGTTAGTTTAAGACAATTAACAGTTAACAGACAGCACCTAGCATAAAATGGTTCATGCCCATATCCGTTTACATATTGCGGATTAAAAAATAATAGGCGCTAAGTAACATCAATATTTATCTTATTATAAGGTTAGTAATTTTAAATCAAAACTGAATGTTATAAATATATATATATGTTACAGTAGATGTTACAGTATTTTGGGTCTTCATATTCTGTCACAGCATATACATTGATTAGTAAATAAAGTTATTTTTATTCATTTATTTATTAACAATAAGACAGTAAAGTACTCGATACAACTATCTAACATTATTTTTTCCACATCATGATCCTTATTGGCTACCTCTTGTGTTTATTATCGACCGGGCAAAAAAATTATCGATTCCAACACAGTTATTGCCCATCACTAGTATTAGTTCCAAAGTACACTATCTACTGACATCAGCGCTACTAGCTACTACGGCGATTTTCAATTGGTCACACTAAGTTTTCTGTGGTCACACTACTCGGGTACTGATCAGTGATGCCAGATTGGGGGGAATTCCCCCAAATTTGGGGGGTTTTTTGAGTAACGGGGGATTTTTTGGGGGGATTGTCGTAGGGAAAATGATACATTTGGAGGTAATCGGGGGATTTTAACTTGCAAACTAGTGATTTGAAGATATCTGTGATGTTTAAAAATATAATCTGAATCTTATTTAATTCCATTATTTTCAAAAATATCTCACAATTTTTCATAATACTAATCATATGTCACAAATAGCATTAAACTGAGATGAGAATCTATACTCCATTCGATTAGGTATTATAGGTATTCGGGTACTTTGAGATAACTTACACTTTCAACTAGATGACAACTGCCATCCTTAGTCAAACCAGGAACATGGGTTCTGAAAAGTAGCTGAAACGTCGGTTTAAAAGTAAATAATTGATTGAGATAGATTGAGTCCGTTAAAATTGGTTATGTCTCAATGAGTGATAATCGCGTAAACTTTGGAAAATATCATCCGATAATAGGTTCCTGTGGAAATCTAGGCGAAGAGTAAAGCTCGAGGCTCCCTTTTATTTTCACGAAAACCTGTGAGGAATTATGTCCTTGATGTTTTAGCCGAAAATCATATTCGAATGCTGTTAATGCTACACTTTTTTTTAGGTACTATTTAAATATTACTAATTTTGGGGGGATTTTGAAAAAAAATCCTAAGTTTTGGGGGGATTTCGTATCCATTTTGGGGTGAATTTGAAACAGTGATCTGGCAACACTGGTACTGATCGTGACTGATAAATCCAGTGTTGCCACTTTAGCGACTTTGTCGCTATATCTAGCGGGTTTTACGGTTGTCTAGCGAGTTAAATTTGTTATTTAGCGACCAAAAATATTTTAGCTACTTTTAGAGACTTTTGCGCAGTCTATACTTTACATAAACTTTTGACCATCTGACAACATGAAATCTGTAAAAACTTATCTTTATAAGTCTTTAGAATGCCGACAAATGATAATTAGTACATATTATTGATTAAATAGTAAACAAACTGTGATATTTCTCAGTCATACCTAAGCAAATACAGTTTTTCTCGGTCCACGTACCTGGCAAGTTCGCGGGGTCAGCTAGTTATTTAAAAAATCCAAATCAATCGACGATTTATAGAGCTTTAAACGTTTATAGAACATTGTTCAAATTTATTGGGCAGTATTTTATATGACGCCTAATTTTTGTTTTAAATTTCTAATTTTAGTGCATATTTGACATTTAAAACGTACCAGAATACCGTTTAACCAAAAATGACAGTTGAGTACTTTCTCTAATTTTGGTTGTGTCATGCTAATTTTAAGTTAGTTGTGTGTTCTCAGAATACGAAACGACATTTTGACAGGACTAAACTAACTTTTAGAGATTTTTAGCTCATTTTAGTTAATTTGTGTCACGACAGAATTAGCATCAATGGTGTCAATTCGGCATGTCCACCCGATTAAACTAAACTAAACTAAATATTATCTTATTTTAGTTTAGTTCAACGTTTTGTCTATTCGGTTTGGCCACCGAACTAAAAATAGTGCATGCATTTTTAGTCAAGGTCACACGACTAAATTGAATAAACCCTTTTTAATCTGTGAATTCAATGAACGAATGACAACGTCCTTATAGAAAGAAAGTAGGCCGTCTAAGCTGTAAATTATGGTAAATTAGTACAATCACAATAAGAAGTTGTTGAAGTGTGAGAGAGACAACTTAACTTCTTGTCAAAAAACATGTGTTCAAACGTGACCGTAAATTAAACCTCTGAAAAAGTAAACAAACCAAAACAACAAACTTGGCGGCATGGTAATGGGAATATTACGTGAAAAGAGGAAAAATAACAATTTTTACACATATTACAGATGTATTGGCAAAAATTTAATTAAAATAATAAAGTTACTATATATACACAATACTAAATATAATTAAAAACATGAAACTAAACGTTCAAATGCGTAGTGGAATTCATCCGCAACGCATGCCTCTTGTGGTAGCGTTCCCAGAAGACTAGCAGCATTGCCACGTTGTATGGCAATACTTAATCTCTGACCTGAAAAGAGGCCAGCCTTCTGGTCACGAGAAGCGTCAACCATACGTTTGGCAATCTCCCTGAAGAGATTGGGGGCGCTCGGCACAAATTCATAATCTCCAATAAGATTGGAGTATTTGCGCCGCTTAACAGCCTCTTCAGAAGCTGCAGCGGCACCGGTAGGTACAGCCAGCCGTGCCAGGTATATGGGTAGGGACAATGGTGTCGACGCATGTTGCGTCCCACACCAGAGTCCTACCCATTTTCCAAGGCATTATTGACATACCATCCAGTCTCTTGCCATCGTCGCGCGCCAAACCGTTTGGTTCAAGCACATCTGGCACACCAGCAATGACAAGAGCACGGCGGATTATATATGTATATGTCATATATATGATATATGTCGTTGAGGCTGGCGTGCCGTGGAATTCACCCCGCGCTCCTGCAGCATGACAGGCCATGGTGTCCGAGTCGGTCAACTGCTTCTCCACAATGGCATTGATGCGGAATTTTTTACTGCTAGGTCAGTTTTGAACAAATAAACATATATTTAGTTGATAAATTTTCTTATTTACCTTTCTTGCTCCTCGAAAAAAGCAGCCACAATGCATACGTTCATTTTTCTGTAATTTAAAGATTTCAACCAGCACAAACAATCAGCAGAACAAGGTTTAGTTTAGTTTAATCGTGACAAAAAATATGGCCACTAAAATAAGTCTGATTTTAGTTTGACAGGAATAAAATTTTGCCTTACCGAATAGCAAAATGGATGATTTCACTAAATTGAATTCGACTAAACTAAAAATAGTTTAGTCCTGTCAAATTAAGTTAGTTGGTGTTTTCCCGAATAAGAAACCGCAATTTGACGTGACTAAACTAATTATAGTTTAGTTTAGTCGGAATTTTGCCAACCCGAATCGACACCAATATCTTATATTTCTTAGCGACAGTTGGCGACTTCTTGTATCAATAAATTCAGTATAACTAGCGATTTTCTGGTGGCAATCTAGGGACTTACTAAAATCCAATGTGGCAACACTGGATAAATCAAATTGTGAAATATGAAAAGTGAAAATGCAGGGGCCATTTTGATGTAGTTGAACAGTTGAAGTTGAAAGCCAAGCCATTCAATAAGAATTAAATTGAATTAAAATTATGGCGCTGGCATATCACGGTAGTGTAGCTCGAACATTACACAGACCAGAGTGAATAAACGTTCATCATTGCTGATTTGAAGTAACATTTGCAAAGATAAAGGATTTTCCAAACAATATAAACGGTGTTATTGAGCCGACGACGTGAAAGTGAATATGGAGAAGCTGTCTATGTGTAGAATATGTCTATCGGGCGACTCTCGACTGCAGTCGATTGCCGAGACTCATTTACAAGAGATGTACGAGTCTCTGACTCTGATGCTGGTGAGTATTATAAATTCAGATTGTTTATTTTCAGAATTGTGTGAAACTATTGCAGATTTTGACGTCGTCAATACTACGTCTTTACACGTTTAATAAAAGAGCCTCTTATAGGTGACTAAACCTAACTTACTGTATACCCTGATCCAAAGTCATAAGAGACACCAGTCCCGCGGAATGGAATGGTCTGATAAAATCTATGATTGGTGGATTAGTGCTCCTTTGCTGCCATTGTACTTCTGTGCGCCCTGTTCGTTCATTCGTGGTGTGGGCGCCACCCCATCACCTGTGGGTGTCATGAAAGCAACTAAGGGATAGGGGTGGTTCTGCTTTGCCTTACCACTAGTAAAATAATAAAATTATGTTTAACAGTTGGTTACAGAGGATGCCAGACCATCACTGGCCTGTGACCTCTGTTGCTCGAGGCTCGAGACCTGCTATGAGCTGAGGAGGACATCTCTCCGCAGTGAAGATTTGTTCATGCAGTTGCTGACACACAAAGTAGTGAGTAATCCTGAATTTTCGATCCAATAAATTCTATCTTACTAATACTATAAATCTGAAAAGATGTTTTTGGACCAGAGTGTTTGAATAGGAAGTCTAAGGTGTTTGGTTCAATTCCCGCTTTTGACATTAGATTAAAAGTTGATATTGTTAGTATGAGTTTTACCCTCTGTAAAGCTAGCTGGTTTTTTTTTTTTACCTTCTGTTAAAAATTACTCTGGTGAATGTGTGTTAATGTGGTATTGTCACTGCAGCAAGTCAAGCTAGAAGTAATGCCCGATGAGCTCCTGAGCATGGAAGATGTGATGCAGACAACTGCAGATATCTTAGATAGTGATGTCGTGAAACAAGAACATGCTGACGGTAATATAGTGTTCTCACTCTGAATGCTCCTGTACAATAGATATATCTCCGCAAATTAGCTTAATCAGACGTTCAAGTAACTGCCTAAGCAGTTAACTAAACGCCGCCACTAAATTTACGGCCGTGTTGGTGTTCAGCCATTGAATTAAACGGCCAGGCAAATAGCTTGGAAGGATGACATGTAACTACTTCCCTAGCCATTTAAGTAAAAAGTTAGAAAAATGACATATGGTTATAAAACCAAGCCTGTTGGATTGCACAGCTATCACAATAAACCTATCACTTATTTTCTGTGATACACCTCTGTCTACCCCCTCGGGGATTTACAGGTGTAAATATTTGTCTGTATGTATGTAATTTTCCATCTTATTTCGAGGTAGTGCCCTATCTTACGATTGGTCTAAGCATTAGTCAGCCAGATTGTTCAATGATGTAATAAATAAGACGCCTGAATGTCATTCAGGCCGTTAATTGAATGGCGCCGTTTAGTTAACTGCCTTTTTTTTTTTTTTTTTTTTTTTTTTTTTTTTTTTTTTTTTTTTTTTTTTTACGTGCGGGAAATCCCCACGGATACCCGCCCCTCCGGAGCCGGAGGGGTGGGTTATGTCGGACTCGAACCGACTAAACCGCACGCCGTCTGTGGGTCGTGGTGCTAGGCCGGAGGTGAGGTTGTCTTGCGACATATCCCTCGCACCCCGGCTGACCCAGGGCCATCCCTTTCGGTCTGGCCCTCCTCGGGAGGTGGGGACCACGCCGTCCCCGACTCAACCCCGGTGTGGGGAGGCGCGCATCGTCCTACGATGCGCGCCGCCGCCGTGGCCTGCTTCTGCTAGGGTGACGGGTGGCTCCACCCGTCACCCTCAGGCCCGCGCTCATGGGGGGCGGAGGTCTGTAAGCGCCCTCCGACGCCCGAGCCGCCTTCGGGCGCGAGCAGCGATGTCAGCGAGTCTTTCTCGCTCACCGCGCCGCGCCCGCTCTGCTGTCTCCTTCGCGAGCATGACCTGCTCGCAGAAAGAGGCGCTGGCCGCCCACGCATCCGCGCAGCGGACCATCGCCGCGAGCAGGGTGGAGAGCGTGAGCACTCTCACCCCCAGGGCCTGCACAAGCTCCCGCCTCGGCGTCTCGAACGCCGGACACTCGGTGAGCGTGTGCAGCCCCGAGTCCACGCTCGCGTCGCAGTGATGGCACTCGGGCGTTGGCTCAATACCCATCAGATGCAGATACCGCCCGAAGTAACCGTGCCCGGTTATCATCTGCGTCTGACGGTACGAGAGGCTCCCGTGTGGCCTCTCTAGCCACTCCCCCATGATGGGCCTTACCGCCGCAATGACGGCGTGCCCTTAGTTAACTGCCTAACAAGTTAATTGGACGGCTGATTAAGCTAGTTAGCGGCGACAGATACACGATACTAATATTATTAATGCGAGAGTAACTATGTCTATGTTTTTCTGTCTGTCACATCTAAATCACTGACCCGATTTTGATGAAATGCGGTATTTGATTTGTTTGATTTGATTTATTTATTACATGAACAATTTACATTGTGTTTAAAAATTTAAACTTATTTACTACACAATTTGAAACAATGCAATTTTATAAGGCATGCACAACTTGTTATATTGCAGTAAAATAAATAATAATTAATAATAAAGGTCATCCAAATAGGTTATTTGATTTAAAATAATTCAGTTAAATGTTGATGTTGGAAAGATATAAAAAGTTTGGGTACATATTAGAGCAGTGTCATTTACAGACATCTGTAGCTACTATAAATACATTTGTTCAACAATAATGCTTTAAATCGAGATTTCAATATTATGTGTATGTTACGTATGATGTCCCTCAATTACACAGGCAGCCTGTTAAAGAATACCACCAATTGATAGGTAAAGAGGTTTTTTTTACATATAGGACACGGCAATTTTACTTCACCACACCTGATGGTACGCTGCAGACCTTTGTAAAGGATGTGTATTTTTGGTTACATTATGTAGGCATTTTTTTTATGCCACTTAGTTGGCAGACAGGCACACGGCCCACCTGATGGGAAGTGGTTACCGTGGTCTATGGACGTTTGCAACACCAGGGGCATCACAATCGTGCTACCGTGCGATAACCGAATTACACACGGAACGGCGCCGCGGGCAACACCTAGTATAGTACATTGGATTTAATTATCTTTCACGTAATGACTAGCGGACAGATTTGACTGAAATTCGGCACACAAATTGATTAGAGCCAGGAATAACAGATAGACTATATTTTATTCAGGGGTTTAGGTTCCTGCGGGTCGCGGTCACGGGATCAGTACTTCTGTGAGTCTGGCACTTTCTGCGCAAAGTGCGAGGCTCACAGAAGCTTCAAGATTCTTTATTTTGGATCAGTATTTTACGCGGGCAGAGCCGCGGTCAACAGCAGATAAACAATTAAACTATTTAGATTTTGCTCATTCGGTGGTCGATATGTGTTCCGATAGTCGTTATCGGTTTGTATGTATGGGACATTTGATTTTAAACACGCTTTTTAAGTATAGTGTGTAAGTATGAAATATCTTTCACAGATAGT
This sequence comes from Eilema caniola, assembly GCA_949126895.1. Lineage (NCBI taxonomy): Eukaryota > Metazoa > Arthropoda > Insecta > Lepidoptera > Erebidae > Eilema > Eilema caniola. Next base: position 2,459,210 of record OX421487.1, read on the forward strand.
ACAGCGGTGGAGCAAGATAGTACACATCTATATCATAACGCACGGGGTTTACACACGGAGTTTACACTACCAACGGATAATTTAAAGGAGGAATCAGACGTTGACAATGGTAAGTGTTCTTCATATATGTAAACGATTACTTGACTGATTGACTCGCCACCGGAGCCAGCAGGGACTGTGCTCGGCTCTGGGCAACGGCTCTAACGAATTTGTATAACTGAAAAACTCACAGCTAAGGACATTTACAGATGCACGAGATGACTCAGGTTCAGAAGACGGCAACGAAACAAACGACATAACACAAACTAAAGCAGACGATGTATTACCAAGTAAGTGTACCTGCGACTTGTTTGAGTTTTGAACGCGTTTGTTAGGCATTTAAAATCCTATTAATCTATACTATTATTATAAAGAGGTAAATTTTGTGCGTTGGAGGGGAGAGTCTACAATGCCTCCTGTGCGAAAGATCCCACTAATGGATGAATGGATGGATGGATGTAACTTTGCTGGTCACGCAGTAACTCCCGAAAGCATCTGGATGTTTGGCACAGAGATTATGGACGTGTGCAACATCAAGGGAGTCACACTCCTGAGGCCGAACCTGTAAACACAAGAGATTTTTTTTTCCTTTACTGTGTGTTTTTCTGTGTAGAAGACCATGCAGAAATAGTCTGGTTTTTTCATTGACAGCACAAAAACTCTCCAGTGAGCTCTTGCTACCCTACTCACCGCCATGAAACATCACGAGGTTATTATGGCTGCGGTATTCTGTAGGGTGGGGGTACTCCCCCAGTCGGACTGCTCGTTTGGACGGAAATACCATCGTTTCATACGTTTCTGGAATAGCAGGGTTCTTTTTTAAACCTATCAAGTGGCAGATACGATTCCCTTCTGATGGAAATTAGTTACCGTGACCTTTGAACATATAGTTGCCTATTTTGGTACAGGGGATTTTGGTACAAAACCACGGGAAAGTACATAGGCTATGTTTGGTGGCGATCAATATCTACGCAGGCGGAGGCGCGCGCATTGGCTGCTATTCATATATATGCAATACTTTGTGAATTTATATTATAGCCCGTGTGGCGTAGCGGTATAGTTTTCAACTATACAACTAGTCAGTCAGAGGCTGCGGGTTCTAGTTCTGCTCCAGGGAAAAAAGTTTCTAGATGTTTATTTATGAAACCCATAACGCTGGTTTAATATCTATGCGGCTCTTCTGTCTAGAAAGCGTATGTTTAATGCCCCATCTAATCCAATTTCAATATTAATTAATATTAATCAATACCAGGCTTTCTGCTTTTAATCCTCTGCTAGTCACAGACCTCTTCCAATGTGCAACATTGCACCCGATCCTCCGCCGTATTTCTCCACAGTTACCTGTTTCAAGTCTTTTGTTATTATTTTATTTACTCAAAAACCTTATCTTCTCTATAAATATAAATTAACAAATCCGTGTGGTTTTTTATACAGGTGGCCCTGTTTCTAAAAAACCTCGACTATCCACGCACATGACCTATGAAGATACGCCTCTAAACGACCTTACGAGAAGTGACCAAACGAAGGACAACATTGAAGAACCGAAAAGTGAAACTAAAAGAGCTGTAGTAGACAAACCAGTGAAGAAGTATAAGAAATTGGAAACACGCGAGACAAAATATATCCGATTACTTAACAATAAACAAAATGATAGCACATCCGATCATAACAACTCAGACAATGAAATGTCTGAAAACAAACTTAGTGCAGACCAAAGTGTTAATAGTAGCTCAAGCAACAAACTTAAACAGTTGTTATGTGACACTTGTCAGAAATGTTTTAGATTTAAAAGTGATTTAATAACACATATACGCGCACACACTGGCGAGAAGCCCTATCAATGTAACGTGTGTAAGAAATGTTTCTGTCGAAAGCGTAATGTAGATGATCATATGCGTACGCACACTGGCGAGAAGCCCTATCAGTGTAACGTGTGTAAGAAATGTTTCAGGGTAAAGAGAAGTTTAGTTAGCCATACTCGCACGCACACTGGTGGTGAGCAGCCCTATCAGTGTAACGTGTGTAAGAAATGTTTCAGTCGAAAGCGTGGTGTAGGTGATCATATGCGTACGCACACTGGCGAGAAGCCCTATCAGTGTAACGTGTGTAAGAAATGTTTCTGTCGAAAGCGTAATGTAGATGATCATATGCGTACGCACACTGGCGAGAAGCCCTATCAGTGTAACGTGTGTAAGAAATGTTTCAGGGTAAAGAGAAGTTTAGTTAGCCATACTCGCACGCACACTGGTGGTGAGCAGCCCTATCAGTGTAACGTGTGTAAGAAATGTTTCAGTGGAAAACGTGATGTAGATGATCATATGCGTACGCACACTGGCGAGAAGCCCTATCAGTGTAACGTGTGTAAGAAATGTTTCATTCGAAAGCGTGATTTAGGTAGACATACTCGTACACATACTGGCGAGAAGCCCTATCAGTGTAACGTGTGTAAGAAATGTTTCAGTGACAAGGGTCATTTAAATAGACATACTCGTACACACACTGGCAAGAAGCCTTAGAACTGTATATATCGTCTGCTGACTGGTAAAACGTACATTACTGCCGCGGCCGCCAAGTGTAGTGTTGCCGGCGCAACGAGCGTTGCAACGCTCAGTTATGGCCAAGGCTTGTATAGTGCTTTTCTCAAACAATGCGCGGGAATTTAAACTAAGTAGCATCTAGGCAGAACTTTTTAGTTACCTACTTTTCAAAATCAATGACGAACAACGAAGAACAGTAATTTTTCACGCGGTGAAATGTTTATTTGTTTTTTATTTTTCTTAATAAACAGCATTCTATTTGCAAGCCAGTTCTGTATTTAAATAATGCCTTGGATAAGTTACCTCCTTGGTTGCCATGGTTCGGAGTAAAAGATGGTCCCATTTTTAAATTACCCGACAGATATGAGTTTACATAGTAATTTATTTGGCCGCTAAAACACGACAGATATGGATTTTCATACAACTTTTGCCGGCCGCTGCTCGCATGTACAGCAATTTCGATTTATCTCGAAGAAGGTTGTCAAAATAATGTTCACATTTCCTAGCATGTTTGAGAAATAGTACATTACTGCCGCGGCCACCAAGGGTAGTGAGGGTAGTGAGTGGGAGTCCGGCAACGCTCAATTGTGGCCAAGGCTTGTATAGTGCTTTCCTCAAACAATGCGCGGAAATTAAAACCAAGTAGTAACTAGTCAGAATTTTTTAGTTACCTACTTTTCAAAATCAATGACGAACAACGAACAACAGTAATTTTTCACGAGGCGAAATGTTCATTTGTTTTTTACTTTTCTTAATAAACAGCATTCTATTTGCAAGCCAGTTCTATATTTAAACTAGCTGTCGCCCGCGGCTCCGCCCGCGTGGATGTCGGTTATCGCGAATCGGGGTATGAAAAATAGATGTTGGCCGATTCTCAGACCTACCCGATATGCCCACAAAATTTCATGGAATCGGTCGAGCCGTTTCGGAGGAGTTTGGCAACGAAAACTGTGACACGAGAATTTTATATATTAGATAACGCCTTGGATATCCTTGGTTGCCATGCTTCGGCGTAAAAGTTGGTTCCATTTTTAAATTACACGACAGATATGAGTTTACATAGTAATTTATTTGGCCGCTAAAACACGACAGATATGGATTTTCATACAACTTTTGCCGGCCGCTGCTCGCATGTATACAGCAATTTCAATTTATCTCGAAGAAGGTTGTCAAAATAATGTTCACATTTCCAAGCATGTTTGAAAAAACTATATTAAAGTTATTTATTTCATTTTACTAGTTAAAAACTTAAACTTGGTTTGCTAATTTCTCTACAGCAAAAATGAGATAATAGTACATTACTGCCGCGGCCACCAATTGTAGTGTTGCCGGACGATCGTGCGCATTACGGAGTCCGGCAACGCTCAGTTGTGGCCAAGGCTTATATAGTGCTTTTCTCAAACAATGCGCGGAAATTAAAACTAAGTAGTATCTAGGCAGAATTTTTTAGTTAGGTACCTACTTTTCAAAATCAATGACGAACAACGAACAACAGTAATTTTCCACGCGGCGAAATGTTCATTGGTTTTTTATTTTTCTTAATAAACAGCATTCTATTTGCAAGCCAGTTCTATATTAAAATAATGCCTTGGACAAGTTACCTCCTTGGTTGCCATGGTTCGGAGTACAAGATGGTTCCATTTACAAATTACATAGTAATTTATTTGGCCGCTAAAACACGACAGATATGGATTTTCAAACAAATTTTGCTGGCCGCTGCTCGCATGTACAGCAATTTCGATTTATCTCGAAGAAGGTTGTCAAAATAATGTTCACATTTCCTAGTATGTTTGAGAAAATGTCATTTATGCTTTTTTACCAGTAAAAACGAGAACGATCGATCGCAGTTTTCACATTGCGTGCGCGCGTGCTCCACGTGTTCCGCGTCGAAATAAACACATGATTACTTTTCAGTAAGAAGCTGTATTTTGGGTTAATTATGGTATCCAGAGGAAAAAGAATAGTGTCCATGATGGTAGGGGAGCCCAAGTGGGGATTTCGGGATTTACTAAAGCGCGGCAGATTAATATACAGGGGGATACCTTGTACCCGGTTAAGTACCTCCACAAAACATGAGGCCCATATATAAGGCCGCCCGTGAAGGATACAGGATCAGGTTAGTAAAAAAAAATGACCATCAGAAATTCTCGAGCGCGTCAGATTAAGGTAGGGTGAGTTAATTACATCCTAAAAAGTGTATATTCCACTAATCTGACAATTTGAGAGTGACGTAAAAAAAGGGGAGTGCAACAAAGTTGTAAAAAAAAAACGTCATCTCGACATTCTCGAGCGTAGCTAAACTTTTTTTTATTTTGAAGGAAATAATTCAAAAATAATGAAAAATGTATAATCTGACGATTTCCGCGAGCCGAAATAACAAAAATTCGTCGATAAAGTTAAATGCGTGCAGCTGCGTGATGCCTACATTTCCTTCTCCGCGTTTCTATTCCTCTCTCACTCTTTCTCTATCTATTACTCTCTCACTCCGCCCCACTCTGGTTTCTGTTGCCATGACGCCATGATTGTCATGACATTTTAATATTAGTTGTGTGAATTAAAGTTTATAAATATTTAATATGAGTGCTATTAATTTGAAATATGTATTTTGTGGCGAAAGTACCTTACAAAAAACAATTAAAATTACTGTAGAAACATTAAAAAAATGTGTAAATATTTTGGAATATCGTCGGAGCAAGCCGGTTATCCGAAAGTCTCGAGGAACATATGATAACCTCGAATTGTCGATGGAATCATCATTAAATGATTTATATCACGCACAGTGCTATAAATTATTTACTGCAATTAAAATACCGCGAGACTTTCAGTATTTGGAACATGACAATACACCGGAAGTTTCGGGAAATAACTCCGAAACACATGCTCCTGATTCTGGAGAGTGTTCCGAAGCACATGGTACTGTTGATTCCTTGTCTACTGAGGTTGCTGGTACATCGACAGACGAGTAAGTGTTATTTCTATCGAATTTGAATTTTTTAACCAATATTTTTATTTTATGTTATACTTAAATTATTGTTATAAAATTTTCAGAGCGGGAGAGTCCAGCAACGTCCAGGAAGGCTTTCAGGATTTCAATCATTCATTCAGTACAGATGAGCCTGTCGCTCATAAGGATTCAGCATCACAAACGTGCTTCATTTGCCAAAAACAGCGTAAACGGCATCATGGCCGTGAAGTTCGTTTAGCTGTCAATAGATTAAAAACTATTGAGAATTTGAAAAGCGCGGCCATGGAACAAAATGATGTACAAATGTTGGAAAAGCTCAGTTCTTTCTCTGATGATACCAAAATTCCCTACCATAAATGTTGCAAGGATCAATACTTACGCGATATTTATAAGAATGATAATAGCGAATTTGTAAGGAAAAAAAAAGTTACCAATACTGCGTATACTATTCTTTGTGAAATGTTAGAAGAAACAGTGGTCAAGAATAGTGAATGTTTGTTTTTTGATTTCGTAAAAAAAGAATATCAAAAATTGTTAGAGCAGCAATGCAGTTTATTATCTAATTCCATCAATATTTCTTCGTTCTCAGACCGTCACTTGGAAAGAAAATTGATGGAAACTTTTGACAATAAGATAAAAATAATTTACGCTCAAAAAAAAAAGTTTCTTGCTCCATTCTCCGCCTCTGTTTTAACTTACAAGAATTTATTTAAAACGATGGCAGTAAAAGAAACCATCCGTTCAGTTGCAACACAACTTCGTGAAGAAATTCTTAACTCAACCAGAAGAGAATTGCCTGAAAATTGTACAGCTGAAGATTTGATATTGGGAGAGTGCGATTACGTGCCAGAGCTTCTTCATTGTTTTTTGGAATCTTTCATTTGTGGTGATGTTTCTCATCTATCCCAAAAAGCACGGGTAAATAGAAAAATAAAAAAAGAGCTTTCTATTTTTTCCATTGGGCAAGATCTGATTTATGCAGCTTTTAGTCACAAAATTAAAACTTCGAAGCAAATTACCCTAGGTCTGGCAGTTAAGAGCTTATGCAACAGTAAGAAAGTTGTTAATATACTTTCAAAATATGGGCACTGTTGCTCTTACACAACTTTAGAAGAGCTAGAGACTGAGCTGACATTTTCAACGGTAAATAGTGATCACGTATGTCCTGAAGATATTGAACGTCGCCCGGACTTGAATACTGGTGTCGCATTCGACAATTTCGACCGCTTCGTAGAAACCCTCAACGGCAAAGATACTTTGCATGATACGGTGGGAATAATTTTTCAGGATATCGTGCAGAATCCGGATCCGGTGTCATTGGAATCTTCTAGCCCTTCTGCAAATGAAAATACAACAATCGATGAGATTGTGCATGGTAGTTTTCCAGAATTTTCCATTACTACTCCAAAAACAAAAAAAAGAAAACGCAGGGCTTTTGAAGAAATAACTTTTGAAATGCATAAATTTACTAAGAAGTTGCTAGACATCTCAGAGCTTAATAAAGCTCCAGACAATTTGAGTATGTCGAAACAGCTGGACGTTACGTGGATGTTATTACATAAGTATAAAATATCGAATGTTCCAATGTGGGTAGGATTTCACAGCAAGATTTTGATTGACGATTCACGAGTTCAAAAAGTTTCATATCTTACTCCAATTAATGAATCTCCCACCAACAATTCAACTGTTTTGAAAACTCTAGAGTTGAGTCAGGATATTGCAAATGAGTGTCAAGCTCCCTACATCCAAGTCACCTATGATCTAGCTATAGCTCGCACAAGTTATTGTATTCAAGCACAAGAATCTCCAAGATTTGATAACATTTTTATTCATTTAGGGGCCTTTCATATTGAATTGGCTTTTTTTAAGGCAGTTGGTACTTTTATTGAAGATTGTGGACTGAGCAATATCATGACTGAATGTGAATTGATCGCTAATGGTTCAGTGCCAGGTTTTATTAGCGGAAAAAATTATAACAGATGTAAACGGTTGCATTCTCTCGTGGCGTTGGCATTGCAACAATTACATTTCGAAGCATTTTTGGAAAACAAACAATTGACAGTTGACGAATCAGTCAATTAATTATAAAACATTAAATTGTTTTAAGCTTTTTTAATTATAAAACATTAAATTGTTTTAAGCTTTTTTTTAAGTAATTTTCTTATAAATACATGTATTGTACTAAAAAAAAGCATACACTTATTTATTTGTGTGTGTGTGTGTGTGTGTGTGTGTGTGTGCGTGTGCGTGTGCGTGTGCGTGCGCGTGCGCGTGCGCGTGCGTGTGCGTGTGTGTGCGCGTGCGTGTGCGTGTGTGTGTGACTCGCTTATAACTTTTGAACGAAATTTGTGGTTCGATCAATTAAAATTGCAAAATTACTTATGAGGATGATAAAACTGCGTCGAATGCCGCCAACCGCGTGAAAATTGCTTGATCCATTCAAAAGTTATTGCGGTTTGAAAATTCCAAAAATAGTGTTCTATGAAACTTCTATCAGACTTTCGAGCTGGGAGAGCTCAAATGCATAGAAATATTATTTCTTTGAACTCAGCGAGCTCAAAATATCACATAAATTATATTTTGAGCTCAAAAATGTCATACGTACAATTTTAAGCGCCCAGGAATGGAATTAGCGGGAAGTTGCAGGGTTGGCCTTTAAGGTGAACCGTTTATCTAATTTTTTTTTGTCAGATCAGGCGAATCCCTCTAGATAATCGTCAGATTATGAGACAGTACGTTTAGAATATAAAGATGAACCATATATATCTTAATCTGACGCGCTTGAGTATTTCAAAATGGCGAATTTTTTTTGCATATTATGAAAATGGTCGCGAGTTTGCGTCCCATCGAAATCGTCAGATTAGTGAATGAGAGCTTTTTTTTGGTGCACTTAACACTCCCTTAGAAAATCTGACGCGCTCGATATATTTTTTTTTTTTTTTCATTTTCAACCCTTAAATCCAACCACCCGCATCATGCAAACGATCAGATTAACATACGTACATTATTAAAAATACGTAGGGCATTGACGCTATCAATATCTGACGCGCTCGAGGATGTCCATGCAACAGTTTTTTTACATATTTAAAAATCGATAGCCGCTTCCCCCACCGATGTAAAGGTATTTTTCTTCTTATCATCTAAGCTTTGCATCCCAATAGGTCTCTACGACGCTCGAGTAAATCCCCATTTAGCCTCGTGGGCTCCCCTACCATGATAAATAAGTCTAAAATACTCGAAAGTAAGTGATTTTAACAACAAAATTTGTAAATTTTGAGGTTATATTGTGTTACGAAGTAGTTAGAAACTAAATAAATAAACACCAACACAGTAATAATTACTACTTTTATTTATTTTAACCTCTGATTTTTCTAACAATAATGAACCCGACATGTAAAATCGCACTTCTTTTATAAGTCACGCAGCACACCCCTCTCCTCGTCTCGCCCCTCCATCGATCACCACCTCTCCTCGCCGACACGTCATTACTCAATCACACTCCTTCATTTCCGTTACAGTCGGCCATCCTGAAACAATTGCACCGCAACAATCTGGGCCACTTCTATTTGCACGGAGAGCATCTGCGGCCACCATGCCAGAGAAATTTTTGTAGCCACGCATCCCCTCTATACTTCTAATTTCGTATCTACCATTATTAAGAACCTGTTGAATAACGTATGGTCTAGAAAACAAAACTTGTAGTTTGTTATTTACGTTTTTAACTTCTCCCCCAGATGGTGCTTGTTTTTTTTTTTATATAAATAGGACACGTCAATTTGACTTTACCTCGCCTGATGGTAAGCTGAAGGTAAAGTCTCAAGAAAGAGGGCCACCATTATATACACGTGCCATGTTAACAATGGTGGCACTCAGCTTGAAGGCCTCATCAGATGCTTTTTCACGCCCCGCTTAAAGGACCCGGGACTGTAGGAAGAGGGAAACACGTGAGCTGGCAAGGAATTCCAGGTCTTAATGGTGCGACAAAGGAAAGAGTCACCGAACCGCTTGGTTCTTGAAGGAATGTTCTGCACCGTATAGGGGTGACATCTAAGTCCTGCACGTGTCGTCCTGTATAGGAAGGGGGAGGGTGGGACTAATTGGAATAGCTCTTCAGAACATTCACCATGGTAGAGAAGGTAAAAAACTGCCAAGGAAGCAACATCTCTACGCATCTGCAGAGACTCGAGGGTACTCGTGACCTCAGGATTTCCGATAATGCGGACCGCACGTCGCTGCAACCTGTCGAGAGCATCTAATAAGTACTTTGCGGATCCATCCCAGAGATGCGAGCAGTACTCCACGCAGGAACGAATTTGTGACTTGTAAAGAAGACACCGTTGCTCCGGCGTGAAAAACCGTCTCACTCTGTTCAGGACTCCGAGTTCACGCGACGCTGCTTTGATGATACTCTCGATGTAGTCTTTGTTGTTCAGTTTGCAGCGAATATCCATATCGAGGATATTGAGGTTGTCCTGCAGTGGCAGTGGCGTGCTCTGAAGAGTGGGAAGGGAAGGAAAGAAAATACCTTTGCTGTAAACGCACATGCCTGCGTCTTCTTCGCATTGAACTCGACCAAGTTCTCAGAGCTATTTCCCGTTTCCAAAGAACCAAATCTCCTTTATTGAAAATTTGTTCGGCCCTATGATGTTTATCATAAACGCTTCATCTTTTCTGCTTGCAATTTCTTGGAAGCATTCTCACGCCTTTCAATGACAGTTGTATTTAGTTCATTCCCCACAAGGTTTGGCAAGTCTACCAGTCTGGCGAAACTCCTCTACATAAAGAACGATGTATGAAACGGACGTCCTTTTTAATGGCGGCCAAAATCCGATAAAATTAAGAAGAACACTTTATAACTCTAGGGCTATGGCTGCTATGAATCTTTAACACATAGATGGATTACATCGACCGCCATGTTGACTGTCACTCATACTCTTTGGTCACTGACTGTCACCAGCGTTTGACAATTGGTTTGTTTGGTTTTCCAAAGTTAATAAGTAAGTACGCGTATAAATTCTTAAAAGTGTATTAATAATCACTTTGTTGGAAGAAATTTGAGTAATATGAGAAATTAGAGATATATGAAGAAATATGACAAAAATAACGTGCGAAATTTGTGGTATAAAAACATGCCGGGTTGATAATAACAAACGTGTTATTATGGCTTAGATGAAGAATGGTTAGCATAATTAGTTATTTATTTCTGTAAAAAAGTCAATACTAGTACAATTCCTAAAGGTTTAGTGCATTTTAACAAAAAGAATAACTTTTACAAAACATTACATAGTGTTTACCCATCAACCTGGATTTATCGATATCGATGTTTAGTTATAGATATGACACGAGAAGTCTATGTTTAATGTGCCTTGAATAAAATATGTATTAAAACTATCCGAGTTTAAATTTTCTTTCATTTATTTAATTCCATAAATAAAATGAAATTCAGAATCTGCTGTAGCCGGTATCGATATCGATATGTTTTCCACAGTCACCACAGTCACATCACTAATAATGAAATTATGTTGGCAGTATGTCTTACGCGGTGGTTAGGTTGGTATTGGTCTAGAGGGCACGTTTCATATATCGTTTTTCTTCTGTAGCACTCCCGTCTCTTACCGTTAGGTTTACATACTCTTTGAGTCTACCTCTACAGCTAAACATAATTTCGTAAGGATGATAGCCCAAGCTTTCAAATCCCACAAAAAAGACAGTCCAGTTGACTGACACTGACACTAACACTAACAACATTCAAATTGTCACTGTCACAGTGTCAGCTCAAGCTGTGTTCTTCTTGGGCTAGATATTGCTTTGCTACATAAATAAAATAATTAAAATATACTCTTTGCTGGGCTACGCCAGTCTACGTATATTATCATTTTTCTAGGTTTTCTTTTTTTTTGTAATTGGTGTATGTGGAGATTGCTTAAACTTGCGACTTATCGGTGATTTGACTGCAGGGCCCAAAAATTAGAAGTTGTAAACTATGGTTTAACTCATTCAATGTAATTAAGTACTTCATACGTTGCTGATGACTCCTATTGTAGTGTGAAGTGTAAGGTTACTATATATTTAGTTTGAGGCAAGTACTTAGTACAAGTCGAGATCTTAAGTTGCCTTTGATTCAAACAATGTGAACTATGTTATTAAACTAACAGTGACGCAATCATGAAGAAGCTGTAGATGTGTAGTATTTGTCTACCGGACGATTTTCCACTGTGTTCGATTATCAAGACTTATCTACAACAGATGTACGAGTCTTTGACAAGCAAGTTCAGTAAATTTTTAGTAACATCTGTGCCCAAACATAAATACAATATGTTGTACCAAAACTCACTACTTATGTGAAAAATGAAGCCAAATTCATTTTTGACCCAGTGGATATATCAACACACTACAACAATCCAAATTTGACAAATGCTTTATGTGCTCATACTTAGTGTCAAAAGAATATCACTCTCTGTTCCTTACAAGAATAGTACCTAACAAAAGAGTTAAGTTCCAACAAATCTCTTTCCAAGCTGGGCAGGCACTGTTGTTGGGAACAACCAGTAATGAGATTATGGTGATCAGTTTGTTGGCAGAAGACATCCAACCAGTACTTGTCTGCCACCTCTGTTGTGCGCGGCTCCAGAGTGTAAAGCTGTGCTGTCCAGAGTTGCTGTAAAGTAAAGTGGTGAGTGTTCCCATTATTGTATAATGCCTGTGACAAAGTATCTTCACATTAAACAGATTGACTGTTACACAATCTTATTGTGTTGTGAACCTTCTGTTCTAATGTAATTATAATATTGTATACTGCTTTCATTGGTCTCACATCTTCTGTATGTGTAGTGAGCTGTTAAAATGTGTGTTAATATAATGTGGTGTTGTTTCTACAGCTAGTCAACCTACAAATAATGCCCAATGTACACCTGAGCACAGATGATGTGATCCAGATGACTCCAAATGTCTTTGGTAATGATGAAGTGAAACAAGAAAATGCTGAAGGTAATTGCAATTGAGACTGTTTGTGGTGCTAATTACTGTGCCTTTGTGTAAAATCACATTATATATAGAGTTGTACACTAATTATGAAGCATACTGCAGATACATCACTGAAAAAGTATCAAATAGATTTAGAATTAAATATTTGTATAACTTGGGCAAGAAGCAAATTAATTCTTCCAAACGATGCAACTGTGCCCAAAATCTTTCACTCCAAAACAATTCTAAAACTGCCCAGTATATTAAACTCTTTTGTGTTTTAGTATTTATTTATTTCTGAAAACATCTATCTTTACAGGTAGTTCCCAATACATAAACTCACGCCTTTATCCCGGAAGGGGTAGGCTAGCACCCACATTTCGCCAATATATGTTTATGTCCCAATGTAATAAGGTGGCGAGCCTATTGCCATTAACCGGGCACTTATAAACTTGTGATAAATACTCACATCACTTCAAAAAGCATCGAAAAGTCATTGATGTGTACCATGGTAAAACCTGGGATCGAACCCGAGACCTCGTCTCAGCAGTCCATTACCCATACCACTAGGGTACTGCGGTTTTCCCAATACGATAGTGTTAATCTGCGTACTTATTATAACAAATTATTTTTAATGCTATCAATGTGAATCCATTTCTTGCTTTATAATCCACAGATACAAGAGACACAGAAACAGAACACACTATAAAACTGAAACCAGACATAGACAATGCAATGCCAAGTAAGTGTGTCTGACATTTAAATGATTTGCGTTTGCTAGACAAGTATGTACACATGTTACCGAGGGATAAGATCAGCATGGTTCAATAACAATAAACCAGTCAAGTGTGTCAATATTCTGTCATTAAGCTTCAATTACTTTAAATCTCCAGATTTTGAAGTCAATCTTTTGAAGAAAGATGACCCCGTTCAATCATCGGCTGCAGAAGATATTATAAGCCTTGCAGTTGTCAAGGAAGAACCGAGTGACGTAACAGGCAGTAAGTGTACTTGTATATATACTTGTTATAATTGTCTGGTGTAAAGCTGATTCGTGATTCGTGTTTTGCTGATTCAAATGCATGTTTGGTATACGTCTGTGTATCAGAGATAGCCATATGTAGCAGCCAGTGCCCAATAATACTACTACAGATTCTTATGTCGGACGAACGAGTGAAGTATTAAGTGTACTTATGTGCAGATGACGCAGCAGTGGAGCAAGACGACGCAGACCTGTATCATAGCGCACTAGGTCTGCACACGGAGTGTGACATACCTCTGGATATTGTGAAGGAGGAACCTGATGACGTCGACACTGGTGAGTTGTACACTGTGCTTGAAGGTGGACATTTAAAATAGCTAGCGGCCATGAAGATACATTCTATACAAACTTAGGACTATAGACAAACTCTCGGCGTAAGAAATGGCTACTGCTTCAGTATAAGTTGACACTTCATACATCGCACATGCACACATTGACAGTTAGATAGAACAAAATTGACTGTAGCTTACTCACAATAAACTCATTTTTCACGCGTTGCTGTTGATATCAACAAATAAAAAGATTTGCCAAAAAAGGAGTGTACAGAAGGTATCATGGCCCGCCAAGACCTTTACGTCAACCACACCTTTTACTTGAGGAGCGAGGCTACATGTCCAGATGGCAGTGACCATTCTTAAAGCCATGTTAAGCAAATCATAAGGGGAATACTCCGAGCTGAAGGGCTCGCGTGCGCTAAGGAGATGATGATGACAGGGTATCACAAGAAGTAATTAGCGTCTAAATATAACTGGACTGAACGTTTTATAATTAGACTTTTTAAATTGAAAAATGTAATTTCATGTATCTTAATATTTCTGGCAACCCTCATGACGTTGCATTAAAGCACTTTGTATGATCGAATGATGATGACGCAAGCATGATTTATTTGTTCTTCAGGTGCTCCTCGACTCGCCGCGCAGAAGTACCGTAATGATACGCTTTTAAGCAACCTCCAGAGAACTCACCGAATTATGGGTAAGGTTGTAGAACCGAAAAGAGAGACTGGAAGAGACATTGAAGACAAACCAGTTAAGAAGAATAAGATGGTGGACACTCTTGATAATATAGATATGACATTACGGAACAATAAACTAAATAATAGTACATCTGATCATGATGACGTTCACAAAGAAATGTCTGAAAACAGAATCAGTGCAGTCCAAAGTGTTAATAGTAGCTCAAGCAACAAACTCACACCATTGTTATGTAATACTTGTCAGAAACGTTTTAAATTGAAAAGTGATTTAATAAGACATATTCGCACACATACGGGTGAGAAACCTCATGAGTGTAATGTATGTAAGAAAAGTTTCAATGAAAAGAGTAAATTAAATATTCATACTCGTATACATACCGGTGAAAAACCTTATGTGTGTTATGTATGTAAGAAATGTTTCTGTCGTAAGAGTGATTTAAATAGACATCTTCGTTCACATACGGGTGAGAAACCTTATAAATGTAATTTATGTAAAAAATGTTTCAGTCTAAAGAGTAATTTAGATAGTCATATTCGTCTACACACTGGTGATAAACCTTATGAATGTAATATATGTAAGAAATGTTTCAATCAAAGGGTTCAATTAAATGTTCATATGCGTATACACACGGGTGAGAAACCTTATGAATGTAATGTATGTAAGAAATGTTTCAATCTAAAGAGTAATTTAAATAGACATATTCGAACACACACGGGTGAGAAACCTTATGAGTGTAATGCTTGTAAGAAATGTTTTACTGACAGCGGTCAATTAAATGTTCATATGCGTAAACACATGGATGGGAAACCTTATAAGTGTAATGTATGTAAGAAAGGTTTCTACGTTAAGAGTCATTTAAATAGTCATATTCGTCTACACACGGGTGAGAAATCTCATAAATGTTATGTATGTAAGAAATGTTTTAGCCAAAGAGGTCAATTAAATGTTCACATACGTATACACACGGGTGAGAAACCTTATGAATGTAATGTTTGTAAGAAACGTTTCTATGATAAGAGTCATTTAAATGTTCATACTCGAACACACGCGAGTGAAAAACCTTAATTGTCCTGGCTTGGAATATAGGCATTATTGACGCTAACACTTTACCATGATTGTAAGAGCTCCTCCTGCGCACCTCGGTGCCATGTGAACCATCGGTATAGATACAACTTCGAGTTTATATTGCTGAGTAATTTGTGTCCAATTTATTAATTAGATCATGTCAGTATCACCCACGGCTCCGCCCGGACGTACGATATCGCGACTTTTGATCATATATCCGTTTCTTCTTACCCGATTGCGATGAAACATGCGGCAGTTTTAATTCTGACGTTGACCTTTCGAAGAAGTCGAGTAGAGAATGGAACATCGAGGCGAGTAGAAAGTCTACAACAGAGGTGAGTAAATTGTCGAGAGAGTTGAGTAGAGAGGCGAATTTAATGGTCCATAGCGTCGGCTCATCACTGAGCGATTACCGACATCCAAGCAGGCAGATGCTAGATCTTCATAAATTAATGCATTTTAAAAATTTTATATGTTCTAGTCTTAAATTGATGGGTTACTAGCTATTGCCCGCGGCTCTGCCCGCGTCGATGTCGGTTATCGCTATGATATCTTTATAAATTGTAGCCTATTTTTTATTCTGGTGTTTAAGCTATATTATTGTATGGTTTCATTAAAATCCATTCAGTAGTTTTTACGTGAAAGAGTAATAAACATCCATCTATCCATAATTACAGACTTTCGCGATTATAGGTAATATTAGTAGGACAGTTTAGACAGATTAGTAGGACAGACAAAAATAAAATGCCCGCTGAGTTTCTTGCAGGAGACTTCTCAGGTCGTGGCCGCGTTCCGAACTGGTGGTCCATTTGCTAAAGTAGTTTTAATTTTTTTTAAACTTGACCTTATGTAAGTGCCGTTTTAATGGTCTATGCAGAATAAATGATTTTTGACTTTGACTTTGTCAGTAGTTTTTTTCAATAGATTTATATTGTGCGAGCAAGCAAAAAGATTAGGATGACCATGCATTTTTATCATTGAGGTATTCGTTTATTTTGTATCTCATAATTATGAAATAATGGCATGTGGTGTTTACCTTTAAGAAATTGTTACATTGTCCGATGCTTCTTTTGTACAAGCTCATGTTGCATAAATAAATGTAAACAATTGTTGGTGAACCAAATAAATAAATAAAAATAAAATATATAAAAAAATATCCTTTTTTCATAAAAGACTTTTATACTTCTATTTTAAACTTATTTAGTGGCATGTCAACCTGTATATTTAGCGTACACACTGGGGCTTAAATTAAAGTCCGAGTTGACAATATATATTTAATTTATTAATCGTGCTTACAGTTCGCCAGATTAAAGCGGATTGATTTAAATAAAGTAGGTAGGTATTCACTGTAATTAACGCGTGAACGCCTGATGAAGTTGTGATAGCCGTCACCCGCAGATAATAGGGATGCGCGGCAACACAACCAAATCTTGAGGAATATTTTTTAAATGATTTTTGACTTTAAAAGTAGAATATAGTGTAGTTATGTAAGTTATGTGTTTAGAATCGTTAATGTCATGCCAATTTGGCAGCGCGAGGGAGACGCTGCTGGTGTTGCACAGTGATATAATAATATATGATACCGAGGCAAAGATGTAGTTATATATAACGATTCTTTTATTTATTTTCTGCAATTCACCATTCACCATTCGTGAGTTTATGTAAGTATACCACTTAGGTGACGGACACAGAGGGTGGGAGGGGGGAGGGTGGTGACATACAGACATCGTAAAGGTTCCAGTGGTGGAGCTTCTTTGAAAGTTAAAATGTAATTAAACATCTTGTGCATCTGAGCTGTTTCATTGTAGTAACATGCTTAGGGGCAATCCTAGTCAATCCCTACTGAAATAGCAGCGGCAGGTGGCGCGGCGGCCAGACTTTAGTTCTAATAAAAATGATCGCGAGCAGGTGCCTCCTTCGCCCTTTTTTATACCACTTAGGTGGCAAACAAGCACATGGCCTACCTGATGGAAAGTGGTTACCTTGGCTTAATGACGTGCGCAACACCAGGGGAGTCACACACGTGCTGCCGACCCTGAAGAAACCTTATAATGCCCTTCTTGAAGAAGCGCATACCTATTGTAGTCGCTTGGGAAAACGAAGTGCGCGCAATAGCTAGAGCGTGCGTGGGATGAAGTACATTTCATACTGTGGGCATCATGACAAACAATTCATCAGAGCACAAAGCATTGTATAGGCGGTAGAACACACACAGCTAGGCAAAATCCCTCCTGAGGTTGCGAGATTCTACATCGCCAGCGAATATGGGATTGACGACGAGCCTCAACGCTCGGTTTTATATCGAGTCGATATGGCGCCGAACCTGTACTTGTCTCAGTGGGGTTGAATTGTTAGCGGATATTCCCGAGAGAGTAATCTCGATTTCGGACACAAGTTTGCGACTCTCCTCCACCTCGGACTGAAGGATATTTGTACGGCCCGTGTAACAGGTGTCCACAGTACTGTCGTTCGCATAGCAATGAATGGAGCCATCAGACAGCATATCATTAATATCCGCCTAAACTACAACTACACAAGAGTAGGGACGCAGTACAAATTTATTTCGTGTTGGTTCTAAATCTCACTAGAAACTTCTCGCAGTCTACACCACTTTACAGAGGCAGCAATCATTATTGATCGTCGTCATCATCATCATACAATATAAAGGTTCAGCTACAGCTCATGTGACATCTCTATGGTTTTTCATTTGTTAGATGAGCACATAACTATTATCAGTGGTACAGCACTATTGCCGTTTTGTCTATTTGTCAAACTGACAATAAAACGGTCTATGGTGATAATCCTAATGGATCAAGACGCTATTACTAAATCCTTGTTGTATTCATGTGTGATTCGCAATTAAACAACTGTTTGCCAACAGTTTATTATTTCTCGCCGCTACCCGTTCAACATCATTACTTTTTTATGATTGTTTGCACTTTAGGGAAAGAATCTAATAGAATTCTACTTGTCGAAAATTATGTCTTAAACTACCTAGTTATCAGGTCAAAAAACCTAAAAAAGAGCATGACATGACAGTATAGTCAGATTGACACTGACACTTGACACTTAGTTCTAAATGTCACTATTGTCACTTATTTTCTCGCAACACCAGTCTACGCCTGCTATCCATGCTGAGCCATAAACTAGTCTTGTGCCTAATCGGACATCTGTCGGTACGCACCGTACTAGTACTTTTCGTACAGTGTACTAGTACACCTTATTAGTACTGTTAGTACTTTAGTACACCTAATCATAAGCATACCAATTTGATTTTCCTTCATACTTTACACAGGCTTAGGGCTGTCACTCTAGAAATGCGTTATGAATTTATATAAAATAAAATAATAAACTTAGTTTTGGTCAATTCAAATATCGTAAATTCACAATATTAATTTATCAAACACTCATCCTTAGTTTTTTAATAGAATAATTGCGTGAAGATATACCTAATACTTACATCTCTAAAATTAATAAAAAAGAAATTAACGTAATTAAATAGATATTTTTTGTAGAATATTATCTTATTACAAAAACGATTTTCTATAGTCTGTGGTTATTCTTCACATGTAGCACTTCAATAAAGGGGCTATCGCTGTCGCATTCTATCGTATTTACTCGCTCGTACTCGCCGCGCGCCGCTCGTATCGCTATCGCACTACCATTATAACAAACTAACCAATAGACGTCCGACTGTCCGAATAGTACTAAATGTCCGATTAAGAACTGTGGTTGAGTAACGTTGCTTTTAGTACAGTGCTAAGTTACGTTACCTAATAGTACATCGGACGCGTACTACCCAACACTACCATAAACCAAAAGTTGAAGTTGAAGTTGCTATCCATGCTATCGTTTATCTAAGGTTTTTTTCTTGGATTATTCAGTGTAATTGGTGTATTCAGAGATTGCTTAAAATTGCAAATTATCGGTGATTTGACTGCAGAGGCCGTACAATACAATACTGAATAGAAGTTGTGAATTGTGGTTAAACTCATTCAATGACTTTCTATCTTCAGGTTGCTGATTAATGTGGTTTGCTAAAATTTAAGGTTACTATGTATTTAGTTTAAGGTACTTACTACAAGTTGAGGTCTTAAGTTGCCGTTAATTCAAACAATATAAACGATTTTATTAAACTAACATTAACGTAAACATGAAGAAGCTGTCGATGTGTACAATTTGTTTGTCGGGCGACACTCCACTGCGTTCGATTATCAAGACTCACCTACAAGAGATGTGCGAGTCTTTGACCGAGACGCCGGTAAGTGGACTTTCGTTTTATGACAAAGCATTTCAGCCAATGTACTACCTCTGTGGCGTAGCGGTAGTGAACGCAGCCGCTATGCAGTAGGTGCGGGTTCGATCCCGCTCAATGCAAATTAATATGGCACCTCATAATATCATGCCTTGGTAAGATGCACACCACACGGTATGGGGCAGCATACCAATGGCAACAAAAAGAGGATATTACAAAGTAGTTAATGCGTGGTAAATGCATGGTCATCCTGATCTTCTTGCATGCTCGTACAATATAAATCTGTTTAAAAAAAACACATTGATTTAAAAAGAAATGATAATATTGTTCACTGAGTTTCTTGCTGGTATCTTCTCAGTAGAACCAAATTACCAAACCAGCGAAAGAATCATTTTAAAATGATTTATTTACTTTGTTTAATATTATATTAATAATTTCTTGACATGACTGTAAAATTTTGACGTTCATGTGTGCTCTTGATGGGCCACTGATGTGTAACTGAATAAATGATATTGGTTCTTTGAGTGGATCTATCAACACATCACAACAATCCAAGTTTGACAAATGCTTTATCTACTCTTACTTTGTGTCAGAAGAAGATCACTCTCTGGTCTGTTTTGTTTTTCACTTGTAAAACAAGCCACTGAAACTCTTGATCAGAAGATGACAGTGCTATCCATCTTCTTGGATATGAGCAAAGCATTTGACTTCTTCCCACAGAACCGCCTACTAAACAAACTAGAAAGATATGGAATAAGAGGTAACGCTTACAATTGGCTAGAAAGTTATCTCTCAAATCGTCAACAGTGCACTACTATTACAAAATTAGTAAAAAACACAGTGGTAACTTTTACCTCAACATCAAAAACAAATAGTTTTGGCGTTCCTCAAGGGAGTGTGTTAGGGCCCTTACTGTTCCTTATTTATATAAATAACTTCAGTAGAAATGTTAAGCATGACTGTATACTATTTGCTGATGATACGACTCTCATGATAAAGTGTAAAAATAAATCTGAAATAGAAAATGAAACTAATCAAGAATTAAATAGGGCAATAATAGCCATACCTATTAAAATATACAATAAACTACCAGTTGGTGTGAGAGCGCTACCTATGTCGAAATTTAAATTCAACATATTTAACTTTTTATTATAAAAATGTTTTTATTCGGTGAGGGAATTTATAGATAGCAAATTCAAGATTAAAGATATTAAATTGACTGATGTAAAACAAATAACCAATGAAATAATTAATTAATTACATGTGTGACATAAGCTACATTATTATTATTGTAAAACTTAATATTTATACACCTATCATGGTAGAATATGTATGACCACTGTAATAACATTAAGACCTTGATGTACCATATTCTTAGAAATAAATTCATTCATTCATTCATTCAATAGTAACAAAATAGTTAAGTTCCAACAAATCCCTTTCCAAGCTTGGCAGGCACTGTTGTTGGGAACAACTAGTAATGAGATTATGTTGATCAGTTTGTTACAGAAGATATCAGACCAGTCTGCCACCTCTGGTGTGCAAGGCCAGATAACTCCTTTGAGCTTAAAGAGAAATGTCTGCAAAGTGAAAAGCTGTTTGCAGAGTTACTGCAAAGTAATGTGATCTTTGGTAATGATAAGGTGAAACAAAATACTAAAGGTAATAAAGTATTTTCATATATTTGTGACCAAAAAACTGGGCCCTGATTCTGCTATTTTTATTTTCAAGTCAAAACCACTCTGGGTACCACAGACACTGTAACCAATGCCATTTAACTTTACACTTTAATGTAAAGCGGTTAAACTCTAAAGTTAAATGACAATGTTGTAGATTGAATGAAAAATGTTATAAACTCTTTGACCTTATAGGTCAGCCATAATAGTAGTTTATGATACTGTTGCATAATAAGGGTTCTTATAATATGAGTGTGTTTTAATTCTTCCGACTTGGCGGATTCTTTTTTAAAGTAGAGGTTCAGTCCAGATGTAGGTTGTATAGGTGTATCGTTATGATTAAAAAGTTATTTAATGATATAGGTGTCCATACAAGACCTGTATCGTAATAAAACTTTTTTTTGACCTGTGCCAAATGTTTGTCATAAGAGTTTTGATTTCAATTTTATAATCTTTGTATTAGAGTATCAGAGTAGATAAAGTCTATAATGATATTTTATACAATGACAGTGGTTTTGTTATGTCATAAAATTAGCGGAATCGTAGGCCAGGATGCGATTGAGACTGTTTGTGTGGTGCAAAATATTGTGTCTTTGTGTAAAATAACATATGTGTACAATTTATGAAAATATGATAGATATATCCACACATCTATACATATAAATATTATTGGAGTGTCTGTTTGTTATATTGAAATAATAGTTTTTTACAACACGCAAATGAATAAATAATACAGTACATACACCAAAATAACATTTTTCGCAATTTTTGTCCGTGTGTTCCGGCTAATCTCTGAAATGGCTGGACCGATTTTGATGGGCATTTTATTGGCAAATAGCTGATGTAATAAGGAGTAACTTAGGCTACTTTTATTTTAGATAAATAGCGTTGAATCAACACTAAGCGATAACCGACATCCACGCGGGCGAAGCCGCGGGCAACAGCTATCATTGATAAAGTATGGAATACCACAAGTATTAACTTTTTTTAAAAGAATATTAGCAAGCGAAATGACTGATATTCCCTCTACATCTACTAAATAAGCTAATTGCTTGTGCTAGGAGTGGATTCACGTCGGTAGTGTAATGGCCAGGATTCGAACCCGGGAGCTCTCGATCGTAAGGCCGACTACTTAACCACTAAGCTACCGACGCCTGTTGTATACCAACATGTATGTTCAATACACATTCGTAGAACTTGGACCAGAAGCAATCAAGTATATTATATACATATTAAACAATTTGTGTTTGAAATATTATTTTTTATTTTTCTTATTTACTAAACTTTATGCACAAGCACATAGGCGGACTCAATGCCGTAGGCATTCTCTACCAGTCAACCAAAGGTGGTGCCGAGATAAATAAGTAGGTGCATTACTGAGAGTAACTTTTAGAACTAAACTAACACTATACATAACCAGGTATAGTTCCGTGAAGTAATAATATGCTATCATACCCATACCCGGTTGCATATAAGAAAATCAAAACTTTCTCGTGCAAATTTCAAAAGAACAATAAACGAAATAACAAAATTTTAATGTGCAATTGTTTTATTTGGAAAAAATTTAAAATCCCAATGTATGTGACATTAAATGAACGACTGATCAAAAGTTGCTACATGTAATTTTAAAATATCAAATCTATTATCATATTGCTATAAAAATGGATTTATTCTGCATGGTCATAAATAAAATAACCACGAAGGCCTAATGAGGGGGCTTCGATACGCCTAATCTAACCTAACCTATCCAAGTCAGATGGTACAGCTTTTTATAAAAACAAATATTAGAAATCCATTTGATAATTAATAATTTATCCAGTAATCCATTTTGACTATTAAACGATTTGGTCAATAGTGTAATAAATAGTTTATAGTCCATCAAATCTAAGAGGTACCGTTTGACGTTTCATATTTTTCAAACCGAAACAACTTTGTTCATACGTACATTATTCAGTTTCGATAACCTTTTTCATAAAACCATGAATTTAGAAAGATTTCATTATTGTATCTAAAAATGTACAATTCTTAATATCTAAATGTAATTGAAAACTTTCAAACAAAGCAAAATAACACATATTTACACAGTAAATAATTTCTAATAGTTATATTCTTGACCGCATTACAAAGTTACGTAGTTAGGTCACTGCACGTAGTGTTGCGACTCTTCGGATACACTTGTATGCAAAAAAATCGTTTACATATACGAAAAATCGAATGTATTATTTACAAATTACACTTGACAACCAAACAAATATTTTTTCATGTGAATGGGATTTATCTCACATATTACGATTACATAACTAAATAGTTATGTAATCGTAAAATATGAGATAAAACCCATTCACCAAAAATACGTATTTATAAATCAAATATATTTGCTTCTTTAAAAAGTTGTCGAAAGCGATTTGTCGATTTTTGATTTTCGCGCCCAAATAAGTCGGGGTTTCTCGCGCTAACGCTGTCGAAATAGTAAATGGAGTCAGGGATAGTGTTTTTTACATTTATTTTTGTGTATGATAGTATGGGTTTGCATATTACAGAGAAATAAACAAATTTTTAACAAGCACATCCATTGATTTTACAATTACAATTTTTTCTTCTAAGTCTTATTTCTACGTCTAAAACTAATAAAAATAAGGTATGTAGAACCCATTCACAAAAATGTTGTTGCCTGATGTTATAAATTAACGACGTTACTGCGCGACCGCATAATGCACTGAATACACAGATACCCTAAAATAAATTAATTTAATTATTTTTAGGTCAATAGGCAAAATCGCAGGTGTCCAAGTCTCTACAATTTTTTTTTTCTGGCAACACTGCCAACTACAAGCGCACGCGGTCCGCTCGGTCGGTTCGGCGTCAGCAGTCTCTCGCCATCTTGGAAGCTGACTGTGCGCGTACTTGCTTTCTCGTTTGTGTTTTACAATTTGTGACTTGGCTATTACTTTTCTGGACTGATCATTCTTTATCCGTTTACCTTGGCAATATTTATACTGGACTCCGAACTAAGCAAGTGTTTATTAATAATGTCGAAAAGAGGACGTACTTTGAACAGCCAGGCTCGTGAATTGGTGGTGAAATTACACGAGTATTTAGAGCGTGAATCTCAAAATGGTGGACTTCTACTGCCAGTTACACAAGTTCGGGATCGCGTCGGTGAAGCTCTCGGTATTGGTAGCCGCACCGTTGGCAAAATATTAAGTGAAAAATATGGGCCTTCGGGGAGTGACAGTAACGTACTTCACACACCGAAAAAACGAAAAAGAAATAAACCTGTGACAGGCATCGATGAATTCGATAGTCATGCTATTAGAAACCATATATACGGGTATTTTACAAGAGGCGAATTTCCAACATTGGCAAAGTTATGTGCAACTTTAAAAGATGCCGGGCTGTATAAGGGAAGCATAGAGTCGTTGAGAACGGTAATAACAGGAATTGGCTTCAGATACAAAAAAGTTGACAAACGAAAAATTGTTATGGAGCGACATGACATAATTATGCAGCGACTAACATTCCTGCGCGAAGTTAAACAAATTATAAACTGGGATAATGTAATATTTTTGGACGAAACTTGGCTAAATTCCAACCATTCTGTGCCGAAAACATGGACTGATGATTCTGAAGCTTCGTGCTCGAAGGTGCCGATAGGAAAAGGTGGACGCCTCATAATATGCCATGCTGGGTCAGCGTCTACAGGCTTCGTGGAAAACTCTTTATTAGCTTTCCAATCCAAAAGCACTAAAGAGTATCATGAAGAAATGGACGCAGTAAGGTGCCGAGAGTGGTTCTTAAATTTATTACAGAATATCCCTCCTAACAGCACAATTATAATGGATAATGCCCCATACCACTCTGTGCAAATTGATAAAGCACCTACGTCAGCCAATAAGAAAGCAGATTTGGTGGCATGGCTGCAAAGAAAAGGAGTGGATGCCGACATGTCACTATTAAAAGCTGAATTATTACAGTTAGTGAAATTGCATAAACCACCAAAACCGACATATGTAATTGACCAATTGGCCGAAGAGCACGGGCACAAAGTCATACGACTTCCTCCGTACCATTGCCAATATAATGCCATTGAACTGATTTGGGCCCAAGTTAAAGGTAATATTTTATAATATTATAATAATAACACGAGTACTTCTAACATGTATAATTTAAACAATGGTTTTCGTCTGCTATCAAATAGTTACATTATTGTTTTACAGGTTATGCAGCAAGACACAACACAAAACCACCCTTCAGTGTCAAGAAAATGGAAGGTTTATTAAAGGAAGCATGTGCCCAAGTTACACAGGAAGATTGGAGTAAAGTAGTACAAAAAACAAAGAAAATAATAATGGACGACTTCGAAAGAGACGTACACTTTGATAATGTAATGGACAATCAACTGGTCATTAATTTAAATGACGATGATGACGAAGACGACGATACTAGTACTAGTAGTGAATAAAAAAATATCCTAAACATTTCTTTTATTTAATTATAACAATTGATTTCTTAAAATTCGGATATTATAGTAATCGATCTCTTAAAGTTCGGATATTATAGTAATCGATTTTTTCATCCCATCCCTATAATTCAATTGTCAGAACTGTCAAACGGTACTTCTTAGATTTGACGGACTGTAAACATTGATATTCCATACTTCCCCTAGCCAGACGGACCGATGACCTGAAAAAGGTGGCTGAGACGGACTGGATGCGGAAGGCGGAGGATCGTACGAAATGGCGCACATTGGAGGAGGCCTATGTCCAGCAGTGGACTGCAGTGGGCTAATTGATTGATTGATTGATTCCAGACTTTGGTCAGCTGAACTTTTGATCAAATGACCATCGTTATTTTACACTGTGTTGATTTGTTCGTTGTTCTTTTGAAGTTTGCTCTAGAAAGTATTTATTTTCTAATATGCAACCCCATACCCGTACCGCAGTAAGACGGTAGGAATATACGTAACGATAACTAGATATACATGCATATAAATAAATATACATAAACATACCTACACATACATACGCCATACGCCTCTATTGGACCCTAACCTTCTTTGTAATCCACAGATACAAGAGATGACAGAAGCACATCTTCAGATTCAGAAGATATCATAATTCTCGTGGTCGTCAAGGATGATCCGAGTGACGTCACTGGCAGTGAGTACTTGAATGTACACTAGGGTGTCCCATATTTTTTTTATTACCAACCAAATAAATATCCTTTCTCAAACATGCAATGAAATATTGACATTATGTTCCTCTTAATAGGCTGTGAAGTATGACGTTTCAGGCGAGGCTAGGACTAGAGGCCGGTTCATACAAACCTTGCAGGCCTAGGCCGGCAAAGTCCTCTTTTTTAATTTCGATTCCACATAAATTAGTGGCAAAGGCATTGACACTCTGCAACTATGCGTATTAAAAAAAAAGAATAAACGATTTGGTATGTACTTAGAGCAGTTTTATTTACATAAAAAATCCACATTAACATAACTAATAACACATTATTATCAATTGTTTTCTTAACCATACATATAAACATTGAAACATTAATATTTAATTTAGTTGCAACAAATTGAGATTTATAACAATGACAAAAAAAAATGTCACTGTTCGTTCGGAAATGTGCCTTTATACTTTTTTTAAGTAACATGATAATGAACATAAATGTAAATGTTTTCTGTTAAAATCAAGCTAAAATGAGTCAACGTCAGTTTTAGTTTTTATGTTGTTTACTTTTAATTTCTTTAAAAATAAATCTTTAATTTTTGTGTTGTTTATTTCATTGCCTGTTTCAGAATAGCACTATACATACCTCGGCGGGAAATATGGGGTTGCCTGCCTCAGACCTATCCGTCTATATGTCTTCGGCCGGCAACCCCTGTACTATTAATTCTATTGTTTTGTGTAAAGTAGGAAGGGTGTTTCTGTCAACCGGCACGACGACGTTTCACTAAAGCAAAATGATATATTTGTTCACCAGATGCTCCTCGACTCTCCGCGCAGAAGTACCGTAATGATACGCTATTAAGCAACCTGAAGAGAACTGACCAAGCAATGGATAAGGTTGAAGAACCGAAAAGAGAGACTAAAAGATACATTAAGGACAAACCAGTTAAGAAGAATAACACAGTGGCAACTCGTAATAAACTAGATATGAAATTACGTAACAAAAAACACAATAATACCACATCCGATCATACCTACGTTCACAAAGAAATGTCTGAAAACAAAATCAGCTCACGCAACAGACTTACGCCGCGGTTATGTGATACTTGTCAGAAATGTTTTAAATGGAAATGTGATTTAGTAAGACATATTCGTACTCACACGGGTGAGAAACCTTATGAGTGTAAAGTGTGTAAGAAATGTTTTAGTGAGAAAACTAGCTTATTTATACATGTTCGTTCACACACGGGTGAGAAACCATATGAGTGTTATGTATGTAACACATGTTTCAATGATAAGAGTCATTTAAAAAGTCACATTCGTCCACACACGGATAAGAAACCCTACGAATGTAATGTATGTAAGAAATGTTTCTCTCGAAAGTATTACTTAAGCATCAGACAGTATATAAAAAACAAGCGCTATAAGTATGGAGTTAAAATGTATGTTCTCACTGATACTAATGATATTACGCAAAAAATGCACATGTATACCGGTGCAAATGACCCCGAACTAAGGGGTAAAGGCCATGCTGATAAAATTGTTATGATATTGATGGAAGATTATCTGAATGCAGGGCACTCTCTGTACACAGATAATTTCTATAGCAGCGTTCAATTAGCAGAACAATTACTCCAAAAGCGTACATATCTGACGGGAACATTAAGGCCCAATAGAAAAAAAATCCAGCCATCACCAGAGCTAGGGTCGCTAGAGGTACTTATCTCACGAGGTTTAGTGCCAGGGGCGTCTGTGTTACAAACTACAAGGACAAAAGGAACTAATGATTTCAAACGAACATGAGTCTAATTTTGTCGATTTTACAAACAGGCGTGGCCAGGTTGTTTCCAAACCGAAAATCATTGTAGAATATAACAAAAATATGAAAGGCGTTGATAGAAAAGATCAGATGCTGTCATATTATCCTAGTATTACGAAGTCAACCAGATGGTATAAAAAATTATTCTACAAGTCATGCAAGTCATGCTTCTGAATACTTTTATGATATTTAAAAGACAAATGAATGCAATCGGGGACAACGGCAAAGCTATGACCTTATTAGATTTTCGTTTCCATATAGTTAAAATGTTATTACAACTTGATGACACAACTAACAGACAGACTAATTTTAGAAATACAATGCAATCTTCATCATCCGTTGGTAATAAAATTAAATTAATCACAGGAGATGATGTTCATTTACCTGTAGAGTTACCTAAAAACGATAAAGGCAAAACAAAACGAAAAGATTGCAAGCATTGCTTACATACTAGAAATGTTCGAAAAGCTACCTTATTTTATTGCCCCCTTTGTATCAAACAGCCTGGATTATGTTTGAAATGTTTTCGTGATTTTTATAGGTACTAACCTGGCCAACTGAATAAGTGGCTGAATTTTTTTTTCTTAATAAGTACTATATTTTATTTTTTAAATATGTTGATTACTAATTAGGTTTAAATTTACAGATCCTGTTTTCCAGAGTTATTTTAGAAGCTTGTTGATTTTATTGATTTTTAATTATTTTATTACTAGATTTCAGGTACCTACAAATTATTGCAAATGAATGTACCTTCAAAAATGTTGGAGATACATTCATTCTTGTTGATTTAATAAATTTATTTACAGATATATGTAACAATCAATAAAATCGACAAACTTCTAAAATAACTCTGGAAAGCAGGTCCAGAGTTATTTTAGAAGCTTGTCGATTTTATTGATTGTTAATTATTTTATTATGGTACAAATTATTGCAAATGAATGGATCTTCTAAAATTTTGGAGATACATTCATTATATAATATTTTACCAATTTTTTGTTTGAGTGGTGGAGAACACACAGTTCGGTGTCGGTATTCACAGTAAAGCCCGGGGAGCGGGCGCTTTCACCCCTTCTGGGTCCACATATTTTAATACCATGAAATAACTTTTTGTGCAGGCTAGAAACATCAAATATAAAATTTTAATTAACTTTTACCCAGTTTTCGGAGGCCACCAGCTCAGGTAACTTACTATTTTTCTAAGTATACTAGTAACCGAAATTACTAGCACCCTCGTTGACCCCTTCAGCTATGTTGCTTGCATTGGAAGTGGGTTCACGCGGGTAGGGGGTCGAGCTTAGCTAAGCACTCGCTTCAAACCTCACCTAAGTACTAAAATATGACTGACAATATAAGTAAAATGTTAATACTGCAAATCTTTGAAATTTTACCTTTTGGCACTTGGATGACATTAGAATTAGGCCTTTTACGTCTTACTTCGAGTGCAATTTGATGTTACTAAATAAATTTATATTTTGTTATAAAGAGTAATAATGACTGAACTCAATAGCCAAGTTCACTATAACAACAAAATGCTCACTTTTCAAAATTGAATTTATATCATGTCCCGTCCCTATATGACGCTCGCTGCCCCACTGTGCGACGATTACGTTTGTGTGTGTGTGTATATTGAAATTTAGAAAGAATGGACATGTAAGGAACATATCAAATAAGGCATATAGTAGGTACAATTATTTTTACACAATTACTAATAATAGTTATAATAGGTTAAGTTATATACTAACAAATTTTATATGACCTACTTAATTGGTTGAAATCTTTACATGCTTCCTTGACCTGTCTAGGGCATTCGACCTGGTCAACTATGATGTACTATGGCAGAAAATGAGAGACACAGGAGGACCACTCGAATTGATACAAATCTTTAAATTTTGGTACCTAAACCAGGTCAATGTCGTGGGATGGGCTGGTTCCTATTCTGATCCGTATAGGCTGGAGTGTGGTGTCAGGCAGGGGGGACTGACGTCTTCTAAGCTCTTTAACCTCTACGTTAACGCACTGCTCGAGGAGCTCAACAGCACACGTGTCGGCTGCCACATTGACGGAATCTGTCTAAACAACATTAGCTATGCAGACGACATCATGGTGCTTCTGAGTGCCTCACCTTGCAGTCTATCAACTTTGTTGAGAATCTGTGAAAGTTACGTTCGTAGTCACGGCTTGGCATTACAATGTCCGGAAGAGCGAATGCATGGTTTTTCAAGCTAGGGGAAAATGTCAAATAAAAACACCCTGCATAAGACTATGTGGGGTTGAACTAAGTATGGTCGAGCAGTTTAAATATCTTGGACATATTGTGACCCCTGACTTGAAGGACGACGCTGACCTAGAGAGAGAGAGCGGAGAGCGTTGTCTGTACGTGCTAATATGATTGCCCGTAGGTTTGCTCGTTGCTCAACTCCAGTTAAAACTACCCTTTTTAGGGCTTACTGTACACCTTTTTACACGAGCAGCCTGTGGTCCAGTTACACGAAGCAAGCTTTCAATGCGCTGAGGATTCAGTATAATAATGCGTTCAGGATGCTGATGGATCTGCCGCGTTTCTGTGGTGCATCGGAGATGTTTGCCGAGCTGCGAGTAGACTGTTTCTACACTACAATGCGGAAGCGGTGTGCATCTCTGGTGCGTAGGGTGCGGGGCGGCGGCTCCAGTAGTGTCCTGAGCGTATTTGCGTTGAGGTTTGACTGCCACTACCTGAACCACTGTGGTATGGTGCAGACTCTCAGAAATCGGGACATGTAGGTTATTGCTGTTTAATTTTTATTATTTATTGACATTTTTTATATGATTTGACATTTTTAATATGAATTGAATTATGTTTAGTATAATTTATTATTTATTTGATGGTTACTACTAACATTAGGTTAAGTTATATACTAACAAATTTTATATAACCTACTTAATTGGCTTTAGTCGCATTATGTCCAATTCGCAAAATGTCCAGCGGGCTCAAATTGTCCAATTCTCACAACGTCCAATTCGCAAATTGTCCAATTCTCACTATGTCCAATATGGTTAACACCCCGACCCAGAGTACCCCGACTCGGTTTTTTTAAACCACCCAAAAAATATGATAGTTTATGTAAAACTGAAATTACTTCGAACTGCACCAATTGCGAACTGGACGAACTGCGAACTGGACCAATTGCGAACTGGACCTATTGAGAGTTGGACAGTTGGACATTTTGTGAATTGGACATAATGCGACTAAAGGCTTAATTGGTTGAAATAAATGATTTAATAATAATAGGTTCATAGATACTATATTACTATAACATTAGGGATGATGAAGACACAATGCCGAGCGGCTGGATGGCTACTGAAGCCATCATGACGCCAGCCAGTACTTCGGTGGCGGATGACGCGCACGCGAGTACGTCAAGTGCGGTGGCGGCGCAGCAGGTCAATCTGTCTCAGTTGCTGCGGGCAGCTGAGGCAGTGACAATCATTGCTGCGCCTCACAGCCGCGGCCGGAGCAAAAAGGCCGGCGTCACCAATGGCAACGCCAAAGAGGAAAGGAGTGGGAAAAAAAAACAAAATTAAAATAATATAAAACAAAAAGCCTCTATATTTTATTGATTACCTTTTATATTTTCCAGACCAATCACTACCATACGGTCAATATTCAAAGTCACTTTCTACAGGACCAATTCAAATTACCTAGGTAGGTACTTATTTCGAATCAGTCATAAGCAGTTTTGCGAAAATCATAAAGCTGTACAAAATCGATATGTAAAAAGGTGTTTATTTTTTGGGTATATTAAATAGGTAGATATATATTATTTGGTTATAAAATAAAACGTTACTGGACTGGGAGTAAAAACATAGCATAGAAAGCGTTCAGCTTTCTTATCAGACAGGTAAAAACATGTTGCGCCAATCCATACTAGTATTATAAAGAGAAAAGATTTGTTTGTATTGAATAGGCTCCGAAATTACTGGGCCGATTTTAAAAATTCGTTCACCATTAGAAAGCTACCTACATTCTTCGTGAGTAACATAGACTACTTTTTATCCCGATCTTCCCATGGGATCAGGACTTACGCGGGTGAAACCGCGGCGCGGTGCTAGTTCTATATAAAATGGGATAGTAAAGGAGGTAGAAATCCTACTAATATTATAAATGTGAAAGTATGTGAAGATGTTTGGATGTTTGTTACTCAATCACGCTCTAACGGCTGAACGGATCTGGCTGAAATTTGGTACAGGGGTAGATTAGAACTTGGATTAACAAATAGGCTTTTTATCCCGGAAAACGGTTTCCAAGGGTTACTGGAAAATAAAATAAACTCAATATTTTTCTATAAAATATATTTACAAGTTCATTTAAGTTAGGGCCCTATACAAATGGAATATCCATATGTATAGGGCTCGTTATTTGAATCCTCCGGCTTCGCGGCGGCGGCCTTTCTCCACGTCGTCGGCGAGCGCCGCGGCGACACCCCGCGCCAACGCTCTTGCATCGCGCGCAGCTCTGGCTCCAGCAGGGGCTGTCGCTCCGGCGCCCGCACTTCGGGTAGGAGCAGCCGCTGGTAGAGCCGCTGCTGGTGGCGGGAGATGTGGCGGCGTGGCTGCTTAGTCATGGCCACCGCCTCATCCGGCTCCCCTATTGGTGATGACGGACGAACAGTCTTCATTAATCTGAATCCTGTATACATAAAATGCCAATAAAATTAAATTATTATTAACTATAAAAGTAGGAAAAACCTTGAATATATTATGCCAGGCTTATAGCAAGATAAGATAGAAAGAAGTCTCTGCCTACCCCTATGGGAAAGAAGCATGACTGTATTGTATGTTTTACTATCATTATGCCTATATTAGTAGTGAGGGACCAATTAATCTTTCCAGCTGTTGCTGTATGCTTCATGAATATAGGTAACTAATTCAATCAATAAATTATATAAATAAAATTCATTCAATAAAATACTGAACCTGTTCGCGCCACTACTATTCAGTTGGTGTTTTAAGACCCCACCAATTTCAAGCAAGCTGGTATTACAGGCCCATAAAAGCCATATGACTCAAGTAAAAGGAAGAAATAGTAAGCGGATATCAAAGACAGTGTTGAAAGCCTTCAATGTAACTGGAAACACTTCTAAAATGATGCTGGAACTTACTATTTTTATTGCAAATAAGTTTATGATAATGATATAATTCATCCATAGACATGACTATAATTTTATTTATAGATACTATTGCAAGGTTGTACCTATAATTTCTTGAGAATGATCTATAATTTACAAATTATTTTTTGATAGTTTGAGTTCCATTCAATACAACTAATTGGTTAGGATTGAATTGTTTGTTATATGTTATAATAAGTTGTTTAGTTTATTTTGAAGTAGCTAAGGAAATCAAATAACAAATTATATAAACTTACAAGGATGCCCTCAGCCACTGCCAACATCTAAAACAGTAACACATGCAAAGGATTACTAAATTTGCAAGCAGTATGCAGAGTTTATCCACAACATGCTTCATATAGCCACTTCCCACATATAAATTAAAACAGTAACTAACACATAATGCCAGCATTTTTTTAAATAAAGACATACCTAACCACAAATCAAATAATAAACAGTTGTTTTGTTAGTCTGTATTTCCAAAACATGCAGCAGCAATATCATAATATTAGACCCAAGTACACCATTTTCCAGAATAACAGCAAGTCCCCCGTTTGCTCATGATAATAAATATTTGTAAAGCACTCATTGGAACAACACCAGTGTCTGCGTATCGTGCACAGTAGTTTTCTGCATAACAATCTAGCATAGTATTATTGAAAGGTAATAATGTTGACATAATTATAATTATAATAATAACATTAACTATTGCCAGCATCGGCAATATTCGAAAGTTTTTACGTGTAATATGAAATCATTACCTACCTAAATAAAAACGTGTGGATTTTACCGAAACAATCATAGAACAATATGAAATATGTTCATAGGCACAATAGAAATATAGACAACCAAATTATTTAACAATATTCAAAAATACTTATAGGGTATTTACACTCAGCCCTACAGGGCAGGGAAGTGGCGAGGGAAGTGGGCAACGCGAGAGTGTAAATAGGTAACTCGCGCTGCTGCTCGTCATGCCGCTGCCGCTGCCCGGCAATCCCTCTAGTGTCGGTTTTTCGTGCGCAAGTCAAAGGACGGGCAGCGCGAGCGCGAGTGCGCTATTTACATTCAGCCCTCTCGCTCACTTGCCGGCGGCGTTCGAGCGCGAGTGTACGTGTTTTTTTTTCATGTAGGTATCGTGGTTTACGTACGTAATAAAATTGTTATACTGTAGATACAATGCCACCACCTGAGTTACCGCCACCATCTGAGTGGAGCAATGAAAAAATAATAAAATTTTTAGAGCTCTATGAAGTGGAACGAGTGATTTGGGATCCGATGGATAAAAACCATAAATTTAAACACAAGGTTCATGATGCATGGAATCGCATTAGTATCACTATGGACACTCCAATTGAAGAGCTAAAAATAAAAAAAAAATCACTTATGGCGACTTTCCGGCCACTTTTGAAAAAAAAGAAATCATCCATTCGATCCGGATCAGGTACTGACGATGTATTCCAGCCAATATGGTTTGCATTTGAAATCATGGAGAGATTTTTGGGATCACTGTATGACGTTGAGAATACGATAAACACTGTACACGGGGTAAGTATATTCAATAAAACACTTGTTTTTTGTAAATAGTAATTTTTATTACATAATTAATTATAACATACCTACTACTATTTAATTATTTCCTGTATTCAAATTATGAAAATAATGCGCAAATTCAGTTCGAATTTCACAAATATTTATCGTTGAGCGTCTTGGTATAACTGGTATTGGTCTTATAGCAGAAGACTCTGGGTTCGGTTGATTTTGTCTCCAAGAGCCATCAACATGTAATCCGTCAACTACAGTATCAAAAGTACCCGGGGGAGAATAAATGTTACGAGACATTTTACTGTTTCTTAAAAAATTGTGTAACAAAATACAGGTCATTGTTACTGTTGATACATTCTCTAGGTCAATCTCTATTGGTTTTTTAAATATTCGAAAAACAGTAGTTAAAACACCGAAGACATTTTCAACAATAACACGAGAACTTGAAAGTTTGTAATTGAAAGTACGTTCCATTGTGTTTCTGTTATGATTACCCGGAAATGGTTTCATTATATGTTTATGTAAAGCAAAAGCTCCATCACCAAGAAATACATAGGGTACATTAATTTCTCTTCCAGGTAAAGGGGCATCTGGTGGCAAATTAATAGTGTCTGTGTCAATTTTTTGCCAAAGTAAACAGTTTTGAAAAATTCCTCCATCACTAATGCGTCCCTGGCCACCAATATCAGCAAAAATAAAACGGTAGTCTCTGTCAACTAAAGCCATTAGTATGATGCTATATGTCTGCTTATAATTATAATATTGTGAGCCACTGTGTGGTGGGCAATTAATTACAATATGCTTCCCATCTATGGCCCCTACACATCGTGGAAATTTTTTTCTAAATCCCTCTTCTATGAGTAACCATTCTGCTGGTGTTTGTGGTAACTGAAACAATAAAAAGTAATACTATTTTTTTTTCAGGATTTACACAATGAAGATGAACAAATAGAACAACATGTCGAGATGCAAACTCCATCACCATCACAGCCAATCACTTTGTCTTTACAACCAGTCTCATCGCCACCGCAAGTACACCATAGGCCAAACAAAATAAGAAAGAAAACAAACACAGACGAAGCAGAAAATAAAATATCGCAGACTTTAGATACTTTGAACCAAGTACTGAAAGATAAACTAAATAAAGAGAAAGAAAATCGTGAAGACGAGTGTGATATGTATGCTAAACTTTTAGCTACAAGATTACGAAAATATCCCGAGCCAATGCGATCAAGAATAATGTACGAAATAGATGGTTTACTTTTACAAAATCCGGTTCATCTACCATCAAATGTGTATCCACGTAACTCAACATCGCTATCACAATATTCAGATAACCAATACCAAACTTCAACATCCTCTCCAGTGCAAGCTTCAACACCCTCGCCAGTGCATATCATTCCACAGTCTCAACAATATGTTTATCTCACGCGACCACGAGTGTCAGAATCTCCAGCACAGATCAGTATCCCGGAAACTAATGAGATTTTAACACATTCATCAACTCATTTCATTCCACAAACTGCACAATCTCGATATGTTAGTGTCATGCAGCCATCAAATTCTGAATCATCGGTAGAGCCTAGTCCCATTATCGAGGAAACGAATATTATACCTCAAAACGAAATTAATCTGATTGAAAGAGCATACTGGAAAGCTACACAAATGTAAATTTCATTATTTTTTTTTAAGTTTGCATTACTAGACTAAGTAATTTGATTAAACATAATTTAAAACTACTTGTGTTACCTTTATTTGATCCTTCAAAACAGAGTTGATAGCTTTGCATACTTCAGGAATAATTAAGGAAATGGCTGATGTAGATATCTTGAATAAGTAGTGGAGACTTTGATAACTATCCCCTGTCGCTAAATATCGTAAAGTTAATGCTAAACGTATTTTTGGTGGTATGGGCATTCTCAGTCTAGTTTGGTTTTTCTCTATCATAGGTTCAATTTTATTAAGCAAGAAATCAAAATCTGTAGGTGACATTCTACAAAATTTAGAAAATTCGCTAGCATCTTCCGCTAGTAACTCTTTAAAAAAAATGTCCATACTGATTCTGTAACAAAAATAAATATTATACACCATTTTTGCAGTTGTCGGAAAGTATTCAAAAATGTTTTAAATTTGTGTTGTACATTGCTGGTTTTGTTAGGTGTAAACCATAATAAATTCATACGTAACAGGCAAAGTCCAACTTCTTTTTAGATGACAAAGAACTGAATACGGGTAGGTACTTACGGCGTTCTATTCTGATGAATTTCTCTCATCCACCATCGTCTTGGACGACGGCGGCGTTTTGTTTCTTTTTCTTTTTTTATTACACGCAAATAGTTGCTTATACTGAGCAAACATAATGCTGTCGCCCCAACAACTTCGACGTCAGTCATTGTTAACGAGTCGTTTGGTAAGTGAGCATGAGAGCTGAGTGTAAACACTCACTCGCGTCGATGCTGCCACAGAAGTAATTAGGCCAATATTTCCGGAAGCGGCAGGAGCAGTGGCAGGTGCTGAGTGTAATAGGGTATTTACACTCAGCCCTACAGGGCAGGGAAGTGGCGAGGGAAGTGGGCAACGCGAGAGTGTAAATAGGTAACTCGCGCTGCTGCTCGTCATGCCGCTGCCGCTGCCCGGCAATCCCTCTAGTGTCGGTTTTTCGTGCGCAAGTCAAAGGACGGGCAGCGCGAGCGCGAGTGCGCTATTTACATTCAGCCCTCTCGCTCACTTGCCGGCGGCGTTCGAGCGCGAGTGTACGTGTTTTTTTTTCATGTAGGTATCGTGGTTTACGTACGTAATAAAATTGTTATACTGTAGATACAATGCCACCACCTGAGTTACCGCCACCATCTGAGTGGAGCAATGAAAAAATAATAAAATTTTTAGAGCTCTATGAAGTGGAACGAGTGATTTGGGATCCGATGGATAAAAACCATAAATTTAAACACAAGGTTCATGATGCATGGAATCGCATTAGTATCACTATGGACACTCCAATTGAAGAGCTAAAAATAAAAAAAAAATCACTTATGGCGACTTTCCGGCCACTTTTGAAAAAAAAGAAATCATCCATTCGATCCGGATCAGGTACTGACGATGTATTCCAGCCAATATGGTTTGCATTTGAAATCATGGAGAGATTTTTGGGATCACTGTATGACGTTGAGAATACGATAAACACTGTACACGGGGTAAGTATATTCAATAAAACACTTGTTTTTTGTAAATAGTAATTTTTATTACATAATTAATTATAACATACCTACTACTATTTAATTATTTCCTGTATTCAAATTATGAAAATAATGCGCAAATTCAGTTCGAATTTCACAAATATTTATCGTTGAGCGTCTTGGTATAACTGGTATTGGTCTTATAGCAGAAGACTCTGGGTTCGGTTGATTTTGTCTCCAAGAGCCATCAACATGTAATCCGTCAACTACAGTATCAAAAGTACCCGGGGGAGAATAAATGTTACGAGACATTTTACTGTTTCTTAAAAAATTGTGTAACAAAATACAGGTCATTGTTACTGTTGATACATTCTCTAGGTCAATCTCTATTGGTTTTTTAAATATTCGAAAAACAGTAGTTAAAACACCGAAGACATTTTCAACAATAACACGAGAACTTGAAAGTTTGTAATTGAAAGTACGTTCCATTGTGTTTCTGTTATGATTACCCGGAAATGGTTTCATTATATGTTTATGTAAAGCAAAAGCTCCATCACCAAGAAATACATAGGGTACATTAATTTCTCTTCCAGGTAAAGGGGCATCTGGTGGCAAATTAATAGTGTCTGTGTCAATTTTTTGCCAAAGTAAACAGTTTTGAAAAATTCCTCCATCACTAATGCGTCCCTGGCCACCAATATCAGCAAAAATAAAACGGTAGTCTCTGTCAACTAAAGCCATTAGTATGATGCTATATGTCTGCTTATAATTATAATATTGTGAGCCACTGTGTGGTGGGCAATTAATTACAATATGCTTCCCATCTATGGCCCCTACACATCGTGGAAATTTTTTTCTAAATCCCTCTTCTATGAGTAACCATTCTGCTGGTGTTTGTGGTAACTGAAACAATAAAAAGTAATACTATTTTTTTTTCAGGATTTACACAATGAAGATGAACAAATAGAACAACATGTCGAGATGCAAACTCCATCACCATCACAGCCAATCACTTTGTCTTTACAACCAGTCTCATCGCCACCGCAAGTACACCATAGGCCAAACAAAATAAGAAAGAAAACAAACACAGACGAAGCAGAAAATAAAATATCGCAGACTTTAGATACTTTGAACCAAGTACTGAAAGATAAACTAAAT
Source organism: Eilema caniola (assembly GCA_949126895.1). NCBI lineage: Eukaryota > Metazoa > Arthropoda > Insecta > Lepidoptera > Erebidae > Eilema > Eilema caniola. The sequence continues at coordinate 2,498,736 of OX421487.1, forward strand.
AAAGAGAAAGAAAATCGTGAAGACGAGTGTGATATGTATGCTAAACTTTTAGCTACAAGATTACGAAAATATCCCGAGCCAATGCGATCAAGAATAATGTACGAAATAGATGGTTTACTTTTACAAAATCCGGTTCATCTACCATCAAATGTGTATCCACGTAACTCAACATCGCTATCACAATATTCAGATAACCAATACCAAACTTCAACATCCTCTCCAGTGCAAGCTTCAACACCCTCGCCAGTGCATATCATTCCACAGTCTCAACAATATGTTTATCTCACGCGACCACGAGTGTCAGAATCTCCAGCACAGATCAGTATCCCGGAAACTAATGAGATTTTAACACATTCATCAACTCATTTCATTCCACAAACTGCACAATCTCGATATGTTAGTGTCATGCAGCCATCAAATTCTGAATCATCGGTAGAGCCTAGTCCCATTATCGAGGAAACGAATATTATACCTCAAAACGAAATTAATCTGATTGAAAGAGCATACTGGAAAGCTACACAAATGTAAATTTCATTATTTTTTTTTAAGTTTGCATTACTAGACTAAGTAATTTGATTAAACATAATTTAAAACTACTTGTGTTACCTTTATTTGATCCTTCAAAACAGAGTTGATAGCTTTGCATACTTCAGGAATAATTAAGGAAATGGCTGATGTAGATATCTTGAATAAGTAGTGGAGACTTTGATAACTATCCCCTGTCGCTAAATATCGTAAAGTTAATGCTAAACGTATTTTTGGTGGTATGGGCATTCTCAGTCTAGTTTGGTTTTTCTCTATCATAGGTTCAATTTTATTAAGCAAGAAATCAAAATCTGTAGGTGACATTCTACAAAATTTAGAAAATTCGCTAGCATCTTCCGCTAGTAACTCTTTAAAAAAAATGTCCATACTGATTCTGTAACAAAAATAAATATTATACACCATTTTTGCAGTTGTCGGAAAGTATTCAAAAATGTTTTAAATTTGTGTTGTACATTGCTGGTTTTGTTAGGTGTAAACCATAATAAATTCATACGTAACAGGCAAAGTCCAACTTCTTTTTAGATGACAAAGAACTGAATACGGGTAGGTACTTACGGCGTTCTATTCTGATGAATTTCTCTCATCCACCATCGTCTTGGACGACGGCGGCGTTTTGTTTCTTTTTCTTTTTTTATTACACGCAAATAGTTGCTTATACTGAGCAAACATAATGCTGTCGCCCCAACAACTTCGACGTCAGTCATTGTTAACGAGTCGTTTGGTAAGTGAGCATGAGAGCTGAGTGTAAACACTCACTCGCGTCGATGCTGCCACAGAAGTAATTAGGCCAATATTTCCGGAAGCGGCAGGAGCAGTGGCAGGTGCTGAGTGTAAATAGGGCTTAAATAGGGCTTTACAGTTTATTAAACTTTTCTGGACTTATTGAACAAGTTTGAACACGAACTTTGAATGGGTTGACTACATTGCCCAAAGAGTATGTAAACCTAACGGTAAGAGACGGGAGTGCTATAGAAGAAAAACGATATATGAAACGTGCCCTCTAGACATACTGCCAACATAATTTCATTATTAGTGATGTGACTGTGGTGACTGTGGAAAACGTATCGATACCGGCTACAGCAGATTCTGAATTTCATTTTATTTTCAGGAATTAAATAAATGAAAGAAAATTTAAACTCGGATAGTTTTAATACATATTTTATTCAAGGCACATTAAACATAGACTTCTCGTGTCATTTCTATAACTAAACATCGATATCGATAAATCCAGGTTGATGGGTAAACACTATGTAATGTTTTGTAAAAGTTATTCTTTTTGTTAAAATGCACTAAACCTTTAGGAATTGTACTAGTATTGACATTTTTACAGAAATAAATAACTAATTATGCTAACCGTTCTTCATCTAATGGAAATTTAGCCATAAAAACACGTTTGTTATCATCAACCCGGCATGTTTTTAAACCACAAATTTCGCACGTTATTTTTTTCATATTTCTTCATCTATCTCTAATTTCTCATATTACTCAAATTTCTTCCAACAAAGTGATTATTAATACACTTTTAAGAATTTATACGCGTACTTAAATAATAACTTTGGAAAACCCAACAAACCAAAGAGTATAATTGTCAAACGCTAGTGACCAAAGAGTATGAGTGACAGTCAACATGGCGGTCGATGTAATCCATCTATGTGTTAAAGAGTCATAGCAGCCATAGCCCTAGAGTTATAAAGTGTTCTTCTTAATTTTATCGGATTTTGGCCGCCATTAAAAAGGACGTCCGTTTCATACATCGTTCTTTATATAGAGGAGTTTCGCCAGACTGACATTGCCATCAAAGAAAAAAAGAAGAAGAAGAACTTTGAAGTACCGATGAGATGAACTTACTCGGAACATAGACAATAAAAAAAAATTCTTAAGTATGGCTACCAGGCTTTTAGGCTGTGCCGTTTTTTTACAATTGTTCTTTTCATACTTGTTTTTTATACTATTTTATATTTGTTTTTTCTTTTCTTACTTTTACTACTTAGTTATATTTGATCAATTAAAGGAAATACTACCATGTTTTTTAAGTAAGTACCGTTTTGGAATTAAAAAAGACGTGCAAAGATATCGCAATAATTTTATTTTTACATGACAGCCTGTACCTTAATCTACTTTTCCACATAATTTCCGTGAATATTGAGGCACTTGTCATAACGTGGAACCAGTTTTTGAATACCCTCGTCATAAAATTTTGCCGCCTGACTTGTTAACCACTGTATCACAAATGTTTTGACTTCGTTATCGTCTTGAAGACGCTGACCGCCCAGGTGTTTCTTCAAGTGCAGGAACAAATGGTAGTCGCTGGGCGCCAGATCAGGGCTGTATGGAGGATGATCTAGAGTTTCCCATTTAAAAGATTTGATGAGATCTTTGGTCCGATTAGCCACATATGGACGGGCATTTTCATGCAGCAAAACGATACCCTTACTCAACTTACCACGTCTTTTGTTCTGGATTGCACGACGCAGATTGTTCAATGTCTCACAATAAGACGCTGCATTGATTGTCTCATTACGAGGCAGAAACTCCACTAGCAATACTCCTTTTCTGTCCCAAAAAACTGTGCACATGATTTTCCGGGCAGAAATTGTTTGCTTAAACTTCACTTTTTTGGGTGATGATGAATGTCGCCATTCCATGGATTGTTGTTTCGATTCTGGTGTGACGTAGGCCACCCATGTTTCGTCACCAGTAACAATTTGGTCTAAAAAATCTTCACCTTCATTGTGGTACCGCTCAAGGAAAGTCAATGCACTGCCTAAACGTTGGGTTTTGTGCAAATCCGTCAACATTTTTGGAACCCAACGTGAACACAATTTCCGGTAATTCAAGTTCTCGGTCACAATGCGATACAAAACACTACGAGAATATTGAGTAAAGCAGTCGCACATTGATGAAATTGTAAAGCGTCTGTTTTCTCTCACCTTTTCGTCCACTTTCTGCACCAAATCTTCATTAACGACCTGTAGCGTTCAAATTCCGCTAGCACGCGCCACGCTCGCTGCGGCGGCTGCCCGCCCGCGCGCCCCCTGCGCGCGGCACTGCGCGCGGGCAGCCGGCCAATGGGCGGACAGTCTCCCGCTGACGCCTACCGAACACGTACGCGACGTGTGCTCTCGCAAACCGTAGATCTTTCTAGGAGTATCAGATTAGTCGGTGTAATAGTTATAGTACAGCGTAATGTTATTGTTCGCGTTTGCGTATATCATTTATATCAGTGCCCGAAGTGAATAAACACCTGTGAATTACCTAACGTGTTTTCCTTCGCCGAACGCCGCGATATCGGCCGTTGAGAGAGACTCGCGGCCACTCCTCTATCATACTCTACGGGAAGCGTCGTTCCCAAAGACCGAAGGACGCCCACTCCGTTCTTTATCATGCACATTTGTGCGGCCATCTTTAAATGCTCTCACCCATTTTCTTACCATTCCATCACTCATAATGTTTTGTCCGTAAACTTCACAGATCTCACGATGAATATCGATCGGTTTTACGCCTTTAGCACTAAGAAATCGTATAACAGCCCGTACTTCACAATCGGCGGGACTCACGATTGTCGGAGGCATCTTAAACACTCAGTAAACAACGTATACAATGAAGATTCAGACTGTAATGGCGTCCCGCGTCAGTGCGTAGACAAGAGATGTAGGTAACCAGCGCGCATGCGCGGAACGCCGACCGTAGCGCTGCGGCGGCGGAATCGCAAAACGGTAGGTACTTACTTAAAAAACATGCCTCGTATCTTATCACAGGTACATAAAATACTTACATTATTGTCGAGGTTCCTTAACAACTTTTCTTTGGTGCAAAAGTTTGGCGACAGCTTTTTTTTTCACTAAAATGGACACAGTCTTTTTAGACCATACAGCCTAGTCTTACCTTAGTTGTTAGGTACTTTCTTATTTATTAGCTTGAGAGTACCACTAAATACCTGCGTGCTCTGCGCATACGTTATATTTTAAAACACTTACACCTAATGAATCGAAATCGAAGTCCACCTCGCGACAGTAATTTTTTTGTCACATCACTAATTAGGTTCCTTGAAAAAGTAACATCACTAATGTTTGAGTGTTTATAATAAAACCTCTAAGATCCCAAGGATCCCAAGCGGTGCGATCGCACCGCGAGTCTATTGTTTATCTATTATGTCTCATGATAGTGTAGCCATAATGGCTATTATAAGCAAAGAGTATATAATAGTTTAAGAGAAGGCACTACGAACAAGCTAGTTCAGCTGACTGGAATTGGCCATTCATTCGTTCATCGGATTCCATTCCGCCGGGTAGAGACGGGCTAAGTGAATGCTCTAAAATAATCGCCTAATCAACAATTGATTAAATTAGCTATTTAATCGATTCCAACTAAATCGATTCTTTGGCGGTCAAATCGATTATTCAATTGATGCCTTTCAAATTTTATGGTTAAACTAATAAAAAAACATTCTGAATAAATATTATCTCTTTATTTATCTAAAATTATTACACACAACTTTACATTCTGATAAGATGACATAAATCTAGGTGACAATAGATATTCCGTTTAGGGTCAACCCCACTGAAAGAGCAGCAGCTGGCACCGGCTTTTTGAGATAAAATATTACAAACCATTTTAAATCCTATCCGCGGGAGAAAAAGATCATAATCATTTCACCCGCATCAATTCTGGTACAAAAGTCTGGACGCCGCTGGCGTTATTCTATAAGTTTCAACCTGTTTCAACGTATGTAGGTACTAAAAGTGGTAATGAAATATTTTATGACATGTTATTTAGAAGTACATAACCAGCATGCAATACTTTCCTATAAAAATGTGAAACAATTAACTTTTGGATTTGGACTTTTGGATATGTATCCGTAGCTGTAGCCATCATGGACAAGTCCAGGTATCTCAGTTCCCTGTCCGGAAGTTGGACTTTTTCGATTTAAATTTATACAAAATAGGAAATAGAGAAGGGAGGACTAAGTTAAGTTGCATGATTGAGCCAGCCATATGCTGTGCAGCACTAGTTTTCACCAGGAAAGTCATAATTATGATAAATAAGATTTACAATCACATGCCAGGTTATCAGTGAACTGCCTCAAACTTAATTCAAGTTGAATTATGGTTAATAAATGAATGCTGTAGATTTTTTGAGTGTAAATTACACTCATTATTATAAAACGAAATTCTATTATTAATATAATGTACATGGATTGACAATGCTTCATTTTTTAATATATTATGCTTGTCAAAATGATTCATATAACATAGGTATAGTGTATATGTATTTTTATACCACTGAGGTGGCTGACAAACACACGGCCCGCCTGATGGAAAGTGGTTACCGTGGCCTATAGACGTATGCAACACCAGGGGAGTCACACTCGTGCTGCCGACCCTGTAAATACAGATATTATGTGCCGTCAGTGTAGAAGAGAAAGTAGGAATAACCTTTCGTTTTTCCCACTGACAGGCCAGCTCAGGCCACCCTACTGAATTGCAGTTCTGTGAACATCGATAAATGATCCCTATTTCGTTGAAATTTGTTTACAATTATTAATAATATCATACACACATACATATATTCACGACTGTGAATCCTCGAAGGGGTAGGCAGAGGTGTATTAACATCCACGTTTCGTCAATAGAATAGAGATATCAATATCAATTCAATCTTAATTAAGTACGTATAGTAGGCATTTAAATAATAATACTATTTATGTACAAAATTTGTCTGCCTAATGAAGGTGAGATATCCTGCAATTAAAGCTTAAAAAAGCAATGAAACATTTTATCATAATCGTGTCTCCTATGAATAAATGCATTTCATTTCATAGGTGCATGTCGTAAGGTTGCTTATATAGAGAAACAGACCAGTACGGGTAATATCGACGCGGTTGGTACAGGTTTAACTTACATATAGAAACATGTAAACCTGTCCATTAGTCGTCTGATGATGAATTTACTACTTTTGGAAGATTATTACAAAAAAAAAAAGAAGTTAGTATCTCTCGTTAACAGGTCAGTAAAACAATGTGAATCGTGTTCCTTTATTGTAAAATGATCCATGTTAATGTAATAAAGCTGAAAGGTTTGTTTATTCGTTTGAACGCGCTAATCTCAGGAACTACTAGTTCGAATTGAAAAATTCTTTTTCTGTTGCATAGATAGCTACATAGATAATTCTTTAATGCACGCCCTTAGATTTACATTAGGGCAAGAGGGTAGCATATGTACAATTTAATATACAATGGGCGGCTTTATCGCTGGAAGCGATTTCTTTCAGGCAACCTTCAATAGTCCGTTTATCGACAAAGGTTTCAGGCTATATATCATCACGCTACTACTCAAGGGAGCGGAGCAGTGAGTGAGCTCAAAAGAGTAATATGAGGTTCCAAAATATGCCACGGACAAAGCCGAGGAGGGTAAGTAAATGATATATTTATTAAATTTCAAACTACGTACTGCTATGTTCCCTTGAGCAGCAGCGTGATAATACATTTTCAATTCGATTCAGTATTTCCTGAAATAAGCACATTTAAATAAACTCTTCAGCTTTATAAAACTGAGTATAATGTTTAGTATGGATTTCAACAAATAAAGAAATCAACAAGACATAGTTTTATAAAGAAATATAAAACTGTCCACTGTGAAAACTCATTTACACAATCATATTTACATACTCCTCTCTAACCAGTGCAGGTAGCCTATATCGGTAACTTGTTTCTCTATGTAAGCAATCTAAAACTAATACTAAACTAAATAGATAGCTTAAGTAATATTGTTTCTCAGATTGCTTAAAATGATAAAACATTTTGTAGATAAAGATTGACGAAAAATTTCTGTCAGCTCTGAAACGGAATTGCCGTTTTGGAGCTGACGAGATGGCGATGACTTATGAAGATCTATCTGAGGATCAGCAGCTCTTCAACTGTTGTTGAAGCACGTACACGTAAAAGATCTACCAGACCAGCGCCTTGTATCCAATTATGACATCCTGAAATCATGGCAAAATGAAATATTTAGTATGCTAATAGCACAGATAACAAAATATAATTCTTAAACAGATACACAATCAAGAACGAAAAATAGTTACACTCGTAACTTCAAAAAGCAAGCAGGCGGTTTTTTAGTTTAGGAGTTTTTTTTTAGTTTTTTAGTTAACTAGGAGGCGACACTGTTTTGGCAAACGTTTTATAATTTTTGTATTAAAATTAACCTATCAAAAATAAAACATACACAAAACACATTATTGAGCATGACTGAAAAAACTATAAGTATTCTTATCTAGATTGATTCTCAAATTCTGCACTAATTGTAAAAGTGAGAGATATAATGCACTATACCGCTAGATGGCACAAAAATAAATAAATAGCACGATTGTCACGAAATCTTTATTTCTTACATTACTAATGAGTTTTTTATGCTTACATGCTTACATTATCATGTGTATATAAGTTCTGAAATAATTTAAGTAATTCTAAGTGAGCAGATAAGCGTTTTAACTTTTTTATTTCTTTTATTGAGTCTACTAGTGCCATCTATTTTTTTGATATTACTAAACATAATTTCTTCGAATAATTTTTTTTATATCGTCTATGATAAATTTAAAAGTACCTCTTGATATGAAATTACTAGTCATGGTTGAAGTGTATTTTAAAATTTTAGTGTACAGTACTTTCTTTGGGGGTTTTCCTTGTCTGAACACTAAAATACTGGATTCAATAAATTGGAGTGTACGTCGTCCCACACAGATCTTAGTGGCCTAACTCAGCCTCGCCTGCATGCCAGTAGTCGCTGATTAACAGACAGGGTACTGGAGCAGACTTTCTTCTCTTGGTTGGGAGATCAGGTGGTAGTCACTGCCATAAAAGTCAAAATTAACTAATAAACGGAAAAGCAGGAGAGCAGACCCTGTGTTTCAAAGTGCAAGGTTTGGATACGACTGAGATTAGGACTCAGTTTAAGCAAATAGTTCACTAATTCAATAACTACAATGGACTCACCGTCTGCGGTTGAGATATGGGGTTTGTCTTAAGACTCTTTTTTTTAACTTTTTTTTATTCTAAAACTCATACACTGCTCACAAACGTTGATAATATACGTATTTACCTTTCTTTATTGCGAATCTGACGAGATGGAGATGACTTATGAATCTAAATAATGAAGATTTAGTTTGAGGATCATCAGCTCTTTGACTGTTCTTAAAGCACGTACATGTATAAGATCTACCAGGCCAGCGCCTTGTACCCAAATCTGACATCCTGAAATCATGGCAAAATGAAATATTTAGTATGCTTATATTATAAACTGTACGTTTATACATTATCTATGATAAATTTAAATCCATTTCTTGATAAGAATTAGTCTAGTCGACAAATGCTTTTTAGGCCAACTTTTGCTGTCATTTTTGAGGTGTCTTACGATTGGAAACAGCATATAAAGGATTTAAAAACATAATGAAATGTAAGCACAAATTGATTCATTCCTTAATTTTCATATTTAATGTTTTATTATTTTGTTGATCCTTTTAGATAATATTGATCTCTGTGGCTTGGCGGTAGTGAAGGCGCCGGCTACGCAGGAGGCACGGGTTCGACCCCAGCACAGTGCAAATATTTGTGTGCATGAATATGGGTATTTTTTATTTTATTTATTTATTGCAAACAATACAAGCTAACAGAGAAATTTGCATTGATGTGGTCGTGTCTCGGAGAGCACGTTAAGCCGTCCGTCCCGTCCGTACCATACGAACATGTATGGCAGTCGTTATGGGTAGTTGGAGCCCTAAAAAGTTCAACTACTTGTCTAACTGCAATGATTCGATATCGCCTTTTAGTTGTGGAGGTCAGGTGGCAGTCACTTTACGATAAATATCGAAATATCGAAAAATATATATAATACTAACTGTTGCCCGCAGCTCCGCCCGCGTGGATCTCAGTGACAAAGTTACATTCCCAGGGCCTCTACCCACTTTTTGTGATAAAAGGTAGCCTATGTCCGTTTTCTAGCTCTAATCCATCTCAGTACCAAATTTCCTAAGGATATTTAAAAATAACAAACTTTAATTCTACTTCATCCCCTATTTCCTCCTTAAACCCCCTTTTTCACGATAAAACGATAAAAGGTAGCCTATGTCCGTTCCCAAGCTCTAATCTGCATCTGTACCAAATTTCATCAGGATATCTTCAAAATTGACAATTTTACATTCCATAGCCCTAGTTACCCCCCCCCCCCCTCCCCCATCTACGTCCATTTTGTGATAAAAGGTAGCCTATGTCCGTTCCCTAGCTCTAGTCCATCTCTACCAAATTTCCTAAGGATATTTCAAATAACAAACTTTCATACTATCTTTCATTCCCTACTAACCCTCCCTCCTTTAACTCTTTGTCGCAATAAGAGGTAGCCATATCCGTTCTAATCTATCTCTGTACCAAATTTCATCAGGGTATCTTTTAAAATGACAAACTTTCATCCCATAGCCGTATTCCCCCCTTCTACCCCCTTTTTCGCGATATAAGGTCTATAAGCAATTGTCGCACTTTAATTCACCTCTGTACAATTTCATCAAAATTACTTTCGCATTTATAACATTAAGTAAGCATGGATAATAAAGCGGACACCAGATTCCGAAGTGAAAGCTTGGAAATGAAGAAAATGTTGATCTCTTAGCTCTAGGAGGTTAGCTTGCACCATAGCGTCTTTCATTGGTTAGCAGATGCACCAACTTACAAGTGTGGGTGGTTTGGCAGAAATGTTGGTAAGGCCTTCTGCTTTTATAACAAAAAAAAAACAAATTAAATATTAACATTATTAACAATAAGTATATTGATAGAATAAAAAAAAGTATATATTATAAAATAAAGAAACAAAATAGATTATAAAATCTGACTCTTACTACATCAAAATGTGAGTCTGTATACCGAGTTCCATAAAAAAAAATAGATTCATGGTAACGAAATTACCTGCCTAAATTGATAAATGCATTGACTTTGTTTCAAAATGTTACAGACATGAATATTGGACATCAGTACCCTAGCAAGAAAAACTATCGTAATTGTAACTATTATCAGCTCCATCATCAGACCCTGGTAAACATTGGAAGACAAATTATTCGTCAAGATGATTGAAATGAGCCTAAACCTAAAATTGTGTTGTTTCATTGTGAAGTTCCTCTAGCCACCTTCCAGCTTCATCATGAGATCAGCACCATATCATCAAAATATGGCATTGTCACACGATTTACACATTTTTGCCAAATTTCAGTTCAATCAGCAAATGGGAAGTGGGTCAAATTTAATTTGTAAGATTTGATAGCAAACATCGGGACAGGTTAAATGAAATAAAAGCTTGTAATAAATAAATTACATACCAATCGAATTGAAAACCTCCTCCATTTTGAAAGTCACTTAAAAATATGCTCATCATTTATTATCATCAGGGAACTTGGGCACACTTCTCTTTCTGCATACAGTGCAACACTTGTTATTATTGATTTAGCCCATCGCAGAAAGGATCAAAGATATCTAAAAAAGGAATAGTTTTTGTTCGGCATATAGTGTATTCACCTTCTGCTTAAAATAATTAGAAAATTGTTCTCATGGAAACAAACTTTTAGTAAAAGTGTTTATTATATTTGTGACGACACGTCGACGCGAGTCAATTAAAACAAAATTCCATGTCTTGGAAAACATGTTAAAGAGCAGCCTCTGCCGTCAATAGTTATTAGGTCAAGATGGACATCTATATAGGCGACCCAACCAACTCAATTGCTGGCCGCTAGAGAATTCAGGGAATTCAAGTTGCTCCTAATATAGCGGAAAAAACCAAGGTTGTTGAAGATAATTCACTTTTATCAAACACAGTTTGGATTTCGAGCTAATAGTCTATGTCTGATGCTGTGCTGTGCTGTTTTATATAATATTTCTTTATTAAAGAATATTAGAAATCGAAATTATTAATATTCCCTTTAACCCCTTCAACTAGGCTAAATTGCTAGGAGTAGGTTCACATCGGTAGTGTAATGGCCAGGATTTGAACCCGGGACCTCTCAATAGTTAGGCCTACTCCTTAACCACTAAGCTAGCGATACTTTAGGTGTTAAAATAGATAAAACCCTTTCATTTAAAGAACATAGTAAAACACTAATTAAGCAACCATGCAAGTTCAAATTTGTTTTTGAAAGAATAAGATATATCAGTGAACCAAAATTTGATTAAACAAGTCTACATCCTTTGTCAGTCAATATTGACATATTGCATAACATCATGGGGAGGACTAGGTAAGACTACCCATCGGGCAAGCTCAGAGACTGATCCTCAAGGTACTTAGCAACTTGCCATTCTGTCTTATGTCCCACCGACCTTCTATACAAATTATGCGAAGTACTACCAATCTATCAGCTATTTATGTTAAGCACAATACTAAAGCAGCATGCAACACTTTCGCATTGCACCGAAATTACTAACAAAAGGTGTGAATTGCGATAGAACAACAATGTACAGGCAAATTTGACTTTTTCGTACAAAAGGATAAATGCTATAAAAGCATGTATTTTGTAAGATTGCTCTCCAAAGTTTGTGCTACGATGACACAGCGGAGTTAATGTCTATCTTAAAATAAATAGTGGTAAATTGCGCAGTTAACAAGACTTAACTTTGGTTAGCAGTATTGGGTCACTTTAGCATTATTCTTAGTAAATAGTTGTAATTTCTGTAATAGTCTTTTAAATTTATTATGAATCTGCACTTGACGCCTAGGATTACCTAGTTCAATAAGGCACAACTTAGTTAATATCTCTAAGTGAAGATATATTTAAGACAACTGCACAATTAAATATAATACATACTTGAGATACCTACTCATGCACAATGTAGCAACGCATGATAGATTAAGAACCATTGTAAAATACTGTACAAGTAAAAGATTATGAAATTAATTTGATTTGATTTAAGATATTGACGTAATTTGTTAACTTCTTGCAAAACAGTACCTACAACATGTAACATGGCTGATCTAATTTTAGTGTATTTAAAAGACAATTTGTTTACCTGCCTGTACATACACAATAAAGCATTTGGTAATTCACTTGTAATATGATTACATTCCATTGGAATGAACCAAACAAGAATTATTTCTTATAATGTAACACAAAAGCACTGGTAAAAAGAAAACATGGAGATAATTTGAAATAAAACTGATAGATTTGGCCACCATTTTGACAACCTGACCTTGACATTGCACTGCCAGCCGGTAGATGATTTTGATTGGTAAATTTATTTGAGGGCGCCGAGTTGTGCCCAATCAGAATAGAAACTCGGCGCCCTGTAGCAAATTAACCAATCAGAAAAAAATGAGAAATATGTTTTTGAGCAAATTAGTGTAGTGAAAATGTAAAACTATCTTACTATTTGGATTTAGTGAGTCAATGAGAACGAAACGTAATGTAGCGATAGCCATGAAGTTTTATCTGCTAACTTCATAGCGATGGCGGAATGAGAATGACACTATTGACAGCAAATCTGCTAATAGGGAAGTGTCCCGTGCCTGATTATAAGTTTGGCTGTATGGTACAGGTAAGTTTATTGTTGTGCTGAAAAACGTTTGTTTGTAAAAATTACCTAAGAAAAACGTTAGATCCTACCAAATACCGACCTAGTTGTTAATTTCGTTGTTCCTTCAATACTCACCTAGGATACATACCTACCTAACTTGAGATTTTGACGTGACAACGTCTTATAAATTGGTTTGCCGGGTGACACTTCAAGAAACTGCGTTACGCTCCGCTCACGTTATGCGCTCACAATGAGAGCGAGTGAGAGGCACGCATCCCTTCCACTCGGGCATGGTTACCACTCAAAGTCGTTGTCACGTAAAACTTTCGCCCGTATACCGACTTTACAGGCAACCAATTTTAATACTGATCTTGTGTTCGTAGTAAATCGCTCTTCGCAATAACTTTTTGTACGTAGGTATTTTAGACATAGAAATGTTTTTGTATGATAAATAATGTGAGGACTCTATTTTAGGAAAAAGAGGGAAATGCGAGTTGTGCTGTGGCATAAGGCACGCGTGTAGCAAAGGCTCTTTAGACACGTGTGCCAAACGCTCCAGGCAGCACTGCCTCAACATGAAGCCATCCCGATGAGGCCACGGCCGTCATCACCAGTGCCAATACCCAAGCGCCCGAGGCTGGGTTGGAACTGGTAGACTATTTCACCAGTCTCAACCCAGCCTCAGCAAATTACCTGAATTATAATGAACTTTTTATAAAAATAAGTAAGTTTTATTGCTACCTTCTACCACTACAACTCGTAAAAACAAACTGTAGACTACACAACACACAACTTATGAACATGTCGTTGTCTTTACAATTTAGGTACCTACTTAAATCTATCTATAGACCGTATAGGTTTTGTCGTGAAAAAAGTAGGGTTACCTACACGATCTAAAAAAATACAGTAATATTATAAATGACCAGTGATTGCAGAATTTAAACAAAATTTAGCATTATCCGTTAAATTGCGCAAAGGATATGACGGACGATATTGCGTCATCCGCTGTCATACGCGCGCGAGTAGGGTTACCATCCGTCCGGATTAATCCGGACATGTCCGGACTTTTAGACATTTGTCCGGACTTTGTCCGGCTACCTAATTTGTCCGGATTTCTTTTTATTAGATGCAATATGAGGTATGAGTAATAAAACTAAATACATACTATGTAATATCATAAATGAAGTCGCGCTCGGATTGTTTTGTAATAATCTATGTTTGATGAATTACACCTCGTCCTCCGCAGTAGCACCCCTTGCTATCCCCAATAGACACCCAAGAAACGTGTATTGCGCCTTTAGAGCACATTAGGTCCAAGATATATATTATGTCCCGAGCAATACCATGCCATTGCAAGTAAGTGTTCGGACTTTTATCAAAATGTCAGGCTTTTTGTCAGGACTTTTCAGAATCCTAAATGGTAACCCTACGCGCGAGGGACTGTAGTCCCTAATCATGTTTTGATTCGATAACCAGTTATTTTGTCAACCTTAGTAGGTATATGCACCCGCCGAACGGGTGCTAAGCGTACTACTTTCGGTAGCGTAAACAATGTAAACATACGACTCGGTAGATGGGTTGTAGGCATAAGAGTGAATTATTCCGTCCGGCCGGGACGACACCGTCTTTAATTTCAAATCTATACTAATAAAATTATTTCGTACATTGGATGTTTGTTCGCGATGGACGCAAAGGTATTTTTGGTCAGAAAGTCTTGATCAGAAAATCTTATTTGTTTTTCACTTCTCATGCTCTTAAAATGTTACTTTAGTCCCTGCATATCGGGACTAAAGTTCCTTATTAATCTCTAGGGACTAAAGTATTTTTTTTAAATTTACTTTGATAACTCCTAAACAGCCAATCACGGTGTTTGTGAATGGGAGGATTATCACCTTTTTAGTGATTGTGTATAGAAATAACCTCAAAATGACATTTAAAAAATCAAAAAATCCCATTTAATTTCGTGAACCACGATTAATGATATTAATTTAATAAGGATAAGTTCATTTTATTATCCATTTCCAATTAGTTTTAAATTATTTTTCAAGCTTTCGCACTTCTTCCTCACAACGCCCCTTGCGGAGCGTGTGGAAGCAGATATACGGGGCTCTACCCCCTACTGCAGTCGTCTTCACTGTCCCTGAACAGGGACAGGTCTTGGTGATCGGCTTTATGTAGCCTTTGGTCTTCCTGTGTTCGCGCGCCGGCGCGCCCTCCACGCAAACGTGTGCGTTCGCGCAGCGGAATGTTGTTGAATTTAAAGATTTTAATTATGCAGATATTTAGTGTATGACGTCGTGTAATTGTGTATGGTAAACAAAAATTTGTGCATGCAGCCATTGTGGAGAAATTGGCTAAAAATTGATTCCGCTGGGCGAACGTTGTCCTGGCGGAACTTTTTTCTAATCCATGGACTTAGAAGAAAAGAAATGTGTCCAAAAATTAGTGTGTATTTGTGTGTAATTGTGTATGTATGAATAAAATTAGTGCATGCATAAACTTTGGAGAAATTCAAGTTTCCGCTACGCGAACGTTTGGCCATTAGCTAGTTTTCATATAAAGCTCTTATATAGAGAGCTGTAGATTTTTACATAGGTTGTTTTGAATTTGTTTAAATTTGTTTATAAAACAGATTTAGAAGAAATCGTAGGGTTTAAAAGATAAAAATATAAACGTGAAATACGCTCATTAGGTCTTAGTTCGTGAAGTAGCCACTTTGGGGTCTAGATTTTTACGTTTATACAAACCTTGTAAGTGTCTGCAACATGTTGCCAAGTATCAATGATGGTTCGTTAGTAATTAATGAGTTATAGGACAATTTACCATGAATAGACCACTGTTTGCAAAGCGGTCAAATATCAAGACGTTCTAAAGTAATTGCATAGTAAAATGTATTCCAATAATTAGTGTATTAATTCAACTACTCACATGCAAAATTTCATCTCATTAAATTCAGTAATTAAAGAGAAACAATTAAAATACTGACAAAGCATCGAAAACCTACATAACCCGACCAAGTTCGGATGGCTACAAAAAAGCGACCGTGCCATATTTCTAAGTAACGTTCTTAACCTTCCAGTATAGTATTTATTAATATGGTACAGTTGCGTACACAAGCGTTAGGAAAAAATAAAACAATTGCATTTCTATAATGAAAAATATTTTTTTAATAATACCGCCCCTATCTGCGATAAGAATAAATCTTCAATTAACAAGTTCTAATTCAACATCAGCTTCTCACTATCACTCACTCAATATACCTACCACATAATTATTTTAAGCTTCACTGTTACACTATAACATTAATAACACACTGTCAATATTATTATTACGGAGAATTGGCGATACATAGCAAAACAACAGCGCATACGCACATTGTCCTTGAGTGCAAATTTGTGAATGGGGATAAAACAAAACCAGGTTCAAGTTCAACAGCAAACGAATACGCGCAGGCCGTGGCTTACGTGAGTTATGAAAACATTTTGCGCTCTCTTTTCTTCAAGGATGGAAGTACCGTTTCAAGAGGGAAGCCGCCTCTATCGCTCGTTGCGCGCAGCGCGTTGTCTGTTTTTTCACACTAGCATAATATTTTTTGATCAATTCCTAACTACAATACTTAGACTATTTAATCAAAGGACTAGCCTTAAGTGTACCGCTTCGAACAAAATAATTCTGAATATTTTGGTGGGGTGCGCGGGAACACGCCCACATACATAAGTCCAGTACAACGGTAATATCATATAAAAAAAGCTATAAAGTAGCTACGTAAATAGTACTTACTGTCATAGTCAAATACATTTAAAAAATCATGTGTATCAAA
The DNA here is from genome assembly GCA_949126895.1 of Eilema caniola. Classification (NCBI taxonomy): domain Eukaryota; kingdom Metazoa; phylum Arthropoda; class Insecta; order Lepidoptera; family Erebidae; genus Eilema; species Eilema caniola. The sequence goes on from OX421487.1 coordinate 2,515,640, forward strand.
ACAATTGTGTTATCACCTGTACCAATTAAATACCGGTATTATACTGTAAATTTTAGAATGTTACCTAGATATATTGAACGGCCGCTTTTTTATATCTATCCGAATTTGGTCGGGTTATGTAAGTTTTCGATGCTTTGTAAGTATTTTAATTGTTCCTCTTTAATTAATGAATTTAATGAGATGAAATTTTGCATGCAAGTAGTTGAATTAATACACTAATTATTGGAACACATTTTACTATGCAATTACTTTAGAACGTCTTGATATTTGACTGCTTTGCAAACAGTGGTCTACTCATGGTAAATTGTCCTATAACTCATTAATTACTAACGAACCATCATTGATACTTGGCAACATGTTGCAGACACTTACAAGGTTTGTATAAACGTGAAAATCTAGACCCCAAAGTGGCTACTTCACGAACTAAGACCTAATGAGCGTATTTCACGTTTAAATTTTTATCTTTTAAACCCTACGATTTCTTCTAATAATGTTTTTTAAACAAATTCAAAACAACCTATGTAAGAATCTATAGCTCTCTATATAAGAGCTTTATATGAAAACTAGCTAATGGCCAAACGTTCGCGTAGCGGAAACTTGAATTTCTCCGAAGTTTATGCATGCACTAATTTTATTCATACATATACAATTACACACAAATACACACTAATTTTTGGACACATTTCTTTCCTTCTAAGTCCATGGATTAGAAAAAAGTTCCGCCAGGACAACGTTCGCCCAGCGGAATCAATTTTTAGCCAATTTCTCCACAATGGCTGCATGCACAAATTTTTTTTTACCATACACAATTACACGACGTCATACACTAAATGTCTGCATAATTAAAATCTTTAAATTCAACAACATTCCGCTGCGCGAACGCACACCACGCAAACCGGCGGACGCCCCAGCCACGTGAGATCACTGGTTGCCCAGTGAAGGCCCAGCTGAGGGCGTCCAGCGACGAGGAGGCGGATAGGCGGCGCCGGCGCGTTAGACCGACGTCTACTTCTTGGGTGGGTGCGGGTGTGTGCCTGCTGCAGGCTCCCACCAGCCGCCATCGCCTCCGCATCGCGCCCGTATCGCGTGGAGTACGGGCGCGAGCCTGGGGCGGAAGGCGGCAGTGTGTAAGTCTGCAACTAAGCACACAGTGATGTTAATTGGCAGACAAAACTTTACAGTTTTGTCTGCCAGGGTCATGTCCGGGGGTAGCGTGATGATAGCCGGCCGGGCGGCGCAGATAACGCGCTCCTAAGGCCGGCTATTCACGCATTTTTCAAGCTTGAATCTGTTGGCTAAATATATATGCAAGCATATAAACCATACGTCACTTAACAACAAAAAAAACCGCGGGACTAATTTCTTTGCAATTTGAATTTTGAATAGATTATTCGTAATAAGCTTGCGTTGTAATCACCACTTACTTACACCAATTAATTGTGCAACTTAGAAACTTTGTTATTATAAATAAATAAATATTCCACAACATTTCACACAACGCTATCTAGATCCATAGTAAGCATAGCTTTACTACCTTGTATTATGGAATCTAGAATACGGATAAACATACTTAGATATTTTTTTTTGTAAATGCATAGATATTATACATAGAAACACCCAGACCAATGCAAATACCCATATCCATGCATACAAATATTTGCACTGAGCGGGGATCGAACCCGCGACTCCTGCGTAGCGACCGCGTTCACTACCGCCACGCCACGGAGGCTTTACCCCGTTATCGATATGATAAATTAATATATTTAGGTTGAAAAAGATATTTGCCTATTTCTTATTTTTTTTTAAATACTATAATTTTGTATAAAACGTCGCTTTTTTTCCTCGCATTCAAAGCGAAAAGTAGAGTGTTTAACGTGGGACTAAACAACCATAATGACACTCTAACTATTAGCCGCCCTCGCTTCGCTCGGGTGGCTAAAACATCTCGTGTCATTATGGCTTGTTTTAGTCTCTTGTTGAACAATCTACTATTATTGCAATCGATTGAGTAAGAGATTCAGGAGGGCGGAGCCGGGGACGAAAATCTAGCCTAAAGTAATATTGAATTAATTGTCAAACACAAACACAGTGCGAAACGTATGTGCGAAATAACAAAAATGCTGTGTTTTACCCACAGCCTATGTGTTTTCTAGTCTGCTTGTAACGTCTTTTAGAATACGCGCGTAGCGTGTTCGCACGCACCCCCGTCACTAAATCTTTACAGTGCGAAACGTATGTGCGGAATAACAACAATGTTGTGTTTTTTCAGTATAGCTGCATTTATATTTACTAAGAGGGCAGCAGCGAATGTGTTAGACCCCCTTTCTCGTGATAAAAGGTAGCCTATGTCCGTTCTCAAGCTCTAATATACCTCTGTAATAAATGTCATCAAGATCGGTTCAGTGGTTTAGGCGTGAAAGCGTAACATACAGACAGACAGACAGAGTTACTTTCGCATTTATAATATTAGGGTGGATATACCATAGTTGACAAGGGAAGTTCCTTGTCCAGATGTCGCTTTAACCCCTGGTATCAGTAGTTTGGTAATTTAGGTCGGAATCGGACAGCTGAGACTTTTTCGTATCAGTAGTTCGGCGATTAAAAACTACCGTACTACTGAGCTTTTTTGTTCGGTATCATAGGGTAACTATGCTTGCCTATTAAGTAAAATGAATTGTTAACGAATATTTTTAGTGTAAGTATATATTCTCTGCCACGTCCGCGTTTAATTATTTTAAAGTTATCTATTGGTTTCCATTTTCCAATATAATCAATGTAAACGTAAACAACAGAAAATGTTAATGTCCATTGTCAAGTAGGTAGGTAATAGTTTTATAAAAGACAACCACTTCACATCAGACAGTGTTTAAAGAGGTTTGTAATAATCATATAATACTATAATATCATCATATAATAATGTTATCATGTTATCATCATATAATACCTCAATACGGTTTTCACCATAAACACATTTTCCCTTAATATAACGAACAAAATAGTAGATTGTTTGAGTGTCATTATGGTTGTTTGGTCCCACGTTAAACACCCTCCGTCCACTAAGATCCATTACAAAAATCCATTGATGGATCTTTTTACACTTTTATGTCCACTTTAATCCTCGATCCTAGAATATTTACAAAATAGATTTTTTAGAACCAACGTGTGTATTAAAATCTATTATAAAGCCACATCCACAGTAGCCAGTTTCAATAAATGAACAAATAATATAAATAATAAAGTTTATAGAAAAGTTTATTTCTATTAAACAAATTTGAACTATCTATACTTTACTACTCTACTCTACTCTACTTTTCACTTTGAATGCGAGGAAAAAAATGCGACGTTTTATACAAAAATTATAAAATTAAAAAAAAAAAAAAAGAAATAGGCAAATATCTTTTTCAACCTAAATATATTAATTTATCATATCGATAACGGGGTAAAGCCTCCGTGGCGTGGCGGTAGTGAACGCTATCGCTACGCAACAGGCGCGGGTTCGATCCCCGCTCAGTGGAAATATTTGTATGCTTTGATATGGGTATTTGCATTGGTCTGGGTGTTTCTATGTATAATATGTATGCATTTACAAAAAAAAATATCTAAGTATGTTTATCCGTATTCTAGATTCCATAATACAAGGTAGTAAAGCTATGCTTATCATGGATCTAGATAGCGTTGTGTGAAATGTTGTGGAATATTTATTTATTTATAATAACAAAGTTTCTAAGTTGCACAATTAATTGGTGTAAGTAAGTGGTGATTACAACGCAAGCTTATTACGAATAATCTATTCAAAATTCAAATTGCAAAGAAATTAGTCCCGCGGTTTCTTTTGTTGTTAAGTGACGTATGGTTTATATGCTTGCATATATATGTAGCCAACAGATTCAAACTTGAAAAATAATTTAAAACTAATTGGAAATGGATAATAAAATGAACTTATCCTCATTAAATTAATATCATTAATCGTGGTTCACGAAATTAAATGGGATTTTTTGATTTTTTCAAATGTCATTTTGAGGTTATTTCTATACACAATCACTAAAAAGGTGATAATCCTCCCATTCACAAACACCGTGATTGGCTGTTTAGGAGTTATCAAAGTAAATAAAAAAAAAAATACTTTAGTCCCTAGAGATTAATAGTGAACTTTAGTCCCGATATGCAGGGACTAAAGTAACATTTTAAGAGCATGAGAAGTGAAAAACAAATTTTATGTTACCCTACAGTGATACCGAACAAAAAAGCTCAGTAGTACGGTAGTTTTTAATCGCCGAACTACTGATACGAAAAAGTCTCAGCTGTCCGATTCCGAACTAAATTACCGAACTACTGATACCAGGCGCGCTTTAAGTATTGTTAGTTAAACCTGTTAAACTAAGAACAGGTGAGAGTAATGAGCGCCTATCTGCGTTATTTAGACTTCCAAGGAGCACTATAGAAAGATCCATTGTTGTATGTCTAGCTAGAAATTGTTTGGGAGATTCATTTGTACCTTTATATTTAGGGCTTGGTCACATGTCAATCCAAGATGTGGCAGCTGGAAATAAAATAATTCCAGAGGGTTTATTTGGAAATCCAGATATGCCGCTATCTAACAAATCAGCAATAGTAATATAATATGTGATGGTGCTTATGTATATGTCCAAAGCAGCAGCAATTATTCCTATCAAAAGAAAACTTATAGCCTACAGAAAAAACATGTTAATTTGGTGAAACCATTTTTATTTGTCTGTTGTGATGGATTCAATCTGCAATCACTTGGCCCCTTCCCTGCAACTAAAAGCGACTCAGAATTCAGTAATGAAACAGCTCCATTAAGAAATTATTTCAAGCGTGGAGATGTTTTCATTTTAGATAGAGGCTTCAGAGATGTTTTTGGCGAATTGTACAGGTATGGTTACAAACCGTACATGCCTGAGTCTCTTCTGGAAGGTGAAAGTCAATTAACCACAGAGCAGGCAAACCGATCAAGGTGTGTCACAATGTGTCGATGGGTGGTTGAAATTGTAAATGGGCGTATAAAGCGCGACTTTATTTCGCCAAGATAACATGAACCGCGCATCCTCACATCTCATGGTAGATTTCAATATAGCATGTGCACTTTTGAATAAGTTCCACGCACCCATAGAAGACCGACCTCATGCTCAACAATTTTTAGATATAGTAAGAGCTAAGTTAAATACCAGAAATTATTTAGGAGAATATATTACTAGTGGTAACTTAAATAGAAGAAGAGCTACAGGGCCGTCTTAACCGGGGGTTCAAGGGTGCGGCCGCACCCGGGCGCGTAGCCCGAGGGGGCGCAGGCCGAGCTCTAAACATTTCGATATTTCCTAATTTAAACTTTAACTCATAAGTACAATATTAACGCCATTCCCATGTTTCGTACACTTACGTCAATTAAACCCCTACATGCATAAAAATATAGCCATCAACCAATATTAAAATTTACCATTGTACCTATTATTGTCACTTTTGCCTTTCGGCAAGTGTCATCCCGCTCACGATATGCAAGGTAAAATAGCTCTTATTAGGATACTCATAAAAATTAAATTAATTTAACACGCACGCGGCAATATCTCCATTCAAAGAGGCCCTTCCGCCTGGCATCCGCACTTTAAGCAAAATGGCCTCTATAATTACTACTAGGGGGCGCAGTCTGAGTTTCACACCCTGGTGCTATATAGCCTTAAGACGGCCCTGAAGAGCTATGTTTACAGCTATAGATGCAGAACATCCACGTTTAAACGTATTTCCAAAACTGTCTCTATATGACCTCATGATAGTAGCTTTGCAGGGCTAACATGCGCGCGTCGTCAAATATCTCGAATCGAGATGAGATATCATCTCGAGTCTTCTCGAGCGAAGTAACGTCGACATATTTTGTCGCGTCAAACTTTTTCAATTATTGTCTATGGCATACACATTTTTTAAACATGTTAGTTGCTGTTTTCACATTTATCCGATAAAATCAGCCCGATACGGCCATTTGCTCGAAAGCACAGACTAGTTAGGGATGCTAGGTATGAAAAATAGAGAAAAAATAGTGCAAACAATTTTCGACCTTATTGACATCACATGCTATTGAATTTTTTTTCTTATATTCGTGATCAGCGTCATGAATGAATGCGAAAAGACACGTAACAAAGGAAATGTCATTAAGGTCGAAAATGGCTTGCAGTCGCTGTTTTAGTCCAAAATGAACCGAGCTCAAGAAAAGAATACACGAGATAACTTCTCGTCGACCAAATGAACGACGGGAGACAAAACATTTTAAATGTCAAAATTCGAGTAAATAAGGGCACGTATGTTACAATTTGCAGACACCAAGTAGAGATGATTTCTCGAAGTCGAGTTATGTCGACATCTGACAGATCGCCATGAAATTTGCCATGTTACCAACAGTCGATATCGACATAAAACGGCAAAATGCCTCGAGATAGCTATCTCGTGGCGCGCATGTTAGCCCTGCATGTTACCAACAGTCGACATATCGACATAAAACGGCAAAATGCCTCGAGATAGCTATCTCGTGGCGCGCATGTTAGCCCTGCTGGGCTCATATCAAATTAAGCAGGCTCGGTCGTACTATGGGCAGCATGTCCGTAGGAACGGCAAATATGAAATAGAAATTGTAAACATTGAAGATGACTTACCATTAATTCTGATAAGTATTTGGTTAGGGGTAGAATTAAATCACACCATATTAATACCAAAATATATTATTCCTACTTATTAATTAATAGGGCTACTTGTAACACAGTATCAGATATCGCTGGATACTACTGTAATTGTTTGGTAGGTTTTCGTACAGTGGGATGCTGTGCCCATATTATGAACCTATTGTGGTACCTAAGTTGGGCTACATTCAGAGCCATTGAAACGCCAGCTGCATTGTTAGACAGCATATTTTATGAAAATGATAATTATGGTGATATAGACATCATTGATGATTAAAACTTTCTTAAAAAAATATTCAAGCGTTTTATTTTCTACTTCCCGTGGAGTTCCTTTACCATGAAGTCTCAAAACAGGTCTATAATTGAACGTTTGCTATTTACTAAATGCATAAATAACTTTGTAATGCCATATAAATATATAGAATTACAAAGTTACATTTGCAGTTGGTAGTTTGACAGCAGTTCAATTATTGACCTGTGTTAAGCGTTCATGGTACGGGCCCTGTACATTTAGCATGATCTAGTCAATACTGACCCACCTGGCTCCACACGGCATAATCCCCCATACCCGATTGCAGTGGCAAATCCAATGCCCACGACGCTCGTGCAAGCTGTTAGTTTTATGGCAACCAGATGAACGGGCGGAGCAGCGACAATTAATAAAATAGAGGAAGAAACATTGATTATAATCTAGATTACGTTTTCTTTGTGGTTATTCATAGTTGAGCTAGAAACATTCTGTTACTGCCTTATATGAATTACATTCATGTTATTTTATTTTACTCTTTTGAGAAAATTGATTTGACAGATTGATGGATATTTGATTCAGAACTAACCTCTAATTTGAACAGCACAACAAAGAATAAGAGAAAACCCCACAAAATAACAGAATAATTTTTATTTCCTTTGGAAGTACGATTTCATTCCTATTTATCATCTGAATTTTGCTATCATACAAAATTATTTACGAAACGGCGGTCATTGAAAAATGGGCATTCTCCTTTATATAGTTATTATTTCCATATTATTATAAGCTATCATGTTCAATACATTTCATATTTTATTGTAAAAATTGTCAAATACCCAATTATGGCAAATTAACGATTCTGAACACATTACTTACATTACTACACTATATAACCCCACAAATTTATGAATAGAATATTTAATAATGCATTACATTAAGAAGATATTTATAAAACTATATTCTATAATATAATTAAGAAGTAAAGTTATGGACGTTGTAGGGGGCCATCTCTGGATCTACTGAACTGATTTTGAAAATTATTTTACCAACATAAGGCCGCATTATTGTGAGGGTCGCAGGAGGGTCGCGGTGAGTATCAGCAACGGGAACGGAATCAGTAGTCCACAAGGGCGGGGCCGCGGGCTACAGCTAGTAATTAATGTGTTGGACTTGGACAGAACGAACTAAAATCTGCCGCATGTTTAATCGCAATCGGGTCAGTAAAAGCAGAGATATGAACAAAAGTCGTAACATCCGACGTCCGGGCGGAGGTGCGAGCGTTACTGACATGATCTAATTAACACAATGAATACAAATTACTTACAATAAATGCTCGATATATTTATAACGATGGTTCACATGACTTTGAGGTCTGCAGGAGGAGCTCTTACAACTATGTTAGCGTCACTAATAACCAGAACATATAGTATTCAAAGTCGGGGTTTAGTTAAGCTAAGGTTTTCCACCCGTGTGTGTTCGAGTATGAACACTTAAGTAATACTTTCGAGAGAAACATTTCTTACATACATTACATTCATAGGGTTTCTTATCCGTGTGAAGACGAATGTGACTTATTAAATGACTCTTATCATTGAAACATTTGTTACATACATCACACTCATAAGGCTTCTCACCCGTGTGTTTACGAACATGTTTTTGTAAATTACTTTTTTGATTAAAACATTTCTTACATACATTACATTCATAAGGTTTCTCACCCGTGTGTGTAAGTACATGAGTATTCAATGTACCCTTTTCCTTAAAACATTTGCTGCATACATTACATTCATAAGGTTTCTCACCCGTGTGTTTACGTATATGAATATTTAATTGACCCTTTTGCTTGAAACATTTCTTACATACATTACACTCATAAGGTTTCTCACCCGTGTGTGTTCGAATATGTATATCTAAATTACTCTTTCGACTGAATAATTTCTTACATACATTACATTTATAAGGTTTCTCACCCGTGTGTATACGCATATGAATATTTAATTTACCCTTTTGATTGAAACATTTCTTACATACATTACATTTATAGGGTTTCTCACCTGTGTGTATAAACATATGAATATTTAATTTACCCATTTCTCTGAAACGTTTGTTACATACATTACACTCATATGGTTTCTCACCCGTGTGTGAACGAACATGTATAACTAAGCTAGTTTTCTCACTAAAACATTTCTTACACACTTTACACTCATAAGGTTTCTCACCCGTGTGAGTACGAATATGTCTTATTAAATTACTTTTCCATCTAAAACACTTCTGACAAGTATCACATAACCACGGCGTAAGTTTGTTGCGTGAGCTGATTTTGTTTTCAGACATTTCTTTGTGAACGTAGGTATGATCGGATGTGGTATTATTGTGTTTTTTGTTACGTAATTTCATATGTATTTTATTACGAGTTGCCACTGTGTTATTCTTCTTAACTGGTTTGTCCTTAATGTTTCTTTTAGTCTCTCTTTTCGGTTCTTCAACCTTATCCATTGCTTGGTCACTTCTCTTCAGGTTGCTTAAAAGCGTATCATTACGGTACTTCTGCGCGGAGAGTCGATGAGCATCTGTTGAACAAATATGTCATTTTGCTTTAGTGAACCGTCGTCGTGCCGGTTGGCAGAAATACCCTTCCTACTTTACACAAAACAATAGAATTAAAATATCATGTACAAGTACGCAACGCGACATTAGCGGCCTTTATAAGGTCACTCAAACGCGCGTCCTTGAGCATCCAGGATTGTGCGGCTAAATGCTGGTACGTATGTATAATCGTTTGCGATAATCTTTTTGAAATTCAAAATTAACAAAATCTTTCACGTGGTATAGAGCACGCGAAACACAAGACGCGATTGCGCGTGCACGACAGTTCAAAGAGAAGCGCTGAGTTCGCGTTCCTTCTCTCGCCCACAATTGCGTGCATTCCGCCGCACAATCTCGGGCGCTCCTAAGAACGTGCGACGGTTTTACACGTACGCTCTTTCACATACGAATGCGGTTTTCAAACAAACGACACACTGAGCGTGTAAAGGGCGTTATTGATTGTAACTATGTTGCGCCTAGCCTGTTAACTAAATAACGCCGTTCAATGAACGGCCTGGATGATATAAACTGGCTGGCTAATGCTTAGATGGAATAGGGTACCGCAGAAAAATAAGGCAGGAAGTTAGAGATATGTTTATTGAGAAAAGCAACGCAATGCGCCTTGTATAAGTTAGGTTAGTTAGAAGGTTAATGCGGGCTAATGTCGCTTAGTCTTTTTTGTATTTTTTTCATTTTATAACCATGCAGGAACAAGTATTCGATAAAATGGCTGAATATCATTCAGACTGTTAAGTGAACGCCGCCGTTTAGTTAACCAGGATAGGTGGTTAATGGAATGATTAAGCTAGTTGGCTGGAAAAGATACAAGTCATTTGCCTTGTTGTTCGAAAAAATGGCTGAATATTGTTCATGCCACTAGTTGAACACACAGACGTATATTGGTCAAACATACATTTGAATTAAAATGAAAGCATCTTTGAATTATTAGTAGTTGTATGTCATTCAGTAAAAAATATCCGAGGAACATCAGCGAGTTGTTTCATGTCAGAAGCGATGTAATTGAACTCAAACCAAAACAATGCGAAATTTGAATTTTGATTTTAATATCTTTGCGTTACAATAAAATGCAGCCGGACGTCTTGGCTGCCTTTTACTCTCATCATTTTGCTCACACTGTAGCCACTGTAGGTGTAGGCCCAGACCACAACAGTGGAGAGCTGTCAGTAAGCGATACCAGGCCCATCAGGGTTCGCCCTAAGCCTTCCCAGAACGGATGCAGCACCGAGGAGAGACGGTAACACCAAGCTCAATCGTCGATTACACCAAAATGTGCACAAATCAGCTTAACAGCAAACAATTTTTACAAGTGTATATAAGGGTGTCCCATATTTTACGATAATCTTTTTTTTGTAACGCATACCCTCTAATTATGTGTGTTATGCATTTAGATGCTTTCAGTATTTTTTTTAGCTCATTCTATGAATGAGACACGTACTGAAATCATTGCATTGGAATCATCCCCATACAAGTAAAACGGGGAAAATGATGCATACCTTTCAATTCGTTGTTGTAGTGACCGTATTGTATGACAACCATCACATCACAAAGTGCTAAAGAGGATATTTACTTGGTTGCTAATAAAAAAAATATGGGGCACCCTAGTGTACATTCAAGTACTCACTGCCAGTGACGTCACTCGGATCTTCCTTGCCGACCACGAGAATTATGATATCTTCTGAATCTGAAGATGTTCTGCTGTCATCTCTTGTATCTGTGGATTACAAAGAAGGCTAGGGTCCAATAGAGGCGTATGGCGTATGTATGTGTAGGTATGTTTATGTATATGTTTAGGTATATTTATTTGTATGCATGTATATCTAATTATCATTACGTATATTCCTACCGTCTTGCTGCAGTACGGGAATGGGTATGATGGCATATTATTACTTCACGGCACTATACAGGTAAATTAGCTTGGAGAATTTTTTGCGTTTGTAGTAGTGTATGGTCAGCAAATAAAAAAAAAAACAACATTTTATTTTTATTTTTTATTTTTTTAAAGGTATTATACGTTTGTGGCTGGAGCACACTAAATGCGTACTAATACTACGTACTAATACGGACGTGAAAATGTGTATCCACTGCATTGTAATCTATGGAACTGTGTGAGGCAGACAAGCCAGTTCCAAACATTACAAGCAGTGAATGCCGGTTTTCACTTCAGTGAAGACGTGTATGAATTAAGTGTTCTCCGGCCATAAATGTTTTATTCTAATAATTCATCAACCTCAGGCATATCACAATCATCCCCATCCTCGCTTTCATCAGATAAATTATTTAAATGAATTACGAGTCGTTTTGATATTGTGTCTAAAGCTGCGTCTCTACCCTGATATTTGTTTTCCTCCTCAATAGCATGCAGACAAACTTTTCTCCATTCCTCTACAGTTATGGCGTTCATTTTTTCTTCAGCTAATGACATTCATATTATAACCTTCATATTCATTGCGACATTCTTTTTTGCGACATATGTTTTCACTATCCCCCATATATTTTCTATAGGATTAAACCCCGGATGGTATGGTGGTAAACGCAGCACAGTATGACCGTGCTGTCGTAATATTTCGTCTATCTTGTACTCTACAAACCTCGCCTTGTTTTGCAGAATCAGTTCATATAATTGAGGCTTAAGCAACGTGGATGAATGCTCAATGTTTCGAAATGTCAGCCAGTCAATCATTTGCTGTTTTCTAGAATTACTATTCGGTGCAGGATTTTGTATTGAGTTATGATATGGTGCGTTGTCAATAACAACAACACTATTTGGTTGTAAGTTGGGTATTAATTGAGTTTGAATCCTCCTTGAATAGTTGTCATAGTTCATATTGTCGTGGTAATCTCCACTTTTTTGGTTGGCTTTAAACATAAGCAATGTATTTGGTATAAAGCCATCCATACCACCGGCATGAACAATGATTAAGCGGTAGTCTTTCGATAGATGTTGCTTCAAACCTGAAGTGCTTCCATCTGACCAAGATTTCGAGAGGGTATGTGATGTATGTATATATGTTTCGTCGGTGTAAACAATTGGTCGGCGTTGTTCACGATATTCAGCAATTTTCATCAAATAATTAATTCGCAAGTATCTAATTTCGTGTTTTTCCATAAGAAGTTTCCGGCTATCTTCTGTTTGCTTCCAATTAAAACCTAATGACATGACGTGTTTTCATAACGTGCTGACACAACCTTTATAATCGATATCTTCTTTCAATTTTGCGTGCAAAGTTTTCAAAGTGGGAACTTCTTTATTTGTGATGTGGAAGTCATGAATTGTTCTTCTGATAACTTGCTGATCAAAGTTATCGATTACTATTGTAGGTTTACAATTCGGTTTCTTTATAGGAGATTTAAATGTTACTTCCTGATCTGAAGGACGACATTTGCTTTCTGATACAATCTTTCTGACGGATTGACGGATGCTATTGAAATTCCTGTTGATTTAGCAACTAATTGAGTGGGGGTCATAATACTGCTCGGGTTGTTATTACACTCATTTTCGAAATATTTGTACAAACAGTGCAAAACTTCTTTAGTTTGAGAAGTCAAAGGCTTGCCTCGACCATGTTTTAACACTGGAGCCATTTTGAATTAACAATATAAAGTTACAACACTTACACACAAATTAAACACTTCAACAAATATTATAACAATAATAATAAACAATAACAACAATCAACAAATACAAAATTTAACAATTAAACTAAAAGTCAAAACCTTTTTCTTTAAAATAAAAACTTGTTTTTAGTGAAAACAAAAATCAGAGTGTTGCTAGGGATATAAATAAAATTAAATAGTCATGTTAGGATATCGAAACATTTTTGTATAGGCCAGAACGATATAGTGGAAACGCGCTCTAAGATCTGAGTAATATGCACACCACTACATATGCAAAAATTTCTCGAGACTAATTTCACTGTACCTAGTTATGTATAGTGTTAGTTCTAAAAGTTACTCTCAGTAATGCACCTACTTATTTATCTCGGCACCACCTTTGGTTGACTGGTAGAGAATGCCTACGGCATTGAGTCCGCCTATGTGCTTGTGCATAAAGTTTAGTAAATAAAAAAACTAACAAAAAAAAATTTATTTGTATAACACAATTTTTTTAATATGTATATAATAATAGCTTTTGCCCGCGGCTCCACCCGCGCGGATCTCGGTTATCGAGACCAAACATAGCCTATGTCCTTTCTCAAGGTCTAATCTACCCCTATACCAAATTTCATCAAAATCGGTTCAGTGGTTTAGGCGTGAAAGCGTAACATACAGACAGACAGACAGACAGAGTTACTTTCGCATTTATAATATTAGTATGGATACTTGATCGCTTCTGGTCCAAGTTCTACGAATGTGTATTGAACATACATGTTGGTATACAACAGGCGTCGGTAGCTTAGTGGTTAAGTAGTCGGCCTTACGATCGAGAGCTCCCGGGTTCGAATCCTGGCCATTACACTACCCACAAGCAATTTAGCCTATGTAGTAGAAGTAGAGGGAATGTCAGTCATTTCGGTTGCTAATATTCTTTAAAAAAAAAAGTTAGCACTTGTGGTATTTCATACTTTATCAATGATAGCTGTTGCCTGCGGCTTCGCCCGCGTGGATGTCGGTTATCGCTTAGTGTTGATTCAACGCTATTTATCTACAATAAAAGTACCCTAAGTTACCCCTTATTACATCAGCTACTTGCCAATAAAATTCCCATCAAAATCAGTCCAGCCATTTCAAAGATTAGCCGGAACACACAGACAAAAATTGTAAAATGAGACGATATTCTTAGCAATCCATGGATTCTCCGTGCGGGTGCCGGGTCCATCGCGTTGCTGAGTTGGGAACTCAGGACAGTGCCTGGGACTTGCGACCCAAGTGTAGGTTTAGAAGGGGCCCCTTTTGTTGATGCACATCAACACTCACCTTCACTACCCAAGTTCCCCTCCCTGCCTAACCAAATTTGATACGAACCTACTAGTGCCGCTTTAGACATTCGTCCTAGTAATGAGCTTATTGTAGCTCTCGATAGGCCTAGATCTTTAAGTAGGTTATAGAGAGATTTAGCTGGTATACCTCTCGCTCCCACTTCCACTGCATACAAATTAACCACGTAACCGTTTTTGATTAATTCGTTTGTGAGATCATAGTATTTATTTTTCTTAAGTGTGTGGTCCTTCGGTATATTTGTTTCCCACGGTACAGTAAGTTCCACAAGGACCACATATTTAGTCGTTTTTGAGTAGAGAAATATGTCCGGTCTAGATGACGAAACCCCAACATCCTCCGGAATTTTATAGTGCTTTTCATACGTGTCGATTAGGAGAGTCCAATCTGGGGCAGTATCTAAGATTGAATAAGGTTTGTTCCTGGATTTTATGGATGAACCTTCAGACACAAAGTTGATATGACGTCTGTTAGTAGTCAATCCTTTTTGGGCTCTAGCTACTGCCAGACTCATTGCTTCGCGTATGATGAAAAGCACCTTATCGTGGCGGCGTGAGTATTGGCCTCTATCAAGAAGCACCCTACATCCTACTAATATGTGCCTAGCCGTCCCTATTGCCTCACCACACGTATAACATTGTTTTTCTGTGGCCTTCCCCCACCTTACCAGATTACTCTGGTCTGGAAGGGTCATCTGAAAGGCGTTAAGATAGAATTTTAACAGGGCCGGCGACCACTCATAGATCAAGGTGCGCCACTTTAAAGCCATCGGTATGCAGAACTCTCCCATTGTCATGTTCGTTTTGGATTTCCAAATTCATCGCGTGCACTCGATATTTATCATTTTCGTCTTGCTTCAGAAAGGACCTAAGTATATCCTGGTCCCTTTTTGGCTCTCGTACTCCCAACCCCACTTTGTTCGACTGGGCTCCTATCATAAATCGTTTATGGAATATAAGTCTAGATTTTGGTGTATGTACCGTATTATACAGGGCGTCACAAACTTATGGGACATGAAGGGGAAGTACCTTAAATATCTTAGATAGTGTAATTTGCTGAAAGAAGACTTTATGTTATTTTTAAAAGTTAGTAATTCTGCATTCATAGCTTTTTTAAAAATTACTTGCTTTGTCTGGAAATCGAACCGAATTAAATATACTTAAAAAAAAAAATTACCCTGCTTTTATGATGCCAATCGAAAGAATAGCTAAAAAATAATAACTCTGCTTAAGTAACATTGTATTTAAAAGAAAGTAACAACGTAAAGTGATTCTTAAAGAGTCAAATTCTGAAAGAATCTGATTCTGAAATGATTATATGAAAATGATAAGAAAATCAACAGGCAGCGGACTCAATAAAAGATTGGTGATTTGCGTAAGACAAGAGGGATCACATTTTGAGCATTTAATTAATTTATTTACAAAAAAATACCCACTTAATTGACCACGGCAGTTTCATGTATGTTATTAATTTGTATAAAATGATTAATATTACATTGTTCCTTTCTTTACAAATTAAAACACAATGTTACTTAAGCAGAGTTATTATTTTTAAGCTATTCTTTTGATTGGCATCATAAAAATAGGGTGTTTTTTTTTTGACATTTATGTCGGTTCGATTCCAAGACGAAGCAAGTAATTTTTAGAACATCTATGAATGCAGAATTACTGACTTATAAAATTGCCTTAAAGTCTCCTTTCAGCAAAATACACTATCTACAATATTTAAGGTACTTCCCCTTCATGTCCCATAAGTTTGGGACACCCTGTATATTCATATGCATGTACTAATATTGTACTGTGATAAACGGTTATTTCAATATTACAAACAGACACTCCAATTGTATGTATAAGTATCGATGTATAGATGTGGATATATCTATAATATTTTCATAATTTGTACACATATGTTATTTTACACAAAAGCACAATATTTTGCACCACACAAACAGTTTCAATCGCATCGCTGTCTGGACCTCCGATTCTGCTAATTTTATGACATAACAAAACCACTGTCATTCCGCTGACATTGTATAAAATGTGAATAAAGACTATATGGTTGAGCTTTAAGGTCAAAGAGTTTATATCATACAGATTTTTTTTGTGCTCATATCCTGCAATCAGTCATTTCAACTGATTGCAGGATATGAGCACAAAAAAAAACATACTGTATAACATTACAGTCTAAAGTTAAATGGCATTGGTTACAGTGTCTGTGGTACCAGAGTGGTTTTGAGCAGTTTTTTGGTCACGAATATATAAAAATACTTTATTACCTTCAGTATTTTTTTGTTTCACCTTATCATTACCAAAGACCACATTACTTTGCAGTAACTCTGCAAACAGCTTTTCACTTTGCAGACATTTCTCTTTAAGCTCAAAGGAGTTATCTGGCCTTGCACACCAGAGGTGGCAGACTGGTCTGATGTCTTCTGTAACAAACTGATCAACATAATCTCATTACTGGTTGTTCCCAACAACAGTGCCTGCCCAGCTTGGAAAGGGATTTGTTGGAACTTAACTATTTTGTTACTATTCTTGTGAGGGTGATATTCTTTTGACACAAAGTAAGAGTAGATAAAGCATTTGTCAAACTTGGATTGTTGTGATGTGTTGATAGATCCACTCAAAGAATCAATATCATTTATTCAGTTACACATCAGTGGCACATAAAGAGCACACATGAACGTCAAAATTTTACAGTCATGTAAAGAAATTATTAATATAATATTAAACAAAGTAAATAAATCATTTGAAAATGATTCTTTCGCTGGTTTGGTAAGTTGGTTCTACTGAGAAGATACCCGCAAGAAACTCAGTTAACAATATTATCATTTCTTTTTAAATCAATGTGTTTTTTAAACAGATTTATATTGTACGAGCAAGCAAAAAGATCAGGATGACCATGCATTTACCACGCATTAACTACTTTGTAATATCCTCTTTTTTGTTGCCGTCGGTACGCAGCCCCATACCGGGTGGTGTGCATCTTACCAAGGTATGATATTATGAGGTGCCATATTAATTTGCATTGAGCGGGGATCGAACCCGCACCTACTGCACAGCGGCTGCGTTCACTACCGCTACGCCACAGAGGTAATACATTGGCTAAAATTCTAAGTCATAAAACGAAAGCCCACTTACCGGCGTCTCGGTCAAAGACTCGCACATCTCTTGTAGGTGAGTCTTGATAATCGAACGCAGTGGAATGTCGTCCGACAGACAAATTCTACACATCGACAGCTTCTTCATGTTTGCGTTATTGTTAGTTTAATAACACCGTTTATATTGTTTGAATTAACGACAACTTAAGACCTCAACTTGTACTAAGTATCCTAAACTAAATATCTTAAATTTTAGCAAATCACATTTATCTGCAACCTAAAGATAGAAAGTCTGTGAAGTACTAAATTACATTGAATGAGTTTAACCACAATTCACAACTTCTATTCAGTATTGTATTGTACGGCCTCTGCAGTCAAATCACCGATAATTTGCAATTTTAAGCAATCTCTGAATACACCACACTGAATAATCCAAGAAAAAAACCTTGGATAGCAGGCGTAGCGTAGACTGGTGTTGCGAGAAAATAAGTGACATTTAGAACTAAGTGTCAAGTGTCAGTGTCAATGTGACTGTACTGTCAATGTCATGCTCGTTGTGTTTTTTTGACCTGACAACTAGGAACTTTAAAACAAAATTTTCGACAAGTAGAATTCTATTAGATTCTTTCCCTAAAGTGCCAACAATCATAAAAAAGTAATGATATTGGATCGGGTAGCGGCGAGAAATAATAACAATCTGTTGGCAAACAGTTGTTTAATTGCGAATCACACATGAATACAACAAGGAATTAATAATAGCGTCTCGTTACATTAGGATTATCACCACAGACCGTTTTATTGTCAGTTTGACACATAGACAAAACGGCAATTTATTTATTTATTTTGAATTTATTTATTTATTTATTTATTGCAAACAAAACAAGCTAACAGTGAAAATACACCAAAACGCTTATAATGTTATACTACTTACTAACTAACTAATAGCTAACTTAATCTTCTAGGTGCATGCAAATATAACAATTTTATTAATACAATAATTACCCTATTAATTACTACATTAAATACTTTAATTAGGCCATTTACGTTTACATCTCATTATGAGGGTGCATCCAGATACGTTAAGACGTTTCTCGCCATTTTATGTATGTTGTCGGAGAACACATCAACATCCGGGTTCGATTGCAATAAGCCATTAATCAACTCGACCGCCCTTGCGGTGGGGCAAGTGGCAGCCTGAGGCACGCGCCACGTCGGTGGCGTTACGAAAAGGCGATGCTGTCGACGCCCGGTGGCCCGCACATAGCCATTTGGGACAAATAAATTAATGCAAGCCAGGACGGATGGATTATCTACCTTATTATTCAGTAACAGGTAATAGTGTATCATATGCAAAAAATTTCGTCTCAGCTCTAGGGTTTCTAGACCTACCATCCCTGTGACGAACAAAGAGGGATATAGAAAAGGATAGTATCCGTATGAGCGCCTGTAGAGATACCGGGCGAACTTGCGTTGAATTCTCTCGACGGTTAAGGAGTAAGTTATTTCATAGGGGTTCCATACAACAACGTTATATTCTAACTTGCTTCTAACATAAGCGTTGTAAAGAAGTTTTACGGCAAGGACGTTATTTAATTGGGATGCTGTTCTGATTATGAACCCCAGAGATCTATTTGCTGCCTTACATGTATTTTTAATGTGATCATGGAAGTCTAATTTTACGTCAAGGGTCAAGCCAAGATCGCGTATTGTCGTAACCCGCTCGAGCAGCTTTCCACCCAATGTATATGACACTTCTATTGGAGAACGCGATCGGGAGAAGGTAATCAATTTGCACTTCGAGATGTTTAATGATAGTTTATTAATTACGCTCCACTCCGCAACCGCATCAATATCACGTTGCAGGACCTCGCAATCACTAATGTCCCTGACTGATGCAAACAGCTTCAGATCATCAGCAAACATAAGACACTCCGATCGGGAAATCGCAGTAGGTAGATCATTTATCATGATGAGGAACAAAGTCGGCCCTAGGGTACTGCCCTGACTCACCCCAGACCTCGTATAATAGTCCTGCGATCTATGATTTCCCAGCTTGACATACTGTCTTCTATCTCTGAGATAATCAGCAATAAAACTCATAAGCTGCCTATCGAAACCTATAGAAGAAAGCTTAGTCAAGAGGATATCATTATCTACGCGATCAAACGCCTTCTCGAAATCAAAATATGCCGCATCTACTTGACAGCCTGAGGTTACATTTGTTTTTAGGTAATCCACAAACTTAATTTGATTAGTTAAGGTGGAGCGAGCCGGGCGGAAACCATGCTGCGAGTCATTCAGGAGAGTACGGGTCTGAAACGTGATATGCCTATTGAGGATAGCCTCAAATATTTTCCCAAATACAGACAATATTGCAATGGGTCTATAATTAGTGACATCTGTTGATGACCCATTTTTGGGCACCGGCGTAACACGAGAAACTTTCCAGCTACTAGGATATGAACACCTCTGCAGGGCGAGATTAAATATATACAGTAGCGGTTCTTCGAGAGCCGACAGACAATCCTTTACCAGGAAGGGAGGTACATTATCCGGCCCATATGCCGATGTCGATTTAAGACGCCGCGCTGCAATTCTCAGGTCTGTTTCATTGATATGTGGGATGCCAATCTGATGTCCATGCACATGCGCATCGCGTTCCGCCAACTGAGGGTCTAACTTCGGAATGTTTTTATGAAAAACAGAACTAAAATAGCGAGCAAAGGAGTCAGTAGCTTCTTGTCCCTGAACTGTACTATTTTCATAGGAGTACTCCTTGGTCTGTAGCCTGCTTTTTTTCTTATCCCTAACATATTCCCAAAATTTAGAAGGATCACTGGTTATTTTGTTGCCAACTGTCCTTAAATAATTCCGGGATGCATTATCTATAAGCACCTTCACTTTGGACCTATAATATTTAAAAAGCTCTTTATTAAACTCTAATCCCTTTTCTTTAAACATTTTTAGATTATAGTGCTTAGTTTTAATATAGTATATTATCTCTCCCGTAAACCATGTTGGATATATATATTGCGAACTGCGTGGTATACTTTTTTGAGGGACGTGGTTACTAATGGCGCTGTTTAACTTTTTATATAGGGTATCTACAGCTACATTAATATCAGACTGCAGAACTAGGTCACTCCAGTCTATGCCCGCGATTTCAGCATACAGCCCATAGAAATCCGCCCTACGAAAGTTCCACTCGTGTTTAGGGTAATTCGAGTTGTTGCTCACTAGTGGGGATGATGTGTAGATGGTTGAATTTGTTTTAAACAAGGTTAGATATATCTCCAGAGCAGGGTGATTTGCCGCGGTGTCCAAACGTACAAGAGGCTCAATATCGGATACTATGCTGAAGTTTTTAGGCTCGTCAGTAGTTAGAACCAAGTCTAAGTTGTACCCATTCGTAGTATTATCGTAGATATTATTACAAGGCCGCAGCTTACAAAATTCTAGAAACATCTCAAATTGTGTTACTGTAGCGTTAGTACAGGAATTAAGATTAAAATCTCCGACAACAACAAACCTATGTTCGCTGTATGCGCTGACGGCATTCTCAATACAGGATAATACATCTAGATACTGACCCGCTTTATAACTAGGTGGCAGGTACACTATACACATAAACAAGCTGATGTTTTTCTTTGATATTATCGCAAATATAAGTTCTTTATCGTCAGTTAATCCGTCTATATCTGTTACCCTTTTTACTGCGTAGCAATCTTTAACAGCCAATATTAATCCACCAAATCCAGCATCGCCATGTCTATCCTTCCGAAGTACAATATAGTTTGGTGGGAATAATTCGGCATCATTTACCGAGCTATTCAGGAATGTTTCCGTGAGAGTCACAATATCATAGGAATTACTGAGCATATTATTATAAAAGATGGTGGTTTTTGTACGTAGACCTCTCACATTTTGGTAATACATTATACTTTTAATAGCATGTATTTTATTTCGGAGCTTTTTCTTCTTTACAATATTAATTTTTTTAACAGTTTTTTGCTTACCGCCGCTGCTACTCAAGAAAAAACTGGGCGGGAGTTTGCTTACTACTTGATGCGGTATAACTGGGGGAATATTTGCATATGTCACTATTTATGTTAACCATGATTACCTTTAATGCCGTACTTATTCCATTTCTATTTATAAGACCTGTACTATACGAGAACATGTCCACGGTAAGGTAGCTATTGGTATCAAAGTAATACGCATAAGTGGAGTTACAGAGCTCCAGATACAACAGACTATTAAATAATTCTATTTTATAATTATATATAGGGGCCCCGCATATATATGTTGGGGTACATATTACAATATTAGTGAAGTTTATATGCATTAAGGATTCCCTTATAGTGTTTATCAAGTCCAAGCAGTCTACATTTTTAATTTCGTTACCACTCAGCATTATAATGCAGTAATCATTCATACCAAAACCCTGCAACTTACTATCAATATTATTCAGTAAATGTTTTACAGTACAATTAGTAAGTATATATCGACAATATTCAAAGTGATGACCGAAAGTATTATCAATTATTTTTTGTGTACCATATGAGCCAACATTAGTCAGAATACAAAGTTTATTTTTAACACTGTTCGGCTTATGAGTAGGAAAGTTAATGGTTTCTATACTCTGAGCCAACATAATGTTTTTACTACGAGCCTCTTGGGTTGACAGTTCGAGTGTAGATATTTTTTCAACAAGAATATCTATTTCTTTTCTGGCTTCATATAATTGTTGCTCCAAGTCCATGATTGCATCCTGCATCAATGCGACTGTTCCTCTGGTGTCTGTCTCAATCGGTTGCAAAGTGCAGCGTCTGGATGGTGTGCGTGTGGCACTTACATCTATCTGCTGTAGGGAATATCTCCTTTTCTTCGATGGTGTTCTTTTCGATGTTTCGGTTAACAGCTTTTTTAATATATCGTTGTCCTTTCTCAATTTTGTATTTTGTTCCCGTAGGTCATTGTTTTCGATTATAACTATTTCAAGCTCATTATGTGAGCTGCCCAGTTCTAATTGAAGTGCTTTTATAGATTCTTGCATATCCTGCAATTCCCGTACTGATAATAAATCCATCGTATTGCAGTCCATACTTCTGGATAAAGGGTGTTCAATAATGCCAATAGTATCATTCAATGTACTATTATTTGAAGCTAAAAGGTCCTGTTGATTATCTATGGCATTAGCAAGACAACTCCTTATCTCTGTCGGGGAGCTAGTTGAGGGCACCAGGGAGTGTTCTTTATGACATATTGTAGTATGCTTTTTTCTCATAGTTACAAATGACTTCTCACTAATAGGTTTACAACTGTCACTAGAGATGGGCGAAAGGTTTAAACCAAATGGGTGGAATTGGGTTTAAATCGGGTTATTTGGGTTTAAACCCGGTTTTAACCCGGAAGCAACCCAAATATAGGGTTAAAATTAGTGGTACGTAATTAAACGTATCTAGTGTTCAATTGAAAATGAAAGTACTACTCGCCAGCCGCCAGTCTCATTGTGTAAAACAAGTTGCATACTTATTTTTTATTATATACCTACTTAAAAACACAACAAATCAGTATTCTAATAATTTATTTCTCAACGATCAAGATTAAAATTAAGCAAAAACAATAACTAGCTTGTGTTATGGAGTCTAGAATGCGGATAAACATACTTAGATACGTTTATCCGCAAGCACAGACTAGTTAGGGATGCAAGGGATGAAAAAAAGCGAAAAAATAGTGCAAACAATTTTCATGACATGCTATCGAATTTTTTTTCTTATATTCGTGATCAGCGTCATCAATTAACGCGAAAAGACACGTAACCAAGGAAATGTCATTAAGGTCGAAAATTGCTTGCAGTCGCTGTTTTAGTCTTTTTCCGATATCGGAGCAACACAGTGATGTTGGCTCCGATAATATGGCACCGCCATTTTCAGCATAAAGGTACTAAATTTTGATCCAAAATGAACCGAGCACAAGAAAAGTTTACACGAGATAACTTCTCGTCGACCAAATGAAAGACGGGGGGAGACAAAACATTTTAAATGTCAAAATTCGAGTAAATAAGGGCACGTATGTAACAATTTGCAGACACTAAGTAGAGATGATTTCTCGAAGTCAAGTTACTTCGACATCTGACAAATCGCCATGAAATTTGCCATGTTACCAACAGACATAAAACGGCAAAATGCCTCGAGATAGCTATCTCGTGGCGCGCATGTTAGCCCTGCATGTTACCAACAGTCAACATATCGACATAAAACGGCAAAATGCCTTTTTTTTACGTGCGGGAAATCCCCACGGAGCCGAAGGGGGAGG
The DNA here is from genome assembly GCA_949126895.1 of Eilema caniola. Taxonomy (NCBI): domain Eukaryota; kingdom Metazoa; phylum Arthropoda; class Insecta; order Lepidoptera; family Erebidae; genus Eilema; species Eilema caniola. The sequence continues at coordinate 2,539,536 of OX421487.1, forward strand.
TTATGTCGGACTCGAACCGACTAAACCGCACGCCGTCTGTGGGTCGATGTACTAGGCCGAAGGTGAGATTGTCTTGTGACATATCCCTCGCACCCCGGCTGACCCAGGGCCATTCCTCTCGGTCTAGCCCTCCTCGGGAGGGGGGACCACGCGGTCCCCGACTCGCCCCCGGTATAGGAGGTGTCCCACGATGCGCGCCGCCGCCGTGGCCTGCTTCTGCTAGAGTGACAAGCGGCTCCACCCGTCACCCTCAGGCCCGCGCTCATGGGGGGCGGAGGTCGGTTTGCGCCCACCGACGCCCGAGCCGCCTTCGAACGCGGCCAGCGATGTCCGCGAGTCTTTCTCGCTCGCTGCACTGCGCTCGCTCTGCTGTCTCCTTCACGAGCATGACCTGCTCGCAGAAGGAGGCGCTGGCCGCCCACGCATCCGCGCAGCGAACCATCGCCGCAAGCAGGGTGGAGAGCGTGAGCACACTCACCTCACGGCAAAATGCCTCGAGATAGCTATCTCGTGGCGCGCATGCTAGCCCTGCAGGCCGCGAGAACACAACGTCTAACACGTAAGTACCTACGGTACTTTACGAAAAGACCTTGATATTTGAAATTTAAATGACCTCAAAGAAAAAGAAGAATGATGGTATTATTATACAGGTACTTATAGTCACATTGCAATCTAAAACGTCAAATGTTTATGAGTATATTATATAAAATTAAAAACACCCATATAAAATCCCAATTGGGAGGAATCTTGTGGGTTTATATTGGGTTTAAACTCAATTTGGGTTTAAACCCGGGTGTTTGCCCATTACTAACTGTCACAGGTCCAGATACTCGCTTTCAAATCTTTCTTAACTTTTGTCCCCTCGCCGATGCAATCATATTCATAATGGTTTTTGCACACTGTACATGACTTAGTGTTCTTACGGTCAACTTGTTTTTTACATTGATTGCAGATTACAAGTGGCGACATCTTACTGTTTTTGTTTAGTAATATTTTTGTTTTTAAAGGCATCTTTCACTTTGATTTATTCGTTGTATCAATGCTGATGATAATTCTCACAAGGTGTCACTCTATAGTTTGTGCTAAATATATTTATTTTTATTAAATCAAATAAAACATCCCAAAAAGACAAATATGAACCAGGACTCGAACTTGCGTCTTTTCAAGTTATTGAACTCAGAAGGCGGCACAGTGTAGCACCCCGCCACGAGGTATCTTAATACATTAGACGAATTTAGTGATCACTTTAGTGGTAAACAATTATTTAGGTGCAGAGTTAGTTAGAAGTGATTCATGGTTTTGGAATTTTTTTCTCGCATTCCTATCTTGATGAACACTATAAAATCACCTTACTTGATATTTATTTGCACTTTTTGTTGGTATTTACACTTCAATTGAGCTACTTATTTTAATTATGTTCATTTATTGCTATCAAGGCTGTTTTATTAATTGTTCCGAGGCGTTTTAGTTCACTTTACAAGCACTTGTTAGTTCACTGTGTACTTTATTAATTCCGTAGTGTTCGGTTGAATAATGGTTCCACTATAGTATTGGATTATAATACACAACTTAACATTAAATAAACTCAGTATGTTTATCGCAAATTATTTAAATCAAATTAATTTTACGGAGCACTTTTTATATCTGTTGACTAGACAACGCCATCTCATAGTGCAATCTATATATATATATAGTGCATAGCAATAGTGCTGTACCACTGATAATAGTGATGTGCCTATCTAACACTCCTCCTCGCAGCACTATTATAGGAGTCCAAGCTTGCCTCTCAGACTGGATAGTCGAGGCCCTGGCAGTGGCTTAGTCAGAATATCCGCTTCCATATCTTCAGTAGATATGTACTTGACTTTCAGTACTCCTTCTTTGAAACAGTCTCGAATGTAGTGTACCTTGAGATCTATATGTTTTGATTTCGGGAACACTATGGGATTCTGGCTCAACTTCAGGGCAGCTTGGTTGTTAGTCCAGATTGTTATTTGGCCGAAATTAACACCAAGATCTTTGAATAGCGACCTTAGATGTACTGCTTCCTTTGCGGCTTCGGTCAGAGATGCGTATTCCGCCTCTGCTGTAGACAGTGCCACGCTTTTCTGCTTTTAAGATGACCAACTTATGGCTGCTCCTGCATTCTTAAAACTGAATCCTGAGCAGGACTTACGGTCTATTTTGCATGCGCCCCAGTCAGCGTCTGCCATACCTTCAAGTGGCTTCTGTGTGCGCTAGTGTATGTCAGGCCAATATCCATCGTACCCTTCAGATATCGTAAAACTCGCTTTGCCGACTTGTAGTGTTCATACCAAAACAGTCGTTAAATCTGGATAAATACACTTGTGGGCACATCTATTGGCCCACCTTAGAGTATAGGTTTCGATGGCCCCTACCTAAATATGATTGCTAGATTGAATAAAAACTATTGATGCAGTTTTAAACCTGATACATTTTACCATCTTTTTCGATTTTGAATTCAGAATACCACAGGACACGGAGCTACGCCTAACAAGTCGCGTATGCTGCGCTTGATGAGTGCAGTTGATTTTTGAATAAAAAACATGTTTTATCAAAATGAAGGTTTAATTATCAAATAAAGGTTTAATTTAATAACGCGTGTTGCCTCCATGGATATTTACGACAGCTCTCATACGATTAGGCATAGAGGCTATCAATCGTTCTTTGAAATTTTAAGGGGTCATATCCCAATCCTCTTCTATGGCAGTTTTCAACTCTGGCATCGTCTGAGCAACTGGCTGATGAGCCCTAACACGTCTTTTTAGCTCGTCTCACATGTGCTCAATCGGGTTCATGTCTGGGCTTCTGGCTGGCCAGTCCATAACTGTGATGTTCCTATCCCGAAGATATTCCCTGACGATGCCGGCCGTATGGGCTCTTGCATTATCATGCATTAAAAGGAAATTTGGGCCCACATAGTCCACGTATGGCATCACGTGAGGTTCTAAGCACTCACGAATGTCATTTTCAGCATTTAATGTTCGCAACCTTGGTCCCGTAACAACCTCAAGTTAAGTTTTGCCGCTCGCGGATATACCGCCCCAGATAGTCCATGGAGCCACCGCCATAAGCAACCCTCTCTTGAAAGCAGCATTGTGCAAAACGCTCTCCCTTACGTCGGTAGACCATCTTCCTTCCATCATTGCCATGTAACGCAATTTTAGACTCATCGGAAAAGAGTACACGGCTCCAATGCTGCTGAGTCCAATTTAAATGAGTGCGGGCGAAAAGAAGACGCGCTGTTCAGTGGGTTCGCATTAGTTTGGGGCCATTAGCTGGTTTGTGTGGTACCATATCGCGTTCTTCTAACCTTCTCCGAACAGTTCGAACGCTCACAGATACTCCGTGGAAATCGCGAAGTTGATTTGTATCTCAATGGAGGTAAGGTGACGATTTCTCAAGCTGGTCGTCACGATGAATCGATCCTACCTTTTAGTTGTGACCCGAGATCGTGGCCTTCCTTGGCGACGAACAAAGTCGGCAGTCTCTAGGTACCTCCTATAAACATTACGGACCGCAGATCGACTTAAATTAGGTTGAGCACTCACATTTCTTTGGCTGTATCCGGCCTGGATAAGTGCCACAGCTTGGGCGGCGACTTCAGGCGAAGTATCCATAGATTATTGATAGAACCTCACCTTAATGCTAAGGATAAGTAATGTTTGTTGCAAAACCAAAGAGAAAAATCACACTTTCTAGAATTAAATCCAAGTAAACGAATAAACTCAAGTTTTCTTAGTATTCGATTGTTTATTAATATCAACGAACAGGCTCCAAATTCTTTGTTTAAAGTCTTTTGTTTCTTTGAATTCTGTGTTCGAAATTCAAAATAAACTATTGAATACAATTATGAATGTGCCTGGTTCAAAACGGCATAAAAACTTTTTGCTCGACCTAATAATAATTTTTAGCTAGGACTAAACGAAACTTAAAATGCAAGGTGGGCCAATAGATGTGTCCACAAGTGTAGTTCACGGTGTACGATATGGCGGGCCTGCGGGCCTAGCATGGGCGCGGGACAAATATCTCTCTCCACCGCTTATGTCAAATAGACAGGGGACAAAGGTGTTGCTCCCCGGTAGCTAGCATGGCGTCGAGGGAGATAGCTTATGTCCCTCGCTGTGACGTAAGAGCAAGAGACTATTATATACATAGGGATTCGAACCCGGGACCTCTCGATCGTAAGGCAGACTCCTTAACCACTAAGCTACCGACGACGCGACGCTTAAATGCATACAATGGCTTGCCAGTACATTATAAGGTAAATAATGTTGCATTTCATAATCGACTAAAACTCTTATTTGAGTTGCTGTGCTCCTAATTCTAAAAAATATATTCTTTGTAACAAATTGTTTAGAGCGAATTCACAGTTTTCACACATTTATTCTCAATAACATACAACATTTTTTCACTCATTTTATTAACATAACAATAAATACTACAATAAAGATAATATTAATAAAGGATATACGATTTAGTAATGTACCGGGTAAATGGGGTAAATAAATAAACAGAAAATAAACATGTAAAAAAAAAACGTTACATGACAGATTGTCTTTCCTTTTCTTCAATATGGCGCACTCTTTGGTCAATAATAATATTCTGCAGCATAATACTGTTAATTTTAAAAGTCACTATTACTCTTATAAAATATGCACATATTTTGTTGTTTATGTTAATTTTGTCGAATATTTTTTCGTATATTGGTAGCATTGAGTGGAGAAACGTTGTCCCCGGTGAGAAACTAGTCTTTCCTCGACGCCGTGCTAGCCAAAGGGACAAAAACGGAGGGAAAGACAATTTTTTTCTCCACTCCCCGGGGACTTTTTGTCTTCATGCCATGCTAGCCCTGCTGGTGGCCGAGTGGGAGCGACGACTTGGGCAACCACGCGCAGGGCACGCCGTGTTTGCGGCGGTAAGACCCATCATGGGGGAGTGGCTAGAGAGGCCACACGGTAGCCTCTCGTACCGTCAGACGCAGATTATCACCGGGCACGGTAGCTTCGGGCGGTATCTGCATCTGATGGGTATAGAGCCAACGCCCGAGTGCCATCACTGCGACGCGAGCGTGGACACGGGGCTGCACACGCTCACCGAGTGTCCGACGTTTGAGACACCGAGGCGGGAGCTTGTGGCGGCCCTGGGGGTGAGAGTGCTCACGCTCTCCACCCTGCTCGCGGCGATGGTCCGCTGCGCGGATGCGTGGGCGGCCAGCGCCTCCTTCTGCGAGCAGGTCATGCTCGCGAAGGAGACAGCAGAGCGGGCGCGGCGCGATGAGCGAGAAAGACTCGCTGACATCGCTGCACGCGCTCGAAGGCGGCTCGGGCGTCGGAGGGCGCAAACTGAGCCAGGGTGCGAGGGATATGTCGCATGACAACCTCACCTTCGGCCTAGCACTACGACCCAGAGACGGCGTGCGGTTTAGTCGGCTCGAGTCCGACATAACCTCCCCCTCCGGCTCCGGAGGCGTGGTTATCCGTGGGGATTTCCCGCACGTAAAAAAAAAGGGGGGGTACTACCAAGGGCCTTGGCTTCGGGAGTGTTCCTCTTACACCCGGTATGATTATACCACTGTGCAAAAACGAGCGGCGTCTCACTCGCGCTGCCAACACACCACTCCAAAACACACTTGAATTGGGTAATTGACAAATTTTGGAAACCTATCTTAAAAGATGTAGAATATAATTTTTCACTTCTCGTGCTCTTAAAATGTTACTTTAGTCTCTGCATATCAGGACTAAAGTACCTTATTAATCTCTAGGGACTAAAGTATTTTTTAAAAAAATTTACTTTGAATAGTTCTAAATAGTCAATTACGGTGTTTGTGAATGGGGAGGATTTTCACCTTTTAAGTGATTGTGTACCTATAGTGTATAACCTCAAAATGACATTTGAAAAAATCCTAAAAACCCATTTAATTTCGTGAAACACGATGAATGATATTAATTTAATTAATTATTATGTAAGTATTAAGGATTAATTCATTTGATTATGTATTTCCAATTAGATTTAAGTTATTTTTCAAGGTTGAATCTGTAGGCTAAATATGCAAGCATTTAAAGCGTACGTCACATAACAAAAAAAAACGCCGCGGTACAAATTTCTTTGCAATTTGAATTTTGAATAGAACTTTTCTTAGGTTAGATTAACGATTAATACGTAATTTTAAGAAACTTTAAAAATTTTAAGAAATGGTAAACTTCTATTGACCAAGGAACAAACTTACGAACATTACAAAAATACCTACGAAATATCTCAATGTAGAACACCATACAATCAACCGGAAACCCAAAGACCCCATGACCCTCTAGTACAATTCCAAGGGAATGCACCTACCATAGAGGAATTAGAGATACAAATAAAAAAGAAATCATCTAAATCGGCTCCGGGCCCTGATGGTGTTCCATATATAGTGTATAAAAAATGTCCAATAGTTCGCAAACATCTCACAAATATATTCAGTAAAATCTGGTCAGAAAAGAATATACCAGTCGCATTTGGCGAAGCAGTTTTTGTTCTCATCCCAAAAAAACACGAAGTGACTCATCCTAAAGATACTAGACCGATAGCACTAACTAACACAATTTCAAAAATATTTTTCTCAATTCTACAAACAAAAATGTGTAATTTTATGATTAACAATAGGTATTTCGGACCTAACCACCAGAAAGGATTTTTACCCGGAATTTCTGGATGTCTGGAACACAATAGTCTGTTAGCGGAAAGCTTAAAAGATGCCAGAAAATACGAAAGACAGATAACGGTATGTTGGATAGACCTAGAAAACGCATTTGGCTCAATTCCACATAACCTTATGATATACGCGTTGCAATGGTATAACTTTCCACCCGTGGTAATAGAGATAATCGCGTCGTATTACTCACAACTAAAATTTGCTATAAGCTTCCAAAAAGACCACACAGAACCACTACGGTATAATGTTGGGCTGTTTCAAGGATGCTGCCTGTCACCAATAGCATTTAACATAGTAATTAATATCTTAATCACCAAATTAATACGTCACGAAAAGAAATGGGGTTATCGGTTTAAAGTAAATAACAAATACACTGAGTCCATCTTAGCTTTTGCTGACGACCTCGCAATACTGACGCGTAATCCAAATCAATGTCAGGAACTATTAAAGGAAATCGATGAGTTCTGTTCGTGGACAAATGGACTGAGAACGAAGCCCAGTAAGTGTCACTGTCTGTGTCTGGGTAGACGGGACACCAAATTTACCTCCTACGACCCGGGACTCTTCATAGGGGGTAAACCAGTTTCCATAGTCGCTGAATCGGTCCCATTTAAATTTCTTGGGAGAAAGATAGACCATCAAGGACGCACACCATCCTTAGATGAAGTTGTCAATATGTTTATAAACGACCTAAATAAGATAGATCAGCTACCACTGAATAATATCAAAAAAGCTTGGATATATGACAACTACCTAACATCACGTCTGACTTGGCCTTTTCTGGTATACGATTTCGGCAAAACCTTACTCGCGAAAATAGATGCAACTGTCATAAAATCACTAAAATCGTGGCTTGGACTAGCGCACTCTGCTGATCCCTCTGCTTTATTTAGGGATCAGAATAATTTTGGGATGAAATTAAAGAAACCATCGGAGCTCTATAAACACCTTAGAGTTACCAAAGCCCACATCTTAGGTAAATCCCAAGATGACACAGTCAGGGCACTCCCGAAAGATAATAACGCGTCCGAGCTTGAATCTAGACTTATATTCCATAAACGATTTATGATAGGAGCCCAGTCGAACAAAGTGGGGTTGGGAGTACGAGAGCCAAAAAGGGACCAGGATATACTTAGGTCCTTTCTGAAGCAAGACGAAAATGATAAATATCGAGTGCACGCGATGAATTTGGAAATCCAAAACGAATGGTTGACAATGGGAGAGTTCTGCATACCGATGGCTTTAAAGTGGCGCACCTTGATCTATGAGTGGTCGCCGGCCCTGTTAAAATTCTATCTTAACGCCTTTCAGATGACCCTTCCAGACCAGAGTAATCTGGTAAGGTGGGGGAAGGCCACAGAAAAACAATGTTATACGTGTGGTGAGGCAATAGGGACGGCTAGGCACATATTAGTAGGATGTAGGGTGCTTCTCGATAGAGGCCAATACTCACGCCGCCACGATAAGGTGCTTTTCATCATACGCGAAGCAATGAGTCTGGCAGTAGCTAGAGCCCAAAAAGGATTGACTACTAACAGACGACATATCAACTTTGTGTCTGAAGGTTCATCCATAAAATCCAGGAACAAACCTTATTCAATCTTAGATACTGCCCCAGATTGGACTCTCCTAATCGACACGTATGAAAAGCACTATAAAATTCCGGAGGATGTTGGGGTTTCGTCATCTAGACCGGACATATTTCTATACTCGAAAACGACAAAATATGTGGTCCTTGTGGAACTTACTGTACCGTGGGAAACAAATATACCGAAGGACCACACACTTAAGAAAAATAAATACTATGATCTCACAAACGAATTAATCAAAAACGGTTACGTGGTTAATTTGTATGCAGTAGAAGTGGGAGCTAGAGGTATACCAGCTAAATCTCTCTATAACCTACTTAAAGATCTAGGCCTATCGAGAGCTACAATAAGCTCATTACTAGGACGAATGTCTAAAGCGGCACTAGTAGGTTCGTATCAAATTTGGTTAGGCAGGGAGGGGAACTTGGGTAGTGAAGGTGAGTGTTGATGTACATCAACAAAAGGGGCCCCTTCTAAACCTACACTTGGGTCGCAAGTCCCAGGCACTGTTCCGAGTTCCCAACTCAGCAACGCGATGGACCCGGCACCCGCACGGAGAATCCATGGATTGCTAAGAATATCGTCTCTATAAATATTATAATTTTGAATAGAACTTCTTTGTTTTTCCTCGTAATCAAAGTGAAAAGTTTAGTGTTTAACACTAAACCAACCATAATGACACTCGCTCCGCTCGGGTGGCTCGTGTCATTATGGCTTGTTTTAGTCCCTTGTTGAACAATCTAGTATTATACCCCTTACAATATATCTTTTTCGCGAAAAAATGTAGTAAATATAAATATAAAAAAGCAATTTTAATTTGTTAGCTTGAAAAGTGCGAATTATGTTAACGCCACTGGATGTTGTTAAAAAATATAACTTTATTGCAGGTGACAGCGTAACAGCTTGATGGTATTATAAAAACAGTAATGAACTCACTTGTTTATTTAAGTCTAACTAGCCTAAGGGTGAATGTAGTCGATGTGAGAGCTACATTGCACCGTACTAAACTACGCGGATGAGTTCGATTTTAGAACTACATCCTAACTACTGACTACTGACAGCTGCTAACTGGTAACTGCCAAATAACTAGTCTAACAACTAGCTATTAACTACATTATGTCTACACTACGTCTGGCTGTCAGATTGTGGTTTCTTCCTCAAGATCTCCTTATATACTTCATTATCTGGGTCGAATATGAGTGAACGGTGGCTGTTTGTTACTACTGATGTTGCGCCTCGTGCTTGCTATCTTGAAGGTGCTAGCTCAGGCCTCGTGTCGCGATTGAGGTCGACGCACTGCCAAAATTGGGGTATTAAGATCGCTGCGTCCGTTGTAACTGCGTTGCATTTAGCTGACGGCGCGATTCTGCTGAAATGTCGATGATGCGGATCTATAACTGGGTCGCATGATATTGCGTTATGCTTCGGGTTTGCTTGTTGTAATATTATAATTTATAGTAATATCGTACTTGTTGCTTGACGTTCCTTAACTTGCGCGATAAACGGTCGTTCTAATTTACATGTGACGTCGTCAATAACATTGGAATTTTGACATGGAATTTTGTAAATCTACGAGTACAAAGATATAATAATATCTGATCAATAGTACATATGTAGTACAAACACTTCAATGTGATAAATTTTAAATTGGGGGCACGGTCCCGTCATCTTTATGCTCACGAGTATTACGACTCACGGCGATAGACGAGTAGTTGTTACAGGACATGTTTTTATATTGTTAAAGCTTGTTTGTTGAATAGGACACTCTTGTACAAAAAAAAAAGATCACAGACGTAGAAATTAGTGGTTACAGTAAGCACACTAAAATCCAAAGTTAACGGTTGTTCTTATTTTTAGAACCACTTCGTTAAGAAATTAATGTAACCTACGACGTTGCAGAATAATTAATTGATCATAACTAATCATAACCTTTTGGGGGCTAACATTAGGCAGTATTAGCACAGGTGGAGCATTGGTGCCGTATACATAATGGCGGCTCTGATGCTTCAGGAAGATACCTGAACTGATTTTATTTTCTAATTTTGTTTTTATTTTTAATTTGTTTGTAATTTTTTTGGTAATTAGTGGATAAGATGTACTAACATAGTTTATTAAGTTGTGATACTAACAATCATTGTATGGATTTTTAATCTGAAATAAATGATATATACATATATATATTAGCCCTTCCCATAATCAGGTTCTTGTAATCACTATCCATTTTATAGGTTCTTTAGATACCAGATCTAGGCATTCCTATGTAGTCAAAGTAATCCATATAAATATAATATCTCTTACAACCCCCTTGTGATATGAAAAATTAGGTACAGTCGACAAGGGAGCAACTTTATATTAAAAAGTGCAACCATGCTCCTTTGTCGACTGTACATACAATATGTACTCTAGCATATAAGGGCCATTACCTATATAAAAGGAATATGTAATTTAGAAACCTCCCTGAAAACGTTTTCAAGGCTCTTTATGGTCTAGCTATCGTTTTTGTTGATATATATCGCTGCATTACTTTGGATAAAGATACTTACAGGAAAGTATGGCATTCTGACACTCGGTAAAGCAAAAGTAAATAGGTAACTTATTTAGGTATTGGATGCAAAGACATTGAATTTGGGTGTGCGTTGTTTTATAGACAATTGTTTAATATAATTTCGTATTACAGAAAATGTTTCACATAATTTCGTTTCATAGCATAATCAATATACAGAATACTTACTTTAAAGAATTTTAAATCATTGAATTTTGTTTCATATAAAGTTTAACATTAGAATAATCATTTCATAGAATATCAAATCAAATATTCTTAATCATTATATTGTTTATTTAATAGAAAACTTATTACAAAGAAAACATATTATCAAAGTGACAGTTTCTAAACGTTTCAATTCATAAAATGCATACCCTCATTTAAATAGGACATTTTTTTACAAACTAAACAATTGATGCGTCTACAAGGTCGACGGAGCCCCGCTACGTCCTACTTCTGGGTGGTTTATAAAAAAATAACCACGAAGGCCTAATGCGGGAGCGGAGCGTAGCGAAGCTCCCGCATTAGCCTTCTAACCTAACCTATCCGAGTCGGGGTAATCTGAGTCGGGGTGTTAACTATAATGACGTTTTATTAATAATTTAATAACGAAATGATTTTATTATATTTTACAGAAGAATTCAAACAAACGGTTAAAATAAATGTGATTTGGAACATTATAAAGGTGGTTTAATATTCTTTAAAAAATAATTCTACAGTTCGATAAGTTTGTTAAACAAAAAAATGTGATTAAAATTCGTTCAATTGTGTTTCTGTGAAATATGTTTCATTGTAGTAAATTGTTTTTGAAACAATAATATTCGAAATAAAAATATAATTTATATAATATATTATATATTTTCTGAGAAACGAAATTCTATGAAATTTCTTTCTACGAAATAAGGGGCTCCCATTGAATTTAGATAGGTTTCTATAATATCCTTGCTAAATTTTATCCACTTTTCACAATAGGAATATAAGTTATTTAATATTTAAGTATTAGTTGAAAACGTAAGCAAGTTAATTATAAACACACACAGTCGAAACGGGACCATTTGCTTTACCCACTCGAAAGGCCCCCAAATTATTTTTTTTACTGCTATGGAACATGGGGAAGTGGCTAGAGAGGCCACACGGTGGCCCTATCGAACCGTCAGACGCAGGTCATTACCGGACACGGTAACCTCGGGCGGTACCTGCATCTGATGGGCATAGAGCCAACGCCCGAGTGCTATCACTGCGACGCGAGCGTGGACTCGGGGCTGCACACGCTCACCGAGTGTCCGGCGTTTGAAGCGCCGAGGCGGGAGCTTGTGACGGCCCTGGGGGTGAGAGTGCTCACGCTCTCCACCCTGCTCGCGGCGATGGTCCGCTGCGCGGATGCGTAGGCGGCCAGCGCCTCCTTCTGCGAGCAGGTCATGCTCGTGAAGGAGACAGCACAGCGGGCGCGGCGCAGCGAGCGAGAAAGGCTCGTGGACATCGCTGGCCGCGTTCGAAGGCGGCTCGGGCGTCGGAGGGCGCAAACCGACCTCCGCCCCCCATGAGCGCGGGCCTGAGGGTGACGGGTGGAGCCGCTTGTCACCCTAGCAGAAGCAGGCCACGACGGCGGCGTGCATCGTAGGACCCCGACTCGCCCCTGTATGGGGAGGGGCGAGTCGGGGACCGCGTGGTCCCCCCCTCCCGAGGAGGGCCAGACCGAGAGGAATGGCCCTGGGTCAGCCGGAGTGCGAGGGATATGTCAAAAGACAACCTCACCTCCGGCCTAGCACATCGACCCACAGACGGCGTGCGGTTTAGTCGGTTCGAGTCCGACATAACCTCCCCCTTCCGCCTCCGAAGGGGGGGTATCCGTGGGGATTTCCCGCACGTAAAAAAAAAAAGAAGTTAAGTTATGGACGTTGTAGGGCCATCTCTGAATCTACTGAACTAATTTTGAAAATTATTTTACCAACATAAGGCCGCATTATTGTGAGGGTCGCAGGATATATATCATCACGCTGCCGGTGAGGATTAGCAACGGGAACGGAATCAATAGTCCACGAGGGCGGGGCCGCGGGCTACAGCTAGTAATTAATGTGTTGGACTTGGACAGAACTAAAATCTGCCGCATGTTTAATCGCAATCGGGTGAGTAAAAGCGGAGATACGAACAAAAGTCGTAACATCCGACGTCCGGGCTGAGGTGCGAGCGTTACTGACATGATCTAATTAACACATGTAGCGATGCTACTTACGCTCACCTTGTTTTTGGAATTCTACGCTTCATGTTAGATTATTCACACACTAGATTTACTTACATATTAAAACATAATTACACAATTACAATAATTATAGGTTTGGGTTAATAAATTGTTTACACTACTGTTTTGCATCTGACATGTCAATCGGTCAGCGATTTGCCACAGATAACAAAACGATGGCCAGCTTACGTATAAACTGTTTAATGCTCAATTACTTTTAAATATAAATTTTAGTTTGTAATTATATTACTTTAGGATATATATAAAAAAGCATATTTTACCGATCCGTTTGGATTGAATAATTATGTTTGGTTTCAACTAAGCAATAGTTTAGAATCTATGATTTGGGTAGCGTTGAGCTCAGAGCAATAAACCAAACGGAGTGGACTCGCGCGCTATTTTGTACGAACAAAAGTCTGCCACTTTCAGCGGGGGACGGGGGACGCACACTAATTTAATTGTCAATTACTAATGCATTTTTAAATCACGTCGCTATGCACTCAAACAACAAAAATGTTGAACACTAATTTAAACTATACGCACACACTCACATTCGCACACAGGGACCTCTATCAGTGACATCTTATTAATGTAAACAAACTAGAGCTTGACCATGTCGATATTATGTATCGAGGTTTTTGTGTTTCAAATGCGTGAAGGTAATTATCAATTATCATATGTGATTACTTTTTTACGTATTATAACGTCGTTAAAATAATATTTATTATATTTATTAAATAGAATATGCATTCTTTAATGAAATAGGTTTTGCTAATAATTTTGTAAGTCTTTGTAGATTTAACACTTTGAAATGGCCAAAAATTGTCCAAAATAAATTCCATTAGAGTTATTTTAATCAGTCGTGGGACCCGACGATGAAGTCCCCCAATAAGGAGTTCTCGTATGAAATACAGGTACCAAAGTAACAATAAATAGGTTAATTATTTATATTAATTTTAAATAAGTGATTAATAAAAGGCTTTTTATTTTATTGAATACTTTTTCTACACTTTTAATACTCCTTACATATGAAATTGGCGTTATATAGAACTGGCCATTTTAATCTGCAACATCCAGCACAGCTAGCCGTTAATCGGCCGAGATTGGTGAACTGTTCTAGCCCACTGCTGCTTCTATACAACGTTAGACCACACCAGACCAACAGACGGTCGTTAAAGTAGAGAAGGAATGTTGGAATGTCCCCATCACTCACCATACTTCCCGGACCTTGATCCACTCCACTCCACAAATCTGGAGTATATTTAGAGTATTTCTCACTTGAAAAAAAAAAACAATTCAGATTAGGCAGTCCAAAACAAAACTACTTTAATCAATTTGTTGATTGATTCTCGCTCCCGCTACTTTTACAGCAAAGGAAACTTTTTCAGCAAAGGAATCAATGAACTGCCTATAAAATGGCAAAAGTGCATAGATAACAACGGTACAAACTTTGATTGATTAAATAAAAAAACTGTAAAAAATAAGCTTATATATCGTTTTATAACACCAATTTCATATGTATACCTAATATTAGAAGGGTTAACTACTAAGCTGAAAATCAGGACCTAGTACAAGAATAAAATGTACCTTGGGTAGTATCAACTGGTATCAACGTTGGTACAGCGCCCTGAATCAATTTTCTCTTATTGTTTGATTGTATTATAAAACAGGAACTTTTAAAATGCTGTGAGCAAATTGTACTTCTCGGCACCCACGAAACATGGTAGCGGTACAAAGTAATAGTTCTTTTGGGAATCTAAAAATTAACGTTAAAATTGTTAATATGGTACTGGAATATTGATATCGATATTGGTCATTATGCTGTCCCAGCTCTAATTCTGGCAAAGTGTGGCCAACTTCCTACAAAATATTTCGCTTTTTTTCGAAATATTTTATTTTCGAATGTAAGATAATAATACTCTCTTGAATTATATCTGTGTGCATTGGTACTATTGGTTGAAAGGCTATGATGCTATGACAGCAAAAGTAATTTTGACATACCTATTATTAACGTCTTATGTGCACATAATTATGCCAGCAAACAGGGCAGCCAATAAACTGAATGTTAGTAATCTTTACAGGGTTTTGAAAAACTAGATTATGTTGCAGTAAGTTAAAAATAAATATTTCGTTATATTAATTGAAGATATGACTTAGGTATTGTTTTAAACAACGATCCCTTCGTTCTTATTCGATATAGTAAATATAGCTTTCAACACGTAACTACAGCGATAATTTAAACTTCAAGCATTCCACTTAGAATGTCAACAATATTATTATTTATGAACTCGGCTCTCCGCGGTTTTTACGCAGTAACTATAAACATGCTATAGGCCTCGGTATCCACTTTCCATCAGTTGGACCGTGTGCTTCTCTGCCATCTAAGTGGTATAAAAAATATACTGTGTAAAATCTTTTTAAGCTTAATACAAAATTTATTAAATTGGTAAGAAACCTTAGTTTAAAAATTACCCCAGATTTCATTCTAGTTCATACATTGGTAACACTGTCGATTAGCATATTTTTTTTGGTTTTTTGATAATTTAATGAATTAATTGATAATATTTGAACGAAATTACAGTTAGAGGTGAAAGGTAATGTTATCCTTTTGTTTATTTGATGTCGCTGATCGCTTTTTACACCAAAATACACAGCAACTCGTCATTTTAATAGGAGAAGTTAACTCAGTGAGCCGTGCGTCGAAATGGCGCGGAAAGCGCGGCAACTAGTTTTATATAACGGGCATGACCCGCTGTCTCATACCTTTGGCAGCGGGGTATGCGTGTTAGTGGCGTCTCCGGTTGGTTTATTGCTCTGAGGCGTTGAGCTATGGTCTACTCGACGTCACGCTACACGCAATAAGTAGGTTTCAATATACAATATATGGATAAAAAAACTTATTCCAAAACATTACGTAATATTTAGCCAATAAAGATATTCTTGAAAAGGCGGGAAGATTTGGATCGGAAAGGGCGCTTTATTTTGTTAAAATTTATTAATTCATTTCTTGTACAATATTAGTATTTATTTATAGTTAAATTGTATATTTTTAGTGTAAATACGTCAATATATATTAGCTGGTAAGTTTTTGTACATTATTTTGTCCCCCCAATGGATTCATCCATTGAGGGGGACCTTGATCCAGACGACATTTTCACGACGCCACCGTCTTCAAGAGGTATAGACACACTAGTAGCGGCTGCCAATCAAATTAATGATGCTGCTTTGGTTAAATATGTAAAGTTTAAAAAAAATAGTAAGCCTAAAACTATAAAAACTGGCAAAATTACAAAGTTAACAGGCGGATCAAAAATGGCAAATAAAGTTAATTTAAGTAAAGATGCGAACATGGACACGTCTCTCCCTGTGGTTCAGTCCAGTTCAGCTGATGAAACCGCCACAACTACTGTTTTTCGAACTCTATACAATGACAGGGATCCAGGCCCATATATTGTGTATGCTCAATTTCTTGAAAGTGATCCAAAACAGGGATCTAGTTTACACCCACTTACTTTTTCTGCATTTTTACATAAAAATGGGTTACGTGCGATTGTACAGAATGGCATAAGGAGAATAGGGCGTAATCGTCTCTCAATAACTTTTAAGACAGCCAAGGAAGCGAATACCTTCCTTAATAATGACTTATTGGCAAGTAGTAAAAAATATAAAGTTAGTATTCCAGTATTTAACATTTCTAAAATGGGTATTGTAAAAGGTGTTCCTGTAGATTGGTCACACCAGGACATTTTGGACAATGTTCAGGTTCCTGATGGCTGTGGTGTGATTCTTCGGTCACGTAGAATTTCAAGAAAATTGGTCACATCTAATGGTGTTGAATGGATCCCCACTCAATCTGTTGTTTTGACATTTGATGGCCAGGACCTCCCTTCAAGGGTTTATGCATTTTATTCCTCATTGCCTGTGTCACAATATATATATCCAACGATTCAGTGCTATCAGTGCTGTCGTTTTGGTCACACCAGAACTTCATGTAGAAGTAATCCAAGATGCTTTAAATGTGGCTTGGACCATGATGGCAGTAAGTGTGATCTAGGTGAGGGCTACATCTGTTTAAATTGCTCTGGTGCTCATAAAGCTACAGACCATTGTTGTCCGGAGTATGTTAGACAATCTAATATAAAAGCACATATGTCCAAAAACTCCATCTCGTACCAGGAAGCATCAGAATTGTTCCCAGTTGCTAAGTTGTCATTTGCAGAGGTTGCCACTTCTCCGTCCAAGGCTTCACCGAAACAGGTTCCTGTAAATATTAATACAAAAATTTGGGAAAAGAAAACTGTCATCAAATCCAAAAGTCAGAAACCACTGTCACAAGCACAAGGATATGATAAAGTTGCCCACAGCAACATAATCCACTCTTTCACTGCCCCCCAAGCTGAAAACGGTTGTGCTTTACAATCTAAAGAGAAGGGTGATGTCAACTCGATCACATCTTCTGAAGATCTGAATCTTCTGCTATCTAATTTGGTCAATATTATTTTAAATTCAACAATACCGTACAACGTTGCTCTGAAACTTATACAAACAATTTCCGTCTCTATTATTAACCTTCGTTATGGACCAGATAGTCCAGTGGAATACAAAGAGTGTTAGATCCAAACAATCTGAACTTATTTACTTGATTAATAAATATAAACCATTTGTGGCACTAATGGCACTAATTATCGTATGCCTGGTTTTACTGTTCTCAGATGCGATAGAACTGATGGTTGGGGAGGGGCAGCCCTCCTCATAAAGAATAATTGTGTTTTCAATCAGTTACAGTTACCTTACTTTAACAACAATCATTTAGATGCTGTGGCAGCAAGGGTAGGTAACATTACTTTTGTTTCCATTTATATTTCTAGAAAGGATGGGTCTTTGTTACCAATATTAAAAGATATTTTTGAATCATTGCCTTCGCCTGTACTTATTTTAGGTGATTTTAATGCACACCATTCATTATGGGGAGCTCCTAAGGATGATCATTTTGGTATTGGAATTGCTAAGCTTATTGACGATTTGAATCTTTGTGTATTAAATACAGGTCTACCTACTCGCCGCCCCGTTCCAGACCAAAATCGTAGTTATGTAGATCTGTCTTTGTGTTCTCCTTCTCTCGTGGGTCTGTTCTCATGGTTATGTTTACCATTATCACATGGTAGCGATCATTTTCCTATTGTTTTATCTAAACCCTCTTCCAGGGATGCTTTTGTTGAACATCTTCCTCCTCTTCTCAAATATAACATTTCAAAAGTTGACTGGAAGGCATATAATTCTCTTTTGGACCAAAAGGTTTCAATGCTTCCAAAAGTAACCTCAAATAACGTACTGGATTCGTATGAGACGTTTATTGCTATAATGTTGTCAACAGCTGATGAGATATTTCCATGTAAAAAACTTACCAGGGGAAAAATACCTTCACCACCTTGGTGGGATAGTGAATGTACGGAAGCAGTCAAGAAAAGAAATGTGAGTCAACTGTTATGCCGTAATTATGTGGATTTAAATGTTTTCTTACAATTCCGAAACACAGAGGCTGCTACTAAGCGTCTTCTTCGTAAAAAGAAGCGCGATGGCTGGCACCGCTTTTGTGCCTCGCTCTCACCTGATACCCCTTTGTCACTAGTATGGAAAAATGTTCGTCGCTATAGAGCCTCTTTTACTGACACTTCATGTTCTTCATTTTCTCATGAATGGGTTGAACCATTCTTTTATAACCTTGCCCCAGATATGGTGCCCAATATAAATCAAATGCCATATTCATATTTATATCCATCTGGAAGCGACACTATGAATTCTTCATTCACACTCACCGAACTGAATTTCGTTTTGAATCGTGTATCGGATTCCACGCCAGGAGTAGACGGTATCCCTTACTCTTTTCTTGTTAACTGCTTGCCATCGACCCTTTCTTACTTTTTGGAGATAATAAATTTAGTTATTGAAACTGGCTCTATTCCATTATCCTGGAAGAATCAAATCATAATTCCAATCTTGAAACCCCACAAAGACCCTCTCATGTTTTCTTCATACAGACCAGTAGCGTTATCTTCTGTGCTTTGTAAAATAACAGAGCATTTAATTAAAAACAGGTTAGAATGGTTTTTGGAACATAACAATTCGTTATCTAGCTCTCAATATGGTTTTAGGAAAGGTAGAAGCGTAGCAGATAATCATAGTATTTTGTTTACTGATATACTCCTGTCATTTTCTGGTGAGGAATCTACTGTTTGTGCTTTTCTGGACGTTAGTGCTGCTTATGATAATGTTAACCTATCAATGCTAAAACAAAACTTGCTTAACTTAAAAATACCTCCAAAATTGAGTAACTTCGTGTTTAACTTATTTACAGGGAGAACTATTAGTTTACGTGTTGCCGGTCATAACCTTCCAAATAGAACACTTTGGAAAGGCATTCCTCAGGGCTCAGTGTTAAGCCCTTTATTGTATGATGTATATACAAGGGATATTGATTTTAACTTTCATCCTTCTTGTTCTGTTTTGCAGTATGCTGATGATTTGCTCATTTATTCTTCTCATTCCTCTATAGAACAAGCTACATTAAATTTACAAAACTCATTAGATAATCTAGTAACTTGGCTATTAAATCACGACTTATCTCTCTCAGTTTCTAAAAGTACTGCTGTTGTATTTTCTCGTAAAAGATCTATCCCACTGGTAAGTGTTTCTCTTGGGCAGTCGTTAATCCCAACTGCTAAAGAGGCACGTTTCTTGGGGAAAATTTTTGATAGTAAATTGAATGGGGTCGCACATATCAATTATGTAAGTAAAAAATGTGAAAAAAACATCAATGTGTTAAGAGCTTTAGCTGGTGTTTGGTGGGGCGCTCATCCCTCTTGTCTTAGATTGGTTTATAATGCTTTAATAAGAAGTTTGTTGGATTTTGGTTCCTTCACATTAGAACCTGCTAATAAGAATGCACTCCGTAAATTAGATTTAATTCAATCTCAAAGCTTACGCCTTGTGATTGGAGCGATGAGGAGCACCCCAATAAATGCCCTCCAAATTGAATGTGCTGATCCTCCTCTAAATCTTAGGAGGCAATTTTTGTCTGATAGGTATTTGTTTAAGTTAACTCAGAATAAACCACATCCGTTAATACCAAAACTTCATCAATTAAATTCATTGATTGTAAGTGGTAATCGATTTTGGAATAATAAAACTGTACCTAATCTTTTAGCTAGCCTTAGAAAACTCATTGATCTTAAGATGCATATAGTTGATTTTCCGTGTCATCCACTATTCTTTTATGACTACAAAGTTTTAACTTATTTGCCAAATGTCCTCCTGACTATAGGTATCAACAAACATTCAGTCTTCCTAAACCCTAACCGAGTGTTGGAGTCTTTCGTGCATCAGCATTGTCAAAATGCTGTCGTATTTTTTACGGATGCATCGAAAACATTTACCTCTGTTCCTTCAGTTCCGGGTCTTAATGACAACAATAATGTGGTAGGTTCAGCCTTTTTAGATTTCCATTCGGGTCATTTCAAACTATTTAAATACCCTGGCATAATTTCAATTTATTCTGGCGAAGGTATGGCCATTCTTGAGTGCGTCCGACACATTCTTATTAAAAATATTCCTGAATCAATTATTTTTTCGGATTCTCTTAGTTGCTTACAATCGCTGCTTTCGAACCCATTCAATAAAAATTGCTTTGCTCCGTTATCTTTAGAAATTAAAGCTAAACTTTTGGAATGTAATGACCGTGATTTACAAGTCACCATTGCATGGATTCCTGGTCACTCGGGTTTCAATGGAAATGAGATGGTAGATGAATTGGCGAAGTTGGCTGCTCTACAGGGTAATACGAATAATCAACTAATTTATAGTAATGATTTGTCTATACTTCCTCGTATTTTTCTTGAGGAGAGTTGGAATAAAATTTGGTCGACTTCCAATAAGGGAAACTTTTATCGTCGCTTTCAACCTTGTATAACCATGCACCCATGGTTCTCTAAATTACACATCGAAAAAAAATTTTCTTCCACTATTTCTCGGCTGAGATTTGGCCATTGTACTACACCAGCACACCTTGCAAAGTTAAGGGTGCGCGATTCATCTTTATGTGAGTGTGGTTTGGATGAAGGTAACATTATGCATATTCTATTTATGTGCCCTAATTATTCTCCATCATTACTTGATATTATGATTTATTACCAAGCTTCTTTACCTTACGATCTATCATCTATATTATCGTTATCTAACAAAGTATATATAAAATCGCTTATTAAATTCTTACGTCTTCATAATATATCTTTGTAATTATCATTATATTTGTGTATATATTGCCCATATAAGTCAACGTAAAAGCCTTTGTCTACATTCAACTCAAACCGCAAACGTCGAAGAATCACTTAGTGATTGGGAAATTTCCAACTTGACACTGGCAAGAATGTCCCCTAAATTGGGTTGACTACATTGCCATCAAAGAAAAAAATAAGAAGAAGAAAGATATTCTTAATTCTGGTTAAGTATAGGAAAACAAAATGTAGGATGGTCGCTTCTAAATACGCGTTTCTATTTGTTTGACAAAACAAATGTCCTTGGAATATTCTAGAACGTTGAATTTTGCGAAACGAATAAGACGATAGCGACGATTCAATAATTAGGCGGAAATCACGTACTTGCGACATACCGACTGACCGCTTTTTGACATTCAGAGCGTGAGAAAGTACTGATGATGAAGGAGAATCATTTCTGGTCGTTTTGCAAACTGGAGGTGCCGCCAGGTGCTTACAAATATTATAACAAGACCCGCGATAAAAGGTATTTATGATTTTATGAATAATTTTCGTGAATCGCGAGTGTTGATACGTTGTGCAAATATAGTGTTCTAATGAGATCGTATTTCTATTGTTTGCACAGCGGGTTTTTTGTTGGTTCTACCGGACAACGGCCAGGCTATAGGCGATCCTGACGCCTAGGCTGAGCCTCGCATGGCGACCTCAGCACCGACCCTCCGCAACGAATAACGGACCTGATTTGCTAATACGGTAACCGATTGTAACCGATCGGTCAATTATTATTTACTTTTGCATACCTTTCACGAAAGACGCGGCAGTTGTACTCCTATTGAG
This sequence comes from Eilema caniola, assembly GCA_949126895.1. Lineage (NCBI taxonomy): Eukaryota > Metazoa > Arthropoda > Insecta > Lepidoptera > Erebidae > Eilema > Eilema caniola. The sequence continues at coordinate 2,561,731 of OX421487.1, forward strand.
CAACGCGCCAATTTATACCTTAAATAAAGTTTCAATGCTGGTCAGAAGGCTAGCGTGAACTCCTGCTAAGTATAACCACCTACTTGTAAGAAGAGCATTTGGTGATGTTGGCGAGGCACTGTAGCACAAACCTCATATTGTAATTTTTTATAACAGACAGTCGGTTGATATTCAGATTTGCTACCACAGTCGAGGGCGACTATTGGTAGTGCATTTTGAGTCACCGTCTCATCTTTTTACGACACCATGGGGTGGTGATCTGTTAATATAATAAGACATAATCTTAAGAACATATGTTATTATTGTGTTCAGCCTGCATTCTTAGGTTATTTAACAATTATTATTAAACAATGTTGTAACAATTTACAATTAAACAGTGTTGTAAGTATAAAAGTGCTTTCTTTTCCGAATCCATTGCAACAGTAACCAAGTAATATCCAAATAACCAGACAAATACGGCCCTTAACCTAAAAGGTCCAATGTATCTGCTGGCTTCGCTTATCCAGGTAATTTTATAAATTTTTCATAACACTCTTATTGTCAGCGTAACAAGTATGAACGTCATCGCCGTTACGCTACAATAAATGGCGCCCGAATTTTATTTAAATCATTACATTTGTTGCATTGAGAGTTCGGGAAAGAAATTTCTGTAAACTTGTACTAACTACCTACATAATTTTAATATTCTTTTCTGAATGCAATTATTATTGTTAATGGATTGTGACTATAAAACAAGTTATTGTGCTTTATAAACATAAGCTTGGAGTGTTCACATTTAAAATAATAATTAAAATTTATTTTTTGCAAATTTCATCGTTCTCCTCGGAACAAATCAAAATTTTTTATTTTGATATTCTGCTTGTTTAAACAATTTTGCCTAATCTCTTACATTATTTAGAATTTATATTGGTGAAATTCAGGCCAAAATAAGTGGTCACAGTGATTTTTTAAAGGAAATTAAGTTTATTTTTGCTCATTTCTTGGAAATTGTACCACCTATAATTTTGAGATACAAACATGTATAGAACTTTTGTATAGTACTGCTATCATTAAGGTGATACTGTTGGTGATACTACTAGTGTTATATTAAGCATTTAGAGGTTAAGTGCTAGCTAAAATTTAATAATTTTTGAAATGTCTCAAACGCCTGATGCTGACATTGGTGACTTTGATTCACCCATGAATAGCCATAACGTTACGCAGGTTAGTTCTAGCTCGCCACATTCAAGACCACTAGAGGTACAGATAACAATGGAATCTGTTAATACACGTCCCCGCATTAATGTGAACTTTGATCCCACGTCGGTCACAGAGGCGTTGACTACCTCTACGCTGTCGACTACTACTAGTCATTATACGTCTTCACACAGCAATACGCATGAAACATACGTGGCACAAGAACCGATCGCACACGCATATAAAGCATTTCCCTTTAAGACTAGCGAACGTTTTGATAACTTCAACTACGGCAACAACGTAGCACAAGTAGTGGCACCACCTCCAAGCGCGAACGTTTATTATAAATCTTTAAATTTAGCTTCTCTTAATATTAAATACAACGGAGAGACTGATGTTGATGAGTTCCTACTTAGAGTTAATGAAACGCGGATTGCGCGACAAATAGACGATTCGACAATAGTTAGGGGTTTTTCAGAGCTGTTATCTGGCACTGCATTAAAGTTTCATAGAACAATACAACATAGAATAAGCTCATGGTTTGACATTTGTATTGAGTATCGAAAATTTTTTCAGTCTAAGGACTACAATTATAACATAGAAAAGCAAATTCGTGTAATGAAGCAGCAGCCAGGTCAATCTGTATCATTCTTTATTTTGGATGTACAGGATTTAAACAATAGGTTGACTTATCCTATTACAAACGACAATCTACTTGATATAGTAAAACACAATATGCTACCTTCATATGCCCAACTATTGGCAATTAATGATATAACTACCTTTGAACAATTGGTCAATGTAACCAAGAATTATGAGGCATATTCCGGTGTTTTGAGTCAATCGCGACCAGCAGGTAAGCGCGAGGTTAATGCAGTAAGTGCCGGTAAGTCACCTGATAAACGCGGCTCACCACCCACCTGCCTAAAGTGCAAAAAGGTTGGCCATAATTACAAGGTATGTAGGTCGATACCAGGCATAGTATGCTTTAAGTGTGGCGCAAAAGAGGTGACGACAAAGAACTGCTTGAAATGTAAAGAAGGCGCGCAGCCTGCAACTCAGGAGCCGAAACAAAAAAACTAATTAGGCCCCCGAGCAGGTCGCTACATACACACACTGTCTCTACACCTGAAATATCGTCGTTTGTAGGGGATTCACGTTTGTTTGTAAGATTCTCATCAATGAATAGAAATTACGAAGCATTGCTCGATCCTGGGGCACATTTGTCAGTTTTAGGTGCAAATAAGCATCGTTTCTTTCAGAAACTTGGGGTGACTTTACACACCAAGGGAACTTCAGCTGTTCCAGCAGTATTCTTGGCTGATTTGTCTCAAATTAAAGTCATTGGCACAATGTCATTGCCAATAACTTGTAACGGGATAACTGCCGATTTTAATTTTTTAGTTTGTCCAAATATACATCACGAACTCTTATGTGGTATGGATTTCGCCGATGCATTTGGTTTGGTAGATATTTTTAAATTTGGAGATGTCATTAGGAGAGGCACGTCCACAGATTATAGTGCACGCGGTGAATTGTGCGAAGTTAGAGCGTTGATACCCAGAAACGATCTACCATTAGGACAAGCCAAACTTTTACAAGAAGTAGTAAATGAATTTGAAACAATTTCATCAGATAAGAAAGGTTTAGGGAAAACGCACATTGTTACTCATAAAATCGTTACACAAGGTGAACCGATTAAACAAAGGTACTATCCTTTATCGCCTGCTAAGTTGGCAGCGCTAAATAAGGAGGTAGACGAGATGCTGAAACTAGACGTCATAGAACCGTCGAGGTCGCCGTGGTCTAACCCAGTAGTCATGATTCCAAAAAAAGATGGATCATGGAGATTTTGCCTCGACGCGCGCAAGCTGAATGGCGTCACAGTTAAGGACTCGTATCCCCTTCCTTACATCAATTCAATCTTGGACAATCTGCGCGGTGCTCACTATCTTAGCTCAATCGATTTGTCGTCGAGTTTTTGGCAGGTTACTTTGTCCAATCAAGATGGCGCTGACGGGCGAGGTACTTCTCGTGAGAAGACAGCTTTTGTAGTCCCGAATAGAGGTCTTTTCCACTTCAAAAGAATGCCGTTTGGTTTATCAAACGCTGGAGCTGAAATGCAGAGGCTGGTTGATTCGTTGTTTCTACATAAGTTCGACGGTAAAGTTTTCTGTTATTTAGATGATCTTTTGGTAGCCACAGAAACTTTCTCTGAACATATGGAGATACTTACTGCCGTCGGGAAGTCACTCAGCGACGCTGGTCTCACCATCAACTTGAAAAAGTGTGATTTCTGCAAGGGGGAACTCAAATATCTAGGGTACATCATCAACACCCAAGGTTTGCGCACAGATCCGGAGAAGCTGAGCAGCATTCAGAACTTCCCACAGCCTAAAACCGCCAAACAGCTAAGGGGATTCATAGGTCTATGTTCGTACTATCGTAGATTTGTGAAAAACTTTTCCACCATTATAGCACCCATGACGGCGTTGGTAGGCAAAAGGAAGGGCAGCGATGGCATAAAATGGTCTGAGGCAGCGAACGAATCATTTAATACCCTTAAAGACGCACTGATAACAGCTCCGGTTTTAGCGTCTCCTGAATTTACAAAACCTTTCGTTCTTCATTGTGATGCATCATCTGTTGGTATAGGTAGTGTCTTAACACAGGAAATGGATGGAATCGAGCGTCCAGTAGCTTTCTATTCACGTTTACTCTCTAAACCCGAAAGGAATTACAGTACTACTGAGCGAGAGTTGCTAGCGGTGGTCGATTCGATCAATCATTTTCGTGCTTACATAGAAGGGACAAAGTTTACGGTCGTGACAGACCACATGAGTTTAAAGTGGCTCAAGTCATTGAGTAATCCCTCGGGCAGATTAGCCAGATGGGCTATGCAAATATCCTCTTTTAATTTTGATATTTGTCACAAGGCAGGTAAACTTAACGTAGTCCCAGACGCACTATCACGAATTTCAGTTGATTCTATTACTTTCAAGGGAGACCTCTCTTTAACTTCTGATGAATGGTTCACGAAAATTTATAAAGGTTGTCAAACATCACCATCGCGATTTAAAAATTTTCAAATTCAAGACGGTAACTTATTTAGATTTTGTAAAACGAAATCTTCTAATTCTATAAATAATTGGAAATTGGTGATTCCTAAGGAACTGGTTGACGAATGTATCAAAACGAATCATGACTCATTTTGCAGTGTGCATCCAGGGGTCCAGAAAACCTATTTAAAACTTAGGGAGCATTATTACTGGCCAAATATGTTTGAAAATGTCAAGAAGTTCGTTGCAAGGTGTGATAAGTGCAAGGCTTATAAGCACTCCAATTCACCACCTCACGGACTCATGACTAATCAAAAGGAGGTAGATGTTCCCATGCACACTTTGTCAATAGACATTATAGGCCCATTTCCTAAAGCATATTCGGGCCACATATACATTATGTCAGTCGTAGACGTTTTCTCAAAATTTGTGTGGCTCCATCCACTTCGCACTGCAACTACTCAAACAGTTACTTCATTTTTGGAAAAAGAAATAATTTTAAAATGGGGTACCCCCGCTATTCTTATCTGCGACAACGCAACTATTTTTAAAAGCAAACCTTTTAAAGCCTTTTGTGAAGGATATTCTATCCCCAAAATTTTTTATACTGCACATTATGCACCTCAAGCAAATACGGTCGAGCGGTATAATAAAACCGCTGAGGTCTGTTTGTCAATATTAGTTGATCAAGATCAACGAAACTGGTCTAAATACCTACAGCAAATTCAGCTATCACTGAATAGCACGGTGAACCTAGCCACAGGTTATACTCCGTACTTCTTAGCTACTGGTCGCGAGATAGTCACCGACGGTCAATTCCATTCGATTTTGAGGGATTTACCAACTTCGGCGGACGATCTGACGATTGGCGACAGAAGTAAGGCGGCTTCATCGTTATCAGAGCTAGCAAAGATTTTTGAAAAGGTAGAAGAAGCGTTAACTCAGGCGTACCAAAAAAATGCGCAGCATTATAATCTTCGAAGACGACACTTCACGGCAAAGGATGGTGATGTGGTCTGGCGAAGAAACTTTGTGCAGTCCAACGCCGCAAAATATTTCTCCGCCAAGCTGGCGCCGAAGTTTGTGAAGTGCGTAGTAGTGAAGAAGTTGTCAAATGTAGTGTACGAGCTACGTGAGTTAACGTCTGGATCAGTTGGTAAATTTCATGTAAAAGACATACTGCGCGTGGATTAGCTTATGCGCGCAATTGTTTCTTTCTTTTTTTGCTTGGCTAGCGGTATTTACACCGATCCCGAGATTTTAATCGTAGGGCTAGTCAAGCGTTTTAAATGCATATGGCTACAAGTGTTTTTTTTTACACTTCAATATGTATTGTTGTTAGTTTTTATTTTTTCTTTTAAGTGTTCATTGTCTATTGCTACGCAGTATAGTATTTTCAGGACAGTCCAGCAATTTAGGGTTATTGCGTTAGACTAAAGGATGAACGTCTTTTTCTGAATTGTAAGAATGATGAACGACAGTGGATGAGTGGGAATGGAATGATAGGACGACGTATAGGTGACAAAAATGAGAGGTGACGGAGTGATAAGAGTAAAAAAGGATGATGGACGAATATTGATGTGAGGTTAAATATGCATACTAAGTGATGGATGGAAGATAAAACTGGCCTTGGTAAGAGGGTCTATCTAGCAATACCATTGTTGATGGTCTGCCAGAAAATTAACTATCACTGATAACGTGGTTTAGCAGACGATTTTTTTCTTCTCGATTTTTTTATCACAGACGTGTGATATCGACACAGGCAGGTGACCAAAACCTTTTTTTTATGGTTGCCCCTGCTGTTTCTTTCGGTAAACCTTCCGGTTTACCTCTTTTCCCGAGAAGGAGGGTATTGTAGCGATGCTACTTACGCTCACCTTGTTTTTGGAATTCTACGCTTCATGTTAGATTATTCACACACTAGATTTACTTACATATTAAAACATAATTACACAATTACAATAATTATAGGTTTGGGTTAATAAATTGTTTACACTACTGTTTTGCATCTGACATGTCAATCGGTCAGCGATTTGCCACAGATAACAAAACGATGGCCAGCTTACGTATAAACTGTTTAATGCTCAATTACTTTTAAATATAAATTTTAGTTTGTAATTATATTACTTTAGGATATATATAAAAAAGCATATTTTACCGATCCGTTTGGATTGAATAATTATGTTTGGTTTCAACTAAGCAATAGTTTAGAATCTATGATTTGGGTAGCGTTGAGCTATGGTCTACTCGACGTCACGCTACACGCAATAAGTAGGTTTCAATATACAATATATGGATAAAAAAACTTATTCCAAAACATTACGTAATATTTAGCCAATAAAGATATTCTTAATTCTGGTTAAGTATAGGAAAACAAAATGTAGGATGGTCGCTTCTAAATACGCGTTTCTATTTGTTTGACAAAACAAATGTCCTTGGAATATTCTAGAACGTTGAATTTTGCGAAACGAATAAGACGATAGCGACGATTCAATAATTAGGCGGAAATCACGTACTTGCGACATACCGACTGACCGCTTTTTGACATTCAGAGCGTGAGAAAGTACTGATGATGAAGGAGAATCATTTCTGGTCGTTTTGCAAACTGGAGGTGCCGCCAGGTGCTTACAAATATTATAACAAGACCCGCGATAAAAGGTATTTATGATTTTATGAATAATTTTCGTGAATCGCGAGTGTTGATACGTTGTGCAAATATAGTGTTCTAATGAGATCGTATTTCTATTGTTTGCACAGCGGGTTTTTTGTTGGTTCTACCGGACAACGGCCAGGCTATAGGCGATCCTGACGCCTAGGCTGAGCCTCGCATGGCGACCTCAGCACCGACCCTCCGCAACGAATAACGGACCTGATTTGCTAATACGGTAACCGATTGTAACCGATCGGTCAATTATTATTTACTTTTGCATACCTTTCACGAAAGACGCGGCAGTTGTACTCCTATTGAGCAACGCGCCAATTTATACCTTAAATAAAGTTTCAATGCTGGTCAGAAGGCTAGCGTGAACTCCTGCTAAGTATAACCACCTACTTGTAAGAAGAGCATTTGGTGATGTTGGCGAGGCACTGTAGCACAAACCTCATATTGTAATTTTTTATAACAGACAGTCGGTTGATATTCAGATTTGCTACCACAGTCGAGGGCGACTATTGGTAGTGCATTTTGAGTCACCGTCTCATCTTTTTACGACACCATGGGGTGGTGATCTGTTAATATAATAAGACATAATCTTAAGAACATATGTTATTATTGTGTTCAGCCTGCATTCTTAGGTTATTTAACAATTATTATTAAACAATGTTGTAACAATTTACAATTAAACAGTGTTGTAAGTATAAAAGTGCTTTCTTTTCCGAATCCATTGCAACAGTAACCAAGTAATATCCAAATAACCAGACAAATACGGCCCTTAACCTAAAAGGTCCAATGTATCTGCTGGCTTCGCTTATCCAGGTAATTTTATAAATTTTTCATAACACTCTTATTGTCAGCGTAACAAGTATGAACGTCATCGCCGTTACGCTACACACAATGAATACACATTACTTACAATACCTATGTGCTCTATATATTTATGACGATGGTTCACATGACATTGAGGTCTGCAGGAGGAGCTCTTACAACTATGTTAGCGTCACTAATACCCATAACATATAGTATTCAAAGTCAGGGTTTAGTTAAGGTTTTCCACCCGTGTGTATTCGAGTATGAACACCTAAGTAATACTTTCGAGAGAAACATTTCTTACATACATTACATTCGTAGGGTTTCTTATCCGTGTGTAGACGAATGTGACTTATTAAATGACTCTTATCATTGAAACATTTGTTACATACATCACACTCATAAGGCTTCTCACCCGTGTGTTTAAAAACATGTTTTTGTAAATTACTGCTTCGATTAAAACATTTCTTACATACATTACATTCATAAGGTTTCTCACCCGTGTGTGTAAGTACATGAGTATTCAATGTACCCTTTTCCTTAAAACATTTGCTGCATACATTACATTCATAAGGTTTCTCACCCGTGTGTTTACGTATATGAATATTTAAATGACCCCTTCGCTTGAAACATTTCTTACATACATTACACTCATAAGGTTTCTCACCCGTGTGTGTTCGAATATGTATATCTAAATTACTCTTTTGACTGAATAATTTCTTACATACATTACATTTATAAGGTTTCTCACCCGTGTGTATACGCATATGAACATTTAATATACCCTTTTGATTGAAACATTTCTTGCATACATTACATTTATAGGGTTTCTCACCTGTGTGTATAAACATATGAATATTTAATTTACCCATTTCTCTGAAACGTTTGTTACATACATTACACTCATATGGTTTCTCACCCGTGTGTGAACGAAAATGTATAACTAAGCTAGTTTTCTCACTAAAACATTTCTTACACACTTTACACTCATAAGGTTTCTCACCCGTGTGAGTACGAATATGTCTTACTAAATCACATTTCCATTTAAAACATTTCTGACAAGTATCACATAACCACGGCGTAAGTTTGTTGCGTGAGCTGATTTTGTTTTCAGACATTTCTTTGTGAACGTAGGTATGACCGGATGTGGTATTTTTGTGTTTTTTGTTACGTAATTTCATATCTATTTTATTACGGGTTGCCACTGTGCTATTCTTCTTAACTGGTTTGTCCTTAATGTTTCTTTTAGTCTCTCTTTTCGGTTTTTCAACCTTGTCCATTGCTTGGTCACTTCTCTTCAGGTTGCTTAAAAGCGTATCATTACGGTACTTCTGCGCGGAGAGTCGAGGAGCATCTGGTGAACAAATATATCATTTTGCTTTAGTGAAACGTCGTCGTGCCGGTTGGCAGAAATACCCTTCCTACTTTACACAAAACAATAGAATTAAAATATCATGTATCAGTACGCAACGCGACATTAGCGGCCAGTATAAAGGCACTCAAACGCGCGTTCTTGAGCATCCAGGATTGTGCGGCGAAATGCTCGTACGTATAATCGTTTGCGATAATCTTTTTGAAATTCAAAATTAACAAAATCTTTCACGCGCCCACAATTGCGTGCATTCCGCCGCACAATCCTGGGCGCTCCTAAGAATGTGGTACGGATTTACACGTACGCTCTTTCACATACGAATGCGGTTATCAAGCGCGAAACACTGAGCGTGTAAAGGGCGTTATTGATTGTAGCTATGTCGCGCCAAGCCTGTTAACTAAATAACGCCGTTCAATGAACGGCCTGGATGATAATAACTGGCTTGCTAATGCTTAGATGGGATACCCTATCCCATCTAAGCATACCAAGTACATACCAAGTCGTTTATTGTTTTTTTTTTTTAAATACGCCCAGTGGCAGAGTGTCGATGCCTTTGCCACAAACTTATGTAGAATCGAAATTAAAAAAGAGGACTTTGCCGGCTTAGGCCTGCAAGGTTTGTAAGAAATTCCATTACCGGCCTCTGGTCCTAGCCGCGCCTGAAACCTCATACTTCGCAGCCTATTAAGAGGAACGTAATCTCAATATTTCATTGCAAGTTTGAGGAAAGCATATTTATTTGGCTGGCAATAAAAAAAATATGGGACACCCTAGTGTACATTCAAGTACTCACTGCCAGTGACGTCACTCGGATCTTCCTTGACGACCACGAGAATTATGATATGTTCTGAATCTGAAGATGTGCTGCTGTCATCTCTTGTATCTGTGGATTACAAAGAAGGCTAGGGTCCAATAGAGGCGTATGTACGTGTAGGTATTTATATGTATATGTTTAGGTATATTTATTTATATGCATGTATATCTAGTTATCGTTACGTATATTCCTACCGTCTTGCTGCGGTACGGGTATGGGGTTGCATATTAGAAAATAAATACTTTTTCGAGCAAATTTCAAAAGAACAATGTACAAATCAACACAGTGTAAAATAACGATGGTCATTTGATCAAAAGTTCAGCTGGCCAAAGTCTGGAATAGCAATGTTTAAATTATTTATTACACTATTGACCAAATCGTTTGAAGGTCAAAATGGATTACTGGATAAATTATTAATTATCAATTGGATTTATAATATTTGTTTTTATAAAAAGCTGTACCATCTGACTTGGATAGGTAAGGTTAGATTAGGCGTAGTGCAGCTCCCGCATTAGGCCTTCGTGGTTATTTTTTTTATGACCATGCAGAATAAATCTATTTTTTATAGCAATATGATAATAGATTAGATATTTTAAAAATCACATTTATGATTTATGATTTGATATTTTAAAATAACATCTGTCAACTTTTGATCAGTCGTTCATTTAATGTCACATACATTGGGATTTTAAAGAATTTTCTAAGTAAACATTTGTTCATTTAAATTTTGTTATTTCGTTTATTGTTCTTTTGAAATTTGCTCGAGAAAGTGTTGATTTTCTAATATGCAACCGGGTATGGTTATGATAGCATATTATTACTTCACGGAACTTTACCTAGTTATGTATAGTGTTAGTTCTAAAAGTTACTCTCAGTAATGTACCTATTTATTTATCTCGGCACCACCTTTGGTTGACTGGTAGAGAATGCCTACGGCATTAAGTCCGCCTATGTGCTTGTGCATAAAGTTTAGTAAATAAAAAAAATATTTCAAACACAAATTGTTTAATATGTTTATCTACTCTGATACTATAATACAAAGATTATAAAATTGAAATCAAAACTCTTATGACACACATTACGCACAGGCCAAAAAAAAAGTTTTATTACGATACAGGTCTTGTATGGACACCTATATCATAATAGTAGTTTATGATACTGTTGCATAATAAGGGTTCTTATAACACGAGTGTGTTTTAAAAAAACGAGCCGCAGGCGAGTTTTTTTATATTATCACACGAGTCATTAGTCATCAGTCATCAGTACATCAGCTACTTGCCAATAAAAGGCCCATCAAAATCGGTCCAGCCATTTCAGAGATTAGCCGGAACACACGGACAAAAATTGAAAAAAATGTTATTTCGGTGTATGTACTGTATTATATATTCATATGCAAAAAACAATTATTTCAATATTACAAACAGACACTCCAATTGTATTTATATGTATAGATGTGTGGATATATCTATAATCCATACTAATATTATAAATGCGAAAGTAACTCTGTCTGTCTGTCTGTATGTTACGCTTTCACGCCTAAACCACTGAACCGATCTTGATGAAATTTGGTACAGAGGTATATTAGAGCTTGAGAACGGACATAGGCTACCTTTTATCACGAGAAAGGGGGTTTAAGGGGGGAAAATAGGGGATGAAAGTTTGTATGAAAGTTTGTCATTTCTGAAGATATCTTAATGAAATTTGGTACAGAGGTAGATTAGAGCTTGGGAACGGACATAGGCTACCTTTTATCGCGAAAAGGAGGGTAGAAGGGGGGGACTTGGCCCCTATATGAATGCGCTTTATAATGCCCAATCGCATAAGGTACATATTCAAGAACTCCTATAATATAATAAGTATTATCGTTGAGTGTTATTTCTAACGGAATATTGTCAATAAAGATAGATACCGATTAACTATGTTCAAAAATGATGATGTTGTGTAGTATATAATCAAACGTTCGCATGCCTTTACAGCCATTTCCATTGCATATGACCAAATTGCCGTCGCCCCATAATGTGGATACAGCTGCCTCTTCTATTTGAGAAATATCTTTCGTTGGGTCAAGTGAAAGAAACGGCATTTTTCTTCGCACATTATTGGTCACACAAGTCTCACTTTTACAGGTTTCTATCCTCTCGGCACTCCAGATAATATCAGCAAAGAGTCTCTCAAAAATGTATGTCACACTACATTCTCAATTTGACCACGAAAATTGTAAAGATCGTTGACAGAATTATTTTCATCCAACATCCATACTAATATTATAAATGCGAAAGTAACTCTGTCTGTCTGTCTGTCTGTCTGTCCGTCTGTATGTTATGCTTTCACGCCTAAACCACTGAACCCATCTTCATGAAATTTGGTACAGTGGTATATTAGAGCTTGAGAACGGACATAGGCTACCTTTTATCACGAAAAAGGGGGTTTAAGGGGGGGGGGGGGGGATAGGGGATGAAAGTACTTATGAAAGTTCGTCATTTCTGAAGATATCTTAATGAAATTTGGTACAGAGGTAGATTAGAGCTTGGGAACGGATATAGGCTACCTTTTCTCGCGAAAAGGGGGGTAGAAGGGGGGCGGACTAGGGTCTTGGTATGAAAGTTAATCGTTTCAGAAGATTTCCTGATGAAATTTGGTACAGAGATAGTTTAGAGCTTGGGAACGGACATAGACCACTTTTATCGCAAAAAGGGGGGTAGAAGGGGGACTAGGGCCTTGGGATGAAAGTTTGTCATTTTTGAAGATTTCCTGATGAATTTTGGTACAGAGATAGTTCAGAGCTTGGGAACGGACATAGGCTACCTTTTATCGCGAAAAGTGGGGTAGAAGGGGGTGACTAGGGCCTTGGGATGAAAGTTTGTCTTTTTTGAAGATATCCTGATGAAATTTGGTACAGATATAAATTAAAGCTTGGGAACGAACGTAGGCTACCTTTGGTCGCGAAAGACGAGGATAAAGGAGGGGGGGGGGGGGGGGTTATAGGGGATGAAAGTTTGCCAGTTTTGAAGACATCCTGATGATATATTTGGTACAGAGATGGATTGAAGCTTGGGAACGAACATAGGCTATCTATTGACGCGAAAATGGAGGCATGGGGGGGAGTATGGATAGTTAGTATGAAAGTTTGTCATTTTTTATGATATCCTGGTGAAATTTGGTACAGAAATGGATTAGAGCTCGAAAATGGACATAGGCTACCTTTTATTGCGAAAAAGGGAGTTGAAGGGGTGGAATAGGGCAGGGGTATGTAAGTTTGACAATTTTGAAGATATCTTGATGAAATTGGTATAGAGATGGATTAGAGGTTGGAAATGGACATAGGCTACCCCTTATCGCTAAAAAAGGGATAGAAGGGGGAGGGGGGAAGGGGAATAGGGCTATGGGATTAAAGTTTCTAATTTCTCATTGGCACATAAAAGGGGGTGAATATGGCATAAATAGTAAGAATTTCTTTTAAGATGTCCTCATGAAATTTGGTACAAAGGTGAATTAGAGCTTCGGAACGGAAAAAGTCGAGTAACGAACCAAATATAGAAGCGAGTGGAGAGGCGAGTAGAGATTGTTATAGGGACGAGTGGATAGGCGTGTAAAGATCGAAAGTCGAGTAGAGTCGACTACAGGAGCGAGTAGATATGCGACTAGAGAGCCAAATAGAATGCAGTAAAGGGTTGATTAGAGAGGCGAATAGGGAGGCGAGTGGAAAGATGAATGTAGTGGCGAGTAGAGATCGAATATAGAGTTGGGTAGAGGTGCGAGTAGATAGGCGAGTGGGGAGAGTCAAGTAGAGAGGCGAAAAGAGAATCGAATGGATGGGCAAGTAGAGAGGCCAATTGAAAGGCGAGTTTAGAGAATAGTACAAAGTCGAGTAGAGAGGGGAACAGAGAAGTCAGTAGAGAGTCGAGTTTAAATTCAAGTATAGTGGCGAGTAGAAAGTCGAGTAGAGAGTCGAATATAGAGGCGAGTAGAAAGTCGAGAACTGAGGTGAGTACATAGTCGAGGACAAAGTTGAGTAGAGAGGCGAATTTAATGCTCAATAGCGTCGGATCAACACTAAGCGAAAACCGAAATCCACGCGGGCGGAGCCGCGGGCAACAGCTAGTATTTTTATAATTTGTACACATATCGCACCTTCGGTGCAACAAAGTCGTAACAGCTCACAACAAAGTTTTATAGGAAAGCACTTTTAAGTTTTTTTTCGGGTTTATCGTCTTATTACTGAATTACTATCTACAGTAGGTTATATATTTTAATAAAATTATATTGTTTGTTTCTTTCGCTACAGTTTTATGAAATAATTTTATTTTCAATTACTAATATTATTTTTAAACGATTTGGCGTACTTAAGTCGATTTTGCTATTTTGGGTATTTATGACTTTGTTGCACCGAAGGTGCGATATGTTATTTTACACAAAGGCACAATATTTTGCACCACACAAACAGTCTCAATCGCATCGCTGTCTGCCTGCCTGGCCACCAATTCTGCTAATTTTATGACATAACAAAACCACTGTCATTGCGCTGACATTATATAAAATGTCATTATATAGACTTTATGGCTGAGCTTTAAGGTCAAAGACTTTATAACATTTTTCATTAACTCTACAACATTGTCATTTAATTTTAGACTTTAACAGTATAATATTAAAGTCTAAAGTTAAATGGCATTGGTTACAGTGTCTGTGGTACCAAAATGGTTTTGACATGAAAATAAAAATAGCACATTCAGGGCCCAGCTTTTTGGTCACAAATATATAAAAATACTTTATTACCATCAGTATTTTCTTGTTTCACCTTATCATTACCAAAGATCACATTACTTTGCAGTAACTCTGCAAACAGCTTTTCATTTTGCAGACATTTCTCTTTAAGCTCAAAGGAGTTATCTGGCCTTGCACACCAGAGGTGGCAGACTGGTCTGATGTCTTCTGTAACAAACTGATCAACATAATCTCATTATTGGTTGTTCCCAACAACAGTGCCTGCCCAGCTTGGAAAGGGATTTGTTGGAACTTAACTATTTTGTTACTATTGAATGAATGAATGAATGAATTTATTTCTAAGAATATGGTAGATCAAGGTCTTAATGTTATTACAGTGGTCATACATATTGTACCATGATAGGTGTAGAAATATTAAGTTTTACAATAATAATATTGTAGCTTATGTCACACATGTAATTTATTAATTATTTCATTGGTCATTTGTTTTACATCTTTCAATATAATATCTTTAACATTGTATTAACTATCTATAAATTCCCTCACCGAATAAAAACATTTTTATAATAAAAAATTAAATATGTTGAATTTAAATTTCGACATAGGTAGCGCTCTCACACCAACTGGTAGTTTATTGTATATTTTAATAGGTATGGCTATTATTGCCCTATTTAATTCTTGATTAGTATCATTTTCTATTTCAGATTTATTTTTACACTTTATCATGAGAGTCGTATCATCAGCAAATAGTATACAGTCATGCTTAACATTTCTACTGAAGTCATTTATGTAAATAAGGAACAGTAAGGGCCCTAACACACTCCCTTGAGGAACGCCAAAACTATTTGGATTTGATGTTGAGGTAAAAGTTACCTCTGTGTTTTTTACTAATTTTGTAATAGTAGTGCACTGTTGACGATTTGAGAGTTACCTCTTATTCCGTATCTTTCTAGTTTGTTTAGTAGGCGGTTCTGTGGGAAGAAGTCAAATGCTTTGCTCATATCCAAGAAGATGGATAGCACTGTCATCTTCTGATCAAGAGTTTCAGTGGCTTGTTTTACAAGTGAAAAACAAAACAGACCAGAGAGTGGTTCTTCTGACACAAAGTAAGAGTAGATAAAGCATTTGTCAAACTTGGATATTGTGATGTGTTGATAGATCCACTCAAAGAAACAATATCATTTATTCAGTTACACATCAGTGGCACATAAAGAGCACACATGAACGTCAAAATTTTACAGTCATGTCAAGAAATTATTAATATAATATTGAACAAAGTAAGTAAATTATTTGAAAATGATTCTTTCGCTGGTTTGGTAATTTGGTTCTACTGAGAAGATACCAGCAAGAAACTCAGTGAACAATATTATTATTTCTTTTTAAATCAATGTGTTTTTTTAAACAGATTTATATTGTACGAGCAAGCAAAAAGATCAGGATGACTATGCATTTACCACGCATTAACTACTTTGAAATATCCTCTTTTTTGTTGCCGTTGGTACGCAGCCCCATACCGTGTGGTGTGCATCTTACCAAGGCATGATATTGTGAGGTGCCATATTAATTTGCATTGAGCGGGGATCGAACCCGCACCTACTGCATATCGGCTGCGTTCACTACCGCTACGCCACAGAGGTAGTACATTGGCTGAAATTCTTTGTCATAAAACGGAAGCCCACTTACCGGCGTCTCGGTCAAAGACTCGCACATCTCTTGTAGGTGAGATTTGATAATCGAACGCAGTGGAATGTTGTCCGACAGACAAATTCTACACATCGACAGCTTCTTCATGTTTGCGTTATGTTAGTTTAATAACACCGTTTATATTGTTTGAATTAACGGCAACTTAAGACCTCAACTTGTAGTAAGTACCCTAAACTAAATACATAGTAACCTTAAATTTTAGCAAATCACATTAATCAGCAACGTAAAGATAGAAATGTCTGTGAAGTACTAAATAACATTGAATGAGTTTAACCACAATTCACAACTTCTATTCAGTATTGCATTGTACGGCCTCTGCAGTCAAATCACAGATCATTTGCAATTTTAAGCAATCTCTGAATACACCAATTACACTAAATAATCCAAGAAAAAAAATCTTAGCCAAATGATAGCATGAATAACGGGCGTAGACTGGTGTTGCGAGAAAATAGTGACATTTGGAACTAAGTGTCAAGTGTCAGTGTTAATCTGACTTGACTGTACTGTCTCGTGGGGGGCGGACACACGGAACCAAATTTACTGGCGTGGCTAACGTGGCTCTGGTACACTTGACATTGGCGTCTCGCCATAAATAACTGTATAATACATTTACTTGATAATTGATTGAATACTTGATATTGGCGGAGTTGCGGCGATTTGCTGCAGAAGCCATTTTGAAAAAAAGAAGAAGAAGAAGAAGACTGTACTGTCATGCTCTTTTTTGGGATTTTTTGACCTGATAACTAGGAACTTCAAGACTACACTGTTATAAAATGTTCGACAAGTAGAATAGGCTACTTGACTCATTTTCTTTTTCTGTCCTAAACGATTAATTATTATTCCATTATACAAAAAAATTATGAGATTTTATTTTTAAGCCTAAAAATATTGAAAACTTTATTTAAAAGATAAGATTTTCAAAAACCGGGCAAAACGCTGTCCGCCATGTTGTTCGATAAATTAAATGTGCTGTGACATCAGAAATACATGTAAACAACAATATGGCAGCTCAGTCCACTAGTACTAGACACCGTGTATTGTTTTGCGCGCACTTTATGTTCAGGACATATTTTACAAGATGTTTTCACAAAATCACAATCCGTTTTGCTCGTACAAATAATCACACATCTCCATGATAATTATGACAATTGACGTTTCGTTGTTTTCGTATATTAATGACGTCATAAAATGGACGACAGTATTTTCACCCGTTGAATAAAAAAAATGTGTTTTTCAAATTAATTTTATTCATTGATCATGTACTTTTATTTCACGATATCGCTTTTTTACGTTTAGTAAGTCAAGTACTAAAGGAAAAACTCATTCGATGTATGAAATTAAGTATGAGTCAAGTAACCTATTCTATTAGATTCTTCCCTAAAGTGCCAACAATCATAAAAAAGTAATGATGTTGGATCGGGTAGCGGCGAGAAATAATAACAATCTGTTGGCAAACATAATCACACATGAATACAACAAGGAATTAATAATAGCGTCTCGTTACATTAGGATTATCACCACAGACCGTTTAATTGTCAGTTTGACACGTAGACAAAACGGCAATAGTGCTGTACCACTGATAATAGTGATGTGCTTATTTAACAAAAGAAAAACCATAAAGATGTAACATGAGCTGTGGCTGACCCTTTATATTATATAGTTATGAGTTGATGATGATGATGACGATTAATAATGATTGCTGCCTCTGTAAAGTGGTGTAGACTGCGAGAAGGTTCTAGTGAGATTTAGAACCAACACGAAAAATCATTTGTACCGCGTTCCTACTTTTGTGTAGTCGTAGTTTAGGCGGATATCAATGATATGCTGTCTGATGGCTCCATTCATTGCTATGCGAACGACAGTACTGGGGACACCTGTTACACGGGTCGTACAAATATCCTTTAGGGTGATTTTCCACCAGGGTGAAGGTGATTTTCAATTTTTAGTGGAAAAGGGTCAGTGCGATTTCAATTCTCTTCTCGCCTCGTCTCGTCTCGCTCCTCTGGTAGAAAATCACCTTGACAAGACGAGGCGAGGCGAGGAGAGAATTGAAATTTGTATGGCAAATTTTCAATCCTCTCCCAGCATATCTTTGGTGGAAATAGTGTGGATTGACGAGAATATGCAAGGCGTGAATTGAAATATTGGTTTGTGCAAAAATGAACCGTATAGTATAAATCACCTTCAAGGTGATTTTCCACCAGAGTGGCTAGGCGAGACAAGGCGAGGAGAGAATTGAAATTTGTATAACAAATTTTCAATCCTCTCCCAGAGCATCTTTGGTGAAAACAGGGTGGATTGACGAGAATATGTCACGCGCAAGCTCGCGATGGCAATTTTTAGTGGAAAAGGGTCAGTGCGATTTCAATTCTTTTCTCGCCTCGTCTCGTCTCGCCCCTCTGGTGGAAAATCACCTTCAGTCCGAGGTGGAGGAGAGTCGCGAACTTGTTTCCGAAATCGAGATTACTCTCTCGGGAATATCCGCTATCAATTCAACCCCACTGAGACAAGTACAGGTTCCGCGCCATATGGAGTACTGCTATCACCTTTTTAGCGGAGCACCTACATACCAGCTTGACCCTATAGACTCGTTACAAAACCGGGCGTTGAGGCTCGTCGACAATCCCATATTCGCTGGCGATGTATAATCTCTCAACCTCAGGAGGGACTTTGCCTAGCTGTGTGTTCTACCGCCTATACAATGCTTTGTGCTCAGATGAATTGTTTGTCATGATGCCCACAACTACATTCTATCATCGCACCGCTCGCCATAGACAGGGTGCGAACTGTGCGGTATGAAATTTACTTTATCCCACGCACGCTCTAGCTGTTGCGCGCACTTGGTTTTTCCCAAGCGACTACAATATGCGCTTCGTCAAGAAGGGCATTATAAGGTTTCTTCAGGGTCGGCAGCACACGTGTGACTCCCCTGGTGTTGCGCACGTCATTAAGCCAAGGTAACCACTTTCCATGCTTGGCCATGTGCTTGTTTGCCATATAAGTGGTATAAAAAAAGGGCGAAGGAGGCACCTGCTCGCGATCATTTTTATAAGAACTAAAGTCTGGCCGCCGCGCCACCCGCCGCTGCTGTTTCAGTAGGGTTTGACTAGGATTGCCCCTAAGCATGTTACAACAATGAAACAGCTCAGATACACAAGATGTTTAATTATATTTTAACTTTCAAAGAAGCTCCACCACTGAAACCTTTACGATGTCTGTATGTCACCACCTCCCTCTGTGTCCGTCACCTAAGTGGTATACTTACATAAACTCACGAATGGTGAATGGTGAATCGCAGAAAATAAATAAATGAATCGTTATATATAACTACATGCCATGGCAAATTAACGATTCTAAACACATAACTTATATAACTACACTATATCCTACTGTCATAGTCAAAAATCATTTATTCTGCATAGACCATTAAAACAGCACTTACAAAACGTCAAGTTTAAAAAAAAAATTAGACTAGTTTAGCAAATGGACCACCGGTTCGAAACGCGGCCCCGACCTGAGAAGACTCCGGCAAGAAACTCAGCGGGCATTTTTTGTTGTCTGTCCTACTAATCTGTCTAAACTGTCCTACTAATATTACCTATAATCGCGAAAGTCTGTAAGTATGGATAGATGAATGTTTATAACTCTTTCACGTAACTACTGAATGGATTTTAATGAAACCATACAGTAATATGGCTTAAACACCAGAATAAAAAATATTCTACAATTTATAAAGATATCATAGCTATAACCGACATCGACGCGGGCGGAGCCGCGGGCAATAGCTAGTAACCCATCGATTTACGACTAGAATATATATATATATTTTTTTTTTAATGCATTTATATATGAAGATGCTAGCTGTTGCCCGCGGCTCCGCCTGCGTGGATGTCGGTAATCGCTCAGTGATGAGCCGCCGCTAGGACCATTAAATTCGCCTCTCTACTCAACTCTCTCGACAATTTACTCACCTCTGTTGTAGACTTTCTACTCGCCTCGATGTTCCATTCTCTACTCGACTTCTTCGAAAGGTCAACGTCAGAATTATAACTGTCGCATGTTTCATCGCAATCGGGTAAGTAAAAACGGAGATATGATTAAAAGTCGCGATATCGTACGTCCGGGCGGAGCCGTGGGTGATACTGACATGATCTAATTAATACATTGGACACAAATTACTCAGCAATATAAACTCGAAGTTGTATCTATACCGATGGTTCACATGACACCGAGGTCCGCAGGAGGAGCTCCTACAATCATAGTAAAGTGTTAGCGTCGATAATGCCTATATTCCAAGCCAGGACAATTAAGGTTTTTCACTCGTGTGTGTTCGAGTATGAACATTTAAATGACTCTTATCATAGAAACGTTTCTTACAAACATTACATTCATAAGGTTTCTCACCCGTGTGTATACGTATGTGAACATTTAATAGACCCCTTTGGCTAAAACATTTCTTACATACATTACATTCATGAGATTTCTCACCCGTGTGTAGACGAATATGACTATTTAAATGACTCTTAACGTAGAAACCTTTCTTACATACATTACACTTATAAGATTTCCCATCCATGTGTTTACGCATATGAATATTTAATTGACCGCTGTCAGTAAAACATTTCTTACAAGCATTACACTCATAAGGTTTCTCACCCGTGTGTGTTCGAATATGTCTATTTAAATTACTCTTTAGATTGAAACATTTCTTACATACATTACATTCATAAGGTTTCTCACCCGTGTGTATACGCATATGAACATTTAAATGACCCCTTCGGTTGAAACATTTCTTACATACATTACACTCATAAGGTTTCTCACCCGTATGTGAACGAACATGTCTATTTAAACCACTCTTACGAGAGAAATATTTCTTACATACATAACACTCATAAGGTTTTTCACCGGTATGTATACGAGTATGAATTTTTAATTCACTCTTTTCATTGAAACTTTTCTTACATACATTACACTCATGAGGTTTCTCACCCGTGTGTATGCGAATATGTCTTATTAAATCACTTTTCAATTTAAAACTTTTCTGACAAGTATCACATAACAATGGTGTGAGTTTGTTGCTTGAGCTATTATTAACACTTTGGACGGCACTGATTCTGTTTTCAGACATTTCTTTGTGAACGTCATCATGATCAGATGTACTATTGTTTAGTTTAATGTTCCTTAATGTCATATCTATATTATCACGAGTGTCCACCATCTTATTCTTCTTAACTGGTTTGTCTTCAATGTCTCTTCCAGTCTCTCTTTTCGGTTCTTCAACCTTACCCATAATTTGGTCAGTTCTCTGGAGGTTGCTTAAAAGCGTATCATTACGGTACTTCTGCGCGGCGAGTCGATAAGCACCTGAAGAACAAATAAAATCATGCTTGCGTCATCATCATTCTATCATACAAAGTGGCTTTAATGCAACTTCATGAGGGTTGCCAGAAATATTAAGATACATGAAATTATACTTTTCAATTTAAAAAGTCTAATTATAAAACGTTCAGTCCAGTTATATTTAGACGCAATTACTGTTTGTGATACCCAGTCATCATCATCTCCTTAGCGCACGCGAGCCCTTCAGCTCGGAGTAGTCCCCTTATGATTTGCTTAACATGGCTATAAGAATGGTTACTGCCATCTGGACATGTAGCGTCGCTTTTCAAGTAGGTGTGGTTGACGTGAAGGTCTTGGCGCGGCCCTGTATCTTCTGTACACTTCTTTTTTGGCAAATCTTTTTATTTGTTGATATCAACAGCAACGCGTGAAAAACGAGTTTATTGTAAGTAAGCTACAGTCAATTTTGTTCTATCTAACTGTCAATGTGTGCATGTGGGATGTATGTATGTGTCAACTTATACCGAAGCAGTAACCATTTCTTACGCCGCCGCGTTGAAATGACCCTTAGAGTTTATCTATAGTTCTAAGTTTGTATAGAATGTATCTTCATGGCTGCTAGCTATTTCAAATGTCCACCTTTAAGCAGTGTACAACTCACCAGCAACGACGTCAACCGGTTCCTCCTTCACAATATCCAGAGGTATGTCACACTCCGTGTGCAGACCTAGTGCGCTATGATACAGGTCTGCGTCGTCTTGCTCCACTGCTGCGTCATCTGCACAAAAAATACTTCACTTGTTCGACTAACATAAGAATCTGTAGTAGTATTATTGGGCACTGGCTGCTACATATGGCTATCTCTAATACACACAGACCAAACATAGATATACCAAATAAGCATTTGAATTTAAAAGAAAGGCAAATCGCGAATGAGCTTTACATCAAACAATTATAACAAGTATACTTACTGCCTGTTCCATCACTCGGTTCTTCCTTAACGACCGCGAGACTTATAATATCCTCTGCATCCGATGATTGAACGGGGTCATCTTTCTTCAAAAGATCGACTTCAAAATCTGGAGATTTAAAGTAATTCAAGCTTAATGACAGAATATTGACACACTTGACTGGTTTATTGTTATTGAACCATGCTGATCTTATCCCTTGTTAACATGTGTACATACTTGTGTAACGTTGCGTTTATGAATCCCGTTACATCGGCTCCTTTTACTCGTTTTCAAGTTTCGTTTTCGAATTTTTAGTATGGCAGCTCTGATGTCGAAGTCATTCTGACGTTTCGGACAGACTGCACCTTTCTCCCTACGATCGTTTAGGATGGTCGATATTTTTATTACTATGAATTAATCTTCAAAAATCTCATAAAAATGAGATTGTTTTATATTCTAGAACCTTTAATTGTGTCTCCATGAACGTTCTAATGTAGGATTACGTCATATTTCTCGGTAAGTTTGCAATTTCTTCAAAATTGATTTAATGGCGTCTATCATATTTCGTATCGGAGATTAATCGTTGCAATCCTTGTTGTTCCAGCATATCTTTTGCCAAAAATGCAGTGATTATGCAAATCATTGATATTATAATCAACCACATAAGGCGGTAAGTCATATATTTCTTAAATTATCGACCCTCGTGGAGCTTTGTTTTGTTGGAACTTATTGTAATGATATAATTTTTCATTACAGGTTTTCAATATGAAATCGCCTTTGGCTATGCCTTAAGTGATGCCTTTGGCTATGCCTTAAGTGATGCCTTTCGCTATGCCTTAAGCTATACTTTAAACTTGAAATCTTCAAATTCAACCTTATATCCTTCCATCGTGCTTTTGGGATGCTTCTGAGGCTTCGTTTGCTTGTGAACCTTCGTGTGCGCGCCAGAGGAATGCCGTGAGCTTGTTCCATTAGTATTAAATTAGTTTAACCTCTTAAATCTATAAAGAATTGCATTGGTGACAAGTTTTTAAAACAATACTTTTCAATGTTTACATATTTTAAATTTAATATGCTTTGGGTAGCCTTACCCTAACTTTAAATGCACACTGGAGCGCAGAATAAATCCTTAAACCTCAGCGTATGGGTTTCATTTTAGCTCACCTCCAGAAGATTAAAGGTACCATCCTCCGTTGACTATCTTAGGCATGACTGTGTGTATCTCCAGGCGCCCGAATTCTTGGTAATTTATTTTCTTTTTATAACTATAGGAGATCACACAACACTGGCACAACACACCATTCAAACACATCAAAGCAAAACCTATTAATTTTTTATTATTACACTTGTCTAGCAAACGCAAATCATTCAAATGTCAGACACACTTACTTGGCATTGCATTTTGGCGTTTCAGTTTTATAGCGTGTTCTGTTTCTGTGTCTCTTGTATCTGTGGATTATAAAGCAAGAACGAATTCACATTGATAGCATTAAAAATAATTTGTTATAATAAGTAGGCAGATTAACACTATCGTATTGGGAAAACCGCGGTACCCTAGTGGTATGGGTAATGGACTGCTGAGACGAGGTCTCGCGTTCAATCCCAGGTTTTACCATGGCACACATCAAGTTTTCGATGCTTTTCGAAGTTATGTGTGTATTTATCACAGGTTTATAAGTGCCCGTTTAATGGCAATAGGCTCGCCATCTTATTACATTGGGACCTAAACATAAATTGGCGAAATGTCGGTGCTAGCACCTCTGCCTACCCCTTCGGGGATAAAGGCGTGAGTTTATGTTTTGGTACTGTAAAGATAGATGTTTTCAGAAAAAAATAAATACCAAAACACAAAGAGTTTAATATACTGGGCAGTTTTAGAATTGTTTTGGAGTGAAAGATTTTGGGCCCAGTTGCATCGTTTGGAAGAATTAATTTGCTTCTTGCCCAAGTTATACAAATATTAAATTCTAAATCTATTTGATACTTTTTCAGTGATGTATCTGCAGTATGCTTCATAATTAGTGCACAACTGTACATATAATGTGAGTTTACACAAAAGCACAATAATTAGCACCACAAACAGTCTCAATTGCATCGCTGTCTGAATATAAGCACTGTAACATCATCTTGCCTGTTCTTTAGTCACAAACATACAATAAAACTTTATTACCTTCAGCATTTTCTTGTAACACTTCATCATTAACAAAGACATTTGGAGTCATCTGGATCACATCCTCTGTGCCTAGGTGCATATTGGACATTATTTGTAGGTTAACTAGCTGTAGAAACAACACTACATTATATAAACACACATTTTAACAGCTCACTACATATACAGAAGATGTGAGACCAATGATAGCAGTATACAATATTATAATTACATTAGAACACAAGGTTCACAACACAATAAGATTGTGTAACAGTCAATCTGTTTAATGTGAAGATACTTTGTCACAGGCATTATACAATAATGGGACCACCCACCACTTTACTTTACAGCAACTCTGGACAGAACAGCTTTACACTCTGGAGTCTCGCACAACAGAGGTGGCAGACAAGTACTGGTTGGATATCTTCTGCCAACAAACTGATCACCATAATCTCATTAATAGTTGTTCCCAACAACAGTGCCTGTCCGGCTTTGAAAGAGATTTGTTGGAACTTAATTCTTTTGTTAGGTACTATTCTTGTAAGGAACAGAGAGTGATATTCTTTTGACACTTAGTATGAGCACAGTATGGCTTCCGGTTTGCAGTTGTCACGAAAACACCGTTGCTTTACACTCCGCGAGTTTTTAATCGAAATCAGTGTTAAAACTATTCAAAATAACAACAACATATAGTGGATCCTTGAGTTTGCACTGAGGGAGTGTATGAAACCTAAATTTTTGGCGAAAGGTGGTGAAAATCGAAAGTAATTCGTATCAAAACATTAATAGCATATGAAGTGAATTTCAAAATACCCACATCAAACACGTATAAATCTGTCAACAGTACGAACGCAGACTAGAACTTCCGCCACTTGCAAGTTGACATTGACGTTTGAAATTTCAGTTTGACAGCTGGGCGCGTTCCAGAGACTTATAAAGTGGTATTGAATTAGTAACTTGGTAGAAAAACATACCAAAAGCTACCATTACCAGTGAAATATGGAAAAACAATTAGAAATGGTTCTAAAAAAATGACTGAGAATATGAATGAAATAAAAGAAGAATTCAGAGTGCAAACCAATAGTTTGGCGTCCAATATGATAACCACAATCGAAGAAAAACTTAAGCCTTTGATAGAAGAAAACGGGAAACTTAGAGCTGAAGTAACAACCTTAAAGAATAAAGTCCATAGCCTTGAAAAAGAAGTCAGGCAAAACAACGTGATCCTACATGGAATAGAAGAATCAGAGAAAAATAGCATGGAGTTATTGGAACTAGTTTTGGCCAAACTTATTTATTTATTTATTTATTTGTTTATTTGCTTGAATATAGGTACAATGGGCTGTTACATTAATAATTTTCGTGCTCCGTACATTCAGCCTACCATTAGGCGTGCAAAACTTAAAGCAGAAGTCACTCAAAAACTACCAGTTACATGCACAAAGAAAATTTCAATACCATTTTATTAACTAGGCCTTTTTATAGTAAAAATTAAATAATAATAATAATATGTCAACTTTGAATGTCAAAATATCAATTAGCAAATAATCATAATGTCCAAATAAAATAATGAGTCAATCTAAAATGTCAATATAACAATATAAAATAGTTATCATGGCCGAGATAATCATGTGACCAATTAATACAATAATAATGTCTAAGTTTGTTACACTATGTCAATGAAAAAAAAAAAAAAACAATAATCAAAATAATCATCAAGAGAATAAAATGAATTTTCCATTAGCCATAACTTGAGTTTTCGGCAAAACCTATTAGTTGGTAAACATTTAAATTCATCTGGCACTGAATTATATACACGGCCACACATTATAGTACAGTTTTTCAAGTACATGGTGGTTCTTGGTACCTTCGGTAACACAATTCTGTCTGGATGCCTAGTATTTCTTGGATAAAGATCCTTGGCCCTTTTAAACAGATCAGGGTGCAATTTTACGAATTTGGCTGCTTCCAAAATGTACATGCAGGGCAAGGTAAGTATACGAAATTCTTTAAAAAAAGGTTTGCTTGATTGCCAAGGTGGTGCACCAGCAATTGCTCGTATACACTTTTTTTGAGCTAGAAAGGCTCTTTGTACGTCTGTGGAGTTGCCCCACAGAATGAGACCATAGTTTAGGACCGATGATACATATCCATGGTATGCTGCTAACACGGTTTTTTTATTAGAGGTCTTGCGTAATGTATACAGTACATAGACATATTTATTAATTTTGTTGCATACCCTATGAACATGCTGTTTCCAGTTTAGCTGTGCATCTAGTGTTATGCCCAAAAATGATGTTTCTTTGACTTCGTTAATTTCATATTGTTTATAGTTTACTTTTATGTTTTTATGTAATGCCTGACTCGCACTAAATTGAATTAAATTAGTTTTATTCAAATTAACTTGCAAATTGTTGTCATTAAGCCATTTGATAATATTATTTATTGTGTTGTTTATGTCATTACAAAAAGTATCAATGTCA
This sequence comes from Eilema caniola, assembly GCA_949126895.1. NCBI lineage: Eukaryota > Metazoa > Arthropoda > Insecta > Lepidoptera > Erebidae > Eilema > Eilema caniola. The sequence continues at coordinate 2,588,969 of OX421487.1, forward strand.
GCATTTTTATTACAAGTCATAATCAGAGAAATGTCGTCGGCATATAAAATAAAATGATTTGAAACAATTTCCGGAAGGTCATTAATATATAATAAGAAAAGCAAGGGTCCCAGTACACTGCCTTGTGGAACGCCATAGTTATTACCAACAAAATCTGATTTGTATACCGTTAGTTCGTTATTATTGTCAACATTCTGAATTTCCACACATTGCTTTCTGCCTTCAAGGTATGCCCTAATCCAATTCAGTGCAGGCCCCCTTATACCGTTCCTGTTTAGCTTCTCTAGCAATACATCATGTGTCACCCGGTCAAAAGCCTTAGACATGTCAAAAAATATCACGACCACTATATTGTTACTATCTATATTCTCAATGATTTTAGTCACCAGATCAAAACATGCCGATGTCGTGGATTTACCCTTCTGGAAGCCATATTGTTCTTTGCATAGAATGTTATGCTTTAGAATGAATTTACTAAGACGTTTGTGCATTGCAACTTTAAAAATTTTTGACAGAATAGGTATCAAGGAGATTGGCCGATAATTTTCCAAATGTTCTCTTTCTCCCTTTTTAAACAGAGGCTTCACAATAGAAATCTTAAGTTCATTGGGAAAACACCCATCCCTAAATGATAGATTAATCAAGTGCGTCAAAATAGGAGTAATCTCCATCACACAGAATTTCATGACTCTTGTTGATATTCCATCGTAGCCCTCAGCATTGGTATTATTCAGAGTCATGATAATTGAATATATTTCGTCATGAATAAAAGGGATCAAGAAAAAACTATCACATACGAATCTCTTACAAGTATTTTGTGAAGAATTGGTATTAATGTGTGTCAAATTTGTAAAATAATTATTAAATGCCTCTGCTATGTCACGTGGTTCACTTAATAACACTTCATTCAAATTAATTCTAGTGATTGTCTCTAGTTCTTTCCTAGATTCTGATTCGTTCTTTATTAATTGCCAGGAAGTTTTGCACACATTTTTTGAATATAAGATCTCATCAAGATTATGGTTTTTGATAGACTGATTAATGCAATTGCGTAACAGTTTGGAGTATTTTTTGTATTTAGTTATGGTTGTATTACACTTATCTTTAAAGTACTTGTAACGAAGCAAGCGTTTAGTTTTGCAACTAACTCTTAACCCTTTGGTAATTCATTTTATTTTACGAACCTTGTTTGAAATTTTCATCTTCGCTATTGGGAAACATAGACTATAAAATAAGGAAAAAGTCTCGTGAAACATTTTAAATGCAGAGTCAAAATTGTCCTCCTCGTATATTTCCTTAAACGATAGACTAGAAAGACATTCCCGAAACCTTTGCAAATACTCCTCATTATAAACTCTTTTGTAGATGTAATATTCTGTACGAGGCTTTTCTTTAAATTTTGTCGGAATGTGAAGCAATTGAGCCGTGTTGTGGTCGGATATATCTAGATGCAATAGTTCCCCAGTCGCGTAAGGCATATTGCTTATGCAGTGGTCAATACACGTTAGTTGCCGGGTTGGTTGGTTTATATGAAGTACTAAATTATAGTTTTTTATAATGTCAGTGAAATGTCTACATTCTTTGTTTTTAGATTGTATTGTATCAATATTAAGATCCCCAGTTATAACAATTTTTTTATTAAATCTGTAGGTTATTTTGTGCAGAAGCATTTGAAGCTTAGTAAGAAATAAGTTACAGTCAGAGTCGGGTGTTCGATATAAACAAACAATAAACATGTTCTGTGAAAGTAGTTCCATCCCACAACACTCAAAATGTTTGTCCACAGAGAATTCAGCGCAAAAATTTAGTTGTCGGTAGCTTAAACCTCGTTTAACAAAAATACATACACTACCTCGCTTTTTATTTTGTCTACAATAAGAAGTGGCTAAGTAATAATTGGATACATTAACTGTTTGTTCATGCCCTTTTTGTATAAAGGTTTCTGTTAAACATACTATGTCTACGTCCTTATTACTTTGTAGGAGATTACTTAGGTGTATCTCCAGAAATCTTCGTTTACTAAATAGACCAGCAATATTCTGGTGTAAAATCCTAAGTATACCAGAATATTTTGATTTCTCACTCACGAAAAAGCCTATCGGCCGAAGTAGGATTCTGTACTACGATAGTTTCTGGTTCCGTTTGAGTCTGTTGGTCATTAGTCGAAGTCACAATTTGTTTAAAGTAGTTCATTTTGGGGCCTATATTTTTGATTCGAACACTTTGCCTGCCTATGCCGAATCTGTGAGTCGAGTGACTTTTTTGTACCAAATATTTTTCGTTATAATCGACTTGGTCCAAAACAGAATTGATAGTTTTACATAATGAGTACCAATTATATGATTTTTCATAGTCAACATCAATATAAGTGCATCGGGCATATTGTCTAGAAATTAATTTTAACATTGAATTTAATTTGCCTTCATTTAAATATTTGTTTTTGTGCACCTTTACAATGAATACGTGACATTTGATAGACTTAAGGAATGCACATAGTTCAGTTTCAATCCGAAAAGGGTTTGAGTCATTTTGACCTATAAAAAGTATAACTCTGTCATCTTTTGTTATGTCAAAAAGCTTACAACACATAAGAACTTCCGCGGTACTGGCGTATGGTTTCAAAAACGAGGTAATTTGGTATTTGGAGTAACGGTTTTGTACTCTAGACTTCTTTAAATGTGTAGAAATTCCAGAAATTTCTTGTCCTCCGAAGATATACACCTTTTTATCGTAGGTTTTCTCTTGTGGTTGAGTGAGTACAATACTATTTTTATTATTCATTGATAGGTTAGATTTTTGAGTAGCCTCATAATCTCTTCGTTCATTTTCCTTTTCATCCGTAGATATGTGAATAGGTGTTGGGTCAGCGTCACTTTGAGTTTTGACGGGAGTGTCTGTAAAGGAGTCTGTGAGTCGTCGTTTGGCCTTGGCTTTTCTATTCGACATCTGTAGCTTACGAATAGATGACAGGGGACTTTTGCAGATTTGTTTCAGTACTCCTAGCTCTTGATGTAAATGGGCGATTTGCTGTTTTAGGTCTGCATTCTCAAGAATTATATTTTCTAGCTCATTTTGAGTGCTCTGCAAAGCTGATTTTAAACCACTTAATTCCTCTTTCATTTCTTCACGGCAAAGTGAGGAGAGATGGGTAGAAACGTCCAGGCTTTTAGCTATTAATTCAACAGAGTCTGACGAGTTAAGGGAAATACTCATATCAATATTTTCTAATGACTTTGATTTTGTTATTGGTTTTCTGATAGTTACATTACATGATGTCTCCATTTTTTACGCACTCAGTTGTCGTTACTATAGTCCAATTCCGATTTATCAATTCCAAGCGTAATCCAATTCTGATGATATGTCAGTTACATATATGATACATTATAAAGAGGATAGTCAATTTCAAGAGTACCTTCGTATAGTCGTTTCCAATTGTGGTTTGTGGTACAATGTCAGTTACTTATTTTGTGTCCTATTATTCTAGTCGTAGCAAATTTCCCTGTTTATGTCTTTCATTTTAAATGGCAACACTATCGTAGGTAGTCACACACAATTTTGTTCTTTTCCTGTGTTGTTTATTTATTAAATCAGAAACAGTATGTACAATAATTGCAGAAATTACACAAAAAGTACACGGTAGCTGAGGTTCGAACTGCCGCCTCTTGATCACAAGTCCATCGTATAGTGCATCTCGCCACATTGACATTGAGAGAATAGTTTAAAATTTATGATCATGTAATAGCATTACAGATTTTGAAGTAAAGTTCTCAGTTATTTATTAATACTATGAGTAAAATTAGCAAGGTCGACGATTTCGACAAATGGGAAATTAGTAGAGTTCAAAGACTGGGGAAGAGGCAAGATAATAAAATAAGACCTATACAGGTGAAACTGACCTTAGGCTGGAGAAAAATTGAGATATTAAGAAATAACAAGAATTTTCCTGAAAATAACTATGCAACTGAAGATTTCCCCAAAGAAATTCTACAAATAAGAAAGGAATTGAAAATAAAACAACAAGAAGAAAAAAAGAAAGGAAAAGTGGCACTATTACGGTATGATAAACTCATAATAAAAGAAAGCCGAGAAAAAGGCAGTGAAAAGAGGAAACGATTTCCTTCGATCACATCGCCCGAATCGAATCTTAATACTGGAACTAGAGAAAAGGCCCCTATAAAAATGATTAAAACGAATGCTTTTGAACAAATGTGCCGCCCCAGATCGAACTCCCAACCTGGACCCAGCAACCAATAGCAACTAACAACCAATACCCCCCGGAAGACGAATACAAAACAACATAAACTCACATATGTGAACAAGAAACAATCATATTTCCCAACCCGGTTGGTCACCGTGGGGAATAATGACCATCACCCCTCATCTAAAGAAATAAGTATTAGTAATTCATTAAAAATCTGTACCTATAATGTAAAAACCCTTTCATCCAAAGAACACTACCTTCAACTAGAATATGCTTTAGAAAAAATAAACTGGCATATCTTGGGATTGGCTGAAGTAAGAAGAAACGGATGCGAAATAGAAGAACATGAAAATCATATATTTTGCTACATAGGGGAAACAAGCGGACTCTATGGTGTTGGCTTTTTAATAAAAAAGGAACTTAAAAAATACATCGTCAACTTCACCGGAGTATCCGAAAGAGTAGCCCTACTCCAGCTCCAGTTTAACAATATAGCCTTATCCATAATACAAGTATATGCTCCAACTGCTAAATCAAGTGAAGAAGACATCAATTCATTCTACGAAGACTTAGCCACAGCTCACAACCGCGCAGATCGATTGGTACTAGTTATAGGTGACTTTAACGCCAAAATTGGACATGCACAACCAGATGAAACCTGTATAATGGGAAAATATGGATACGGCGATAGAAATGAAAGAGGCGAAATGTTGATCCAATATGCATACGAATACAATCTCTCGATTATGAACACCTTCTTCAAAAAGAAACAAAACAGAAAGTGGACATGGCTATCACCTGACGGGACAACTAAGAACGAGATTGATTTCATTCTTAGCAGTAATCCAAAATACATATCCAATGTGGAAGTATTAAATAAAATTAATTATGTCTCTGATCATAGACCAGTAAGAGCATCAGTGAACCTAGGTAAAGTCAAACTAAATAGATCATCCTTCACATCAACACCAAGAGCACCTAAAACAGAAACTGAAATAAGGACATATAAAGAAAAGTTAGAAGGTTATATAAAAGCACAGGTTGTAAATTTGGAAAAGATGCAAAATGTACAGGACTATTACAATATACTCGAAAACACAATCATAGCAAGTTTAAAAACACAGAATACAAGTAAAGAAAACAAGGAACATAAGATATTCAAGGAAAGCACCATAGACCTGATACACAGACGAACTGAACTTATAAGATGCAAGAATAAAACAAAAGAAATCAAGAATGAAATAAAAGATTGCTACAAAACAACGAACAAAGCTATTAAGGAGGACTACAATCAGTACAGAAGAAACATTATAACATGGAACCTTACAAAATATAGAAGCGTAAAAAGGGCGAACAAACAATTAAACACGCACAGAAACTGGATACAAACATTAAAACAAGGACAAGACAACACGAAAACAAGACAACAGGTGCTCACACGTGCTACGACTTTCTTCAAAGAACTTTACACAGCACAGCCCGTGTACTCGCACGAAGAGGAAACAATGTGCATGAAGAGGCAAAATACACATACAATTTGTGAAATAACAGACATAGAAGTACTAAAACACATACAAAAATTGAAATCAGAGAAAAGCCCTGGCTCAGATGGTATTAGCAATGAGGCTTTAAAGATAGGCGCGCCTATTTTAGTCACATTTTTTAATAAGTTATTCAATGTGGTTCTGGACACTGGCATAGTACCACACCAGTGGTGTAAGTCAGACATAATACTTCTTTACAAAAAAGGCAGCTCAGTCGATATTAATAACTACAGACCAATAAGTTTACTACCTAGCATATATAAGCTGTTCTCATCTATCATACTATCACGAATCACAGAAAAAATAGACAATAAGCAACCAATAGAACAAGCAGGGTTCCGATCGGGATATTCTACAATCGATCACATTCACACGTTAGAACAAGTTATAGAAAAATTCAAAGAATACAATCAAATCCTTTATATTGGTTTCATAGACTATTCAAAAGCGTTCGATAGTATATCTCACACTGCCATATGGAAAGCACTAGAATCATGCAACATAGAGAAAAACTATATAGCCATTCTGAAAAATATCTACAGTCATAGTTCAAGTACAATAAGGCTAGACTCCAAAGGGGAGGAAATTTCGATACAAAGAGGCGTCCGGCAAGGCGACCCATTATCTCCGAAATTGTTCATTGCTGTACTGGAGAATATATTCCAAAATATCAAATGGGAGAAAAAAGGAATTTGGATCATTGATAAACATTTGAGTCACCTACGATTTGCGGACGACATCGTTATCTTTGCCAAGTCTGCTATAGAACTGCAAGGGATGATACAGACTCTTAACACTGAAAGCAAAAAGGTTTAGTCTAAGATCCCACTGCAGGATTGGTGCGCTCATCAACTATTTGTTTAAAACCAAATTTTTATGTTTATTTATAATTAAGAGAATATATATTTACTCGGGTGCCTATCAAAATTTGGCCGCCATTATTTTTAATTAAATTATTTTTAATTGATTTTTGGTAAAATATTTCGTTTATTTATTTTTTAAATAAAATAACGTCTACATTACGGTAATTAATATGAAGATTCTAAAAAATCACGGTTGCCGTTGCGCACCTGGCCGCACCTCTTTGCAGCCAGGTGTAAACAGGTATGATTTCGATAAATTTATACGTTTATGACCTTTATTTATTAATTATATGTCAAATTGAAGCTATTTTTTTTCTATTAATTATCATATATAGTTGCTTAATTAAATCTGGCCGCAAATAAGGGTTAATGGCTGTTAAAGATACCAAATATTTAAGGTAGAGTGAAAGAGAGTTAGCGTGTAACATCATTTGTCAGACGAGGACAGCGATTGCCGGCTGTGCGACGCTTTTAAGCCATTGCGCATGCGTCGAACGTTAGTGTTCTCAACCACCGGGGAGTAATAGAGACGACTTATAATAAATACTCCAAAAAGTATGTAATTTTTTTCAATATGACAAATTTAAAAATTGCAACAGAAAATTAATATTGATTTGATATATCGACGGTCTATTTAGCAATTTGTCTAACTCCATATTTTTAGAGGGTGATTTTTTTAACATTTTGATGAAGCAATAATCCAATTACAAATTATTTGAATGATTCAAACTTAAATATTATATCTTTATTAGATATTAATGATATTAAATGGTTTTTTAAAATGATAATAAATTTTGAAGTAATTGTTTTTTTTCGTACAAATAAAAGATTCTCTAAAATGGAGTTAGACAATTTGCTAATTAAAACGTCGATATTTAATATTGATTTAAAAAATAAAAAAATAAAACTAAGGTGACTTAAGTAAAAGAAAGTTTTATTGCGAAAGTATTATTTGAAAATTTTATTAGATTTTATTCAAGTATTTAATTGTCTGTTACATATTAATTAAACATTTAAGCAAATAAAAAAATAAAAAAAAATATCTTATAATTCTTATATTTCCGTAACTCTTATTTAAAAATCTGAATCATCGGAGCTTTCAGTTGTACTATCATCGGAGCTATCACTTTCATCGCTACAAATATCAGAATCGTCGTTATCGGAAGCTTTGTTCGTGGATTCACATAGCACACTATTAACTTGCGTTGGAGTTGAGTCTCCCAGGAACCATGTTGGTTTTAAAAAACCATCTAGTACCAGCCAGCCATTATTTTCTGGGCTGAATTACATAACATAAACATCTTGCATAAACATCTTGAGGTCTTTTATCAAACTGTTTACGTTATTAGATAGCACAGGTCCTTGTTCTTTGATATTCATTTGAATTTTCATTCATTCCTTGAAATTTAGCTAACAACGTGGTTTCCAAATTTTGGACTATTTGAATATATAATTTGTTTGCATTATTATTCATCTTTTATGGCTTGATCATAAAAAAATAATCAATAAATCTATTGCCGTTTACAGAATCATAAAATATGGTTTCGTTGTAGAGTAATTCCCTTTTTTCTACAAGATAGTAAGACAGCGTCACGATGTCATCACCCGCCCTAGGATGTCATTACCCGCCCTTGCCCCTTGCCGGACTTGACAGGTTAAATATTTATTATCTTTAACAGCCAGTAACCCTTATTTGCGGCCAGATTTAATTAAGCAACTATATATGATAATTAATAGAAAAAAATTAGCTTCAATTTGACATATAATTAATAAATATAGGTTATAAACGTATAAATTTATCGAAATCATACCTGTTTACACCTGGCTGCAAAGAGGTGCGGCCAGGTGCGCAACGGCAACCGTGATTTTTTAGAATCTTCATATTAATTACCGTGATGTAGACGTTATTTTATTTAAAAAATAAATAAACGAAATTTTTTACCAAAAATCAATTAAAAATAATTTAATTAAAAATAATGGCGGCCAAATTTTGATAGGCACCCGAGTAAATATATATTCTCTTAATTATAAATAAACATAAAAATTTGGTTTTAAACAAAAAGTCGATGAGCGCACCAATCCTGCAGTGGGATCTCGTACTAGTTGGATTACAGTTGAACCCAAGTAAAACTAAGGTGATGACAAATGGCCAAAAGAAACCAATACAACTCGACAGTAGCACCCAAATTGATTATGTTGAAGAGTACATATACCTTGGCAAACTTATGTCATTTAGAAAGGACAGCAATGAAAAAGAAGTACAAAGAAGAATCAATTGTGCTTGGAAAAGTTTCTGGGCACAAAAAGAAATTTTGAAGGGGAACTATAGCATGCCTCTAAAAAGACTGTACTAGAAACCTGCACATTACCCTCCCTAACATATGGCTGCCAAACATGGACTTTCACAAACAAAATAAAAAACAAAGTAATTACAACCCAACGTGCTATGGAAAGGAGTATCTTAAGAATAAGAAAGATAGAGAAAATTAGAAGCGAGGTTATTAGGCAGAAAACAAAGTTGACAGATGCTCTCAGTCACGCTCTAAAGCTGAAGTGGCAATGGGCAGGTCACATCACAAGGTACCAAGACAAAAGGTGGACTTCACAGTCAACACAATGGGCAGGTCCATTAGGGAAAAGAAAAGTCGGGAGACCAATCAAACGATGGGCAGATGATATTGTCGAAACTGTGGGTAACAACTGGTGGGCACTAGGCAAAGACAGACAAAAATGGAAAAAGATGGGGGACGCTATTACCCAATAAGGGATCTATTCTAACACTATAATATAAGAAAAAATACTAACAAACATGTACATTAAGAAATAGAATAAACAGCTTTATTATTATTATTATTATTATTATGAGCACATAAAGCATTAGTCAAACTTAGATTGAGTAATTGGCGGAATCGTTGGGATCGCTATAACATAAAAAAAAACTTGGATTGTTGTGGTGTTGGATATATCCACTGGGTCAAAAACGAAGCCAAATGATTCACTTGTGTAGTGAGTTTTGGTACAATGTATTGTATTTATGTTCGGGCACAGATGTTACTAAAAATTGACTGAACTTGTTTGTCAAACACTTGTACATCTCTTGTAGATAAGTCTTGATAATCGAACACAGTGGAAAATCGTCCGGTAGACAAATACTACACCTACAGCTTCTTCATGAGTGTGTCACTGTTAGTTTTAATAACATCGTTCACATTGTTTGAATTAAAGGCAACTTAAGATCTCGACTCGTACTAAGTACTTGTCTTAAACTACATATATAGTAACCTTACACTTCACACTACAATAGGGGTCATCAGCAACGTATGAAGTACTGAATTACATTGAATGAGTTAAACCATAATTTACAACTTCTAATTTGTGGGGACTGCAGTCAAATCACCGATAAGTCGCAAGTTTAAGCTATCTCCTCATACAAAGAAAAGAAAACCTGGAAAAATGATAATAGACGTAGACTGGCGTAGCCCAGCAAAGAGTATATTTCACGTATGTAGCAAAGCAACTTCAACTTCAACTTTTGGTTTATGGCTATAGGTAGCAAAGCAATATGTAGCCCGACCCGAGAAGAACACAACACAAACGACACTGTGACTGTGACAGTGACAATTTGAATGTTGTTAGTGTCAGTGTCAGTTTTACTGGCGTGGCTAACGTGGCCCTGGTACACTCGATATTGGCGTGTCGTCATTAATAATTTTATATTAAATTTTACTTGATATTGGCGAGTTGTGGCGATTTGCTGCAGGCCATTTTGAAGAAGTTGAAGTTAATAGGGCCTTTAAGTCAAGTCATCTTTCTTAGAATGATTGTTTTTTTTTTTTTTTTTTTATAATATGGCGTTTCCTAAGTTTCCGCCAGCAACTCAGTTGTTACGATTTTAACCAATATGCATTTAAAGAAAAGGGTTAAAATTTCGACTTGGCAAATGCAACTATGGATCAGAACTTTGTGAATTTACAAGGGAAGAATATAGTAGAAAACAGAGGCCGAAAGTCATGTTGCACGTTGGAGTACCCGAGTCAAAGAAAAACACCTAGGTTAGTGGTTACAGAAGACAAACACAGTTCTACAAGTTAATATTATTAGTGTCAATGTAGTCACAAATCAAATATATAAGAGGGGAATTAGTAAAAGTCAGAAGGGAGTTAAAGTTTATAGGACGAGGGATACAGTTAGTGGGGAGGATATCATACAAAGAACCATTCCTTCTTGGACACGCGAAGAAAATATGATCTGGATTATGATTATCATCCAAGCCACATTCACAGAGAGCTGTCCCTGACCCTAATTTTAGCAAGAAACACGTTGGTGCAGACATGACCTAGACGGAGACGACAAACAACCGATGTCGCTCTTTTAGAGGCTTCACAGAATTTGTAAAACCATGGTTTAGCTGGAATGTCCACTTGGATGAAGGCATAGTGCTTTCCCTTCACCTTGAATCCTCCTCCCAAAGGGAAGTCCACATTCTATTTAAACAGAGTTTGGCGAGTACAAGAAGATCGTGAGCATAGACTCTGTATTGTTCAAGGGTACCATTGGATATGGCTTCCTTGGCTAGGGAATCAACAAATGAGTTTCCAGCTATGCCAGCATGACCTGGGATCCATATCAACGAAACCAACAGCCCCTTAGTCTGACACCTAAACAGAGACTGCTTTATTAAAAGGATTAAGGGGAACTTTATTTCACTGGTGAATTGGTTAGCCAGAACAGCCATTAAGCAGCTCCTAGAATCTGTAAATATTACTGCCTTGCTTATATTATGAGATTCAATATATAGTAATGCCTCAAGTCTAGCTATCGATTCACCAGTAACTATGGAGTTGATATTTGGTGATTTATATGAGAGTATAATATTGTATTTAGGGATCCAAACAGCGGACCCAACGCAAGTTGTGTCAGATGATTTTGATGAATCCGTGTAAATAGCTAGCCAGTCCTGCCAATGTTGGCTGATTAAATAGTTAAGCTCCTTATTAGCATCCACAGAGTCTTTACTGATACCAGAATATAAGACGATATTAGGGTTGTGGATAATGGCATCAAATGGGGTTTCAAATAAGGGGTTAGTTTTGCACTGAAAACAAGTGAAAGGAAGACGAACATAATTAACGAAGCTATTAAATAAACAGGGATGGTTTTTTTGTGTCCAATAACCACCTGTAGAAATGTATTCTGATAGTATATGTAATTTGGGAATCAGTGGGTGAAAGGATAGTTGAGAGGATTTGTATAAATACCTATCGGAGAGGTACTGCCTTCTTAGAAGTAGGGGGAGGGTCCACACATTCTAATTGCAACGCATTTATTGGTGAAGATCTCATAGCACAGTGAGGCGCAAGCTTTTAGCCTGAATCTTATCCAGCAAGTTTAGGGCTGCCTTATTGCATGGCTCCAAGAGGAAGGAGTCATAGTCTAGGTGGCTACGGATAAGCGCATTGTACATCAGCTTTTGACAATAAGGGTGGGCTCCCCACCAGACTCCAGATACAGCCCTTAAAATGTTAATATTTTTTTCACATTTATGAATAATATAATTGATGTGTTCTACCCCAGATAGATTTGAATCCATAACCAAACCTAAAAACTTAACTGTGTTTTTTACAGGGAAATTTTGAGCGTCAAGAGAGATTGAACAACCGTTGCGCGCATCGATGCTTACATCCACGCCGGATCAACCAATGACAATTGATATTAAGGGCGAGCTCAAGGTTGTAACGAATCACAAACTCTTTCATCGTTGTGCCTAGGTTGTGCCTAGGATTAACCAATCACATTCTCTATAAAGGATGACGTAGTTTGAATAATGGGTTGGCAACTGTCAAAGTGACGTATAATTATAATAGTTTGTTCCTAAAACATTGCGTTTTTCTCTTTTTCTACGGTTGAATTCAGAAAATAATTCTAAACAGTTACAATGACGCGCTGTATTGTCTCTAATGCAGCAAATACCAAAGGATAAAAAAATACGAAAGCTTTGGTTGAAAGCCATCCGTCGTGAAAAATTGATTATTACAAAAGTACGAGGTTATCTGGTAAACACTTTGTTGAAAGTGATTATGAAATAATAAGTAAATAAACAGGTAAGCTGCTTATGAATAAATCTTTACAATAATTCCTTTTCCACAAAAGGGTGGCAGAGGTGTATTGTCCCATGTAATAGGGGACGACATTTCGTACTTGCCTATTTAAAATGTTAAAAATCACTTGTTCTAGGAGTTCAACATCAACATAAGTTCTTCAATAAAGGTGCTATACCGTCTGTTTTTCCGTGGAATACACAAGCAATTTCCGGGAATGCAAAGGCTAGAGAAGAAAGATTGACATACTGCAACCTGAAGAAAAAAGAGTGTTTTGAGGTGCCATCAAGTACACAATGTTGTGAGGATATATTGCCATTAGAAGGAGATAATGGTGTGTCTCAAGACCTAGTGATAGAATGTAGTTCTTGAATCTATTCGGCCAAACCACAGCACTTGTGGGACACAAACATCTTATATATTAAGATTGTTCTCTACAGAGCTATCACTTGCAGATGATGAGACAGTGCATTTTTATACTGGATTAGAGACAGGGTAAATTTCATCTAATTTTCAGTACTGTTACAGTTCTACCCTTGGAGTAGAGTCATTTCCTTGACCGTACAGGATCAGTATCTTAAGCTATTAAGCTTAGAAGAGATACAACTGATTATGAATTAGGTAAAATGTTTGGTGTAAGTGAAGCTGAAGTGTCAAATATTATAGTGATGTGGATAAATTTTATTGGCGATATCTGGAGCTTAATAAACATTTGGCCTAGCCGCAGTTTAGTGAATTTTTAAATGCCTGATAGTTTTAAAAAATATTATCCCTCAACAAGGCTAATACTAGATGGAATTGAAATAGAAATTCAAAAGCTTAGCTAGCCCAATGACCAAAGAGCCACTTTTAGTAGTTATAAGCATAACAATACCTTAAAATTTGTAGTAGGTGCCTCACCCAGTGGTTAAATGATGATAAATGATTAATACTTGGATAACTAACTAATAATCGTATATGCATGTATCTTCATTTATATACCTATGTATGCATTATCATTTCTGTACTGTTAGGGATATTGTAAATAAAACTAACATGAATACCTATGCCTGTTTCATTTGAATTCTAATTGCTCACATTTTTCAAAGAAAGCTTCTTTAAAGATGGAAAAAATGAATCTAATTTTTGTATCTAAATTTTCTTTTACAATATAAATTACTTTAAAATCCCTGTATGTATATATATAATTAGGTTACAGTATGTTCAGTATGTTATTTGAAAGTAATACGGGCTAGTTTTTTTTAGTAAGAGAGTACCATTATTGTTTTCTAAATAGGGAACAGTAGAAGTATTAATTTCCTGGTATCTGCTTGCAAAGGGACACTTTATTTCTATTATGATCTCTTGTCCCAGTATCCCATCAGGAGAAGCAGCAAGATATGGTTTTTCTAAACTTATAAAAATACCACTTGGCTCTATGAGTCCATATTCAGCAGCGTATTTGGTTAGAGCGATTGGTTCATTCAGTATGACATGGCTTATTGCTTTTGTCATAAATGGCTTTCTGTCTAACATTTCCTTTGCATACTTACACATTGTGCTTGGTCGAAGGTGACAAATAGTAAAGCCTTACTTGGCGGTATGTATGCTATTCAAGACAATCATTGAGCTCAGCCGCAGTTGATACTATATTGGAGTATATTAGAATATATTGGAGTGTGAAGTGCTTGTTTTTAGTCAATTCAGTTGTCATATGTATTTTCATACCCTGTCTTCCATATCATCAAAATCTGCTCAGTAGTTGTGGTGTGGAAGTACAACAGACAGTTCTGTGAGTATCAATCAGGTGTTAACTTCTAGGGGATTAAATAAAATTAAAATCTGCAAAAATCTTTTATTGTCAACATCAAAAATCTTATCCATATATAGGTATCTAAAACACTCTGCATACTGTTCTAAGCATGATACTGGCATTCCTTACGGAGTTCCAGCAACCAGGTTGATTAAAGAACTCATGGGGTATGCTTCACATTTCCTGAAAAGTGATCACAAAATTATCTTCTAAACATATGTTGATATAATGACAGCCTCCGTGGCATAGCGGTAGTGAACGCGACCGCTACGCAGTTCAATCCCCGCTCAGTGTAAATATTTGTATGCATGAATATGGGTATTTGCTTTGGTCTGACCGTGCCTTGGAGAGCATGTTAAGTCATCGGTCCCGGTTGTCATACAAACATCTATGGCAGTCGTTAAGGATAGTGGAGCCCTCAGAAATCCAACAACTGGTTTAGCTGCAAAGCTTCGATATCGCCTTTGGGTTGTGGAGGTCAGATGGCAGTCGATTCACGGAAAATATCGAAGTTTAGCCAAATCTGTAGTTAGACTATTAAAAAGCGGACCCCAGACTCCAAATTGAAAAGCTTCGGATGCGACTGGGATTACAGCTCCGACCCAGCCTCAGATGCGTGACTCATGTCACCCATAGTACCGAGTATCAGTGAAATGTAGGTGTTACTTCACCTGCCCTTAATCCTCCTGGGATACAGGCAAGATTATGTATATTATTATAAATGTGAAAGTTTGTGAAGATTTTAGTTATTCCATAACATTCTAATGGCAGAACGAATCTAGCTATTTGGTCAATTAGATAATCTGTGGTTTGGTACAGGAATAGCTTATAGTCTGGAATAACACATAATGGTACTTTCCATCTTGGGAATATGTTTCTATGGGTAGTAGGAACAGAGAATGTAAAAAATATGTATGTCCTGGTGGAGAAGAATAGGGCCACCTCATTTCTTCCCAGGAATTGTAGAAGGCGACTAAGGGGGAAGGCTGTTCTCCATTCAACAGTAACCATGTGTCTGCTTGATGGCTATAGGCTGGCACCTTATTTCATGGGACCAACAATCATAGTGAAATTTAGGTGAATAGGTACTTTGTATGTAAGAAAAAGAAAAAATTATACTTACAAAAATTTATATCTGTAAACCAATACTATCTTTCGAATTAAGTATATTCATACACCATTATAACAATCTGCATCACTATCAAATGCACTAATGTAGGTAACTTTTGTTCTATACAATGATTACTTTAAATTTTACTTTCATCTCGTCGTTTAACTCAATATAAGTACAAGTGTATTCATTTCTCTCGCTTACTGAGAATTACTTTTACCGTTTATCTGCGTAAATGCTGAAAGTCTTATCACAGAGTGACTAATGTACTACGGCTTTTATTTTATATAAATTGAGAATGAAGATGAGGTTAAACGTATTTGATTGTTCAAAAAAAAAATGTCATACGCTGTATTTTGACAAGTTTGTTCTTTAGACACAAAGTACTTCTAACGGCTACATCGGCGACTGCAACTACGAAAATCAATCAAATGTACACATTTTTAAGGTTGAGCTTAGAGTAGCAGCAATCATAATCGCTTTGTAAGGTGACGTCACCCTCTCAACGTTGTCGCATGACGTCACGTTATGTTTCTAAGGCGGGCTAGGGCTGGAAAGTAAATTTTATTTTCATAAAAAGTTATCGACACAGACAGGTTAGGAATCTACGTACGTTATCGATAAATCTTGTCAGAGATTTAAATATTATTTGGTGGCTTTTAAAATTATAATATTGGTGTTCTTAAGTTCTTAAAAGAATATAATTTTACTAAAGGTTATCTTTACTAATATTATAAAGCTGAAGAGTTTGTTTGTCTGTTTGAACGCGCTAATCTCAGGAACTAATGATTCGAATTGAATAAATCTTCTTGTGTTGAACAGCCCGTTTATCGAGGAAGGTTATAGGGTAAATATCATCACGCTACAACTCAAGGGAGCGGAGCTGTAACCCTATCAACAAATCCGGCAACCTCCCATAGGCTTTCAAAGTGTGCCACGGGCGAAGCCGAGGTGGTTCAGCTAGTTTTAATAATAATAATATTAATTTCATATTTGATCGACTACCTATATTTCATAAATCCAAGTATTCAATTTATTTAATTAATTCTCATTGTTTTTTCACGCTATGTTAGATAAGTACATGCCGGCATAAATTATCTAAGCCCAATTCGCGAGAGAAATAAAGCCGACTTCCCCATACCCTATTATATTCTTTGAATATTATGATTGCATTGATACCCATATAATTGATAGATTTTGTTCTCCACAGCCGCGCCGCTGTAACATGCTACGGATGTTATCGATAAATTTTGACAGGAGATTAAATATGATTTGGTTGCTTTTAAAATAATTATATTGCTATTTTTAAGTTCTTAAAAGATTATAGTTTAACTAAGAATTATTACTATCAAGTAACTTAATTTAATTCAACAGTTGGCGTAACTTCAAAGGTTGAATGATTGGTATCTATGCGTTATG
This sequence comes from Eilema caniola, assembly GCA_949126895.1. Taxonomy (NCBI): domain Eukaryota; kingdom Metazoa; phylum Arthropoda; class Insecta; order Lepidoptera; family Erebidae; genus Eilema; species Eilema caniola. The sequence goes on from OX421487.1 coordinate 2,605,997, forward strand.
CACACGTTAGAACAAAACGTCAATAATAAGAAAAACAAACAATAAACATATAACCTTAAAATCGTCTTGTCCGATGATATGTAATAACTGTATTAACAATATTTTGGTTATTCTGCTGCAGAAACCGTCAATATTAAGAAGAATTTGAAGTATTTTACGACAGAAGCAAAGCAGAAGAAACAATTCTAACGATGGGAATGAACGAACAATATTCAATATCCGAATTGTTTTTATTGTTGTCATGGAATGTTACAAAACAAAGTAAATGAATTTGAGATCTATTTCAACAGCCACAATAAGGAAATACACTTCACAATATGTACATTACAATTATTTAAATAAAAATATAAGAACAACCTGCAGGTTCAGGCGTCAAAGAATTCCTCCCCATCGACGTCAACTGGAAGGGTGGCCAGAAGCCTGGCATTACAAATCATATAAATCATTGTCATAAAAATCTAAGTACAAATAAGTATTGATTGATGATGATGTTTTCATTATTCTTTAACATTATTTGAGTAACATGTAATTAATTTATATTTTTATTTTACAGCACCACGAAATTGTCCAATAAATAATAACCAAGAGTTTATTTGGCGTCAAGTGAAGTGCTTTTGAAGTTCAGTGTCTACACAGAACAGAAAAAACTATTAGAAGTGTGATAGGACAGATTCAATAGCGGAACCAATGTCGCCAAACTCACACATACAACCAGATAATAATACGTTGCACTACTAGTAAACAATTGTTTTGATTGGTCGTATATCTTTAACACCAAACTAGCCTAAAATATGCACACTGCAAAACGAAAACATACCTTATTCAATCGTTTTAGTGATTACTTTTATATAGATAAAAAAAGGAATTTACGACGTTTTGTATCTGGATCAAACTTGCTTCTCACTCTAACTCTATTCCGAAAAAGTTCAACTACTCCCCAACAGATGTCCGTTTATTTCAAGAATGTTATTTAAAACCTTAAGAGTTAGGAATACGGTTGATAATACTTTGAAGTATTATCTCTCTCACTCTAACTCCTTAATATTAACGCTAGACCGGTGACATAAAATTTTGGCAATATCGATAGATTTGAAATTTGTTTTCGTAATGTCAAAGGATTCCAAACGCTGTTAGTAATTATAATCTAAGAGTACTAAAAAAGAGGGATTTTATAGCTTGTTGAACTGTTTTTTATTAACGATTAGAAATGTATGAAGACGTCAAACTACGTATGTACCTATTTAATTGAAATAAAACAAGTGTCCATTTATAGTAGATATTTTATGTAACTGTTGCAAAATAAAAACGTTTTCACACTATCCGGCGCATCCGATATCCGATATTAGTGTCGGCTCCGATATCGAAGGAAATAAAATAAAGTAGAAAAAGATGTTGAAAATAATTGCTAGGATATTTTTTCTTTTTTTCATCCAGTCTGTGCGATCGAGCAAATGGCCGAATCGGACCGATTTTATTGAATATATGTGGAAACAGCACATGGTGACGGCTATCGGCGTCAGACACCCAATATCAGAAAATGTGAAATCGTTATACTTAAAATACAAGTGCGAGTATTTTACAGTATCAGACGGGTGTTTTAAGACCATATTACGAGCAGTTTCATACATTACTTTGAAATAATTAATTTAATTTGCATAAAATGAGAAAACGTAGAGCACCAAAATCTATTTGCTGATCGCGTATGCATATTGCGCCGCGTTCACAAACTAGAAAATATCCAGCTGGAGTTGTTCAATTCGGAAGTTTATATTTTTGTATGTTTGTACGCGCATAGCTTCGTCATGTGTAGACGAATTTGCAAAATTCCTTCTTTGTTCGAAAGAAGACTATTCCGGAATGATACCATTTTATTTTTTGTAAAGATCCGATAAAGGGTTTCAGAGAGAGACCACGAAACACTTCAATATTAGATGCTCTCGACAGGTTGCAGCGACGTACGGTCCGCATTATCGGAAATCCTGAGGTCACGAGTACCCTCGAGCCTTTGCAGCTGCGTAGAGATGTTGCTTCCTTGGCAGTATTTTACCGTCTCTACCATGGAGAATGTTCTGAAGAGCTATTCCAATTAGTCCCACCCTCTCCTTTCCTATACAGGACGACACGTGCAGGATTTAGATGTCACCCGCATACGGTGCAGAACATTCCTTCAAGAACCAAGCGGTTCGGTGACTCTTTCCTTTGTCGCACAATTAAGACCTGGAATTCCTTGCCAGCTCACGTGTTTCCCTCTTCCTACAGTCCCGGGTCCTGTAAGCGGGGCGTGAAAAAGCATCTGATGAGGCCGTCAAGCTGAGTACCACCATTGTTAACATGGCACGTGTGTATAATGGTGGCCCTCTCTCCTGAGACTTTGCCTTCAGCTTACCATCAGGCAAGGTAAAGTCAAATTGACGTGTCCTATATAAAAAAACTAACTTTTAAACTCTCGCGTTCCATGATATATAATTTAGAAAACGGGAATTAACGCGATCAGGGTATAGGTACTTACATACCTTTGATTGCCTGACGTTTCGACCAGGTTACACCGGCCGTGGTCACAGGCTGACTGAGGTATATAAGTACCTATACCATGATCGCGTTAATTCCCGTTTTCTAAATTATAAAAAAAAATAAACCAGGAAATCAGCAGTAATTGCCAAAGAGTATGTAAACCTAACGGTAAGAGACGGGAGTGCTACAGAAGAAAAACGATATATGAAACGTGCCCTCTAGACCAATACCAACCTAACCACCGCGTAAGACATACTGCCAACATAATTTCATTATTAGTGATGTGACTGTGGTGACTGTGGAAAACATATCGATATCGATACCGGCTACAGCAGATTCTGAATTTCATTTTATTTATGGAATTAAATAAATGAAAGAAAATTTAAACTCGGATAGTTTTAATACATATTTTATTCAAGGCACATTAAACATAGACTTCTCGTGTCATATCTATAACTAAACATCGATATCGATAAATCCAGGTTGATGGGTAAACACTATGTAATGTTTTGTAAAAGTTATTCTTTTTGTTAAAATGCACTAAACCTTTAGGAATTGTACTAGTATTGACTTTTTTACAGAAATAAATAACTAATTATGCTAACCATTCTTCATCTAAGCCATAATAACACGTTTGTTATTATCAACCCGGCATGTTTTTATACCACAAATTTCGCACGTTATTTTTGTCATATTTCTTCATATATCTCTAATTTCTCATATTACTCAAATTTCTTCCAACAAAGTGATTATTAATACACTTTTAAGAATTTATACGCGTACTTACTTATTAACTTTGGAAAACCAAACAAACCAATTGTCAAACGCTGGTGACAGTCAGTGACCAAAGAGTATGAGTGACAGTCAACATGGCGGTCGATGTAATCCATCTATGTGTTAAAGATTCATAGCAGCCATAGCCCTAGAGTTATAAAGTGTTCTTCTTAATTTTATCGGATTTTGGCCGCCATTAAAAAGGACGTCCGTTTCATACATCGTTCTTTATGTAGAGGAGTTTCGCCAGACTGGTAATTGCTGCAAACGCATATTATTGCTATGTCTATGCCACTACACATCATAACATCACGCCCGTATCCTTTGAATGGGTATGCAGAAGTGTTCAGAATGTTCCGTGATATACAAAAAAAAACAATAAAACCATTTGACAAAAGTTTATAAATATTTCTAAAAAAAGTAGATATCGATAAAGTTTGACTACATCACTAAATGAATAGCGAAGAAAGTTCTAGAATTTATTTATTCTAGAACTTTATCTTCTATGACATGTCTATTGTGTGTAATCAAAAACAAGCTTTATTGATATGTGGTAAGGTTGATTTTTTATTTTATTTTATTTCTTTGCATTTCAATAAGATTAGTTATAAATTCTGCTATATCCTGACTTATTGATGGTATAAAACGCCTCTATTTCGAATATTTATGCTCCTACTATCATCGGTGCACTACAAAATGACCCAGTAAGGCATATTTCTATTAAATAGTATTAAATAACACACGGTCCAAAACTGTCAAATACACGTGATGACAGATACGACTGAAGGTTGAAATTGTAAGAGCTTGCAAATCTCCGCATATCAATGACACGCGTGCCACGCCTACTTCACACTTCCATCGTTTTTTCTGTTCCGTGAGTGTCTATCATTCAGATTGTTTTTAGTCAGTTCAGTTGTAATATGTATATTCTTACCCAACCTCTTGACTGGCAAAACAGTTACGTGGGAGGTTTTGCAATAAATAAATAAATTTACTTTACTCTGTACCAAATATCATCATAATCTGCTCAATAGTTGTGGTGTGGAAGCATAACAGACAGTTCTGTGACTATCAATCAGGTGTTAGCTTATAGGGAATTAAATAAAAATTAAAATGTGCAAAAATCTTTTATTGTCAACATCAAAAATCGAATCCTTAAAGGCATCTAAACCAATCTGCACACTGTACCAAATATGATACTGGCATTCATTATAACAAAGGAGTTCCAGCAACCAGGTTGATTCAAAAACTCTTAGGTATGCATCGCATTTCCTGAAAAGTGATCACAAAATTATCTTCTAATCATAATATGTTGATATATTTTGTCCTTTAAATACATATATGGTATTCTTTTTATTATAATTAATTTGCACACAATTAGATTTCTCAGTAAGTGAACAATGTCGGTAGGTGCTTTGAGAATTACAATGTAATCAATAATTTATTTATATTAATGTTTATTGTAATAAATCAATATTGTGCATACTATTGTTTGTTTTGTGTTGTTTTCTTAAATCCTATTATACTTATTTCCTACTGATATTATATACATACAAGGCAACTAAGGGATAGGGCTAATTAAAATGAGATAGATATATACAGCTCTGACCCAGCCTCAGATGCATGACTCGAGTCAGTCATAGTACTGGGAATATGGTGATAGGCTCACCCCCTATTAATTACAATAATCAGTGAAATGTAGGTGTTAATTCACCTGTCCTTAATCCTCCGGGGATACAGGCAAGATTATGTATGTATATATTAGTGTGAAAGTTTGTGAAGATGTTTATCATTCAATAACATTCTAATGGCAGAAAGAATCTAGCTATTTGATCAATTAGGTAATCTGTGGTTTGGTACAGGAATAGCTTACTGGAATAACACATTATGGTACTTTCTATCTTGGGAATATGTTCCTATAGGTAGTGGGAACAGAATGTAAAAAATATGTTGGTCCCGGTGAAGAAGAATAGGGCCACTCTATTTCTTCGCAGGAACTGTAGAAGGCGACTAAGGGAGAAGGCTGTTCTCCATTCAACAGTAATCATAGGGCCCATGACAGAGTGTCTGCTTGATGGCTATAGGCTTGCATCTTATTTTAAGGGACCAACAATCATAGCGAAATTTGGGTGAATACTATGTATGTTTGTAATATAATTTATCTCTTTAAACCAATACTATCGTAAAATTAAGTATATTTATTCATCATTACGGATACGAGTATCTAAATGATCTTATATCACTGTGTTGGATTATAAAATACAAAACTACCATGTATAGTAGGTACCTACCGTTCTTGTTCATAATGCCAATCTGCATCACTTTCACATGCACTGAAATGTGCCTTTTGTCCTGTATAATCATTATTTTAAACTTTACTTTCGTAACTATATGTAAATTTGTATTAGATTAGTATTCATTTTTCCTCGCTTCTCGAGATTTCTCCTAATCATCACTTATACAAATGCAACTTTAACTACATACTTAACTTTTACCCTTTGTCTATGTAAATGTTGAAAGTTTTTTATTTATTTTATATAAATTGAGGACTACTATACATAATAATCTATGAGGTTAAACGTGTTTGACATGCTTTGTTTCAATTGGCTTACAACGACGAAACATCGTCGACTGCAACTACGAAAATCAACCAATCACAATCATTTTCAAGGTTGAGCTTAGGTTGACACCAATCACAGTAGGATGTCGTTGTCGAGTAGTTCCTACATCGTACGGCACATCTTAGAGCCTATGGCGCTAGTGTACAGTTAGAGAATACCAAATTCAAGCAAATCGACGAGACAACGTTGCCGCATCGTTGTGGCGTCGATGTTGAAGTTAGAGAATTGCACTGCTGTATAGATACTGTAGAGGAGGGGGCTCAAGACAGAGCCCTGTGGGAGGCCTCTCCAAATAATTCTGGGAGAATGGATTGAGTTTTGAACTCTAAGATTAATAGTTCTCCCAGAAAGGGAATTGGAAATAAAATTTACTATCTTCTCTGGGAGACTCAGATTGAGCAGTTTTTGCCTGAGCACAGGAAGAAGTACATTGTCATATGCAGCTGCTATATCCAAGAATACACCCACGCAATACTGATTCTGTGATAAAGCTATCCTAACATCTGTAGTGAAAATACTGAGATTATCTATTGTCCCCAGGCCCTTACGGAAACCGAATTGTGTTTTAGAGAGCAAACCCTGGTTTTCCACCAGCCACTCTAAGCGGTTTTTAATCAAGTGCTCTAATATTTTGGACATGGTACACGAGAGCGCAATGGGGCGGTAACTGGAAGGATCATCGCTCGGTTTACCTGGTTTCAGAATAGGGATTATGATTTGAGACTTCCACTCTTCTGGGGGGAAACCAGAGCAAAAGATGCAGTTAAGTAAATTTAGAAAATAATTTTTAGAAGCTGTGCTGCTCTTGAAAATAAAGGAATAAGGAATACCGTCTGGACCGGGAGAAGAATCTTTAAGGGAAATCAAAATAATTGAAAGTTCCTCATAGGTAAAACAAGAATCTAAAGGATGTGGAGTCTGAGAGCTGGAGGGGAAGAAGCCTGAAGCCTCGTCAGCAGTGGGAGCTGTTGGGGGAGCAAATTTTTGCTCGAATTTTTGTAACCAACGAGAGGGATCATTCGACGTGATGTTGTTGTTGGTTGTGGAATACTTAAATCTTCTAATATCTTTCCATACGAACGATGCAGGAGTACGACGGGCTAATGACTCACAAAACATGCGCCAGCCATCTTTCTTCTTTTGTGAAAGAAGTCTGACTGTTTGTGCAGCTACTTTTTGATAGTTGAGGTAATTAGCGTTTGACATATTATGTTTATATGCTCTTTCAGCATCTCTTCTCTCTCGGCAGGCGGCCGAGCAGGTTTGATCCCACCAAGGAGGGGAAGGGATGTTGTTCCTAGGGGCCCTTTTAACAGGGATTGCCTTCTCAGCAGAGTTCAAAAGAGCTTTTTTAAAGAGGGTGTAAACTGTCTCAATATTATGTGTGTTGGGGATTGGTAGGAGAGAAATCTCATGGTCAAGGTACCTAGAGTACAATTCCCAAACAGCTTTTGACAAGTTATATTTAAGTAGGGGGTTAAATGTTGGTGGGTAGTGATCGCTCTGATGAGAGTTGCTTGAAATCTGCCAAGCCAGGCAAGTGGCAATGGAGGCAGAGCATATAGTAAAATCCACAGCACTGGGGCCTCTTTGTGTGAGGGATGATCTGCGAGTGGCAGAGCCATCATTTAGTATGCACAGATTCAAAGAATCCAAGATATTCATGAATGGGGGTGCCATATCATCACAATCCTGAGATCCCCACGAAGTATGATGGATTTTAAAATCTCCAAGTAGGATAAGAGGGGAAGCAATAGAAGATAAAATGTTATTTAACTCGGCTAGTATAGATGTATTTGGATATGGGATATAGACAGAGATAAAAACAGTATTTGCTACTGCAATAGCAACAATGTTCCAACCATTGCTATGAGTAGGTAGAGACAAGGAGTTGAAAATAACTGATCTGGAAACTAAAATGGCAGCGCCAGCATATCTGTCACCCCTGTCATCCCTGAGACAGATAAACCCAGGCACCCTAAAATGGGAGCCAGGTCTAAGCCAAGTCTCTTGAATGGCAAGGATGAGAGGTTTATGCTTATTGATTAAATGGATTAAGTGACTTTTTTTATTTCTAATGCTCCGACAATTCCATTGGAGAAGAGGTGGGAATGTTATTAACAAATGTCAACAGCTGAGTGAGTTTTGATTTGTACTTTTCAGGAAGCTCAGTATCATCGAAACGGGTTAACATACTAATAAGGGTGGAGAGTAATAGGTCAAGAAGGTTGTCATTAGAGGGAGCAATGGCTTGTGCATGAGAGAGTGCAGCACCATTAGGGAGAGAAGACGGGGGTGATTGTGTGATCTGGTAATGGGCCTGTCTGTCATAGCCAGGACTAGAAGCAGGGTTGTAGTGCCTTGGAGGCAAGAAGACTGTTTTCCTGTAAGATACTTGGGGATCTTGAGACCCCCCGACAGTAGACGAGGAAGATTGCTGAGTATCATGGTGGGGGCGCAGTGATGAGGAAGTTCTAGCTGTGTCTGCAAAAGACTTTCGCACTTGGGGGAATCTGGCTGATGCCTCCATGTACGAAATGCTCTCCTGAGACATGGTGATTTTAATAGACTTCTGTCTGGAATGCTCTGGGCAGGAAGGGTCTTTTGCTGAGTGGGGGCCTAAACAGAACATACAGGTGGGAGATTTTGAGGTACATGAGATACCCTCATGAGCCTGGGAACAAATACAACAGCGAGGGGCAGACCTACATTGCGCAGTTATATGGCCGTACCGGCAGCATTTCCAGCATTGAATAAGGGGAAGTACGTAGCTTTCCACTGGCAGAGAGTTGTAGAAGCAATATATGTGTGGGGGTAATTTTTGTCCCGAGAATGTAATAACCATTGTTTGAGTGGGAACATAAGTGGCGGCGTTATTCTCACTTACAACTCTCCTGTTAAGCCTTCTTGCTTTCAAAACTGAACCACAACCTGCTGGGACCTCAATAGATTGGACCACTTCTTCTAGGGTCCACTCCACTGGGATCTGCCTTACTATACCCATTCGCGACGTTGCAAAAGAAGGAATTGAGCATGCGTATTTGGCCCGTGCCAAAGATGGATGGGATAGGAAGTTATTTGCGTCATTAGCTCTTTTAAATTCCACCGATATCCTATTGCGACCCACTAGCTTGACACCGCCTTCAACAATATTATTATTAATTTTGTTGGTAAACAAAAAGTGGCCAAACTTAATGGATCGGAAAACAGTTCCAGCAGAGGTATCCCCGACATCTCTGGTCACATGTACCACATATGGGCCAGAATCTGTCTCGGAGTACCTAGATATCTTGTCCTGGTGATTAGGGTGAATGTATGTGGATTGCAGCGATGGCGTAGCTTGCGAGGGGCTTGTAATAGTTTTTTTTAGGGGGGACAGCGTCCTCCCGTGAAGTGGGGGAATTTCGCTTCTTACCTGAGGGGGTTGTGGGAATATTATCTATTACCATCAAATCATCCAAGCGAGAACTATAGGGACGAGGTGTCCCGGGCCGATCACCGGGAACGCCTCCCCCACCGGGGTCTGGAGGATGGTTATCCATATGCGTATCTACGTGTTAAACTATGTAACTTACCCTAGATATGAACACAAAACACTTATGGACAACACAGAAGCACTTAAATACTCCAACAACACTGTATTTTCGAAAAGAAATGATTTTTAGGAGGGACGAACACTTGTAACAAGCACGCGTTCAATCCAAAAAAAAAAGAATGATTGTTGCTGATGATGATGACGATCAATGACAGCTGCTGCCTCAGTATAGTGGTGGAGAAATTCAACGTAATTTGTCACGTTTCTGCTCTTGTGTGCGTTGTCTAAAGGTGCAGCTACAGCTCATGCGCAATAAAACACACAACAAATAATTGTAGAGATAACTCTATGGTTTTTCGCAATTTTTGTATGATGTCCGGCACTTTAGAGAGAGTTTACTTTCTTTAAGGTACCAAACATTTAACAACAAGCACCTTAGAGAAAGTATTCTTTCTCTAAAGTGCCAAACAACAAATAATATAGAGATTTTTTTTTAAATCTCTATATGTTTTGTACTTAGCGTGTTTTTAAAGAAAACGTTGGGAAAAAATGAGCCGCAGTTGCCCCACCAGACGCTATAGCTTACGGCTAAATCCACCATTTTGATACATAGATAGTCAAATTTACATTAATGTCGGAAAGAATATGGCATGGGTTCAACTAGGTAACTTAACGTTGACTCACCAACAGTATGAAGATTGAGTCTATTACAGCTGTCTACGTCCAGAGCTGCTCTCACGTAGATGTAGTTCTCCTCCTGTTGACAATGTAGGTAACTGTTACTCTTCAATCAAGAGTAAGTTGGCATCCCTTCGTGTATCTTACACACACAAGTGTTTAACGGTCCATGACACACAACACGCACCATACTTTAAAGGCATGATGCGCCTACATTGAGTCCCCTCCGTGGGACAAGCAATGGATCTCTCAAAATTGGTACAAATCTCACCGCAAGTTGGTTCCAAGCTTATGAATTGCGGGTGTCGATCATCAGGCGTGGCTGGGCGAATTAATTCTGCTTTAATCGCCCACCCGGGCCGGCATGAAGACCGCAGGCAAACGATGAAACGCATATCTGTTACAGCACAAAATTGCTACGATGCAAACTAAATACACAAAAGGGTTACCAACCTTCAAGTCTGCTAATGCTTCCGACGCTTAGAGCCCGTAGATGCACCTTGGAGTCGCGAGCAGTAAATAACGCTTCGCACACGCGTTACTAACGAAAGATTCGCGTAGTTAATATGGATAAACTTGACCGCACACGTAACTTCGCGTCTTAATAATATCTCTTATCAGGCAAGCGTGCTGCGTGCTTTCGCTCCAACCAACCGACGTATACTGAAAAATACCTATTTAATAGGTATTAGAAACGGAATCAGGTTCAAATTTAAATATAGAACAAGTCATAGAACAAATAGGCCGACGATCTTACCAGCTAGTTGGAGTTTATACCTCAAGTAGAATCCTCCTTGGAGTATAACTTCTGAATCTCGCGGATCCTTGGATCGTAGCGACAATTAATGAGTCGAACGCGAACCTTAAAATAATATCATGATGAGCTAAAGAGAACGATGTGCCCTTTGCCGCGTTGGCGCTAAAGCGAGTACTAGTTATACAGATTAATGACGCCAAAACTCCGATCTGTCGTGTCAGTCACTTCTGTCACTAGTGTTGCGGACTTGGCTTATTGAAAAAGTATTGATATCATTCCATTGGATTCGATATTCGCGTGAACTTCCTAAAGGATCATGATCGGAAAGAAGAACATGTGAAGTGATGCTGGTGTTTACTACTTTTATAATAAAATATAAGACATTGTTCGCGCCTAAGGTTCTCGCTTTCAATATCCCCCATCCAAAACCCCCCTACTGGTATTCTGGGTCCACACTACCTTATAGTGTACCGGCCCAGGCATTAAGGACATGTATACAGTTGCCATTAAAATTTTTTAAAAAAAGTCTACCGGGCTGTTACCGCAAAAATGGCCTTGTTAAGTGACATTTTATATCAATCAAAATTTCAATTATGGCGGTAATTATTGACAAATCACGGTAGTGTAGCTCGAATATGAGCATAGACCAGTCATTATTATCCTAAAATAAATATATTCACCTTATTATAGCATTTGTTACAACTAGGATTGTTGTGATAATGCTATAGATTCACTGCAAAGACTTGAATGGTGGGATTTGGAAAGACGACTTATGGGTAGTAGTGGGCACAAATGTTAGTCAACAGTGACTGAGCCTGTTTGTCACAAGACGTAGGTAAGCTTTTTGACCGGCGTCATGGTCAAAAACTCGTAGTTTGTGCTCTTACATCTCTTGTAGATAAGTCTTAATAATTGAACGCAATGGAATGTCGTCCGATAGACTGTCTGTGTCTGTCCTCCTACCCCTCTAGACAAGTGGCAATTCGCTAGCCAGCGTTTGATGAAATAGAATGACGAACGAATTTGACGTATTTGACAAGCGTTAACGACTGTCATATACGTCAAATCCCATATATTCTTCACTCTATTCCACCAAACGCCGGCTAACGAATTGCCACTTGTCTAGTGGGGCTGTATTACATTGAATAAGTTTCACAACTTCTATTTTATGACCTCTTCAGTCAAATCACCGATAATAGGATGAGTTGAAGCATGCTCTGCGAACGTATCCACTTAACAACAGATAAAATAATTTGCCCAAGTTCCTTTTGTAATTTGGGTTCTTTATCCTGTGCTGTGCTGATTTCTCTGATTTCTCAAATTAACTTAAAAACATTCTTAGGCAAATACTTTCAGTTATATTAATACGAAATTCTTCATTCTTACCGTAGAATAAAAAATCATCAACCATAAAATAAAAAATAATGACTGTAATACCTAGCTACCGTGTCAACTGTCAACTATAAACAACCTATATCCATAACCTCAACTTTTTACAAACAAATTTGTAAAAAACTGAATTAATCGCTTAAATTGTTTGAAATTATCTTTGAAAAGAAAGGAAATGTTGCCTTTATCATTGCTCCGGACGGCGCAGAACCATCCGATGCTGGTTGAATTGAAAAATGGTGAAACATACAATGGTCACTTAGTGAGCTGCGATAATTGGATGAATATCAATCTTAGAGAAGTAATCTGTACATCTAGAGACGGCGATAAGTTTTGGAGGATGCCAGAATGCTATATAAGAGGTAGCACTATAAAATATTTGCGTATTCCAGACGAAGTCATTGATATGGTGAAAGAAGAAACTCAGGTAAGAATTTTAAACTATTTATGGTAATTTCGTCTAACAGCCTCTGTGGCAAGGCGGCAGTGAACGCTGCTGCTACGCAGGAGGCGCGGTCTCGATCTCCGCTCGGTGCAAATATATGCAAGGATGTAGGTATTTGCATTAGTCTGTTGGTGCCTCAGAGAGCACATTAAGCCGTCGTCCAAACTGTCAACAGTGTCCTCACTAGCAATACCAGTTGTAGTAGTACCGAATGCGGCGTTGGTTCCCAGAATAACTTTATCTCATTCCGCGACTAATGAATAGTGCTACCTGTCCTTCTTTCAACAGTTAACGTACCGCCCACAACAAAGTGCCTGTTTAACGACAATAGGCCTTGCTTCCTATGTAGATAGAGATACTGAAAATCATAGTTGTCAAATTTTTTTTTTTAATATTTATCTGGCACTCAAACCTCATTACAGTCAATTAAAAACAATAATTATAAAACACAGATCTATTCTGGATTGTAACATAAATACATGTGCACAGAGTTAATGCAATATAATAAAAATAGGAAATATTTTAAATTGGTCAAAGGTATAATACTGATGTGTTCAAATATATTTCAAGGCTAAACGGCTATGGAGGATGTCTTTCAGAATTTCAATATTTCTGTTCATGTTCAATTTGGTTTTTCCCAACTCCTTATATTCACAGGCCATCCTTGTTAAAGAGTTAAAGAAGGAAATATTAATAATTTGTTGTATCTGGATGTTTTATAGGATGATTGAACAAACATACAGACAGAGCGCTTTTTACCAATAAGCCTAATAGCTTGGCGAGTATATATAGTATTAAATTCATATGTCTCATTTGACCTACATGCGCTAAAAATATTGGTCTGACACGGGCTTTAATACAGTTCTGTCTACTGCTTCAGGTATTTATAGGCTGGGTGGGATTTACATATATGTATTCTTATAAGAATTGTATCTCATCATCATATTTATATCAATTTCTCAGTCCGAAGTGAGTTACTGTCATCAGACCCCTCAGGAAAACAACTATTGTTTAGCCATAAATTTGGTATAAACGGCAATATAAACCTTTGAGAATGCCGCAAAACGAAACCGGTCAGGTTGAAAAATAAATATGTACACTGGAAAAGTATAAGATATCTTATTCAATCTCTGTTGCAAGTTCCACCAACTGCCATTGATCAACAATATAAACATTGTGTAATGTAGTCTTAACATTACATGGTTTTTTATTGTTGGTAACACTTTGCCACTGATTTGTTAAGTCTCTATGGTTTGTTTTTGTTCGTGGTTTGACGTTTGAGATTTGACATAATTATGATAGGTGACCTGTCAGCAGACGCTTGGCTTTTCTACCGGCGGCGGCGCCGTCATGTTGGACTGACACGAATAAATTGTTCCGGGTCTTATTTAATTATTTCCTAAGGGAAATATGCTCGTGATGGGACATCGGCGATGTGGATGAACCCTAAACCTCGTTTATTTTGTCATTTGGTGAGTTTTGGTTCGCTTCTATACATTTTCGTTGTCGACCGCGTGTTCAACCTCACGAGGCTAATGAATTTTGGTATTGTTATAGATTCTTTTGTTGATCCTGAAAGGCGATGTTCTTCAGATTTTTAAACTAGGCGTTTCGGTAAGTAGAATCGCATATTTCTGTAAAAAAAAAGACACCCTTCTGGTCAAAGTACTCTTTATTAAACAGAGCGTATTTTTTTACAGGGTGCGCCCTAGAAACCCGTTTTTGAATTTGTTCGACGCGTTTTCGATTAGTTTTCGAGTTATTTACTACGTTTTTTTGCCTACTCAACGCTTCCTAGCGGTTTTTCTACGGTCGTGAGACTGTTTCGCGGCCCCAGTGCCGCGCGCCATGGCCTAACCTAACTTTCTAAAATGTTAATTTAATCTTAATTTGTACTAATTGACCTGGATGCAAGTGAGCAATGTTAGATTCCCTAGTTATTATCTCTATTTCGATTCTTGGCCACGTGTTTTAAGCATCACACGTGGGATAATTAAGCCTAAGTGGATTGGCCACTCTCGGCCTTGTGATTAAAAGCCATAGTCTTACCCTAGAGCTAACTGAATTGTATTTCCTGGGTTATACCCCAGGTGGCGCCCGAATTACATAGAAAATAAAATATCTATCTGGTAAAAACTTAAATTTTTATTGGGTTCAACCCGTTACAGACATAAAATCCTATTTTTTGCATGATATTTAGTTTTCTTCAGAGGAAACAACATTAAAATATTACATTTCAGGTCCCTGTTCGGGCGTAAAAATAAAAATTTAAGTTTTTACCAGATAGATATTTTATTTTCTATGTAATTCGGGCGCCACCTGGGGGATAACCCAGGAAATACAATTCAGTTAGCTCTAGGGTAAGACTATGGCTTTTAATCACAAGGCCGAGAGTGGCCAATCCACTTAGGCTTAATTATCCCACGTGTGATGCTTAAAACACGTGGCCAAGAATCGAAATATAGATAATAACTAGGGAATCTAACATTGCTCACTTGCATCCAGGTCAATTAGTACAAATTAAGATTAAATTAACATTTTATAAAGTTAGGTTAGGTCATGGCGCGCGGCACTGGGGCCGCGAAACAGTCTCACGACCGTAGAAAAACCGCTAGGAAGCGTTGAGTAGGCAAAAAAACGTAGTAAATAACTCGAAAACTAATCGAAAACGCGTCGAACAAATTCAAAAACGGGTTTCTAGGGCGCACCCTGTAAAAAAATACGCTCTGTTTAATAAAGAGTATTTTGACCAGAAGGGTGTCTTTTTTTTTACAGAAATATGCGATTCTACTTACCGAAACGCCTAGTTTAAAAATCTGAAGAACATCGCCTTTCAGGATCAACAAAAGAATCTATAACAATACCAAAATTCATTAGCCTCGTGAGGTTGAACACGCGGTCGACAACGAAAATGTATAGAAGCGAACCAAAACTCACCAAATGACAAAATAAACGAGGTTTAGGGTTCATCCACATCGCCGATGTCCCATCACGAGCATATTTCCCTTAGGAAATAATTAAATAAGACCCGGAACAATTTATTCGTGTCAGTCCAACATGACGGCGCCGGTAGAAAAGCCAAGCGTCTGCTGACAGGTCACCTATCATATGTCAAATCTCAAACGTCAAACCATGTCAAACGAGAAATCTTCGAACAAAAACAAACCATAGAGACTAAACAAATCAGTGGCAAAGTGTTACCAACAATAAAAAACCATGTAATGTTAAGACTACATTACAATTGTTATGCGTTGCACTAACTAGTGGTGATGATGATATGATACATAGAATTTGAACAGACGGCAAGTTAATTGCGTTGCAAATTGTTAATGAGAGAAGATGGCTAAAATATTCTGCCGGGTTTCATATACAGTGACTATCAAAATTTCTAAGGAAACTAAAGATAATTTTAATTCTATTCCAGGTCAAATCTCGAAGCCGAAGTGAAGTCCAAAAGGGCCGTGGTGGTGGACAGAATATGAGGACCGGGCGTGGCAGCAACCGAGGTGCTTTCGGTAACCGCGGTCGGCCAGCCCCATTAGCAGGCCGGGGTGGAGGAAACCAGGGTAGAAATCCGAACCAGAATAAGAAGAAATAGTGAATCTAGGGGTTTTTTTTAAGTTAATATATTAAACAACTTTTTAATGAATTCTATTGCGGTTTATTTGATATTATTTACATTTTAGCATTTGGCTAGCTTTCAGCAGCCTTGGAAAATAAATCGCGATGGACCTCGTTAAAAAGTTGTTTTATTTCAATTTAATAAATTAAGGTTAAGTTCGTAATATACAATGTTTTTTATTTTTATTGTACATGAACAAGTTCGCCCTTTTTGCCAATCCTGATTCTTTCAGGTCGTCAGTTCATTTGGCTAGAGGCGTCCCCACCTTCCGTTCACCTATCTCCAGCAGAGGACTGCAGTAGCCTGCAGTAGTCTAATTGATTAATATGAAAATGATTCACCATATACCTCCACTGTAATTTTTTGCACGATTTTATGCGAATTATTTGCATGTAAAAAATGCGTTTAGTCTCAAAATGTCCCAAGTCTCAAAATATCAAGTGGTTGCAAAATGTCCAAGTCTCAAAATGTCCAATTATCCTTTTTCGCTAAATTTTCGCCAAATCGAAAAAAAAGTATGCCAATATGTAATATACCTGGAGTACTACCACGGTCCTTCGGCTTCGGGAGCGTTCCCCTTGCAGTTTTCATTTAAATGCTTTTGACATTTTGAGACTAAACGAAAAAATGCCCCTTTGCGTGGGTGCACAATAGATACCATTATAGTGGTGGCAAGCTAGCCTACTTCAGAGACATCTCTATCCATGGTACAGGCTGTGCGGTGTTAGGGGGCGCCGGCGACTCACTGTTTTGCCTACCAGCCAGCCCATGGTGTTGCTCGACGAGGTGTACAAGCGAAGCGCGTCGTGACAACCTCTGCAGAATGACGCCAGAGCTGGCGGATAGCTATTATGGCTCTGACGAGAGATGCGGTTGCCCGGAGTGAGGTGATGTCGCCTGATGTTGGATGGTTTCCATCTTTCCGGGGGGCAAGATGGGAACATTGTTGTTTCCATACTCGAGCGGTCATCTCGAATCCAGATATGGCCCTGGGTTAGTCGGGGTATAGGGGAAATTCCTGATAGGCAACCATACACCCCGGCATCTTTCGACCTGATTGTCGAGACGGCGTGCAGACATAACCCTCTGTCCCTTGTTGTCGGATCGGATAGCGGAGAGGGAGAGAGGAGGGTGTCGATAATACGCTTCGATCACGCTCTTTCTAAATGCTGTTTGGAATTACACCCATACGGTTAGACACGGGCGCTACATAGGCTAAAGACTACTACTACTACTACCGGTTTTGTCAAGAATGCTCGCTACTCTACTAAGTAAGTAGTGTTCCTCGAAATTCGTTAAGCTCGCGCTCGTATTTCCGACGATTTTTAGCTTCTAATATGTTTTCAAAACGAAATACCTATTACAGAAGACAGAATAGGTACAGAACGGAATTGCGGTTGTCAGTTGTCATTAACCCCGTTCCATACTTTACTATATTGAAATTTCAATATTTTTAATCGTTGATCAAAAGAAACACTTACAAGAAAGAAGGTGCGATGGCGAACCTTTATGACAGAAAGAGATAGAACGTATTTTAGGTTTATTTATGATTTTATTTCCACACTTTCCTTACACTGGAAAGCTCGACTTCAAACGAAAATCTCATTGGAGTTCTGTTTTTACTTTAAAATCAAGAAATATCCACTAAATTATTATAGTAAGTAAAATTTTAGCATTATTGACGCATAGAATAAAAATAGGCAACGCTTTTCATTCGTTTTAACATAAAATATCTTAATAATTCAACATCACCGCGTGTCACTGACACTCATTGTTAAATTTCTTTTTTATCATCATTCTAGTCGTATTTACTATACAATTTGACCATACAGTTACTTTATGAGACTGTTTATGATAAATATAGCGTAATTACATGGCCGGCTATAGTATTTTTATTATTCCCGGCTATTAACCGGTAATGCAAAGAATGCAATGGATACCATTTTGTTTCTTAAAAAATAAAACTTTTTGTAAGTTGTCTTTAGTATTAACCATTACTTGGACACATGTTACTTCTATTCTTTATAACATAATAATTGTGAAGAGAATAGGTATGCACTTTAATAACATTTCAATTAATATTTTTTCTCTATGAGGTATTAAATATCAGATTTTCTTTTTATACATGTATCTAACCTTGGCTGATGTCAGTTAACTCGACTTTTACTCATATCTCTGGTACTATTGAACTAATTGCGATCAAACAAACATAACATGTAAGTCTGAGCAAGGTCTTTCAAACCAAAAAAAGCACAAATCTGTTCATTAATTTTTGTGTCCATTGAGGACAAACAGACAAGACAATTCCAGTAAAGTTAGTTAGCTACCCAAACCCAACCAACACAGTAACATAATCCAAGTATTCTTTTTAATGTAGTAGTCAATTCTCTAAATCAATTCCCAATTTTCCATGTGATCATGTGACCACGGTAGACTAGTGCTATGGGTAATGGACTGCTGAGATGAGGTCTTGGGTTATCCCAGGTGTTACCGTGGCACACATGACTTTTCAATGCTTTTCGAAGTTATGTTTGTATTTATCGCAGGTGAATAAGTGCCCAGTTAATGGTAATAGGCTCGCCACCTATTATATTGGTACCTAAACATAAACCGGCGAAATGTGGGCGCTAGCACCTCTGCCTACCCCTTCGGGGATATAGGCATTAGTTTACTAACAGTTTTTTTTTTAAATCATGTTCCCACTTCAGCCTCTATTACATTGTATTGGATACAAAACTTGGCCACACAATGATAAACACAAATCAATCAATAAATTTATCCCACCACAGTTCACTGCTGGACATGGGCCTCTCCCAATGTGTGCCATTTTGTTCAATCCTCCGCTTTCCGCATCTAGTCTATCCCAGCCAACAAAAGCAAAAGAAAAAGAAAATTGGGGCGTTATTCGGAACATGTGCACATGCGTACACTTGGGAGGGGGTGTCATTTTTATTTATATAGGTTAAAGCTGTTTTCTTTTTTACAGGACTGGTCCAAAATGCCGCAAGCTCGTCGCAAGACCCCATTCAGTGGGAAAGCTAAAAAGCAACAACTGCAGTCCAAGAAACAAAATAAGACACTGTTAATGTCTAGTAAGTTACCAATATAAGATTGTTCAAGAAATTAATTTAAATTAAAAAAAAAAAAAAGTGTTAAATCTAATTTATTTTCATGGCAACCCCAAATTTTTTATAATTTTAATTGAAAATTTATAAAGTTTTAAATAATTTATAAATTAAAATTTGCTAAATTCATGCAGCAGGGGACTGCAGTGGTCCGATTTATTGATTGAAATTCATATAAATTAAATAAAAACTAATCACTTGTAATAAATACTATACATAAGAAAATTCATTCAGGCACAGATTCCTTTGATGTTTTACATAATATGTTATTGCTTGATCCATACATCTTGGACCTAAAATCGATCAGGTTCAGAATGTCCCTCGGTTTCAAATAGTCCCTTTCCCAGAATGCCTTTCCCGAAACGTCCCTTTCCCAGAATGTCCCTTGCCTGAAACGCCCCTTTCCTAGAATGTTCCTTTCCCAAAACCGATCAGGTTCAAAATGTCTCTGGGTTTCAAATAGTCCCTTTTCCAGAATGTCCCTTTTCCGAAACGTCCCTTTCCCAAAATGTCCCTTTCCCAAAATGTCCCTTTCCCGAAACGTCCCTTTCCCAGAATGTCCCTTCCCGAAACGTCCCTTTATGTGCAGTGCATGTTTCTTGGAAGTACTTCGAGGATAGCATGCGGTGCTATGGTGGTGGACGAGCTCAAATTCAATTCAATTTAAATAGATTATTACAAAAGAATCCGCTCGCCTTTTATATGTATACCGGGATTGACGTCCAAGTTAAGTTGGACCAAGCAATATACATTTAAATATCTCTACAGCTTGCTCTATAGGGTACTTTGTGGGTCAACCAATGCCTTCAGGTTGTCAAGTCAACCTCACCTGGGGGGGCTGGACGGCAGTCAATCCCAGAAAGGCCAAACCAACACCAAAGCATCAAACGAAGAGTAGGGTCATCCATTAATCACGTTGGGAGAAGGGCAAAAGTAACGAAATATCACATGGGGGCAGGGGGGGGGGGTGTAGTAAAGTATCAAATGTAAACTTTATAATACCTGTATTTCAAAATAACATACTAAAATAAACGTGATGTTGGGGGGGGGGGGAAGGAGTAACATTAAACATCACCACGTATCACCGAGGGGAGGTTTTTGACTTTGACTTTGACTTGACTTTGACTTTGACTTTGACTTTGACTTTGACTTGACTTGACTTTGACTTTGACTTTGACTGGTCCCAAATAGTAGACCGCCGTGAGCGCCTTGGCCTCATATTTACGTCTTATTAAAGATAATGATTCATTAAATTTGTCCACAGCGACTTCTGGCACAAACGCATACGATGTGGTCTCCGTCAACTACCAACCATCTCGTCCTAGGGGCGGCCGGGATGCTAACAGATACGCTCTGAAGTTCTACAGGGAGAGTAACGAAGAACTGGCCTTAAAGAAGGAATATGCTTTGTGAGTCATTCATACTAGCCTCTCGAATCTACTAAAGCAAAACCACTGTCATTTGTGGTATAGGTTTGGTGTAGGGCCCCTATAACCCAGGGATGGGCGAAGTACAGCCCGCGGGCCAGTTGCGGCCCGCGAAAGTATTTAATACGGCCCGTCGACGGTCCTCCTACATCAATAATATTATTTGACGGGCCAGAAGTCACAGTAGCTACTTAAGAGCCGCTTCTACCTCGCACTGCTCGAGAATGCTTATGAGACGCCGAGACGGGAGCTAGTGGCCGCCCTGGGTGTGGGAGTTCTAATAATGCTCGTGAAGGAGACGCGCCGTCTCCTTCACGAGCGAGACCGGAGGAGACTCTTAAACCGCACAGCCCGCGACGAACAGAGTGTACTCGGGCGTCAGTGGTCGCAGAATGACCTCCGTTCGCCATGAGTGCGGGCCTGGAAGTGACGGGAAGCAGGCCGCAGCGGCTCTATACCCGGGGGCTAGTAGGTGATAGTCTCGTATAACCTCTTCCACCGGTTTTGGTTTCCTCCTGGCACTCTGAAATTTCTTAAACTTTCTGGTCCCTCTTCAAGAAACTTTGCCCACTACTGCTATAATCCGATTCCTGTTGGCTCGTCTTCGCAAACTAATCAAGCGAACATTAGATTGTATCTAACGCCTTTTTAGACTTGAACGACATTATTATTATTATTATTATTATTGGGGAACAGGCCAGCAGTTGAAACAACTGATATCAGCCTGCATCTCGTTGTTCACTACACTGTTATTCACTACTCAATGTCTTTGTTCATTTATGTGTTTGTCCAGTCTATTTTTGAATTGGTTAACATTTTCAGCTGTCACACTATATTCAGGTAACCCATTCCATGCGTTGACCACTCTATTGCTCAAGAAGTTTTTGTGTGGATTTGTATTCCAAGTAGATTTTTGCAGTCTTAGATTGTGTCCTCTACGATTTCGGTCCGGTGCACGTTTGAACATGTTGCTGAATCCTTGTAGGTCATAGTGATCAGTTATTATTTTGAAGGTTTCAATCAGGTCTCCACGTTCTCTGCGCTCCTTCAAGGTGGTCAGGTTCAGTTTATCTAATCGTTCTTCGTATGGCAACCGTTTCAGCTGTCTAGGGACTTTGGTGAATCTACGCTGCACTCTTTCCAACAGGTCTATGTCTTTTATGAAATAGGGGCTCCATACTTGAAAGGCATATTCTAATATTGGTCTGATATATGTTTTGTGGATTCTAAGAGCCATTTCCGGTGTCAATGTTTCAAAGGCTTTCCGTATGAGGTATACCATGGTATTAGCTTTTTTGACAGTATTCGTGATATGGTCTTCCCATTTTAGGTTCTCCGAGATCTTAACTCCTAGGTCCATCTGCGTTTTGACTTCGGTTAGCTGAGTGTCGCCAAATTTGTAAGTAAGCCTGGGGTTCCGATTTCCGATGTGCAATACCGTACATTTTGTGTGATTCAAATTTATGAGCCAGTCTTTGGACCACTTCATGATTTTGTCTAAGTCTGCTTGGAGACGATCATAGTCTAAAAGGGGGTTTGCAAAGACCTTTGTGTCGTCGGCAAACATGCTGACTTTGCAATCAAGGCACTGAGACAGATCGAAAGTGAAGATAATATAAAGCAACGGGCCTAGGACGGAGCCTTGTGGCACGCCACTATGGATATCTCGCTGTTCGGACAGTGTATCACCCACTCTTACATGGAAGGTTCTTTGGCGAAGGAAAGCCTCTATCCAGTCGAGCAATTTGCCGCGTATGCCAATAAATTCGAGCTTTTGCAACAGTCTGCTTGTGGGGACTTTATCAAAAGCTTTTTCGTAATCCAGGTAAACTACGTCGACAGGGGCTCGTTCATCAAAGCTCTTGGTCCAGGTAGCTAGGCACGACAGCAGGTTTGACACAGTGGAGCGGCGTGGGCAGAAGCCATGTTGACAGTCGCTTATTATTTGATGTAGGCGCAGATGTTCTCTTATGTGTTTGACTACAACCTTTTCCATGGCCTTACATATAACGCTGATCAAACTGATCGGTCTGTAGTTGACTGGTGCTAGTCTGTCTCCTTTTTTGAAGATAGGGGTCACAGTAGCTTTTTTCCAAACGTCTGGTAATTTTCCAGTGTCGTACGAGGTTTTCATTATATCAGCCAGTACATTCGCAATATTACATTTTTGAAGGAGTACTACTGGAATTTCGTCGGGGCCGGGAGAAGAGTCTGATTTCATTTCCTTTAGGGCTTGCTGTACTTTGTCACTGGTGAACTCCAGGTCTGGAATAGACTCTTCAATTCTCAGGCTTGGTTCTATAACAGGAAGAGGACCATTGGGTTCTTGTTGATAGACACTGACAAACTGGTCAGCAAACGCTTCTGCTACTTCCTTGGAGCTCGTAACAGTCTGTCCTTGTTGGTTTCGTAGCACAGTTGGTATGCTTACTTTCGATGTGATTTGCTGTTGGATATAAGAATAGAATTTCTTTGGTCCAGCTTGAAGAAGAGTCATCTCATAGGAAGTTCTTTGAGAGCGTCTTAGGATTGTTAGTTTGTTGTTCACCTTTCTGTATTTGTCATGGATATTTTCTAAGCCAGTCAGAGTGTACCTGTTCCAAAGTACATGCTTTTCTTTGATCATTTTGAGCATATCATTGTTTACCCATGGTTTATTGGTAGCATTTTGTTGCACCTTGGCCAGGGGCACATGTTGGCTTATTGCACTTCTTAATACACTTAAAAAGTTGTTTGTTTGCACATTCACATCTATTGGCAAGGTAAGGTGTCCAGTAGCATATCATTAATTTTCTCAAAGTCCGCTCTGTGATAATTTCTCTTCAGAATGGGTTTAGTCTGTGTATTGTTTGTTTTCTCAAATTGCATAGTGATGGTTAAGCAGGTATGGTCGCTTTTCCCAATCGGGGCAGAGTGTTTGAGCTGTGCCACAAGTGAGTCATCATTGGTCAATATCAGGTCAAGTAGTGATGGCTGGTTTCCTTTTCTGTACCTAGTGTGTTTGTCTACTAGCTGTTGGAGATTATCAAATTGTCTCCTTTGGGTGTCAAATAGCCACAGTCTATCAAAGGCCATTTCACTCCTCTGAAGTTGAAATCACCCATCACAACACATGCGTGGGACTCGGTTGGTGTTTTTATTTGTTCCAATAGTACATTGTCGTGTAGTATGGTAGAGCCTTGTCCCCTGTACAGTCCACAGAGCAAAAACTTGCTGCTTCCCACCTGTATGTCCAACCATAAACATTCAGATGTTTCATGTTTCTTGTTGAAGGGACTTAGTTTAGTTTGTATTCCAGCATTATTTGCAGTATAAATGGCTACTCCACTACTTCGCTTGTCTAATCGGTCATCCCTGTATACATCATAACCCGGAACCTTAATCAGTGTGTCAGGTATATCTGGTTTGAGCCATGTTTCAGTTACAACTATTATTGTTGGTTTCTGGACATTAATTCTTGCAGTGAGGAGATCAATTTTGGATGTGAGTGACTGAATGTTTGTGTACAGTATAGTTAGTATGTATAACGGGGTTCGATTGTTTCCAATGTTTCCTATCTTGTGGTCCACTATTGGGAGATATGTACCACAAGTTGCCTTACTTGGACAGACTAGTTTTTTTTGGGAGTTTTTACAATTTTGGGATGACCCTGTACATACTTAATGGTGACGTCGTTTTCTCCCTTTTTGATGCGTTCTTCAAGCTCCTCACGCAGGTATTTCAGGTATTCTCGCTGAAGTGGAGTTAGGTCCGACTTGATCTTCCTCGGGTCAGACAGCTTGGCTTTGCTCTTGAGAACTGTGACTGCATCGGACTTGGCGCGAAAAATAACTTGGAGGGGGCGGGAGCCATCAGTAGAGTTGCCTTTCGGGGCACCTAGGCGAAAGGTCTTGATATCACCACAGTTAACATCATTGGTTACAAGTTTGATTAGTTTTGCACATTCCTGTTTATCATGCTCGATCCTCTCAGCAGGCTGGTCTGATGTGGACTCAGGTACATCAAACACAATGATATTGGTTGCTCTCTTGGCACGCTCCTCCATCTCCTGCATTGCTGACTCGGTGGCCAGCATACTCTGACGAATTCGCAATTGTTTCACTTCTTCAGACAACTCATCCAGTCTCTTTATGATGCTAGGCAGCTGGGCCAAGGTTGTCTTGCAATCAGCACAAAGAAAGGTGACAACTCGAACAATTGTTTTTAGCTCAAATACACGGATCTCGGTGGGGGACAGACCATGACAGTCTCCGCAGAGCAAGCTCTTACAGGAATCACAGGTGACAGACAGCTTTTTATCATTCGTTTGTTTGTTGCACTTGGCACATTTGGTCTTGGGATTCATTTTTGGCTGTTTTCTTCTTTTCTTTGTGAGGGTAGTTGAGAAATTTCAATGTCCAGATGTTTTAGCACAAATTATCTAGGTAGCACTTAGTATTTCAGGTTGATAACACTTATTGAGGCTAATCCAGCCTTGCACTGTGTTTTTATATCACTTGACTAGTCCTAAACTCAATTTTGATCACTTAATTGCACAAAGTAACTGGAGCACTTGTTCACTCTTTGACAGTTTGACATATCGATTGCTTTAAAGTTTTATAAATTTTAAGCATTTTGAATTTTTTATTTCCTATCTTAATCAGGCGGAGTAGTCAAAAATTAATGTTATAAAAATGATTAAAAAATCATTCATTGGTTCCGATAGTTCGTAAGAATATTGGAAGACGGATATAATGAGAAATTTGGATTAGTTCGGGTGTGATCTGGTAGCTCAGCGGTCAGAGCAGTCCTCCTGTAAGGGAAAGGTCGCGGGTTCGAGTCCGGAGTGGACCGATTAAAAAAAGTCCTATCTAAATCAAATGCTTTTTAAAGTCTAAAATTTAATTATTTTTTTGCAGTGCAAAAATAATGAAATCGAATAAAGAGAAACAAATTTATCGGTTTAGGCGGTCCCGCATTATTTTTGTCTTGAATATGCTTATGAAACGCCGAGGCAGGAGCTAGTGGCCGCCCTAGGTGTGGGAGTTCTAATAATGCTCGTGAAGGCCCGTTTATAGAGGAAGGCTAAATATCATTGTGCTTGGAAGGAGCAATAACCATAAATGTCAACAAAATTGCCGGTAAAAGTTAAGATGTGTTGTGTGATACGCGGTTTCTACGTATGCCACAGGCGAAGCCGGGGCTGGTCAGCTAGTAAACAATATAAATGCAAAACTATCTGTCTTTAACTGTTACGCTTTCACGCCTAAAACACTCAACCGATCTTGAAATTTGCTACGAAGATGGAGCAGAGCTTGGGAAATTACGGGGTAAAGGGGTTAAATAGGGGATGAAAATTGTATTCAAGTCAGGGCTGATGATGATGATGATGGCCCTGGCTTGACGTTTCGGAGGGTGACATGCGTGCAAATAGAGGTGGAAGAGCCGGAAGGTAGACCCTGAGCTCCGAGGACATCTTGGCATCGGATGCAATCAGGTTAACGTCTAAAGTTGATGATGATGAGGAGTCAGGACTGATAATATGTATTGTTTCCAGGAAAGAGTTGAAGCCGGTACCCGAGGTGGCGTTAGAAGTGAATCCTCCGGATTACTTCCCGGCTGATGTATCGTTCCCTAAACGGCCTCCGTGGGACTTCAATATGACTCCGGCCCAGCTTGATGCACAGGAACAGAGATACTTCAAGGTGATTGTGGTTCCCGGCAGAGTAGAATTTTTGGAAACCTCTACTCTGCCCATGTGGTGTCGTACAAGGCGACTAAGGGATAGGGCTGATTAACTTTAACATCAGACAGATATGTACAGCCCAGACTCAGCCTCAGGTGCATGGCTCGAGTCTACAATAGTGCCCGGAATACGGCAATAGGCTCACCCCCTATTACGTGGGACAGAATACGGATTGGTGAAATGTGGGTGTTAATTCACCTCTGCCTAACCTTCCGGGGAAAAAGGCGTGATTATGTGTATGTATGATTGTTTTCTGTTAGATAAAGTTTATGCTAATATAATTGTAATAAAACCGCTTTTTAACGATTTATTTGTTATGTATAATACGTATGTGTTTACAAAAATAAAAGTATCTTAGTATGTTTTGCCCGAGGAGGGCCAGACCGTAAGGGATGGCCCTGGGTCAGCCGGGGTGCGAGGGATATGTCGCATGACAACCTCACCTTCGGCCTAGCACTACGACCCAGAGACGGCGTGCGGTTTAGTCGGTTCGAGTCCGACATAACCTCCCCCTCCGGCTCCGGAGGGGTGGGGCATCCGTGGGGAGTTCACGCACGTAAAAAAAAAAAGGTATGTTTATCCACATTCTAGATTTCATAACACAAGCTAGTTAAGCTAGGCTTACCATGGGTCTAGATAGCGTTGTGTGAAATGTTGTGGAATATTTATTATTATAGATATCTCTTTACTCCTTTTCCAAAATTTATCTTGTAAGTATGGATGGATGGATGAATGGATGAAATGTTACGTAAATGAAACGTTACAATAACATAGCTTATACATCAGAATAACACATAGGCTACAATTTATAACGATAACCGAAACCGATATTACAGCGAGAACCGACATCTACGCGGGCGGAGCCGCGGGCAAAAGTTAGCAAATATTTTTTTTAAATATTAAAAAAATAGTGCTCCAACGGCTTCGAATACAGGGACCAAGCTACCGGTGGTTAGGGCTCCAGAGAAAGGAACTTCCTCACGAAGCGTGCACATCAAGGAGCACTGCCTTCTGCATCTGGCAGCCTCCGTGGCGTGTCGGTAGTGAACGCGGCCGCTACGCAGGAGGCGCGGGTTTGATCCTCGCTCAGTGCAAATATTTGTATGCATGAATATGGATATTTGCATTGGTCTGGGTGTTTCTATGTATAATATGTACGAATTTATAAAAAAAAAAAGTGTATCTAAGTATGTTTATCCGCATTCTAGATTTCATAACACAAGCTAGTTAAGCTATGCTTACCATGGATCTAGATAGCATTGTGTAAAATGTTGTGGAATATTTATTTATTATTATTATTATTTATCTGGCCCTTGACCCAACCATCCAACCGGCTCGGGCTGCTCTTCAGGTGTTGGTCGAGGCTGATTGCTTTTAGTCCGTTATTAATTTAGATTTTTTCTGCCAACAGAACTACGTAGACCAGCTGCAGGCCACTCCGCATTGGAAGGACATGTCTTACTTCGAGCTCAATCTGGAGACTTGGAGACAGCTGTGGAGAGTGCTGGAGATGTGTGATATATTGCTATTAATTGTGGATGTCAGATATGCTGTGAGTATGATTTGAATTTGGATATTTTTCTCGATTTTTGTCGATTTCCGCGGTAGCCTAGTGGTATGAGTAATGGACTGCTGAGACGAGGTCTCGGGTTCGATCCCAGGTTTTCCATGGCACACACCAATGACTTTTCGATGTTTTTCGAAGTTATGTGTGTATTTATCGCAGGTTTATAAGTGCCCAGTTAATGGCAATAGGCTCGCCACCTATTACATTGGGACCAAAACATAAACCGGCGAAATGTGGGTGCTAGCACCTCTGCCTACCCCTTCGGGGATAAAGGCGTGAGTTTATGTTATGTTATGTTATTTTTCTCGAAATATAGAGCCGTGTTCGATTAAGGTAGGAAAAATTATGAATTGGTTCAGGCGGTATTTGAACCTGTGATCTTTCGCTTACAGGGCGAATGCTCTGACCACTGAATTTTTTTCTTTATATCCTCTTACGAGCTATCAGAACTAATGAATGATTTTTCAATCATCTTGAAACATTAATTTTTGATTACTCTACCCTAACAATTGTCTTAATCGATTTGAATAAATGGTAGATGCTTCAAAAATTTCATTCAATGGGAAATGTTTTTCTAACATTTTTCACAGCGCTATCTATGCCTAAAGTAAGCATAACTTAATTAGTTTGTGTTATGGGTTCTTTAAGGCTGATAAACATACTTATACTCCATTCGGTTAGGTACCTACATCAATCAATCAATCAATTAGCCCACATAGTCCACTGCTGGACATATGCCTCTCCCAATGTGCGCCATTTAGGTACATAACTAAAGGTAAACAATCTTGTAGTGACTTTTTATAAAAACACACATTAAACAAAAAAAAAAAAAACTAGTTTAATTAACTGACTAAATAGTGGTTAAATTTCGGCTTTTATTTTTTGTATGCAGTAGAAGTGGGAGCGAGAGGTATACCAGCAAAATTTCTCTATAACCTACTTAAAGATTTAGGCCTATCGAGAGCTACAATAAGCTCATTACTAGGACGAATGTCTAAAGCGGCACTAGTAGGTTCGTATCAAATTTGGTTAGGCAGGGAGGGGAACTTGGGTAGTGAAGGCGAGTGTTGATGTACATCAACAAAAGGGGCCCCTTCTAAACCTACACTTGGATCGCAAGTCCCAGGCACTGTCCCGAGTTCCCAACTCAGCAACGCGATGGACCCGGCACCCGCACGGACAATCCATGGATTGCTAAGAATATCGTCTCTCTTAAACAGAAAAATATTAATAAACTGGGTTTTTAAATAAAATATATTAAAAAGACCCATAAAGATGTTGTGGGCAATACTCAAACAGTCTCATTTAAAGAAAATACCTGAATGACCCTGCTGCGCTTGGTTTTTTTGTAACAACGCCATCTGCTGCAAGCTTTACTGTTGTTGTGTCGTTAAAGCAGTGAGTTGCTCACATCGCCAATAGATGTCAGGACGAGTCATATTTCCTTTTATTTCTTTTCAAATAAAATGATATTTTCGAAAAATGAATCCCAGCTAGATCGATTTATCGCCCCCGAAACCCCCTGCATACAAAATTTCATGAAAATCGTTGGAACCGTTTCTGAGATTTTAATTATATACTAGCGGCTGCCCGCGACTTTGTACGCGTAAAGTTACATACAAACTATCATCCTCATTTTAACCCCAAAAGGGGGTCAAATGGGATTGAATATATCCTGTGTCCATCTCCTGGTTCTCAGCTTCATCCTCACCAATTTTCAACCAAATCGGTATAGCCGTTCTTGAGTTATAAGTAGTGTAACTAATACGAGTTTGTTTTATATATATAGATATATACAAGAATTTCTCGTTTAAAGATCCATACTAATATTATAAATGCGAAAGTAACTCTGTGTGTCTGTCTTTATGTTACGCTTTCACGACTAAACCACTGAACCGATTTTGATGAAATTTGGTATAGGTGTAGATTAGACCTTGAGAAAGGACATAGACTATGTTTAGTCGCGATAACCGACATCCACGCGGGCGGAACTGCGGGCAAAAGCTAGTATAAGATAAAAGTTAAAACGCTTATTTCCCTCACGTAAATTATACATGACTCTAATTTTCAATTTTTTATTTTTTTAAATTTTTTATTACGTAATTAATTCGTAACCTAAAATGTTACCACAGAACGGAGCATAGAATAGAATAGAATAATACTCTATTTGTACACCATTTACATTAAATCTAACGAGTGAGATACACTTAATACAATTCCTTATACAAAGGGCGGTCTTATCGCCATAATAGGCAATATCTTCCAGGCAAGCTTTGGATGGACTAGAGTTAGGTGTAAGAACAGGTGGTAGTTGGTGTGACTGGAAATGACAAAAAATGATATACACAAACAAACATTATACAGGAGCAATAGGATTGGCCGCCTGCCCACTGTGAACCAATCACAATGCTCCGTTGTTTTAATACGTTTACGTCAAGAATTCGGATGATTTTCGTGCTCGGAGCGTAGGAACTTATTAAACACATGATATTGTAAGCTTGTAGCAGATAAAACTCGTTGTTGTGGTTCCCGGCAGAGTAGAGTTTAGGCCACCCCTTCTCTTCCCATGTGGTGTCGTACAAGGCGACTAAGGGATAGGGCTGATTAACTTTAACATCAGACAGATATGTACAGCCCAGACTCAGCCTCAGATGCATGGCTCGAGTCAACAGTAGTGCCCGAAATACAGCAATAGGCAAACCCCCTATTACGTGGGACCGAATACAGATTGGTGAGATGTGGGTGTTAATTCACCTCTGCCGGGTTAGAGGGCAAAGGTGTGATTAAATGTTAAAGTATGTTTGTCAATCTTTTTCTATCTTTTTCAGGGTATGATGTTTCCTCCATCCCTTTATAAATACATTGTAGAAGAGGAAAAGAAAGATATGATCTTAGTTCTAAACAAGATAGACTTGGTGCCGGCTACCGTGGTGTGCGCGTGGAAGGAGTTCTTGACCGAGACCTACCCGGGACTCAAAGTTGTGTACTTCACATCGTGTCCCGGATACAATCTGCGAGGAGCCACTAGTGATAAAGCTGGTGAGTTAGAGTTCAAAGATAGCTGACGGCGAAGTCTCAGGAAAGAGGGTCACTTCTTCTTTATTCTAGTGTTCATCCCAGTCGTATCAGAAGCTTTTCAACTTGGAGTCTGGGGTCCGCTTTTTGCCAGTCTAACTTCGATATTTTGCCGTGAAGCGACTGCCATCTGACTTCCACAACCCAAAGGCGATATCGAAGCATTGCAGCTAGACCAGTTGTTGAATTTTTGAGGGCTCCAACTACCCGTAACGACTGCCATAGATGTTTGTATGACAACCGGGACCGACGGCTTAACATGCTCTCCGAAGCACGACCAGACCACCTCTGCCGTGAACCACGCGGCGTGGAATTTATTAAGGAATCTAAAAAGTTTTTTGACCTATTTTGGGAATTAAAAATAATGAAAAGTCATAGATTGAGTTTAGTTAGGCAATATTCTAGTTTACCATGCAATCACAGAAAGTGACATAAGCCCAGGTTCGAACCCGTAACTATCTGAAACCATAAGGACTTATAGTCAAAGCGCTTACCGCTAAGCTACGAAGCTTCTTAGCGTACCTAACAAAATAAACAATCTGTAGCTAATGTTGTATGACGTCAGTCGTTGGTTACGGGTCAAAGGTCAAGTGATCCTGACGCGAGTTTAACACTTTTTACCCATCCAATGCCGCTAAAGAAGTTTTCACTTCAAAAATATTCTGTATCATATTATATTCTTCTCCCACAGGCCTTCAAGTCCGCCGCCGCAAAGGCAAACAACGCATGTGTGCAGAGGGAGCCACCAAGATCTTGGAGGCGTGCAAGGAGATCGTGAAAGGAGATGTCGATCTCTCGTCGTGGGAGAAGAAGATTAGAGAGGAAACGGACGTGGAGTTTGATTTCGATGAGAATGCTGAAGTCGGTGAGTTGAAATAGTTTTGTATTTACTGGCCAATAAAAAATAAAAAATAAAAGGACTGCTGTGTAACTCTCTAAGGCTATACAGAAGAGACGTGGTTCGGACATTTATTTATTAATATAAAAGGTACAGAAACAGACATCAGACTCTTAAGATTAAGATTCAACAATCCACACTACACTTTTAATCTGACGTCCACTTACATCTATACACAACACTTGGCAGACTTTATTGCCAGTCAACACAGTAATCATCACTTAGATAGAAATAAATTACAATCAGTTACAACAAACGAAGAATTTAACTTATCCAATGAGAAAAAAAAATAAAAATAAAAGAACAAGAAACGCTATTCCGCCTGAAAGTCCTCGCCACGCAAAGTCCTTTTAAATTCCAACAAATCATTGTGAAAAATATCAACACGAGAGCACACAGAATTATATTGATAGCGGACAATTTAATTAACTCAATATAAACCTCTGCTGGCCAAATGCCCCATGTACTCAATGATAAGATGGGAAAACATGGGGACGGACACCCTAGAAGAACAAAACCTCGAGGATCTGAAGGTGGAACAGATCGTAAGATTCTGCAAAGAGACAGGTAGGTTCAACGGAACGCCGTGATTGCCGGACACTTCTTAGCCCCCAAACAGGAGGAATAGGGGAATTGGGTGAAATGGCCCCCATAAAAGGGCAGATCACCCGTCCGGTCTGCGGCGTCCCCCGCTGGAAGTAAGTAAGTAAGTAACCTTATGTAGTGTACAATAACGACAATAACGTGACGCGCGCCACTCGATGCGATGACGCGTCACTTCAGTGGCGGAACGTCGACTGGAGGCGCGGACGGAATTCTCCTCTAAGACAAAAACGACGTTATTATACATGACATAAGGTTTATAATGTGTTACTTAAATTGTCTGCCACGTCATACGTCCCCGCCACGTCTCTTCTGTATAAACCGCGCCTAAGCATACAGCGTCAAGCGGAGCGCTGCGACAGCCTGGATAGTGATAGTCATTGGTCGGGCTGGGTGACGTCACGGGAAATCGACCAATGACAATGTCTATCAAGGCTGTCGCAGCGCTGTATTCGACGCTGTATGTGTAGAGAATAACACAGTGGGTCAACCAATGACGCGAGCCTTTTGAGCCCGTGGTTACGACTACGAGATAGTGATATTTTCGATTTGGCCGCGTACGTAACCGCAATTTCGTAACCAGTTACGGTAGAGGAAAAAAGGTCTTTATATGATACTATAATCTTTTATTAAGTTATTAAACAATATCTTTTTCTCTTTATACGGCATCAATGAGTTTCGACAAAAGAAACTGGGCGATAAGTTACGAAGAAGTACTTTCTATTCTTCCTAGAAAACTTAGTTTTAAACTCCTTAGATAATTTAAGAGAGATTGATGGCACTTGGTGGAATCTGCTACACATATTGACTAATGATGAAGGTTTACTGAATTCATAATACATAATACATTATGTATTCAGTATACCTTTGATAATGCCGTGAGGTGCAACCGGTCAGGTTAAAAATAAAAATAAAATAAAGTGTGGAAAGTACAAGTGCCATCATTATTCAAAATATCTTTAGATAATAATTTACCTTTTATATTCATTAACTACGTTAAATCAATTTTCAAATTTACATTTTCGAAAATATCTTGGTGAATAATAAATATTCAGTGCCTCGAGTACGAATAATATTCGAATTGGTGATGTAAACGTCCCCAGAGAACGAAGCAATGAATTTCCAAGCGCTAGCTTCGCGTCACCCGCGGCCGTTAATATTGTCACTGTTTATAACGATAATTTTATTAACACTAATTTGGTCGTATTTTTACTGAAGTTCACCATTTTAACACTGTACTACACGTATTATAAGTCTTCAGGCTTTCACGGCCGGCGTTGTATGTAGAATTTACTGCTTCCGGGCTGTTTGTCCGTGGTCCATGTGAAGCTTGCGTTCCAGACGTTTCGTCGATCACTGCGGTCGACATCTTTAGTGGCGCAGGTCCGGGCGACGACAAGTTCGGAGACATTCCGACCGCGCCTATAAATACGACAGCGACTCAAGATTCTACATCAGTCGCAGTGAAGCCGCCGACGAGGCAAAGTCTCCGAACTCGTCGTCGCCCGGACCTGCGCCACTGAAAATGTCGACCGCAGTGATCGACGAAACGTCTGGAACGCAAGTTTCACACGGACCACGGCGAAACAGCCCGGAAGCAGTATATTCTACACTGTACTACATTGTTATTAGATGTATTGACACTATAGATACACTACTGATATATTTTTTTACTAGAATAGTTCGAGTTTAATTATTTTTACGAATTAAATTATGGGAACGGCAAACGCACCTACGCCTGCCTACTGTGAACCAATCGCAATGCTCCATTCTTTCGCTACGTTTATGTTACGAATTCGAATGCTTTTGGTGCTCGGGGCGCAGGAGTTTTTAAACTCGACGTAGTATTTTGAGACATAGCTTAATACCAGTTACCTAAGAGTAATAACTTGTTCCTTTGCCGAAACTTGGTTACCAAAATGTCAAATTTCACCAAAATCGGTTCAATAGTTTGAAAGCGTAACAGACAGACAGACAGACAGAGTTACTTTCGTATTAATAATATTAGTATGAATTTCGGTGGTCAATATTCCTTAAAAATAATCTGTTCCCAGGCGAGACAATTGTCGAAAAACCGGACACGTCCTACTACACGCATGAGCGGTACAAGTCTGGTGTCCTCACAGTGGGCTGTGTTGGCCAACCCAATGTGGGCAAGTCTTCCCTACTCAACGCTCTCATGGGCCGTTCCGTAGTATCGGTGTCGAAAACGCCCGGACACACCAAGCATTTCCAGACTATATTTTTGACTCCGCAGGTAAGAAACATACTTACAGAGAACATTAGATTGATCTTGACAAACAAAGTACCAACTAGCGGGATTTATAATACTAGTAAGCAATCACTAGTGTTTATACATTTTCGAGAATCTTATATATGTAAGGAAAAATATCTCAAAATTTTCAAGAGTTTGTGACAGGCATAATATAAACTCAAGACATAAAAACAATCTTATAGTTTGTGATAGTAGACTCCATAAAATTTGTTATTCTTTCCAGGGCAACTGTATACGCTTTTTCATCAAGCTCCCTAATGAAATTAGAGATTTACCTGTAAATAAATTTAAAAATGTAATTAAGACTAAACTGTGCCAAAAAGGCTATTATAAAATCCAAGAATATTTAGATGATAAACAAGCTTGGAAATGAGCTGTTCGCTCAACTATGCTACTCAAGCAAACTATTGTATTTAGACTAAGTAGACAAAGCATATGTTTGTAAATAGACCAAAGAAAAATGCCCGCTGATTTTCTTGCCGGAGTCTTCTCAGGTCAGGGCCGCGTTTCGAACCGGTGGTCCATTTGCTAAATAAGTCTAGATTTTCTTTTAAACTTGACGTTTTGTAAGTGCCGAATAAATGATTTTTGACTTTGACTTTGAGTGGTGTTACCATATTTTTTACTGTCATTTGCTATACTTTTCCCCTAGGTACGTCTATGCGACTGCCCGGGTCTGGTGTTCCCGTCTACCGTTCCCCGGCCGATACAGATCCTCATGGGGTCCTTCCCCATAGCGCAGCTCAGAGAACCTTACACTGCTATAAGGTATGTGTAATCATCATCATGATAATACCGTCAAGCTGAGTGCCACAATTGTTAATATGGTACGTGTTTGTAGTGGTGGCCCTCTTTCCTGAGACTTTGCCTTCAGCTTACCATCAGGCGTGGTGAAGTCAAATAAACGTGTCCTATATTTAAAAAAAAGTACCTGGATGACCGAATTTCGCTCGGTATTTTTTTGTAATAACGCCATCTGTTGAAAGCTTTAGTGTTGTTGTATCGCTAAAGCAGTTAGTTGCTCACATCGCCAATAGATGTCAGGACGAGTCATATTTCTTTTTATTTCCTTTTAAATAAAATGACATTTTCTTAAAATGAATCCAAGCTAGATCGATTTATCGCCCCCGATGCCCCCTTTATACTAAATTTCATGAAAATCGTTGGAGCAGTTTCCGAGATTCCAAGTATATTATACATATACAAGAAATCCCCGCGGATGCCCCCCCCCCCCCCCCCCCTCCGGTGCCGTATGTCGGACTCCAACCGACTAAACTTCACGCCGTCTCTGGGTCGTAGTGCTAGGCCGAAGGTGAGGTTGTCTCGCGACATATCCCTCGCACCCCGGCTGACCCAGGGCCATTCCTCTCAGTCTGGCCCTCCTCGGGAATCTGGCTGTATCCGAATTCCTGCCCATACGTTTTAATACTAGTACGTTTTTACTTATATCTTATTTTTAGCGTTTAGGATTTCGCGATTAGCCGCGTGGTTCCGGCACAGTAGAATTTGGGCCACCCCTTCTCTTCCCATGTGGTGTCGTACAAGGCGACTAAGGGATAGGGCTGATTAACTTCAACATCAGACAGATATGTACAGCCCAGACTCAGCCTCAGATACATGGCTCGAGTCAACAATAGTGCCCGGAATACGGCAATAGGTTCACCCCCTATTACGTGGGACCGAATACAGATTGGTGAAATGTGGGTGTTAATTCACCTCTGCCAAACCCTACGGGGATAAAGGCGTGATTATATGTATGTATGTATGTAGGATTTTCCAATCCTCCCAAAACTTCCAACCATGTTAACTATGGTGGCCTCATCAGTCTCGGCTTGTCTTCTGCGCCCCGCGTCTTCGGCTATGCACTTGACCCCTGAACGCAATCCAACCGAGATTGGATTACTATGAAGGGTTTTTCGCTATCGTGCACGGTGGTACCCATCCGGCCGACATTTGTGACGAATGAGATGGAAAATTTTGGGCCAAAATGTAATAAGTTGTGATATGGTTTAAAAAAATATCATGTGAGTGTTTTTAAATTGTAAAACTCTCAATAAATGTGCTTTACGCTCTTCCTCCTCACAGAGGTTTAGCGTAACGTTACAACGTGCACAATTATAATAGAAGTTGAATAAATTGTGTATCACTATAATGTGTAGTGAATGTAACCTTTTGAACCAATAAAGATTGATTTCATTTGATTTGACGGAGGTCGACCACAAAAAAAAAAAAAACAAAAAAAAAAGTGCTTTTCCTATTCTGGCTGTCCATTCGATAATATCTTTCCTCCTTTATGGCTGAAAGAACTCATTCATAATATGGCATTTAAAACGTTCCCCGTCGGTAGCTTAGTGGTTAAGGAGTCGGCCTTACGATCGAGAGGTGCCGGGTTCGAATCCTGGCCATTACACTACCGACGTGAACCCTCTCCTAGCACAAGCAATTTAGCTTAGTTGGAGGGGTTAGAGGGAATATTAGTAATTTCGATAAATTAGGTTGCTAATATTCTTTAAAAAAAAACTACAATACCTATTATAAATGCTTAAAGAACTTCGTAATCGGACCATTTTGGAACATAAGCTCGCTTTTACTAAACCTCTAATAAATGTGATCTCAGATTGTCAAAACCTACGAAATTTTCAGAAAGAAACTGGTAAATCTATTTCTATTAATGGAAACCATTTTTATCTCGTTATATTATTTATCGCAGGTGTATAAGTGCCCGGTTAATGGCAATAGGCTCGCCACCTATTACATTGGGACCTAAACATAAACTGGCGAAATGTGGGTGCTAGCACCTCTGCCTACCCCTTCGGGGATACAGGCGTGAGTTTATGTTATGTTATTCTTGGCTCAGGATTGTATTTAATGGTTTCAGTCTCCTTTGCGCCATCAAATTACTACCACCAAAAAATATAATATGGAACCAAACACAGCTTATGTCCTTTCTCAAGGTGTAATTACAGATAGATTTGTTGTTATCTCTACCAAATTTCATCAAAATCGGGATAGTGTTTTAGGCGTAACAGACAGACAGACAGATCTTTTTACATTTATAATATAAGTATGAATGTTACAGGTATATAGCAGAGAGGTTGGACCTTCCGAAGCTACTCCGCATGGAACACCCTGAGGGTGACGACACGTGGTCTCCGAGAGACATCTGCGATGGGTGGGCGAAGAAAAGGAGCTATCTCACGGCTAAGGCTGCTAGGTGATTATAGTTTAGCTAGCTTTCATTCGCGACCCTGCCTGTGTATACTATTATATTATACTAGCTGTTGCCCAAGGCTACGCCCGCGTGAATGTCGCTTATCGCATGGTATTCCCAAAATCTAATTCACCTCTGTACCAAATTTCATCAGGATATCTTCAAAAATTACTAACATTCATCCCCCTATCCTCCCTGCCTCCTTTAACCCCTTTATCGCGAGCCTATGTCCGTTCTCAAGTTTTATCCATCCCTTTACCAAGTATCAACCCTTTGAGCGCGTAAATTATTTGTATTCAAATAAAACCGCAAAGTCCGCGCGCTTAGCAACAGAAATAACTAAACTGTCACTTCTTTGTTAATTATCACTGCTTCCCTCACTTGAGTAGTAACATGATGTTATATAACCTATGTGTTATTCTGATGTATAAGCTATATTATTGTAAAGTTTCATTAAAATCCATTCAGTATCCATACATCGCGTTTATCATATTAGTGGGATTAGTACGTTAGATTTAAAATGTGTTTTATTTTTCACTTTAGAATTAAATTTTTAAGCAATTTTCATGCTTAATATTCAAATCTATGTAAATAGAAAAAATTGAATCGGTCCAGGCGGGGTTTGAACCCGCGATCTTTGCCTTACAGGGGCGATGCTTTGACCACTAATCAAATCAAATCAAATCAAATCAAATTCATTTATTTACTTGAATGTAGGTACATAAAATGGTTTAAAAAAAAGGGGTGTCCCATGTACATTCTACCATTACATTATGGTGTGTAAATATTTATTTTAGCATGCATATAAATAATTTATCATTGGATGAATAATAATTAATAAAATATTGCGTAGGTAAATCAATAATAATTGCATAACAATAGTAATATAATTATGTCAATTAAATATTTAGAAAAAAAACATAACAATACAATGAAATAAATGTCAAATCAAACAAATAATCAAAACGATTATTGGCAAGTATAAAAAAATCAAATAAAACAAATGTCAAGTCATGTCCAAATACAATTAAAAATAAAAACATAGGTAATAAATATTCCAAATTGTCAGGTTAAAATAAAATTATTGTCATTTAGAAAATCATTAACCGTATAATAAGCTTTAGCAATTAAGATTTTTTTCAACTTCAACTTGAATTTTTTCATGTTGCATAACTTCAAGCTTCAAGCAACCAGACCTCGCCCTAACCCATTCAAATCTCTCCTTCTATATCTGTCTTTGAGGCGACATTTCTTTAAGAACTCCACACGGGTGGAACACTGGTTATGTTTACAGATAGTCTTCGTGGCTTAGCGGTAGTGAACGCGGCCGTTGCGCAGAAGGCGCGGGTTCGATCCCCGCTTAGTGCAAATATTTATAACATAAACTTACGCCTTTATCCCCGAAGGGATAGGCAAAAAACAGGCAAACCTGCGATAAATACACACATAACTTCGAAAAGCATCCGAAAAGTCATTGGTGTGTGCCATGGAAAACCTGGGATCGAACCCGAGACCTCGTCTCAGCAGTCCATTACCCATACCAAAATGCTAAATATGTTAAATATTTGTATGCATGAATATGTATATTTGCATTGGTCTGGGTGTTTCTATGTATAATATGTATAAACGTTAGTATCTAAGTATGTTTATCCGCATTCTAGATTCCATAACACAAGCTAGTTGGGCTATGCTTACCATGGATGTAGCCAGCGTTGTGTGCAATATTGTGGAATATTTATTTATGTTTATAGTCATATGAATCTCTGCTAACCTCCTTGAAAATATACAAGCGTAATAATAATTTTCAGGCTAGACACGTACAGGGCTGCTAACAGTTTGCTGCGAATGGCGCTCGATGGCAAGATATGTCTGTGGCTGCGGCCGCCTGGGTACGCCGGCCAGAAAGGTCAGTAATACATCTATCTATAGCTGGGGTAAGGGGAACGGGGAAGGGGGAAGGCACCTGAAACTTATAGGGGTGAAAACTGACCCCAAGTGCCCAGAGTGCATGGTGGAGGAGGAAACCAGTCTCCAACTGCTGGCCAAATGCCCTATGTACTCAATGATAAGATGGGAAAACCCTTGGAGAACAAGTCCTCGAGGATCTGAAAGTGCAACAGATCGTAAGATTCTGTAAAGAAACGGGTAGGTTCGACAAAACGCCGTTGCCGGACACTTTTTAATCTCCAAATGGGAGGGATAGGGGAATTGGGTAAAATGGCCCCCGCAATAGGGCAGATCACCCGTCCGGTCTGCGACATCCCCCGTTGGAAGTAAGTAAAGGGAACACTCTTGAGGCCGAAGGCCCCATTTAACACTTCGGGTACACTACATATTGGCTTAATTTTTTTTTTCGATGTTGTGGAAAAAAATTCTTGTATTCATTTTTTTTGTAAAAAAATATCCCTTAAATAAATTTATTACGTCTGTACTCACGTAATTGGTGCGGTTCATGCTTATGAATAAGGACTCCGGTCGGGTCCGAAACTAGTCGGGCGTATCCAGACCAATTACGTGAGTACAGCCGTAATAAATTTATTTAATTGAATAATGGCTCACGATAGTTTCTATACGATAAAAATCCCTTTAATTAGCTTTTTATTCGCCTAGTCGTAAGAAAAATGTGCCTTTGGCTTCGGGAGCGTTCGCCTTACACCCGGTATATTGAACAAAACACCTGTATTTTTCAACACATTTTATTATTTTTAAACCTGACCGATTTCGCCCCACCTTTAAGAATGCCGTAAGGCGAAACCGGTCAAGTTCAAAAATAAATGTCAGGTCCGCTTTTAGCATACAATCTGTCTCAGCCACCTTTTGAAGGTCATCAGTCCATCTGCCTAGAGAGCGTCCTACCCTTCGTTTGCCTTCTCGCGGTCTCCACTCTAGGACTCGTCTGCTCCAACGGCCATCGGTCCTTCGACAGACACAGCTTGCTTGCGAAGGAACTAACTGACATTCAAATCTGTTTTTTTAACAGAAAAATACGAAACCTCCGACGAAATTAAGTACATCAAATGGGTACAAGCCCTAACAGGCGACACTACCGTCGAGGAAGTGACGTCATCTGACGAAGGGCAGCACACTGACGATGATTCCGACGCTGACGAGAGCAGTACTGATGATGAAGCGGAACAAACTGTCATGGCGAACAAATTCGCGGCGTTGGCTAGTCACGAGTGAGGATGTTGACCGCTGAGGTGTGATTACGAGGTCTCTGTCTGAATGTAAGTAGGGTAATTTAGGTCTTTGAGGGGGGAAAGCTGAAGTTGACGATAGTTTACTTGAGGGAATGGGGTAATAAGTCAAGTGATATGCGGGGGTAATAAGTCAAATGATACGCAGGGCTTATTAAGTCAAGTAACATGTAGGGGGTAATAAGTCAAATAACATGTAGGGGGTAATTTTTCATATGACATTTGGGGGAAATTAGTCAAATGATTTAAAAGGGGTAATTAGTCAATGACTTGCAAAGTGTAATAAGTCAAATGAAATGCATGGGGTAGCAAGTCAAATATCTTGCAGAGCGTAATAAGTCAAATGACATAAAGGGGCTACTAAGTCAGATGAGATTCAAGGGGTAGTAAGTGAAATATGCTAGGGGGTAAAAAACCAAATTACATTTAGGGTGGTAAAATTAAATGCAAGGGGTAATAAGTCAAATATTAAACAGGGGGTGAGAATTCAAATGATATGCAGGGGTATAATAAGCTAAATGATATAGAGGGGGTAACAAGCCATATGACATGGAGGATTTCGGGAGAGAATTGAGAACGGCTTATATTGAAGATTTGTAAAACAGCTGCTAAATATAGAACCAGTGGATATTTCTATAATATCACTGTATGACATATTTATTTTATAAGTTCACTGCAACTATTATATTTATTTATATGAAACCAGTGATTTACAATGTTATGTATCAAAATATTTCTGTTATAACATTATTATTTAGTAATACACAGATTTAACGAATACATATATATGAAATTGTTGAAATAATTCAGTATGTATGTAAAAAAAAAAATGTCACTGGTTCAATCAGAACATTTTAATAAAGTCACTGGTTGGCGCAAAATATTTATATTAAGTCACTGGTTTGAACAGAAAATATAAAGTGACTGGTTTAACAAGACTTTATTTTACGAAGTCGCTGGTTTGCGCAAAACATTTTATTATAGTCACTGGTTTGACCAGAATTTTTATAAAGTCACTGCATTAACCAGTGAATATTTATATATGTGTTAACAATATGGACGCTATCTTTTATACGCTTTTTATTTAAATAAGTTAATTTTAATTTTATTATATCTATGATAGAATGTATAAGACGCGACTATTCAGTAAACTAATTACAGTATTATGAACCGGTGTCAGGATCGCGTTCGCACATCAATACACTTACTGATGACCGTGGCTCCGTCCGTTAAAGCGAGGTCATTTAAAACTTTATTTTTAATACCTCAGAGGTATAAAAGCACACGGCCCACATGATGGAAAGTGGTTACCGTGGTCCATGGACGTGTGCAACACCAGGGGAGTCACACTCGTGCTGCCGACCCGACAGTGTAGAAGACAAAGGAATAAAGGCCTTTGGTCATCCCACTGACAGCACAACAACTCTCCAGTGAGCTCTGGCTACTCTACTTAGTATTGGTAATTGTTTGAGCCAATCTGCATTTATTTCAATATTCGCGTAAAATATTCTTATTATTTTTGTCTAATTTATTTATATTAAATGATTTCTTTTACGTATGAATTGTTTTTTAATTCAAATAAACCTATTATTCTTACCCTCCTATGAATAATAATAAGTTTGAAGGGTAATTTAAAAAAGGGGGAAAGGGGGTAGAAGGGGGGAGTATGGCTATGGGATGAAAGTTTATATGAAAAATTGGTCAATTTTGATGATATCCTGATGAAATTTGGTAAAGAGATAGATTAAAGCCTACGAACGGACATAGGATACATTTTTATCGTGAAAAAGGGGATAGAAGCCCGGGATAGGGTTAGGGGATCAAAGTTTGTTATTTTTCAATCTTCTTTTTTAAATATCCTCATGAAATTTGGAACAAAGGTGAATTAAAGCTACGGAAATGACATAGTCGAGTAACTAGCCAAATACAGAAACGACTAGAGATTGTTATAGGGGCGAGTGGATAGGCGTGTAGAGCTCATATAGGAAGTCGAGTAGAGTCGACTACAGGGGCGAGTAGATATGCGACTAGAGAAGCCAGTGGAGAGGCGAGTATAGAATCAAATAGAGTCAAAAGTCAAAGTCAAAAATCATTTATTCTGTATAGACCATTAAAACGGTACTTACAAAACGTCAAGTTTAAAAAAAAAATCTAGACTAGTTTAGCAAATGGACCACCGGTTCGAAACGCGGCCCCGACCTGAGAAGACTCCGGCAAGAAACTCAGCGGGCATTTTTTTTTTTTTTTGGTCTATTTACAAACATTTGCTTAGTCTACTTAGTCTAAATACAATAGTTTGCTTGAGTAGCATAGTTGAGCGAACAGCTCATTTCCAAGCTTGTTTATCATCTAAATATTCTTGGATTTTATAATAGCCTTTTTGGCACAGTTTAGTCTTAATTACATTTTTAAATTTATTTACAGGTAAATCTCTAATTTCATTAGGGAGC
This sequence comes from Eilema caniola, assembly GCA_949126895.1. NCBI lineage: Eukaryota > Metazoa > Arthropoda > Insecta > Lepidoptera > Erebidae > Eilema > Eilema caniola. Next base: position 2,649,882 of record OX421487.1, read on the forward strand.
TTGTTGAAAAAGCGTATACAGTTGCCCCGGAAAGAATTACTAATTTTATGGAGTCTACTATCACAAGCTACAAGATTGTTTTTATGTCTTGTGTTTATATTATGCCTGTCACAAACTCTTGAAAATTTAGAGATATTTTTCCTTACATACATCAGGTTCTCGAAGATGTATTGTGACACTACGGTTAGAATGTCTATTTCTTTAAACTTTTCTCGAAGGGAAACTCTTGGGCCCAAATTATAAATAGCTCTCACAGCCCGCTTTTGTAAAATGAATATTGTGTTTAAATCCGCGGAATTACCCCAAAGGCGAATTCCGTAGCTTAAAATACTATGAAAATAACTGAAATAAACTATTCTAGCAGTATCCACGTCTGTTAATGTCCTAATCTTTTTTACAGCGTAAGAAGCCGAACTTAATCTACTGGATATTTTTTCAATATGCGATCGCCACTGCAATTTGGCGTCAATACTTAAACCTAAGAACACTGTTGATTCCACAAGGTTCAACACTTGTCCATTGAGTTGTACATTGGTTTCAACCTGTGTAACATTAGGTAATGTGAATTTTATACATTTAGTTTTGTTCCCATTAAGGCAAAGATTATTAGTATTAAACCAATGGACCACTCTTGTGATAACACCATTCACTTCGTCATAATTATTTTGTTGCCTTTTAATTTTAAATATTAACGAAGTATCGTCAGCAAATAAAATAATACTAGTTTTATCCCTTACGTAGTAGGGGAGGTCATTAATATATATTAAGAATAAAAATGGTCCAAGTATCGAACCTTGTGGAACACCCATCGAAATCAGAGATCCCACTGAACGTGTACCATTAACATCGACCCTCTGAATTTTATTGTTCAAATATGAAGTCAGAAGCTCGAGAGCCTTGTTCCTTATTCCATAATGTTCTAATTTCCTGATTAATGTGTCATGGTGGACGCAATCGAAAGCCTTGGATAGATCACAGAATACACCCAATGCATCATGCTTATCCTCCCAGGCCTCGTAAATACAATTTAACAATTCTATACCAGCATCAGCAGTCGAACGTCCCTTAGTAAACCCAAACTGTTTATCATGAAATAATTTGTTTTCACCAAAATGGGTCATCAACTGTCCTAGGATTAATTTCTCAAATACTTTACTCAAGGTCGGCAACACAGAAACGGGTCGGAAATTAGAAGGGTCTGTAGCACTGCCAGCCTTGAACAAAGGTATGACTTTGCTATGTTTCATTAAATCAGGAAATATACCGCTGTTGACACAGTCATTAAACACAGTTGCTAGATGGGGAGCAATGACATCAATGATACATGAAATAGTTTTGACTGATAATCCCCATAGATCCGCGGTCTTTTTGATATTAATAGAGTGAAACGCTTTGGTGATGTCCTTGCTATTAACAACTGAGAATACGAATGCGTCTTCACACTTGTTTATCGATTCCTTAAGCAATGACACAGCGGAAGTGGAAGACGACTGAAGAGTTTTAGTCGTTATTAACGGTATATTTGAAAAGAAATGTTCAAACTCTGTCGCAACTTCCAGATCCTCCGTGACATGGCGACCTTCTATTTTTAAATGAAAATCTCTTACATTTGATGGAGATTTCCCACATTCGGAATTTATAATATTCCAAGTAGTCTTAATTTTATTTACAGAATTAGAAATTTTATTTTTAATGAAGTTTGACTTCGCGAAGGAACAGGCTCGCTTAAATATTTTTGAGTAATTTTTAACATAATCCTGGAAAACAGGGTTGAAATTGTACGATTTTTCAGAATATAGATCATACAATCTCCTCCTGCTCTTATAAATCCCCGATGTTGCCCAATCACTGAAAACTGGACGGCCACCAATCGATAATGTTTTTGAGGTAAAAATTCTCCCAAACTCATTATTGATCAGGTTGATTAGGTCTGCGTAAGACTCTTCTACATTATTGTACGAGGGCAAGTCAGGTAGTTTGTTTACAATAGTTTCCTTGAAAGCGTCTAAACGGTATTGGTTAATTGGTACAATTTTAATTTCGTTTTTACTAATTTTACAATTATTTCTTTCACAAGTTATTAATTGGCCACGGTGATCCGAGTGTACAGCATCCACAATATATTTGTTGATTGGTTTAACATCCGTGAAAATATTATCAATACATGTGGCACTGGTTGCAGTTTTTCGAGTAGGTTCCGAAAACATATTAATAAGATTAAAGGACTTGAATAGATTTAACAATTTATTCTTCTCTACTGGCACTAGGGTGTTATCTAAAATATTTACGTTGAAGTCTCCACAAACTATTATCGCCTTTTGGGAGTAACGGCATTTAAAAAGCGCTTCTTCCATCCTTTCTTCAAATTTTGCATAGGGCGCGTCTGGGGGACTGTATACGCTTATTACAATGAACCGTTCAAACTCAATACTAGCTATCTCAATAACTCGTTCAATAGAGAGGCTGACTAAATCTTTACGCTCTTTAAATTTAATATTCTTATTAATAATAATTAGGGTGCCTCCACGTTTGAAATTTTGTCTACTGAACGAGCTAGCCACCTGGTGATTTTTGAAGTTGAACATGACTTGATGGTCTTTCAACCAATGTTCGGTTACACAGAAGATGTCAATATTATTCATGGTCATGTGCAACTCCAATTCCAAATCTTTACCATTGATCAATCCTTCGACATTTTGATGCACCAGGTTTAATAATTTATTTTTACAATATAAATTACATGCAGGAGACTCAACTGTCTCAAAAGCCGCATGCCCATGTCCGCTACATTCGGACATTATATGAAAAAAGTTGCTAGATTTTTTATCTGTTGTCAAAGAATTAAGTTTTTTTGGATAACCATATCCACTATGTCATTATTATTTTCTTCAAAAGAAGCAATGTTACTAGTCAGTTCTTTGACTATTATACTTAAAAAGTTACCTAGTAAGATTGCAACCTGACGTTGCAAAGATTTTGATAGTGAAAAACTATCTTTTGTCAAAATAAAAGTACTTTGTAATACATAATTACAGTCAAATAAATCTATGGTCCTACAATATGTAGTTAAGGTATGTAATTTTCTATTTATATTATACCTAATGCTGTTTTCACTAGCTGTGAAAGATTTACTGTAAGGTAATGCACACAATATTATCTGTTTAACTTTTAACTTTGTTAAGTCATTGTAAAAATTAATAAAATTATTTATGTTTGCATTGCCTCTTCTTCCAATAAGGATTACAAGTGCACTAGAGAGTCGAGTAGAGAGGTGAATAGTAAGGCGAGTGGAGAAACGAATGTAGAGGCGAGTAGAGATTGAATAGAGAGTTGAGTAGAGAGTCGAGTAGATAGGCGAGTGGGGAAAGACAAGTAGAGAGGCGAAAAGAGAATCGAGTGGCTGGGCGAGTAGAGAGGCCAACGAAAAGGCTAGTATAGAGAAGAGTTCAGAGTCGGGTAGAGAGGGGAGCAGAGAAGTCAGTAGAGAGTCAAGTATAAAATTCAAGTAAAGAGGCGAGTAGATAGTCAAATATAGCGGCGAATAGAAAGTCGAGAACAGAGGCGAGTAAATAGTCGAGGACAAAGTTGAATTTAATGCTCGATAACGTCGGCTCCACACTAAGCGCTAACCGACATCCACGCGGGCGGAGCCGAGGGCAAAAGCTAATACATAATAAATCAATCAAATCAAACCGAAAAAATAAACATTTATTTCAATTTTTCTACATTTTTTTCACCAGTGATCAATTAACTGGCACAAGCCTAGTCGCTTCCCTATACCCTGTTTCCGCAGCGCCATGCACTGTTCCATAATGTATTGTATTGGTTGCTTCACCCGCGAACAGAACCCGTGGGGCTCCGCTACTGTCTACTAGAGGCTCCGCTAGATTGGCGCGGTCATTGGGGTGCAGTGGCGTTTGGACGTTGTCGAAGGTATAGGTGCCGCGGGTGTATGGGTTCGAATACCAGGTTGTTCTGGAAAAAACAATTTAGATTAGGAGAGAAAATTTATGCTCGCATCTATTTTGCCCCTACAGTAATGTATGAAACGCTTCGACCATATACTGTACTAGCGATCCGCCCCGGCTTCGCACGGGTGGTAAAAACGTTCTCGTAGAAATCCAATATAGCCTATGTTACTCAGGGTGAATGTAGCTTTCCAATGGTGAAAGATTTTTTGAGATTGGCACAGTAGTTTTTGAGTTTATTCATTACAAACATACAATAATACAAATCTTTTCTCTTTATAATAGTAGTGTTGTGTAGATGTAGATAGATACAGTAGTAACATGCAAAAACGGCTTGAAATAGTGTCTCACAAAAAATGTCTGTGCTAATGTCAACTTTTACTTCAAGATCGCCGCAATTTTATCAATGGCAAGAAAATGTATTATAAAATTATTAATGGCGATACGCCAATATCAAGTGTACCAGAGCCACGTTAGCCACGCCAGTAAATTTATTACTGCGTGTCCGCTCCCCATGAGATTCAAGTAGACGATTAGACGTGTGGTTGGATTATAAGGGGCTAAGCTATTGTCAATTTTGTTCTTTCTAACTGTCAATGTGTGCATCATGCATATTACAGGTCAGTGATGTCATGGCATGTATGTATATGACAACTTATACTACGCTATATCTATTCTGTGCTTATACCGAAGTGGTAGCCATTATTAAAACCGCGTTTAAATGACACTGGTTGCGTTTATATAGTCTTAAATTTTATCATGGGTATTCTGTATAGACAGTAGGTATTGCTAACAAAGCGTAAAAACGACGTGAAAAGTGCGTTATCAATGTTAACTATTCATTAAATTGATTTCGATTGGGAAAAGTGATTGCTCAGGCGGGACTTGAACTAGCCTTATATAGTCTGTTTTTTTAATTTCAGATAATAAAATGACATAACCTCTGTTGCCGGTTTATTGCAATTAAAAAATAGTCATGTGCCACCAGTATCGGAAGGTGTCGATAAATTAAAAGTACAGATTTTTGTAGGTTATTTTATAGTTAGTTTTAACTAAAAAACTATTTTTTTTTCTAAAAGTATTATAAAGATAAAGCACTTGTATCTAAGCCACAAACATTGTCGATAGTTTCGAGCACGTCACTAAGCACTAAAAGCTAGTATCATTATTTCACAATTTAACATTTGCAGTTGTCAATTTACTATCTGAAATAAAAAAACAGACTATACAGACTCTGTCCTCTGACGTACTGCGTCACGAGTGACAATGTTCAAATATTATTATGCCAACAAATCCGGCCGGATTCTCTTCTATTATTCGAATATTATGTTCAGATGTTCAGCAGTGGACGGTGTGTGGCCGATATGATGAAGATGTTAATTATTGCAATATTTGCGGCGTTGGATGGGTGTATAATGTTAAGGAAGCGTCAGGATTAGTTGACCTTTGAACCGTAACCGACGACTGACGTCATACAAGATTGGTACAGACTATCTATTTTGCAATTTACAACAGATAGCGTCGTAGCTTAAACGGTAAGAACTTCGACTGTAAGTCCTTATAGTTTCAGATAGTATCGGGTTCAAACCACCTGGCCTTCAGGGATTTTTTTGTGATTGTTTTTTCTTATTATAATTTATTACTTTTGGTGATTATTTTTTCTTTTTGTAATTTATTACTTTTTATGATTATTTTTTCTTTCTTTAATTTTTTTTTTTTTGTGATTATTTTTTCTTTTCATAATTTATTAATTTCTTCTGACAGAAAATTAGCAGAAAATAAGCGATAGGTTCTATGATTAGCGCTATATTATAGGTATGGTATGGTATGTTCTTTTTTATCTTTTTCTATGTATATAACGAAGAAAGAAAAAAAGAAAATGTTTTCACTTCTGCCGGCACTCCCAGAGTGCAACCCGCCTTTTTTTTTTTCACTGTGGGGCGGTTTCCGACGTAATTACGTCTTGGGACGCTAAAATAGTAAGGTGGTGAGCACGTGCGACATCGTGGAGATTGCTAGTGGACGCTTGGAGCAGTTCAGCGCCGCGATCGGCTGTGCGGGGACCAGCCATAAAACACTAAACACAGTACACTGACAAAAACACACCTCGCAATACACACAACCTTGGTTGGGATTCCACAGGTGATCCGTGATGGTAACATTTACAACAGGTGAGTGAACCTTGCTGTAGTTTATATTACCATTGATTGATCACGGTAAGGTGCTGCGTTACTTGCAGCCCAAGTTTGGAGTGGCAGACGGGTGTCTGGCTCCAACGGAGTGCCACGGGGATTCGAAGTAGTCCACTGCTGGACATAGGCCTCTCTCAAAGTTGGGAGACTATTACTGTTTCCACGCTGGCCAGATGGGTCGGTACAGGGTTTTATTTCGAGTTTTCCTTTTTTCTTCTTTCGATATCGTCTGCGTATTTCTCCGTTAGACGCTTTACTATTAGATGCGGTGGTGATACTTGTATTTCTTCTCCATCACCACACGAAGTATGCTACGGGTGAAGTCGGGGCGGGTAATTTAAGCCCTACAGAGATAGAACTCACCTCAGCATGTCAATGGGGTCCGGTATGGTGGTGACATTACCCATGAATCTTCTGAGCAATTCCATTGCCTTCCTTTTCACGTCATTTTCGGGTAACGTTTCCATCTGGAAGTGAGCAATGATGTAAATAGAGAGCTTCTGTGGCGTGACGGTAGTGAACGTGGCCGTTATGCAGGAGGCGCGGGTTGGATTCCCGCTCAGTGCAAACATTTGTATGCATGAATATGGGTAGGTCTGATCGTGCCTCGGAGAGCACGTTAAGCCGTCAGTCCGGGTTGTCATATGAACATCTTGAATGAATGAATGAATGATAATTTATTCGCACGAAATACGGTACATTACATGTTACAGTGGTGTTCGGTTATTACAATAGGTAGCTTAACGTATTTCACCAAAATTGGCATGCAAAATTTCAAAGAATGTCAAATGAATTTATAATTATATAAAACTATGTCATTGAATTGATGAAAATAATAAAACAATATATTTTAATTACGAATTAAAGGGAATGTCAAGTGTACATATTATTTCATGGTCATAATTAATAAATAGAAATAACAAAATAATAGCAGATTAATTACAAATTTCCATTCTCTCTGTAGGATAAGTATTCTTGCATAGTGTAGAAGCACCTATCCTGCAACCACGCCTTGAGCTTCGACCCAAAAGCTCTAGGAGGGAGCTCTCGTATTACTTGTGGTATTTTATTATAAACCTTCGTACACATGAACAGGCAATTTTTGTGGTAAAGTTCAGTTCGACACTTCTGGACCACTAGTTTAGTGGGGTCTCTTTGGCTATAACGACTCCTATCACCAATCCTCTCAAAGATATTTGGGTGCTTCCTGACAAAGAGTCCAGTTTCTAGAATATAGAGACAGGTCAGTGTCAGTATTTTGGTTCTTTTAAAAAGAGGTCTGCAGGAATCTAAGGGTTTTACACCACATATTGCTCTTAAACATTTCTTTTGTGACAAGAAGACTCTGTTGTTATGTACTGAATTGCCCCACAATATTATGCCGTAGCGCAATACTGACCCTATGTAACCATGATAGGCTGTTATTGCCGTACTCTCAGAAGCCAGCTTACGTATGTTACGCAATGCATAAACAAATTTATTTAGTTTTTTGGAAACTTCGTCTGTATGTAGTTTCCAATTACAGAGATTATCCACGGTAATACCCAGAAACTTTATTTGGTCAGTTAATTCTATTATGTGATTGTCATATTTAAGAATTATGTCATCTACTTGCATTTTATTATTACAAAATTGTATATATTTAGTCTTCGTGAGGTTTGCACTTAATTCATTGATTTTTAACCATTCTAATATGTCTGATAAGGCTTTGTTTGTCACTAATTCGTAATTTTTATGCAAATAGTCATGGTTTGGAATTACTATTGACACGTCATCTGCAAACAAGATACACTGATGCTTTATAACATTCGGCAGGTCATTTATGTATAACAGGAACAGAAGCGGTCCCATCACGCTTCCCTGGGGAACTCCCGATCCATTAATACTGTATGCCGATCTGTAGGAAGTAGAGGTCTTATTAAAGTTTAAGCGGCTGATTTCAACGCATTGTGTTCTGTCCGACAAGTAGCTTTTAATCCAGTCAAGTGCGGGGCCCCGAATTCCATAATATTCACACTTGGTCAAGAGAATAGAATGGTTCACAAAATCGAATGCCCTAGACATGTCAAGGAATAGTACCGTCACTGGGGTTTTTCTGTCAATATTCTCTGTAATAGTCTTAAACAAGGAAAAACCCGCAAGCGTAGTGGACTTATTTTTTTGAAAACCATTCTGTTCCTCCTTTATTATTTTAAATTTATTCAGAAAATCAGTAACTCGGCTATGCATTAACTTTTCATATATTTTTGAAAAAATTGGTATAAGAGTAATGGGCCTATAGTTACCCATCTCTGATATATCACCCTTTTTTAAAATTGGTTTCACTAAGGAAATCTTTAGTTTATCAGGAAACTTGCCTTGGCTAAAGGAGAGGTTTATCAAGTGGGCAAGTGGTAACGATATTATTTTGGCACACGTTTTCAATATGTGTGTTGAAACGAGATCATATCCCACAGACTGCGTATTGCTCAATGAGTATATGTTTCTTTCTATTTCAGTCGGGGTGCAAGGCACCAAAAATAAGGATGAGCTTACTCTTGGAATATCGCATTTATATTTGAAGTTACTTGTTCCTGTCCTATTTATGTAATACTCATTAAATGCATTAGCTATATCAACAGGGTCGGTGACCAATTTTCCTTTATGAGTTATAGCTTTTATTGTTTGATATTTTTTTACCGCATCCGTTTTATTTTTAATGATATTCCACGAGGCCCTACATTTATTTTTCGCCCTAATGATGTATTCATTATTCATTTTCTTTTTAGTCATAGTAATGCAATTTCTTAGTAATTTTCTATAGTGTTTATAAGCATATTTATTCTTGTCAGTCTTGTTAGTGTAAAAATTAAACCTTAATTTTCTTTTATTTGCACATGAGCTACTGAGTCCTTTTGTTATCCACCTTGGACCCACAAGATTAGCGTTTACTTTGATCTTAATTGAGGGAAAACAAAGTTGAAAAAACAACATAAAAGTATCATAAAATGTGTCAAATGCGTTATTACCATCACTTTCACCGTACACATCGGACCATGAAAGGCTCGATAAGCACTCAATAAATTTCTGGATGTTATCCTGGCTATAGTTTTTTCTCATAACATACCAATACTGGGTCTTTTTTACTTGTATGGCCGTGTGAAAGCTCAAGGTTTGACCTGTGTTATGGTCTGAGAGGTTTAAGGTATGAACTTGGCCTTTGGCATCATTGATGTTGCTATAAATATGGTCAATGCAGTTGTCTACTCTTGTTGGGATCTTTATGTGAGATATTAAATTATAATTGGATAGAATGTCAAATAATTTGCATGTAGTTCTATTAATGTTTAATGTATTAATATTAGTATCACCCGCAATTATTATTTTTGTATTATATTTAAATTTTGATGTCAAGTTATGCAATAATAAGTCAAGCTTTTCAAGAAATATGTTAACATCACTATCTGGAGTTCTATAAACACAAGCAATCACTACTTTTAGTCTAGGAATTTCCAGACCACAGGATTCGAAACTTTTTGCAATTGCCATTTCTGTACACATTGGTACTGGCCTATGCTCTAGCGACCTGTGAACCAGCACACAAACACCACCACGCTTTATATTAGGCCGTGAGAATTGGCATCCAAGTGTATAGTTCTTCAAGTAGACATTGTGTTCATCCCCTTGTAATATAAAAGATTCAGAAATACATACAATATCAATATGATTTAATTTATTTAGACCATTTATGCGCAATTCAAGCATACCCAGTTTGTTTAATAGACCCGCGATATTTTGGTGTAGAATAGTTATAGTGTTGCGATTGTCACACTTATGTCTTAAGTTGCCCTCGAAAAAGCCGTTCACTAGTGTCAGGTTTTATTTTTAAAGGGAAGTAATACGGTATCGTGCCTCTTAACGGTTTAACTACATTTAGAGAAATGGACTCCCTGGCTGACTTATATTCATTGTTGGTGGCAGACATACGTCTTACTTTTTCAAAAAAATATGGAATAGTGCCTTTTTTGTTCGATAATAGTTTTTTACAAGTTTGCAATGGCTGGGAGTGAGAAACATGGGCTGCCCAATATTGGAACTGTTGGAAGGCGCCTTTGGTCTACTTTTTCGACGCTGGGAAGACGATGTTGATGCATGGCTTTATTAGGAGATTCCCTTCTTTCCTTATGATAACCTTTTAGCATAGATATCGAGCGAAATGTCAGGGATAGGAACCTTGTTATTATTATTGATACAGTTTCTAATCAGTATCTAACTATAATATAATAGGTTATGTTGACTTCTAAATGTTTACTAAAGCTTATCAAGTGATTTGAACTTGGCTGACACCTGACACTTGTGGACATAGTATTCATTATTCCATACTAACATAACGCCTATTTACCTCCAGGGTGAGTATAGCTTTCTGTACTGTCATTAAATTTAAAATTATGAAAGGCTTGCCCGGTACCCCCGATTTGGAGTGCTTCTGACCTGTCCTGTGAATGATCCTGTTTATGTAAAGTTGTAGAATGGATCTCGGGCTCCAAAGTACAGATTTTCATACAACCGTAGTTAATAAGACTCCGCTGTCCGTCTGTCTGTCTATCACCAGTGTAAGTTAGACACTTGAAATTTATTTAAATAGAAAAAAATAATCGGTCTACGCGGGGTTTGAACCCGCGACCTTTGTCTTACAGGGGAAATGTTTTGACCACTAAGCTATCAGACAATTAAAAATTTCACAGATGATATATTTCCATTGCAGCATCACAACAAATGCTACGTGTCCTACATAAAAAAAAAAACACAGCATAAAATAAATGTTTAAGGGGAGCTTCCATAATTTAAACATGATTTTTGACGGAGGACGGGGGGTTACAAAATAGATCATGTAGATGGACGGCCCCTTTGATTCGAACAATAATATCATTAAAGCCAATAAAACAGTTTGTAGTTTTAGGTACTCTTAATACCTTGGTTTTAAGATAATTGTGAAACTTTGTAGTCCAGATATTTCTGACGCTGATTATACCCTAGAGAAGCCGATTCACAATTGGCCGGTTTATTCTACTTACGGCGTGGAGCTCCCTAGTGCGGTGAGCGCTAACAAGATCACTGCACGAACCAACATGGCCGAAGCGGGACTGAGTCGTGTATTGTGTGTTGTCATATTTATAGACTAGAATTTATCGTAATCTGTCTGATCCGCCAACACACAAGGCCCTTCTCAAACTACTCGTACACTCTAACTCACTCAGTTTGTAACTTGGTTACAAGACAAGATGATAATTTCTTCTTAGGTAACCGGAGAGAAAATTCGGTAGATATCATAAAGTTACGAAGACAACCTTCCAAATCTTGGTTTGTAACCTGGGCCTTGATTCTGCTATTATTTTCCTCATGGTAAAGCCACTGCGGTACCACAGACACTGTTACCACTGCCATTCAACTTTAGACTTTACCACTATACTGTTAAAGTCTTAAATTAAATGACAATCTTGTAGAGTTAATAAAAATTGTTATGAACTCTTTCCCTTTTTATTTTGGACTTTAAGTCAAAAAAAGTAAAGTCGAAAATTTTATGACATTTTATGCAATGTCAGCGGTATGACAGTGGTGTTGTTATGTCATAAAATTAGCAGAATCGGGGGCCTGGTTACGAAACAAGATGGCCATTTAAATAAGTTTCCCAAGCGACTACAATATGAGGTTCTTCAAGTAGGGTATTCGAAGGTTTCTACGGGGTCGGCAGCATGATTGTAATGCCCCTGGTGTTGCTAACGTCTATAGGCCACGGTGACCACTTCCCATCAGGTGGGCCGTGTGCTTGTCTGCCACCTAAGTGGTATTAAAAAAGGTTAGGTAACTGGTCACAAAACAGTTACTATGGCGGTCTAAATGGTGTGCGTTTCGAAAGCTCGGCCACTATGTCGTAGAAAAAAAAACTTATGTCAGCATTTCGAAGGAATTTGTAAAAGACGAACAGTGAAAACCGCAAACGCACACGTCTATGCTCGTTATATACATATGCTCACGCCTTTTTCCCTGCGGGATAGGCAGAGTCAACAGCCCGCCATTTAATGCTATCTTTGCACACTTCACAAGCTTTCTTTTATTTTTATTAAACTTTTCATGCAAGCCAACCGGTTTCGAGTACTTCGGACCTGCTGTAAAATTCTCTAAGTATACAGCGTCGAGCGCAGCGCTGTGACAGCCTTGATAGAGCTTGTCATTGGTCGATCTCCAGTGACGTCACCCAGTCCGACACTATAGAAAGAAGCTACCTAGGCGCGGTTACCATTTATATGGGTGACCGCGTAGTCCTCATCTGCTGTGCGACTCTCTAAGCATACAGCGTCGAGCACAGCACTGCGAAAGCCTTGATAGAGATTGTTATCGATCGATGGTCGATCTCCGGTGACGTCACACAGCCCGACCAATGACAATCTCTATCGAAGGCCATTCGTAAAATGGGGAACTATCCCGAAATAAGGTAGGAAAGTATATACATACATATATATACTAACACCTGTAAATACCCGATAGGAAAATTAGTGATAGGTTCATTGAGAAAGTTACGCAATCCAATCCGATCTTTTATAACCATGCAGAAGTAAGTCATTTTATAGCTGTTTGATTAAATGGCCAGGTAAGTAATTAAACGTCATCGATCCAAGCTTTATTTTTGGTTGCGAAAGGTTTTTGTGTAGGCGACGTCACCCGGCTTGGCGCCACCCGAAAACCAGCCCGTCTAGAATGACGAATGTATGGGATTTGACGTTTGTGACATGCGTTAACGACTGTCAGATACGTCTAATCCAATACATTCGTCATTCTATTCCATCAAACGCCGACTAACGAATTGCCACTAAGTCTAGAGAGGCAGAGCTGCGCATGCTTTTCGGCATGTGGAGCATTATGCTGAGGTGGCGACCATATTTGAGTACGCACATAGAATTATCATAAGTCTAGTTGTAAGGTATTTTATGTTTCGATTGCATGTGTCGTGCTTAAATAAAATATTTTTCTTTCTTTCTTTCTATTTGAGGTTTAATGAAATAGCTGAACACTAATCAGGCCGCTTATTAAAAAAATAAATAAAATAAAAATAAAATAAAGTAAAAATCATTTATTTCGGACAGTAAGGAATCCATATTTTGTTAGTATTAGTATACTTAAAACATATGTTAGTAAAATTGACAGTTATCCATTATGTATTAATTAATGTCAAAATAGGGCAATACAAGCTGCAGAGCAATGAGACAGTTTTCTTTCTCATTATGGCTTGAAAACTATCTACGCAAGCCTGGGCAAACATGCCTGATGCGCTACAAAATCGAGGCAGCCCCATCAACATCCTGAAGGCGTTGTTGTATTAAACGGCGCCATTCAGCAAAGAGCCTAGGCAGTTAATTAAACGGGTGATTAAGCTGTTGCCTGTGACATATAAAAAATATCTATTAATAATACAACGAAAATACAAAACAATGCTCTAAAGGCTTTACAATTTTATTCAAGTTCATAGAGGTCAACAAATCCAGCAGACTCCCAAATAAGAATAATTATGTTATCTGTGTTCCCATACATTATTTGAAGACTAAAGAATTATAGCGCATTTAGCGCATTATAGCGCAATAGCGCAATTATAGTAATAAATAAATAATAATAAATATTCCACAACATTTCACACAACGCTATCTAGATCCATGGTAAGCATAGCTTAACTAGCTTGTGTTATGGAATCTAGAATGCGGATAAACATATTTAGATACTTCTTTTTTTGTAAATACATACATATTATACATAGAAACACCCAGACCAATGCAAACATACATATTCATGCATACAAATATTTGCACTGAGCGGGGATCGAACCCGCGCCTCCTGCGTAGCGGCCGCGTTCACTACCACTACGCCACGGATGTGATAGGGTATAAAAGGGTGATTCGGGGTTTTAAAATATGCCATACGAAGCTGGGGCGAGCCGGTTAGTAGGTAAGTATAGGTACATCTGGGTTGTGCTTGCCGTTTTGGTGCCATCCTAAATATTATTCACTGTATACTCGGATACAAAGTATTCAGCAACCAGTTTCTTTTCTATACCAACGAGATTTTCCATACCTGTTTATTTTAAGCTATTGCATAGCTTCTATCGAGGGCCTTGAGCGCGGGGACCGAATCCAGAAATTCCGTAACGAAAAAACGACGGGCACGGAGGTGTGGCTTGAAGGCCGTGCATTGTCTAACATACATATATATACATATACATATACATATACATATACATATGATATTATTACCTACATATTATTATTAAATAATTATGCAAAAGTTGATAAAAAATGCTATGCAAAAGCTTTACCGCGGCAATCCTCGAGTGCCACAGTCAGTTTATATAATACTATATATTATATTTCTAGAATAATACCTTAAAAACGACTTTCCACGGTGCGTCATTCTGGAGGACGCGGATCAATACGCATCGACAACGCATGCACAATGGAAAGAGTACATACATGTCCGTTGAATACATTAGACCCTTGATTTCGACTCCCCATGAGCGCGGCGCGAGCGCCTGAGGGTGACGGATGGAGCCGCTCGTCACCCTAGCAGAAGCAGGCCACGGCGGCGGCGCGCATCTTAGGACGATGCGCCCCCCTCCCCCCCCATACCGGGGGCGAGTCGGGGACCAAGTGGTCCCCCCTCCCGAGGAGGGCCAGACCGAGAGGAATGGCCCTGAGTCAGCCGGGGTGCGAGGGATATGTCACAAGACAACCTCACCTTCGGCCTAGCACATCGACCCACAGACGGCGTGCGGTTTAGTCGGTTCGAGTCCGACATAACCTCCCCCTTCGGCTCCGAAGGGGGGGGGGGGGTATCCGTGGGGATTTCCCGCACGTAAAAAAAACTGACTGTGCACTCGGGGATTGCCGCGGTAAAGCTATTGCATAGCATTTTTTATACACTTTTGCATAATTATTTAATAATAATATGTAGGTAATAATATAATATGTATATGTATATCCCAACAAACATTATAGTGCTTACGGCAGCCTTTTTAAGAGCTTTTAGTTTTATAAATGGTATATAAGAACTCCGATAGCAACATCTGACTCTATAGTGGGGTTAGTTATGAATGATTAAACCTCCCAGAGGAATAACAGTTATAAAAGAAAAAAATATAACTTCAGGCGGTAGCATGGAGTTTATCGAAATCATTGTATAAATTATTCTTACAGCTTTAAGAGGCATAAACCAATAAAAGCAATTGTAAGGTGTCTACTAACACTTACTAACGGCTGAGATTCTACTACTGAGGTAGTAAAATGTTTTGTAACACCTTGAGGCTTACCCTTATAACCTCAAGAAGTTTTAAACGCTGTAAGTGATTGTTAGGCGTGTACTAACTCTTACTATCTCCTGGTATTGTTAAGAAGAGTTAGATAAATACTTTGTACCACCTAAGAAGTTTTCTCGAGCCTTAAGAGTTAGTAAGAAAGCTATAAGAGTCAAAGAAGTGTTGATTATAAGTCCTATAGACCTAGATTCAGCAAGAGTTAGAATACACCTTTAAATGATTGCAGGCTACATAATGGAGTTTCTTAGTGAACCTGAAGCAGTATTGTGGTTTTTATAAAACCATATATATCAGCAAACATTATGTGCATATTTTATAACTCTTTATTATCACTTTAAGTTGAGTAATAGACTTTAAGTCACTTAACCTCACCTAACCTCAAATACTGTAATTTGTTACCTTTGAAACGCGGCGTTTATTTGGAAATATTTAAATGTTTCAAAATGAAACCATGGACAGTTAAAAAACAAACGGGCGGAGTCAAAAGAAAGGCCTTGAGAGAATATGAAAATATCATTAAATTAATGCAAATCCAATGCGACGAGCCTACATCAGTTCAGGAAAGAAAAATAACGACACAATGACAGGAGCAGCATTATTGCAAATAGTGAAGAAACCGTGTTTCCTAAATCAAAATCCAGAAAAAGGTTCTGATGTTATCCCAGGCAACAGTTCTAAACAGTTCTAAAAATACAAATCCAGTGAACTCCATAACGATTCATATCAAGATCAGCCATTTAAAACAGGGTTCCGTACAGCGGCAACTTATCTCTGACGTTTAATATTTTCTAATTTATGACGATCCGTTACCTCTCAGTAGTTCAAACTCGGATGATGAACAAGGAAGAGAACATATGAAAAATATACATTTAAAAAATGATTGAATGAAATGAGATGAAATACCCTAAAGATGTGAAAAGTAAATTAGTTTGTATAAAAAAAATGAAACCTATTTTATTTACCTCTTTTACATATATACATACATACAAACATAAAATCACGCCTGTTTCCCATACGGGTAGGCATCGATCACGGATCTCCATTTGCTACGATCCTGACATACTACTCTCGCTTCATTCACTCTCATTACATTCTCCATGCATGCTCGTCGCTTTAGGGTACTCCTGACCTGTCCCTTTCCTAAACTTTCCCGATTTGGTCCAGCTATGTGCGCCTAGGTCTTCCCCTTCCGACGGTACCATCCACACTCGCCTCATACACCTGTTTCGTTAGTCTCCTTACATTAATTCTCTCAACATGACCGAACCATCTTAACACCTATCTCAATTCTCATCACTACATCTTCTATCACTCTACATCGCTCTCTTATCACGCTATTTCTCACTCTATCTCTCAAAGCCAATTTACATATACTTCGCAACGCACGCATTTCTACTGCACTCACTCTATTCTGATGCTTTTTCTGCAACACCCAAATTTCGCTACCATACATAAGAGTCGGCACCAATACTCTTCCATGTACAGCCAGTCGTGCCTTTTCAGACACTTTCCTGCTGCTCATAAAGTTGTGTAGTGCCTCATTTACTCTATTTCCAGATGTCTCCTTTCAACATCTTCTTCATGCTTCCCATCTCTTATAAACAATGTTACCAAATATATGAACTCATTCACTTATTACACTCTTGCTCCATCTATACAAATCCCACTCTGTCTCGCATTCATCTCTTTCATAAACCATTACTTTTGTCTTACTAACATTCACTTTCATTCCTTTCCTTTATATACAGTTAGAAAATAAAAGATTGCTATTTTAAGAAATTGTGTTTTATTTAAAATAGCTTACACTAGTCATTTGACATATCTACTAGTAATATAATCAGTCAAAAAGTTATTTAATCAGTCTGAGATAATTTAACAAATTCAGACTATGAAAATAAACAATAAAAACAATAATATAATACTTAATCGTAATAACAAAACAAAAATCAATTTAAAAATAAAAGAGGAGAGAGCTAGGTGCCCTCCACTCTACAAGGGGAACTTGAAATTATAAGCAAAATTTTAAGGACCTGCTCAGACCATGAACCTGAATAACTTTCATTATGGAACGAAACAAAGCGTCCCAAAAAATAATCCAGCTGTTCCATAGAAAATGCAATATTTACCTACTCGGCCAAAATGTGAAAACAGTTCCTTAATGAAAGTTATTCAGGTTTGTGATCTGAGCCATCCCTTAAAACATTGTTCATCATTTTAAGTTCACCTGTGTGACAATGTGACATTCATAGACGTTGTCCATTCCAACAGAGGTTACAGCTGGTATCTCGGAACTAGTAATATCTATTGGATCCTAATGCAGTGGGCATATTGACAAGAACATTATTGGATCCTGATGCAGCGGGATAAACCTGTAAAAAATATTTCAAAATATCATATCGGCTATATTGCTATGTTAATATAAAATGATTCTATTATTCAGTATTTATAAAATAAGCAACCATGTAACAATCATACATAATTCTTCGATTTTTCAGGCCACGAAATACATAATAGTACAGGTACAGAAGGATTACTCCGTGATCACAATTTTACGTTTATAAAAGTCTATCCTGTAATATTGGCATCAGGGCAAAATCTAAAACACGTTTCGAAAAGGGTTCTATGAACTAGGCGGATACTAATTTTATAACTACTTTATAACTACAGCGCGGAGTGAGCCGGGCGTGGTCAGGCGTGTGAAATATAGGTAAAGGGGTTTTCTTCAAACGACAACAGAACCCCAAACATGATCAGCTTACAGTTTCACGTAAAACTATTAAAGAAGTTAAACCTATAAACTCTTTGTTTTCCACTGTTATAAACATGTTTTAGAACTTCTAGTGCCATGGAAGTGCTATCTTTTAGAATTTAATCACTATGGGAGGATTAAAAGAGTTACCAGGATCCTTAAGTAATAAGAACTAAGACGCCATTTAATTAAGATGACCTATAAAAAAATGTGAAGGAAAAAACTTATTTAAATGTTACTGGTCCACTTATTTACTTACATTGTTCATATATTTCAATAGAAATGTTTAAAGATAGTACTAGAATATAATAAATACGATAAAATAAGGAAAAAATAAATTTCGGGCAGAATTTTTTACATCATTTTATCAGCAGAAGTAGTTTATTTTTAAGGCGCTTCAAAAATGAGATGGAAACTAGTATATAATATTGTTACCGTAAACTTACCGCTGCATAAGATTTAATGCATATATAACCATAAACATGACTTACCTTTATCATATTCTTAAAGTACAACACACGTCACCACCATGAAAAATACTTGCTTTAAAATATTATCAATATTACTATAGACTTTAACAAGAACCTAAAAATGTATGAAAACAGTTTAAATATTTAGCGCTTTCGGTGATATTAATTGCTACTAGAGAAGTCCGATTATATTCTTAATTTATTTATTGGTTACAAGAAGTAACCATGTGTAACCAAAAAAGTCATTAGAGTGGTTTCCATTACTTGTTTATCACTTTAGCTTGCCGTTATAACCGGTGTATTGCTTATAAAACAGTTGAAGTGGTATGCACTGCTGCAATAGCACTGTTTTACCGATTCTTAATCACTCATTTATCACTACTCTATAATCATATAACCACTTTAAGCTCTAACACGTACAGGCCCAAACCAGGGTTATAAGAGAGTTACAGCGCGCTATACCACCCAATGGTTAGTACCTTTACAGAACCTTTGGTTCTAAAAATCTCTTAAGCAGCTCATGTAGCACTTATTCTTATAACCAAAATGTTAGTTGGGATGTATGTATATGTATATGTATATATATGTATGTATATGTATATATATGTATGTTAGACAATGCACGGCCTTCAAGCCACACCTCCGTGCCCGTCGGAGTGGGGAGCGTGAGGTTTTTTCGTTACGGAATTTCTGGATTCGGTCCCCGCGCTCAAGGCCCTCGATAGAAGCTATGCAATAGCTTAAAAAACCCTTGATTTCGAAACAGAATCACACCCCACCTATTGGTCTTGAATACCTATTCAAGGGATTTCAACACTATAACAAAGAAACATTTATATTAGGTATACGAGGTTTCCAACTCGCACCACTGACAGTAATTGATGCGTGGTGTGTGGCTGTCAATTATCATCTGCCGCGCGGGATAATGCACGGCAGACATTTTATATTTGTAGATAGAGAGCTGACTTTAATGGCACTTAAGTGAAGGAAATGGCGTGGTGGTAGTGAATGCGACCGCTACGCAGGAAACGCAGGTTCGAACCCCGCTCAGTTCAAATATGTTTATGCATGAATATGGGTATTTGCGTCGGTGTAGATGTGCTTCGGAGAGCACGTTAAGCCATTGGTCCCAGTTGCTATACGAACATCTATGGTAGTCGTTAGTAGCCCATCTATGGTAGTTGTAGCCCTAAAAAATCCAATAACTGGTCTACCTGCAATCCTTCGATATGGCCTTTGGGTTATGGAGGTCAGAGGGCCCAATATTTTTTTTTGCGGGAAATCCCAACGGATACCCCCCTCCTCTTCCGGACTCCAGACTTCGAGGTGGAAAGCTTCCGATGAGACTGGAATAAGTGAGGAATAAATAAAACAAATGTCACTTATCCGATTGTATTAGCCGTAGGTTGTTCATGTAATAAACCAAAAAAATAAAAACATTTAGCATTTGTTTCCACTTGTTCCTACTAATCTATGCCCTTCCCTGTATCCTGTCTCGACAGCCCCGTTGACAGTACTGAAGTGAATACTGTTTGTCGCTTCGCCCGCAAACAGAACCCGCGGGGCTCCGCTACAGTCCACGAGAGGCTCCGCTAGATCATCGCGCCTGTATGGGTACAGTGGTGTTTGTAAGTTTTCGTAGCTGTAGGTGCCTCGGGTGAAGGAGTTTGTGTACCAGGTTGTTCTAGAAAAAAAAAGAAATCAGTCAAAATTTATACCTATCTAACTAGCAGGAAAGAACCGCGGTAGCCTACTGGTATGGGTAATGGACTGCTGAGACGAGGTCTCGGGTTCGATCCCAGGTTTTCCATGGCACACACCAATGTCTTTTCGATGTTTTTCGAAGTTATGATGTGTGTATTTATCGCAGGTTTATAAGTGCCCAGTAAATGGCAATAGGCTCGCCACCTATTACAATGGGACCTAAACATAAACCGGCGAAATGTGGGTGCTAGCACCTCTGCCTACCCCTTCGGGGATAAAGGCGTGAGTTTATGTTATGTTATGTCTAACTAGCATCTAGTCCGTGTGGTGATGGTGAAAGAATACAAGTATCACCACCCCATCTCATCCGAAGGGTGACGTAAGAGGCGACTGACGGAAACATACGCAGACGATACCACTGCGAGAGAAGGAACACTCGAAATAAAACCCTGTACCAACTCGTCTGGCCAGCGTGGACGCAGTAGGCTAAAGCTTCCCAACATTGGGAGAGTCCTGTGTCCAGCAGTGGACTGCTAGGCTAATTGATTGAACTGGCCCTCGATTCTGCTAAAGCAAAAAAAAAATGGTATTAAATTTTAGACTTTATTGCTATTAGCTTAAAGTACAAAATTAAATGAAGAGTGTCACATTTCACTTTTTCATTCACTCTACAAAAAGCCATTTAATATTAGACTTTAAAAACATGATTTTAAAGTTTAAAATTAAATGGGTAATTCTTACAGTGTCTTTAGTATGACAATGGTTTTACTTTAGTAGAATCGAGGCCCTGGCTATTATTGACTGCGACTTCACCATCAGACATCAGAACCATGGTGCGCATAGACCAGCAACACTCCTGTAACATTTTAGGGAACTACGCATTTTAACAGTGCCCTGTTTATATATAATGGTTACATTTACTTTCTTCGCAAAAAACATATACACCTTCGAAAACAAGGAAGGCAGAGCACTGCGTGAAAGCACGAGACGGAAAGACATGCCTTCAATAATTGCACTCACGCTAAATGTAATTAAACACAGCCCATTCTATAGCGCAGTCAAACTTTTCAACAGCCTTCCTTTAGATATTAAGAGCGCTGTATATACGAAGGAGTTTGAAACACTATACTAAAGGCTTTTCTTATTGAGAGGTGTTTCTATGCGGTTGACGATTTTGTGAAATGACATAGGTATTTTTTAGGAGGCATGTAAGGACATTTTTCTCTCTTAATTTGTTTTTTTTTGTTTCAGTTTTTTGTATCTATAATAATTGTCGCTACTACTTCGTCGGTAATATTAATAAAAGACTCACTGCTGTTGCTAAACTTATTTATTTAGAAAAACTCCTGGCTTATATGTTAAGTTTGGTAACGAAACCATATCGCGATCTAATTTCTTTATAAAAGCGCCATCTAGGTTTTATCATTGAACTAAATACCATAACACATAAAATTGTTACGAAGGTTATGACCTTTTTAGACATTCCGCCCACCAAAGAACTTGTTCTTTCACGTATAATAAAGTGAACTTCAGGCGACACTTTATGCATAATACAAAACAATTAGATATCCGCCCACCGTAACAACTTAAACAAAACAATGAAATTTGAACAACTTCTGGCTAAGCCTTAATGAATATAACCTTAATTTTCTATTACGTGGTTTCGCTACCAAGTCAAGCTTAAGACTAATCATGACATAAATTCTCTAAGCAGTCTAATAACTCTCAACTAGATCTAAAACAATATAAATCGCAACTAACATAGATTTTTGAAGTGATGCATGACACACATCATCGACAGACGTATAATAATAATAAGTTTCACGATATGTACTAGTATTGCTTATGAAATATGACGTTACAGTAACAATTAACATTCAAAGAATAACGTAACAATTAAGAAACGTTATACAAGTTAAGTCATACATTTGCTAAAATCGTCAACGTTAGCAAACTTTTGATTGAAATAATCCACAGGAGTATTCTACATACATAGCCGTTAATTTTAAGGAACAACACGATATAAGACTCATATTGGGTCGCTATCTTTAGGCAAAAGACACAATTTATTACATGGGCGTTTACAAATACCACTTTTCGTCTTAACAGTAACTACTCTAGTTATATTGTCTTTGCCTGGGTGTTTTTCAATAATTTTTCCTAGTAGCCATTTCGACGGAGGCATATTTAGGTCTTTAATTATAACAATATCACCCACTTCTGGCTCAGATTTTTTAGTAAACCACTTGTATCGTTGGTTTAAATGTACTAAATATTCTATTGACCAACGCTTCCAAAAGTCAGAGACCATTTTTTGGACTAATTTCCACCTTTGCTGCCCTGTGGTATTAACCTCTGAATGGTCCTCATCCGGTATAGCTACTAGAGGTTCCCCGACTAAAAAATGACCGGGCGTTAGGGGTAATGGATCATTGGGATTATCACTTAAACAATACAATGGACGGGAATTCAAACAGGCTTCGATTTGAGTCAACACTGTTGACAACTCCTCGAAGGTAAGAGTGGCGTCACCTATTACTCGTTTTAAATGTGCTTTTGTGGAGCGTACACCTGCCTCCCAGAGGCCACCGAAATTTGGCGCCTGGGGCGGTATAAAGTGCCACGTAGTTCCTTCCCTTGAGAGCAATTGACCTACTTCACTTGGAACCTTTGATACAGCCCTTTGCAACATGTCTCTCATCTCCTTGTCGGCGCCAACAAAATTTGTCCCATTGTCGCTATAAAGGTCCTGGCAATGACCCCTTCTAGACACAAATCTCCGAAAGGCCGCTATGAAGCCCTGGGCGGTTAAGTTTGATACGGCTTCGAGATGTATGGCCTTTGTAACCATGCATACAAAAACACACACATAGCCCTTGTATGCCTTGGACCCTCTCCCTGGTGAAAATCGGATATTAATATGGCCAGTGAAATCCACGCCGGCGCTCTTAAAAGGCCGAGTCGGTGTAACTCTACTCTTTGGTAACTGTCCCATATATTGGTTATTGGTTTGCCGGGAATAACGAAGACACGTCATACATTCTCGATAACATTTCTTCACTAAATTTCGACCTCGAATTATCCAAAATTTCGATCTCAAAAAATTCAACATGATCTGAGGACCACCGTGTAATGTTCGGGTGTGAGCATCTAAAACTAATAGCTTGGTGAAATGACTTTCACCAGGCATAATCATGGGGTGCCTTTTGTTAAAATGGCTTTCGGCTTGATTTATGCGACCCCCCACCCTTAAAATGCCTTTCTCATCAAGAAAGGCACCAAGGGTGTGGAGCGCGCTCCTTTTGGCCACAAATCCTTGGGATCCCAACTGCTGAAGTTCTTCCGCAAAGAAAAAACTCTGAGTCTCCTTTACACAAAATTCCATGACTTCGGCTACTTCCTTCTGTGTAACCGTTCGGCCAGTCTCTCTTATTTCCTTGGGTAGTTTTAAATTTAAAAATCTTTTGCAATATGACAATACTCTTAAACCCCTTTGTAAATCTGAAAATCTATTCCAAATAAAATCCTCCTTCTTTTTAATTGCAGAAGTTAAGATCTTAATGGGTCTCTGTTCCTCATTTGTAACAAATATTTCACTTGTTGTATATTTGTCACCTTGGGTGAGAAATAATGGACCATACCACCACAAACTGAATGATTTTAACGCTAGGGCCGTCATGCCTCTAGATCCGCAATCTGCGGGGTTTTGATCGGTTCTGACGTGCCTCCACTGGTCACGATCCAATATTGTCAGAATCTCTGACACTCGGTTGCTCACAAATGTTGTCCAACGGCTGGGCTCAGCTCTTAGCCATGCCAGCACAACAGTGGAATCGGACCAGGCAAATAAATGTTGTTTCGGTATCGCCATTATTTGTGACACTTCAAATAAAAGTTTAGTGGCAAGTACCGCAGCACACAGCTCCATCCGTGGTATGGAAATTTCCTTTTCTATTGGCGCCACCTTTGTTTTAGCTGTCACCAAATTTACCTGCACCTTTCCGGATGCATCTGTGGTTCTTAAATAAACCACTCCTGCATAGGCAACTTGGGACGCATCCGCAAATGCGTGCAACTCCACATGTGCTTCACGTTTCGTATTCAACCACCGTGGAATTCTTATCTCGTTTACATTTGCCAGATCTTGTTTGAATACGTTCCACTCCCTCGCTAGTTCCGATGTCAGCTCTTGGTCCCATCCTAATCCGCTCTTCCATAATTGTTGGATAAATAGTTTGGCCTTTATGATCACTGGTGCGATCCATCCCAGTGGGTCATAAAGCCTAGCTACTTCTGATAAGACCCTTCGCTTGGTTGCACCCTCCTTGAGCTCTTCCGGCAGCTGGTAGGTATAGTTAAAATCATCTGAAGTTTTACTCCAACATATTCCTAAAATCTTGACGGAGTCATCTGTTTTTAAAACTACGGTTGGTTCGGTACCTCTGCTCTCACTTTGGATGTGATTTAAAAGTTTGTCACTATTTGTACACCATTTCCTCAGGCAAAATCCTCCAGCGTTCATCAACTCATTCATTTGATTGTAGATTTCAATTATGCGATCCTCCGAATCCGATCCACTCAACAGGTCATCCATGTAAAAATCCTCAAGAGTAATGGTGGCTGCTAATGGGTACTTACTAGACTCATCCTTGGCCAGCTGCTGCAGTGACTTCACTGCGAGATATGGAGCACAAGCTGTTCCGAAGGTGAGTCTCAACAATCGGTAATGCTCAATAGGGTGGTCAGGTTGGGATCTCCACAAAATTCTGGTATCGTCGACAAATGTCAGATTCTAGAAATGACAGATGAGTTTAAAACGCCAGATTCTATGTTTGCCAGATTCTACAAATGCCAGATTCTTATAATGCCACATTCTATAAACGCCAGATTCTTATAATGCCACATTCTATAAATGCCAGATTCTGTTAATGTCACATTTTTGTTACAATTGCAATACACCTAATTTCCGTAAGTGAGTAAATAAAACTTCGCTAATTTCAAAAGTTGTTGTTTTTTTTAACTTCCTTTTCCATCAGAATAAAATGCATTGATATATTTGATTATAAAAATAAAATAAAATGACTGTTATTGGGAAATTATTTAATAACAAAATAAGTAGGTATGCTGAAAAAACAAAAGAAAAAACATAGTTATCGTCATTAACTTCTCTATGAGTTTAGTGAAAGAAAACTTGTACTTGCAATAAAAAGAAACACATACTTGACGTATCACAAAGTCATCAATAGCAAAAATAACTTCACTTCCAGTAAAAAATCGTCATTACTCTTAATAAAAAACGAACATTATTCAAAATCATCATCATTGTAAAAATACTTGTACTTGTAGTAAAAAAAAACATCTACGTGATATATAACAAATTATCAAAATCATCAATTTCGCAAAAATAACTTCACTTCCAGTAAAAAATCATCATTGCTCTTATTAAAAAACAAACATTAATCAAAATCATCATCATTGTAAAAAAACTTGTACTTGTAGTAAAAAAACATTTCTACGTGATGTATAACAAATCATCAAAATCATCAGTTTCGTAAAAGAAAGTTCACTTCCATTAAAAAAAATATCCACTGCTCTTAACAAAAACAAACATGAAGCGAAATCATTGAAAAAGTAACCTTCTACTGCTATCACAAATAAATTTTACTGCAGTAGTTGTATGTAAGTATATAATTTTTGTTAAAAAACGTTTTGATATTTATTTCTCCCCCTTGTAACTGATTTAACAATTGTTTATACTTTTTATCAAATACGACATATTTATTTCAGCGGTTCTTCCTTTGGGATTCGAAGAAACAGTTTTTTATTTTTATGTCAAAATGTCTAGCTTCCTTTCTTAGTTTTTGGACAAAGAAGAACAGACTGGGTCTTTTCGGGATCAGCACATTCATACGATGGTGCCACCCCTCCAGTGCATTAGTGGTCCGGTGGCGTTACCGTGGCCTATGGACGTGTGCAACACCAGGGAAGTCACACTCGTGCTGCCGACCCTGTGAACACAGAGTTTCTGTGCCGTCAGTGTAGAAGACAAAGCAGGAATAGCCTTTGGTCTTCAAGCTGACAACACAAAGACTCTCCAGTGAGCTCTGGCTACCCTACTCACCGCCGGGAACACACCACGAGGTTATTATGGCCGCGGTATTCTGTAGGGCGGAGGGTATTTCCCCAGTCGGACTGCTCAATTGTACGGATATACCGTCGTGACCTACCTCCTACGTTATTATTGTAGTAGTATTGCATTTGTAACAAAAATGTGTCATTAACAGAATATGGCATTTATAGAATTTGGCATTATAAGAATCTGGCGTTTATAGAATGTGGCATTATAAGAATCTGACATTTGTAGAATCTGGCATTCATAGAATCTGGCGTTTTAAACTCATCTGACATTTCTAGAATCTGACATTTGTCGACGATACCAAAATTCTTTGACAGTTAGTGTCTTCAGGATGAACCAAAATCTGCCTGTACATCTGTACTAAGTCAGCTGCTATACAATAGGGATGACGTCTCCATCTCATGAGGATGTGGCGTAAATCCTGTTGAAGTTTTGGGCCGACTAGCAGACAATCATTTAACGAGACATGGTTGGTTCCTTTACTCGATGCGTCGAAGACTACCCTCACCTTGCTCGTTTCCTTATCCTGCCTGACAACCGCATGGTGGGGTAAGTAGACAACTCTTGTATTATTAATGTCTTCTGTGTCAGTGATCTTCACCATATGGTTTTGATCAATGTAATCCTGCATGACAAGCTTGTAGTCTTCATACAAACTTGGGTTTCTCAACAATCGCTTCTCTAAAAGTTGAAATCTACGACGAGCGATAATTTGTGATTGGCTATATAAACAGTCTGGATCAGCGTTTTTGAAAGGTAAATGGACTATATAACGGCCGCTCTCATCTCGCTCTGTAGTCTCACTATAAATCTCTTCACATTTATTTTCTTCACTTGTCATTTTCTTCTTTATGGAATCTGGTTCTCTCTCTATCTCCCAAAATTTTCTAAGAAGATCATCTTCATTCACTCGTACATGTAGGGAAATCATTCGATTCTTGGACGAAGTATCACCGGTAACTCTGCCTGTTAAAACCCATCCAAATTGCGTATTTTGCGCAATTGGACCACTATTGCAAGGATGTTTTAACAGACCACTCAATATTATTTCGCTGTGAACTTCAACTCCTAAAATAATGTCAATTCTCTCGGGTGATCCATAATGAGGATCCGCTAGGATCAACGACTCAAATTCAGGCCAATCCTCAATATAGGTTTTACTGGTGGGAAGGAACGACGTGAGACTTTTCAGAACAAAGGCACTTACCTTAATTGAAAATTCAGGGTTAAGCAGGGACTCTAATTCTAACGAAACCATATACTTTGAACGCATTTGTCCCTCTCCTACACCGGATATAAGACCATTCACAGGTATCCTTTTAAGGCCTAAAGATTGAACGGTAGCTTCCGTAATAAAGGAAGCTTCTGACCCTTGGTCAATTAAAGCACGCACAACCTTTGACAATCCATTAAGTGCTACAGCTTTAACTTTAGCGGTAGCTAATAACACTTCACTATTTATTCCTCGGGCAAAATGGGCTGTCACTCTTGCATCGGTTTGGTTGCTGCTTGCTGCTGGTGGTTCCCCCGGCACAGGTTTCTCAGCACTCGTGGCAGGGGCTTTCTCTTGGGTTTGATCTCGCTCGAAGTGCAACAGTGTGTGATGTCTCCTTCCACATCGACGGCAAGTAGTAGACTTCTTACAATTCTTTACAGAATGATTTGACGAAAAGCAATTAAAGCATAATTTCTTCGACTGAATAAACTCTGATCTCGCATTGGGAGATTGACTTAAGAACTGCGGGCACACATAAAGTAAGTGGTGTTCAGGACATTTCACGCATTGTACTTTCTTTTTCTCATCCTGGATAGATGCATGGAACGATTTCTTACTGGGTGCTGCTTTGTTTGTGGAGCTATTCGTGACAGGCTTTTGTTGCTTACCACCATCAATCATTTCTAAGGTTCGGAATCTCTTTTCTAAAAAGGTTACTAGTTGATTCCACGTTGGCAGATCTTCTGTCTCAATCTGACTCATCTGTAGCTCCCACGTTTTGCGTGATTCCACATCAAGCTTCGACACTACCAAATGATTTATCACCGGATCCCAGGAATCGGTTTTTATACTCATATTGTTTAGCGATTTCAAACAAGCTGATGTGGTGTCAAGCAGTTGTTTGATTGAGGTTGCGGACTCAGAAGGCAAGTTTTTCTGTGCAAATAAGCGCTTCAGGATTTCATTACAATTAAATCGCTTATTGTTATACCTCCGTGTCAACTGGTTCCACGCTTCTTCGTAGTTACTAGCTGTGGTAGGCAAATTCTTCAAAAGGTTTTCTGGTTCATCAGAGAGACTGCTTTTTAGATAATGTAGTTTCTGAACTGCACTTAAACTACTATTCGTGTGAATCAGTGACTTGAACATATCATAGAACGACTGCCAATCCTCATAGGTACCAGTAAATTTTGGCAATTGAATCTGTGGCAATTTCACTTCACTTTTGGCTTCCGTTACACATGCTTTAGATGAGTTCGACGTTTCAGCATGCACAGGCCCAGGACGCAGGATCTCTAAATCTTCTTTCATTTTCACTTTATATTCTGTGTAAGTTTCCTCAATTTTTCCATACTCATCTTTACTAAAATACGGTGTGGTTAATTTCTCTTCCTTCTTTATCATGGATACTAATTTGTAGTGACCATCCTCAAATTTTGCTAATAGATTCTCTAATGTCTCTAATCTAGATTCAATGTACGGTACTGTTTTACGATCTTTAGGTGATTTCTTGTAAGTGGTGTAAGCCTTGGACAACCGCTCATACATGTCTTCTAACTTCGACAATAGTGCCTCCATATTGACTGACGATTCTTCAAGTTACAAATTACAAGTGATGACAAGTCCAGAATAGTTCGAAAATTTTATAAGTTTTAAATTGGTGAAATATTTCTAAGTCCATAAACTTCCGAAAATTTACCAACTGCCAAAACACCAAATTATTCTAAGTCTTTTTCACTACAAAATTTTCTAAGTCCTTTTCACTACAATTTTTTTTAAGTCTTTTTCACTACGAAATTTTCTAAGTCTTTTTTACTCACGAATTTTTCTAAGTCTTTTTTACTCACGAAATATTCTAAGTCTTTTTTACTCACGGAATATTCCTAAGTCCTTTTTGCTGTGAAATTTTCTAAGTCCCATTTTTTTTTTTTTTTTTTTTTTAACACTTCACTTCACCACTTTATTTACTTTTACTAACTGTCAACTGTCACTACTGCACTTTTAGTTCACTACAACACTGCACTCTTACTTCACTGTTCACTATTAGTTCACTACTCACTTTTGTCCCGGGTTTCGGCACCAGATGTCGCTACTACTTCGTCGGTAATATTAATAAAAGACTCACTGCTGTTGCTAAACTTATTTATTTAGAAAAACTCCTGGCTTATATGTTAAGTTTGGTAACGAAACCATATCGCGATCTAATTTCTTTATAAAAGCGCCATCTAGGTTTTATCATTGAACTAAATACCATAACACATAAAATTGTTACGAAGGTTATGACCTTTTTAGACAATAATAATGTATTTAAATTTAATGTAATTTGGACATCTTTTGGCAATTTTTCTTTGGACATGCCACTTTGATACATTAATTGTTTTATTTAATCTTTGTCGGTTTCTTTGTGTATATATTTACATGTTGTTTGGATGATTTTATATCGTTATTAGCTTTGTTGTTATTAGATTAAGATTTTCAATACAATCTAACATTGTTCGAGAAATAAATGAATATGAATATGAATATGAATCACCCTCATGGATATTGGTTATTACGACCAAACATAATATATTCATTCTCAAGCTCTAGTCTATTTCCTGTATCTTTATAATAATAGTTTCAGTGGTTTAGGCGTGAAAGCGTAATTTCGGACTCGCTGCCAAGGAAAAACTCACCTCAGCATATCAATGGGGTCCGGTATATTGCCCAAACTTCCCATGAACCTTCTGAGTATTTCCATAGCTTTGCACTTGACGACATCGTCGGGCAAAGTCTCTACCTGTAAGCGACGAAGTGGAATTAGACGAAAGGTGGCGAGTAATTAGCCAGGAAGTGGAAGTTGTTCACGTGTTCGTGAAATCATGGACCGTGGAAAGTGTAGATAATGTAGTTGCCCAAGCTGTTTTTTTAAATAAGTACCTACAGACATCCCAGTGACGTCGAGGATAGCTAATTAAATTGAGGAGTTTGATATAAGTGCATGGAACTGGGAGATGTACGTGGAACGCCTGGAGATGGTGTTCCTGGTCCAGGACGTGATAGAAGACTTGAGAGTACCTACTCTCATATCAGTGGCTGGTGACAGTGCGTACGAGTTAATGTTGAACTTATGTCATCATCATCGTCATCAGCATTATGCAGCATTATGTAAGTTGATGGGATATCACTTGCAGGCAAAATCGTCAGTGTTGGCGGACCGATACTGTGGAGGAACGAGGTGTGATGTTCCTCCAACAAAAAGGGAGGATCCTCTGACCATACAAGGGTCTTTTTCTTTACATGCGGGTAATCCCCACGGATAACCCCCCTCCCTCCCCCCCCTCCGGAGCCGAAGAGGGAGG
This sequence comes from Eilema caniola, assembly GCA_949126895.1. Taxonomy (NCBI): domain Eukaryota; kingdom Metazoa; phylum Arthropoda; class Insecta; order Lepidoptera; family Erebidae; genus Eilema; species Eilema caniola. The sequence goes on from OX421487.1 coordinate 2,680,995, forward strand.
TTGTCTTCGACATATCCCTCGCACACCGGCTGACCCAGGGCCATCCCTCAAGTCTCAGAAAATAGGGTCACCATTACAGACACGTACCATGTTATAATGGTGGAACTCAGCTTGACGGCCTTATTAGATGCCTAAAGGACCCAGGACTGTAGGAAGATTCAAACACGTGAACTGGTAAATAATTCCAGGCCTTCGATTCTGCTAATTTTATGACATAACAACACCACTGTCATAACTCTGACATTACATAAAATATCATTAAATTTCAGACTATTTGAGATTTAAAGTCCAAAATGAAAAGACAAAGAGTTTATAACATTTTTCATTCACTCTACAAGATTGTCATTTAATTTTAGACTTTAACAGTGTGAAGGTAAAGTCTAAAGTTAAATGGCATTGGTTACAGTGTCTGGGGTACCAGAGTGGTTTTGTTACGAAAAAAATAATAGCAGAATCAGGGTCCAGGTCATAATGGTGCAGCATAGGTAAGAGTCACTATTTGTGCTCACCTGCCTATGTCTAGTCATTTTCTTTTTTAAATCCATGCATACAAAAACCAAACCCGCACCCACTGTGCACCAGTCGAATGCACTACTTTGACCAATAATTTACCGTTAACTATTTAAATACCTTTAACTGGGTTACCAAAACGATTTTTTTCGGAAAGTTGCCAGCTGCCATTACTTATTACAAACTAGCTGACCCGGCGTACTTCGTCCCGCCAATATTTTTCCGCCCGCGTGGAGTCAGATCTCGTTCCCGCTGCACCCTCTACTATATTAAACATGTATTATTCATATAAACCTTCCTCTTAAATCACTCCATCTATTAAAAAATTCGCATCAAAATCCGTTGCGTAGTTTAAAAGATTTAAGCATACAAAGAGATATAGGGACAGAGAAAGCGACTTTTTTTTATACTATGTAGTGATACTAAACCTAGTAAAATTCTTTACTACCATTTGTTGAGTATCTCCATAGGTCCATAGCGTGATAGCATTCTGATTGCCCATAGGAACGGTGACTCTCACGAAATGAGCCCACTCTGGGCCCAACGCGGCAATATCGTCCTCAGTCCAGTGAAGCACAATATACTCCTTATCTAATCGCTGGTCACCCCACCATGGGTATGGAAACAATAAAATAATCTTTCCGATCAACCCCATAGATAAATTTTCTATGGCTGATGATTTTGATGCTGGCAACGATGGTGAAAATAATGTTTGGTAGCTGAAAAAAAAATGTACAAAATTAATAAATTTAGATGATATTGAATAATAATATCACTTTACTTTTCCACTTTATTTTGTTTTTATTTTTAACAGTTTCAGCTCACGGCATTATCAAAAAAGCTGAAACAAATGGCAGCTGGCAATTTATAGCGTCGGTAGCTTAGTGGTTAAGGAGTCGGCCTTACGATCGAGAGGTCCCGGGTTCGAATCCTGGCCATTACACTACCGACCTGAACCCACTCCTAGCACAAGCAATTAAGCTTAGTTGGAGGGGTTAGAGGGTAGGGTTATTAGTAATTTCGAGAATTTCGGTTGCTAATATTCTTATGTTAAAAAAAAAATAGGGGATTAGCAATCGAGAATTTATAGACTTTTATTCCAGACGTCCTAATACAATCTTCTAAGAGCGTAGGCCTGAGGGTGACAGTTTGACCCTATTAGAAATCCCTCACTCAAACTAGGGCGACAGGCAGCCTCATCTGTCGCCCCATGCCTGCGCTCATGGAGGACGAAAGTCGAATGTGACGATAATTCTCCTTGAGCTAGAGGGACACTTGGAGAGCCTCAAAGCAGCCTTAGTTGGAATGCGCCGTAGGCAGGCGAGATGGGCTACCATCTCCGTTGCCTAAGGTGCACCGCGTGGATGGATTCAACCTACCCGGGGCTCACGCAGTAATTACAATCATATAATTAAAGGCAGATGTGTGCTGATACCTCTCCTTAAGCACGCCGAGAGACACAGTGACGATGACATTCCTCGCCTTGTACACGGAGCCGTCTCTGCAGCGCACCTCCACATCCTGTGCCGGGTCCTGGGGGCACGAGATCCTGATCACCTCCTTCTGCAGTTGGATATCCAGGTTTGGATAACCTGACCCGCCGTTATATATGTTCTATAAACGAAAAGAAATGTTAAAGAACGAAATAAATGACACTCCAATTGGTAAAGCACCGGTGTATGGGCAGGCCAGCCGGGGTCGACCTCGTGATACTTCCAATGATCAAATTGGTAAGTTATTGAAAAAAGGACAGCTCAGACTCAGAAGTACTCGAAACCGGCGGGCTTGCATGAAAGATTTTATGACAGAAGACGAAGCTTTTAAACTGTAGACGCAATTAGCGGGCTGTTTTCTCTACCCTTTTTGCAATTCCACCTCCACCGGGTCCGGGTAGAAGGAGTGAAATCCCATAACGTCGTGGAGAGTGACTTGTGTGCAAATGGTCTCACTACCATGGACGCCCATGATCGTGCGAAGTGGACGACGAAGAGCTGGAAAACGGACCCTGAGCCCCGAATTCACCTTGACATCTAATAGAATCAGGAAACCTCTCTCCGTGATAATGATGGTCCACTCCCCACTGGAGCCAACCGAGGTGGTTATATTGAACTCCAACCGACTAAAAGCGCGTTGGCCAGAACCTCCTGCTGTGCAATTCTCTAAGCGTACAGCGTCAGAGCATTTTCACACATCCGATATCCGATATCGGTGTCGGACGCCGATAACCGACATCCGATAGCCGACACCTTGTGCTGTTTTCACATTTATCCGATAAAATCGGCCCGATACGGTCATTGGCTCGCAAGCATGGCCTAGTTAGGGATGTTAGGAGTACAAAAAAACTTGATACCATGTCATGACAATAAGGTCGAAAATTGCTTGATTTTCGACCTTATTGTCATGACATGGTATCAAGTTTTTTTCTTATATTCGTGATCAACGTCACCAATTAAACCGAAAAGACATGTAATTCAGAAAATGTCCTTAAGGTTGAAAATTTTGCTTTGTGTTGTGATATCGGGCCAAAACAATGATGTTGGCTCCGATTACCGATATCGGTAGTCGGATATCGGATATCGGGTATCGGATGAGTGTGAAAACGCTCTCAAGCTTGATAGAGATTGTCATTGGTCGGACTGTGTGACATCACTGGAGCTCTTCTTCTTCTTATTTTATTCAAAGGGCTCCTTGCATCGGTTATATAGGTACCGATGGTTCTGCCAACCTCAAGGTGTAGAGTAAATGTCAAGTAAAATGTATTATAATAGTAGTTTATGATACTGTTGCATAATAAGGGTTCTTATTACACGAGTGTGTTTTAAAAACCGAGCCGTAGGCGAGTTTTTTTATTGTATCACACGAGTGTTATAAGACCAAGTTATGTACAGTGTCATACACTACTTTATCTACTCTCATACTATAATACATAAACTAATTTATTTTACAAACAAAACCAAACTTTGTTTAATATAAATGTAAAAAAAAAGTTGACGTCAAGCCAAGGCGCAAACATCGATTGCGCTTGCGCATGCGCGTTTCTTTTTTTTTTTCTTCCGAATCGGCCGTTTTTTTTTTTTAAGTAGAGGTTCAGTCCACATGGAGTTTGTATAGGTGTATCGTTATGATTAAAAAGTTATTTAATGATATAGGTGTCCATACAAGACCTGTATCGTAATAAAACTTTTTTTTGGCCTGTGCGTAATGTTTGTCATAAGAGTTTTGATTTCAATTTTATAATCTTTGTATTATAGTATCAGAGTAGATAAAATTATTAATGGCGAAACACCAATGTCAAGTGTACTAGAGCAACTTTAGCCAGTCAATTTGTTTCTGTGTATCCGAGATTCAGGTGGACGATCATGACGTGTGTTTGGATTTTAGCTGGCCACTGGAGCTCGAGTTTGATGGAATAGAATGACGATTGTATGGGATTTGACGTTTATGACATGCGTTAACGACTGTCAGTTACGTCAAATCTCATACATTCGTCATTCTATTCAATCAAACGCCGGCCAATAATTTGCCACTTGTCTAGACGCTAGTACGCTTAAGTGGATTTAGATCAAACTAAGACAGATCTAGTGCATTCTTACATAATTGACCGAGCGAGCAGTCTCCGTTTCGACAAAGTGGCCAATTTGCTTTTGTTCGTATCTATGTCAGTTTGTCAGTTTGCCAGTTTGCCAGTCATTCTTAGAATATTCCATAGAATCAATGCGAGCTATGAATGAACAACGAAGGAATTTTCAGTTTCTTAAAGTTGACGCAGTGGGGATAGATTGACTAAGGCACATTCGCTCGTCTGAGGTAAATCAACCATTAGGGCATTGTACCAGTACGGTACGATACAGTACATTACGGTATTGTTTCATATACATAGATAGACATGCATCAAGTTACCAGTAATATCTCGAACAGCGTCCTATATCCATGTACATTCCAGCTCAGGGATTTATCCCCCTGTAGCTCCCGGTAAGTGCCGTCAGTGGTGACGTCATACCAGCTGTACGAAGCTATAGAGGTGTCCGACAACGCGTCGAGAGTCCACAGGAGTTCCGCTAAGAAATCTTTGTCGTCCAGTAGTTCGGGGTATTTGGAGCTTATGTACTTTTTCACTCTGGAAATGTTAAAGAACTTATCTTCAATGAAATCACTTGTACTATTCCACATTATTTATTAAAATCCTGCCCGGGTTCGCCTTACGGCATTATCAAAGGTTGATACATGTTTTTTGGGGTATCAGATGTCAATTAGAGTAATATATTGACTGTGTGGGTAGACAAAAATAGTGAGATACCACTTTAATTTTCCCAAAATTTTGGGAGAATCACAATATGAGATCATTACCATAAATCAAGTCATGTTTGAAGTATTATTACAAATAATAGTCAAATTAATAAAAAAATGCGAGGGTATACGAGGGACTGAGAATTATAGTTAGGGAAATGTGACTGCGAACACAGCTGGGCCCAGATTCTGCTATTATTTTTTCTCATGGCAAAGCCACTGCGGTCACAGACACTGTAACCACTCCCATTTAACTTTAGACTTTACTGTCATACTGTTATAGTCTTAAATTAAATGACAATCTTGTAGAGTTAATGAAAAATGTTATGTACAGTCAGCATCATTAAAATGTCGCTAACAAAAGTACTCAAAATAATCTAAGTACCAAAATCCCAATTTTATATTGGTTATTAGAGTACTCAAATAGTTGTAAGTATCCAGAGTGGTCAAACTATCTAATCAATCCGTCTTCCAGTATTATCTAAGTTAGTAGAGTACTCAGATCATATATAAATTCACGCCGGCCGATGGTATCCACTCAGGAATAATTTCAAAAAATCTAGAAATTCATACTTTTCTCACTAATGGAAGTTGATAGTTCATGGCTTATGCAACTGTCAACTATAAAAAAATACATAAGACATTGTTAATTGACAAATTTTGTATCCTTTTCTTACTCATATACCCATCTCTTATCATCCCGCCATTGTGTGAAAGGAATGGCTTTACAAGTAAGAAAGGGATACAAAATGCGATTAAACGACAATGTCTAATTTTTTTGAAATTATGCTTGACTGGTTACCATCGACCGGCGTGATTGTGGATATGAATATGAACACACTACTAACTGACATGGAAGACCGAATGTTAAGATAATTGGACCACTCTGGATACTTACAACTTTTTGAGTAGGTACTCTAATAACCAATATAAAATTAGGATTTTGGTATTTGGATTATTTTCAGTACTTTTGTTAGTGACATTTTAATGATGCTGACTGTACTCTTTCTCTTTTCATTTTGGGCTTTAAGAGTATAGAAATAAAGTTTAAAATTTAATGACATTTTATGCAATGTCAGCGGTGTGACAGAGATGTTATGTCATAAAATTATATAGCAGAATCGGGGGCCTGTTCGGGCACATACGGGCGTGAATATAGGTATGTAATGTACTTACTTTTTCGTTATATAATGTCCCGCAGATTCGGTAGATCCTGGCTCTATAGGCGTGGCTGCAACTAACTGCATTGCATAAGTTACAAGTTCTGTGAAGACACCCCTGTTGGCATTCGAACCATCTGATCTGGTTGAGAAAAAACCATATTATTTAAATACAGATATTAGCACTATATCTATCTATATATATAAAAGAAAGTCGTGTTAGTTACACTATTTATAACTCAAGAAAGGCTGTACCGATTTGGCTGAAAATTGGTGAGGATGTAGCTTAGAACCAGGAGATGGACATAGGATACTTTTTCATCCCATTCAACTCCCTTTTGGTGTTCAAATGGGGATGGCAATTTGTATGTAACTTTGTGCATACGAAGTCGCGGGCGACTGCCAGTACTATATATATTTTGGTTCTACCGTAACCGGCTTACCGCTATCATGCTCTTTGGGTATATGTGCTGCGAGACGGGGGAAAGTACCTATCGACCAATCGACTGTCAGATTTGGTCAGTCCACCACCAACGTTCACGGCGGTGGTATCTCGCTCACTCTCAACTCATGCTCTTTCTGTCTCTTTCTTTGTCCTCCGCCATGCTACACACACCTTGACCAAAGAGTATGTAAACCTAACGGTAAGAGACGGGAGTGCTATAGAAGAAAAACGATATATGAAACGTGCCCTCTAGACCAATACCAACCTAACCACTGCGTAAGACATACTGCCAACATAATTTCATTATTAGTGATGTGACTGTGGTGACTGTGGAAAACGTATCGATATCGATACCGGCTACAGCAGATTCTGAATTTCATTTTATTTTCAGGAATTAAATAAATGAAAGAAAATTTAAACTCGGATAGTTTTAATACACATTTTATTCAAGGCACATTAAACATAGACTTCTCGTGTCATATCTATAACTAAACATCGATATCGATAAATCCAGGTTGATGGGTAAACACTATGTAATGTTTTGTAAAAGTTATTCTTTTTGTTAAAATGCACTAAACCTTTAGGAATTGTACTATGATTGACTTTTTTTACAGAAATAAATAACTAATTATGCTAACCATTCTTCATCTAATGGAAATTTAGCCATAAAAACACGTTTGTTTTTATCAACCCGGCATGTTTTTATACCACAAATTTCGCACGTTATTTTTCTCATATTTCTTCATATATCTCTAATTTCTCATATTACTCAAATTTCTTCCAACAAAGTAATTATTAATACACTTTTAAGAATTTATACGCGTACTTAAATAATAACTTTGGAAAACCCAAGAAACCAATTGTCAAACGCTGGTGACAGTCAGTGACCAAAGAGTAAAGAGTATGAGTGACAGTCAACATGGCGGTCGATGTAATCCATCTATGTGTTAAAGATTCATAGCAGCCATAGCCCTAGAGTTATAAAGTGTTCTTCTTAATTTTATCGGATTTTGGCCGCCATTAAAAAGGACGTCCGTTTCATACATCGTTCTTTATGTAGAGGAGTTTCGCCAGACTGACCTTGACCGTGGCTTAGCGGTTGCGATTAGTCATGCTACTGCTGTGCAATTCTTTAAGCATACAGCGTCGCGTCACATCAAAGAATCAAAGAATCAATTTCGTTTATTCAGCTAAGGCACATAAAGAGCACATATGAACGTCAAAATTTTACAATCATGTCAAGAAATAATTTATACCTATAATATGAAATAAAGTAAATAAATCATTTGAAAATGATGCTTTCGCTGGTTCGGTAAGTTGGTTCTACCGAGAAGATACCAGCAAGAAACTCTTTGAACAATATTTTTTTTTAAACAATTTGTTTTTTTTTTAAATAGATTTAGTTATATTGTGCGAGCAAGCAAAAATATTAGGATGACCATGCATTTTTATCATTGAGGTATTCGTTTACTATGAAGTATCCCTTTTTTCATTAAACACTTTTTTACTTCTATTTTAAACTTATTTATTGGAATGTCAACCAGATCCTGAGGAATTTTATTAAACATTTTAATACGCACAGCTCTGCGACAGCATTGATAGAGATTGTCATTGGTCGATCTCCAGTGACGTCACCCAGTCCGACCAATGAAAATCTCTATCAAGGCCTGCGCAGCTTTGATGGAGATTGTCATTGGTCGAACTGATCGTCCAATGACAATTCTATCAAGGCTGTCGCAGTGCTATGTCCAGCGATGTTTGCTTAGAGAATTGTACAGCTAGGTATTTCTGAAGCTCGTAACGGGTGTATGGAGCCTTAAAAAGTCCAATAACTTTGATATCGCCAATGTGCTCTAGAGGTCAGATTGCAGTCACTTCACGGAGAACATAAAAGCTCAGCCGCGTCGCGTAGATTACAAAAATCGTACCCCCAACAACTAGGTGACCTTGAATGCGACCGGCTGTGTCATTGGTCGTCCTTGATAGGGATTGTCATTGGTCGGACTGGGTGACGTCACTGGAGATCGACCAATGACAATCTGTATCAAGGCCGTTGTAGCGTTGTGCTCGACGCTGTATCCTTAGAGAATTGCACAGTAGGTCTAACGCAAGAATGACGATGATATATCACAGCTAGTTCTACTCATTACCTGAACGCTGCGAAGCCGGTCAGGTTCTGTGAGAGTATGGAGACATCGTTTTGTATCGCGAGGTCATACACCGGATTTGGGTACTGACCGAGCATCCTGGAAGATAGAAAACCACATTTTGAACAACCACCCACATGGATGTCGGTTATCGCGACCAAACATAGCCTAGGCCTAAAGGGTAGACCCTTTACCACATTCCATAAAAACTGGTTCAGTGGTTTACGCGTGAAAGTGTAACAGACAGATAGAGTTACTTTCGGATCTGGGGGCACCGCAGTGCCCCCGCGCAGACGAGCCAAGCGAAACGCAAGGGCACTACCTACCTTTTCTCGAAACGCTTCGTCGTTTTTTGAACTCTCAAAAAACTTTCAAGATAGAATACCATTGGTACAATTATTAAACATACAATGTTTGAATGTCGTAGCTATTATACTATAGATTTTATTAATGTCTTAAAATCCTTAATTTCGTCACTGACTCATCACTCACTGATCATCAAAATTGTTAGGGTACTTCCTGAAGTCCTAGAAAGCTGAAATTTGGTAAGTAAGCTAATATTACTACAAAGACAACAAAAAAATTAAAAAACCTAACCTAACCTATTCCCTGGGAATAGGAGGTGGAGCACAGATTAACTACTACGGTGGAAGTTTGTATATGTGACTTACACAACAGTTTGTGCTACATATGTCAAAATTAATTAAAATATTTCTTTGAACAAATAAAAAATTCGTACGTCATAATTTTTAATCAATTTACAAAAATAAATGAAATCCCACCAAAAACATTTTCATCAGCCTGGCGTTAGACTTACAGTATAATTCTCTAAGCACACAGCGTCAAGCACAGCGCTGTGTGACAACCTACGAATAATGTATCCTACATTATTCGTAGGTGACAACCCTGATAGAGATTGTTTTTGGTCGATCTCCAGTGACGTCACCCAGTCCGACCAAAGACAATCTCTATCAAGGTCGGTCGTAGCGCTGTGCTCGACGCTGTATGCTTAGAGAATTGCACTGTAGATCCATTCAGCCTTTAGAGCGTGATTGAATAACAAATAACCAATCATTTTCACTTTCCGAATAAAAAAATCTGATAAAAGCTCTCACCACTCAGCCCCAACTTCTACCACGCTGTTACCAAAGGGTACAGTGTCGACTCTACCCCCTACTCTGTCCATCGCCTCCAGGCCCAGTACTCTACTGCCAGCATTACAGAGCACCGAGGCCGCAGCAGTGCCTGATGCTCCCATGCCGACTATGATCGTGTCGTAGATAGGCGCCGTGCTAAGGAAGTAAAATAATAGAAAATAGTTATATGCTTTGTCAGTGAAATTTGTTTTGCGTAATTACCGAAATTTACCCTGGGCCGTAATTTTTTTTTTGTCTTCAAATAATGAATGGGAATTTGCAGGATTTGTTGACATAAATATGATCAATGCTTCCCACCCCTTGAGTAGTAGCGTGATGATATATAACCTTTGTCGATAAATGGATTATTCAACACAAAAATAATTTTTCAATTCGCACTAGTAGTTCCTTTCTGAGATTAGTGCGTTCATCCAGCTTATAATATTAAGTATTATAGGTAAATATAAAATACAAGTATCATCCAAAGGGTGTCGTAAGAGGCGGCTAACGGAAAAATATGCAGACGCTATATAAAGAAAGAAAGAAAGATAAGAAAGAAAGGAAAGAAGAAAGAAAAGAGAGATAAAAAAGGAAAGAAAGAAAACAAGGAAAAGAAAGAAGACAAAGAAAAGAAACATTGGGAGAGGCCTTTTTCAGTATGTCTAGCTGTGTAATTCTCTAAGCATACATTGTCGAGCACAGCGCTGAGACAGCCTTGATAGAGATTGTCATTGGTCGGACTGGGTGACGTCCCTGGAGATCGACCAATGACAATCTCTATCAAGGCTGTCGCAGCGCTGT